>OX421979.1:68024985-69389178 GCA_949128135.1 Parasteatoda lunata
TATATTTTTATACCCGTCGTTGAGCAGCCGATCTAATTCTTGGGTTTACGACTACTAATGTTCTACTCCGTAGCCTTGTAATTTTGAAACCAATCCAGAAGACAAGGGAACTCTCGGATCAAGTATTGATAGAAACTTTCGTAAACGGAAATTTTCGTTCGTGGAGGACTTTTTCATGGAACTAACCCGCATTTGCGTTGCATGGAGGGGAAGACCATTAGAACCTCCCACGGTTAGTCTGACGGCAAGGGGACTCTAACCCATGATCCGTCTACCACTGACGATATTTCACGTCAGCACTGTGGTCGGTGCAAGCCGGATGCGGAATTCGTATCGACTGGGATTCGACCCCGGTTCGCTTCATTGGAAGGCGAACGCTCTATCCCCTGAGCCATCGCGGCTCTCTAGTATACTAACTGTAGTTTAGACTAAAACGAAGAAAATTGCCGTTGATTAACATAGAACACGATATGACAATTTTATTACCATTTTAATTGATAGCCGAGAAAGCGTTAATGACAGGAAATTTATTGAAATACAGACGAAATAATTCCTCATATCCACTGAAAATACATTTTGAGTTTACAATCAGGGACCACGGAACCATAAGGGGGAAGAAGGGGCATTAGTCCCTTCACATTTTATAAATGATGGGATGTAACCCCTTTTAAGATTAAAATTGTTTACTCAATATTTGGGTCATTAAATTTACTATTAATAAAAAAATAGATAATTTGTGTCTGAATTTTAAAAGAAAAAGGTCTCAATTTCTAGCTAGCTTAAAGATACCCTTGGTGGATACTGCTACCCTTACTCATTCCCTTGCAGAGAAAATATGCGCCCCTATTGTTGGCCAATACGAAAATTATTGTGTTCAAATGGCACAGCGAACAGAATAATAATTTTTAAAAAAGAAAAAGGGAAAAAAAAAAAAATACCGGAATAATGAAAGATAAACAATTAAAGATAAATAATTTTTAAGTAAGCATTTTCTTTCATTCATAACATTTTATTTTTAAAATAATTAAAAAAATTTTAAAACAATATATATATACACAAACATACATACAGAAAAGGAGGGAGGGATTACGATTCCGCTGTACTGTTTGTAAAACTTAATCTGCAGCGACAACACATATATTGAGTGTAGATAAAGCACTTTGTCTTTCAAGTACAGCATACTTACTGAAGTTCGCAGCATTTTGAAACACATGAATACAGCACACATTCTGAATTTACAGCAGTACAGTCTTAATGATCTAAAATGTTCTAAATTTAATCTAAATATCTTATGCTGATCTTAAGAACACCGTCAAAGACGTCGCAACCTATTGCTAGTTTTTTATAACATAAGCTTGGTTTGCACCCTTTTAAAACTATTTTTGAGCATTTTTCGTTTTGACCCTGTCATCAACGTGATCTGTAAATTAATGGCAAATGTTTCGTTTTCACACAGATTTAAATTTTAATAATAATATAAATTTTAAAATGGCAGACATTTCAAAATTTGCAAAGTCCTCTCGGACAATGTTTTCAAAAAAAAAAAAAAAATTATATATATATATATATATATACATATATATAGATGAACGGATAGAGCGTGGGATCAATAGAGAGCATTTTGTGTGTTAAGGTTTGAGATTTATTACGTATTCAAATTAATAAAATGATGGATAACTAAGACAACAATAAGTTCAACGGCTTTTCGGACAATGTTTCTCTAAACATATTTAAGATACATGAGCTAGAAAGAGTAATCATTATATCATGGCTTGCCTAAAGAATAAAATAGGTCACGAGGTTTATACATTCTTTCACTGTTTTAAAGTTTAAATTTAAAATGGAATCCTTCCGCTCTGCTTTAACCTCAATTAGTTAACTTGGAGAAACTCCAATTAAGTTTCAACTTCAAGATAAACAATGTTACCCCTAACCCACAAATAAATAACATGAATTTAAAAGGGGTTAAGGCGTCTGGTTTCTCCGTGGATTTTATTTAGTCATTTTCTACCTTGGCACTGATTAGGCTTAGACGAAATTCGCTTGATGAAAATTTATTCCGGTTAATTAAAATACGAAACAGTATAAAATTGAAATTAATCTAAAATGTCTTGATTAATTATTAGGAACAAATTATGTTTCATTAACATTTTAAATGAGTTTAACGATTTTAATGAATAGAAATGATGTCAGGCATATTTAAATTATATATTAAAATTAAAACTTGCATACCGTTGAGAAAACTATACATATCTTTATTAAGACTTTAAAAGGGAATATGTTTTCTATGCTTAAATGAAAAAATATATGCTGTAAAAATATGTAATGAGAAATGTTTGCATTTGTGTTACATTTTATATGATAAAATTTTAGTTCTGGAAAAATAATTAAAAAACTTATTGAAGGAGTAGTTTGAAAGACATTTTAGTGAATTTTTGTGAATTCACTTTTAAGTTGATGCGTTAGCAATAGAATGCCTTGCTTTTGTTTGTCTGCAAGAGTCTGGTGAAATCTGTAAATGCTTAAGAATGTTTTTCGAAGGCTTTGTAGTCGCATGAATTGGTGCTTTTAGCAAATAATTCTGTAAATTCGCAACAGTTACTTTTAATTGTCAGATCAAATTTAGCTTATCTATAGCCAACAAACTCATATTCTTATTCTGAAAATGGCGTAAAACGTCAACATAGAGAAAAGCCACAATTTTTAGAAAATTAAATAAGCTTGTGGTCTAATTTTTTGATATTTAAAAACTTAATCAAATGCTGCATTATCTAAGTTCATAAAAAATTTGTATAAAAAAAAAAAAAATGAGAGTAATCCACTGATTTTTAAAATGTCCATCTTTTTATTTCGGTCGAAAAATGTCGCCGAATTAGCGATTTTCTAAAAAAGTTTTACAATTTTTAAAATATTTAAGTTATGTGTTCGTTCTAAAGACTAGATAATTCTTTATGGCAAAATGGCATATATAGTTTAAAATTATAGCTTAGCTTCAAGTGTAAGGCACTTAAACTGTGGATTTTTTTTTTTTTCTAGTCGAAAGAGCTTTGAAAAACAGTCTTCACACTCATTTAAATTGTTCGCCTCAAAACAGCAGCACTCTAGACGTTTTTTCCACGTTCTAGACCAGGAATGGGCCAACTGTGGCCCGCCGCAAGGTTTTATCCGGCCCGTGGATAAAATTCTAACTCGCCGATCCGTGGCGAATATAAACAAGATACATTATGCATCCATTATTTTGTCTACTTGGTTTAAAGGTTTTTTTTTTTTTTCTTTATTTTTTAGCAAAGTACTGAGGACCTTTTTACTTTCTCTATTGGTGGAATTGTTTGAAATAGTTAGCACAGACAGCTTCGATTAGTAAAATTTTAAACGCAGAAGTTCTTTTTAGAATAGCCGCAGATTAGCTCCAATAAGCGTTTGTCTTTCTCGAGAATCAGGCATATGAAGTCTAACATAGGTGAATTGTGCTTCACATGTGGCAGACAGCGCATTTTAAGCTCTAACGAGCCTGATTTTTCTGCCGGTTTGAGTTTTAACATTTATTGAGTATGTAAAGATTGCACACTATTGTTGCTTCTAAACATGCCATAGTTTGAGTTCTGCAAATCATTACCAAAAGCTAGTTTCCAAAATTTAGTATCTCATGCCCAGAAAATCAGTGCTATGTTTGTTTCATCTTATATATGTGAACAAGTGTTTTCAACTACGATCCTTAGAAAAAATCATTTCAGAAGTAGACTAACAGACAAGCATTTAACCTCGTTCCTTAAAATAAGCACGTCGCACTTCGAACCTCAATATAAGGAACTTTTAAAAATGAAATCGCAATTTCATTCATCTCATTAAATACTTGAATTAAAACTTGTATATCGATTTTTTATTAATTTTATTTTAGAAGTTTTTACTCGGCCCACCAAATTTTTTTTCTCTCGATTTTTGGCCCTCGACTAAAAAAGTTTGCCCATTCCTGTTCTAGACGTTTGTCACCAAAACTCAAGTTTTCTAAGATTATTTCACGATTTTTTGTTGCCAAATACACTTCGAACTTTTTTGCACTCCTAATACATTCAAAAACAGTCACTTAGTCATTTTATCAACTAATATCTTCGAATTTAATGACTCGTGCTGTATATTTAAATAAATATTGTATGCGCAAATATCAATTAAATAAGATCTTTCTCCGAGAAATTAAATTTTTTGTCAGAACTTTCAGCCGCTAACCTACCACTTCAACTGCTAGTTAATCATACAATGTATAGTCATAAGGTGATATGAAAGCATGCTGTTATATGATTAAGTGTACTTACAGTCCCTGCCCAAATTATTAGATGCACTTGAAGATTCCATGTAAAATCATAATTATCAGGTGATACTTTACAGCATTATTGCTTTTAAGCGGCTGAAACCGGTTTATACTCGTTTAAGTTCGTGTATCAATTGGTAAACATTGTAATGCAATACGTTAAAAATAAATAAAAATAAGAAGTAGATGAAAAATCTCCCGAATAAAAACTTATTGCATGTATGTTTAAATATAAAAGTATTGCATATAAACTCGTGCAAAACATGCAATTATTAAAACACTACAGTGCGTCAAATAATTTTGACCAATTATAATAATATACTGGTATAATACCTGATATAATAAATATTTCATATTTATATAATATATCGTCTAATTTATCCAATAATCGAATTTATATTATATTTTGTCTAATTCAACCAACTGATACCCGAACATAAACAAGTGCAAACCAGTTTCTGTCGCGTAAAAACAATAAAGCTGTATAGTATCACCTGATTATTTAGATTTTACATTGAATCTTAAGTGTGTCTAATAATTTAGCCAGAAACTGTTGTACAGACTGTTGTACAGATTAGCTTAGTTAATCATTGAAGAAGTAAGAAATATTTGGATTTTGGTAACTGAAATTATGATTTTAAAAAAATCTTTTTTTAATGTGACATGGGACTACAGCAGATGTTACATGTAATAATCTTAAGAAATGATTAGTTCCTTTTTTAAAAAATAATACCTAATTGAACATTGATAAAATATTTTACGAAGAAATAAATAATAGAGAAGACTACATGTTTCTAGAAGTTCTGTAGAGCTATTCATAATTTGATTATTTTCCTGTCTAGTCACTTACTTAAAAACTATATTTTTCTCAATAAACATTTGCATTTCAACAGAAAATCCTTTCAATCATTTGGTAGAACAAAAATTTTGCCAAAATAATTTACATTTTGAATAATAATTGGAACTGTGGCTCTGAATTATGCAAGTTATCCTCACACGGTAATACTTTATTTCTCAACGTTATTTTGAATTCAGTATTGTGTCAAACGTAAATTATTATTAGAAATGTACAAAACTTTCAAACTGCAGGCAACATTTTGATTCAATGATCTAAAATTAATTCTTTGAAACATTATTTTCGGGGTTAATAAAATTCGGAAATTAATATATGTGTGCATGTATACGGACTAGATTTAATTTCACAAAATCTTGTTTAAAATTCAAACAACGGTACTCATTTAGGGTAACGAAAACAATGTTATAAACTAAATCTGATTTTTTTTTAAAAAATAAGGAAAGAGGCAAGGTAATTTTAAGCACTTTGGGATCATAAAACCCGTATTTACAGGCAGAAAAAAAAAACGAATACGAGATTCCTATTAAAGATTTTAGATTTATTTACTTCAATAAATTTATACTGGTCATTTAATTAAAGATTAATGTTAATATTATGCTCCAAGAATGGAGGAAAACAACAAATTGGATTGCTACAGTTCATAAACTAATCATATTTAACAAATAAATAAACAAGACCGTTGAACATTTTAGTTACAATTTCCAACAAACAAATAAATAAAAAAAAAATTTAAATAATCGGATTGAAATGAATAAAAATCCTTAATAAAAATCACTTAGTCTACAAAACGCAGTATAATTGCCCAATTGTACAAAATCTATAACAGTATTATCCAAAACCTATATAAAAGCTCAGTTGGTTTAAAAGTTAGGAAAAAAAAATTTCCTCTGTTTCCTACATTACAGAAAAATTGGTTAATATTCTCTGTTTCTAATCTAAACCTGATGCAAAAATAATAGAAATGAGGATAAAATATAGTTTAAAGGGATCTACGGAAAATGAAACCCGTATTTATTATGAATAAAAGTTCCTAATTAATTTAGTTCAAAACCCATAATATATATATATATATATATATATATATATATATATATATATATATATATATATATATATATATATATATATATATATATATATATATATATATATATATATATATATATAATTTTTATTATTTATCCATTAAAGTAAGAAATTTTGTTTATCTCGCTCGAGATCTGTGATTTTATTAGCTTGTACTTGAGTTGATGCCATAAGTAACAAAAAAAAAAAATAGCTCCCATATTAAGGTTGCTATTAATTTCAAATACATCCAACACGCTCAAAATATTTCCAACTGTGCTCTTGAAATTACAACAAATCTTTAAACTTCAATAAAAAATGAGTCTCAAAAGAACTATCGTCTGTGGCTCAATGAGTTCTAAATCGAATTCTATTCTAACGAACATGTAGTACTTTCAGGTGCCAAATCATTCCAAAGCGTGGAAGCCAAGTATGAAAGCGTGGATAGATCGTAAACTACTACAGACCGCATAATCCAAATAGTTGAACTACTTGATATCGAATTAAACGATCCATAAAATAGATTGTCCTCAAGTAAATGCCGCCCAAAAGTGGCTCTACTTACGAAACAGTTACCCATTCAAATACCAACAAAACATTTATTGTTTTCTAGACAACAGTGCCAAATACTTGACGGTAGTGATTGGTTGCACGTACGCCACACGACCTTTCGACTGATAATAAATTAGGTCTTTACAGACCCTGTTTTTTTTTTTTTTTTTACCTAGATTTAAGTGGATGATTTAAGTCATCTAACGGTAGAGCATCTTCGTGTAATGTGAATGAATTGTGGCATAAACATTTTTGCATTGTCAGTTGAAGTTGTAATGACAGCTTGATTAAGCGCCAATGATTGTTGCAAAAACAAATTTTGTTTGAAGATGCTTTAGTTGTTTAAAGTAATAAACAAATAGGCGCAATCGAATTGTTTCATTGACTGAGTAAGAGTTTTTGAAAAATAATGAATTCTGGTGAAGCGCACGCTTTTTGGAGATAGTATCTCTGTCAGCATCAACAGATGAGTTGTTTGCGAACGCTTAACTAGCTTTCGCGTTGATGAAAGGACGAAACAGAGCAGCAAAGATTAAGATATAGGGAGTTTTTTGTTTTGAAAAATATTTATTTATAGGAAATGGCATGAGGTCTTGATCATGTTTGAGTTCTTCTTACACTGGAGAGCAGATTTTTTGTTGCATTTATACAAACATTTGATCTTGGTTTCGGTATTTCAAATCTAAAATTAGCTTTTCACGTAAAGCTATATATTTTTTTAAATCACAATTTTAGCATATTTTTTTGTCAAAATGTGTAGTTTCAAACACGCTACATATATAAAAAGATCGCATAAATGTCACAATTAACTTCTAGAGAAGTTAATGGAAGAAAAAAAACATGATCAAGATTAAAATTGCACTGGAACCCATGCTCGGAAATGTCGCTGTACGTGGCAAGGGGCGATTCTCCATTATAGCCTGTTCAGAAACACACAAAGAATTGTTAATAAGATAAATTTAAGAAGCATTCAATGAAACCAAACTGATGCTTTGAAAATGACAGAGATGGATAAAAAATTCGTGTTAATAAATATCAATATTTATTGTCAAATGTCAGAACTAATCAAAATGAGAAATTTTTTAATAGTACTATGGCTCAAATTGAATTATTCGAAATTCTTTTACCAGAAATAATACTTTAAATCAATTTCATCATAAGAATAAAGAAATACTCATCACAAAGTAGCTATTATTAGATTACGATTTTAATAACACTTGACTTCGTATACGAAAATAAATATTTATACTATAAATATATTATGGTAGATCTTGTTTCTGAAAAATGAATTCTAGCAATGAAACACTTGATCTACCATCTTTTTTATTTTCTAAAAAAGGGATTCAACCTTTTACAAAGACGCTAAGAATAGCATCAAGAGTAAGACAATGAGGATTGAATTGGATCTTAATTTTAGGAAAAGTATTAAGAATATGAAATGCAATTTACAATTGCATCAAGAGCAAGACATGGAGGAATGGGTAGGATGTTGATTTCAGGAAGAGCATAGAGAATATGATATGTGATTTAGAATAGCATCAAGAGCATGACATGGAGGAATGGATAAGATCTTGATTTTAGGAATAGCATCAAGAATATGAGATATGATTTAAAATAGAATCATGAGCATGACATGGAGGATTATATTGGATCTTCATTTTAAGAATAGCATCAAGAATGTGACATGCAATTTAAAATAGCATCTAGAGCATGACATGGAGGAATGGATAAGATCTTGATTTTAGGAATAGCATCAAGAATATGAGATACGATTTAAAATAGAATCATGAGCATGACATGGAGGATTATATTGGATCTTCATTTTAAGAATAGCATCAAGAATATGACATGCAATTTAAAATAGCATCTAGTGCATGACATGGAGGAATGGATAAGATCTTGATTTTAGGAATATCATCAAGAATATGAGATATGATTTAAAATAGAATCATGAGCATGACATGGAGGATTATATTGGATCTTCATTTTAAGAATAGCATCAAGAATATGACATGCAATTTAAAATAGCATCTAGAGCATGACATGGAGGAATGGATAAGATCTTGATTTTAGGAATAGCATCAAGAATATGAGATATGATTTAAAATAGAATCATGAGCATGACATGGAGGATTATATTGGATCTTCATTTTAAGAATAGCATCAAGAATATGACATGCAATTTAAAATAGCATCTAGAGCATGACATGGAGGAATGGATAAGATCTTGATTTTAGGAATAGCATCAAGAAAATGAGATATGATTTAAAATAGAATCATGAGCATGACATGGAGGATTATATTGGATCTTCATTTTAAGAATAGCATCAAGAATATGACATGCAATTTAAAATAGCATCTAGAGCATGACATGGAGGAACGGATAAGATCTTGATTTTAGGAATATCATCAAGAATATGAGATATGATTTAAAATAGAATCATGAGCATGACATGGAGGATTATATTGGATCTTCATTTTAGGAATAGCATCAAGAATATGAGATATGATTTAAAATAGAATCATGAGCATGACATGGAGGATTATATTGGATCTTCATTTTAAGAATAGCATCAAGAATATGACATGCAATTTAAAATGGCATCTAGAGCATGACATGGAGGAATGGATAAGATCTTGATTTTAGGAATAGCATCAAGAATATGAGATATGATTTAAATTAGAATCATGAGCATGACATGGAGGATTATATTGGATCTTCATTTTAAGAATAGCATCAAGAATATGACATGCAATTTAAAATAGCATCTAGAGCATGACATGGAGGAATGGATAAGATCTTGATTTTAGGAATAGCATCAAGAATATGAGATATGATTTAAAATAGAATCATGAGCATGACATGGAGGATTATATTGGATCTTCATTTTAAGAATAGCATCAAAAGAATATGACATGCAATTTAAAATAGCATCTAGAGCATGACATGGAGGAATGGATAAGATCTTGATTTTAGGAATAGCATCAAGAATATGAGATATGATGTAAAATAGCATCATGAGCATGTCTGAAGGATTGTATTGGATCTTCATTTTAAGAATGGCATCAAGAATATGACATACAATTTAAAATAGCATCTAGAGCATGACATGGAGGATTGCATTGGATCTTCATTTTAAGAATTCATTTGCGAGTTCACCCCTTACCCTTCTTCCTCAGTAAGTTCTAGATAGTGACTGTAGCTCACCTCGGGGGTAAATTTTAACTTCAGATAGTCATATTGGGTCTAAATGACATTTTTATAAACAATTTACAACATACCTATTTCCGTATTCAATTATTTAGGTACGAGTCTCAATCTTTAGGGCCATATTAAAAATAAGTTGACCATAAATCTGTGAATTGATTTCATATTTCTCTAGTATTCATATTTCTCTAGCGAAGGTAGTTAATGACCTCAAAAACTGAGGGAAATTTCAGTTTCTATCTAATTTAAGACCAATTTTAAGGTCACGCAAATATACACCACATATATGTTTATTGTTTTGGGTACTACTTATTAGAATATATTCACAGAAATATATACCGTTGTGATTCACTGTTGAAACTAAACCAAAGGTCAAAATCTTAAGAAAATAGTCCTTGACCTTCGATACAATCGTCTACTAAAAATATCTATGTCTTAACAGTTAGTTTGTACAAAGTAAACAACGGTTAGTGTCGTCATTCACCATGCCACGATCTTGTATATTGATGTGTTTTTCTCAGTATTTCAGAGGATCTGCAGTTTAAAACCTCCGAAACTTCCGAGAAAGAAATTTGTTCACAATGAAAAAATACATATTTAACTCGTTGAATGCCATGGGGGTCACCAGTGACCGGCGAAGTCAAGATTCTTAAAAGCACATAATTCGAGTAAATATTAAATGCTTCTAATTTTTATTAATATTATTATCGTTACGAAAATGGTTTGAAAAAATTAATGCAATATAGAACACACAAAAATCTTTTTGACCAGACGGGCAAGCCATGTAATGTGGCATTCAACGTGTTAATTGTTTTGCATAAAGAACATATTCTGGAAATTTTAACAAAATCAAAAATGAAGAAAAAAATCCAACCCTGTCCGACTCTCAAAGGAACTGGCTCTTAATATTTTACGACAACTTTTAAATGAAAATCTGAAATCCTTGGTTGGTATGTAATCTATGTAAATAACTCAAAATTCTTCGCTGTCTCGTTTGAAAAATATGCGACAAAAATATCACTTTCAGAAAGTGTTAAAATTGTAATATCTGATGCAACAAGGACAAGGCTAACAGGAAACAAAGTGGATAATTTTTTCTGAAGTCCAGGAAGAGCAAATTGAGTAAAAAAGCAATAAAATCTTAAACAGCTATTTAAATACAGAAAAGCTATCTCATTTGAACGGAGCATCGCCTTTCTGTCCTTCATATGATAATGAAATACAGACTGGGAGTTAAAAGTTATTCAACAAGATGAGGTCACCCTAACATTTTGTCACAACCAGAAATAAAACTCTTACAATATGAAAATTAAGTATAATAATAATAAAAACAGGATTAAGAATAGGAGATCAAAATTCCAAAAATCAGTGCGTGGGATTTAAAAAGAGTTGATGTTCAAGTTAATTATTTCGTATAAATTCAGATAGGAGATCAAGAAGTTAAATTGGAAACTGATAAATGGTATAGGAATTTAGTTACTAATATTTAAATTTTTGATTTGGTTCAATTATTAGTTGGTTTCTTGTGTTGTTAATTAAACATTAATAAGCCATAAATTTAAGCGAATTTGTAAGTTAGAAATGGACAGTAGAGTTGTGTTTGCTTTGCGTTAATTACCTTTTTGATTGTGTTAACTTCTTGGTTTTGTGTTAGCTTCTTGGGTTTTGAGTTTGCTTTTTGGGTTTTGAGTTTGCTTTTTGGGTTTTGAGTTTGCTTTTTTGGGTTTGTTTTTTGAGTTTGCTTTTTGGGTTTTGAGTTTGCTTTTTGGGTTTTGAGTTTGCTTTTTGGGTTTTGAGTTTGCTTTTTGGGTTTTGAGTTTCCTTTTTAGGTTTTGAGTTTGCTTTTTAGGTTTTGAGTTTGCTTTTTAGGTTTTGAGTTTGCTTTTTAGGTTTTGAGTTTGCTTTTTAGGTTTTGAGTTTGCTTTTTAGGTTTTGAGTTTGCTTTTTGGTTTTGTAATTTGTTTTTGTTTTTTTTTGTTTTAAAAACATTTGTTAGAATCATCGATACGAAATATACGTGTATGTAGCAGGTTACGAGTACGCTTTTACTCAATATCATCAATACACACTCACTACGTTTACTCAATTACTCATCAATAAAAATTTGTTCTTGTTTTCTACAAATGATTTATTAATGTTAAATTAATTACGTAAGAGGCCAACAAATTGTCTTGACTTTTGAAAGCTTTAGTGGAAGAATGTTTTAATTGAAACTTTAAAAAAAAAAAGAGATTTTTTGGGAAAGGATCTTTATCTGCTACAAGTGACAGTAAAATTAAAGTTTTGAAGTTAATTAGTCAAGTTTGGAATAAGATGAGGTTCGTCTGCAATTTGTCATAATCAGAAGTAAAATTCTTCCAAAAAATGAGGTAATAATAAAAAGGATCAAAAATTAAAATCGTTGGAGTTGTAAGAAAAATAGATATTATTGATGTTCTTCATTTCGTTTTAAGTCAGATAGGCTGATCAAAAAGTAAAATAGGAAATTAAAAAATGAGATTTGATATTAGCAAATAAATATTCTTTTACTTAGTCAGTCATTTTATTATCTTTTAAATGTTTATTAAAAAAATGTTCTAAGTGATGACAATTTTTAAAAAAAAATTCAGATTTCTCAAAGAAAGATTTCAAGATCTTTCTAACTATGCACAACTAATTTTTTAAATAATACAAGTACATACAATACACGTATATTGTATATACTTGTACACACACGTATATTGTATATACTTGTATATACACGTATACACGTACATACAATATATCGTGACAATACTTTAAATTTTTTTCGTCTCCCGATGACGTAATCCAGGTTCGAATCACAACTGTGGCTGGTTGGTGCGAATTCTTCTCCCCGCTCGCACGGACAACAGTGTTGGACAACAGTGTTCGTGTAAAATATTTTTAGTGGTGTAAGGATCACGAATTTGAATCCCCTTGTCGCCGGGCAAAACTTGGGAGGTTTTAGAGATTTTCCACTCCATGGAACGCGCATGCTGGCTAGTTCCATCAAAAAGTTATCCATGAAGGCTAGTTGTTTCAATCTTGGCTTGTTTTTTGGGTTTGATTCAAAATTACAGGGCTACGAAATTGAACATAGATATTCGTAAACTCGGCATTAGGTTGGCTGTTCAGCGCTGGTTATAAAATAAAACTTAGATTGACAATTAGTTGGTTAGTATGTTCAAATTACATTAGAGCAATTTTTAAAGTACATCGGATTTCTGTCACAAACTTTCTGTAGGATTCATTGTCATAATATATTTAATTATTAAACGTTGCGGCTTGAAAACGTTCAGAATTTAGTTGTTGAAGCACCATTCGTGTTTCTGGTTATAACGAATATAATAGGACAATATAAAAGTCTTTTATTATTATTATTACTTTATTAGAAAGTAGAAAAATAGTTTATGTACAAGATTTCTTAAATCCCCTGTTTATTTGTATTTTGAATATTTTTTGATGCATTTTATTTTATTTTATAACCGTCGTTGAACAGCCGACCCAACTTAATGGGTTTACGGCTGATGCATTTTATGTAATGATTAATATTGAATAAATAGTCTTAATTTCAAAATGATCCCTGGTCCACGAAACCGGTCTAAAAATTTATTCTGGATTGCGCATACTAAATTTAGAAATTTTACTGAAAATCTACCTGACATAGGATATTAGAAATATCTTAATTTCATTTGCCAGTAATGCTACATGATTGGTAATAATCGGATGTTACTAAAATTCAAGGAAGAGAAAAAATAAATTTCTAAAGTATACTAAAACTCATATGGATTTTTTTTTGTCGATATTTCATCTTATAAGTTTAACGGATCAATTTTTAAGAAAACATACTTCGAGTTGAACAAAACTTTCAGACTGGTATTGTTTAAATAAAACTAGCCTGAATTACGTAATTAGAATCCATTCAATTATTGAGTATATATTTTAGAAATAGAAGGAGTTTATTGCTGTGAAATTTAAAGAAAAAAAAATGTAAATTTTTCATCTTAGATTTCGAGAAAAGTGGCTTGACTGTTATTTTCTGTTGTTAATATAGAATTTCAAAAAACTAATAAAAAAAAAAATATTATTTTTAAAAACTTTTTTTTCTTGCAAAAAAAAAGCGTACAATTTAAAAATATCTAATGCATGAAGATCCTGATTTTGTATTTTTATTGATTACGTTGTTTTTTTTTTAACATTACTTTTTTCTTAGGTTACTTTTTTACGATTTGCTTATTTTTGCTCACAAAGATGTTTAGTTTAGCTTACGTGCTACAATTGATTACTTTCATAAAAAGTACCTCGCAAATACATGTACTATTAAACATATTTTTGGAACCTCTTTCAGCAAAAATAAATAAATTACAATCCCTCGGTACATAAATTACAATCGCAGAAATTCCAAAAAACAAATTTAATGAATTAAAACTTACGATACAAATTATCTCGAAAAATAGATTATGTTATATTCATTGGTAAAAGTTTTTTTAATCAAAGCTTTTTTAACGGATTTAAAACTATTTTAGTTCCATAGAATTAACAATCTACTCAATATGATACGAAACAACTAAAGTATACTTAATATTCGTTAAGTACCGTATAACATCACTCGCGGTCATAGATTTTCAATAGATCTCCGAGAATGTTCAAAAAGAACGACCGACCCTCCCCCGAATCGAAAGAACCAAACCTAGATAAGGCCCGAAGTACGTGGTGCCTCCAATCTCCATGGTAGACAGGTAGACAAGCGAGCCAAGTCCCCTGACCTCTTGAGAAAGATTAGATAAGAAAAAGAAAAAAAAATAGGAAGATGAAAATGCGCGGAATATAAGCGATCTCAGCAAACATCCTGAATAGATTTGAATTTTTTTTTTCTTCTATAAAACGTAAATTATGGCTTTAACCGGAATTAGTGGATATTTTTAAAACTACCCTTTAAAGTAACTAAGTACATTGCGAAAAAAAAAAAAATGGATCACCATGAATAACTTTTGATTTAATGATAGGATCTTTACGTTCTAAGACTCGAATCTTAAAGATTCGTGGAGGTAATTTCAAATATGTTAATTTGTGGGGAATTTTAAATCGACTATGTCAACCATCATCTACCAAAAGGTACCTCAAGATAGAATCATAACATGTCTTATATACTAGGGAAAGGATATTCAATATTTATAGTGGTAGTTACGCCACAAATTAATTGGTGCAGATGATATTTTAAGTTACGAAATAAGACTGAAAAAGGTAACCTAAGTGTAACGTTCTCTAAATAAACATATCATGATGCATTCGGAATTTTGACTCCCAAAATAAAGGAGGTAGCCGCAATCTGGAAAATATTATAGTTTGTCAGCAGATAGTTTACAGTTTGGTCAGCAGAGCGGTCGACCCCTTCATGTTTATTTTACTTTTCTCGTATTTCGAAATATCTTGAGAACTTTTTAAACGGTATGAATTTTTTTTTGCATACAATTATAAAATTCGTTTGTCCAAAAAATTCCATGCAAAAAAAAAATAATAATAATAAATAAAAAATAAATTAGTAAATATTTATTATTTTTTATAATTTTCTTTAATAGCTTAAAAAAGAAATCCGAATTGGAGGGACTTGCATCAAAGAAAAAAAATCTCACACCATTTTAATGAATGTAATTTTGCATGGAAAAACATTTGAGTGAAATCGGTCGAATAGTTCATGAGAAACACATTTTTTTTAAAGAGTTCGATTTTTATAATTAAGAAATCGGAATTCGTGATAAAAAGGTATGTTTATTCAGAGAAAATGTTTTTGTATCTGATTTCGTAACTTAAAAATATCGTCTGGTTAATTAATTAGCCTATTTGAGGTTACCCCCTCGAACCATTTAGATTGAGTCCTAGAGCGTGAAAATCCGATCATTAGACCAAAAGTGGGCCGTTTATTTTTAAGGGCACTGAACGTATATTTAATAACTAACTAGAGGAAACTGCAGGAGAAACAAATATTTTGAAGAGAAGTTCGAAGATAATTTCAAGAAAGTTATCTATGGAACAAAATTGAGCAATCTTCTTAGAACTAATTAATACCATTTGAAAAAACTGAGATAACAATCTTGATAAAATTAATGTAAGACTTGACGACAAAAAATGATTTGATATATAGTTCAATTCGTTTCCCTTGGGGTTTTTTTCCGGACCTTTTTTTCTGTTTTGCAGTATTTTTTCTTCAAACATCTTAGATACATTTCGATACCAAGTTCGATACCAAAAATCTCCACCTTATAAATCACTTCTCACTTTAGTCTATCGCTCAAATAATCAGCACTATTGCTAATTGAATTGCACTTATGGTTAATTGAATGTATGACTAAAATTAATCAAGAATATTGATTAATTTGAGTTCATGGACTATTGATTTTGAAAGATTTTTATCATGACAATTTCGTAATCTGTTTTAACATTTATGGATAATTTGACGTAAACAATGCGCACTAAAGTTAGTTCGTTACGCAATATTGTTATGAAAAAAATACATTTTTATATTCTAAAAATGTTACTGATTTATTATTATTTAAAATTGATTTAACACTAATAATAAACGTAGTATCAGTAATATTCAGTAAAATCTCATGATTTGAAACTATTAACAATAAAATTACTTCTTTCTCATAAAAAAAAAAGAAAAAACATTTGATTAATGTTCCAAACTAGGTAACTAATAGTATTATAGTTTGGAATATAGCAATATTTATTCTAAATCGATAGTCATACAATTCTGGTATTAATTTGAATTTTATTTTTGATTACATTCTCTTTGATAAAAGTATTTCAAAAGAAAAAGGAATTTATTCCACTATTTAAACTTAAAATGTGTGAAAATAAATATTTCATAATTAGATAAGTATGTGGCGCGTGAAAATATTTTCATTTGCACTTAATCATTTTTAATCAATTTGCATTCAATCAATTAATAAAATTGATACTTTCTACAATAGTACAAATATTTTATAAATATTTCTACAATAGTACAAATCTGATAATTTTCAATTACAGAATAAATATTTCCAAATAAAAAACTTTGAAAAAAATTTACTTCAAAGGATACTTCCCACAAGAAAATGAATACTTTTTACAGCATACTAGACATTTTTCACTATCAATCGCATAATTTTAAATAAAAAATTAATATTTTTCATTGAAAGTTGGATATTTTTTACAGCAGAATGATTATTTTTAACAACAAAAAAAAAAAACGAATGCCTTTTACATAATGGATACTTTTTATACACATCGGGTACTTTCCATTTTGCGGAAATTAAAACCTATTACGGCTTTCAGTTTTTATAAATGTTGTGATAGTTCAATCATAGCGAATTCATAAAGTAAAGTATTAATATTATAATTTTGCCTAACAATTTCAAAGTTACAAAATTACAATGCAAAATAATTGAAAGAAAGTCCTTGAGGCAATATAGCAATAAGTCACATTTTTTCGAAAGGGGACATTTTTACATCAAACTATTCCTTGGCATGGTATTGTAGTAACTAAGTATGACAGTAAGTGCTCCCAAACAGATACTTTGCGAGCTAAATTTCATTTTCTTACTTTCCACAATTATCTTTTTAGGATTTGTACTTGATTAATACTGTATATTTATACTCCTACATAAAATAAATTAACTTCATTTTTTAAATTTATACAATGACCAGTTTTTAAACAGCGTATTTAAGTCAGTTAATAAAAATTAACCAGCATTTTATTTTAAACAGAATCATCAACGTTTAATTTTAACTTTCTTTTAAATAAACTAAAAAATCCTCCAAAAGCGAGCCAAACTTGAGGGGGGGGGAGGAATTTGCAGTTCGCACAATTTTTTAAAGTGTATTTTATTTAGTTTTAACCAATGAATATCAACCTTCATTTTAAATTAAACAGTTCATATTTTGTTTTGAAATGTTTAGAAAACGCTTCATTTATCAATGTCTAATTTCAAATCGGATAAAAAGAAAATAAAAGCTTGACTTCAGGAGCGTGCCAGAAAGCGGGAGAAAACGTTCTTCATTAAATTCTGAATATCTTGAAGAGTTTGCCAGCAATCACCGCAATAAATCATTCATTATAAAGCATCAGTTTTTTAAAGACATAAAAATAAATATTTCTAAGTTAATACCAAACCGCCACACCCTTTAAACATAAAAATATTTTTTCAACTACACAATAAATAATTATGTTAAAACATATCATTTACAAATTCAAACAAGCAAACAAGTACACTTTTCCTAATTAATAGCAAAAAACAAGAACAAAAATATTTATTTTTCCAGTAAGGCTTTCGCTTTGTAAAACTTCGACGCTTCAGGTCATTAAGTTAGAATAATCCATTTATTTATAAAAAGAATTGTAAACATAAATAAAAAGAACTTTTCTGTGTTGAAAGATGAAAACCAAATAGACAAGAAGAAATTTATACAGATATTAGAGGCCCTTAGCGGGGATGAAAAAAATGAAAATGGCCGCTTTTATCACTATAAATAAACAAAAAATGTATGAGATGGAAACAAGACTCCTTGAAGATGATTATGATGAATTAGATAAATTTCGTAAATTGATAATAATTTGTCGGCAGCATCCGGAAAAAAAGATCTTTTAATGTACAAGAAAAATAGTTCCTAAATTCGTCACGTTTGTAGAGTTTCCGGGATTTTAATTGAAACCATTTGGCGAAAATTATTCAGAACCTTGAATATTACTTGTTTCTATATTATCTTGCATGTTACTGTGATTTACCGTTTTTAACATCCTTTTTGTTTCTAAAAGCTCTTCGGCATTTGAAACTTAAAATTCAAAAACTTTCCAAGAGAATTATTTCAAAGTTAATTCCAGAATATTTAAAGCACCTTACACGGATAAAAAATTCTAGTAAAATTACCGTACAGGGACTTTTCTAGAAAAAAAACAACCCACAATTCAGATAATTAAAACCATAATTTGCGGTATTTAAACCATTCATTTGATAATTTTTCCGTTCATGTGGTAAGGGTTTTTCCGGAAATTCTGGTTTTCAAAATTATAGTCCTTATTACCACACGATTAGTAAAAAATACAAAACTGAAAAGCAAATTTTACCAAATAAATTGTTTTTATGCTATGCTAGTATCACGATAAAATTAAAATATTTAACCACTTTTACCAAATTTTATCACATATCATAAAACCATATTTTATTGTTAATTTTACCAAAATAATTACCAAAGCTTTTCGGTAAAAATTACTTAAGAATTCTCATAGAGCCGAAAACAAGGTAAATTTTACCATACTCTGGTAGTTTTGATCATACTTTTTTTTTCTCAGGGTACAAATTATTGATGAACATTGATTTCAAACCATGAAATAAATCAGACACTTCTCGTAAATTGATTATAATTTGTCGATAAATTCTGGGAAACGATCTTCTAATGTATATAAAAAAAAAGGGTTCCAAAGTTTGTCTTGTTTATATAGAAATTTAATGGAACAATTTGTCGAAAGATATTCATAACTCTCATGTTAAATATTTCCTTCTATGAATTGTTTCCTTATCCCCTGATTGGTATTTTTTTAGCATCGTTTTCTAAGCTAAAAATTTTTTTAAATTTTAAGCTTAAAATTTTTTAGATTTTGCACAACTTACAAATAATTGAAGTAGAGTAATCTGCAACTCAGAAAGTAATTGAGATAATTTTTTTGTGCAATAATTTGTAGTCAGCTCTCGAAAGAAAAGATCTTATAATGTACAAAGGAATTATCCAAGGTTCGCAGCAGTTATAGAGCTTCCAGGTCTTTAAAAAATTTGACTATAAATGTACAGAACTTGGATGTAATGTGATTTTATAAAATATTGTTTTGTCAATTACTGTAAATTACTAGATTTAACAATGTTTTTGTTTCTGAAAGCTTTCCATTTTTCATGTTAAAATGCTATAAACTGGGAATTCATAAATTTTCTCGGACAAATATTTTAAAACTACTCTAAAAATAATTACTATTCTAAATATTCTATTTTTTATTTCTAACTCTGATTCGTTTAGAATAAACCATACATAATTTCTAAATTTTGTACGATAAATATTTCAAAACTATTCTGTACACTAATTAATATTCTAATTAATTTAAAAATTAATTCTATTTTTCATTCTGATTTGTTTAAAAAAAATAAACCAAACATAATTCATAAACTTTCCATGTCAGATATTTTAAAACTATTTTGAAAACTAATTAACAGTCGAAATATTCTAAAAATTCTATTTTTTAACTAGTTAAAAAAAAATCGGTCATAATTCATAAATTTTCTATGATAATTGTTTTAAAACTATTCTAAAAACTAATTAATATATATAAAATATTGTAAAAAATAATAATACTTTTTAATAACTCGAATTTTTTTTAAAATAAACTATACATAATTCATAAATATTTTAAAGTGCTCGTTAAAAATGTTTAAGGAAAGTTACTTTATTTTACTAAAAGGCAAAGATAAAACTTCAGTTTTATTCTATAATTAATTCATGTAAACACTTCATAAAATACAGCTAAAATACAAAATATTTATTCTCGAAATTCAAATCTTTAAAATGAAACAGAAAAAAAAAACATGTAAGAGCCGTTGTAGAAGACAAATCAATATATACCAGACAAAACAATTTGATTATTTCTAACTAGACCAAACAAAGTGCATGAGAAATATTTATAAGTGGATTTTACATCATAGGGGGTGGCGAAATCTTGCTTCTAAATATACACTACTAATATTTTACGCAAAGTTGATGGAATTTTAACTACTTTCAAATAAATTGTTAAAGGAAAGTAAGACGTTCTGCAGATCAAAATATAGATTTTTTTTGTTTTTAAATACTTAATAAATGCATTATTTTATCAACGAGCATCAATATTTTCTTTATTGTTACACCACTATTTTCTTACTTCAATATTTACAACACTGCTTTTTTAAAAAGTACATTTTCATGCTATATACTCTTAAAGAAATGTTCTAAGAATTCGTTACAGCGAAATATAGATTTTTTAATTGTTTGATTTTCTTTCAATAAATGTCGTATTTTCTCATCTTGCTTGAATATTTATTTCTTATTACTTCAATATTTTCAATATTTCGTTTTAAAAAGTATATTTTAATGATTTTTTTAAGGTAACATTGAATTTTATTTCAAATGTTTAAGCATTTATTTTTTATGTTTATTTTTAATGTGCTTTGATAGCATATGATGGGCGTTAGTTTACATAGAAGGGTATCTACCACTGCAAAATTACAATTACAATTCACTGGTATATAAAACATGTTAACTCAACTATTTCGGGGTACCTTTTCATAGATGAAGGTTGACATTGTCGATAACAACTTTCCCCACAACATCTTTGGATACCCCAAGTGACATCATCGTAAATAAATTGTAGCATTTTTCGATTCAGAAGCCAATTAGGTTTAATATAAATGCGTCGCTTCGAGGTATCCAATTAAATCTGATTTAAATCGCATAATCAATTTACTTCTGTTCGTGTTCCTACTTATCCAAAAGTATTAAAATTTTGCTGGTGATTTTTTCATGTATAAATTTTAAAGTGTACCGAAAGATATATTATTATTAAGCTAATGTAATAACTTTGAAAAAATTTGATTCTTGCATAATAACATAAGCATACATTATAGAAAATATTAGAATATATTTTCTAGTGAAAAGAAGTTTCTGGTCCATTCTTATATACATAAAAAAAAGATCTCACTATTAAGAACGCTTTACTTCGCTGAGTAGTAATAATTTAAATTAATATCAATCGGTTTTTAAACAACAGGAAATGCATGTATATACAGATGGAGGACAAATAAGAGAAATATTTCTATACTAATACATTGGTTTCATATTTCTCAAGAAATATTTAAAGAATCATTTCATACCTACAGAAGTGTTTAAATCATGCAATTTCTCATGCTTATCAATGAAGTTTAAAAGTTTTTAGAGGTTTGAGGAACCGACAATAAATTGCAAACTGAAAATAGTGTTTTTGAACACCCTATACCGAAAAATATAGCAATAAATTTGTAACTTGTGGTTATAATTATTTTGATTGTGATATGCAATAATTGCACACAATTTCGCAAACCTAGCTTAAATATTTATGGAGACATGGATATTTTTATTTTAAAAAAAACTAATTTTTATTTGTTCTTTTTTTTTCTGTAACCTTAAAAATATTCAATAAAATTAAACATTAGAGGACATTTAATTGTTGGAACAATTTTGGACTCTTATTCCTCTTCCCTCAGAAAATACGACAAAATGAAATGAGAAAAGCCCCATTAAATGTTGGAAAAAATTTCGGACTTATTTTATTTTGGAATATTTTCTGAGGAAAAAGGAATAAAGTCGAAGAACTTGTTCCAAGGAAATGTATTCACAATTTCATTGAGCGATGCCACACCACCACTTCTAAAAATAAGTTTTTTATTCTTCAGGGTCAAAGTAAGCAAAAACTTTTGACGGTGGAAAAATAAACTAAAAAAGTAACTCTTTAATCTTTTCTAAGCCACTCCACTTTTATTCAAGCTCCAACTGATATATTGTTGAAGAAACTGAACTAGATAGAACAACAAGGCAACTGTCAAAATCTCGTCAAAGAACAAGAGAAAACGATAGCAGAATAATGAAGTTTTTTTTTTTAATATTTTGAATTTGCCCTTTGGCAACTGGAGAATTCTAATATAGATGTCTGATACAAAGCTGAAGGGGAAAAAAAAGGTCTCAAATACAATCATTCTTTTGTGTAAAAGTATGATATGGTTTAAATCAATGAAGTATTGAAGTCTTTTGAAGGTTGCAATTTCATAGATGTTACGAATTTACATATTTAAGATTCGTTTCTCTATCCGTATATAAAATTTGCTCTTGAGTATTTATTCCAAATATATTAATCGTAGACAGTAACATTAGCAGTGCCAGCGGCCACATGATGACTAAATATTACAGGTAATTAAAAAAAACGTCTGACAGCCGCCACACAATCACCAATTATTACTTTGAAAATACAAACCATGCGCATTTTATTATTATTTTTTTAATAAATATAGAATTATGAATATTTTACAACATTCTGAAAATTACTTTATTGCACACTTTTTCTTGACATTTTTCTTCATTTTAGAAATTTACCTTGCACTGTTTACTATATTTTGAGAAATGCTTAAAGAGAAATTCTTTACATTACTAATATCACAAGGTTTTTTAATCGTTAAAAACCTCAAGTATTTAAAAGAGGGGAAACATGTTTCAAAAAGTAGCCACTAATAAAAACGCTACAACTGGCTATTGGGTAGGAGTAAAATTTTCTAACTTTGCAGTAGTCGCACACCAAAAGTGGGTCGAAAAGTTTCCAAGCTTGGGTCGTCAAAGGTTCCCAGAATATACAGTAAAAAATATCCTCACTGGTAGACTGGTAGACGGATAATGGATTAGAATCTCCTTAACTGTGGGATGTTTTCGTGTTATTTCTCTTCGTAAAACACAAATACGGGTTAGTTCCATCAAAAAGTCTTCCACGCAGGCGAGTTTGTTCCAATTTTTGATCCAGGAGTTCTTTTATAGATATATATACATATATATGTAACATAAACAGCTTTTATTAATCTTTTTATGTTAGTTTCTTCGTTTTAAAACAACTCCTAATTTATTACTAATTAATTTCAAATCGAAACACTTTATCATACTTTTAAAAAGCCTCATCCTGTTTCTAAATCTATTTTTAGCCCAACTACGCATAAATATAAATAAAGACATTTCTCCCTTTAATCTTCGTGGGAATCGCGTGATCTATTTAATAAACCAATAGTAATTTCTGAAATTTCCCTCTTTTCCCTAAATAGAGACATTTTTGAATTTTTGCAAGATTTTCCCTACTAGAAAGATTGTTCGTGAATGGAGTTAACATCACTTTTTTCGCTCCCACTCAACTAAGAATGACATAATAAATTTCTTTCGCTTTCATTAAAATCCTGTGTCTGTTTTCCTGCTCTGTCAGACTGTAATATATATATATATATATATATATATATATATATATATATATATATATATATATATATATATATATATATGTCGTTGAACAGCCGACCCTATTTTGTGTTTACGACTACTAATGTTCATCTCCGTAGCCTTGTAATTTTGAACAAATCCCGAAGACAAGGAAACTCCTGGATCAGTACCCCAAGAGTTGTTGATTTGTTATGGGAGCATGGAGGACTTTGCGACTGGACAGATTTTAACGTGCGTCAGTGACTATTTAATACACGGGGAAGTCTTTGGCCGGTAGGGGATCGATTCCACGAATTCTTGGACATGGGGCCAGTGCCCTAGCGACCCGGCCTCCTGGAGTTCTTTTTTTTTATAACCGTCGTTGAACAGCCGACCCAATTTTATGGGTTTACGACTACTAATGTTCAACTCCGCAGCCTTGTAATTTTGCACCCAATCCAGAAGACAAAGGAGCTCCTGGATCAAGTATTGGGGAAAATTTGCCTTCGTGGGGGACTCACCCGCATTTGCTTTACATGGAGGGAAGACCATGAGAACCTCCCACGGTTAGCCTGACGGCAAGGGAATTCTAACCCATGATCCGTCTACCACTGAGAATATTTCACGTCAGCCCTGTGGTCGGTGCAAGCTGAATGCGGAATTCAAATCGACTGGGATTCGAACCCGGGTCGCCTCATTGGAAGGCGAACGCTCTATCCCCTGAGCCATCGCGGCTTGAGTTCTTTGGTCTTTTGGATAGGTTTAAAAATTACAAAGCTAAGGAGTTGAGCATTAATAGTCATATACTCAGAAATAGGGTCGACTGCTCAACGCCACTTATAAAATAAAAAAAATTCTATATTAGAATGATTTTAATTGAAGAATTATAATATGGATGTTTGATACAAAGCCGAAAGAAATGGTCAAAAATAGAATCATTATTTATCATAAGAATTTAATATGGTTTTAATCAATGGAGTATTGAAATGTTTAGAAGACTGCGAGTTAATCGATGTAACGAATTACCTATTGCGGATTCGTTCCAATCTGTACGAACTATAATTCCTTAAACATTTATCCCATTCTATGAGTCGCGGGCCAGATATGAACCTCATAGTCTTTTGATTTCGATCAAAAAGGTTGTTTAGAAAATAAAAACTAAATCATTAAAATTTTCCCCCAATCTGGATAGCGTTTTCATGTTCCTGAGCGATTTTTCATTCTTTTCCTTTAAATTCTAGCCATGTTGTTTTAAAGCATTTTGTACTCATAATAGCATACAAATTTGCGTATTAAATATTATTGTTAATATTCTTTAAATAATTCATTGCACAAAAATAGAATGCATAATAATGCAAACTCAAGTATTCTTTTAAATTTTATGCATACATTTCACTTCAGAAAATTCTTTTCTCTGTGTGCCTCCGGTAGAATATTTGTAATTGGAATTTGAATACTTTAGAGCAACAGAAGTAGAAATGAGCTTGAAATTTAGTTTTCTTCTATAATGATGTTTTATCCTTATTCTATGCTAAAAAAAAAATAAGGATCTTGCAGTTTATTTGCCATTTATATTTATTTCCTAACAGAAAATATAAATGTTTTACCGACTGCTGAAAACAGAAAACATAGCCTCAAGTAAAAATCTTTTTTGTAAACAAAAGAATTTAAAGTAAAAAAATTTTGGTACAAAAAGATCTTCGGAATTTTAAGAAATTCTTTTTTCTTTTTTTTCAAAAACTATTGATTTTGATTTTTATAACAAGTTCAATTAGCTCTCGTTTAATTATTAGCAAGTTCTACTGGGAAAAAAAAATTATGGAATTCATATTTTTCAATTTACTAATATTTCATTTTTTTAAAAATAATAAATTTTTAGAAATCATTTAAATTATTTAAGAAACCAAAAAAGCTAGAAAATTGTAGCACGTGATTAAATAAATTAGGAAAATATATAATTCTCCCTTTGTTTAAATAGTAATGCACTCGATTCATGGAATTAAAATTCGAGTATTTTGCACAGTATAAATATGTAGGTGATATGTAAAAAAAATAAAGCTATGCAAAAAAATAATAATCTGAACTAAGTTGTTTCGTTGATTCACTATGAAAATGTTAAAATCAAAAGAATTGGATGCTGAATATTTTAATGAGTTTTAAGGAAAGAGTAAATACCAATAACAAAATACCGGATATTCTGGGTCAGCCAGTATCAATACCGGGTCACCAATTGAAATAAGAGTACGTTTCCGCGATGCAAAAGGACAAAACTCCCAATCTTATGGATTGCACAACAATATGCCATGCGTCTGGACTATGAGGATAAACATTAACGCTATGTGCGTCTACTACGAGGATCAACTAAAACGTCACGTGTTTCGACTACGGGATTAACACTAACATTATGTGTATCAACTTCGGGAATCAACTTTAACGTTATGTGTCTCAATTACGGGATGAACTTCAACGTTATGTGTATCAACTTTAACGTTATGTGTCTCAATTACGGGATGAACTTCAACGTTATGTGTATCAACTTCGGGAATCAACTTTAACGTTATGTGTCTCAATTACGGGATGAACTTCAGCGTTATGTGTATCAACTTCGGGAATTAACTTTAACGTTATATGTCTCAATTACGGGATGAACTTCAACGTTATGTGTATCAACTTGGGGAATCAACTTTAACGTAATGTGTCTCGACTATGGGATAAACTTAAACGTTATGCGTATAGACTGCGGGGATGAACTTAAACGTTGTGTCCGACTATGAGAATTCCCACTATGCGGGCTAAAAAATTCATGGCTCTGTCCTTTGCTGTCTCTACCATAAACTTAATTTTTTTTTTAAGATAGAAAGGAAGAAAGAAATAGTGTTGAGGAACGAATTATATTATAATCTATAATGATATTTTGTTTTTTTGCAAACATTGCATACTTACGTTAGTAAAAAAAAAGTGCACCACCTCTGTCACTTTATCATATAAAATATACCAGTGGCGTGCAGAAAGGGGATGAAGCAGGCAATGTCTCCAGACCTCAAATCGATAAGGGGGCATCTCATAGATGATTAAGAACTCTTAAACTAAATGTATTGCTATTCTTATTCACTATGGAATTAATTAATTGCAGGATATTTTGTGAAGGATATATTAAACAGAATTATAGGATATTTTTTAGCAGAATATTGTTTCGTACTGGCAAAATAATTTATGAAGAACAATATGTGATTTTCAATTAAATTTAGCAAAGAAGTTTTCGGTTATTAGAATTAAAATGTTCCTTACATTCGAAAAAAAAAATTGAAAATATCATGCTGGAAGTTTTATTTTACAGAATGATTCCCTTATGTGTTATGTTAAAATGAATTTAAATCATTAAGTTAAAATGAATCTATGCAGTTTGTATCATATTATATTTTATAACCGGTGTTGAACAGTTGACCCTATTCTGCGTTTACAACTATCAATTTTCAGCTCCGTAGCCTTGTAATTTTTAACAAAATCCAGAAGACAAGGGAACTACTGGATCAAGTATTCGAAGAAATTTGCCTTAGTGGAGGACTCTTTGGTGGTACAAATCTGTCTTTGCGTTGCATCGAGAGGAAAAACATGAAAACCTCGTATGGTTAACCCGAAGGCAAGGGATTCTAACCTATGATCTCTCTACCATAATTCGCATTGCCTATTTAGCTTATAAGATCGCACGAAATGTTTTAGTGTATCCACTTTTCCTGTTTCTATAAAACAAATCTGATGATTTTTGACTATAACATAACTATATTCTGACAATAACATAAGCGCTATCAACTTTACATAATAGTTATCAACTAATTTTTCATTTTAATTTTTTCTTTTTATCTTTATTTTCTTAATGATTTTCAAAAAAGATCGTAATAATGCATATTTCTTCAAATATATAAACTTGAGAAACACCAGATTAGTGCTTTCCAGGAAGAAAAATATTCTGAGTCAGAAATATCACATTAATATCGTTATCTTTTGCAACCTTGAATCAAGTGTAAAGATATTTATTAACTCTTTTCTTCATCGTTATCTTAGATTTCTAAAAAGTTACTCAGTTACATCTATTGAAAGATTCAAAGCGACTGTCTTATTTATCTTTTAAGAAGTAAGAGTTTTTTTTTCTTTTTGGCGCTCCCTTTCTCCGATTCTTATCTCGCCAAATCATACTAGTCATCACAACCCACACGCTTAAAAATTATCATCAATCTCATTAACTTAGGAAATGAATGATTAAGAATTATCGTTGAAAATTATCATTGATAAGCGGGAAAAGTTAATCAAAGAAAAGAGTTCATTTTTCAGTTGAATGTACTATTACTATTTATCTAATAAAATAGAAATATTGAGGAGAAAAATATATTTAATTAACTTAATTTAATATGATGTAATTTAAAATATATATATTTTATCAGTTTAAAAATGGCATTGAATTATTATTTTTAAAAGTATTATAGAAAACAATGTTTATAGCTGAACATCGATCTTTTGCGTTCAGATCAGAGTTAGATTTCTTTTGAGAAAAACCTTTAGAAAATTCTTTACTACCAGGACAGTAAAGAATTTTTTTTCTTAGAAAAAAGAAAACTAAAAAATGCATAAAACTAGAAAAATCTATTAATTTTAATATTGCTAACAATGATTTTGACTACGAAAAAATTTCGTTAAATAAAAAGATAAATACATTTTTGCAAAACATTTACATATTCATTTTATAAATATATATATATTCATTTAAAATATTTCATATTAATATATTGATTACAGATTCATGCATGTTGTTTCTCTTAACACAGAACTCAAAACACATATTGACGCAGTGGACTGTAATTATTAATCACAATATTTTATTCACATAACTCATTTTCTCCCATCCGAGCTCTTCGGATTCATAACACACACTGAATTTTCACAGATGGCGCTTCTGGCGTCAACATACCGCCGGGCGTTGAATGACGCAGCATTCAACAAAACACAATTAATAAAAAAAACTAAACAAACACAAATAAAACAACCATACAAATATATAACAATAAAACATATATCTCAACACAATTTTTAATTAACATGAGGCAAAGTTACTAATTTAATTACTGGCCGTTTAAATATACCATTTTTATCTTTAAGAGTTACAACTCTGGTTATGTTATCCTTACCTGGATGAGTTTTGATAACCCTTGCTAAATTCCATTTTAAAGGACAATACACATCTGGATTTTTTACTAATACTAAATCACCTTCTTTTATATCTATTTTACCCTTGTACCATTTAGGTCTATTTAAAAGTTTATTAAGATACTCTACTGACCATCTTTTCCAAATATGTTGAGTCATTTTTTGAACCAATTGCCATCGGCTAAGACGATTCATTGGAACCTCAGTATAGTTAGGTTCAGGTATTGCTACTAAAGTAGAACCAATAAGAAAATGTGCGGGTGTTAGTGCTTCAACATCATTTGGATCACTTGAAAGAGGACAGAGTGGTCTAGAATTTAAGACTGCTTCAATTTGAACTACTAAAGTTAAAAATTCCTCATAACTTAAGATTGTTTTTCCAACTACTCGTTTAAGGTGATATTTCAGAGCCTTTACACTTGATTCCCATAATCCTCCAAAATGTGGAGTAGAAGGGGGATTAAAATACCATTTAACTCCTTCATCAGTCATATATTTCTCTATTTCTTTTTTACTTTCACATTTAAATAGTAATTTAAGATATGAATTTAATTCTCTATTTGCACCTATAAAATTTCGGCCGTTATCACTAAAAATTTCAGAAGGTTTGCCTCTTCTAGATACAAATCTTTTAAAAGCAGCTAAAATGCAGCTGTAGTTAAATCATTCACTATTTCAAAATGTACAGCTTTTGTTGTGAAGCAAACAAAAACACAAATAAATATCTTTTTTACCTGCTTACTTCTTCCAATAAAGCTTTTAACTACAAACGGTCCACAAAAATCAAGTCCAGTTCGAGAGAAAGCTCTAGAAATTGTTACTCTAGCAGCTGGTAAGTCAGCCATTTGCTGTGGTTTTGACCTAGAACTTACCTTTTTACACACAATACAATTAAAGACAATTTTTCTAACAACATTTCTTGCTGAAACAATCCAAAATTTTGATCTTATAAGTGATAATGTAGTTTCTGCACCTGCATGAAAATAAACAATATGAAAATAGTTAATCACTGTTAAAGTAAAATTATGTTTGGTAGGCAGAACAATTGGATGTTTTTGAGATTCACTTAAGTCACTGTTTTGAAGTCTGCCACCAACTCTAAGAATTTTATTTTGATCTAAAAAGGGACACAAATTTAAAAGTTTACTATTGTTAGGTATCGGTAACCCTTTTTCCAAACACTGAATTTCAGTCACAAATGAAGTATGTTGAACGTTTCTCACAACACACAACAAAGCTTGGGAAAGTTCACTGGTTGTCAACGTTCCACGGGTAGGATGCAATGGATTCAAAGAATTATGCAAGAATCTCTTGCACCAAGCCACAATTCTTAAGACTTTCATATAAGAAGAACATTGATTAATGACACTTAGAGGCTCAAATGTGTTAATTAGGGCACAAATTTCACTAACTACTGGTGGTTTTAATTCTCGAAGAAACAATTCATCAGACTCTACAGATATATTATCTGTGCAATCATCTACTGACGATTGTCGCAGAAATAGAGGGCCACTCCACCACAATCGGTTTTGCAAAAGTTTGTCAGGGTCGACACCTCGTGAAACTAAGTCTGCTGGATTTTCATCAGTTGGTACATGTCTCCATCGCTGATTAGGAAATAGCACTTGTATTGTGGCCACTCTGTTTTGAACAAAAGTTTTTAAGTCTATGGGTTCTTTTTGAAGCCACGCTAGAACTATCATAGAGTCTGTCCAAAGATATATTTCAGCAGTTTCTAACTTTAACGCAGCAACAACTCGTTTCACAAGTTTTGACAGAAGAACAGCGGCACATAACTCAAGTCTTGGGATAGTCAGACTTTTTATAGGTGCAACTCTTGATTTGCTCGTTATCAAACTAACCAAAGTCTCATTCATTGAATTTATAGATTTACAGTAGACTGCTGCACCATAACATTGCTGCGATGCATCAGCGAAGCCATGGATTTCCACACTCTTTGGAATATTGATGAAAATGCGTCTTGGAACCTCTATATTGTTGATGCTCTCTAAAGACGCTAGAAATTGATGCCACTCTCGATATTCTTCATCTGGTAAAGAGTCACTCCAGTCCATTTTAATTCTCCACAAACGCTGAAGGAAAATCTTTGCCTTTGCTATTACCGGTGCCATTAGACCAATCGGGTCGAAGAGCTTGGCAATAGTGGACAAAACGTCACGTTTTGTGTAAGAACTCTCCAAGCAAACCTTTACTCTGAATAGAAAACAATCTAAAATGGGTTTCCAGGATACACCTAAAGTTTTTGTCTCTATTAACGTTGCAAAATTATAATCACATTCAGAATCTGGTGCTAGTTTCACGTGATTGGCACACAGCTTGTGTAGTTTCATGTCAGCACTTTGCAAAATCCCTTTTAATTGTTGCTTGAGCTCAATTGCCTCCTCTAATGTGTCAGCGCCGCACAAACAGTCATCCATATAGAAATTATTTCGTAGGACAGGAGCAGCCATGGGAAAATTGGTTTGCTCGTCAGCTGAGAGCTGTTTAAGCGTTCTTTGCGCTAAATAAGGTGCGCTAACCGTGCCGTAAGTAACGGTAGATAATTCGTATATTGTTGGCGGTTCATCTTCATTTTCACACCACACAATTCTCTGAAGATTACACTGATTTGGATTGATTAAAATAGTTCGATACATCATTTTGATATCAGCAGTAAACGCATATGTATATGTGCGGAACCTTAGCATATGAGTGTATAAGTCCTCTTGAATCACTCCTCCATTATACTGAATGTCATTAAGAGATATTCCCTTATCAGTTACTGAAGAACAATTAAATACAACACGAAGTTTTGTCGTGGACTTTTCTGGACGATAGATTCCATGATGTGTAGCATAATATGTTACTTCTGGTTCAATTTCTTTAGTAACCTCTCTCATGTGTCCCATATTTTCATATTCTTTTAAGAAATCACGATATAAATTTAAATAAATTTCATCTTTAGCTAAGCGATTCCACAGCGATCTGAGACGTTTGAGGGCTATATCTTTTGAGTTTCCTAAACATAAGGGATCTTCCTTTAGGGGCATTGAAACAACATATTTCCCTTCCCTAGTTCTAAAATGAGTATCCGCAAAGTGTTTCTCGCAAATTAAATTTTCTTTACTCTTTGTTATTGTTTCCTCTACATTCTCTATTTGCCAGAATTTCTCTAATGTTTTATTTAAGTCCTCATCACGAATCAAACCGCAGTGAACCTTTGTTTCATTTATTGAATCTAAATTTCCTGTCACTACATACCCAAATACGCTATTGACCAAAAGCAATTGCGAATTTTTTATTTTAATTCTTTCCGACTTTATTAACTCGTAAAATATATTTGCACCCAATAATAAATCTATTTTTCCCGGAATATTAAAAGTGTCATCTGCTAATTCCACGAAATTTGAAAAATCAACATTTATATTTAAAGTTTTATTCGGAATAAATTCTGTGATTTTTTTAACTATGAGCATATCTAATTCTCTTTCAAACGATTTGTTTTTATTTGAAATCGCCACTTTAACACACCCATTCACCATCATAGAAGTATCGTTTAAACAAGAAATCATGGTATTTATTTTTTCACTCTTAAGTTGCAATTTATTAGCGCATTCATTCGAAATCAGACAGGTCTCACTCCCAGAATCAAGTAACGCTCTACACAATTTCCATTCTGAATATTTATCCTTTACGAGGATTAATGCGGTACTTAATAAGCATTTGTTTTTAAAACAGGCGGTCGCCACAATTTGAGTAGTGTCTACTCTCGGATCAAACGATTCAGCACTTACATTAAACGCGGTTGTTTGTGATTTATTTTGATCGTTAATTGGCGCCACATTGGGAGTGGAGGAATTGTTTTTAATTTCTCTCGGATAATGTAAAAGTTTGTGATGAGCCTTTTTACATAGAAAGCAGTTTCTCATTCTGCATATATTAACTTCGCATCTGGGGGAAAAGCACTTAAAACAAAGTCTATTATTTTTTACAAACTCTACTCTATCGTGTACAGACATTCTTTTGAATTGTGGGCGCAAAGCATGAGACTCATTTTTTTTACATAATACACAGTTATCATTTTTTATTTCAGATAAAAATACATTTGTTGCTCCTCTCTGTACACTGGAATTATTAACTCTGTTTTGTTTATTAAATTCGTAACGCTTAGTATTTCCACTGAAAGAATGTTTCATTTTTGTTTTTGCCTTTCGAAGATAAATAAATATCACACTCACGCCCTAATTCATGTGGTTTAAAATACTTTTCTCCCTGTTTTACACTAATATGAGTCATCAATTCTCTATCATTATTTTATCCGATACTATTAACTCACAGACGGATTTACATTACGTAATTGACAATAATATTCAAACGTCGCACTTAGCCTTGACGCAAATTGTACATAATTCTCTGAACCTATTTTTTGTACTCTTTGGAATTTATTAAAGCATTCTTGTGGTGTAGGGGAAAATTCTTTTAGCACTAAATCTTTGAGTTTATTGTAATTAGTTAACTCTTCTTCGGAAACGTGAACCATTAAATTGTTAGCTCTCTCACCTAAAATATTTAAAAGAATTTCGCATTTAAATTGTTCGGGAACCTCTTTTGTTTTGAATGCTTTTTCCAGGGACTGAAAAAATAAATTATATGATTCTACTCGTGAAGGTACTGGTATTGTAAAGGTTTTTACCGATTTTAATAAAGTTTCGATATTAATGTTATTCGGATTCTCAGAAACACTTTCTTTTGCGAGTACGGAATTATGCGGTAATTCTTTTTGAACATTAGCTAGCGCTAATTGTTTTTCTAATTGCGCTAATTTAATTCGCTCAAGTTCTAATTTAGATTCACTATCGGACTTTTTATTTTTTACTTCCTCTATAGCATAATCCAGTGCGCATTTAAATAGCTCTTGATCTGTCTTATAAACTTCGCTGTTTTCAATTAAAGTTTTTAAATCGGCAATTTTTGCACCCTCCGGTACAGTTAAGTTTAATTCTTCTGCGACGAGTTTTAACTCGTCTTTCTTTAATTTAGTCAAAGACATGTTTATAGTTTAATTCACGTAAATATAAATTTAACTTTCACCTACCTTCTCAGATCGCTGTTAGACGCACTTAGTTTCAGTTTCGATTCTCAATCGCACACGTACACCTTTCACTGGGTCTTTTGCACTAACTTTAGCTTAATTTTCACAAAATTCGCTCGTCCATAGATCGCTTACCCTCTCCAGGCTCGGGTAAGGACCATGTTGTTTCTCTTAACACAGAACTCAAAACACATATTGACGCAGTGGACTGTAATTATTAATCACAATATTTTATTCACATAACTCATTTTCTCCCATCCGAGCTCTTCGGATTCATAACACACACTGAATTTTCACAGATGGCGCTTCTGGCGTCAACAATGCAATTTAAAATGTATACTATATGCAGTGCTTTTTACGGGAAATATTTGACCAGTGCAGTGACAGTAAACAAAGTCGAAACTTGAAAATAAATAAAGTATATTTTAGCGTACGGGCATAATAAATTTATTATCTGTATTTTTAGCTGTGTTCAAATTATTCATTCACTGTAATGGACTAATTTTCCTTCTTAAGTCAAATTTCACAAAACAAAAATAAAACGAGCCACGTAATTTTTGCTACCTCTGTGAAAAAAAATCCTCCTTTAATTACTAGAAAAATGATATAGCAGTTAAAAGGAACTTAAAGCCCATCAAGACTAATATGAGACACTCAAAACAATGGAATTTTTAATAGATACTCAAAATAATAGGATTGAGTAAAGACAATCAAAATAATGGGATTTATACGAGACATTCAAAAAACGGATTCATGAGACATTCAAAATAATGAGGCTAATGTGAGACATTCAAAATAATGAGGCTAATGTGAGACAATCAAAATAATATTGCTAAAATTAGGCGCTTAAAGTAAAAAGGCTAAATATTAGACTTTCAAAATAAAAGGGCTAAAACGAGACAATTTGAAATAATGGGGCTAATATAAGGTACTCAAACTAATGGGGCTAATGTAAGACACTCAAGATAATGGGGCTAATATACTCTAAAAAAACGTATCTGAATTGTACTAAAAAGAAACTGCTAAGTTATAAATTAATAGTAGTATTTGTGCATACTTCGTAATGTATTTTCGCAATCTTACGAAATCTTATTTCGTAAAATGAAAATTTGTAATTATCTTAAATTGGGCTTGGAATCATGGTACAAAATGCAACCAAATGCAGAGGTGCTACATATCTGACAAGCTCAAGCAGAAGAAGAAGAAGAAGAATTATCTTAAATATCACTATTTATATTTATTACAAATATAATCAGAATATAGAAAAAATAATATTTTTACTTTAATTGCAAGGCGAACTTTTTTGTCAGACTTGAAACTGAATGAAATGAATTAGACATATCGTATTAAAAATAAATTGGGATATATGATGGTTGGTGTAAGATTTTTTATTTTTATTTAAAAAGGATTGAAACATGTTTTAAGTTATTAAAGTTTGAAATGCTTACATAGTCTAATATACATTTGATGAAAATCATAAGTCTAGAGTGAAAAAAATTTGGAGTTTATGTAAAACAGTGTATGAGAGCAAAAATGACAGAAAATTTCCCTTTTTTTAATAATAATAATTTTTTTAAATATTTTTTTATTAATATTAATTCTTTTTTTTTTTTAATTTAATAATTGTAAGATTATTACCTTACATTTATTATTTTATAGTTTTATATTCAGTGTTATTTTTGATTTATAAGCATATAAATAACGCAGATATGTAGAACATGTTTTCTTTTTCATTTCTTTCAAAATATAACAGTTAAAAGGTAACAATTGTCATTTCCTCCAATTAGCGTTACTTCTAAAGTAAATAATTTTATGCAAGCTATTCATCACAATATTCGTTCATTTATGCATTTATTCTCTGAAACAAAAAAACACATCATGCGTACGCAATTTTCTAATCTGTATAATTTTTCTAAATAACATTAACTTCATAGGATAAAGCAGTACCGTAACCACAATATAATATTGGAGCAAAACTCCAGAGACGTGACTTAAGGCAATTTTATTAGAAAAAACAAACTCAACAGATTTTTCGCTCGCAGAAATTGTAATAGAAAAAGATAACAGAAAGGGGAGGTGAAAAAAAAAAAAAACATTTTTATAAATGTAAGTCTCTATCGCCGGAGGCAACAGGACTCGGGTGACAAAGATTGAATTGAAAAACTGTTGCCACTTGAATGTGATGAATGAAAAAAAAAATAATAATACAAGAACAAACTGAAGTCCTCGATTATTTCCTGTTAACATACCTAAAAAACAGGTTTGAGAATTCGAAAACCATTCTTATGAAAGAAAGGTCAAAAAAAGAAAGTTACGATATAAAAATTGGATGGGTAAAAGTGACAGTCATTTACACCCCACTTACATCCCTCCCTAATTTTTTTTTTTTTTTTTTTTTTTACTATTTAAGTAAATGTGGTGTTTTTTACCCTTTAGGGCTTCCAAAAGTTAATAAATATGGAAAAGATCATAAAGAGAAAGATGAAGAATTTTCCACAAAAATGCGCAGAGCTGTATTTACAAAAGACAGACAATTTTACCATGTAAAAAACACTTAATTATTTAATTATGGAATAAAAGAAAAAAAAACTTATTGAAAACTGCATGAAAACATCAATGTAACTAAATGTTGCAAGGAACTCTCAAGTATAAAAGTATTTTCTGAAAGAGTAACTTTTATTATGAATACTTTTTATTATGACTGATATTGCAACTTTTAATTATGTAAATTTTATAGAGAACGATTTATGATATTAACAAATTAGTGAAACTAAGATAAACTGAAAAATCAAAGAAAATTTTCTAAGTTTAACACCGTATATTTTTATATTTTGAATGCCCGCCAAACGTGTTGAAGATATAAAACAGAAAAATAAAACTCGTTGAAATTGAGGAAGAAACTTAAAGAAATAAATTTTGTTCTTAGAGTAAGGCTTTTTGAGTGAATGAAAAATGAAAGTATAGCAATTGATTAATTGAAAGAATTAACTTCACTAGAGTTAAAAGCGACGAGAATGAAGATAATATGACTAAGATAGCACAATCAAACCTGGTTATTAAGTTCAGAGAAAAAAGAATATTGAAATACATAAAAATAAATTAAAGGCAAAAAATCTTTAGACTGCCTTCATGTTACCCACATTTAAGAAAAAGATTAAATACTCCAAAGTCAGCAGGATGAAGATTACTGTAATGCATTTGTCACATAGCCAGATGTCATTTCCTTAACTACTTTATGTAAGACAACGTACTACAAGACTGCATATAATAAACTGATGGACAAAATACTTTTTTAAAATTAGAAACAACTTGGAAAAACAAATTACAGAATTATTTTATTTATTTAAGGAGTTGGTGAAATTTTGGTCATTATTTTAAACTACAATGCACTTAAAGTCATAAAAGGAAAAGAATGTATGCACAGTGCGCATAATAAAAAATGAGCCACCATGACCTTTGATCTAATAATCGGTTCTTCAAGTTATAGGGCTTAATGATTCTAGGAGGAGACTTCAAATATGCTAATTAATTAGAGCAGACGATATTCTACGTTACGAAATCAGACACAAAAACGTATTTTTTCTGAATAAACATACTTTTTTTTATGGCGGATTCCGATTTCTGATCCCAAAATGTAAACACAGTTGCCAACTGCTCCGTATACGAGAAAATATTTTGAGAAGTCGGTAGAGAGCTACAAACTAAAACTTAGGAGCAAGTTGGCATCTTTGTGTAATAGGTAGTCGCAATCTGGGAAATATGCTCCCCATAGTTTGATCAAGATAAAGGTCCAAAGTTTGACCTCCTTAATGTAAATTTTATTTTTTGCGTACTTAACCATATCTCGAAAACCTTTTGTGCACAATGCAAAATAGAACTTTTAGTAAATGCTCAGTATTTTTTATTATTTTATTTAATAATAGTTGAAAACAACTTGAATTGTACGGTACACAATTTATTTTTTTTATATCGTTTCAGAAATTGTAATTTCACAAGGCAAAATACAAAATTCGAGCGAAATCGGTCTAATGGTTCCTGAGAAATCTAATACGACTTTTTTGACATTATCGTAACACATATATTCTCATTCTTCAGACCTACAGACGAGAAGGTGAACAATTCCTAATTCTAGAGGTGCAGAAAAACAGAAAAAAAAAATAGATAGTAGTAATTTTATGCCACAATATATTCTTAAAAAACGAGAGACAAAATTTTTCAAGGAGTACTATTTTTAGGTTTTATTTCATTACATTTTTCTGTCATTAAAAAATTATTTTAGTACAAATGGAGCAAATATAAATGGTTAACTACTATATTAAAAAATAGAACAAAAATAAAGTTTTAACTGCTTAAGCCCTGGTGTAACAATAAGTTAAATACAGATTCCCAAATTGTTGGTGAGAGCCACAAGTATACATAATAAGGTTATTTTTACAGAGAACAAGAAACATGTTTACATATTAGAACACTAGAAAGGTTTTTTGATTATCGAGTTATAAAATGCTTCAAAACATTGAATTTAACTTGTTGTTAGAAGAGATTTATCTCCAAGTCTTTCGAAATCGTAAAAATATGTAATAAATATTTTATTTCTTCGGTGGAGGCATTTAATTTGTTTTCAGCAAAATATTTAAAAACAAAAAAAGAATAAATTAAAAACGCTGCTTACCACTACGGTTATAAAGAAGCCGTAATGTTAGAATTCTACGAATGATCTGTTCTTTTAAAGGATAGTAAAAATACCTATAAAATTTGAAATGAAAAATCTTAGCAACCCTAATCAAAAATCTTAAAAATATAATTTCGCAAGGAATACTAAAAGGACAAGCTGTGCATCGAGAACGAAGAACCAAAAGCTCTTGTGGAATTTTATTACCAAGAAAACTATCTTAAGTAACATTAAAAAAAAGATAAGAGTTTTCTGGCGCACACACTGCTTAAGCGCTAAAAATGGAATATATTTTTATTTTTTTAACCCGAGCTTAAGATTTACAAGACAAGGTGAATTTTAAAGGGGAAAAAAAAATTAAAAACCTAGATTATTAGTAAATTCTTTAAAAATGACATCATTATCTATCGAGAATGTTACAAGAAGCACCAACTTTATCACTATTAGCACGTTTCTGACAAGAATTGAAAAAAAAATGGCATATAAAAGATAACAAAATTATCTAAGTGGCGAAGCAAGGTGAATGAAACGGAAACAGTTAACCAATATCATTCACAAAAAATTCCAATAAAGAATTATTAAAGAAAAAAATTGGTTAATAAATAAAATAATTAAATCAAATTTAAAAATTTGGCAGAAGAATATAATTATGAATTAAAGAATATAAACTTAAATAAAATTTCGGAAGAAACGCCAAAAGAACAAGCGAAAACGAAGAACCAAAACCTCTTGTGGAATTTTATCACCAAGAAAACTGTCTTAAGTAACATTAAAAAAAGATAGATTTTTTGGCGCACACATTGGCTTCAGCGCTAAAAATGAAATATATTTTGCTTTTTCCAAGCCAAGCTAAAGATTTACTAGACAGGGTAAACCTAAATAAAAAGTAAGAAATTCCTTAAAAATGACATCATTATCTAGGTAGAATGCTTAAGGAAGCGCCAACTTTTATCACTTTTGGAATGTATTTGACAAGAATGAATAGAAAAAAAATGGCATAAAAAGATGCCAAAATTATCAGCGAAGTAACGATGCTAGGTAAATGAAGCGAACACAGTTTACTGATATCATTCACGAAAAATTTAAATAACGGATAATTAAAGAATAAAATTGGCGACAATTTATCTTATTTCTCGTCTCACCATTAATCGAAACAATAAAAAAAAAATAATCTAAGTTTCCTGTTATTTAATGTTGCCGACAAACAGGCAGGTACTGAAGGATTGTATATGTCTGCAAAAATGATATGATCTTAATTTGATGAAATAGATGAGTGATGATGATAAAAAAAAAAGTAATTTGTATTTGATTGAGAGCAGTTACTCATCGCATGAATTAGGGACGATAAAATTAAAAAAATAAATAATACTAATGAAATAATTAATGAAGATTAAAAAAAAAAAAAAGATAATTCGAAATTAGATTTTACGGCTACAATAATTAATTGAAATAATTAATGAAGATCGAAAAAAATAATAAAAAAATAATTTGATATTAAATTTACGATATATTAATTTTATTAATATTTATAATGGTGTAATTTTTAATCGTGATAAAATTTAAAGCTATAATGGTTTCCAAACAATAGGACGCCATCTAACGAATTTCGGACTGATAAAATCCCGTTTTTCAGTAAGAGCAAAAGCTTGTGAGTATAATAAGCCTATATATATTTCGATATTTCATAGTATAGCATAATCTGTTTAGGCACAATGTTTGTCGTAGGCTTACTGAAAAATCAAGCTCTTTGCGAACATTGATTAGGCTTATTGCATTGAGCCTTGTAGGAGCATTACAATAAGCCTAATAAAAAGTGGCGTCTGCATTAATTTGGTCTTAATTGGATGCAATAGATGAGTGATGATCAAAAGTAATTTGTATTTAATTGCAAGCAGTCACTCATCGAATAAAATAGAGAAGATATTATTCAAAAATAAATACTAATAAAATAATTATTGAAAATAATAACAATAACAGTTAGAAGAGAAATTTTACGGCTATGATATACGCATATTAACTGTTCTGATATTTATAATACTGTAACTTTTAATCGTTATAAAGTTTAAAGCAATAATGGTTTCTAAATCATTAAGACGCCATTTCACAAATTTCGCGGTTATAGAATCTCGTTTTTCCGCAAGAGCAGGAATGCCACAGTCGACAATAAATGTAAAAAGTATAGAAATTCACTTTATTTTTGCTTATTTAAAATCTTTTTAATTATTCAATCGTAAATACTACTATGATTTACACTTCAAATTGTACATATTTAATGAAAAAACCATTCTTTGCATTAACTTTCAAAAGTTAACTGAAAAATATACTAAAAAAAGTTGCTAATTTAAATCCTTAATAAAATAATAATAATCTTTAATAAAATATCTTTTAATAAAATATCTTTTAATAAAATATTAATCACCATACTTTTTTCCGTTTTCAGTCGCTTGTGGCAACACTGTAAGAGCAAAAGCTTGTGAGTACGAGTCTTTATATTACGATATTTCATAGTGTAGCATATTCTCTTTAGGCGCTATTTTAGGCACGTTTGCCGTAGGTTAACAGAAAAATCAGGTTTTTTGCTAACTGCAGACATTATTGATTAGGTTTATCACAGTGGCCTTGTAATCGCATTACAATAAGCTAGACCAAAAGTAACGTTGGCAGTTTGGTTTTTCCAATTAGTTTAAGACATATACACTTGCTTCTTTTCTTAAAAAAGACGAAAAAAAGATGATTCAAAGTATTGTAACAATATCGTACAGTTTTTAATCTAATTAATGGATTTGTCACCTATTTTAACTGCTTCAAGTTGCGGCTCAGAACTCTTATTAATTATCCTAATTAGAAATTTTACTCGTGATTATCGTTAACTGATATACTTATTAAAACTTATTACAGTCGAACTCGTTTATAACGAGCACAAAGGGACCGTAACATGTACTCGTTAAATCCGAGTGCTCATAATAAACGGGTCCTTGAGGCAGGCGTGCAACCAGAAGAGGGGGGGGGGGAGGTCAAATGATTGAGTTTACTTAAAATTTAATTAATACTTACTTACTTTAATTACATTAATTAATTTAATTAAATACTTTTCTTAATTCAGTGACAACTACCCCCCCCCTAATCAGCCGATAAGGCGCGAAATAGATACGTCACCGCCTACTCTCACGTGACTTTTCCTATGCTTTACATTAGAGCGATAAGGGCAATTAAGTTTTTTTTTTATCTCGCGCGCACTTCGTATCATTTTGAAAAAAAGATAAGACAGTAAGACTGGAAAGATGAGAAAAAAGATTGCACGACAGAAAAATATTGCTCGCTAAAACCGGGTCTTGCTCGTTAAAAGCGTCTTCTGTTCCATAGACTTAACATTGATGCAACCAAATATTCTCGTTTCTCTCGGTAAATCCGAGTTCTCGTTAAATCCGAGCTCGTTATAAACGAGTTCAACTGTAAGAAAACTACGAAACTAGGCACAGAATGAACTTTTCCTGAGCTATTTTGACCCCCCCAAATATTGATAAGAGAATGAATATAATGAATAGTGTCTGTGATTTCTGTGTTGAGATTTCTCATTTACCATACGAAAATGGTAAATGAGAAATCACAACACAGAAAAGAAAGATAATTTAGTCAAAAGAGTAGTCAACTTTTTATATTCTATTTAATCTCGAAATTAATAACACGGGTACATGTTTTTACGCAATATTATTACACCTATACTCACTCCAAAACATTTTAAGACGAAAACTAATTAAAATGGTTTACTACTTTTATTTTAATAAATAAAAGAATAATATTTTGAAAACTTAAGATATTATTTCATATAAAAGATATTATTTCATGTTATAATTGTAATTTTTATTCGAAAATTTGGAGAATACAGTTTTCGTAAATTAATTAAAATTTAATTAATTTAAATTATTTGAAATTAATGTTTGAAAACAATTCAATCGTTTATTTCCTGGAATTAACAATAACAAATTGTTTTGACAGTAAATAATCAAAATTTTAAAAAAAATGTGTCTAAAAATAATCTTTAAACAAAGAACTATTGTTAGGTGAGCTAAATTTCAGATTTTCCAATTAGTTATAAAAGTCGTCGACTAAATTAAGAAATGAGATGCTATACAAATGTCACCAGCGTAATAGTTTTATTTTATTTTATTTGACTGATATTTTTTTAAGCAGATAACAATAAGCTTACTCGTTTTAATGCGATAAATGACTAAAACTGAATTTACATAGCCTTATTGCTAAAAACATTTTATAAGCACGCTATAAACTTTAAAAAAATAATTATTACTATTGAAAGTTGATTGAAATAATTATATTTATAATTATTGCTATATAATTTACAAACATATTTAAGCTTATTGCAATAAACATTTAATTCAAATGGTTTCTATTGCAGAAAACCTGTAATAAAGCTATTTGCAATGAACCTTACCTAGAATTGGTTTATTGCAAATTGCACGAAATAAATCAGCCTAATTCTAATTATTAATCAGAAGTGTGCAAAACTGATTCGAATGACATAAAAACGACAAAAACTAAAATTCAACTTTTCTTTTGACAAATCTAACGATCCCAATTTATTAAATTGCTACTAACCTCCTGTTTCAGAATGTTTTGAAACCTATAATTTCAGAAGTAATTAAATATTTGTAAATTTATAAACTTTTGAAACTCTGTTGGTTATTGATAAATTTTTAGAATAGGCACAAAACAGTAAAAAATTTTTATTTGCTGAATTCAAAATGTTCTGGAGATTTTTAATACTGAATTAACTAATTTTTCTCAATTGCTAGTATTTTTTTTAATTGCTGGTTAACTAAGAATTATAATCAAGGGTCAATTTATAGCTTTGATTCCCTAACCCTAACTTAACCCTAAGGAAGAAATCCTAAACTTAACCCTAAAGAAGAAACGAAACTGGAAAAAAATGCACTTCTACTGCTGACAAAACAATGAAGGGTTCAGAATGGGCCCAAGATAAACAAGTAACAACTAAGATTCGTGTTTCTCCCGATCGTCTAGGATGCACTGAAATAAAACAAAAGTTCTTTTCGAAAAAGCGATAAAAGTTCTTCGAACTCCTTTCTTTTAACGTACAGAAAATAGAGACGTTACAAAGCAGCTCTTATGTCGGGAATTGTACTGACTTTTCTTGTAAAAACCTTATAATGAAACATTTTGCCATAATATGCCACATTGGTTCTAGTTTATTCTGGACAGAATTTAAATTTATTAAAAAAATTCAATTTTTTTTTAGAAAACACGCAAAAATCCGAACTTTTATGTTTTAATTGTTTAAAAACAGCAAAGATAAGAGAAAAATATTAATATTTTCCATTAAAAGTAAAATTGAAAATCAAAGAAAAATTTTGGCATTTGGGTACTTGCTACTCAAGAAGTGAAATGATAATCTAACCATTAGATTTAAATCGTATTTAATTGGATATCTGTAAGAGACGTTATGCGTGATGTCGAACCTGATTGGCTTATGAATCTACAAATGCAACGATTTACTCACGATGACGCCACTTATCCGATATAAAAATAATTCGGGCTGTAACCTGTGTCCATTGTCCAATAGATTTTTGATGCATTGGGTCTCATAACATTTCTATTACGCTAGTTTAGATTTATATCTTTTTTCTTAATCGGGTCCTTCAGAATAAAAAGATAAATGTTTCATTGGTCATAATATAGGCTTTTTAACCCGTGCATTTTATATTATTATTTTAATTAAATGGCTTAATGTTAAGATTTAAGTTAACAAAAGGAAGCGAGATTTTCTAACTCAGGTTCATCCTCCCATAAATTTGATTAATCTCATGTCTGCTTGAGACAGGAATTTTATTTTTTCGTAACTACTGATACATTTTTTCTCCGCCATTTTTCTTGACCGAAATCATTTTTTTTCTTCTTTTCATTTTTAACAATTTTCAGCATAGTGTAACTGAAATAATTAGTTTATTTTTATTTTTAAACAAATATTAAACACCAATATCATAATTTATTAATTCTTCGCGTTCTTTAAAAGAATTGGGTACTTGCAACTCGAGAAGTGCAAAGAGTATGCCCAACATTGCGATTTAAATCCGATTTAATTGGATACCTGTAAGAGACGTCACGCGTGAGTGTCGAACCTGATTGGCTTTTGAATCAGCAAATTCCTCGGTTTACCTACGATGACATAGCTTGCAAGTATCCAGTTGGGTGATCAGTTTCAAAATATAGCAAGCGATAGTGATCAGAGGCGCAGATTTTATTATATTTAAAATAAAGTATAAAAACCGGAATATTGAGTAAGACTAATACGAAATGAGTGAGCAAAGCAATCTGAAAAGTAAACAGTTTTGAAAGTTGGTAATCGACAACGAGCATCACCATCATCACTCAATCATAGTCAAGACACCTAGCCCCCTTTTAAAGGGCTTTCTCTTAACGACCAAAGTAGGAATGTCACGTAATTTTGGCCCTGTTCAGACGACGGGGACAGCGCCTGAGCTGGTAACCCTCTCTTTAAACTTCCTCACCACCACCAACGATAGAGCATTTAACCACGACACATTCAACGCGCACCTTGCTGCGTATAGACGCCGGTTTTTTTGTCGACAGTCAGAATCGAACTCCCTCCCACTTTCCAACCAGCAGTAGCCATTGTTGCCATCAACAATAAGCAGTGGGCAAAGTCCCCTAGTTTTTATTTTTAAAATAGCTTAACACTAACTTTACATGTCTGTAAACTAGTTACGCGTCTGAAGTAATAGGTAGTAAAGCCTACACAAAGCATATTAAACTCAGCAAACAAATATAATTTTGCATTTACTTTACTTATCGTGAAAGAAATTCGACTTTATGAATTATTTTAAGATTAAAGAAATAAAATTGAAAGAGAAAATTTTAAGAATTACTTAAAATATCCCCCATTTCGAAAACAAATCTCATCTTATTTATTTAAAACACACTAAAACTTTTGAGTATATTCTCTATTTCTTTAGTCGTTTCAAATTAATACAACATAAAAAATTCTTTTTCTCTAGAAATGCATCTAAGATATTTCAAAGAATAGAATAAGAGAACGAACACCCATCCAACTATAGTAACTCGATCACAATTCAAAGATCCCAACCGGTTCAAAAACCTGCTACGAAAGATTAAAAAAAAAAAATAAAAAAAAAAAAAAAAAAAGTAAGGAAGAAAATGATAAATGTATTATGTATATACTACCTGTGGAAACTAGAGGGTGCGTCGATATTAAATAAGTTGTAGGTGAATTCCACATTTTTTCACACGATACCTTATTCCGAAAAAACAACATACACGGATTGAATTTTGTTCTGAAGGAAAGAAAATATTTTTCTAGTTTGTTTTTATTCCTTGTTTCTTGATAGGCCGCCTTTTTAAGTAAAATGAAAGAAAAAATACATTTTTGGCTAGTAAGAGTTTAAAAGGCGTATGGACAGCACGGACCTTTAAAATTATTTTCATTTTGATGCTAAAAACATAATTTATGAGCTATGAAAATACAACATACCTACCGTACGAAATTACAAAAAAAATTGTCGAAAAATAACGAAAATACTCAATAAAATACATTTTTAATTACACCTATTTAAAAAAAAAAAGTTTTTAAATTTAGTTCTAATTTTTTTTTTCTTTTTTTTTTTTTTTTTAATAATCACAAAGAAGCTTAAAAATAGTTGTTACGTGGAACTATTTCAAATATGAATATTAACACAATTAAAAACTGAAATTCGTAATTTTCCTAAAATTTTATTAAAAAATATGCTAATTCAAAAAAATTCGCCATTGAAATTGAAAATGTTTAAATCATTTTCTAAATGTAACTTTTGTTTAAAACTTATTAATGACCAAAACTATATATAATTGAAAATTGTTGTGCAAGAGACATTTTTAATTGAAGGAAATTTTAATTGAAGGAAATTGCAATAATATATTTCACAAAATTCAAATAACTTTTTTTAAATGTAAATCTCTAATGTAACTGTGGAAAAAGAGCTGATTTTTTTAATATTCCCAGAAGAAACGGTTATGAAATAATTCATGTGTCAGTTGTAAACAGCAAACATCAGCATGACACTTGGAAAACGCTATTTTTCAAAAAATAACGTATTTATGTTGGTTGTTCTTCTACAAGGAATGCATGGAGATATTAAAGAAAAAAAAAGCATACATTCAGATTTTATTTATTGATTTAAAACGTTAACTTATTGTTTATAAATACAATTTAAGACCTATTTCTTACATATTTCAGTCGTACATTTAATTATGTAAGAACACATTTAATAATCTTAGGTATATATTTCAATAATCGTTCTTAGCTATTTAAATTTGATTCAAAAACTTTAAAGTTGAAAATTGATTAAAAATTAAAATTAGTTAATAATTAAAAATATTAATTAAAATCTATTATTAATTAAAATTAATTAATAATTATAATTAATTAATTATTAATTAAAATTAATCAATTAATAATTAAAATTAATTAATAATTATAATTAATTAATTATTAATTAAAATTACTTAATTATTCATTAAAAATTTAAAACATTACATATATATACTTATTACTCCTTCGTAATTTAAACAAGTTTTCTTTAAAAAACATGTCGAATTTATCTATGTCAAAAACCAAATTTTTTTATATTTTTTATAATAAAACAGGTCTCTTTTTTTTATTTCACGTTGATCAAAAGAAGCTCATTATCGAGATTTAATAAAAGCCTTTTATTACATGACGTCTTGAAGCCATAACGCCTGTTTCACATGAATACGAACTACTCATAAAACATTCATAAAAAAAAAACAACTTCAAAACGGTACAACCGAGCCGAAACTAAGAAAATTATAAGGATTCTATTGAGATCTGAACAAAACTAGAACTAATTGTTTCGCGGGGTAATGAGTCAAATCTAATTTGATTGACAGTAAAAACAAAACAGGATAAACAAAACGGAAGGTACTCGGAGAAATGCCACATGCTAATCCTCCCGATTTTGTTCGCATTTACTTTATAACTATCATTAAATCCTTTTAAATTAAGAAAATGAATAAGAAAAAAGTTTGCTTTGATGCCACTTTAAATGTTTGAATTCATTTGTTTGTTCGAACAATTGAAAAGCTTCGCGAAACAAGATTCTAAGGAAAGTTTTTGAAGGAAAAAAAAAAAAAAGATTTCGCGCTAAAAGATAATATTTTAGTTACATTTAACTATACAGCATTTGACAACAAACAATCGATGGATAGCTTTAGAAAGCCTTTCTTTTGGCATCACATTAAACGTAAGTAATCTAAATTAATGTTAGATATTAATAGTTTTCGTGAATTGAAGATTGCAAACGAGGAAACTAAACAAGGCATAATCTTGATTTTTTTTTTAAACCAAAGCATAAAGCTAATTTATTCAAATTTACTAAAATGTAACTTAAAACCTGCATTCCACCAGATTTTGAATTGTGAGTACGATGGACTGATAAAGGAACACATATAGGATTTGGGGAAATTCTGCCAAGAACTCAATGTTCAAAGGAAAGTTTGTCAAATTCTTCTCCATTTTTAAATAGCCAAAAACAGAAAAATTCCATGTCGATACAGATTTTTTCTATTGGTTGCTAAGCAACGGAATGGTCTGAGGTAAAACTCTTAATGCGTGAATTTTAGAGATCCTTTTCAGAAGCACGGAGAATTATAATACACTTTCACGGTCAGTCTGATAATTATAAACGGATCTAGGATTTATCTTATAGTAGGATTTTTTTTAATCACTGCCTAAATTCAAAACAACTTGCCAACAACTTAGAGAAGATTATATCTGACTCTTATTTGTGTTGATTCTCATTTATTACATTTTTTTTACACTTAGTTTTAAACTTCTTAATAAAGTCTTTGAAGAGCCATGATGGCTCAGGGGATAGAGCGTTCGCCTTCCAATGAGGTGAACCAGGTTCGAATCCCGGAGATGGCTGGTCGATACGAATTCATCCGGTCTTTCATAGACCGCAGAGCTGACGTAAAATATCCTCAGTGGTAGACGGATCATGTGTTAGAGTCCTCTTGCCGTCAAGCAAACCATGGGAGATTTCCGTGGTTTTCTTCTCCATGTAACGCAAATGCGGGTTAGTTCCATTCAAAAGTCCGCCACGAATGTAAATTTCTACCAATACTTGATCCAGGATTTCCCTTGCCTTCTGGATTGGGTTCAAAAATACAAGGTAACGGAGTTGAACATTAGTAGTCGTAAACCTAAAAACTGTGTCGGCTGTTCAACGACAGTTATAAAGTAAAGTCGCAGACATGTGCAAATTACTTTAAATCAGCTGTGTGGACAAACTGTTCACCGATAGTAATGAAAAATTAAGACATAAATAAAGAACAATGTAATACAGCAATCAACAATAGGAAAAACAATTAAGTGATAAAAATAAGCTAAGTTAGTTTTTTTTATTAAGTTTAATAAAAGCAGGGAATCTAAAAACCATTGCAACGTACTTTTAGGGAATGAATTGATATTGTACGCCGTTAAGTGCTTTCTTGCTCTTTAAATTCACAGAGCCTATAATACTGTGGAAAGTTCTCAAGCTATAATGCAACTGGAGTCAGCAGAGAATCTCGTGTAGCTCATTTGTTCTACAACCCAAGAAATTGATGTCTGACATAAATAGCGTTAAACGGCGCAAACTTCAAGTAACTGTTGCAATTTTAAAAACTGCTTTCATCAAATAAGCCATATTCTTATACTGCTATAACTTTCCTCGGATGTAACCAGTCATAGGTTACAGTACAATAGTTTTTCTGGATTATCTAACATATTTAAATTTGTATTTAAAGTGATAGTTAAGTTTGTGTTCATTTTTTTTTTTTTTAAATTTCGGATTTGAAAATTTAGTGTACATTGATCCTGACCACGAATACAAAAAAAAAAGTTAAACACCTATCTAAATGCACCCCAATCATACAATATTGTGCTGAAGGTCTGGCAAAATCTATAAATTTTACTTCCAACGAATGGGATTCGATTCTCATTTTACTACCACTTGATAAAATCATTCTTGCATTAAGCAAAAGTTGACAGGTATACACTATACAAACCTTAAAATATACCCTCCCTTAAAGAATAGTCACAAAATTTTGGAAGCAAACTTAATAAAATCTGAGAATAATATATATAATTGAAACAGTTAATAAACTAGAGAGAAATTAAGCAGAGTAAATTATGGAACAAATGGAGTAAATTATAAAGAGCAGCTAAAGAGAGCAAATTATGAAGTAGTTTAAGATAGAAAATAACGATAAATCATGTGATCAATATAGTAAAAATATTATCATAATATATACGAGTACTTAAAAACTTCTTTATTAATCTATGGTCAAATGCCATTAGGAAAACTTCATCCCGTCTGATGCTATGCTATGAAAACTTCACGCTTTTACTGTTGTTAAGTTAATTTAGGAGAACGATTATACGTAAAAGCCAGAAGAAGAAAAGGGAAAAACTGTTGTTCCAAAAGTTTTATTAAAAAAAAATAGAAAAAATATAGGAGGGAAAAAAACTACACTGATTCTAGTAAGAAAGAAGCGAAATTCTGAGTTTTAATTGTTTTATTTAAAGGAAATTGTTTTTGCCTTATATATGTTAATGAAAAAGATTGAAATTAGTGAATATCAGCATTTTATTTGATTTTATAACCAGCGTTAAAACAGCCGACCTAATTCTGAGTTTACAACTGTCAATGTTCAACTCCATAGCCTTGCAATTTTGAACCTATTCCAGGTGACAAGGGAACTCCTGGATAGAATATTGGAACAAACTAACCTTCGTGGTGGTCTTTTTGATGGCACTAATCCGCATTTGTATTTACATAGAGAGGAAAATCACGAAAAACTCCCGCTGTTAAACCGACTGCAAGGGGACTCTAAGACATGTTCTGTCTACCTCTGAGGATATTTTTCATCAGCACTGTGGTCGGAGCGAGCCGGGAGCTGAATTAGTATCGCTGTAATTCGAACCGGCGTCACCTCATTGAGAGGCGAATGCTCAAAAAGAGGCACCACGGCACTGATATTAGCATTTGCGTAATTCCCCATAATTTTAACTTCCGGTAAACCGTTACCATATGAACGGTGAAAATACCAAATGAATGGATTGCATATCATATGGTATACTTTAATTTTTATTATCGCAATTACGTTTTTATTTTTTAACCAGAAGAAGTGTCACTGCCATGATACAGTACGGTAATTTTATCAGAATTTTTTCTCTGTGTACAAAGTATTTGTAGAAAATTATACAAGTTAAAGAAAAATTGCCAAAACGAAAGGGTAAAGTAGGGCATACAGAAAGAATCAAAAGGACATTGTAGTCACCAAACACTAAGCGGCCCCACTAGATGGGGTTGCAAATTACACACTATATACAAAGGCAATAAATACATTCTACATAGAGAAAAAAAATTCATTCTGTTATACATTATACAGCATTTTTCACACATGATATACACATCAGAAGAAGTTCGAAATTTTGGAGACGTGCATTAACATCGAAGCTGCGTGTACTTTCTCAAAGAAACCAGACGAATCTCGAACACATTCTGGTATCATGACAGTCTAGCAAAAAATTGAAAACTCTCTAGTAGTAAAAATAAATAAATAAAATAAAAGCATTTGCGCAACAGCTCGCCGTGTGTCAGTGGGATCATGGAGGTTGAGGATCCACGATTTTGAGACCAACGGCGTGATTCTGGTAATGTGGTCAGCATTACGCGTAGGCCACCTTTACTTCTCAGATAAGCAAGTATTCATTGATTTGAAGCTGGGTGGGCTTCAAGCCGTTACTGTGAACCCAATCTTTCGCAATGACCGTTAAGGGGGATAGAGTGTTCACTTTCTAATAAGGTTAAGCCGGGTTCGAATCCCAGCGATAGCTCGTTGATACGAGTTCTGCACTCGACTCGCACTGACCACAAGGCTGACGTAAATTATCCTCAGTGTTAGATGGGTCATGGGTTTGAGTCCCCTTATCGTGGAAGGTTTTCGTGGTTTTCCTCTCATGCAACGCAAATGTGGGTTAGTTCCATCAAAAAGTCCTCCACGACGGCTAAATTTCTCCCAATACTTGATCCTTGACCCCTTGTCTCCTGGATTGGGTTCAAAATTACAGGGCTACGGCGTTGAACGTCGTAAACTCAAAATTGGGTCGGCTGTTCAATGGCGGTTATAAAATAAAATATTATTTCTAAGATTGCTAACTATAATTATTTCTCACATCAGCAAAATTAACAATTAGCATGCATTGATGGTTAACTGAGTTTAAAATAGTATTTTTTTTTTTAAATTTTATTTATCAATCACGACGTCAATGCAAAATAATCATATTTAATTTCTATATTCAAACATTCACCAAAAACTGTATTCAAACATGGTTGAGTGCTGACAATTACATGAAAATATCAACAATTTAAAAGATCTAAATTTTTTACAGGTTCATTCATATATGATAAACGTCTCTCTTCATTGGTTATTGAGATAAACTTTAAATTTGGAATTTTTTTTTTTTTTCTTTTCTTGACCTTTAACAGAAAATCTTTCAAATTTCGCTTATTTTTTGGACGTATAACTCAAAATGAATTTATCCATTCATACGGAGAAGAAAAGGCTTAAAATTAGCATTAAACGTCATTTTTTAATAAAAACAGTTTCAAGTATGGCAATAATACAATTAGCTATTCCGAACGAAAATATTTATTCAGTAATAAATTATTATGATGAGATTTTTCTGACAATAGTTTACCGTAAATTAAGCTCACTTTTAGATATTAATGCTCAAAATCCACTCATAAAATCAGCGAATAATGTTTACAAACGCAAGTAAGAAAAAACTAAAAAAAAAAAAAAGCTAGGGAAATATTAAAGAATGACAAATAATAAAATTCTAAACATGAAGGGAAAAGAAAAAACATTTTTTAAGCATCTCGGAAGAATTAGGTTCCGTAAAAGAGGTTAACGGATTCCGAGAGTTATTACTTAAAAAAAAAAAAAAAAAAAAAAAAAAACTGTACTTATCTTTGGATTCAATCAATAAACCATTATTTACTTAATATTTTGTTTTACTTTTACGATGTTATTTAAAGTAAAATGCCCCCGAAAAAAAAAAAAAAAATTGGGGGAAAAAAAATTTAAATAATGTATTAATAAATAAATTATGAAAAGGATATTTTTTTTTATAAAATATTGCATTATTACTTCCCATCGCACTTTTCAAACCAAAATGAAATAACTAGATTATTGATAAAGAAATGCTTCCCTACTAGCAAATTTCAACGTTTGTAGCATGTGTTAGTTTTCAATTCAACGAAAACCATAATTCGGCTGATTTCATTTATTTTCAGCTTGTGTTTATACACCAAAAACGAATTCATACCAAGATTAGATTCAGCTCCAAAACTGGGAATTCAACTGTCGAATATAAAACTTAAGATTATTAATGATAAAACGATGAAAAAATGCCATTCTTCTTATTATATATATTCAAAACAAAAGTCTTTTATAAGTTAATGCTTTCACAATTGTCTATATATACTTTAATTATACAACTAATTATACGGGGTTCCGTCAATAGAATGATGTTTAAGGTTCCATAATCGAAAAAACTTTGGTATCTTTGTTTTGTTGTTGTTGACGTAGGCCAATAAAGCACTAGGGGTGTGATAGTTGTACTTTTCCAGTGGTGCCATCTATCGCTGAGAATTCGCCTTCTGCCCTACCCGTTTATAGGGCAGATCCATGCATACATCCATTCATCATTCACAGATCGTTATTTTGACCTGAATCGGAAAAAGATCAATATCCAATCCAGTACCCCAGATATAATTTGTGATGGCAACATGGAGGATTTTGTGACCCGACAGATATAAAGTTCACCAGTCACCATTTACTACACGTTGAGACTTCATCCAGCTGGATCACGAACATGAATCCAGCGCCCTACCAACCAGGCCATCCTGGCCTACCTCTGTCTTAAGTCATTCCTTTAAACTTGTTCAGGGATCTCTTTTATACTGTCCCAGGGTTTCATTACCACGATTTTTCTTTCTTTTTTGTTTAAATTCTAAGCAATAAAAATTAATTCTAATAAGCTAATTTATTTTAGCTTAGTTTAGAGCATATTTAAATATTTTTGAAAAGAACTAAAATGGAATTAAAAGCAAACACAAGAGAAAGTTTCTTTTCTGAAACTGTTTCATCTTTAGAGAGATTTTGCATAGCGCTTGTTTTATGTAAACTGTACCACTCGCCTTATTTTCCACCTCTTAGTAGTTAAGTGATTTGTAGAAAAATTTAACGCTTATACTATGGAGCTCAAACAACGTTAGCATTGAAGATATTGCAAAGCGTGGGGCTATTCAAAATCTCACTAGTTAATGCTAAAGACTTCAGAGTAAATATATATAATTACCGTATATATACCTGAATATATTATCGTATATTCAGGGTAAAATAACATTAAAAGAAAAATAATATTTATTTTTGTCAGTTTCATGATTATTGCAAAATTTCCTTATTTTTTGAACTACAATTATTCACCACAGTTACAACTGAAATTTTTACGAAAATTATCGGTTTTTTACTTAATTTGAGAAACTATAGCTGTCAGTTGGAAAAACTTGTTTTGAAGTGGGGAATTACAATTTTAAATACATTTATTGGATTTAAGTAAATTAGCTTTAAAGTTTATGATTTGATAGTAGAAAATAAAGGTCCTGCCTTGGTTTTATTTTTTTATGCATGTAGCATTACTTATTAATTATTTAAATTATTCGCGTCAGATGGTCCGCTCTATTGACTACCAAAAGACTGCTTTTGTAAAGATAATCGTCTATAGTGTCTTGCTAAATGTACCTGTAACTTTTTTCCACTCCTAAGCCATTCAAAGAGTTTTGATTTACATTTATCTACTAAGGTGTATGTAACTGAAAGACTTGACAAAAATTAATGCTATATAAAACAAGATCTTTCCACGAGAAATTTTTTTTTAAATTTAAATTGCCTCTTAGAACCTCTTTTCAAAAAATTCTTAAATTGGAACGCTGTTTTACAAACTTAAATTTTTTAAAGAAAATAATTTACTCAGAAATGCATCAGGAATTTAAGCTTCCAGAGATCAAAAAAAAAAAAAAAAAAAAAAAAAAAAAAAAAAAAAAATTATGTCTTAAAAGATAAACAAATCTTTAATATAAAAAATAAATCATCTATAATAAATCAGGGAGTATTCAGCATCTATAATATTTACACAAAAAGATAACTTAAATTTACATTTAAGAAGTTCATAAAATTATAACAAAAATATTAAGTTCACATTCAAAAACATCAGAAAGAAAGACAGATAAAAATGAAAAAAGAAGAAAAGAAAAAGGAAGAAAAACGCAGTTTGAATTAAAATCGCTTAACTGAAGATCAAGGAAAGAAAATACAAAAAAGGCAATTTCCGAATGACTATTTTAAACTAGTTATCGTACTTTAAAACCATTTAAATATTTGATGTCAAAGTACGCATTGAATTTAAATTTAATTTAACATTCGCCTGTTCAATTTGAAATCTCAGAGCCACAATCTTTGACAAATTCCGAATTGCAATCATCCAATGCAACAATTCAGCGCCTTCTTCTTAAAGAAATTTTTTTTTAAAAAAAAACTCCGTGCTAATAAAAATGCATCACTGTGCTAGAAGAATAACACTTTATTTTTTGTTCATCAAAAGAAGTCTTTTATCGAGAGGCAATAAAAAGCCTTTTATTATGGAATGGCCGTGACAAAAACGCCGGTTTTACGCGAATAAGAACCTGTTACTAAACACTGTATTGAAGAAAAGGCGAAAGAGTACAAAAAAAAAAGGGAGGGAAAAAATTCCGAAAAATATTTTAACATGTTACATCTTCTATCATAGTGTCATGCTTATATTTCCCGACGATAAATCACGATATTAGAATTCCGATTTACTCACGCAGATATTGATCGTGAAATTGGCTTAATTCTATTTTTCAAAGCAATTCTAAATGTTTAAAAAAATATATTTTCTAAATAAAATTTTTAAAACAACCAACAACTAGTTACTTAAAAGCATCAATACGATTTCATGCGTTTAAAATACCAACTATTAAATAAAAAGTAGATGTCATCACTTAAATCTCAATAACACTTAAACCACATACAGAACTAGCACGTAATTTTGTAATTTCATTGAAATTAAATTTTAAATTTATAATAAAATTTAATACTATAAACTGGAATGTAAAGAGAGAGATTGGGGTAATATAATGACAAGCACCACAAATTATTCGAGAGCTTTATTAGTGAAAAATATCAAGATTTATGTAGGGAATAAGATGCTTTTATGTAAAAAGCTATTATCTAGTGAAATTTCCGCAAACATCTTAAATATCTATTTGGAAACAATACTAAGGAACAGTTTGGGAAAATGTGGCTTATCTCTATATTGCTCCAGGTTCTTCAAATAATCTGCATTAGGAAGTAGAACTTCATCTTCTTCACAGTAAAATTATTAATACGATTTCGAACAATACTTCAAAGTTAAGTTTAACCATTTGTTCAAGTAATTATAACATCATTAACATTTTAAAAAATATTTCATAAAAACCAATTATTTCCAGCATAAAGTTAATTATATTATGTATTATTATTGAATAAAGTTAATACATGAAAAAGAAAGTATTTCTGAATCTAATTGGGTCGATTTACCATAAACTGCAGAACACAAAAACAGAAAGTCCATAATAGTTTTAAAATTAAACTGATGTTCTAGTGATATGATTTCGGGTAATTTATTGTTATAAAATTTAGCAATTTGTCAGATTCATCAAAATATTCTTAAACTTAGATATCTTTTATAAAACTTCATTATTTTCCGAACAAAATTGATACATTTATTATTTTATTATATATTAAAGCGTAAAAAATTTACCTGTGAACTTGAGCTAGTTGATTTTCCATACACAACAGAACACAAAAGCAAAAAAGTCCATATCAGTTTCAAAACCGCCATCAGAAGTTGTATGATGGGGTCTAAGTCAATTACAAAAAATTTTCCAGTCCTGTTCTATTAGATTATTTTATTTATATATTTTTCTTTTCTACTTCCCGCAAGAAAAAAATAAATAAAAAAAAGAGTACACAAACAACAACAACAAAAAATCGGTTCTTATTTCCACAACCCCCGAATAACTTCTACCACACCGCACAATACAAAACTCCCCGTTAACATACAGAAAAGTCCCTTCACAAAACGGAGAAGAATCTGTTGAACTGTGCCGGCGGGAAGAAAAAGCCGGGTAGATGCCAAAATAATCGTGGTTCTCAGTTGTATGTGGGGTTGCCAAGAGAAGTGTGGGACTGAAGAAGTTCGCCAAGACTTTGACGCCAAGGAATTGAAAATGGATTGTGAATTATCTTTTTATCTCTTACTTTTCTTCTCTTACTCTCTTACTAAAACTATGGAGTTTCATCTCTGCGTCCGTAGTTGGAATTTACATAAACCCTTTACATGTCATTCGTTTGTAGCAACGCTAAGTTAAAATATTTTATCACTTATTTTTCTTCTCATAATATAATTAAGGAGTTTATCTCCGCGTCCATAATTGAAATTTATATCAACCCTTTATGTGCCATTTTTATATAAGAACATTATGTTAAAATATTCCATCACTGATTTCTGATAATGTAACTAAGGAGTTTCATCTCTGCGTCCGTAATTGAAATTTATATCAACCTTTTATGTGCCATTTTTATATAAGAACATTATGTTAAAATATTCCATCACTGATTTCTGATAATGTAACTAAGGAGTTTCATCTCTGCGTCCGTAATTGAAATTTATATCAACCCTTTATGTGCCATTTTTATATAAGAACATTATGTTAAAATATTCCATCACTGATTTCTGATAATGTAACTAAGGAGTTTCATCTCTGCGTCCGTAATTGAAATTTATATCAACCCTTTATGTGCCATTTTTATATAAGAACATTCTGTTAAAGTATTCCATCACTGATTTCTGATAATGTAACTAAGGAGTTTCATCTCTGCGTCCGTAATTGAAATTTATATCAACCCTTTATGTGCCATTTTTATATAAGAACATTATGTTAAAATATTCCATCACTGATTTCTGATAATGTAACTAAGGAGTTTCATCTCTGCGTCCGTAATTGAAATTTATATCAACCCTTTATGTGCCATTTTTATATAAGAACATTATGTTAAAATATTCCATCACTGATTTCTGATAATGTAACTAAGGAGTTTCATCTCTGCGTCCGTAATTGAAATTTATATCAACCCTTTATGTGCCATTTTTATATAAGAACATTATGTTAAAATATATTACACCACTGATTTCTGATAATGTAATTAAGGAGTTTCATCTGTGTGTCCATAATTAGAATTTACATAAACTCTTTATGTGTCATTTTTCTCTAGTAACGTAATGTTAAAATATTTCATCACAATTTTTTTCTTTTTATTATATAACTTAGAAGTTTCATCTCTTCGTCCGCAATAGGAAAATGTCTTTAAGACATCTTTTTTTCCCAGTAATGTTTCAATTAAAAAAATTTTGGATTATAATTGATTTATAAAAAGAAATTCTCTTAATTTTTTTAACTAAAATTAAATTAATTTTTAAGAGCAAAGAACGACAGGGGGGGTTTTAACATTTTACTAACTGCAATTGGTCATAAATTTAAACCTCTTTTTGTTTAAATAATCGAATTTATAAATTATGTGTTTATTACTACTAATAAATTCTATGGAAAATGATCAACTCAACAAACGCATAATACATAAAATATAAATAAAAAATAACTCCCTGTATTGGCCTCTCTTCTTTCGCCAACCTTTACTGTTACCCAAATTTATGTAAACAAAGCATCTTTGCTAGTTTTTTTCTATATCTTTTTCTCTGAAATTATTTATTGCGTGCAGAAAGCCACGCGAACCATAAGTGGGAAAATAACATCTCCTCGACAATTAAAAGTTAATGAAGACGTGGGAAATGTACTGCCCATGGCCTCATAAAGAGTTCAGACGCCGAAAAATAATTATAGCTGGAATTCTCTTATTTTATGAAGTAATTTAGAAAAATTACTTAAGGAATGATTTTTTTTTTTCCATCAAAAATTTAAATGGAAATTTACAATTATTTAATGGCATTCCTCTTTATTTAATGCCTTTATCTGTAATAGATATTCATTATACCTTCTTGCTATTATTACAATTATTATTTTGATTATTAATAAAAAGTACAGACTTAAACTGAAAGTTTTGTTTATTTTATGTAATAAGAATTCGCGAAATATTAGATAACTTCGCAACATTTAGTTAGCGTTTTACAACTATTAAACGGTAAAAAAAAGTATTAGCTTTTAATAAGATATATTATTTTTTTTATAAGTTATCTTTTATAATAATAATCAGTTAACGCATGCAATTAAAATAATCAATAAAAAATAATTATTTATAATTTTAAAGCAATATAAAGAAATTTTCGGTCTATTGATAAATATTATTTTTGTTAAAAAAACATTTGACTAGTTTTTAAAGTAACAAAAAATTAAATAAGATTTTATGAAATAATTTGAATAATGTTGTTTACAGCAGCAATAAAAACTCCTATTTCATGACTTCTTTGTATAAAATTTTTTTTATTTAACAAATTTTGCAAACACAGAACAAATTAAAAATGATTTAAATATACTTAAAACAACCATTACCTTAAAAATCTTTAGTTCTTTAAATTTACCGTGCTCAAATAATTAAAAAAAAAAAAAAAAAAAAAACAGACAAAAATGTTGTATTAAAAAAGTAAAATATCTGTCTGGTGTTAATGGGTAATAATGTAATACAAAATTTCTCATAATTAAAATAAAAATCTATAAATCCTTTCCGGTTTAAAATTCTACACAAAAGATTTAGAAAAAGGATTTATTTTAAAAAAATCTAAAACTTAAGATAATAAACTTAATATTATTTTTTTGAATGATATTGAAGTTTTTGGTTAAAGAAATGTTTTTAAATTTTAAATAAAAATAAAATATATAAAATTTATTTAATGAAAAAAAAATTGGAAAAAATGCTAACTATACGATCTCTAATTAGCTTCGTCATAGAAAACTAAAAAGATTAAGAAAAAGTAATAATTATGATGATGATAAACTTATCGTATTTTAGTCAGCTTATTTTTATAAAAAAAATAAAAAAAACATTTTAAAGTATCCATTTTAATTTCCATTCAGTTTTAATTAAGTGAATCCTTTTAATATATTTTTTACTACATTATCTTCATTTTGCTAATGATTTAATAATCGTAATAACTCAAGTCATGTTGAATTGGAAGTGAACAAAACATTATAATTTTAAACTTTTCTCATTCTCAAATTTAACGCCTCAATTAGTTTCCGTATATAGTGACTCCATTTTTTTAACCATAAATCCTGTGACTCAGTGAACTGAAAACTGCGGCTCTAATCGACGCAATTTTTCTATTTATTTAGTTATTTTCCCCTTTTTGCTTACATACACACCTTTTCAATTTTAAAAACAAAGACACGAAGCAGTATTTCAATTTTTATTTTCAAGCGAAAATTTGCGATCGTCTTTTTTTTTTTAATTTATAGAAAAGTAATTTAAACAAAAAAGGGAAAAAAATCAGATACAATAAAAAGAATTTAAAACTGTTTATCGCCTAGTAAAAACGGAAATTTTAAAAATTTTGATTTTTAGTCAAAAGTTTGTCACGATCCAATGAACCATTATATAGAAATTAAATTAAATTTTCCTTTTTTTCCATCTTAATAATTAAATTCACTTGCAAAGCAATTAAACTTTTACTTTATTAAAAAATGAAGTTTTAAAAATTTATAAGTAAAAAACGATTAAAAACCTGTGATGTCTTACAAAAGGTTACATGATATTTAAAACCAAATATGCTTTTTCTGAACGCTGTTTATTGCCGAATTCACTCACTCTTTCTCTCTTTTTCTTACTTTTTTGCAGTCTAGACCATCTATCTCCCTCTCAAAAAAAATTTTAATAATAAAAATAATAACAAATTTGTAACTAAATAAAAAAAAAGTAAATAATTAAATAAATAAAATAAATTAATAAATAAATTTAAAAATAAAAAAAAAAGATAAATAAATAAAAAATTGTAAACGAAAGTTTTTAGGTCAAAAACTCTTATAAGACCTAGTTGTTTTTTATTAAATATTATACATGATATTTCTATTCAAAACATTTTGTTCTTAAGGCTGTTCTTTGAAGGCTTTTATAATCATGTGAAATGACATTTGTTTAGTGAATAATGAACTATTTTTATAGCTTTTGTAAAATTGTAACAGTCTCACTCATTTATCTGTCCCTCTCTCAAAGTAAATAAATAAAAATAAGTAAATTAATAAATAAATTAAGTGCATAATAAAATATAAAAAATAAAATGTACCAAACGAAAGTTTTTAGCTCAAAATCTCCTATGAAATTTAGTTGCTTCCTTCTATTAACCATAAAATTTGTACATATTTCTATTTTAATCATCTCGTTCTAAAGGCTGTTCTTCAAAGACTTCTGTACTCATGGGGAACAGCTCTTTTACGTGAATAATATTCTAATTTTATAATTGTTGAAAGTTTGTAACAGTCTCGCCACCATTTATCAGTCACTCTATTGCACTATCTATCTCTCCAAAGAAAAAAATAATAAATAAATAAATAAAATAATTAAATGGAGTAAAAATAAGTAAATAAATAATAATTACCAAATAAAATAATAAATAAATAAAATTTATTAAACGAAAGTTTTTTGCTCAAAAACTCTTTTAAGATCTAAGGTTCTTTGATATTATCATTAAAAATTGAACATGATATTCAAAACATCTCGTTCTTAAAGTTTTTCTTTGACGGCTTTCTCCTCTCATGTGAAATAATACTCTTTTTTTCCAAATAATAAGCCATTATGACAGTTTTAAATTAATAACAGTTTTATAGTTATCTCTAGTCAGTGTACTCTTTACTGATATTATTAAAATAACTTGAAGTATCAATATGAAGAAAAGCCAAAATTTCTAAGAATGAAAAGTATTTATGACGCGATTTTTTTTCAATTTAAAATGTTACACCTATTCATTTGGCACATAAAAATAAACAATCATTGACATTTTTTTCAATTTTAATATTTTTAATTAAGCAAGGTTTAAAATCTTGATAACATTTGCTAGTCTCAAAACAAAGGCTAATCTTCCTACTAAGATATATGACATAGAATTAAAGCTTTCGATCTAGTTTAAGGAACTCAAACTGTAGCGTTTTCATTTCCCTCGAAAAACACCCTTAATAGCAAAAGGAAACATTTATGACAGAGAAAAGGATTATTGGATTCAAATAACTCATCAAAGAATGTATAGGTAATGAAACTTATCGGCGCCAGATTTATTTTTCCTGAAATAATAAATGTCTGGAAAGTGCAAAATTAATGAGTAATAAGCTTTTCCTTAATTTTATATATTAAGCAAGTGATTCTCAACCACTGTGCCGCGGCACTTTTGTGTGCCACCAAATTCTTAAAGTGTGCCGCCAAATATAGAAATGTATATGGTAAAAATTATAATGCTTTTTTTATTACGAGTAGAGTCCCAAAGGATTTTAATAAAACTATTCATAAAATTGTTATTGACAACATTAGAGGAGAGAATTATTCATTATTTCCCAAATTTAGATATAAAAAAATTTGATTGGGTTCGTAATTCATTTGCGATAACGAATGCTTCTGTATTTAAATTAACTTTGAATGAAGAGGAAGTACTAATTTCGCTTTCTAACGATCGAGATTTAATTTTAAAATATTCGGAAGAATCAATTAATTCATTTTGGATTAGCATTAGATGCGATTATCCCATGATAGCCAAAAAAGCTTTAAAAATATTATTACAATTTTCTACATGTGTGAATTCGGATTTTCAGTATTAACCAACATAAAAACGAAAACAATATCGAGATTGTTAAATGTAGAAGACGATATGAGAGTAGCATTGTCATTTTTAAGACCAAATATAAATGAAATTATCAAAAAACATCAAGCTCAAAGTTCGCATTAAAAGTATTCTTATTATTCATTTGTAATTAATCCCTTAATAAACGTACTGTTGTTTTTGTAGTACATATTATATTATTTTATTTTACATTCCAAATTATTATCATAAACTATATTACACAGTGTACTATAGGTAAGTAAACAACTTATAACCTTATATTTTTCTTTGTGTGCCGCCAAAATTTGCGATCGTTAAAAGTGTGCCGCGACAAAAAAAAGGTTGAGAATCACTGTATTAAGCATTCAATCTCTTCTTATAATTACGTAGTTATAGTATTCAATCTCTTCTTATAATTACGTAGTTATAGTATTTCGTTTAACGGAAACTTTTTTACTCTTTTTATTGTTTTAATTTTTTACTTCGTGTTGCAGTTTAACGTAAATTCGCTTATTTACGTAATTTAACGTAAATCGGTTGAAAATCAAAACATTTTTTTAAATATAATTTTTAAAAGTATTTTTTCATCACATATCTAATAACTAAAAATAATATTAAATTTACAATTAAATAAATTAAGGTTTTATAAAATTGTTTCTTGGGTTCTTAAGAAGAAGAAAAAAAATACTATTATAATTCACTCAGCAACATTTTTACAATAACAGCTATTTGTATCAACAACGTGACGCAATCTGAAACTAAAATTTAGCAGCGCCATCTGATGGCGAAAATGGTAATTACTTTTGGATACTTGGTGAAAACAAATAGACTCGTCATTAAAGCAACACCCAGCAGATCGCCTATTTTTATCTCTCTCGGTTTATTGATTTTTCAAATAGTAGATGTTGTTTAATATAGTTCTAAGTTGATTCTAATTGCAGGCGAGTTATATTTAGGGCTAAGTAAGCAAAATAGAACGAAGCGACTTATGTAACAAACAAAACGTTTCCTGAAACCTGTTAACATATTTTCTTTTATACTATTTAAACATCGAGCTAATGTAAAATCCAAAAAAGTATGTTTAAATTAAAGTTCATAAAAAAAACTCGATACCGTAAACAACCATGAAAACTTTATACCAAAAACCGATTTTTTTTTTTCAAAATATTAATCGAAAATTCTTTATTTTAAAAAAATAAAAGTTACTATAATTAAAAGAAATTTGTATTTACTTCTACAAACTCTTAACTGTTCAATCTGTACAAGAAAAATAATAATTTAAGAAATTAACGATGTACTTGCGAATATGTGATAACATATACATCGTTACAATAAGTTTTTCCTCTGTTTATTTAGTAAAGAAAAAGGTTTTAATTTTTCACAAAACATATATTAAAACATGTTTTCGTTTTAATGTGCTTAAAGTCCATGTTTTTGACAAAGCTGCTCAGATAGACTTAAACTTTGTCCGAGGTCTAAGAAAGAGCTATAATACTAAAAACAACAATATTTTTAGTGCTGATATGTTTCTAGATCTCCATGGTTCCATAGTATTAAAAACCTTTAAATTGAAGAGTAACATCTTTTGAAAAGGAAATCTTTTAATAAAATGTGTTTTGTTAAAGTTATATATTGATTATGAAATTATTGTCTGTGTTTTAATAAACTCCAAGCTTCATTTAAGAATTTTGTTATAGTAACCCTCAATAGAAAGTATATAGCCCCAGTTTAAAAAAAATTAATTTCACTTAAATAAAGTAATTGGGCTAAGGGGGCTCCAAGTGAGGTTGTTTCAACCCAACATTTTAAAACACTTTTCTTTATGTTTTATCATTTATTATAACACATATTTGTGATGTATAATTATTTAAAAAGCCTATCACTAATACTTATTTTAGTGGCTTAAATTTGGAACAAAAATAAAACAGAAATTAGCAGGTTTACGGTTTGATAAAATATTTCAAGCTTTTTTTTCTCTCATAAGCTTTGCACCTAGTAAGTTTCAAATTTGAAAATGAACACTATGTTGCGTATCTACCACTACATAATTACAACTACAATTCACTAGTATATAAAACATGTTAACTCGACATTTTGACGTGGTACCATTTCATAGATGACGGTTGACATGGTCGGAATTTACTCTACCCACACACTAACTAAGTGTTAAAGCAAATTTTTAAACTTAATCGTAATAAAATTCAAGTAAAATCCAAATACATTGAATAAATTCTTGCTTAAAAATAAATTATATTATAAGCTGCTAAGACCGTATTTTTAATTAATTTTCTTAACAAAAATTTCTTTTTTTTTTACTCCATCAAATTTTAATTATGCTTCTATGAAATACAATTAAATTGACCAAATCCTTTCATTATTTAATAAGACAAAGAAATAGATACAAATCCGTCAAAAAAAGAAAGGGAAAAAACTAGTTTTAATTCAAGTATTATCTCCACAGCGGAGAACCCATTAAATATGAGTTCATCTTATTCTTGTTGTTACATCATTAAAAAATCGTCATCACAAAAAATACTTCGATTAAATCACGTCTTTATCTGAGTTTTTTTATTCTTTTAGGGGTTTCTTTTTTCTGTAAAGAGTTCATAAAAATTAATGTCTTTTAAGAAAAATCCTTGAAGCTGAAAAAAAAAAAAAAAAAAAAAAAAAATGGAATATCTTAACTTTTAAGGGAAAAAAGAATAATAAGAGACATTTATTTTATGCTTCGTTCGTTTATTGATTAAAAAATGTTGCTGTGTTTTGGAAAATATTTTTACTTATCTTCTATGGCTTAGAAAACTTGCGATGAGAAACCTGATATCGAAAGATAATTTTAGCAGTGTGTTCATTAGAAACTTAATAGACTCAAAATTACAGGCTATTTTCCGAACTTGTTTTTACTTTGAATACATATAATTTATTTTTATCTTGTTTTACATACATTGAAAATTTAGAGGTTAGAAAATAGGGCTACTGTTCGGAGGGTGCTGGGTTCGATCCACGACTCCCCTAAGACCTACCGAGTACCTGCGATGTACTTGCTCGTAAAATTTGGGGAATCCAAAATTGATTGGTCGTTCACTGAGCAGTCCCATTGGTACAGGGATCTGGTGAAAACTTCCTTCCTTTTCAGATGTATGTTTAAATTGAGGCCTCTGGAGTGAGTGGTGCTGCCATCTATCCGTGAGATTTTGAGTCAAGACGTACTTTCACCTTTGCAGTGTTCTCTTATAAAACGGAAGGCACATCTTCCTGACTTAATTCGTAAGACGCTAATGGCTGGTGTGATTAATATGTGCATGTACCATATTGCTTAATTTCTAAGGCAATGGACAGGTGTTTGATCGCTTGTGGCAGCTTGAAGCCGACCCAGCTTTAAATCGATGAGTACCAGTTTGCCTGAGAAATAAAGGCGGTCGGTGTGCATTGTTGACCACATTGCCCCCATCATGCCATTGTAAACAAAATGTGAAACCTTATGGCATGATCCCCTTGCCCCACAATGGGCTATTTCTGCAATGTTTTGGTATAGATGAATCTTGTAAGCAACAACATTTCCAACTTTTTACTACAGTGAATTTAAGATATAATACATAATGGTTAGAATGATATTGTGAAATATTTTAATAATTTCCAGAGTATTTAGATATAAAAACTCGCAAATGAATTCAATCATGTGTATTTTTTATAGTATTCACTAATGAGATAAATATTTTTTATATACAGAGGCAAAACTACATTTTTTTTTCAACTTTCATTTTTTTTTTTTTTTTTTCAATTTTTAAATATTTAGGACTTAAACAGAAGCAGAGAAAAAGAATCCTTGCATGCCCTTACTAATTCAAAATATTGATTTTAAAATTAAGAAAATGTTTAAAAACTCACACGCTTAAATCCATAATTTTCAATCGATATTCTATCCCTCAAATGCATATTTTTTTTTTTTTTTCAAGATAAATAAAATTATTTTCTAAATAATAAAAATTTTTAAATTTATATTATATTTTAATGTTTAATGCTCAGTTATTTTAAAAACTGGACCAGTTTTTAAAATTTTTATCCGGTTATGCGACTACTACTTATTTCATTCAAGGTGTTGAAAAAAATAATATCTTTATGCAGAATTTTAATGACAATGATAAAATTAAAGTTGTTGCACTTTTCGAGAAAATTACCAAAAATTTGTTAAACTAGTGATTCAGCTTTATATTGGTGGTGTTTAAATATGCAATTACGAATAAATAAATATTTCTTTTGCATTACTGTTCGCTGGACTACCCTCTAGCACTCACACAAAACTCATTTTACCGTTGAACCATAATATGGGTACTTGAACCATAAAACGATGCAAAGTTACTGCAACCTAATCGTTGTGTTGACTTTAGCCATATGTTTCTGTTAAAATTGATTCCTATTGCCGTTTAACAAGTTTAAAAAGAGTGAATTTTTGAACGATATCATGTTCTCCTTGATAAATCACATCCCTTTTAAATATATATTTCAGATAATGCTTGAATCAAAAATATTCATTATTCGTACCTGATTTAAATTGTTTTCAGAATTAATGTGTATAGCATACATTATCATGACGTTTTATTACTTCCTGAAGATATTTTATTAATGCAAAAAATTTCTGGTGTTATTTATCCGACACTAAACCAAATCTAGATTGTGACAGTCACCGGATTTTTATTTGAATAAAAGATAAGATAGGATAGCGTATGTTAAACATTTGATATCTTGACTTCCCAACTTAATAATCCACTACGTTTTCTAGATACTATCTTTTCTAAAAGCCAGAAGAGAGATTTATCTGGAGATCTGGTAACCTGTTTCTTAAAAACTTGCACATCAAAAGCTTTAGAATTCATCTTCGGAGTAAGAGCTTCTTTTCATCCAGTTAAGATCCCATTATTAAAGAAATATTAACTTGTTTACTGTATTGTATGCCTGTAATATTCCAAGCATTAAAGTTTAAGGAAAAGTTTTATTACAGTGAATTTTCAGATGGAATATAATGGATTGAATGGAATTGAGAGATGATTAAATTCGTTTCCCTAGTAGCATTTAGATATCAATATTCAGAAATGAATTAAATTTTGTGTATTATTTCACATCGGTCTATGAATAGTTTCGGTTCAAGTAAAAAGATTTGAACATTAAAAAATGCTTTTTAAATGAATGGGTGATAATAATATTTTATGGTATTTCTTTCATATTTTTTCATATTCTCAACATATTTCTATATTATTTAATTTTAAATTAATTAAAAATCAAAGAATACTTTGTAAATAAATGATTATATTGAAATTCGGTTATTACATATTCCTCCATATTTCTACATATTTTAGTGTAAGTGATTTGAACATAAAGCAGGTAATTTTAAAATAAGAGGACCATATTTAAGTTTTATAGTTGAAGCTTCATAGTTTATCCTTTTTTTTTTCTTTTTCTTTACATATTTTTACACCAAGCGATGGATAGCCAATGTTTTTTTTTTTTTACTTATTTCAATATATTTAATTGTTCTAATGTAGATTTTCTTAATAGTAAAAAAGATAAAACTATTACTTTTTTCTTCCATTTCGGGAAAGAAGATAAATTGAAATTCATCAACATTTTTCTCTCATTTTTTGTTTTATATAATATCATTTTATTAAACAGTCAGATGTTAGCAGTCAGTTTAGTATGTTAAACAGTAAGAGAAATGAAATTAATCGCGAAATGAAAACAAATAAATAATAAAACATCTTTCTACGCAGATGACTGATCGTAAATACCGTAAATACACGGTTCTCAGTAGAGCACCGAAGTCAAGAATCCCTGGTTGTGATCAGTCAGCGGGTGGGTGACGACTTTTATCAGACTACGTAGGGACTGAGGGTGCACGGTATCGGTCCTCGTTAAACTGTTCTACAGTAAGTGCACGACTCTGATGCAGATCGTAAGACTACCAAAGCAGGGACATCATCTCCTCTGACGAGAATCAAAATTGAGATGGAATGACTTCGGCTCATCCTCAGGGATGTTTCCTTTACAGAAATTTAAGGAATTCTTGAGGTTTGTTTGAGGTGTCAAGATTGATTTGAGGTTTATTCGAAAACAATCTTAAAAGATCAACCTCCCAAAGTGTATAATTAAGGTGCATGAAGTTGTTTTATTGACACTTGAGGTTGTTTGAGGTTGATGAAAATCTACTTTAGAGCAACCAGCTTAGGGATGTTGTTTCTGAGGTGTGCGGATTATTTTTTCTACACTTCAAGCAAATAAGTATATTTGAGGGGTGAATAATTTCACCCGAGCTAAACTAAAATTATTTCTGAGTTATATAGGAGGTTGATTTTGTGAGGTGTAAATCCGGTTGAAATTGAGGTTTATTGATGGGGCTCTTTTTGGTGCAAAACATGACCTAATTTTCTACCTCAGGTGTATTTGTTTACATGTATCAACCTCGAAGCAACCGCAAAAACACCATATTTTTTTTAAGGATTCCCAGTCCGTCGCCAATAACCCATTGTGCAGCTCTAATGCGACCAAATACAGAACTATAACTACACTAATTTCTCTGTATTAAAAAATTTTAAAGACCGCCAACGCTGTTTTGGGTGTTCATCAGAACGTTGCATTTTGTTTTACTGCGTGTAGAACTTAAAAGTGTAAAGAGATTTAGATGAAATAAAAAATGTCGCTAATGAATTATTTGTTAAACTTGTTAAAAAAAAAATACCATACAGGCCGCAGTAATTCAACTGCCGAGTTAATAATGGCATGCTGAAATTTGGCATACCATAATACATAGTTGTTGTTTATTTTTTTGAAATTATATTTAGTTTGAAAGTTATTGCACTTAAGTGTTATTTTTTTCCGAATTTATCAATTATTTTTGTTTTAAGTAGCATTTTGCTATGCTGCTCAAACTCTATAAGATTTAGAAATTTGAATTTACGAATGTGTATAGAAAAGTGTACAAAAAATTCGATGAAATGGATAAAAATACGCTACGATTTAGTTCGAGAGTAATTAGCTGTTAAACTTGCAGTAAGAAAAATACGTTGGTCGATCTATTGTCCACTGAAATGCAACTAGAGTGTTTAAATTTGACATGCTGATAGAACTAATATTTTGAATTATTATATTAACGACATTTTTTCTTACATTTTTACTCAATTTAACCACACTCATGTGAGTTTCCAAATCCCTTTCATCAATTTATTCCCAATCCCTGAGTGGAGGTCTTACTCCTTAATTTCTCTCCTCAACTTACGAATAACAATAATTTTCTTAAAAACTTTCCTAAAATCATGATTTTGGGTGTCTTTTTTTATTTTTCATGCAAATAAATGTTAGAAAATCAGTTTTTCCCCCAATTTTATATCTGCTCTAAATAATAAAAATATTCGCCTCTCTAAGAGATCCTCATCACCTAAAATCAAAATTATTAATGATATTTCTAGATTAATATTTAATGAACTTTTTTTATACTTTAAAGAAATCAAAATTTAATTATCTTACTCTTAATATTTCGATGCGAAGGAAAACTTTACATAAAACAAGAACAACAATCAAACAAAATAAAAAAATTAAACGGATTAAAGTTCTATCTAACAAGTTTAGCATTAAGTGTACCTTTTCTAATAACAATAATATTCAAGGTATCCTTGGTTGGTTTAAATAAATATTGTTAAAAACTAAGTTAAAGCTTTATCTATACTGATTTAAAGAAATAAATTACAAATATTTGCTATACGAAGAAATATTTATCATGTTTCTAAAGAAAACTCATATAAGCTTACCTTATAAGAGTTAGAATAAAACAAGACTGAACGATTATCAATAACAATTCTATAAAAGATTAAAAATATGCAAACGATAACTTTCTGTTACAAAACTTAACAAAACAATCAATATGATGCCCACTGCAATTATGTTTTCAAGGACATTCAAGCTGAAATCAATGCGCAGATAAAAGCATAAAAAAATATTCTTCCTTTAATTCTTACAATATTTCTAGAGTACGGATTCAATAGATAGTATTAATATTTTGTAAAACAACTATCGTTCCTGCATTAATATTTCGTGTTTATGAAATTAATGCAGATTTAGTAGGCACTTAATTTGTAGCTTATATAATTGCATACTTAGTACCCATTAAAACTGCCTCAATTAATAATTAAGGAAAAACTATGGTTATGACGTTCTCCCTTTTGGTGGAGAAGTGTTTTGATATATTACCATATAATACAGTATAATTGTTTTTCTAAATTTCAAATCTCCATTAATTTTTTGCCTCTGTGTTTTTCCCTTCGTCGACGTATGGAGAGAGACATCATTCCGATGCTATAGTCACTATTCCTATACTCTTAATTATTTTATTATTACAGGCATAGAATTTTCAGTAACTTTTCTCTAGTTTTCAGATAACGTTCTTAAATCTACCATCTTAAATCAAAAAAAGTTGAAAGCCAAAAAAAATGGATTTTTCCTGAAAAAAAGATATTTCCCGGAAAAAAAATGGTCGCAAAAAGTAGAGTCCTATACGTCACCCCAGAAAACATAGGTATATATACGTACATATATAAAACGTACCATCAATTTTTCCAGGTAACGTCAATTTTTAAGCTCTTTTAGCTGGACTATTTATTAAAATACACCAATCAAGTTCAATTTGAAATTTAATACACATCAACTAGAAAGATAAACATAATTAAATTATGAAACCAATACAAAAATATTGACACAACAGAATTAGCTATTGAAAAAAAATCGAAACATAAAATTTAGGTATATTTTCCATTTTATCTGGGTTCATAATTGTCTTTTTTTTGTTTTTTTTTTTTGTTAATAAGAGGCACGATTGTAATGCTTAAATATTGAGCATTTTTTAAAAAATATAATTCCTCCTAAATCTCAAAAACATTAGCATATCATTAATATTATTTTTATTTGTTTTTCAAAAACAATCGAGATTTCAAAAGGGAGAAGCTTCATTGTCTAAAAGTTTTTAAATATAATTTGTCTTTTACAAAACTTTAAAAAAAAATGTTTGCTGGAGCGTTAAAACACTATTTTTTATTTTAAATTCAGTTAGTGGAAATTGAACAAATGTAAAAAAAATGGAACTTCGAGAAAGAACTAAATATTTTTTCCCCTTAAAATGAAAAAGCATACTGAAATATTTTTTACGCAAAGACACTTTTTAAAGAAAAACATCGAGTCAGTAGTAAATTATCAATTTTTTGAAAATAATTTTCCGTCGCAGAATTTTCGTCAATCTAATTACAACCATCGTTTCCTGCTGTTTCGTCACGAACGAAAAACCCTTCTCCCATAAACTGAAAGTTTAATGAAGTTAATTTTAGTCCTATTTTGCATTCCTACAGATAATATGACTTTATTTTTAACATTTAAACATACTTTTAAAGTAGTTTTTAATTAAGGATTACATTTTTAAAGCATATATTATATTAAATTTTTAAGTTTATTTTTTATCCAAAGAGAAATAATAAAATTTAAAGAAATACAATTGTATTTAATTGGCACGTAACGAACGAAGCATAATTAAGCAAAGAAAATTTTAACCTAGCTAAAAATATATCTAAATAGTTATTGAAGAAATTATTTTAAACACATACTAATTTCAGTAGAAATTTCTAACTTATAGAAAAGATAAATTTTAAGCAAAATGTAAAAAATAGTATAACATATTTCACTTTATTTCTTACATTTGTAACTTTTATCTGGCATTTAAAACTGCTACAGAAAAAAAAATTAAAAAAATTAATGACAGTTTGATTTGAAGTTTATTTGAAGTGAATTCCGTTTTGTAAGTCTCAATACTTGATAATTGGGTATAATATAAAAAAACACAACTACTTCCACTTCGAAAATTTTAGTAGGAATAACATATACTATCGTGCAATGCTAAATGAATGGAAGATAGTGCTTGTTGTTTACAATTTTACATGCGCTAATTTAATTTGATTTGAAAACAGTGATTTTTTTTAAAATATGGATTCTATAGAATGATGTCCGTTAAGTTTAATTGGTTTGATGTCTCACGTTGTCAGAAGAGAAAAAAAAAACTTTTAATTTAATTAATAACCTAAGTTTTAAATATGTTTACTAAAAACATTAACTTACTTAGATGAAACAACAAAATAAATTATTACAAAACGAACTTTTCTTTATAATACAGTATAATCTGGCGAGCAGCTATTTAAAAGATCGAACATTCCGTTTGTTTATTTGTGGCTTGAAGTCAGTTTCTCAGAAAATGCCGTTCACTGGTTAAATTTAGTAGGAATAGCACAACCTGTGACGTAGGCGATAGTATACCCAATTAAGGTATTTTTGCTGCTAAGAAAACTATATTCAACTGTGACAATCGAAACCCCCTGCCAACGCCATCTATGAACACTAAAGAGACTCAATTAGAACAGTTCTAAGTTAGTTTAACTCCTTCTCTCGAACCGCAAACATGTAGGTTTCGAATTCCCCCCACTTAAGTTTTGTTTTCTCCCTAATTGTATTAATACTTTATTTTGTAATGTTTTGTGACTTGTAACTTACCATTTAATGTCCTTTGTCCCATTAAAATTCTTAAATCCCACCGTTGATTAGAATTCTTTGAGTCGCATGGCATAACACAACAGAATTATTAATTAAAAGAAACTAAACCTGTAGTAAAAATATAATATTAATCTTTTCTTAGAAACTTGGCTTTTTACATTATTACATTTAATCTAAATTCTTAATTTAATTATTAAGATACTTTTTACAATTAAAATCAGAAAAAAAGACTCATAAATAGGTATGATTTTAATTATTTCAGGTTATTTGATTGTGAATACTCACTCCATGGTCAAAAAAGTGTGAGTTAAAGAAACTAAATTAAAGGAGAAAAATTTTGTTGTGGAAATCATCCAACAACAAAATACTTTTGCCTTTCAAAATAAATGGTTAAGGAAATGTTAATGGAAAAAAAGTACCTAGTATGAAACTAAATCTAAGATTCGAACATAAAAATTATTATGATGATCGTCATTATAGTTAATGAACATGTGACCGGCATAAATCATTAAGGATTGGCCAACTTTGCGAACCTCAACCACACAGCAGTGTTATCTTAAAAAATATAAATTTTAAAAAATTTGAAAAATCTCGAAAGGGTGTCCTAATATGGGATAGAAAAGTAACCAAACATATTAAACATATAAGATCTAATTATTATAATCATAGACCATGGCTATTTATACATAATTTTATAATAAAAAAGGTTTTGCATTTGATAAAAAATAATTCACAGTAATGATAAACTTGAAAACTGAAGGAGGGAAATTTTTTAAAGCACCTTCCTTGCTTGCACTTCAGCCAATAGAAAATTTCTGTTTTCTCATTCTCTAAGTGTTCATACAACCTTCATGTGTGTTTCAGATTGTGGGTGAGTGTACTATCTCTTTTAGCTATATCAATCGTGTCACATATTAGAAACATTCTCATCTTAAGCACATTTTCTCTACGTTTTTTTTTTTTTTTTCAATGCCCATCTGGTGAATGATCTTTCGTCATACAGGCATCTGAAAGGCAGATTTGTTGGCCAGATAGTAAAGAGAATGAAAGAACATCCATGCCTTACCCGGGATTCGAACCCAGAACCTTTCTGACGCAAGGCCTGTTCCCTGATCCCTACACAGGCCGGTCAGCTCTTTCCTTTACGTAAATGTTATAAATTACATTTCAATACAACAAAAAACATAGAAGCATAGCTCAAAATCCCACACAATAGACTATCAAAATCTAAATTTTTGTGAGATCTCAATTTTACAGCTTACATACAATGAATTTAAAAACAATTTCTGCTCGAGATAGCCTGGTTGGCAGGGCACTGGACTCGAGTTCGAATCCAGCCGCCCGAAGACTCCTCGTGTAGTAAATGGTGACTGGTGCGCGTTAAATCGGTCGGGTCACAAAGTCCTCCATGTTTCCATAACAAATCAATACCTCTGGGGGAACTGAATTCGAGATTGATCGTTCTCTGGTTCAGGTCAAAATTATGATCTGCGGGCGAATGAATGTATGTATGTATGGGTCTGCCCTATGAACGGGTGTGACGCATGGGTTTGGCAGAAGTCGAATTCTCGGCCATAGATGGCGCCGCTGGAAAGCAAGAACAATCGCATCCCCTCAGCCTTAATGGCCTTATTACAACAACAAAAAGAATTTATGAATACACGTTCTTATTTTTATGCAAAGGTAAGTTTAATTCTAATTTAGAAATATATATCCCACGGTATGTTTTTGGATGCAAAACACGGAATAAAGTGTATTTTCAAAAACTTATTTAGTTGTTTCCTTCGTACTCAACAGATTAATCCGATATCGAAGATGTTTAGTATGTCAATATTAAACACCTATCAACAGGGATCGTTAGGGGCAGTTGGCAACTTTTCTCAACAGTAGTAATCATTTATTGGCGAAAGAGTCATTTATTTCTCTGATCCTGATGCCTTCGATTGTTCGTTAGAGTGAAAGCCACATGTTTTATCGGATATCCTTAGAATTCTTGATGAGACACCGTCAGAAGCTTCATTCATAGATAACGACATGGAGATAGATAACTTTATCAAAAATAAATACCCTTTCTTTTCTTTAATAAATAACCAGTCATGAAGACGCAGGAAAAAAAAAACTGAAACAATGTTTCGCGCACAAATAAAAAGGACTGATAAATTATATGAATGAATATCCAAGTAGCAAATAAAGAACGTAAAAAACAGCACATCAGTGAGCGCGAAAATATTCCTGTTGCAGAAGTATTTTAAATCCCCCAAAAATTTATTATTTATTAAATATATGCTAGGTCATTAACCGTTGCCTAATCGCCGAAAAGTATTATACATTTTCTATTCTTGAGGAAAAAAAAGTATGATCAAAACTACTAGAAAATTATAAAATTGCTTCGTTACGTGTTGTTAGCTTTATAGGTACACTAAAAAGCTCTGTAATTTTTAGACATTTTTTGGTAAAATTAGCAATAAAATATGGTTTTATGATATATGTGATAAAATTTAGTATCATAATACTCATTTTATTCATAATACTTTAAATCATGGTATGAATTTATTCCGTCAAATTTGCTTTTCTGTTTTGTATTTTTAACTAAATGTGATGTAATAAGGACCATAATTTAAAAAAAAAAATTTACTTCCGGTTCACCGTTACCATATAAACGGGAAAATGAATGATTTAAATAAATGATTATTAACCAAATGAATGATTTAAATAAATTTTGATTTTTATTACCAGAATTACGTTTAACCAGAAATGTCATAACGATATATAGTAAGAAAGTTTTACCAGAATTTTCTACTAAGTATTAAGTAAAGTGTGTACAAAATATTGGTCCAAAATTATTCAAATCGAAGGAAAATCGCAAAAATGAAAGGGTAAAGCCACCATACTGAAAGCTACGCAAGACACGATGGTCACAAACTCTATGCTGCACCACTAGATGGCGTTGCAAAGAACACAATACATACATAAATAATTAACACATTCTTCACAGAAAAAATCATTCTATTATTTATTATAATGCATTTTCACACATGCTATACACTGCAGGAGAAGTTCAACATTTTGAAGACACGTGCAACATCGAGGCAGTGTGGAATTTTGTCATGACACATCTCGAACACATTCTGGTGTCATGACAGTCGAGCAAAAACTTTGAACCCCCCTCCCTCTTGCAGTAAAAGAAAATAAAGCGTTCCCGCAACAGCTCGCCGTGACCCAGAAGGTCGTGGAGCTTGAAGGTCCACATTTTTGAAACAAACAACATGATTCTGGTAATGTGGTCAGCATTACACGCAGGTTGCCTTTACTTCTCTGCAAGAAAGTATTCTAAGTGGGCTTCAAGTCGCAACTGCGAGTCCCAGTCTTTCGCGATGACAGTTAAGGGGGATAGAGCGTTCGCCTTCCACTGAAGTGAATCGGGGTTCGAATCTCAGCCATGGTCGGTCGATAATAATTCTGCACCACAAGGCCGACCACAAGGCTGGCATAAAATATCCTCAGTGGTAGACGGATGATAGGGTTAGAGTCCCTTTGCCCTCAGGCTAACAGTGAGAGATTTTCGTGGTTTTTCTCTCCATGTAACAACCCAAATGTGGGTTAGTTCCATCAAGAAGTCCTCCACGAAGTCAAATTTCTCTTAATACCTTGATCCAGGAGTTCCTTTGTCTTCTGGATTAGGATTCAAAATTACCACTACTAAGCCATCGCGGCTCAGTGGTTGTAGTATTAGTCTTAAGAGTATACCATGTGTGGAAATAAAATTAAAATAAAATAATGTAAAATGTTTGTTTATTGTCGTTGCATAATACATATTACTTGAAGATAATGTTTGTGACCAGGCGAAAATTCTCTTTGTTAGCCTATTTTTCCCTTTTCAATTTGATCTCGATTTTCCATAGCACCCAGCATTTGCAATTAAAAATTTTTCCGTTTAAGACTGAAGAGCTGAGTGGATGAATGTTCTTAAATGACACTTTAGTGAATGTGAATAAATTTAGCTTTAATGTGTTTATCTTTACAATAGGATATATAAAGATTAAACGCTTTCTTTACGCCCGTAAGCTTTCACAATTAACGAAATCAAGTAATTCCCTAAATTCCTTTGAATTATGAGCGTCATAGCTTTCACACTACTGTCGTTTTAATATGCTGCTAAAAGAGAAACTTTTCTAAGACACGATCGATTGTCTGGATCGATCATTTTGTAATCCGATCACGTGGGACCAAATGAACTTGGAATCCTCTTCCACTTCGAAAACACTCAAATATTGTTACTTCTTATCCTCATTTGCTGAAAATTCCGAGATTCTTTGATTTGACAAAAATAAGTCAATGTTGTAAAGTTAAAACAGTTTTAAATAAAATCTTGTTCTTTTCTAATATATTACTTAGATTCTTCTTGTATTAAGTTCTTTAGATTTGGTAGTTCGTTTCTTGGTTGGTCCTTTTGAAATATTTTATTTCAGTTGCAAATATCATCTTTTTTCAGATTTTTTTGAAGAAGATGCAACAAAAAAAAAATTAGAATGAGAAATCTTTATAATAATTATCAAATGCTTCGTATATAACAATTTTAAAACCATTTTTACAACAATTTCTTTACTTAATATTCAAAAATATAAATTTTTATCTTCAAACAAACATTGTTAATTTGTAAATGCACAAGCTACAAATATACATTTCCAGAAAATTCTTCGTCACCTCATTAAAAAGGATTATCGAACTTAAATTGGACGGATGACTTTATTGGTGAACAATGGACATATATTTTATTATACGAACCTTGTAAATCCATCAAGAAAAATGACAATGAAAGCTAAGCTTATAATTGACGCCAACACACTTTAGCTTGATATAAGAAGTATAAAAAGATGTGATACATAGTTCATTGACTTCCATTAGAATTTTTTTCTTTTCTAATTTCTTTTATAATATTGCGTCTGTATAAAGGTATGATTCATCAAAAATTTTTAAAATGTACTGTGTTAGTAAATATATTTAACACGTGAGAAAAAATTTCAGTTGCAATTTTTAATGTGGCTGCTACAGCTATCGGTTAGTAACATTTAATTGAAGATGTAAAATTTAAAAATTCTATTAAAAAGTTATTAACAATAATTTTTATTAAATGATCAAAATCTGTACTTATTATTTTCGTATAACGAAAATGCCATACTGTTATAGCTTTAAGCATTCTAGATAGTAGAAGTTTTATTTAAAAATGTTTAAATTTCATAAAAAATTGACTTTCTAATGTAATAAGAAATATTAGTAAATAACAAATGACTAAACATAGAATATAACTATACAACAAATAACTATACATAGAATAAAATAAATAATTTGCGTGTGTTTGTGTGTCTGTACACCTGGTAGCGAGTGACCACAGGCTCTAAGAATACGACATTCAACATAAAGTTAAATGAGTACAATTGTAAACAAATTACGAAACCCGATTTTTGATTTCTTAATTATATTTTTTATACAGAGACATTTTAAAAAACGGAATTTCCTCAATGGTTTAGATAAAGCCATTGTTTAAGTAAACTATAAACCATTCAGTTTTGACAAAAATTTTAAAGATTACATTAATGAAGTTTGCTAGCTTATAGCTCTAGTAAAAAAAGTAGTATATTAAAGGTTCTGGAATACCTAATTGTTTTTTGTTTTTTTTGCCAGGTAAATAGTATAGGTATATACTATGGGTATATAGGTTGTATGCCAGATTATCTGAAGTATTGTATGAAGTATTATCACTGCAGTATATGTCTACTACCAAAATTATTATTTCTAAGCTTACTTTAAACCACGTGTTCATTTTGTTTACAGTTATGCTTTTAAACGTGCTACCATAAAACTAAATTACTTAAATTCAAGGGTAATTGGAATAAAAAATATAAGTTTAGTACTAAAAATCAAAATTAATTGAGAAATAATACTATTTTGTTGAGGATAAACGTAAAAAAAAAGCCAATATTAATATTGACGCCAATGATAATTAACTTTGATAATGCTTACAAATTGAAGTAAAATAATAAGATATGTACTAAAAGGCAAAATTAATGGAGAAAATATATTTATTTGTTATGGAGAACAGTAAAAAGTGCCATGCTATTATTGATGCTTAATTTATGTAGTAGACACTACTGGCATTATGAAAATGCAGTTTTAATATATACCGAATATACTCTTACATAGGTCCGAATTTATTTTAAGTAAATTTTGGGCCTATTATAACTGCACAAATACTGGGCATTTTTTATGACAGATACTGAGGAAATAAATTGCAAGAGAAAGTGTAAGTGAAAGGTGTTAAATTGAGGGAACTTTAAGTATGAGTTACCAGATGATACTGTATAGAGTTAATCTTTACTTAATGGGATGGACTTCTAAATATGTTTTATATTAATTTAATAATGTAAAAACCACCGAGTAGAACAACAAATAATGTTAAATGAACAAACACATTGGAAATGTTTTAACTTTAGTTTTCTAGGTATTTGACCTTGCATTTTGTGCACGATTTCGTAGCGTTGTTCAGTGCGGGTTTATTGGCTCCTTTTTTCTTCCCGTACAAAGAACGGGCATTCAGCTAGTAAGTAAATAAATAAAAACTGTAACATTCAAAAGCAAATGAAAATGTGACTGTAATTTATCTCAACGCCAAAAATGCTTGCAACTATTTTACACTTAATTTTTTACAGAGCATAAACAAAGAAATTTTTATATATTTTTTTAAAAAATATTTTTATAAATTAACGTAACAATATGGAGCTACACAGTTGGAATTTTCATTCCAAAATTACGGTAAAATAACCGGCAAGAGTCTGTCCATCCAATTAACCTTAAAATGTACGATTATGAACATACCTTTGCGGATTTTAAAACCTTTTATAATCAGTAATAATAAATAATAAAAAAAAACGTGAATTCAACGTATAAATGCAAAACTATACGGTTTTATACCATTAACAACTAACGCGTTTTTAAAACAGTAAAGAGACATATAATTGGACACCGAAGTTAGGTTATGTTAGGCTCTTTGTCAGATAATGGAAATTGGAGTTAAATTGTGGTTGAATTGCGTTTTGTAGAGTGAAAACAGTGGAATGTGGCTCAATTGGTTTATCTAGTGGTAGCATCTAACGTTTGAGGTGAGAAATACTAGACATTTTGTTTTAAGCAGTTCTCTGTCGTGCTACCATCCATGCGTAAATAAAAGTTTCGTATTGTCTACAGTTTTGCATTGTCGATCGTCTAGGATCACCCATTGAATAGAGTAGGACACTGGTGACCAACTATATGTTGAAGGAATGGAAGAATTATTGTGGTGTCAAAGCTAGCAAATACAAGCTGGCTCCCTATAGGAGTGAACTGTTCCACGTCTTATGCAGGTGAAAGATGATTGTGAATGTAAGTCGGCCTTTTTCCTGAAACACAGACAGCAGTTAGAATTTATTTTTGATTTCAGAATTCCTGAAATCGTAAATAAAATATCGCTTTTCTAATAATGAAGTGGGTTTAATCGAAATTGCCCCAGTTTGCATTAATTTTCATTTTATATTATTAGAATAATTTATTTGTCATACGATGGATACAAATTAGGCACAATTCAGACCGGAAAAAAATGGAATACCGATCAAATTCGTACTGGAAAATGACGCTTAAGCTTAAAAAAAAAAAAATATTAAATAAATAAATATAACAGCACAAACAATTCACACATTTCAAGTTCCTTTACCTTTACGATTAATTTACTACAAATTTATTCACTCGCTTTTGTGTTTGTGAAGGCTAGCTAAGACATTCAAATCAAAAAATCTCTACTTTAGCTCCTTAACTAGAGATTGTATAAGTTAGGTATAATTGTTTTCTGACCACTGCAGTCAAGAGTTGTCATTATAATACCAAATAATATTTAAGGTCCGGACCTTTCCGATTAACTACAGTACTGAAATGTCTCGGAAGACAATACAAGTTACTTCCACTTTTACTAGTGGCAGAAACTAGACGTCCAAATTAATGTGGCCAACGGTATCTCACCCATTGCGGTGGTCCTGAAAGAGTGGATACCACTTCTGGAGAACGCACTAGGTCTGCTCATCGGGAAGACTGTGCAGCTCATAGGAAATGATAATTAAAAAAAACTTCCACTTTTATGAATCAAATTATGCGTTTATGTTTCAAATGCAACAGATAATGGAACGTGCCATAGATTGCAAGATGGTTAACTTATGCTATGCCATATTTTGCCCTTTTTTAAATTATAGTAATTTTTTTTACGATTTAATTAAAGCTCATTTTTTTTTTCTTATATTACTTTTGGTGTGTGATATGTAGTTGAGTTTTCATTTTGCTTTAAAATGTACAGCTGCTAAAAATGCGTTAGGTGCAATATTACTTTAAAAAGGTGACAGTGAAGTGTTTGTTTAGCTTTAAAATTTAGAACTGTTAAAAAAGCCTTAAATGCAATATTTCTTTAGATATGTGATATGTAGAAGTGCTTTTTTTAGTTGTGAAATATAGAACTATTAAAATTGTTCTATGTGTAATATTGCTTTAGGTATGTCATACGTAGATGTGGTTTTTTAGCTTTAAAAGGTAGAAATATTAAAAATGCAACGAAGTATACTTGTGTACAACATTTTCATTTATTATATATCGGCATAAAATAAAATTTAAGAAAAAAACCAATGAATTATATTTATTTAAAACTATTTGAAAAAGTGTGTTTTCTGCTTCATTTAAATCTAATTTTATGATACTTATTTTGTTTTATTTATATCGAATAAAATAAAATGTGTATTTTAAGACATTTTTTATCGCGTCAAATAAAATATGCTGCTTTCATATAAGAAAAACACCAATCATTATTAAAGTGATATTCAGAGGTACTGCCACCACACTTTATTAAATATTATAATTACCTAAAACAAATTTTCTAATTTTTCTAATTAATTTGAAAAATCCCCTGGAACTTAATAATAAAAAAGTCTGTTCACTAAATTTGACAGAAAACTGACAAAACTTAATATTTTCTTATGATCTTCTTTTGATCGATTTATACTAAGTTTACGGTTTATTTTCATCAAAAACTTCAAAAACAATTCTGACGCCTTTCATAAAATTTCCTTTTCCTCAGGGGTTTATATATTATGCTGTATATTTTGACATTTAATTTATTGGCACCTTCATTTCGAAGTAATGTTCTTTTTCTCGTGAAATCATTATTCATGCAAAGTATTTGCCTGGAAGAATTATTAAAGTAATAAATCACACCTCGTTTATGGTTTTCTCCTGATGTATTAATTACGAATTGAAGTGAAGAAGTTGTTAACTGCCCATGAGCGACACTTGTTGTGTTTTGAATTATATATAAACTAGCGTTAACTTAATTTGTGATCTTAATTTAATTAGTTGTGATACAAAAGAGGTAGTTATCGTTTGCAAAATTTATGAAGCTATAAGTTTCTAATTTAAGGGTTATGACAGCTTCTTCGTTTCGGTTTAAAAAATTATTCTTGTTTAAACAAATTAGGTTTATGAAAGTTGATGAATTATTTTTAAGAAAACTATGATGACAGCTTTTTTTCGATACTTTGTTTTATTATGTGATTATACCTATAATATAATACTTTTATAATTTTTATGTAATTATAATATATTTTTTTATTTTAAGAATTATATTCTTTCAAGTATTAAGTTATTGCAAATTGTACAGAAGTATAAAAATAGTTTTTATCGTATTTTTGAAGATTTTGAAATGTAGAATTGACTTGAATTTTTAATTATAAAACTACTAAATTAAACGAAAATTTCATTTTTTAAACTTATTTTTTATATTATTCTATATACTCTTATAAATTTTTTATAAATACCCTCAATTAACTTATTGTTTTGATTTCATTGTTGTAGTAGTTTTATTTAACAGTTTTCAATTATCTCAGTAGGTTAAAAAAATTTTTTAAAAAAAACTAAAAAATTTTACATACCACCATAATAATTTTTTAACATTGGTCACTATTTTTTACACCAAACTGAAAATTGTCAACACTTTTGATACTATCCCTTTCAACAGCTATCATTGACAATAATAACCGTGATATTATCGTTATCAATAATTCTTGTAACATTAACCAATTCAGATTACTTTTGACTTATATAATTTTTTATATTGATCGCCTATTGGGCGATCAGGGGATAGAGCGTAAGAGTCCCCTTGTCGTCAGGCTAACCGTGGGAGTCTTCGTGGTTTTCCTCTCCATGTAACGCAAATACGGGTTAGTTGCATCAAAAATTTATCCACGATAGCACATTTCTCCCAATACCTGATCCAGAAGTTCCCTTGTCTTCTGAATTGGGTTCAAAATTACAAGGCTACGGAATTGAATGCTAGTAGTCATGAACCCTAAATTGGGTCGGAGTTCAAGAACGGTTATAAAATGATCGCATATTATCGTGGTCGATAACTTTCATAACATTATGATAACATTTTTAATATTTATAACTGCCAATAATAATCATGATATTACCGTTATCTGTAAGATTCGTAACATTTTCACTTTCTAATCATATCCGATATGGATGTCTACAACGATTTTTATATAATCACTCTCGATATAATAATCACAACTTCATCTTTTTAAGATCGTATTTGATATTTGTAATTGACGAAAATAAAAATGATATAATCGTTGATATAACTTAATAACTATTGAACATTGAGCTAAAGTTGCATGATGACTTATCTTTTATTTCTTATCAGAGGCAAGCTAAAAGATAAAATGCAAACAAGAGTAAAAAAAATAAACATTAATAAGTGTTATAAAACATATACAATCTACAGGTAATAAACTCGCCTAGAATTTATTTCTAGGTTTTAATTTTGTTCATTGTTATCTTTATTAGTGCTTTTTTTATTAAATTATTAACGGAACAGAATAAATGATTGCTTTTCATCATATAACTATAAGAATAAATTAAATAGCAACAATAATTACCTCAGAAAAGTCGTTTTAAAGACAAAAACTGAATAAATTAGAATTTAAAGGTACATTTAAAGAAAAGTTGCAAGGAAGTATATAAAAAAAATATTTTTAACCGTGTATTTTATTTGAAAAACAATGACAGACAATACCGGGATTGGGATCCGTTCATGACCTTTTGAAAGCGAATTAGTGTTGATTAGTTCGTATAATTTGCAAGATTAATGTACTCAGCAGGACAATTTAATCTTACTAATCTCGATTTCTGAGCCTTATCTAACAAATTTCACTTTTAAAAAAAAATTAATCCACTTGCGTTAACTAAAGAAATGTTTTATACAAAGATATATTCGCAACGTGACTAACAATTAAATGAAACGTTATTAAAATATAAAATACTAGTGAACTCCGCCTTCTGTTCGCTGACGCTCTCCAACCCTTGATGATTGCTATGCAATCTTATATGGTTTGCTTTAGAAACCATGCTTGTTTCGCTTGTTGCTAAGTTAAATTCATTTGAAATTGAAATTTATTCATAAAAATTTAAATAAATTCTTTATATCTTAAGAATTTAAAAATCTTAAGAATTTAAATCAATTATTTATATCTTTAAAATTAATTCCTTGAATTTAAAAAATCTAAAAAATTTTAATCAATTATTTATATTTTAAAAATTAATTTTTTGAATTTAAAAATCTAAAAAATTTGAATCAATTATTTATATCTTTAAAATTAATTCCTTGAATTTAAAAATCTAAAAAAATTGAATCAATTATTTATACTTTTGAAATTAATTCCTTGAATTTAAAAATCCAAAAAAATTTGAATCAATTATTTATACCGTTAAAATTAATTCCTTGAATTTAAAAATCTAAAAAATTTGAATCAATTATTTATACCTTTAAAATCAATTCCTTGAATTTAAAAATCTAAAAAATTTAAATCCATTATTTATATTTTTAAAATTAATTCCTTGAATTTAAAAATCTAAAAAATTTAAATCCATTATTTATATCTTTAAAATTAATTCCTTGAATTTAAAAATCTAAAAAATTTTAATCAATTATTTATATCTTTAAAATTAATTCCTTTTTAAAAATTAAAATTTAAATAAATGACATGCAATAGAAAAACTTGCAGAAACAAAACAATAATTTTTCTATTAAAAAATTTACTATTAAAGATTCCCAACTTTGTTAGAAACACAATTATTAATCACAGAACTTTGAGCTATAAAGCTGTCAAATGATCTAACTATTAGGAATTTAAATTGAAATAAATAACACACAGAAGAAAAATTTGCAGAAACTGAATATTAATTATGTTTTAAAAAACAGTTACTTTTCTATGGTAGAACGTTTTGTTTGTTGATATGAATTATTCGCTTTTAGCCTTTCAATTCATTCCAATTTATAACTCTATTTGTTTAAGTTTTCACACGAGAATTGAATTTCCTTTCAAAAATGTGTAAATATGTACTTTTACCCTCTCATTCTTATAACAGCTCATACACTTGATATTTCAATTCTATGTTGCCAAAACGAAAAAGAAATGAGGATTTTCTTTGTCGCCATGTAAAATAAATATACAGAGAGATTTTCGTAAAAGATTTTTATTGCAATAATGTGTAAAAGTGCGCAGCTTTTAGAGCTTATTTCAGTACGGCATGCATTTGAAATAGGCAGGAAAATTTTTATCTGTTGCTGTGTATATTTTCATGTAAGGGTGTTTTCAAAGTTTTTTCGCCATGAAAAATAAAAGAGTTACAGTTAAAGTGCTGGAAGCAAACTCATCATTTGAAATTAATTTATACCATTTTGCTGTAAATTATCTGGGTTGTAGAACGGACAAATAGCTTATGTGCTTAGAGAATAATTGATTTCTTAAAAAAAATAGCAAATTTACGAGATTTTTCCAACTAGGTGAAAATTATTGAAATCAATAACAAATTCGCAATGTTTTTTCAAATTGTTATGAATCTTAAAATTGTGGCTACTTTTCACATTTTTCATAAAAACAGCATAATACTGTTAACAGATAAATTGATGGTACAAAACAGCATAACAAAATGGTACAAACAGCATACAAAAATTGACAGCATAAACAGATAAATTGATGGTTGAAGTAAATAAAACTTCATCATTCAGTCATTCATCAGAGCGAAAAAATTTACCTAGAGGCTTTTGAGATTTTTTTCATGAACTCGGTTTTCTTGCCGAAGTAGAAAAAAAGAAGAGATGGATTGCCTTAAAAGCACCAACTTTTACCATAAATTCTTATATTTCAACTCATTTAATGCAAACAAATTAGTTTGTATGATTACTATACGAATTGCATTGCGAAATGAACATTTTCATTTGATACCTCAATTCAAAGAAGTTCGGTTCTTTTTCTTTTCTTTTACGAAATAAAGAAATTAAATTTATGTAAAAAAAAAGTAAGGAATTTAATTAAGTTCCAAGATTCAATTCATGAACATAGCAAATTAACGCTGGCGCAGTTCATAATGGCATCGCTTACACCTCTGGTAGGAAGTTGGAGGTCACGAGTTCGATCCTGACAACCAAAAAAATAGCCAGCTGGTAATGACACAGCAAGTTGAACGTAAAATCTATCGTAGCTGAAAGTCCTTTTGATGGTTGTGGTGTGCAAGTTTGAAGAGAGGGGTACGAACTCAGACGCTGTCATCGTCGCCTGAGTGGGTTCAAAATTTTGCATCGTTTCTACCCTGGCCTCTAAGAAATAGCTCCCTTAAAAACGGGGCATTATTCTCGACCATGGTGGTGGGTAAACTTACCAAATAGTTGCATTTAAGTAAGCATTTGTAATCATTTTCTTCAAATAGCAACATATGTTTTGCTACCACAAATAAAAATAAAAGGATTATTTGGCATAAGTACAAAAATAATATAACTATCCCCAGTAGTTGTTACGTCGAATGTTAGTGATCTGTTGTATTTGGTAAATTTCACGAATAGATGCTGCTTTACTTCCTTGATTTTCTCACCGACGAATTACTGAAAATGAGTTAAGTCTTAAAAATTGTCTTTGGAGTTGGAATCAAAGTTAACAGAAAAGAAGGACTTGATAAGTAGTTCAGAAAGAAAAAAAAGACGATATAATTTCTTTGTCGATAATTTAAGACCAAGGAAGGAAGAACGATTTATGTCAATTTTTCGCGAAAGGGCAATTGGATCGCCATCTGTTGCATTTTCAGGATTACCAAGTTTTGTCAAATCAATAACATTATCGGCAAATAAATTGACAAGTTAAATGTCACAACATGAGACAAATCGAAATCAGTTCTCCCTGAGAGTTATTACACTATGAAAATAGGCCATATTGCGGAAAAACCCTTCCTTTCTGCGAAAATTTTTTTTCCCTTCTTTTCTCCGAATCGAATTATAGGGACATAAGCCGCTCTTCCTACGTGGACTTCCAATTTTTTCGAAGTTGAATTTAAAAGTACGAAAGCTAACACCAATGCGTAGGTCGACTGGCCTGTGTAGGATGCTCTTTCATTCTCTGTACTATCCGTCCTTACTGTGGGAGCAACGTTGGCCCTCCTAATATGGTGACCCTGAAAAAGTGGCCGACATATCTGCCCTATAAATGCCTGTATGACGAAAGGTCATTTTTCAAGCGGGCATTGAAGGGAAAAAAAACACCAATGCGCAATGAAATAATGAAATAAATGTTTGTTTTTCAATGAAATTTCTGATTTACATAGAGAAACATTGACTATTGCAAAGTAATCCTAAAGCAGCAGGAAGCTCAACTAACACGTGGTGGACCCCTCAAAAACTTTTAAATAGTGACAATCGTACTTCCTAAACACATTCGATATCAAAATAAAACGTAACTGTTGAATTAAATACTAGTAGTAAAGTTTAAATTAACACTTTAAAGCAAAATTTTTATTAAACATACTTTTTTAATTATTTTGTATTAATTTAGGTCAAAATAAGTGAAAAATATTATATTTAGCATTTTAATAGTTTATAGTTAAGAAATACATCATGAAACACACCGGTGTTTTTTTCTGCGTTGAAGATAAAATCTTTCAGACACAGCGCACTTCCAAACAATAATTTTTCAAATTTGCACTTAATTGCAGTTATTTAGATTTAAGAGAAACAGTTATTTATCAATGAAATTTCTTTAATTTACAAATTTTTGAATAGGAATATTTGTAACATTTTATTACTTTATTATATTTGTAATATTATATTACTTTTTTTAAAAAGTTTTATATTTTAGTGCAAATATAATTCCGATAATCTAACAGATTTTTTAGTAGCTATTAGACTGTATTTTATAATAAAAAAAATACCCAAAAGTATTTTTGCTTCACTAAAAACATGTCATTTATTTGAAGGTAAAGTTATCAATGAAGGTAAATCTTGCTGCCCTTTGTTGGCAATATCTTTCCGGCGGTAGCAAAATTTATGCTATAATGTTTAATTCTTGGTTAAGTAAATGTGACTTTAGAATCTTTTGCCCACTAGCACATATTATTATAGGGTTCCCACAGGTCTTGTAAATTTTAAAAAGTGGTAACAAAAATTCAACAAATGTCAATAATTTAATTTCCGTGTAACTACACCAAAAAATATTTTCCAAAGAAAGTATAAGTGCAGGAAAATTCTACCTTTTAAACTACTTAACGACGAAGTGGTATACTAAAATAAGAATCTATTTCTAGTATTAACCTATATACACTACCACTCCTTTTCAATGACCGCGGAAACCCTGTATTAATTCAAAAGTTCATAACAAAATGCAATTCCTTTTCTTGTCAATTCTGACCTAGCATTTTATGGCGCCGACTGAATAAACTATAATTCTGGAAGTCTTCGTCATTACTCCCACTCTCTAAAATATTTGTTATTAGAGTATTTCTTTTTTTAAAATAGACTGAGAGCAAAATAATTTGGCTACAGCTGCTTATTAGTCGTCATGCAATTTAGAGTTCAGTAGCATGTAATATATTTTTTCGAATAAGTGATCTTAAGCTGGAAACGCTATATCAAAAAAGGTTGTAAACACACATTAAAAAAATTACATAAGATTGACCTAAAAATATAAATATTTCTAATTTTCTTTCAAATTTTTATATTTCATTACTAAGATTTATATTTTATTTCATGTTGTAGCGAAAAAATTTTTTAAAGCTGTAGCAGTGTCCATATTTTTCTACAAGGAGTACACAAAAGAACTAATTTGTATACAAGAATTTTTACGTACAAGAATTTTCATCTAAAAGAAGCTCTATGCACAAGAAATTTTATGGTTCTACTTCGGAAATCGCTTCAACTATGGGTACAAGATTATTTCTCCTAACTCTTCAATATTATCTTCATTTTCTTGTAAGTCAAGAGGAATAACCTTGCATAAAACATGCAATAAAAACTGCGATTTTTAAATTAAAGGGGATAAAATTCGCACGAAGTCGTGGCATTTTTTTTCCACTAAGAGGATGGTACTAAATAGCTTTTCAATGGGTAGAATTTTTTTTTTCCCTTTTGAACGTTAAGTTAAACCCTATATTTACTTCACTTGGTGCTCAGCTTACAATTCCTTTACCTTTTTCTTTGTTTAAATTCACAATAACAATTTAATTTTAAGTTATTCGGTATTTTGCATTGATAAACATTAAAAACATGCTTTTTCTGTGTTTGGTAGTATAAAAGTAACACACAAGAAAATCAATGATGTTGGAGGATTCGCAATAAATAAACAATAGAATTATCTATGCACATTGCTAAAACGCGTATAAAAAGGATAAAATCTTATTAATAATTTAAAAAATATTAAAACCTTTAAATGATACAAGAAGAATGGTATAAATATCCTCATTTGGTATTAACAGGTTCTTTGTGCAAGAATATTTACGGTTCTACTTCGAAAATAGCTACAACTGAAATGGATAGAAGATTATTTCATCTGAACGCTTAAATGATATCTTCATTTTCCTATAAGTCAAGAGGAATAACCCGGAATAAAACATGCAATAAAAACTGCGATTTTGAAAGTGAAGAGGACTAAAAATCTTGCTATTAATGCATCTTTATACCCTGGCGCCATAAAATGTTCTATTTGGGACGGTACTAGAAGATTGTCTATTGTAGACAAGACGACGCCGAGAAGTTTCGATCCGTCGTCTTTAGAGCAGACGATTCCTGCATTGCTGCCAACAAAGGAACACAAATTTTGTTTACGTCGGCTCTATTGGAAGATGAATTGAGTATGTGAATATTAGAGTACTTTCAAAAACTCAAAATTGGCTTTAGAATATTTATTTTTTTAAAAAAAAAATTCGGTATGGGAGAAACTTTGTTGCTTGGCGCATTTTTCATTACGATGCGCATAAAGAATACATAAATAAATTTTCTTGGAAAATTAAAATGGAATATAAGGAATAGTTTTCATGATTTTAGTTATGGTTTTATGAATAACTGTGGAATAAATTTAATAACCATCAATTTTAGTGAATGGTAATTTTATAAAGAAATTCATGAATAGTATTTTACTCTGATAACATTCAGTTCCATTTGAAACTACATTAGAAAATACAAAATGAAAGATTTAATTATTTATAAAAAATATTGTTTAACCATTTGCGGGGGGGGGGGATGGTTTCACAATAAATTACTTATATTTGGCAATACAGACCATTTTTTTATTTCGTAAACCGCATGGTTTTATATAAACCTTTTTAAATTTTGAAACTATAGGGATAAAGCGAATATCATCATATACAAACAATGACTACAATTCTATGACTCTAAACTTTTGATCAACATGCTTATGAACCTCGAAATGATTGTGATTTAAGCAATAAAAAATAGAAATCATGTGAAAATTCACTGCAGTTATTCACAGCTTGCGCAAAGGTTTAGGAATTGTATAGGATACCCAAGTTAGAAATTGTATAGGACATTTAAAAATTTAATAGTTGTAGTAATTTTACGTTAGTGTTAGCAGAAATGCTCTTTTCCCTAATACCACTTTAAAAGTTTTGCTATTTAAAATCTTTCTTTATTTATAAAAATTGGGCACCTGGGCCGCGCAGAAGGCCCCTATCCCACACATCATGAAGTAAAATAAAAAGTTAAAATAAAAGACAGTTTGAGTTCAGCAGTCTATGGGGTGGGAGACAAGCACCTTGCTTGTATAACTGAAAGAAAATGAAAATAATAAGAGCAACTTGCTGTAAACTGTGGATGGCTGTAGTTTGATTGTCAACGTGAAGTAACATAAGTCAAGTTTTCAGTATTGGTAAAGTGTTTGGTGCTGTAGGCTATTGATGCTTTGGATTATTGATGTAGACTACAGATGCTGGATTTGAAGACTATTATTTATGCTGATAGTTGTGGTATGAGGCGTCGGAGGTGATATGAGCGGCTATTGGTCTTAGTTTTTCGTCTTTTTTTATAGTTCTCGAAGTTAAAAATTTGATTGAAGTTGGCTGTGCTGCATTTTATGGCTTTATCGTAGAAGTCTGCATTTAATTTATATATATATTCGGATAGAAACGGAATTTTGATATCTTTATGGATATTTGAATTACGTATGAACCATCTGGCACGGGTGATTTTTCTGAATATTTTATTTTGACATTGGTTGAGCTTTTTCATTAGGTGTTCGGCAATAGTAGTCCAGGCAGGTGAAGCATATGTAAGTATAGGTCGGATCATAGAGGTGTATAGTAATTTTCTGATTTTTAGTGAGACGTTTTGATTATAGATGAGAGGTTGGATGATATTAACTGCTGCATTGGCTTTGTCTATTATATTTTTAATATGGTCGCTCCAAATGAGTTTGTTATTAATTATGAGTCCAAGGTACTTTACTCTCTTAACTATTGGAATTTGAATGTTGAACAGTTTCGGTTTGCATTGAGGTGAAATTTTAATTCTTCTTTTTTGTATGATGAGGATTTGTGATTTGTCGGCGTTTACGGCTATTTTCCATTTTCTACGCCAGTCTTCTATTTCATCTATTTGTTCTTGTAGTATTATTAGAGCTAAGTTTGGATTTCTGAATTTGATTATTATACCGGTATCATCTGCGTAGAAGGCTGTAATGCTATTGTAATCTGCTTTATTTATAGGGAAATCATAGGTGTAAAGTATATATAAAATCGGTCCAAGTATGCTGCCCTGAGGTACTCCGGCTAAGATGTTTCTTTTTGATGAGATGCAGTTTTGGATAGTTACTTGAAATGTGCGGTTTGAGAGATAATAGGATAGAAGTTTGATGAGTCTAGGAGGAAAATTTAGATGCATTAGTTTGAATGTTGTACCGGTGTGCCATACTTTGTCAAATGCTTTTGAGATGTCGATCATTAGAAAAACTATTGTTTCTTTGTTTACTATTGCTCTTCCAGGGTAGTCTATTATTCGTAGTAGCTGTTTGGTTGTATTTAGTTTTTGTCGGAATCCATATTGTTCATCGGGAAGGGCTGTTAAAAGTGACTTGATTCTGTTGCAGATTATTTTTTCATAGAGATTTCCAATTATATTTAGTAGTCTGAAACTCTCAGGGCAACTTGGATTTTTCTTTTTCTTGAGAAATAGAATAACTGATGCATTTTGCCAGATTTGAGGGTGCAATTTAAAATTAAAAGTTTGTTAACAAATATATTTCTCATAAAATGTAATATAAAGTGGTTTTTAAAAACACAGAAGAGTAGCGAGGTTTTATTCACTTTATCAGCACTTTTGAAAATATTTTAAGACGTGAGGAAACCCGGTATGCAAGTGCTTTTTTTGTTTTGTTTTTATAACCGACTTTTATCATATAACCCAGTTCTAAGTCTACGACTCTCAATGTTCAACACCGTATCCTTTTGATTTTGAACCCAACCCTGAAGACACGAGAATTCCTAGATCAAGCATTTTGACAAACTAACCTAAGTGTAAGACATTTTATAGAACTAACACTCATTCGTGTAACATATGGAGAAGCGAACCACCAAAACCTCCCAAAGTTAGCCCGACAGCAAAGGGATTCTAACTCATAACAAAAATGCCAACTTGCTCCGGACAGCAGATAAATATTTCCAAGGGGTAGTCTTTTAATGTATGATTCTAGGTTTAGTAAATTCGATTGATAGGTTTTTTCTCACCCTTACGATAGGTTATTGATAGGTTTTTTTCTCACCCTTACGATAGGTTATTGACAGGTTTTTTCTCATCTGAAAAAATTCAAAGGCTTATGCGATACGCCACTGTGTTACAGTTAAGTCGCGTTAGGTTCTTTAAAAGTTTGTCAAAATGAACCAGAGCAGTTCGCATCTCTGCCATAATCCGTCTACCACTGAGGATATTATTGCGTCAGCACTTTGGTCATTGCGATCTGAGAACAGAGTTCGTATCAACCTGCTACCGCTGAGTTTTGAACCTGGAGCCTCTCATTGGAAGTTGAACGCTCTATCCCCTGAGCCACTGAGGTTCTATATGCAATTACATTTTATTTTATATTATATTTTATATCTGTCGTTAAACAGCCAACCCAATTTTGGGTTTACGACTACTAATGCTCAACTCCGTAGCCTTATAATTTTGAACCAATCCAGAAGACAATGAAACTCCTGGATCAGTACCCCAGAGATATTGATTTGTTATGGGAACATGGAGGACTCAACTCCCGTAACTTTGTAATTTTGATCCAATCCAAAAGACAAGGAAACTCCTGGATCAGTACCCCAGAGGTATTGATTTGTTATGGGAACATGAAGGACTTTGCGACTCGACAGATTTAACGTGCATCAGTCACCATTTACTACACGGGAAGTCTTCGCCCAGTGAGGTTCGATGGCACGAACTCTTGGACATGGGCCCAGGTCCCTATCAACCAGGCTATCCCGGCCCATATGCAACTACGTATAAAAAATATTAAAATTTCAGTTAGCTTTTAATAATATTAAAAAAATAAAATTCCACCTCTTATAGTTCTTTTGATATATGCAGCTCTTTCAGAAACCACTTCGAAGATAAATGCTTAACACGTTGAATGCCAAAGGGACACCGGTGACCGGCGAAGCCAAGATTATTAGAAACACACAATGCGATTAAATTTTTAATTTTTTTAATATTATTATCATTATAATATTAATATATTATAATGGTTTGAAAAAATTAATGCAATATAGAACTCAAAAAAAATAATTTTATTTGTAAAAACAGAGATGCCAAATTGCTCCGGACAGAGAATAAATATTTCCTAGTGGTAGTTTATTAATTGTGATTCTTGGTTTAATAAATTCAATTTAGTAGATTTATATCCACCCCAATTTTTAAACAATTCGTAGGTTTATATAATTCACCACTTTTGTTTTGAAATGTCATGCAAAACCTTTTAAAAAATTAGCAAAATCTGTTTAATATTTGCAAACTTAGTTTGTAGACGGGCAAGCCACTTAAAATTAGCGTAGCATTCAACGTGTTAAACATATAGGCTTCGTATGCTAAAGTTTATTTTTGATCGGGAAAAAAAACAAGATCATTTATGATTGACACATCCGGTAACTTTCTTGTTAAGTTTTGCAACTATTAAGATGCACGACACCATTTACCGCAAAGAAACTTTCTGCGGCTTAAAGTTAACGATTATTTTTTGTTAAAACAAAGATGAACAAAAACTGCATATGAAGTTACCATACCACGTTCACATGCAAAAATAAAACTGAGTTACTCCCGTTAAACAAATTACAAAAACAACAATTCATTAAACACATTAAAAGACACTTAAATGTTTTATTACGAAGACAGGATCATAAAAAAAACACCATATGGGACTTTAAAATGTATCTTTATCCAGGCTTGTTAAGTTATAATTTTCGTGTGTTGGCGAGAGTCTAAGCGACGTGTTATTATATCGTTTTAATGAAACGCATAATTAGTCCGTAAGGAAGGGCATATTCATCAAGAATTGTCACGGAAGACTCCAGCATAAATCAAGCTTAGAGTTCATAATTTAAGGACATTCTCTTCATATCTCATCAAAGAAAAAATAAACGTCCTAAGAGGCTAGACTGTTTAATTTTCCTTTAAAATTGTTGTCTTTTATACGATATCGCGCTACTGCTTAACTGATATATCGATTCAAATATGGTATAATTTCAGACTGAATTAAAAGTATAATAAACTGAGTAATTGAATTGGTTAATTGCAGAGATGCCAACTTGCTCCGGACAGCAAATATATATTTTAAAGTGGCAGTTTATCAATTGCATACCTGCCAACTTTTACGCATTTGGCGTAAAATTTTATTTTCATATTTAAAGTGGTTGTAAATATATACTGTTTTTTTTTCTTTTATAAACTTAATTTTTAAATGGTTTTGATCAAACTATTCTTAAAGGCCGGGATAGCCTGGTCGGTAGGGCGCTGGGACCATATCCAAGAGGTCGTGGGTTCGATCCTCGCCGGCCGAAGACTCCCCGTGTAGTAAATGGTGACTGATGCACGTTAAATCTGTCGCGTCTCAAAGTCCTCCATGCTCCCATAACAAATCAAAACCTCTGGGGGTACTGATCCAGGAGTTTCCTTGTCTTCTGGATTGGTTCAAAATTACAAGGCTACGGAGTTGAACATTAGTAGCTGTAAACCCATGAAATTGGGTCGGCTGTTTAACGACGGTTATAAAATAAAATAAAAAACTATTCTTAAAAAAATTAAGCATATATATTAATATGCGTAACTATCATAGCTGTCAGCTTAAGCTTCTCCAAATACAACGTAATATTTTGCTTAAAATTGAAATTTTAATTCCATTTTAATACCACTGGGAAAAATTAGAATGGAAGGAATTAAAAGTTGGCATATTGTGATTCTTGGTTTAATAAATTCAATTTAGTAAATTTTTATCTCCCACTATTTCTAAATAAGTCGTAGGCTTATACAATTCACCACTTTATAGTATGTACGACATGTTACACCTTTTAAAAAGCAAGCAAAAATAGTAAAATATTTTCAAAATTTTAGTTATTTACCGTTTTTTTTAAATTATTTTCGCGTGTCCGGAGCAGTTGGCATCTCTGTAAGTGCATGCATTTTTAAAAAATCACAAGTTTTGGAAGCAATTAATTAATTTTCCTTAAGATTTTATTATTTTATTTAAAGTGGTAGTAAACTATATATATATTTTTTTATCTTTCAACAATTTTTGAATTTATAAATTTAATTTAATAAAATTTTGACCGCCATTGCATAAATATAAATGTATGATATTCATACTATAGAGTTCTCTCAAGCCTGAAATATTTTTGAAACTGGTGAAAATAATGAATCAAGCATGGATACTTAAATCCATTTGTAAAAACTACAACGTATTATTTTTCATGGGAAATTTGTCACTGACCAACCTGTTTTACCTGCTAATGTCAAATTTACCAGCTAAAAAAATGATCTTGTCAATGAAATGATCTATCGAGGAAGCGGTTTTATTATCTCACTGATTATTATATTATGTCTTTTTTTTCTGATAACTTTCTCTCTTCAATCACTTGTTTTATCGAGAATCATTCGCAATAGTTATTGCTTTTGCTAAACTAATCTACAATAATGCACATTAAAAATTCATCTTATCTATAAAATGTGTAAAATACAACTGGGACACCTAATGTACAAAAAGGTTTCGTTTTTGCAACGTGATTAAACCAAAAACAGTAGTCAATTTTCAAAAAAAAAATAAAAATAAATGTTTCTTTTCTGGTAACTACAACATACTATAAAATTTTTGATTTCGGCGAGGTTAAAGTTAGATTAGGTTAAGACTAGGTTAGGTTAACACAAATATGCTAAATTACGAAGAAATGCACGCGACATAACAAGTAATGTAACAAATCATAAAAAATAGTTTCAAAATTACGTATGACTTTGTCTATGAAATGACCTTGTCTTCAAATTGACCCTGTCGACGAAAGAACCTCTCGTCTAAACGACCCTGACGACAAAAAGACCTTGTCGATGAAATGACACTGCCAACGAAATGACCGTGTCGACGAAATGACCCTATCGACGAAATGGTCTGCCGACGAAATGACCTCATAGATGAAATGATCTGTAAACGACGGCTTATCGATGAATTGATTGTTTCTGACATAAATGTGACCCGCTTAGATAGAGACTTTTTACCCATTTGCAAAATGGGTGTTGTTTTGGGTTTGATGACGTGCGCGCCTTATTTGGACGTCATCACTGTTATAAATCGAGCATTCTATCAGCGAGCCTCGTGCTATTTTTGTTTATCTTGTAGAGTTGCTAAAGAAGCATGGTATGACCCAAAACAAATCTGACCACTGCCTGTTCACTCGTAAAGTTTTGGGACACAAGATGCTGATGGCGATTTATGTCGATGACGGCATTGTTGCTGTACAAGACGAAGCATCATTTCTCACCTTTATGAACGAACTCAAGCAACATTTCAACCTTAGAGTGACAACGTTAAATTGTTTCCTTGGCCTACTAGTTGAACAGTTGAAGGATGGATCAATCTTCTTGCACCAAGAAGCATTTACTAAAAAGATGCTAGAGCGTTTTGGTTATGCTACCAAAACATCGCGCATTCCGGTGAAGAAGGCAAATCTAAAGGTTGAATATGAACTTCCGAATACTGATGGGATGATAAAGATCAGGGAGGCAAATCCGCATAGCAGTCACATTCCATATAGATCAGCAGTAGGTAGCTTGCTTTATTTAGCGATGGGAACCCGACCTGACATTGCTTATGCAGTAAGTTTGGTGTCTCGTAAATTGGATAATCCCACAGAAACTGATTGGGAAATTGTGAAGACTACATTCAGATAACTTCTTACTACCGTTGCACATGGCATTGTATATAGCAGTACAGATGATAGAAGGCTTATGTTGTTTAGTGATGCAGATAACAACAGTTGTGCTGAAACTCGGAGATCATGCACGGGTGTGATATCTCTCTACGGTGGAGGTGCAATTACTTGGAGAAGTAAATTGCAGGAGGCTATATCTAATTCAACAACAGAAGCAGAGTTCATGGCAGCAGCGGATGCGACAAGAGACTTGATATGGTTGAAGCGCCTGTTTTCCGAGATAGCCAACGACGTCTCATTACCAATCCTCCAGATTGATAATCAAAGTACCATCGAGTACATCAAAAATCCGATGTTTCATGCTCGCACTAAGCACATCGATCAAAGATACAAATTTGTTCAAGATGAGTTTTCTAAAGGACATTTTGAACTAGGCTACGTCAGAAGTGATGATCAACGAGCAGACATTCTGACGAAGGCACTTGCAGCACCTTAGTTTCATGCTCAAAAGACATTACTTGGTGTGAGAGCAGTTCTATGAGTGACAGTATTGACTATTTTCATGCTCGAAGGAGGCTGTTATAAATCGAGCATTCTATCAGCGAGCCTTACGCTATTTTTGTTTATCTTGTAGAGTTTCCCTTTGTAATCTGACAACTTCTACCTTGTTTATCAGAGTTTATTTTTTCTAATCGTCCTTTTTCTTTTTATTTCTAAGTTCATATTAAATACTAATTTAAAATAGCTGTCACCTTTATTTTGCTATTAATTACAGCAATAGCAAACAGAGTAACAGACTTTTCAACTGTGTTCACGAGTAATAGGAAACATTGTGCATGCGCCGTCATTGCATGCGTTGCTGTGGCGACCGCTGCTGTTTGATCATTTTTTTAAATATTGTTTTAAGAATCACATAATATAAAATTATAAGTCATAAAATTTCAGGCTAACATAAGCATTAATAAAAAATCGACACAGCAAGATCAAAATTTTAAAAAAAGCAGATGATAATTTTGGAATTTCTTGGAGCTGATTGTTTTCACCTCTGAGTTTTTTTTTCTGTTAATTTCCCCAGTGAATATTATTATTGTTTTTATGTAATGGTAATTAAAATTATTTTTGTATTCCTTTTAGGAATTACTTATTTATAATTACTATCTTGGCGACGTTTTTATATAATAGAAATAGTACTTAAGAAGGAGAAGAATTTTATGATATTTTAAGAAATGTATATTGATTGGAATTGAAAACTAATGAACAACGATAAGAGGACAAATCAATTCGCGATCGCAACGAACTATAGGGGGCGTTGTTGTATGTGCCGAATCCCTGCGATTTCCATATGAACAGTCATTCAGTTACACTGGGGACGTCTTTAATGTAACATGTAGCATTGTAACGTTCCATCTTTATTGTGGCTGATTAAACTTAAAAAAGAAAAATGTTTGTTTTCTTTCTTATGCAAAGAAAACAAAATGGTATCTCTTTTTTTTTTAGAGAAGGAACATCCAAAACACATCGGAAAAATATTTGTAAATAAAGAGAAAATAATAGGTATATTCTTATAAGAGTTCAAACCTAATGCCTGAGAAATAGTTTTACTAAATTTAATGGTATAACACGAAAGGCCCATTTAAATTTTAACGTAAAATAAAGAATGCTTACGAAACAAAAAAAACAAAAAAGAACCATTCTTTTTTTTTGTCGCCATTTTTTAGTGTTACGAAAATGCGTCTTTGCGACTTGCCAAAAACAAAACAAAATGCAATTTTATAATTTTATATTTTATTTCAAAATGCAATAGAAGCGAAATATTTTATGGACTGAAATATAACGAAAATGTACCAATGTCCATAACATGAAACTTTATCTTAGTAAACATCCGTTTTGGAAATGTTATTTCATTTTGAATCTTATTTATTAGAGTTCATAATGGCTATAGAATCAGGTGAGAGAAAAGTTTGTTTTGAATCTATTCTAAACTCTATATCGGCCCATTTTCCACTGAAATCCGATTGACTACTTTGATTTTAAACAAAGTGTTTCATTTTAAGATTTTTTCCAAAAAGTTTTACTGTAGATTGGCGGCACTTAAAAATCTGCCAAATCTGTAGCTGTGGTTAATACGTAAGTACCGAATTTTTCTTCCATACTTTTCTGAATCATATTACTTCAAATATTAGAATATGCAAGGAGTATACATAAACACATAATTTAATACCATTTAATCTTTCAAAAAAGGTATTTTGACAACAATTTTATCAAAAAATTATAAACTAAAAAACGTAAAATAGATTCTTAGGATAAAAACGATTTTAAAAATTCCTCATTTTTCAATAAAAACTTTCGTATTGTTTCTTTTTTTTTAATTCTTATAGTATTTAATCAGACGTAAAAAAAACCATTCTGTAGAGAACTATCATCAAGTAAGAAAAAAAATTATTTACAAGCAATTTTTTTATTATAAAAATCATAACACTTACCTGATTTATAAGTCCGGAGAATTCCAAAATGATATGTTCTTTGTTTGAAAACTTTATTCTCAAATAATATACACATAGTTTATCCCTTCATTACTTTTAGGTAACATACCACACATCAAAATTTTATAATTGTAAGATCTCGATATGAATTTTAATATGTAGCTTAAAAACAGAATAGCTGAATTCTAGTTGAAATTCTTTCAAAACTAAAAAACACTTACCAAGAAAACGATAAAAAATTTATTTATAATCAGCACAAAAGATACTTTTTCAAGTAATTCGGATTATTCTTTATTGTTGTTTTCTGAATTATGTAGATACAGAAATATATACTATTCTATGAAGAATAAGAATATTCTATAACTATTACAGTTCTGTATGGAATTCATTGGAACACATTTATTCATTGGAATGACGAAAGCAATGTTGACTTCATTTTAACTTGTAATGAATTGAAGACAGAAAAATTATTTTACCGCAATACACACATCTGTAACAGCAAGTGATCATGAAATCATGTTATGTTGTTGGTAATAGAAAGGTAAAAATTATTGAGAAGTTGCTCTTCAAATGCTTGGCGTGTTCTGCTTCAATGTTTGGCATGTTCTGATTAGTTTTTTCAAGAAGTTTTACCTTTTCTTTAGGGAAATTTTGCTTCTTTTTTGATGCTAAGAAAATGGCGTCCATCATTGCCAATGGTTATGTGGGAACTAATGCCCGATATTTACAGTCTCCCGCTAGATGGCGTATCGAGTGTTGCGATCGCGAATTGATGCAGTTTCTGCAACAAATGACAAATTTTTTTTTATGAAATTCTATTAAGGAAGAAAAAGAAACATTTGGGTAATTTGTAACCAGTGATTGGAAATAATACTACCACCATTTTCTTCCTTTTGTAATTTTTTTTAATATATGTTTGTTTATTTCACGACCTATGATGGCAGAAAATCAATGTGACATTATTTAAATGGGATGCACTGTATTTTAATATTTCTTACCTGGGTTAGGATAGGTGTGTAACAAAAATACTACTTTCGAATTCTCGGCATTATCCAGTATTAGGAAATGCCTCTTTTAACTGTAGAATTGTTTCAAAAATTGTAATTAAATAGATATATTAAAAAATATATATAAATTTTTTATTTTATTTAAAGTGGTAAATTATAAACCCGAGATTTTTTTTATGTTCGTTTTTAAAAAGAGTTTTACAATACCTATTCTTATATGAAAATTTATCAAAACTTCATAAAGAAACAACAAAATTGCGAGGTGACATCATTAATCTTAAATAACTAAACTTAAATCACTGTTATTTTGCTAGTTTTATCAAATTTCTACGCTGTTGGGGAAAACTTTCTTCTGCTGGTTCTTAAGTTAATGTTTTGATGTACATGATTCTTTATTTTGTAAACTTGATTTAAACTTATTTTATTTTCCTCACCACTACATGTTAATCCTAGTTATAGTATCTACTGACTATTGGGCACATGGGCCGCGTAGTGGTACTCATCCCCTTCATCATGTGCCTTTTAAAATATGAAGTGACACATTGTAGTCAGCTGACCTTTTGATTGATGATTTAACATTTCAAGCTCCTAGTTCGAAGAAATAATATGACCTGAAATAACAAAATGTTCAATTGTTGCTTATAGATGAGGGTAAAGTATCAATAAGAGGAAACGCTATGATTGCTGTTTAATCTATTTGCAATTAAGCAGTCTCACTTGAAGTTATGTTGTTTGCGATATTGAAGTTGATGCTGAAGTTAAAATTTTAAAGTTGATATTTGTGGTCGAGATTGAAACTGGTTGTGGTTTAAAGATGAAAAATTGAGGGTTGATGAGATTGATCAAATTTGTGAAGTTATTACTCATTTACTTTGATACACTGCATGATAATGATTCAAAAGTTTAAATTAAATGCCACTTCATTTCACATTTTTCGTAGTAAGACTTATAAAACGCCAACAATATTACCAAAATTTTTGAAAGCTTTAGTTTTCAATTATCTACCAATCTTTATAACATTTTACCAAAATCATAGTAGTTATCACCTCTGATTGTGTAATTAACTATTCAGCTCCCAAATTGCGAATAACCACGCGTTTTTTTTTATTTCTACTTATTTCTGCCTACAGTTAATTGCAATTTAAATCTCAGTTAGGAAAATCGTCATCGCAAGGAGTGAAAATTGGCAGTTATGCATTTGTAGTAATAGTGAAAATTAAAGATAATACTTCTGATTTTTCTTAACGGCCAAAGAATGGAATGATTTCAAGACATGTTCCCAAAATGAAACTCAACATTTATACTTTAACCATATGATACCTGGAACTTGCAAATTATTTTGATTACTAAACAGTTAGAGTGGTACATAGGCATTTTATAGGTGACAGTGATGACTGAGACACACCTCTCGAGGGCAAAGGTTAAAATCTCTTGAAAATTCCTTTTCATCATGTTGGATTTTCGAAGTATGCGGTGTGTAATTTATCAATCGGTAGTAAATTCAACTGAGCATTTTTGAAATTCCAAAATTTTAAAATTAATTCGGACGTTTATATTTTCCTTCTAAATGATACTTTTCGGAGAAAATTCTCCGCATTCGTTTAGCAGAAAATAAGTTCATGAAACTTTCCTTCCGTCAACTTGATGGAAGTCCCGAGGATCAAGTCTACTTGAGGTTTCTTCCCTTTCTGAATATTTGAGAACAGGTTAAGTGAAGCCATTTTTAACATGTAGTGCTTCTGTGTGTAATATTGTAGAACATTGGTTTTAATTTATGAGTCTCTGAATTCTTAAAACTTCATTTTTGTGCAAATGTAATCACGTGTCATCTTCGTAGTTTTAGTGCTATTCTATTTTCCTTTATAATTCTGTGAGAATTAAAAGAGTATGTATACTTTCATACTCTGAGTCTTAAATAAATTTTAATTGGCTTATGTGAATATTTTAAAAAGTGGAAGTTTTATTTTTATTATTGGTTACGATCTTTTATTTTAAAAAAAATTATGGTTAAATAATATAAAATCTGTTATAATAATATTTTTATTAATAATACATTATAATGGACACGAACGTAAAATCCTGAGAATAAAATGATTAAATTACCAATCTTTCTTTTTTCAAAGAAAAATAATATTCCTGAATTGGGAATACTGGCTCCTAATAAGGTAATCTGGCAATAAATAGAATAATATACATAAATATTATATTATTCATTAAAATTTAATTGATTATATATAATATCAGAGATGCCAACTTGCGCCGGATATCGAATAAATATATTCGAGTGGCAGTCTTTTAATGTACAATTCCTGGTTTAGAAAATTCGGTTTATAGGGCTTTTACTTACCACAGCTTCTAAATAGTTCAACGGCTTATGTAATCCACCTCTTTGTTGCAGTTAAGCCATGTTGAGAGTTTTAAAAAGACGTCTAAATTAGCCAAAACTATTCAAGTGTTAGTTCGTAGTTCTCTACCGTTTTTAAAATATTTTGTCTTGTCAGGAGCAGTTATTAGCATCTCTGTAATACACATATTTCATAAAATGTGTAAAATATATATTTTATTGAATGATGAGTAGTTTTTAAAAATTATTTCATTATCCTTCAATTTCATTTATGTGTAGGTTAAAGTGATTGATGTCGTACGAAATTATCTTTATGAATAAAGTTAAACTTCGAAAGTTGAATAACCTCTGCTTTAATAACTTTATTCGGCCAATCAACGATGTCAAACTATCGTGTTTAATACTGATTTACTCAACCATACTAACAGCAATGCGTTTTTTTCTCTTAAAATTAGCGTCCACTTGTCAAGGTTATTATATGATCAGCCTTTGACAAAACATAAGCTAGTCAAGTTATAATTTAGTTTAATTATTAGTTAAGAGGAATTACTATCTAACAACTCTTGCGGATGTTAGACGCCCACACAAAAACGCCCGATCTATCGTATGATTTTAATTGTCAGACGGAAAGTGTAACTTTATCAGTGGGAAATTCAAATGACGTATTAAACTCTCTGAAAGTGATGTGATTTTAATGTTAACTTTTTTAGTGATGATCTTATTATGTCTCATTTAGTTTATGATTACTTCTTGTTCTGCTTAAACTGTATCGCAACTGTTCGTAACACAAACTTGAATTTAGATTTTATTCTTTGTTTCAAAAAAATGCTTAGTTTTATCAGTAGTTGGTTTTAATTTAACCCTTACCACTCCATGAATCATATGAAATTGTTCTAAGGCAACTGCAATAGAGATAAAAATGGCAGTAGGAAATCTCCGCGACACTTTTTTTTCTTTAGAGAGAGAGAGAGAGAGAGAAAGAGAGAGAGAATTCTACTGGTCGGCCACAACTGATTACCATTTATAAAATTAGAGTACTTTCAAAAATTCAAAATTGGCTTTAGAATATTTGTTTAAAAAAAAATCGATATGAGAGAAACTTTGTTGCTTGGCGCATTTTTCATTACAATGCGCATAAAGGATACATAAATAAATTTTCTTGGCAAATTAAAATGGAATATAAGGAATAGTTTTCATAATTTTAGTTATGGTTTTATGGACAACACTGTGGAACAAATTTAATAACCATCAATTTTAGTGAATGGTATTTTTATAAAAAAAAATTCATGAATAGTAATTCACTCTGATAAAATTCAGTTCCATTTGAAACTACATTATAAAATATATAATGAAAGATTTAATAATTTATAAAAAAATATTGTTTAACCATTTGCGGTGGGACGGTTTCACAATAAATTACTTATATTTGGCAATATAGACCATTTTTTTATTTCTTAAACCATATGATTTTATGTAAACCATTTTAAATTTTGAAACTATAGGGATAAAGCATCATCATATGCAAACAATGACTACAATTCTATGACTCTAAAATTTTGATAAACATTTTTATGAACCTTGAAATTGCTGTGATTTAAGCAATGAAAAATATAAATCATGTGAAAATTCACTGCAGTTTTTCACAGCTTGCGCAAAGGTTTAGGAATTGTATAGGATAACCAAATTAGAAATTGTATAGGACATTTAAAAATTTAATAGTTGTAGTAATTTTACGTTAGTGTTAGCAGAAATGTTCATTTCCCTAATACCACTTTAAAAGTTTTGCAATTTAAAATCAGAGAATTTGTTAACAAATATATTTCTCAGAAAATATAACATAAAGTGGTTTTTACAAACATAGAAAAGTATCGCTGGGATAGGGGTCACTGCACGGCCCAGGTGCCCAGTTATTTTTAAATAAAAAAAAAAAAAAAAAGAAAAGTATCGAGGTTTTATTCACTTTATCACCACTTTTGAAAATATTTTTAGAGGCGTGTAAACCTGGTATGCAAGTTCTTTTTTTTTTATATATATACTGCTTTTATAATATAACCCAGTTCTAAGTCTACGACTCTCAATGTTGAACACCGTATCCTTGTGATTTTGAACTCAACCCTGCAGACAAGAGAATTCCTAGATCAAGCATTTTGACAAACTAGCCTTTGTGGAAGACTTTTTATGGAACTAATACTCATTCGTGTAACATATGGAGAAGAAAACCACGAAAACCTCCCAAAGTTAGCCCGACAGCAAAGGGATTCTAACCCATAACAAAGATGCCAACTAGCTCCGGACAGCGGATAAATATTTCCAAGGGGTAGTCTTTTAATGTATGATTCTTGGTTTAGTGAATTCAATTTATAGGTTTTTTCTCACCCTTACTTCTGAAAAATTCAAAGGCTTATGTGATACGTCACTGTGTTACAGTTGAGTCGTGTTAGGTTCTTTAAAAAGTTGTCAAAATGAACCGGAGCAGTTCGCATCTCTGCCAAAATCCGTCTACCACAGAGGATATTATTGCGTCAGCACTTTGGTCATTGCGAGCTGAGAACAAAGTTCGTATCAACCTGCTACCGCTGGGTTTTGAACCTGGAGCACCTCATTGGAAGTTGAACGTTCTATTGCCTGAGCCACTGAGGTTCTACTGAGGATCAGTACCCCAGAGGTTTTGATTTGTTATGGGAAAATGGAGGACTTTGCAACTCGACAGATTTAACGCACATCATTCACAATTTACTACAAGGAAAGTCTTCGGCCGGCGGGGCAATATTAAAGTTGAAGTTGAAATTTTAAAGTTGAGATTTGTGGTTTGAAGATTCGTGATTGAAACTGGTTGTGGTTTAAAGTTGAGAAATTGAGGGTTGATGAGATTGATCAAATTCGTAAAGTTATTATTGATTTACTTTGATAAACTGCACGTTAATGATTCAAAAGCTTCAATTAAATGCCACTTTATTTTACATTTTTCTAGTAAGACCAATAAAACGCTGACTATATTACCAAAGTTTTTAAAAGCTTTAGTTTTTAATTATCTACCACTCTTTAAAAAATTTTACCAAAATCATAGTAGTTGGCCTCGCTGATTGTGTAATTAACTATTCAGCTCCCAAATTGCGAATAACCACGCGTTTTTTTTTATTTCTACTTATTTCTACCTGCAGTTAATTGCAATTTAAATCTCAGTTAGGAAAATCATTATCGCAAGGAGTAAAAGTTGACAGTTATGCATTTAAAGTTGGTAGTAATAGTGAAAATTAAAGATAATACTTAAAAGTATATTAACTCTTTATACTTCTGATTTTTCTTACCTGTTAAAGAATGGAATGATTTCAATACATGTTTCCGAAATGAAACTCAACATTTATACACTAACCATATCGCTGGTTCAAAACTAAAACGACACATCTGCAATGTTAACTCAATTTGAGATGTGTCGTTTTAGTTTTGAACCAGCGATATGATACCTGGAACTTGCAAATTATTTTGATTACTAAACATTTAGAGTGATACATAAGAATTTTATAGGTGGCAGTGATGACTGAGACACACCTCTGGTGGGAAAAGGTTAAAATCTCTTGAAAATTCCTTTTCATCATGTTGGATTTTCGAAGTATGCGGTGTGTATTTTCTCAATCGGTAATAACTTCAACTGGTAATCGGTAATATCTTCAAATTATTCATCCCATTCTCTTTCAATAGTAAATTAACAGAAATGCATAGTTCTGAAATTCTGATAAGCACAGAAATGCTTACTTCTGTCTGATGCTTTCGTTACAAGTTTGAATAAGTATAGTACATCTTCTTTTGCGCCACATATGCTTTGTCTCTTAACCCTTTCGCACCGAACGGGAGTCCCTGTTTGGAAAATTTTTGATATTCCGGCTGGGACAATATATGTCCCAGTTACTGAAAAATATCTTGGACAGAAAATAACTCCCACTTTGATCTCCAAACTGATTTTAAAGCCGTCTCATCGTTCTGAGTCCATAAATTTTTCATGTCAATCGTTCCCGTTCTAATCAAGCAAGCGACAACTGCAGAGATGCCAACTTGCTCCCGACAGCGAATAAATATTTTCGAGTGGTAGTTAATTAATTGCGATTTTTGGTTTAATAAATTCAATTTATTAGGTTTTCAGATACCACTTTTTCTAAATATTTCGAAGGCTTATTCAAAGGCTCCTTCTTCTGATGAAGGGTAGAAAGCAACTCCACTGCCTGCTTACCTCAATGCTCAACCAAAACTGTGTTAAAATTCCAGATGAATGGGATAGGGGCCGCGGCCCAGGTGCCCAATAAAATCAAAACACTAGGACTAGATGAAGGGTAGAAATGAGTCGAAAGAGAATTTACCCTAATAACAAGCTGAGACAGCTCGCTTGTATTAGTGACTCTTCTGAATCTGAAAACACTGAGTCAACATTCGAGGAAAGCACCGAAGAGGACACCGAAAATGAAGTCGTTCCACCCAATCACAATGATTTGTTTGATGATGAAATAGAGCTCGAGAATCAGAATCCACCATCATTTTCACGAGTTCATGGGTGGGGTTGACCTCTCTCACTAACTAGGAAGATGCTACGAGGTGGATCGTAAATCCAACAAGTGGTGGAAAAACGTATTCTACAGATCACTGATGACCTCGATTGTCAATTCCCATGTTGTTCATCAAGACGTTACTGAACGAAGACGTCCCTTATTATCATTCTTCCTTGCTGTTGCTGAAAGTCTCCAGACATTTGGAAATGCAAGCAAGGAAGTCAATAAGCAAAGTCCCTCTTCCTCCAAAACTATATGATCGTCATCATTAACAGCGAGACTTTTTGTTGAAAACCATTTCCCACTTGAGAGAAAAAGGCGCAGAAGATGTGCTTGGTGCGCAAAAAATGAAGATAGAGGCACGTTCGAAAATAGTGTGCACCTCTTGCATCGTAGCACTTTGCAAGAACTGTTTCCAGCCCTACCACACCCTCAAGAAACCCAGACTTTAGATACTGTTGTTCCTCCACTACTTTCAATTTTTTACCGTTCTTATTTTATAACTTTTAATTCCGAAAAGTGTTTATAAATAAATATGTCAATAAAAATGTTAACGCAAATGTACATGAAAATATTAATAAAAAACGTTGCCTAAAATAATCATCAAAATGTTTAGTAAAATGTCAATAAAAATGACTTATTATGACAATAAAAATGACTTATAGAATTCCGCCCGGGGCATCCCCTGTCCCGGGGCTTTGATGCTTTGGGTTTACGGTGGGACATATGCTGTCCCATCAATGAAGCTTGTGATATCATTATTGTTGATGGTGCGCTGTTATGGGGACGTTTATGCGTCCCCAAGACCTTCAACCTTTTAGGCATGAAAGTTAATTTTATCTAACAATCGCTTGGAGTAGAAATAACTAATCCCGGCAATGGAGCGCACTCGGACTGATTTGAATATTGAAAGGCTAGAACATTAACATTGAGTTAAAGGATAAATACCTTAAAACTTCCTTTCAGAAGAGAACATTTTTGCATTACTGTAAGAGGAGACGTGTATTTTCATAGACAGAACGTTCTGGTAAACCTAATTCTATATTAGTCACTTATCCAATAAAATCTGTAGATTGAAATTAACTATAACAAGGAATAGCCTGATAAGCACTTATCATCTGATAGATATTTTTATAAAAAATAATAATAATAATAATAAATACCAAAATTTATAACATTAACGTAAAATTGCTCCAATGCAATTTATTAAAATATCATTAAATCTCAACTATTATTATGCAATGTTATTCATCTTGTTAATACCCATTCTCTAAAGCATTAAATTTAATTTATTTATTTAAATTGGATAAATAACAAATATTTCTAAGATAGAACAAAACACACAGATAAGAAAACATATGCATTCATATTCTAAAACTACTGTTCCATTGAGTTTATTGCAAACCATAGAGCCATCTCTTTTGAAAACTATCTTTGCGAAATTGAGCAGATGCTTGGCGAGCTATCAAGCATTTGGGAGATTTCATTGTCTTCATCCGATTACCTAAAAAAGAATTCAGTTGTCCAGCAGGGCAATCAATCAAATTCTGAATTTTCTCGACAATAGGGAGGACAAAGAGAAGTAACCCATCCGAATATTCTCTTGTCAGACAAGATGCAGGGGAAGCTCATATCATCCTTCTTGAAGATCTCCAGTATCCATAGCAACCATCTTTTCTCAAACTGAAATGGAATATGTTGAACTTGGAAGGGGAGCTTGACCGATTTCCCCTGTCTTATAATCCTCTTTTAGAAGTTATTTTATTCTGTTGTAGAATTTCATTTTATTGTGAAGGTGAATTTTTGAGGGTGCGTATAATCCAATAAAAAATTTTGTTTTAAAATGACAAAAAATGTGAATTATTATTGTTTCTGTTTAGAAAAAAAAAGAAGACGGTTTTTACTTTCTTTTCATTTTATGAACACAAGTGGTTTCATTGCATAATACACATATTATGATGACATTGATGACACATAGATGAATACATTTTTGACCGGGGTAATATAATGCTAAGCCACAATTCAAATTGTACAGAATAGCATTTTGGAAAAATGCAATATTACTTTATGTAGACAAAAAGATGTTTCTGTGTATTATGTTGTTAACTAATGGAAACAGCAAACATTGTAAACGATAATAAGGAGCAGTTTGATGCCCTTTTAGAAGAAGTATGACTTATTATTACTATTGCTCCAAAGCCCTATCTATAAAAAATTTTTATATTAAATAAACATATATTTTGGTAACTCAAATACACTAAAATGCAATTCAAAGATCAAGAGCTTTAATAAAAAAAACCAACAGAAAGAGTTCTGCAACAAGCATAAATGTCTGAAAAACATTAAAAGAGAAAGGTAAATAATAATTGCATTTTTTTATAATTATTATTCGCAATTATATTGGGTCATAGTGGAATTTTCAACTGTACCTCGTTTTCAGAGGGCTTACAAAAAGTAAAACTTTTCTAAGTATACTATGGCTTTCTATATGTTCAAGATTGGCACATATGTTACTAATTTACTGCTTTCAGCTACCATCCTGATCTTTCAACTAGGTGCCTGGAGTCGTATTCCCATTCATCATGGATTTCTAACGTCGTAGTCAGAGTCTTTTTTGCTTCTCTATACAGAGGTGTCTATATATATATATATATATATATATATATATATATATATATATATATATATATATATATATATATATATATATATATATATATATATATATATATATATATATATATATATATATATATATACATACATATATATGACTGCCTTTTATCCGAAACAGAGTGATTAGTGATGAATTATTTAAATCTAAGAATGGAAAGAGCTATTTCCAATTCTCATAATCAGTACTTTCAGCCCAGACCCTAATTCGAAGGAAGAAACATCAACACTACCGAGCAAACATTATAGTAAGGGTGAAATTTATTATATATCAAGATTGAAAATAACGAAAACTTGTAAAAAAAATAGTGCGTGGAGTCCCTCCGCGCCGAAGAAGTGAAACTTCGTAATGTGGAAATGAAAATAGGAAGGGGTAGAAATCAATTTTTAGTGAAATCATATTGTTTCTTTAAGACAAAATTTATTTACATTGCTTACAACCACCTATCTACATAACTTTATTTTAAAATGTAGCGCAGAATTACATTACAATAATAATAATAAAAAAACAATTATCTTAGTTTTAAACTCTTGAATTAAAAGCGTAATAATAGCGGTACAGGAAAATAACATTAAATTAGGGATGCAAAATTATTTATAGAAAAACAATACTTTTATGACTTTTATTAATTTTATGCTAGTGAGAACCAAAACAATATGGAAATGAATGAGGGAAAACTGGATCCTACGACGTGATTTTCCGGTCAATAAAAATGTAGCGTTAAACGTTTAACGCAACCTTGTTGGAAGTTGCATTAGAAGTTTCACTCCAAACAAATAATTTCATTCTAGCTTGTTTTCGAAAACAGTAAAATATCCATGACTACCAAAATTTTTGTTAACTGTTATAAACATGTTTGTATAACTGTTTCCTAACTGTGAGAAAGTAGATAATGATGAATAGCTAAATTTCCCAATCGCGTCATTTAACGAGAGAGATTTGTCGAATAAATAATAAAAATATTTTGCTCTCCGTCCATTTCAGAAAAAGATGATGCATTGATAACTACCACATCTCATAAATAACAAAGCATTTGGTGAGTGCATCAGGTAAGATTTGGTAACTAATTAACTAAGAAAAATATTCCTTTTATTCTTAATTCATAATTTACTACCAATTTTTAATTTGGCTGTTTCGGAATTAAAATAAAGCTGACTCCAATGGTTTAGAAACTTTTAGAGATAGTTTCGCTACTGCCACACACCGGCTTCACATACAAGGGTTTTACTACCAGTTTTTTCTCTTTCCCGCTTTGCGCTGTGGTTTCTGGCTTGTTTCGATTGTCAAACAGATCTCTTAACCCAATCCTCGATGTCATTGAGTTTGCCTTGCACTTTGTAGTAATGTTAAAGGAGCGTTCATGAAAAAAGTGGTAAGGATTAGCGTTTAGAGAAAGTTCTTTTTCAATATGATTTGCCGACCCCTATGACTCAGGTAATCGAGCCTTTGCCTCTTAGTGAGGTGACCCAGGTTCGTGTTCCAGCGGTGGCTGATTTATACGCATTCTGTCCCGGCTCGCACCGACCACAGTGCTGCAATATATATTCAGGGTGACGGATCATGGGTTTGAATTTGAATCTCCTTACCGTCTGACTAATCGTGGGAATTTTCGTGGTTTTCAACTCCATGTAATGCAAATGCGGTTTAGTTCCATCATAAAGTTCTCCGTGAAGACTAGATTATCCCAATGCTTGATCAGAATTTCCCTTGTCTTCTGTGGCTGGATCCAAAATTATAAGACTATGAAGTTGAACATTGATAGCCGTAAACTCAGAATTTGGTTAACTGTTCAACGGTGGTTATAAAATAAAATATGATTATTTCTTTAGTTTTAATAAATATTGCCTATAGAAATATTACTTATTAATATATTCTTGGAGAAACAAAAATCTTTGTTACGATTAAAGAAATTTAAAAAATGAAATAATTGAGCCCAGTTTTTTATCTTTTTGATTAAAGTACTTACAAGAGAATTGAATTGAATTATGCCATAATTTTTTACCACTTTTTATTTCTAATAAAAGACCATGGCTTCAATGATTCTGAACAATTACCCCGTATCATATTTTTCCAAATTTGATAATTGTTGTATAATGACATTACTTTATTGCAGGCATTTATTTTTATTTATTTATTTATTTATTTTTTTAAGTAAAACAGTCATATCCACCATAACACGCTTTTAATAATAACTTATTAGGGTGAAAAATTAATCATGCGTTATTATTTTTCTTAAAGTAGTAACTAACAGATGAAAAGGTTTAATCACAGCTTAAATCTAAACCTATAAACACAGTTAGATTAAGAATACCCTGCAGTATAAAAAATTGAACATTAATGGCATTCCCTCCATCAAATGAAGAATATGCAAAATACATATATTAGCTATCTCAGATATTGTTGTGTATCAGGTCTACAAGAGAATTCTGTACGTGAAAGAACACGCCCATTATACCAATGCCTCTTTATTAGAAGCAGGGGGGGGGGGAGATAGAGCATTTATCCTTAAATGTATTATGAACCGCTTAATTTTGTTGCACATTTTCGTTACAAGTTTGAATATGATCTTTAGAGGGTAAATACCCGACCACTTTCTTTAATAATAAAACTTTTTGCATTGCTTTAAAAGTGGGCGCGCATTTTCGCGATTAGAATTTTCCGGTAGATCTGATATTTTCCAGTGGTTGTGAGCTAAAGCAAGATCTTTCAAAACAAATAGAAATTTTTAAAACTTTATGACAACTCAATTACATAATTAGATATACTGCTAAAATTATTTCAATGTAGTTATTTAATTTCTTTTTTATTAAAATATTAATACTTTACCTTTGCTACCTCGAGAAAAAATATTTTCTGAAATTACAGAAAATCCGTATTATTTGGAGACTGATGTGATTAATGGGGAATGACCCATATCCTATAAACTAATATAATAACTTGACTACAAACTAATGGTGAAAAAGAAAAAAAACTCATATAGAATTCTTACTTGAAATAATATTTTTTTAAAAAAAAAAACATTCCAACTATACGGAAATAACTTACCCCACATAAAACTTAACATTTTGAGAAAAATAAATTAGTTTAGTTGTTGTAATTTTCGCGAAAATTTAAAAAATTACTATGATTTGTTACTTCTGTTCGGTGCTTTTATTTATAAGACTAACACTAATTATCCAATCACTTTTATTTAAAACTTTGATTTTATTTTTTTAACACGTTGAATGCCATCGGAGACCGGAACTGAGTTTGTTCGTAGCCCCACGGGGGTCACTGGTGACCGGCAAAGCCAAGAAAATTAGGAACACATAATTCGAGTAAATTTTTAATATTTTTATCCTATTATCGTTACTAAAATAGTTTGAAGAAATTAATACGATATAGAACTCTTTCTTTCTTTATTTAAAATAAATTGGGTGCCTCGGCCGCGTAGCTGCCCCTAACCCATACATCATGAAATATTTACAGGTTGAAATAAAAACATTTTGAATTATGCAGCATTAAGGTGGCAAAACAAAAGACCAAGCACATTTGCTTGATAAATTAAACATAATTTGAAATTTAATATGAATCATGATTTATGAAAAATCAGAAATTTTCATGAATATAAAAGCACATTTGATATTTAAACATTGGAAACTAATAAGAATTTAATTATGATATATTCAAAAAGTACAATTGACATTTAATCATTTTATTTTTTATTTTATAACCGTCTTTGAACAGCCGACCCAATTTCATGGGTTTACGACTACTAATGCTCAACTCCGTAGCCTTGTAATTTTGAACCAATCCAGAAGACAAGGAAACTCCTGGATCAGTACCCCCAGAGGTATTGATTTGTTATGGGAACATGGAGGACTTTGAGACTCGACAGATTTAACGTGCATCAGTCACCATTTACTACACGGGGAGCCTTCGGTCGGCGAGGATCGAACCCACGATCTCTTGGACATGGGCCCAGCGCCCTACCGACCAGGCTATCCCGGCGACATTTAATCATTGAAAATAATTTAAATTTAATGAGCTTGAGTTGTAGAACTGTTATGAAATGAAAGATATATTCACAGAAACTTTAACATTGGTGGCGCCATCTATCGTTTACGGTAAGCAATTTAGTGGAGCTGATTTTTACATTCATTGAGCAATTGATGATCTAAGAAATACACTGATAATAGAGTTCAGAATGTATAGTCCAGAATAAGGCATGAATATGACACTATGGAATGTTCTCTGCAATGATCCTCTGCAGTAGTTGGAGTACCTCTTCATTCTTTATTAGTTCCTGCAACTCCTTCACCAATGTAACAAGTCTGCGAGCAAGGCCAGCCGTTGTTGTTGGAACAGGACGAGAGCCATTTGGGACGGGCTTAAATATATCTTCCATTTGGGACGGGCTTTACACCCCGTGAAGTTTGCGGTGTGGGTTTCCCCACAGTTTATACACTTAGGTGGTGTGTGTTTCTCTTTTTGACATTCGTGTGATCGGTGCTCGCCAGCGCATTTCACACATCTTGATGGCGCGTTGCATGTTCTTTGGGTGTGGTGGAATGCTTGACAATTACGATATAGAACTCACAAAAATAGTTTTATTTATATACACAGAGATGCCAACTTGCTCCGGACAGAGAATAAATATGTTCAAGTGGTAGTTTATTAATTGTGATTCTTGGTTTAATAAATTCAATTTAGTAGATAATTATCCACCACTATTTCTAAATAATTCGTAAGCTTATACTTATATAATTCACCACTTTTTTCTGATATGTCATGCTAAATCTTTTAAAAAAACCAGCAAAATCTGTCAAATTTGCAAATTTAGTTTGCAGTTATTTACCGTTTGGCTAGACGGGCAAGCCATGTAAAATTAACGTGGCATTCAACATGTTAACATTTTATTTACCGCTGGTACACCTGATGATCCATATTAGGATGTGCTATCAGGAACTTTAGGCAAAAGATTAACTTTTATTTTAGTCATCTGCATCTCAGAGTTCCAGTCCATACTATTCCAGGAACCGTTAGGGGTGAAAGTGTTGACGTTAGCGAAATGCAAATAGAGTTAAGTGTGGCGAAATTACAACGTTCAAATGACACAGTGAGTGTTAAAACTGATAGTAAAAGGTAATATTCAATATATCGTGAAAGTTTACCAACAAGCTCCGTTCGAGGGTTGTCGAGCGTTAAGGAGTAGAGGTGTTTCCAATATAGTATATCTTAATTCTTTTCTGTAAAGAAATACTTACTAACAGAAACACCTACCAACTATTACGCTCCTCAAAAAAAGCTTTTACTTTGTAATAAAATGAGAAACTACGGGTATAAAGCACAAATCAAGTACAGCGAGGAACGTATAATAGTTTCGGTTCTATAGAGAACACCAAATGACACCAGAAATTTAAAGAAATTTATTTTTTACTTTACTAATGTCATTTGACGTTTAGACGCTGAGGAAGATTTCTTGACTATTTGTTTTCACTTTAGTCTACGTAGCGCAAAGTATACCCTATCATTTTTAAACAAAATTTTACTTTGTGACAATAAAATGAAATTTTAATTATCACTGTAAGCAGACTTTTCTCTTATATTTAGCCCGCTCTTCGAAGAACGTAACGATGTGTAGAAGATCTTCAATATTTACGTTTAAATTATTTTTACTTCATGGTAGTCAAAATCATTTTAGGTCAAATTTATTGAAACAAGAATCGAGTTTGAATGCATAAAAATGGCTACGAGATTAATTGTAAAAATAAAATCTTACAAAAAATCCCAAAAGTTAGCAGGCATATGGCGAACGATATCATGGAGGAAAAAAAAAAAAAAGAAAGAAATGGGGAGAAAGATATTCAAATCTTAATTTCGTATTATTTCGTAATTAATTATTTTCAAATTTGAATTCACAGCTATAACATATTATTTTTAACGTATAATATTTTCAAGAATTTTTAAGATTTTTATCCTTCCTAACTAAACGTTTAGTTCTAGTTTCTTACATTTCATAATAAAATGAAAACTACCATGATTTTTTTACAAAAAAAAAGTAAGGAAAATTTTAAAAAAATGCAGTAAATATAACAAGAAAACCTTTAAGTGCTTTAAAAAAAAAATTTCCTTGTAAGAAATCATAAGTTAATGTTATTTCTCCTCAGAAGCGAAAGCAGTGAAACTAGAGTAAAGAGTGAAACACTCTCAGATGGTACAACAGTAGTAGCGATTGCTTTTAAAGCGATAAAGTTATAACTGATTGCTAATTTACCCAACCCACAATGGCATATATCCTCTCTCTACCATGAAAGTAATAAATATAAAAACAAAATAAAGCATAAAATACAGTGGTTGGATAAAAATATGGAAATATTTCCATACTAACTTTAAGTAAACAATACTTCTTTCAGCAGCAATTGTTTTGGAAGATTTTACATTGGTGAAATTCTTGAAATGGTGCCATACCCATGCAAAATTCGAAAAAACAAAAATGGGGAGAGGAAGCTAATCATTTTTTTTTTCAGTTTTAATATCAGTATTTTAAATTCATTTTATAGTATTTTAATATTATAATGATATCTTTTTTAATTATATTGGTATTGAAAATTGAAAGAAGCTTTCAACTTCCTACTCTCTTTCTGGTTGATGCATATTTTTTGGTCAATGCAAATTTTGCATTAGGAAAAGGACTCCATTTCTAAAAGCTTCAGACATGATCTTTAAAATTGCACCAACAATTTCGCCATATCAAATATTCCTGAAACATATACTGCTAAAAGAAAAATTGTAAGCATAGAATTAGTATTGGCGATCGAAATGGACTGCAGGTGGCGTAGAGCAGAACTCTCTACCTATGGCAACACTTCACATGCTTTCCCCATTAGCGTGTGGAAAGTCATAGAAGAAGGAAGAGCGTTAATTTCTCTCTTGATTTTTATATAAATTAAAATCTTTTAAGTTGGAAAACTATATGGATCTGAAAACTACATTAAACATGGTTCTAAAGAAAAGTATCGCGAAAATTATAAAAAAATATTTTTATTAAATAAAAATGAAAAATATTAAGAAAAAGGGAAAATATCGTAGTACATTCCTATACAACTGAAAAGAGGAGGAGAGGGAAGGGAGAAGGGCTAAAGGCATGAAACCGGTCTCTCCCCAGATGGCGTATTCGAGTGATGCGATCGCCAATAGAGGTTTCCGATATTTTAGTCTAACCCTTATATTTGCAGCTGAAAATATGTTACCTCACGTTGGTATTTTTACATAACATTGAACCATTGTGCAGCTCTAGTGCGACGTAAATGAACTACAACAACAACAACAACATAACATTGAAACATTGGATCTATATCTAAAACTTCACATAACTACAAGTTTGGTTTCAATTTTTATCCCTTCAGCATAGCATGCTTGCTATGCTGAAGGGATAAAAATTGGCATAGCAGCTTGGGTAGCATAGCATGCTTGCGGGGTCTCCCAAAATCATTTATGTTTGTTTTGTTGAGAGTTCAATTGAAAGAACACGTAATATTACAAACACTACAAGTGTAAAAGTGTAATAATATTAAATGGCGGGCTTTTCCAAGCGCGGGTGTAAAAATCAATTGGAACTAGTAACCCAGAATTCTTCCGACAAATTCTAACCCCTAGGGCCGCATTAGCTTCGCATAGTTAACAATCCAGAGTAAGAATGCTCCTTTGTTTTTTACCTCTCGGTTACTTCATTTCGTTTATTTTCAAATGTGGAATAACGAAGTGAAGCGATGAAAATATTTTGTTTTCTTGTTTGCTATTTCGTGTTTTGTTTTCTAATCTAAGGTTAAAGGAAATTTTGAATGGCTTTTAATGGCTCCAGATAGCACTTCTGTTGATATAAGCAAAAGCCTCAAGGATTACCTTAATCGAAATGAATCTGCCACCAAGGAAGAACAGAAAGGTTTATTAAAAAGTTTCAGCTTAGATTCTTGGTTTACCAGATCATCTGATAGTCCAGACTATGAAGACGATAAACAATCTGTCGATTCTTGGTACAGTCAAGCTGAAAAAGATTCCTATTGTGCATCTTTAGTAAGTAAAATTAAAGTACACTATATCTTTTGTATGTATACTGCTAGATCTTTTCAATGTTTAGTAAGTAATATTGTGTAACATATGACGATTTCATGAGTAAACATGAAACGATGAATTTTGTTAAATTATCAATGAAAATGGATATTTATCAATGAAATCTAGATAATATGATATTATTTATTCTTTCGCCTTAGTATGTTTAAAATAGTTGCTTAATTAAAATTATTCCATGAAATCTCTCAGTTACACTGCATTTTAATGTTCCTTTTTTAACTAGAGACTTCGTGTATCAAGAAGTGTATATATCATTACCATTGCTCTCATTATGGTTTTATAGAGCTTAAAAATGATTAATCACATTTTGTCGTATTAAGTTATACATAAATTTTCTGATAAAGATATTGTGTCAAGTGTATTACGTGGAATTATATTAATATTATTAAAATGGTGCATTCAGGCTGGCACATGAGTCAAAAAAAGATGTATAAGCTAGTGAATAGTTTGCATGGCTAAAATGCTCTTAACAAGATGCATGATTAATTGTAACACAGATGATGAATCATTCTTTGTTAGTCTTTATTGTCTATCTATATACAGTTATTGATAAATTTGTGTTGAAATTAAACTCTTTTGCTAGGAATTAAATGGGAAAGAGTTTAATTTTTTACTGATTAGTCCTTAACGTGTATGAAAAATTGTTTGCTGACTAGGAGACAACCAGATGTATTATATTTACCTAAATATGCTTATTAACATGTAACTAACCAGATTTTTAAAAAAATTATCTTTACACTCTGTTTTCTCTTTCAGGGCACACTATCAGGGATCTGTCCAGGGCAAGTTTACTGCCGTTGAGCGATAGTTTCACAAATTCAATTTTAGGAAAAACGGTAGTTTCACAAATTCAATTTTAAGAAAAACGGTAGTTTCACAAAATACTTTTAACATTTTTTTCAAAAAATATTTAAATATTTTGGAGAATATTTACTTATTTTACCATATTTTTGTGCTGATTTTTTATTATAATTTTAAAATTTCCCAAATTATGTCTAAATTTTCACAAAATAGGTACCTCTACAAGAGACCTAGACAGACCCCTGACTATAAACAATTTCGATTGTGACTCTATATTTTTTTATTTTATAAAATATGTTTATTATTTAATGATGAATTTAATGTTTAATTATATTGTTTCAGTCTAAGAAACAAAGAATTGTTGGTTTTGTTGGATGCATTATGATGGGATCACTATGCTTCTTTCTGGTTTGTAGATCAATTTAATTATGTCTATCTTTTTATTTATATCTGTATTCTAAATTTAATACTGAATTATTTATTTCACTACTGTTTATTAGCTACTCAGAGATGCCAACTTGCTCCGGACTGAGGAAAAATATTTTCGAGTGGTAGTTTTTCAATGTGTGATTCTTGGTTTAAAAAATTTGACTTGTTAGATTTTTATCAACCACTATTTCTAAATAATTTGAAGGCTTATATAAATCGCCACTTTATTGCAGTTATGTCGGGTTAAACCTTTTAAAAAATAACGAAAATTAGCTAATATTTCCAAATTTTAGTTTGTAGTTATTTACCATTTTTAAATTATTTTAGTGTGTCCGGAATAGTTGGCATCACTAGCTACGTCATAAATGTTGGCTTTATCAATTTTCAACAAAATCTCTGTAATTCAAGTGCTAAAAATAAATCATTTCTGTACTATTAAATGACATTATCATGTTCTAAGTGCAAATCTTTATAGTTTGAAGGTTTAATCCCAATTATGCTAATTAATTCAATCTGACTATCAATTGAGTTAGGAATTTAGATACAAAAGCATTCTTTCTGTGAATAAACATACCTTCTTTTCCACAGATTTAGGTTTCGGACCATTAAAATTTGGGGGATTTTGTCATCTTGAAAATATTGTCCAAATAATCTAGAAAGTGGTTGAAAAATTAGACCCAGTAATCTCATTTTAATTTTTCTCTGTTTTGTCATATTCGGAACACTTTTTGAATATATCAAAAACTTTTTGCTTGTGATAATAGAACTCATTTATCCAAAGTTAATTTTATGGAAAAATTCTTTTTATTATATTTTGTTTATCCTAAGTCGACAAAACTTTGAATTGTAGACATGTTATTTTTATAGTTCAGAACATTGTAATTCGATAATAAAATACAAAATTTGAGTAAAATTGGTATAGTAGTTTTTGAGAAATAAAAGTTATAAACTGCACTTTTTTTCACATTTTTTAACTTAGAAGCGAATTGTCCAATTTTTTTTTATTTTGATATTTTAATTTAAATTACTTTAAATGATGTAAAAAAAAATTGCACATGTTTTTCAAAATTTTAGATCTATTTTTAATAAAACATTAAATAATTGTTACAAATGATTTTTTGCATGGTATTATCATGTGATATGATAATTCGTATGGATGAATTTTAGAATTGTGTGCAAAACATTTTTGATCTGCATGAAAAGTTTCCGCGATATGGTAGAATACACAAAAAGTGAAATTAGGGCTTTCAAACTGTAAGCTGCTCTCTTGACAGTCAAATTTTCATGTCTTAGACGTCTAAACCAATTTTGCTATTTATGTTGAGAACCAAGAATTGTTGGTTTGTATAAGCATGCACTGGCTGTTCTTTACTTCGGAAGGGGAAAAAAATGGAAAATACATTTTTCTTTCTTTTTGCCATGCTTTATGTTGAATAAATATTTGGGTTCCGTTTTAACTTATATGCTTCAGTCTAATATCGGAATTCAACCTTGATAGTCTGAAACCAAAATCTGTGGGAAAAGAGTTATGTTTATTCAGATAAAACTAAATGTTAGCACTAATTAATTCTCGCATATGAAGTCAACTCTTTGAACCATGAAAATAAAAATTATTATATATTGCTCACTGTACATTGCATACATATTGTAATTTATTTTCAAGTTTTATGCAACTTTAAAATTATTGCAGTACTATTAAGTTTTTGTCTTTTGTCATTTTGTAGAATTCTTGGTTTTATTTTTATCAACTATATATTTAAACTATATTTTAGATTTAAATGCTTTGCCAAAAATAAGTATTAAGGTAGGAATCTTGAATTGGTCCTTGATGTATTATATAACTTGTTGATATACAACTATTGTTGTTGATGTAACTTAATGATATACAACTCTCATCTAAAGTTGTAACACATCAATACATTTGTATAAATTTGCTGTAATGACTAATGTCAATGCAAAGATAATAATTTTTAGAACACTGAGTGGCATAGATTTTTATAAAATTTTTATGCATTTATTTTGTCCTGTAGTGTGATAAAAAAATTTATCTGCTTCTCAAAACATTGAAATTCTAGGGACCTTGGTATTTGAACATTCAAACTACAGAAATTATTTCTTCGCAATAAATGTGTTTAATTGTAGAAGAAATATTTTGTATTTAGTTGTGTAACCATTTTTTCTTCTTTCAGGCAGCTTTTTATGCACCTGTTTTACTTCTTAAGGCCCGGAAGTTTTGTTTACTCTTTTCAATGGGAAGTCTTTTCATTGTTGGAAGGTGAACTATTTAAGTATCTTGCATTTAAATTGTTAAAAAATTTAGTAACATTAAGTTTTTCTGTAATGAAAGTATTATATATGTGTTCTGTGCTATTTATATAAAAATAAGTATTGTATCTGTGAAATTTTTATTTATAATAAATATTAGTAACTATATATGAAATAACAATAAATAATTATTTTAGTTTTTAAAATTTTTTTTTTATTAGATTTTGCTATGATATATCTTAAGTTAAATGGAAGGTAAACTATTTCTTAAGTATCTTGCATTTAAATTGTTAAAAAATGTAGTAATACATTTGTAGTTTACAAAATGTGCATATTTTGTGTGTATTGTTTTATATAATTTTATCACATACAAGGCATTTTTTAATTATAAATAAAAATTAGAACATGTTTAAGGTGCAAATAATGCTTAAAAGCTGTTGAATAATGAAGATTGAATTTTTAAGCTTCTCTGTGCTGTGGGGACCATGTAATCACTTGAAGCATTTGTGTTCTCCTGAGAGATTACCCTTTACTGCTGTTTACTTCATAACCATGTTTACGACTTTATATTCAGCTCTATGGGTGAGTAGTATTTTTTCATCCTATTTATTTTATAAATATCTATTTTTGTTTGGAATGCAACTTGTTTATTTATTTATAAATGTAGAATTTCAATTAATTATTTTTATTGTGGGTAATTCACTACATTTATACAAAGATATGTTTCCTTAAAAAAATCAAATTAAGTACTTCAAAAACAGTATTCACATTTGTGTTGTGTTTTTTTTTTTTTTTGATTGAGTGTGCTGATAGTATCCAATCAGTGAATTTAAATTCAGGAGTCTAACGGATTATAATATAAAAATTATGCAAACATCCCACATATTTGCTTCACTCACCAGCCGAATGATTGCATAAGAATCAATTTTGTTTCATGGCGATGAACAGATTGTTGCTTTGAAATAAAAAAAAATATCTGATTAAAAAAGATCAACATTTTTTATCCTAATAATCCTTTGCTTATGATGTTTGTTATGATAACACCTGTTATTCTGGTACATCAGTTAAACCAGCACTATGTAAAGGGTTAACAAAGATTTAGTTCCAGATTTTATTGCAATAAAATTTCAGCCTAGTTAGTTATGGCAACCTTGGTCCACCAATCTGTTTTAAATATTCTTGTTTAATTTGCGGTTATTACATAAACTTGTTTAATTGTTATGCAAAAAATTTATTTCTGCTATTTCTTTATCATTTTAAGTATTTATTTTGTAATAATTGTTGATTGAAATAATTGTTGCAATTGTTGATTAAACTTGATTTTACATAAAATTTATTGTAATAAGTGGAAGAATATAGTTTTTTTTACCATTTAATAATTGTAAAATAGTTACTAAGTATGTTAACCGAAAAATGTTTTGTGATAAGTTAATATCGTATGACACACCTGTCAATTTTTTTTGAATTTGTTGAAACATTTTGGTTTTATATTTAATATGGTAACAAAATTTATAGCTTCACTCTTTATTCTTATTTGAATAAATGTGATGTAAAATGATTTTGACTGCCATCACATTCAAATATCCGAAACAAATATGTAGTAGGTTTTTTGAAAATGTGTTTCAGTGTTGACTTAGTTTTAATAAACCACCTTATTATATCAATTGAAATGGCATTTCCTTACCACATAATTAATAATTAATATTCCTTACCACTTAAAATATTTTTTTAAAAAGAATATAATTGTCTGGTATGATTTCTTTATAATATAATAAAGGAACACTATATTTAGTTTGCAGCCATTTTAATTAATAATCAATATCAAAAGTATAATACAGGGAGATTCCACCATTACAGCAAACCTTTCATAATAATGACCAATACATTTATTCCGTTTTCCTTTCCATAAATGTAATATTATTTCAATGCTCACTCTGATCCATTTATTTTATACAGTGATCAATATTTAGCAAATGTTTCAGAGAAATGAGTTAAACCTCTATTTTATTTCATATCATTGCTCATTGTATGTAAAACATTTTGAATATTGGAAAAATGGCCTAACCCCCTAAATTCTTATTCTAAGTTGTCATGATTTAGACTGAAATGAGAGTGAAGTTTGTGTACATTTCTTGGGTTAAAAGGAATGCATTCACTATCTTTGTTAATTTTGTTTCAAAGGGTGCAATAAATTTATTATTCATACTTTACTTGTTAGGGAAATTTTGTTCACTCTTTTGCGAAATAATAGATGGGTTCTTTTAGTTAGAACATGTGTTCTTTGCAGTTATATAGATATGCATAATTTATCTAAAATGGGTTCTCTCTAAACAGGTCGCAGTAGAGGTTGTTATATCATATGTTAACCCTTTTAGTGCACTTTTGCCAGTCTGGCAACACTTATTCCAAAAATGTTACAAACCGCTAGTATTGTATATTTATTTATTTCTGAACGATCATAATTTTAGGCTACCATTATTTAAGCAACAAAAGGATAAAGTATGGCTCTTCAATTAAATACTGGACTAACATTTGCTAAAGAAATTTGCCCAATTTTTAACTGTTAATGTTCTTAAAGCAACAAAGATATTAAGTATGCCTCTTTAATGACATACCTGATAACTTTACTCATTCACATGGGTGCCACTCTTCAGTCCTGTGGACTGAAATCAGTCTTGAGTAAAATCAATGGACTAATAAATTCTATCAATTAAATTAAATGTTCATCTTAATGAAAACATATGATATGGTAATGATGTCAGGACTTTTATTTATCTTCTTTAGGTCAGCTTCACTAAATCTTATTCTTAAAGTTTTGACAAATGGGATTGATTGAACTTCATCTATTTGTGTAATTAAATTTGTACTATTGCTGAATTTGAGTCTGCTCGAGATTGCTTCCCCTACCCTAACCTATTGTGATGCTAGCCACAGTTAAATCAAGATTATTTAAAAAAAAAAAAAGTAATTATAGAGCTTCAACAAAAAATAAGTAACAGTGACATGAAAAATAGAGATATGAATGGTTTCAGATTGTTCAGTAATAGTTGTAAAAATATATACAAGGTTAGCTGTTATTTTCGTTTTGTTTGCTAAAAAAGCATAAAATAAAGAAAAATTTTTTTAGAAAAAATAATCGAATGATTGATTTAATATGTAGGCTATTATCAAGGAAAGTTAAAATTTGGTGTCAGTGAGCTATAAATATCTAAAAGTTTGGTAAACAACTCTAGACAGTATTATTTGATCAAAAAATATGTTCAGTCTAGAAATTTTTTTAGAGTGGCACCCCTGCATTCACCTGAACTTACCTAATAAAATACCTGACCAACATATGTAACAGAAATTTGCTGTTCCATAAAGAGTTTCGTATGACAGACATTATTAAGAATGGATAATAAATAAATAAACATTGCTGATAAATACAATGGTAAGGGCTGAATAAATAATTTACAAGTACTGACTGTTATAAACTGATATGAAATTTATGCTGATGGCAGTAAACAATATTTTTATCTTCTTTTTTTATTAATAGTCATATCATGTGGTTTTTCTGTCTGATCAGAATTCACTAGTAACTGTCAAAAGTACTAAAGCAATAGAATTAGTTAGTTTTTTTGTGATATGAAGAGAAATAATATATATTTATAAGACATTTTACAAGAAACTAGATTAGGATGAGGAATTTTTAAGAGATAATCATTATTTTAATGAAATTGTGAACTTAATATGAATAATTTATTTATTTTACTTGTCAGCACATTTTTTTTCCAATGCAATAACTAATATTAAGATATAGCACACATAGTGAAACAAGAATTATTTGTAATCTTTTTATATTCAAAAATTAAGTTTATTTTAAAGCATTCAATATGACGTATTTAAAAGTTGTATGTTTATATTTATAAGTATTTTTTTTAATTATTATCATTATATTATTATTACTTTGAAATTATGTCCTTTAGATTGCATGAAATTGATAATTTCAATCTCTTTTAAGTTTTTTCATGTCGTTATTTTCTTCTCTTAAAACATAGCTCAAGAATACAGTTCTTACTTCAATTTGTGCAATTTGTCAAGTTATTGCTTTGATGTGGTGAGTGATAAATTTAATTTCTTATAAAAGTCTAAGTTTTGCTGGAAACATTATTCAGCTTATTTTCATAGAAATTGTGTTTATTTATTTATCTCTTGTTTTGCTTTGTTATTTAAAGGTTTAAGAAATATCTTTTCTTTTTGAGATTTTGGAAGCATATCTTGAAAATATAGTGTTAAAAAAAGTTCAATTATTGTTTAGTATTTATGGGCCAAATGTATCTTGTAGATAATCATTTGACAATTTGTTAAAGCATTTGTTAAAGTTTGACAATTTGTTAAAGTTTATTAAAAATATAAATATTTTTTGCAAATGACAAAATAGTTGTTCTAACACTAGTTTAAATATTATTGAATAATATTTTCCAAGTAAATAAATGCACATGTTAAAACCGAGCCAATTGTTTTTACTAAAATTGATAACAAAATTTTTTGATAATTTTTATTTTAAAAGTAAAAAAAAAAAAAATTTAGTGAATAAATTTTGCCATCAATAACGTTAAATTTAATTTTAAGTAGAAAGAGTGTTTTTCACTCATTAGCTCATTAAATTCAGTTTCAATCAGTCTGGTTTTTGCTCTCTTTCCAACGGGCTTATTATGAGAAGTTTTCTTTTTTTGCTGTGTTACGCACATAAATGTTAGTACTCTGAAAAAAAATTATGAAACAAATTTGCCCTTTATTTGTTACTTGATCTTGAAGTTAATTTATCTTTTGGGGTTAAAAATTACTTGCATTTGGGGAAAGAATCGTATCATTAAGGACAGGAAAATCACTATATGAATCTTTTGTTCAACAATGGTTATAAGATAAAATTTCTCACTAAGTATTGTAAAGTTTAGAGAAAGTTGAAAAGATTGTACTGTGGTAGCCACAATGGCTCAGTGGTTAAGGCTCTGAATTGTCTTGTTGAAGAATTGGGGTTCAATCTCCAGTGGCAGCTTGAAGCCTTACCCAGCTTCAGATCAATGTGTACTTTTCTGGGAAGTAAAGGCGGCCTGTGGCACATTGTTGGGTACATTGCCACAATCACAAAATTGTGGAGCTAAGCCATTACCCCACTGCCCTATAATGGTCTGTTGCAAGAATGCTTTATTTTAAGGTATATCTCTTTACTTGTAAATTACTTTTATAGCCATTGGATGATTAAAAAAACTGATAGTTAAAACATTTTTCATATAATATACCTTTATTTAATTTAAATATTTTTAGAATAACTTACTTTTAACTAAAGCTACATTAATAAATGCCATTGAAATGAATCAAATGAATTTTTTGTAACTGTGACGTCCATTATTAGCAGATGTCTCCAATTCAAAGTATAGCATAACGAGCATGTTTTAACAAAACAGAGATCTCAAAACAGATTTTATTTAAAAATTGTCTGGATCTGTAGATTGATCCAGTTCAGCATGATCTATGATGTTTTTTTATTTTTTTATTTAAAAAAAAAAAAAAAAAAAGATTGTGCGTTCTCATATGAGAAGGAAATTGTGTATTAGTTTGAAATAAATTCTTGGAACTCGTGTCTTATTTTTCTGTTATGACACTACAGGGGCAAAGTTTTACCTTATTTATTCTACAACCAAATTTTTCTTAGAGAAATTTGTGAAATATACTTAAAAACACTAAAAATAAAAACTTCCTTTTAGTCGTATAGGCTCACAATAAATTTCCTTAGAACTATATCTTGTAAAAAATTTGTTCAGCAGAAAATTATAGAATTTTTCTATCGTTTTCCATAAATGTTATAATGCCCATCCAGTTACGTAGAACTGATTGAGGATAGGATTCGATTTTTACCAGGTTCTTATACCCAGAAAATTTTTAGAATCCTGTACATGATTAGTAGACAGTAATAAACACTAGTAAACAGAAACACACTGAGTAATAAACACTTTACTTTTTTTAGTTTTTTTTTTATAACTGTTGTTTTTTTCCTGAAAATTATAAAATATTAAACGTTTGTTTATTATATTTTAATAACTTAGCAATCTTGAAATTTATGTTTTGTTTTTTTTGCGTTCCTTTTGAAATTTCCATTTTGGACCAAAAATTATCATTAAATTTGACTTTATATTATTGAATTTTGAAAGTTAAATGAAATCAAGTTGTGTTTAATGAATGTCAAATATCTGAAATTTTGAAATCAATCTGGAATTTTAAATAATTTCAAGTTTTACAACTGAGTTTTTTCCAGTTTATGAACAAATAATCACTCATGATTGTTGTTAGGTGAATCCATCTTAATTGGTTTTTCTTTTTATTAGTTTAATTTATTTCATTTAAAAGTTTAAATGATGTGTATGGATAATTCCTCAAAAATTAAGAGATCATCCATTTTACAAAAGAAAGTAAACATATTCATGTTATGAAATGCATACCTTCCAACTTTTAATCCTTTCGAGGATGATTTTCCCCAGTGGTAGTAAAATAGAAATTAAATTACAATTTTATGCAGAAACATACACTGTATTTTGAGGAAGCTTATGTGGACTACCACAATAGTATTGCATATTAATATATATGCTTAATTTTTTTAAAAATAGTGGTGGTCAAAAAGATTATAAATTAGATTTATAAATGCAAGGAATATATAAAAATCATACATTTCACTACCACTTAAAATGTAGAAATAAAATCTTCCACCAAATGCGGAAGGGTTGGCAGGTATGGAAATGTAAATTTTATTTATTTAGTATTATTATTATTTTTTATTTTTTCATGATAGGTATGTCACCAGCTACATTCCAGGAGGGCAAACTGGATTGAAGTTCATAACACGAATGTGTACTTCAATAGTCACTAGATCATCAAGCCGTATATTGCCTGTATAAAAAATCTCTTTTAATTGTTGCTTTATTTTGTATGCCAAAGAAATAATCTACATCTTCAATATTTATTAAAATCTGAGTGGTCATTAAACACTTTATGACAAAAATACATTTATTTATTTTTGTAAATATTTTTAGTTATTGGATTTTTATATTATCTTAACTTATTATTGTTTTTTATATTCTCTGTACTTTTTTGGAAATCAAGAAAAGTATTAGTTACTTCCATCTGGTCATGAAAAGTCACAGATATCTTTTCTGGATTTTTTTAAGACTACTATATTGCAGTTTTTTGTTGGGATGCCAACTACTACAGTTTTCCTGTAGTTTATAAGGATTTTAGCTTTTGCTATAGAACTAAAAAAGAAAAAAACACATTTTTTTAAAAAAAAGGATGTTAAAATTTTTTTATTATTTTTATTTATGATTTCTAAACAATTTGCAATCATTCATATGTTTTATGGTGATGCTCAGAAGAATGGTGTTTTTTAAAATGTTAAGCTTCGACTATTTATAGACTGTGTTTTTGGGACATCCCTTCCTGGCCTATTTTTCTTGAACAAGTAATTTACTTTTTTATTAAATGAAGCATGACTTATCTATTGCAGCTACTAACCATGAAAATTTATTGTATAAAATCCAAGTTTTTTGTCTAAATAATTTCATATGTAATGTTATAATGTAACAAAATGAATATGAATTATCATTCTCTTAATAGATGGTTAATAATACACATGCTCAAGCATTGTTTATACGTTGTTAACTTTTATTCCTTCTGATGGAATGGATGTTAAAGCCTTAATCTGTGGCTGTGAGAAACTATAGATAAGTTCCTTAGTGTCTAGGGAAAAGGTAAAAGTTGGTATTGCTGATATTGCATTTATTAAAATTTATTTATTCGTATATATATTTTTTAAAAATCACGCATTTTTTCATTAATTATTTGGTATTTTTATATTTCATTGTGTAATGAAAAATAAAATTGTCTTGAACTCAACTAAATAAATATCTAAACAAATGAAGTAAAATTTTCACTTCTTATAAAATTTTTATCTTATAAAATTCTATTACTGGGTTACCCTCATGTTTAAAAAAAATATTTTATGTATTGAATATTGGTAAGTTATAATGTAATAGTCTGTAACTATATATCAGGTTATATGAATATAGTTATAAATATTTGAAATCACCAATAAATAATTAATGAATAAATAGGTTTTTGTTATATAGTAATATAATTCATTAGTTTCATTTTTTTCTACAATATTTCTGAAGGTAAATTCTGTTGATGGAATTGTTTCTACTATTAAATAAGAATCCTCATATTTTTTTTAAATAAAACTAGTCATTAGGTAGAACAAGTGTGACACTTTTGAATTTTTTTTTATGTTTTATATTTATGTTTCAAAAATTGTTATTTAACTACACAGTGACCATGTTTTTTTCTTTTCTGTATTTTAATAATATATTTTTTGTAAATTGTAAACCGTGCATCTAAATTTATTTCTATCTTTTGTGAAATATGGATTTCAATATATTATAAACCTCATTTCATTAATTCTTTGAGGGCTAGGTAAATATATTATTTTATGTAAATTCAATGTGTTGTTAAATAAGATGTTTTATTGCATATCTAAGTTAAATTGATCTTGGTCATTCATGGCACATTATCTGTTTTTAAAATTAAAGGAATAAATATAGCCAAAAATGTAACAGCTAGAATATTCAAATCCATAACATCAGGTTATATGCTATTTTATCAGGTCACAAAATATTGTTGGAAAAGTTTTTAATTTGTATAGTTAATGTTGGGTTAGTTTACAGCATTTTATTAAATACATTAACACAAATGGTTTTCAAAAAAAGGACGTAATTCTTTTAGATTAATTTTTTTTCAATTACAGATACTAGTTAGGGGAGAGTCAGGTAGCCCCGCCCACTTAAGGAGTATTGCTTATATCTCTATATAATATTGAGTAATAATCAATATTTTTGTATGTTTCTATTGTTTTATCATCTAATTAAATAATGCAAAAGGAATAAACCAAAAAAAAGAATAGTTTAACTTAAAAAAATAGAAATTTAAAAAATTTGACTACAGTATTCAACATATTTTCAAAACTTTTGTTTACCATGTTACCAGCTGCATAAATACTTGAAACTTTGAAAATAGTCTTTTTTTAATATTACAATTAATGTCCGATGGCCCATTGACTTGAAAAAATATTCTATACATATGAAATTGACAGTGGGCGGGGGTACCCGACACTCCCCTATATACTGTTTTTCTTTTTTTTTAATAACTCTTGGCAAAACTTTTGTGACATCTATTTTCTAGTTTATAAAAAAAAGTACATGTTATCATTTGCCATGACATAAATAGAGGTACCTAATATGTTATATATTGCTTTGTTTCCATGTTCAGTTATTTTATTGTCTGTATTCAATTTATAAAATAATAAAAAAATAATGTTTATATCTTTGCTAATATAAAAAAATTATTATTTTTCTTGTTAATTTATTTAAAAAATTAGATTAAAATTGGAATTTTTTTCATGGTTAAATATAGTAGTTAAATTAACTTAAAATCTTTGTTTCATTTAACTTAGGTTTTTTAAAATGTATTTGAAATATAATCGATTTACTTATTTCATCAATTCTTCTCTGTTGAAAAGTTTATTTTGTTAAATTCTTTCAATTGAATCACATTTCATTGTAATGTTTGAGGAATTTATTCCTTATAATGTTTTCTTTATAATTGTTGTTTTTATAATTTGATTATAAATCATTTTAACTTGTGTTTTAGATGAAATGATTTTTTTTAGTTTTTAAATGTATGATTTTGTAGAGATCTTTATTTTTTTTATTGATTTATGTGTATGCTTATCCTAGAAGAAATATTGAAGTATTAAAATTTTGTATCATTAATTTTTGAACAATATTTTTTTTTGTAATTAGATTCAAATGTGACTACCTTTTTTTACATGATTTAATCTTTGCTTACAAAAAGTTAAGATTTATGGGTTTGTTGATCAAAAGACTAATTATTACTTAGTTTATTTCTGATGATTTTGTCTATAAAGCATTGTAACACATTTTAAGAAGTCTACAGTGTTTTATATTATTTTTATAACTGCTTGACAATTATTACATTAATAATGTGTAATGCAAAAAATTAACTCTTCTATTAAGAACACTTTTAAATGTTAAATTTTGCTTGACGATAATGTGTGACACAAAGTGTTTCTCTTTGTAATATTTTGATCAAATTGTTAAACTAATACCTTTAAATGTGCACATTCGATTAATAAAATGAGTGAATGTTAGTTTTGTTTATTTTTTTAGCATTTTATATATGAATAATAATAAATGTTAAGACACAAATTTTATTTATATTAGTTTTTCTTAAACTGTCAAATTGATTTGAATATTATTTACATCAAAACTTAAGTTTTATGGAAATGTAGTTAATGAAGAAATTCAATAATCTAGACAATCTTCAGTTCTCTTTCCAAATTCGTTAATGTGGAACATTTGAAGAGCTTTGGAAGTAGGTTCTGAGTGATGTTTTTAATATAATTAAGACTTCTTGGAGAAAGTTATCTTATTTGATTCTTTTTCTCAGATCTTAGTGGATGCAGGTACTAAGTGACAGCCTGAGTATTTTGGATGTGGCAGTGAGTGTATTTGTCATTAAACAGTGAACAAATAACCTGAGAACAGCAAAGTCCAAAAGATGTTCTGTCGAACCCAAGGGTTCCGTGTGAGGAACACAGAAATTCTATGAGCTTGGACTGTTTTGTGATGTGCCAAAAATCTTCTTCTCTCACTTATCCCCAAAATTAGCAGGACTAAACAATGTCCACGAAATTCATGACCCGGAGGAAGTCGGCTACCAAAAGTGGGTTTCCTAGAATGTCCCTCTTCTCCAGTCCAGGATATGTTGGGGAGAAGCCTGCATGTTGTGGCACCTGGGGCATTTTGGGAAGATTTTAACACTACCCTCGAAAGAAAGAGACTTAAGGTGGTCGCCGGTAAGCGCCCTCTGATGCCCCGAATGTTGAGTGCACCTCCTGAACGGGTGCTCTGGTACCAATGATGTTTGGGGGGTACGAGCCAGGAAACATTGTCCTCTTTTTTGATACCAGTTCCATGAAGGTGAGTGAATTTGGACTAGTCAAAGTTTCCCAGAAGCATTGACCAGAACCCCAACTTGAGAAGGGATCCACTGGAGGTGGACCTCACGCAGTCGTGAGAGGGTTTTAAGTTTGTGCAGGATATGCCAAAAATAAATAATATATAAACACAGCAAGAACGTCATTCTTGTTTAGTTGCAGGATTGTTTGAGCTGAAAAATCACGCAACATTGCAGAAAATCTAATTAAACATCACAGAAATCATTGGCTGTGTTGTGAGGGAAGCTGTTTCTGTATTGTTAAAGAACTAATTTTTAGATTCGTGAATCATGCTGAACTACATTGCATGACGATAGCTCAATATATTTTATTAATTCAAGTGAGGGGTTCTCTCCACCAAAAGAAGTTTAATCATAGAGGGTTCGATAGTCGAAATGTCCCCACTATCTTAGAAATCCTGTTTTTCAACTTCAATGAGACACGCTTAAAATGGCTTCAAATAATTATTTGAACAAGCACTTAGCTGTTAACTAAAACTTTTTGTGGAGAATATACTTTCCAGTAGTCTGGTTATAAACAAAGAAACGAGATGTTTAAATTACAATTACACCTACCTACTTAAAAGACACTTAGCATAATTATCAGATTCTCTATATGTATATGTTTCAATTATTAATCTAACACAATATGCTATTAATAAATATTTGTTTTAGTTTTTAAATAAAAACTGGAAATGCCTTGTAAATGATAAAAAATTAAAAAACAAAAAATAATCTTTAAAATTTTATTTTTGAGTATCTCGCAATAACTTTCTTTCAAAAGTTAACACAGCGTTGTAGCTCTCGGCCACTAATTTCTGTTGAGTATCAATTCTCAAACTTGGAAAAATGTCCCTAAGAAACCACCACTTTTATTAGTAAGTTTCTTGCAAAAATGGTGAATCGACGCCTTGTTATGTTTTTTTTTGAAATTCAGAATTCTCTTTCTCAATACCAAAGTGATTTTCTTTCAGGAAAATTAATGAGACTTGAAATTGATATCCGTCGTGTCTTTCTAAAAAAATCAGCATCTAGTTACTATGTATTTTCTTAGACTTGGAAAAGGCCTATGGCAGAACATGGGGGCATTGAATACTTAACGTTCGTGTAAGTTTTGGAATGGGTGACAACATATTTTATTTTATTAAAAGTTATTATTTTATTTTTATAAAATAGAACATTTAGGGTTAGATTTAATTCTTTTTATCTGATATTTTTATCCAGGAACCGGCTGTTCCTCAGGGTAGTGTTTTAAAAGAGTGACACTTTTTATTTTGAAAATAAATTGTATTTCATTTCAATTTCCTATATCAGTTTATGTAAATGACTTACGGATTTTATGCCAATCTACTAATATGTCACTTATTGAACGATTAATGCTATAAACTGATAATAAAATTTTAAAATGGACTACTCAAAATATTTTGTACGTTAACTCCTCGCAATTTTCATTGTATGCATTTATGCCGAAAATGTGGTCATGAAATCACTCTAAATAGTGTTGTTGAAACAAAATTCTTTGGAATTTCATTTGATTCAAAATTCATGCTTGAATCGCACATAAATTACACCAGAAAAAAAATATTCATTCATAAAACATTTTAAAAGGTCCCACCAACTGTTCAGCTGATTTTTACCCATCAATTTTACCCTGATTTTTACATATCAAAATGTATGGTGCCGTTATACACTCCATACTCAACTGTGGATTTCTCGAATTATATTCATCTGCTCGTCAATCTGTTTCCATCATCAAGGATCTAGAATACCATCGGATGCATTTAAAACTTCACCATTTGAGTGTCTGTATGTCCAAACCATCTCTTCATTTTCCGTCCCTCTAAATTTTCCTTGGATTATTACTTTAAAATTACCACATCATCCGTTGTACTCAAGTGTAATCAACCCACAATTTATCACACATTTCTCTTCACGCCCACCTTATATTTTTCTTCACTTGGGATTAGTATCATCAATATTCTAAATGATTTAAACATGTTGAATTTCGCAGCTTTTACTAATACAGAGACTATTCCACCTTGGGTTGATATTTTAATGAGTGTGTCAGATGTTTTTAATAATTTGAACGAGTCTGACATTACCTCTAGTATTTTATATTATGTGAACATCGAAATATTTTGATTTAAAACCAATTTTTACCGATGCTTCAAAACACAGCAATCATATTTTGTGGTGTAAAAATTTTCCTCTATCTGAACAATTGCATCAAGATCTCTATCAGTTTTTATCGCAAAATGCTACGCCATTTTGCTAGCTCTTAAATTTATTTGCGGTTAAAAATATTTAATAATATAACTGGCAAAATTTTACTTCAAGTATTGCTCCCATTAAACGATACCCCGTGATATCTAAAATTTAAAGTATTAGTTGGATAAAATGCACGCTGGGACGCGTAAGTTTGTAGTCGGCGGGACTAACTATGACTCTCTAATGGTAGTCAGATGCCTTGTCAACTAATTAGTCATGCTCGAGAATGGGTTAACGAGATTCCCTACTGTCCCTATCTAAATTTTAGATTTTAACATGCAATTCAACGCAATAAACATAATTATATTGCATATATCAGTATCTAGTTATGCTTGATACTATCACATGTTGGCATACAGAGCCGGGGTGGCTCAAGGGAAAGAGCACTCACCAAAACGCTCCTCCCAATGTGTTGACCGGGTTCGAATCCCAATCTTGTGGTTATGTTAGCGTTTTTTACTTACGGATTTTTGCAAAATTTAATTTAATTTGCTTTCACGCAAGTTTGATATTTTTTCCCCAGGCGCATGCGTATTTCAACAAAATGGGCGTATGTGCCTTTAGCTGCGCATGCGCAAATTTTATGACGGGATCGTGCAGAGTGTAACATTAAGTGCGAAATCTCCCAAATATCTACATCTTTTCAGTTGTCTTCCTAACACAAGGTTTCCACGAGTCTTGAAGATTTTAAAAAGTGGTTCTTAAATCAAACAAGCATCGAAAATTCGTAACCTTCACTAAATATTAGTTCTTACGGGAAATATATCTGTATCAGAATTCACCGTCAAATCTCTAAACCTTTAACTGCTACATTTAAAAAAGGAAATTTCTATAGTATTACTTGAATTGACAACTACTATTATGTATTTCTAATACTCGTGGGAATTCTGCAGTGACACGTGTATCAATGCCCTAGATAACAACCCGGAAATACAATATTTAAAGTACTAGTGAAAAATAGTTCGTATGCAGCATTTTTTTTTTTTTTTTTTTTTTACTTGGCTAGCACTTATAAACTTAATATTAATTACAGTTATTTTATTTGTTTGTATATCACTGCTGTAAAGTCAAAATAAATCAAATTTATAAAATCAAAAATAAAATGATAAAGTATGTAATTTACTTCGGAATTAAACACTTTCACAAACTTTCCGGTTAAAATGAAAACAGTTAATGAAGAAAAGTTAACAATCGTGCTGTAATTGTTATGGGAAATTTGAATGGAAATTGATGCTCTTCCATTAAAAGGGTTAAAAAAAAAATCATTAGAATTGTGACATTAATAAACAACCTATAAATATTTAGATGGTGTTTACTTTTTCTAATGTAGTTGGTTATGCTGATTTCAAATATGTAAACTGTTTTGCTTAATCACGTCAAGTTTTAATGGAACACTGTTGAATTTTTATAGAATACTGTTTCAATTTTAGTAATTTTAATGGAATATTGCTTAAATTTTATCAGTTCTAATGGAATACTCTTTAAAGTTAATTAATTAAAAAAAACACTATTTAAATTTGATTTATTAATATTAATGAAATATTGTTCAAATTTTATTCATGTTAATGGAACTTGCTTGCATCGGGTGCAACCAAAGAATATTTTCGCCTCAGACGCTAAGAGTTAAGGAATTTCTTTGCAATGAGAGACACTAAATACTAGAACCTCAGAAAAAGCTAAAGCAAGGGAAAGAAGCAAGTAGAAAAAAGCATCGAAAAAAAAGTACTACTTTAATGAAATGTTTCATTTTGATACAATTTTTTTTTAAATATATATTTTTTAAAATATTGATAAAGCATTATTACAATACAATAAGTGTAATTATTGGAATTCTGAAAAATTATGGAACTGTCTTAAAGTCCCAAAAATTTTGTTAAATAGTATTAAATGCTGCTTATAGTGTATGAAGTTCCGTCCATGAGTTTCAAATTAATCCTTGTACATAAGTTTTTTTTTCTAAATATCTAATTTCATTTGAATACAATAGGACGTTAATTTAAATAATTGTTAAAGAAATGTTTTTCTTTGGTGCGTTTTTTTAAAAACTTTTTTCTCCGTGCTTTTTTTCTTTCTTTCTAGAGTTTTTTTTATTTTTTTTTATTTTTTTGTGTTCCTTTCCGGGTTTATTCTAACGCTTTTCTTCTCTGATTACCTTTTACTACTGTGTAAACATTGAAGATATAACTTAAATTATAGATGTATTTTCAGTGTAGAGATGGATTTTATATGTGCTATATTTTGAACTTGATATTTCTATTCAGTATATAAATGACGTGACTTAATCTGACTGTTATCGTAGCTTAAGATATGAGATGAATGCTCAATGTAACAGTAAATGGTTCTAGTGAAACATAAATTGTTGAAGAAAAAAAAAAAACTGTGAGTGATAGAGATAAATGGTTTGCATATTATAAATCAGCAAATTTTAATCGTCTTAAAAAATGTATTTAAGATAACCGCAACTTTTTAAAATTTGTTTATCAGTGTCATCTGTCTATATATTTTTTTAGTATTATTTTCTGCAGCCTCTTATCAATTGTGGCATTATACTTAGTACATGACATAAAAACATTAAAATCTGTCTTGATACAAATGTTATTCTTTTATCAAAATCTTGTCACACAAATACTTTCAACAGCAGGTGACAGCTCGTGTCAAAACGAACACATGTCCGAAATCAATCGATATCCATTTCAATCCTTGCAAAATAATGACGGAAATAACCTTGAAAACGGGAGAAACTTGAAAAACAATCTAAGCAATAATTAATAATTAAAATTTTAATATTCTTATCTTATAAATAAACAAATAAAAGTAAGGAAAAAATGTTGATTGTTTTAAGAGTTATGATATATTCTGTCATCAATTTCTGAGATAGATAACTTCTTTCAATCGTTTGCTCATTTAAAAGATTTCTTGTGACGTCACATTCTATCTCTCCTATTATTTGTAATAAAAAGCTCAAAACCAGTTACTCTATTATAAGGTTGGGTAACATGGCGGGCGGTAATTTACGAATCACTCTTTTGACTTTAACAATTTTCTTTACTTGGAATTGGATTAATTGTTCCAATCATGAACCAAATATGGCACCTGGTCGTACCACCATAGTCCATCTTTTTGAGTGGAAATGGAACGATATAGCTATAGAATGCGAACAGTTTTTAGGCCCTTATGGATACGGTGGTGTTCAGGTACATAGTTTTGATTATTAACATTGTAATTCAAGTTTTTTATTCCTATATTCTAGATAGTCGTTTTGTTTTTTTTTTTGTTCTGTAGACATATCAGTTAAAAAGTTTTTATCCAAGTATTTTCCATTTTATATTGCTTTGATTTAAATGCTTGTTATATTTTGTCACCTGATTTATAATATAATAATCCAGTTTACGGCTAATTACAATGCCAAATAAAATATTCATAAATGTAAAATGTAAAGAAGCCACAATGAAGATGAAAATTATAGATCTATCATATCATATATTCTATTATGGACTACAATTATCTGAAAAATAATTTACATTTATGCATATTTCAGAAAAATGTCCGACGTATTTAAATTATTTATTCAATCATATTTTTGAGGAAAAAAGCCTATACTGAAAATTATATCTATATTATTAAATGGAATGGTTTGTGCGCGTGTTCTTCTTAACTCCTGAATTGTTTCGGCTAGGGTCCTGAAGTTTGGACCTCAGGTGGAAAAGGGAACGTTACAAAATTCATTCAAAAATTTTAATTAAATTGTTAGAGAGAAATATTTAAAAAATAATTTTTCTCACTGATTTAGAATTAGTCCTTGTTATAAATAAAATCATAATATAAATGTTTTATGCTTATCCATTGAGATGGTTTCAAAAAAAAATTCAAATTTCTAGGCGTTAGGGCCAATTCTTATGAGCCGGTTGTTATGTAATTAAAATCAGCTCAACAGCATTTTGCTTTTATAAAATTCTGTAAAGAAAATTATCCTTTTTAAATTTAACTAAGAAGTTCCACCTCTTGTTCACTCCGTTAACCAACACAGTAACTGCTTATTCTTCATTATTTTTTTTTTCCTCTTACTTAAATGCCATATATTTTCCAGAAAAAACACAGAACATTTGGTTTCCAAAATATACAATTATTGTACCTTTATTTAAGAACATTTTGTTAATCGTAACGAAATTGACGATTACCTAAATTTCAAAAAAAATTATTTGTACTTGGAAAAAAAAAAAAAAAAAACCTAAAGAATGCAGGTTATGTGACTCGATAAGAAGAAATAAATAAGAAGTAATTTTACTTATTGACGAGACTTATAACAATTCAATTAGGGAACGGATTCTATCGTTCTCTATTAAGTTTTTTATTTTTAAAAATTTCAATTCATTTTAAAGATTTATATTTGGAAACATGTAATTTTTCTCTACCTTTTTTTTTCTGCTACTGTTGATTGACATCTACTCGAGCGTGAGCTAATAATATAAAGAAATAAATTCTCATGAGGGAAAAATAAGTTTTCTCTCATCAATGGATAAATATTGAATATTTAAAAAAAAAATTGAAAGAAAAATTTCACGAAAAAGCACTTAAATTTGCAATAACTTTCAAACAAATTGGAATTTCAAACACAAAAAATTAAGTCCACAAATAAAAATTACTCTTTCAGCACAACAAATTTCAAATCTGTGGTTGCATTTCAGCGGGCTACATTTGACCAAACATTGCATTTTTTCCCCTATAAGTTTAACAGTTGATAATTCTTGAACTAGTTGTTGAATCTTAATTTTTTTTAAATTCGTTGTACTTCCTGTATCTTTTCTTCATAATTTAAAGTTTCTAAGTGTTATACATTTTATGCAGAAAAGCGAAATGTAACGTAAAGGATAAAAAAAGTAAGAAAAAATTCGCTGAAAAAACACTTCTTTCTGCATGTAATTTAAATGCGGGTTAGTTTCATCATAAAGTCCTCCATGAAGACTAGATTGTCGCATTGCTTGATTCAGGAGTTCCGTTGTCTTCTAAGCTGGGCTCAAAATTACAAGGATACGAAGTTCTACATTGATAGCAGTAAAGCCTAAAATAGGTCGACAGTTCAATTACCGGATATCAAATGAAATAAAATTATTTTATTTAAAAAAAAAACATTGGAAAGAAAACCTAAATCCATACTTTAAATTCCTTTTTCATGCTTTGAAAGTGTAAATTATTCTATTGTAAAAAATATAATTAACTAAATTTTAATTATATAAAATTTTATTTTTAAACATTGAAATTTTAATGATATTTTTTTTAATTCTGAGAACATTATTACTTCTTTGTAAATAATTTTGCTTGAACATAATCAAAATAGATTTAAAATTTTAGTCTTTTTAGTAGTGCCACCCTTCGACTAGATGCTTGATGCCTTAGCTTAACTTTCCTGCACTCCCAATACCTCAGCAATGTCTTCTAACTCACACTTTTTTTTAAATATTTATAAGCATATTTTTGATTATTGAAACTTTTCTATAGCGTTGGAACTGTACTGGTTTCGAGCTTAATTGCCCGATCTTTCTACCCTTGACAACCGATCTTCATCCAGATATGTTGAACTGCTGATGGGGCAACTGCTACATATTCCTTTTTAAAAGGAAAAATAATTAATTGAATATTCTATGATACCCAATTTCTAAATGTTACTATAACATCTTAAAAAGAAAATTGCTGCTGGTATTGACATAGATGTAGTATCACTATCATGAATTTGTTAGACTCGAGATTGGATTACTATTATGCGTTGATTTGGCTAAAATCATTTATATCAAACTGAGCGTTTATAGTAATATAATGTAAGCAACACTTTTTTCCAAAGTGATATTTTTTACATTCAACAGTTCCTAAGTTTTGTTTCCAGATTAGTACTGAGCAAGTTAATTTTCACTGGATTACAGCGCACTAAATAGAAACATTTACGTGGAAATTGTTCTGTTTTTAACCTAAAACACTGTCCTGAGCAATTTAAAAACGTAAAACTGGAAAAATCCTCGCCAAAACAGCGTAATTTATTAAAATTGGTTTTTACTGTAGGTCTCCCCTCCCAATGAAAATGGGATAATTGTGTCTCCTTTTTGGAATTCGGAGATCAAAAGACCCTGGTTTGAAAGATACCAGCCTGTCAGTTACAAGCTTGTTACCAGGAGTGGAAATGAACAGGAATTCAGAGATATGGTCAGAAGATGTAATAATGTCGGTGTCAGGTGAGTTTTTTTAAGGTTATAGTTCCCATGAACTTCTTCAAAAAGATAAAGACCGGTAAATCAATAATTTAATTCTTGAAATTTATCTCGCAAAACAAGACATTCGTGTTCACCATAATATATTAATAATATGGTTATCTATATATTGATACAAAGTTATTAACTAGGAAAACTGGAGACACGCAAACGTTTTGGCACTTCATGCAATTGGATACCTGCAAGTGTCGTCATCGTATGTAAATCGTGGCATTTGTCAATTCAGAAGCCAATCAGGTTCGACACACAAGAGTGACGTCACTTAAAGGCATCCAATCAAATTTGATTTAAATCACATAATTATTTCACTTTTTCTCGAGATACAAATACCCAATTCCTCTGTAAATTTCAAAAGAATCCGGATATTTTTCAATTAATTAACAGTACGTATAATAAACAGCCAGTTCAGAAACCAACCCAAGGGTTTAAGCACAAGAGTAAATATATAAAAATTTTTAACAAATGACGCCACATTCGAAAGTTCTGACAATTTCAACTATCATTGTTTACTTGAGGTTGCTTTTAAATTTCAGTTACCAAGGTCCAAGCAATTCGTACACGAAAGAATTTTGGAAAAATTCCTTTTCTATCATATAATTACACCTTCTGTAAAATTATTGGGGAAAAAAATATGCATAATTTTAAAATTTATAAAAGTAAATATGTACAGTCAGCAAAAAAAAAAAAAGATATCACCCTGAATAATTTTCTTTCTAATGATCGAATTTTCACGAACTAAGTGTCAATCATAATGGTTCCTGGGGGTGACCTCAAATATGCTAATTAGTTAGTGTTAACTATTAATTAAGTTACGAAATCAGACACAAAAACGTACTTTCTCTGAATAAACATATATTTTTTTTTTACATATTTGGAATTCAGATACTTGAATTAGGGGGGGGTAGACAAAATTTTGAAAAAAATGGGTGGTAAATAGGGTCGAAACAAAGGTTTATATATTTGGCGATAGTCCAGAAAACCGCCAAAAAAAGTCGCCAGCGCAAATGAATATTTCAAGATAACCCATTGACTAATTCAAAAGAAGAATGCTTAATTTTACTAGGTTGCTAAGCAACCAAGCTCTGACTGGAAAAAAAATTGAAATAATGTTCTGTGATTACTCAGAGAGGTTTAATTAATAGTTAATAGAAAATATCTCGAAGTTTCTAGGTAATAGACAATTTTTAAGCTGATTTCTGTCCAAAAAGCAACGTTTTTTTTATTTTAATCTCCCTTGAAAAGAAAATTTGAATCGATTATAAATTATTTATGATTTTCTAAGTTTTAGAATTTAAATACATGAACATTTTATCTGATATTATTTAGATTATGTTGTTTCTGCTATATTTATTCGAGGATTTCATACTAAAATCAAATTAGCATAACTTATTATGGCTAAATACAAAATATTAGGGATAATCACTTTTACAGCTTTAATCAAGTCTTCTAGGCAAGAAAGTTTGAAGAAAAAAAAAGTTCTTGAAAAATAAAATGTATTGCGCATTCACAAGTTTTTCTATAATTTACGATATTTCTTTTTCCTATAACTCAAGGAATTGCTGAATGTTTAGTGGTATTTTAAAAGCATTGAAATAGGTTATGTTTAAGAATAAGATATTGAAATAATATATTCATTGTTTCAAAAATCGCTTCATTCTGCTAGATATTTAGATTACAAGGTTTTCTTTGGATAAAGATGATTAGCAAATAGCATCCTTATGCTTCGATACATTTAGAAACTTACGTTCGCAAATTCACCATAAAATATCGCACAGCATATTCTTCAATTACGATAAGCTACATTTACCACCAAATACTGATACTATGATTATTTTTGTTTTCTTATATATATCTGATATGATACTCTCTTTTTAAACAGAGCTTGTAAGGTCCTTAAGATAATGAAAGGGGGGCACGAAAACTTAAAATATTCAATTTCATGTCTCAATTTCATTAAATATCTGGTCTCAAAATTTTAATTTTAAACCAAGTTAAATATAACTTTTACAATATTGATGCTCTTATGTTTTTAAAGACCACATAAATCCTGTTGAAATATGAAAATGCAAATTTTTACTTTAACGAGTGTAAAATCCTTATCAAAATAATGATCAAGACCTAAATGTAAAACAGTATAATTGATGATAAAAACTCAACTGGCTTAAAAAAATATGAAGAGGGAAGTAAAAGTCGACATGTTTCGAGCGTTCAAATATATTCACCCATTCTCAAAACTTGTCAAGCTTGTGACTTTTATTATTGTGCTCAAAACATGTCTATTTTTATCATCATCTATTAATTTTTAAATCAATGAAGTTTTTATATTTTCGATTCAATTTCTTGGGATTATCTATTTAGTTACACAATATATTAAATTATTTCACTCGATATTAAAATAAGTTTTACTTAAGTTATAGGCACAGGTTCTTAGATTAAAAAAATAATAATTCGCTAGTTTGTAAAAAAAATCAATGCAGTAAAATTTTTTTTGCTGCAAGCCTTAACATTTTAATTTAAGGACGTAAAAAAATTCCGTTTACAATTGAAATTTTAAAAGTCGAATGTGAAAATAGAATGTCCCCTAGCACCAGAAATCGAAATTAAATAGTTACATTGACAACTATTTTAAACAAGTTTGCGTTTCCGTCCTACTCGAAGTGGTTTCAAAAGGTATTTTTGTATATATAGATTCCAAAGTTTATTCTACAAATATTTTACGGTATACTTTCGGAGTATTTTGACCGAGTTTATTTTTACACCCTTATTTGCTTAAAATTATTAAATAATATGCTTAAAATAAATTATTCTAGCAACATGATTTAACGCATTTATAGTATAATAGTAAACGGGGTTCTATCGCATATCCTTAACCTTGATACCGCTATCATTAAATGAATGGAATAAGCTTAGATTAATAATAAAAGTTAATTTTTTCCCCGTTTTAATTTTTAAGGAAATATGTTTCGATCAAACAGATTTCATTCTGGAAATAGCGAAATTATTGAGTAGGTCCCTTGGAGCAATATCATTCTTATCCTCTTTTGACGAAATATAGGAAAAACTGGTTTTCACAGTTCTGTAAAAAGTAAGTTAGCCTTCTTGCCACGTTTTTTATTATTTTTTTACATATTTTTTTATTTTTAATCAAAATAAATTCGGAAATTTACGTATTTTTTATTGAATTTTTTTAAATCAGATGATTCTAAAATTTGCACGGCTTCGGAAACTTCTTATAAATTTCAATTTTTTGTGTTTCCTGCTAAACAAAATAAGGCATTGTTCCTGATAACAAATTATACTACAATAATATCTTGGGAATCGTGCTAAAGTAAAAAATTAAACAAAATAGTTTAGATATTATCCGTAAAAAAATCTACATGGAATCATAAAGAAAGAATCATTTAAGATACTGAGATATTTTAAGACGCTTAAAAGTTTTGGCTACGTATTTGACAGCTTTTTATGTTCGGTATCTTTATACTCTTTGTAGTGACTTATAAAACATGGACACTATTTTAGATAATCTATGTTTAAGTCACAAGAAACAAAACAAAAAAGACAATCAATGATTTATATTCTTTTTTTCGAAAAAAAATAGTATGCTTAGTAAATAATAAGCTGTTTTGCATTAAATAATTTTAAACAGCGGAATGTTTTTAATTTCTTAACAAGGCTTTATTCTTAGCTAGCAGACAATAATTCTTTTTAAAAAAACTTGACTATAATGTAAAAAGGAACTTTACTTTAAAGAAAATCTAAATTAAAGTACTAAAAAAATTGATTAGTATATTAATGAAGAAATAATAAATGTAGTAGGGTAAAGAATAAAATTTTTAAGAATGCTAAAATTTAATTAAATAGTTGGTAAAATAGTTCCGCGAAACACTTCCGGACAGGTGATTAAAAAATTACTTTTAAGATTAACACGATATATAAGATGTTGAGAAATTTGCGATGATGTGAGATATGCTTAAATATGTTTACTAAATATTTTTATTAATATTCATAAAAAATATATACAAGAAACTGATAAATATTTTATTCCAAATCTATTCATACGTATGTATATTATTGTAATTGTATCAGTTATTGAGAAAAAAACTAAAAAATAATCACATTAAATAAGCACAATCTGGTGTATAATCATATTCTATCAAAAGCATGCTTTTATAAAACTCGACATTCGTTGAATAAAATATTTTTTATTCAATAAAATGTTTTATTCAAATTTCTTTACTTAATTTCAAATAGATTTTTAGAGGACTAAAAAAGAAACATTGTATTTTATAGTTTTAAAAAAATAAAAATAAAAAGATTAGCAAACGATTATTAGCGAAAAAAATATGAATGAAATTTTACGCCACGCGCGCTAAATCAAGTTCTTTGTAAGTTTATCACATTTTACTATTAATCACCCCATTTAATCATTTTTTCATTGTCGCCAAATCATTTTTTTTAAAAATAATTAATTTTAATTTTTCTCATCTTCTAATAAATAAAAAAAGTTGAAACTTTAGATTTTTCAATTGAAAAGTAAGTAGATTAATATGGTATAAAAAAATCCATACCTTATAATTCAAAATTTTTTCATCCTCTCTTTAATTAAATAATAAAAAATAATTAATAATTATTTTTTTCATGAAATTATCTTTGGGTAAATGCGTTTTATGAGTTGGTGCAATATTTTTTTGAATTGCTTCATTAGTTTTTAAAATATGACTGAAAACGCAAAAAGTGAAATTAACATTAAGGGGTCCAAACTTTGAATCGCTCTCCTGACCAAGCTATGGGGACCATATTTCCCAGATTGCGGCTACCCCCTATATTTTGAAGATAAGGAAGCCAAATATGTAAAAAATATATATATATGTTTATTCAGAGAAAGTACGTTTTTGTATCTGATTTCGTAACTTAATTAATAGTTAGTACTAATTAATTAGCATATTTGAGGTCACCCCCAGGAACCATTAAGATTGACACTTAGTTCGTGAAAATCCGATCATTAGAACGAAAATTATTCAGGGTGATATCTTTTTTTTTTTTTGCTGACTGTACCTAAACTTTAATAGCGCATGGAATGCAAAGGATACCTATTCTTCATGAAGTTATCTTTCACATCTCTCCGAAATGTTGAGTTTTTGCAACTATAATTCTAAATGAGTTAAGCTATACTTAACAAAATGTTAAGCAGTTAACTATTGTAATCAAGTCTGTCAACTGGAAAATCATATGTGTGTAGAATATATAAGATCGGTCCTAATCTGTATCTATTTGTGCCTAACGTCTTTGTAAAAGTTGTGCTTTTTCAAAGTTAAAGTGGTAGGTAGCAGAAGGAAATATTAACTTAGTTTAAACCAATAATACTACATCTTGTTCTAAAAAGTCGCTTTGTAAATTACTGCAATATTTGTGGTTGAATGAACATTACCCATATGAAAATTAACCCATTAGGGTTAATTACACTTAAGTCTATCATTTATTTGCATGCTCCATCGTTTTTTCATTATTATTATTTACTATTGTTATTTTTTTGCAGAATTTATGTAGACGCTGTAATCAATCACATGACTGGTAATATAGGAAGAGGACATGGAACGGCCGGAAGTTTCTTTGACCCAGATGCACCACAATACGATGGAGTTCCTTATGGTGCTGGAGATTTCAATGGTCGAGATAAATGCACAACTGGCTCTGGAGATATAGAAAATTACAATGACAAAGTTCAGGTAATAAAAGATTTATTTTAACTACATCCAACTACACATTTAACTAACAACATAGAAACCCCAGATAGCAAAATAAGGTTTATTTTCAGTCAACAAAAACTTTTTCATGTAAACCTGAAAAGGTTTATAATACGGTTTACGTGTAAACCTTCTAGCCTTAAAACGAGATCTGTGTCAATCTTCTCTATTCTGCGCACATTACCATAATCCAAAATCTTGGAAAACAATCTTCTATATAAAAACCTTAAATCGAGGTTGACTTAGGGTTTTCTAGGGTGAAAAAAATCCTTGAATAAAACTGGTCTCAAGGAGAAACTAATCTTAAATCTAGGTAATTATAACGTTCGCAAAGTCTTGTATGCTCAGCTAAAATCCTCCTTGTCATGAAATTTTAATGGGCAAAACAATTTGATCCTAGTGTGACGTCAGCTAAAACGTCATCATGTACCTAAGTGACAATACTTTTTAAAAAAGCTTTAAAAATTAATTTTTAATTCTTTCAGGATGAAAGGTTTGAAACTGCAATATTTTTGCTTTATTGAAAAAAGGTTTTTAGTACAAATATTTTCGTGACAATAAAAAGAAAATTCTTATACAAGGTTTGCCGTAAGGTTACATGCTTTCTGGGAATTAGACTACAACTCAAATAGATACACTCACAATCTCACACAAGTTAGTAAGCATCTGCGTTGTATTTCTATAAGTAAAGATTTCAAAGAGGAAAAAAAAAAACTTCTATAACTAATTTGAAAAACCGTATTCAAGGTTCTTAGAATATGAATTGTGTTATTTATTTTAATGCACGATTCTTATTTAGAATTATGAATTCTGTCATTTATTTTAATTTTGTTTTACTTATTTTATTTAAATATGGATCGTGTTATTTATTTTAATACATTTGTGCATGCCAGAACTTACAGTAAAAGTCAAACGATTAGTATTTTCTTGCACAATGACAGTTTTTAAAATATTTGTTTTTATGAAGAATAAATTAGTATTTTAATATGACTCTTTTAATGGAAACAAAAGACAAAGTCTAACATATACTTACTATCCTGAAAAAATGCTTATTATTGTATAAAAAACAACAGCTTTTAAATTTTCTTTTATTGAAAAAAGAAGCCGTTTTCGCAAATTAAGGTCATTATTAATAATAAAATTTTTGACATCTTTGATCAGTGGATACCACTCACAACTACGATAGATAGTTAATGCATCCATTCTATTTTTGTAACAACAGATTTGCCATTCCCTACAATTTCACCGAAAACTTTTATATTTTAAAATATTTATTACTTTTATATTTTAAAATATTTATTAACACATAATACCACGCTATGGCTTGCCCTGTCTGGCCAAACGGTAAATAACTACTAACTAAATTTGCTAATATTAGACATATTTTGCTAGTTTTTTTAAAGGTTTCGCATTACATATTTAATAAAGTGGTGGATTATATAAGCCTACGAATTGTTTAGAAATAGTGGTGGATAAAAATCTACTAAATTGAATTTATTAAACTAAGAGTCACAATTGATAAACTACCACTTGAAAATAAATTCTGACATACCTGAAATCACTTCCATATTTTCACGGAAGATTTTATTTTAATATTTAATGTCGTTACGAAATTTCTCTATTCATACTATACTTACAGGGCTGACAACTACAACGCTTTTCGCAAAATGTTGTATTTCGTAGTAGCCAATCAAAACACATAATTATTCAGTATTTTCGATAATTTTGCCAGTATTTTAAAAGCATTACCATGATAAAATTGGAGCAATGGGGCTTTTTATACAAATGTTTGATTTATTCGCATACAGTGGTTTGCAAAATAATTTTAAATCGAATTTGCTTAAAAGAATCGTATATTAAATTATAAAATTGCTATCTCTACAAGAAATTTGCCAAGAAAGCGTAGAAAGTTAAAAGCCCTATACTTGATTTAAATTGATTAAGTTAATTTAAATTGATTTTTACTATCATCACATTTAAATAGTTTGCACTTGATTATAGCAAGTTATTGCTATTTATCTAATTGTGTTATAAGTGTTGGCTAAATGAGACCTGAATATTTGTCACTGCAATTGATCAACACTAGGAAAATACTTATTTGAGTAATGTATAAGTTGTCAACTATGGAATTCTGACAGTATGTTTTCTGAAAATACAGAGTGCGATAAAAGCTTTAAGAAATTGCGTTATATATTTAAGTACGACATTTGCACATGCTATAACTTGTTGTATGTTTTCAAATAACGGCAGTTTTAAACAGACAGGAGTTGCACAAAAATACAAAGCTATAGGAAATGGTGTCATTTTTACGCATACAAATTTCGGATGTATTTAACTTCTATTAACGTATCATATTACGTATCATATCTTTCGAGTTGGATTTTGATGTTTATATTCCGATGCAATTTTAATTGTAATTATAGTGGTATTTAAAAGAAAAATATTTTTTCTTTACCTTTCTATGCTTTTGCAAGGCTAAAAAAGACACCATTTCTAAATGCTTCAAGACTGATCTTTCAAGTTGTACCAACAGTTTTGCCATACAAAATCTTCCAAAACATTCACTGTTAAAAGAAAAGTTGTTTCCATTTTGTTAGTATAGAAGCTTTTCCTTATTTTTCCGATATATTTCGATAAAGAATAAATTATTTAGATGTAATTATTTTTTTCAAATCAAAAAACAATTAAAGTTCATGCAATGTCTAATATTTTATTACAAGCTAGTAAAAATACCTATTATTTTATTATAACGACAATTTTGTTTTAGTATTTTTAATTTTATTCAATTAAAATGTTCAATCATCTAAATGATTTCCACTAAATATAGAAAACAAATTTGCATCGAAATAAATAAATAAAAATTTGGAACAAAAAATTTGACGGATAAACTTTTCCAAATTATACAGAATGAAAATGCTGTTTTCGAAGAACGTGTATGTTAATTGTTAGTAAATACTGCACTGAATACTGCATTTGCATACTTCACTGTTAGAAATTGCGAAATGTATTGAACCGGATTAGTGTTCAAATTCACTGCAACATTAATACGATGCTAAATTGAACCCAGTGGTCATAGAAACTATTTTTTTGTAGTCAACTTCAACTTTTCTACAAATGTAGTTAACAACAACTATATTTTTTTTAAAAATATAATAATTACAAACTTTTTTCGAAACGTACTCACTGCCTAACTACTTTTGCTTGAGGATTCAATTGAAATTCAGATTCGAAGATTAAAAAAAAAAAAATGAAAAAAGAATATGATTTATTCTAATATGTATCTATTCGGAAAAAAATGGCTCTTACACCAGCCTCCGAACCTTTGTATTATTTTTTATTTGCTATTTCTTAAGCTGGCCTTAAAGTTTTTATTTTGGCTGAAATACTAATTTCGTGAGTACAACTTTTTTTGATAATTATAAATTTGCAAATCCTGTTTGTTGTGTTATTCCTTTAGAAAGTTATTTAAGAGTTAATATTTAAATCCTTTTTATTTTCATTTTTCTCAAAATTTATTTCTTGGTCTTAAAGTTTTAACTCAAGTTGTTTACTAAGCAAATTTATTATTATAAAGAATTTTTGTGAATTTTTTCTTCAACTTTAAATTTTTTGAGAGCGAATTTAATTGAATAAATACTAATAGGTTTTTCGTGATTTTAGAAAGCTTTTAAAGTTCTTTAATTCCCTTTAAAGAATAAGAAAAGTAAATGGGGGACATTCTCATCACGCTGACATAAGATTTGAACCAATCATATTCGAAGAATAAGTTGCATTTGATCCTTGCTTTTTCAATTAACTAATGTATAAGTTATAAATTATTGTTTTTTATTCTTTCTTTTTTGCCATGAAAAAAAAAGTTTCTTTACTTTAGTGCTTTAGTTACGACCTCTGATTGTACCGTATTATTGTACTTTTCAAACTTGATTGCACGATGTTATTGTTTAACTTGAATGCAAACTTGGTAGAATTCAACACATTATTGTGGTAGCAGCAAATTTGTTCCTTTATACGGATTCTAGGTGTTATTCCCGTTGTAAAGATTCATTATGGTTCAAGGTTGATCAGAATTTTCTAAAAGTGCTATTTTTGGGACTCACTGTAGATGTTAATCATTACTATTCTGCAGCATTCCTTCATTCACCCGAAAACAAAACAAAAAAAAATTCCAGTTCCATTACATAAAAACACATTCTTTTGTTGAGGTATTTAATTGCATTTATCTAAAAACAAAAAGTAATTTTCTAGTTCCATTACATAAAAAGACATTCTTTTGTTGTTAGGTTTTTAACTTCATCCACCTGAAAACTAAGAGTAATAGTCCAGTTTCGTTACATAAAAACATATTCTTTTGTCGTTTGGTTTTTAATTTCATCCACATGAAAACAAAAAGTAATTTTCTAGTTCCATTGCATAAAATCGCATTCTTTTGTTGTTAGGTTTTTAACTTCATCCACCTGAAAACAAAAAGTAATTTTCCAGTTTCCTTACATAAAAACATATTCTTTTGTTGGTTGGTTTTTAATTTGATCCATCTGAAAACAAAAGAGTAATTTTCCAGTTCCATTAAATAAAAACACTTTCTTTTTTTTTTTTTTTTTTTGACAGGTCCGTAATTGCAAACTATCTGGACTTCATGATTTGGATTTAGGCAAAGATTATGTGAGAGGAAAAATTGCTGAGTATTTGAACAATTTGATAGAAATAGGTGTTGCAGGTTTTCGAGTTGACGCCGCAAAGCACATGTGGCCTGAAGATTTGAGAAATATTTTTGGCCGATTGAATAACTTAAATGAATTTCATTTTCGACCTGGTACAAGACCATTCATCTATCAAGAAGTGATAGACTTAGGAGGCGAGGCTATTAAGTCGGATGAATACACGAATTTTGGTAGAGTTACTGAATTTCGATTTGGAAAAAATTTGGGTAAGTATGCTAATGCATATTATCTTCTTGTACAATAAAGGCACTAACTTTTAAAACCAGCAACCTGTTAAGAAAGTTTACTTTTTACGGGTTTCTTAAAAGAAAAACATTTTTTTTTATCATTTTTTATCAAATTTAAAAGTCTTACTTTAATAAAATGTTTTTTTTTAAAAAACTAAAATTAGTTTATATTCCTCATATTTTTAAAATACTTGTTTGAAGCTTTACTTACTTAGATTTTTTTAGAAAGCTGTAAAACATTACTAAAAGAAAAGGGGAAAAGAGATCGAAAACTTTAAAAATAACGTTTTAAAGAGTGGTTTGAAAATTAAAAATATGCATATTTGTTATTGAAAGTTTTCCAGTAGATTTTCTTAAATGTTTCATTACATCATAATCTTTTAACAGTCACTGAAGTTCGAAGCATTCATTTTGAACATGAAAATTAAATTTTGTTTATTAATTCTTTAAAAATGAAATTTGAGGACTATTCAGGGAAACCTAAATATTTTCTTTAATTTGCCATAATTTCTTTTTGCTAAATATGTGATCACAGTAACAACTTTTTATCGACATAAACTTTTTAATTTCAAAAGAAATTTTTTTTTCCGATTGGCATTCTATGAAATATCTGAGAATAAATTAATTCAAAGATAGGAAGTATTTCAATTTTTTCAGCTATTGTAATATTTTTTTGTTATTGATTTGAGTTTTTAGATTCAATATTTTTTCTTAAAACTTTAAGAAACAAAACAACTACTGGAGAAAAATATTTGCAACTAGTTTCCAAATTTATTGTATAAGTATTTTTTTGCTTATGTCATAAGAGGTAAATATTTTCTTAATGCCCTTTTTAAACTCTGATTTATTTCAGGTGATGTCATTCGGAAGAATTACAACCAGCAACTGAAGTTCCTGAAAAATTTTGGGGAAGGCTGGTCTTTCGTTTCTGGGTCAAACGCCCTCACCTTTGTTGATAACCACGATAATCAACGTGGTCACGGTGCCGGAGGGTACGGCAGTATCCTAACCCACAAACAATCCCGAATGTACAAGATGGCCGTGGCCTTCATGTTGGCCTGGCCTTATGGAGTGCCTAGGGTGATGAGCAGTTTCAGCTGGACTGAGAACATAGTGAATGGCAAAGATAAGAATGACTGGATTGGGCCACCTCATGATAGTAACTACAACATTAAAGACGTAAAGAGGAATCCCGATTTGACTTGTGGAGATGGCTGGGTATGCGAGCACAGGTAAACAAACATGAGCATATACAGAGTGTTCCGTAATTATCATTTTGAATACATATTATTAAAATCTTTGCCAGAAAGTCATATAGCATATCAAAATTTCATCGAGAAAGTAAATCGAATTTCTACTGTTGTGGAAAAAAAGCCTAATAACATTAAAACATGTTTGATTGTCAGATGAAGCAGAGAAACGTTGAGGGTGATGATTGGAAACACCCAAAAGTTTCATCAGGAAAATAAACTGGTTTTGATCTGTTTTTTTCATTAGTGATTCTATAAATTGAAAAAGTTTTTGTTTCTTCTCCGCTGAAATATTAGTTTAAAGCTATTAACATACCTCTTTTTTTCAATTTCATTTCTGACAAGAATTCTGTAACTACTACTAAGTTATATAATCATAATATTAATAATAATCTTAATAACATAATCTTAGGTAATAATTTTAATATATAATAATCTTAATCTAATTAACATTTTTTGTTTCTTCTTCGCTAGAATATTAGTTTGAAACTACTAATACATACACTTTTTTCAACTTCGTTACTGACGAGGATTCTAAAATTACTGATAAAAATACTTGTGACAAGGAATCTAAAAATGCTAAAAATTCTACATTTATAATATTATAAGATAGGAATATTCTTACTTTTATACCGATAAGTTTAATTATTTTCACCAAATGATTTTACAGATGGCGTCAAATATTCAATATGGCTCGATTCCGAAATGTGGCTGGTATGGAAACAGTTCAGAACTGGTGGGACAATGGATATCACCAGATAGCCTTCAGCCGAGGAAACAAAGGATTTTTTGCAATGAACAATGAAGACCAAGCTCTTAATCAATCTCTGCAGACTGGATTGCCCCAAGGAACATATTGTGATGTTATATCCGGCAACAAAGACGGGAATCGTTGCACTGGACGATCGGTGCAAGTAGATGGATCTGGTCGGGCACAGATTGTTGTGAATAGTACTTGGGATGATCCCATGATTGCAATTCACATTGAGGTATTCCTTTTTTTTTTCTTCTTCCTTAACACATTTCTTCCCCAGTGTATTTATAGCATAATCGGTCTCAAATGCATACCTGCCAACTCTTCCGGTTTTCCCGGAAGATTTTTTTTTTCATATTTAAAGTGCTAGCAAAATTCATGTTATTTCACTAAACTTTTTAAATTATATTAATAATTATAAATGAGTATGACTACCACTACATATAAGTAATTACAACAAATATATTAAAAGCATATTAGTCCTCATGATAGCAAATTTCAACCAAATTAAAATATAAATATCTTTTTGAGTAAAACTGTATTTCAGTAATTGTTTTACTACCACTCGGAAAATCCATTCTCGAAACAAATGAATGTTGGCAGGTATGCAAATGTATTACATTTATATGAGTAGTAAAATTATAGTGACGTAGTCGTAAACGTAGATTCAGCGACGTAGATAGATTATATAATATGGATAATTTTCCAGATAACGGAATGGTGGACAACGTAAAGTCATAGAACATAACAGTTAGATAATATAGTAGATGTTGTATATATTGCTCATGGGCTGCAATAGTGGCACAACTAAAAAAACACTCGTTTTGAACTAAGAACAGGTGTAAATATGAAAATACACATTCTTTTCAGCAGCAATACTAGCACAACTCATAATTCAACTTGAAGGTAATCTTCTTTTAAGCAAACTAAAGAATTTATTATGCATTTTCCTTAGCAATGAAAACTTTAAACCCACTCATCTCAAAACATGATTTTTTTGAGTTGCGCCGCTATTGCAGCACATGAGCGATAATTGAATTTAGCAGCGTTACGTCACAGGAAATCGGCAGTTATGTAATGCGGATAACTTTTCAGATGTGGTCAGCAAAGTTATGTCACAGGACATCCACAGTTTTATAGTAAAGGTAAATATTCAGATGTTGGAAGCAGCAGCGTTATGTCACAGGACATCGTCAGTTATATAATGCGGATAACTTTTCAGATGTGGTCAGTAGAGTTATGTCACAGGACATCCACAGTTTTATAGTAAAGGTAAATATTCAGATGTTGGAAGCAGCAGCGTTATGTCACAGGACATCGTCAGTTATATAATGCGGATAACTTTTCAGATGTGGTCAGCAAAGTTATGTCACAGTAACATCCACAGTTTTATAGTAAAGGTAAATATTCAGGTGTTGGAAGCAGCAGCGTGATGTCACAGGACATCAGCAGTTATATAATGTGGATAACTTTTCAGATGTGGTCAGCAAAGTTATGTCACAGGACATCCACAGCTTTATAGTAAAGGTAAATATTCAGATATTGGTACGAGCAGCGTGATGTTAGAGGGTATCGACAGTTATTATGGAAAATTTTCAAGGGCCTGGGGTGGTAAGTGAATTTACGTCGTAAGACATCGACAGTTATAAAATAGGGATATTTAGGCAGACGGATTCACTAGCGTGATGGGAGCATTTTATAATTAGGATAACTTTCCATATGTTTGGGTCACCATCGTGATCTTACGTACTGGGAAATAAATATGTTATGCGTGACGGCACTGCTAATCAACAGTCAAAAAAAAAAAAAAAAAAAAAAAACTGTTATCAACATTGTGTATTTGTTATAAATAAATATAAAATATTGCATCAAAGGAAAATTCTTGAAATAAAGCTTTAAATTTTCGAAAACAAATCAAAGAAAAACAATAGAGTAGGAAATGTTTTCAAAACTAATTTACCACATTAATGCATTGATCATAAATTGCAACTAAATGCTTTAATTAAGACCTAATCACTTGTTTGATTATTGCCAATTTACGAATCTTTGTTAGAGATTTTAAGCGTGCACCTGTAAAACTTAAATGGTAATATTTTTATGACTCGAGAAATTTTAGACAAACGTCCCTTTATTAACTATGACTATAGACAGCACATTTTCAATAAAAAAAAAACATTTTCGCTTCATGGTGCTTAAAGAATCATTATTGGAAAAGGATGGAACATTAAGAAACTACGACCATAGACAGCACATTTTAAATTTTAAAAAAATATACATTTTCGCTTCATGGTGCTTAAGGAATCGTTATTGGAAAAGGATGGAACATTAAGCAACTACGACCATAGACAGCACATTTTAAATTTTAAAAAAATATACATTTTCGCTTCATGGTGCTTAAGGAATCGTTATTGGAAAAGGATGGAACATTAAGCAACTACGACCATAGACAGCACATTTTAAATTTTAAAAAAATATACATTTTCGCTTCATGGTGCTTAAGGAATCGTTATTGGAAAAGGATGGAACATTAAGCAACTACGACCATAGACAGCACATTTTAAATTTTAAAAAAATATACATTTTCGCTTCATGGTGCTTAAGGAATCGTTATTGGAAAAGGATGGAACATTAAGAAACTACGACCATAGACAGCACATTTTAAATTTTAAAAAAATATACATTTTCGCTTCATGGTGCTTAAGGAATCGTTATTGGAAAAGGATGGAACATTAAGCAACTACGACCATAGACAGCACATTTCAAATTTTAAAAAAATATACATTTTCGCTTCATGGTGCTTAAGGAATCGTTATTGGAAAAGGATGGAACATTAAGCAACTACGACCATAGACAGCACATTTTAAATTTTAAAAAAATATACATTTTCGCTTCATGGTGCTTAAGGAATCGTTATTGGAAAAGGATGGAACACTAAGCTCTACAAACATAGACAGCAGATTTAAAAAAAAAGACAAAAAAAACAATACATTCTCGCTTTCTGGTGCTTAAAGAATCGTTATTGGAAAAGGATGGAACATTAAGAAACTACGACCATAGACAGCACATTTTAAATTTAAAAGAAAAATACATTTTCGCTTTATGGTGCTTAAGGAATTGTTATTGGAAAAGGATGGAACATTAAGAAACTACGACCATAGACAGCACATTTTAAATTTTAAAAAAATATACATTTTCGCTTCATGGTGCTTAAGGAATCGTTATTGGAAAAGGATGGAACATTAAGCAACTACGACCATAGACAGCACATTTTAAATTTTAAAAAAATATACATTTTCGCTTCATGGTGCTTAAGGAATCGTTATTGGAAAAGGATGGAACATTAAGCAACTACGACCATAGACAGCACATTTTAAATTTTAAAAAAATATACATTTTCGCTTCATGGTGCTTAAGGAATCGTTATTGGAAAAGGATGGAACATTAAGCAACTACGACCATAGACAGCACATTTTAAATTTTAAAAAAATATACATTTTCGCTTCATGGTGCTTAAGGAATCGTTATTGGAAAAGGATGGAACATTAAGAAACTACGACCATAGACAGCACATTTTAAATTTTAAAAAAATATACATTTTCGCTTCATGGTGCTTAAGGAATCGTTATTGGAAAAGAATGGTACATTAAGCAACTACGACCATAGACAGCACATTTTAAATTTTAAAAAAATATACATTTTCGCTTCATGGTGCTTAAGGAATCGTTATTGGAAAAGGATGGAACATTAAGAAACTACGACCATAGACAGCACATTTTAAATTCTAAAAAAATATACATTTTCGCTTCATGGTGCTTAAGGAATCGTTATTGGAAAAGGATGGAACATTAAGCAACTACGACCATAGACAGCACATTTTAAATTTTAAAAAAATATACATTTTCGCTTCATGGTGCTTAAGGAATCGTTATTGGAAAAGGATGGAACACTAAGCTCTACAAACATAGACAGCAGATTTAAAAAAAAAAAAAAACAATACATTCTCGCTTTCTGGTGCTTAAAGAATCGTTATTGGAAAAGGATGGAACATTAAGAAACTACGACCATAGACAGCACATTTTAAATTTAAAAAAAATATACATTTTCGCTTCATGGTGCTTAAGGAATCGTTATTGGAAAAGGATGGAACATTAAGAAACTACGACCATAGACAGCACATTTTAAATTTAAAAAAAATATACATTTTCGCTTCATGGTGCTTAAGGAATCGTTATTGGAAAAGGATGGAACATTAAGCAACTACGACCATAGAAAGCACATTTTAAATTTTAAAAAAATATACATTTTCGCTTCATGGTGCTTAAGGAATCGTTATTGGAAAAGGATGGAACATTAAGCAACTACGACCATAGACAGCACATTTTAAATTTTAAAAAAATATACATTTTCGCTTCATGGTGCTTAAGGAATCGTTATTGGAAAAGGATGGAACATTAAGCAACTACGACCATAGACAGCACATTTTAAATTTTAAAAAAATATACATTTTCGCTTCATGGTGCTTAAGGAATCGTTATTGGAAAAGGATGGAACATTAAGAAACTACGACCATAGACAGCACATTTTAAATTTTAAAAAAATATACATTTTCGCTTCATGGTGCTTAAGGAATCGTTATTGGAAATGGATGGAACATTAAGCAACTACGACCATAGACAGCACATTTTAAATTTTAAAAAAATATACATTTTCGCTTCATGGTGCTTAAGGAATCGTTATTGGAAAAGGATGGAACACTAAGCTCTACAAACATAGACAGCAGATTTAAAAAAAAAAAAAAAAAAAAAACAATACATTCTCGCTTTCTGGTGCTTAAAGAATCGTTATTGGAAAAGGATGGAACATTAAGAAACTACGACCATAGACAGCACATTTTAAATTTAAAAGAAAAATACATTTTCGCTTTATGGTGCTTAAGGAATTGTTATTGGAAAAGGATGGAACATTAAGCAACTACGACCATAAACAGCACGTTTTAAATAATAAAAAAATAAATTTTTGCTTCATGGTGCTTAAAGAATTGCTTTTGGAAAAGGATGGAATATAAAGAAAAAAAAAGTTCTATACTTCTATTGGTTTGTAATATTTTTTTTTAAATTAGTGATTTTGCACGTTGCAATGGAAAAGTTTAACCCTTTAGTGGGCCATTTATTTCTAGTAAAGATAAATTAAATAATTTTTGAAATTCATATGAGAATAGTAATTGATATAAGAAAAGAAAAACTATAATATTTTTTTTAAATTAGTGATTTCGCACGTTGCAATGGAAAATTTTAATCCTTTAGTGGGTCATTTACTTCTAGTAAAGATAAATTAAAGAATTTTTGAAATTGAAATTCACATGAGAATAGTAATTGATATAAGAAAAGAAAAACTCATTTAGCTTATAAAAAAATTTATTAAAATTTTAATGCCATTTTTTTGGTGGTAAGTTTATTTACCACGACCTATTAGAAACTTATTCACTTTCATTTTTCTTTATTTATAAAATAAATTTTATTATTGCTACAAACTTCAGAAGGAACTATGCATTTTATAACTTTTATACGTTTTCTTATACTAAAAAATGATTCCCAATTTTTTTCAAATGCCCTTTAAGAAAGCTGAAGTTATTAACAAATGGAAACCTAAATTAAAAGTGGTAGAAAAGTTACCATGGACTTTAAAAATTGGTGGTAAGTATACTTACCACGGCTTTAGAAAGGGTTAAAACATAAATATAATGTTTTGTTACAAATCCTTACATTTAATAAAGGAGTAGAAAATATCTTAATTTTTTGAAGCCAAAAAATTGGTAAGGAAAGCTGTTAAACGAACAAATCATTTCTTGCGTCACAAAAACGCACATAATTATTTAATTACGCATTGCAACCAGGCAACGATCAATTAAGGTTATTCACCCTTCTACATTACCGTGCTTATAAGCCTTAATTATTGGGGTGTTTAATAGATGTAATTCTTAACAATCTTGTTCTTATTGCATGTTACTAATTACCATGATAACACGAATTATCTTTAATAATAATTGCATATAGTAATAAAAATTATTCTTGTAGGCGAAACTTTGAGAATATTTGAAGAGATGATTTATGATTGGATAATTTGAATCAGACACCATTTCCTATTGGATTTGTATATCACTATATAATATATGCATTATTTGTTTTATGTATATATATATATATATATATATATATTTAGTTGAAATAAAATATTTCATCAGAAGATTATTTTATAAATAAATTTGTTTTCATTTTTGTGTATTTTTTTAAATTAAATTTTGCATAGTTGATGGGTGTAGTTCAATATAACGATAAGCACATATTCAGTTATCCTGTAAAGCGTTTTGGGCAATTACATGTACGCAATAAGAGTGCTACTGTGGTGCAATCGGTAAAAGCGTCGCTCACTTCATTGGTGAAGAACTGACGGTCGTAAGTTTGATCCTGGCAGCCGACTAACCAACTAGCTTGTGTTGGTTGGTTGGTAGGGGATCTTTGCTGCTCGCTTTTATCCCCTATGCTGTAGAATGGAGTTTTAGATGAGTTGTTGCTGGTGATGATGACGACGACAGCTTGTGTTTGTGCTTTAAATCTGTCGCGTCTTAAAGTACTCTCGGTTAATTGCGGAGTGGTATAGTTTACCGAGAAGGGTACAAGCTCACGCGCTGTACATGTCGTCTAACCGGGGTCAAAATTATGGGGCATTCCTGTCATGGCGCCGTTGTAGAGCCCTGAAAAACGGATCTAAGTGCTTGGCCATGGCTAGATGGTGTGATAAGATATTTTAGTGCTATCGTAAAAATGGAAACAATACCAATGATCAGTAAAACGTTATAAAAAAAGTTAAGTGTTTTTCTAAAAGAATTTTCCAACAAGAAAGTTAATCACTTTAACTTTAGACAAGTTTCTTTTCTTGTGTTTTTTCGGTATAAAAATTACATAAAAAAACAATCTTATAGAATTATTTTCGAATATTTATTACATCATTTTGATTTTATAATGATCATTGATTTGATCTCACTTACCGTAGACGTTTTTCGCTTCCGACTAGTTAAAAAATAGTAAAATTTATTAAAACTTCAGCTTCAAATTATAAATTTTTTGTATTATCCCACAAATTTAATAGTTCCAATGACAAGAATGTGCTATTTAACATAGTATCTCCAATTTCTGTTTAATTATTTCTCGAAATATAATATTTTTAAAATATAATTCAGGGAAGTTCACTTTACGACTATCGAAATAAAAACACCAGATCCTACTGAACAGAACATGTGCACTCACTGTTTGAAAAATTCTTGTTAAAACTTTTAAAAAGAATTTGCCCCGTCGTTTCCGTAGAAAGGAAATTTTGAAAACGTTGTTTATCAGAAAAATATATCCACTTTTTCTGGATTAGCAAACGACTTTCCTTATCTCTGGGTTCGCAAATCAAAATTTAATGTCATCATTGCCACCAATGTTTTAATTATATTCTATATATTGATCTAAAATATATAAACTTAAATATATAATCAAGAATTTTTATCTACCAGTTTTAATCAAAGAATAATAATATATTTATATTACCAATTAAATTAAACCGTGAATTTCGATCGATAATTCTTCAAACAATCAATACGCTTTGTCTGCCAAACTTCCTGAACTAGGAACACTGCGACAAGGCCAAATTTAGTGATATTTTCTAATTCGATAGGTAACTAGAAGACAGCAGTTTGTTTCTGTAGTAAGGCATCATTCTCCAAGACGCTGAAAAAGTAAAAGCTTTACTTCTAAGCACTTTTTTCTATTTCATTTGCATTCCAACTACCACAATGATTCTCACTACAATAATAAAAGTCCAAGACGAGGGTCATAAGCACTAAGCATATCATTTTATGCTATCTTTATTTGATTTCTTAGAATACATTTTAATAAAAAACTAAAAAGTTTTTAAAATGGGTAAAAATTTATTTTGGATTAATATGTTATAATTTCTGTATTTTGTTTTTAAAATAAACAATTAAAATTTGGTATGAAAAACAATTATTTTTAATTAAGTTGCCTAGTCATATTTATTTTCTTGAAAGTGGGGTTTGCGCATTCTTCATTCGAGGGCTGTATTGCGCAGCCCTACTCGTTTAACCTTACTACAGTGCTTCTTCTTCTTCTTCTTTTTTTTTTTTTAACTCACAGTTTCTCAATTTTTCTTAAACTTTCTTTTAAAACAATTTTATAATTTCTATTTTTTTAAAGCTAAAACTTTTAAAGAGTAGCGTCCTTTTTTAGTGCTAATTCAAAAGTAGCTTTATTTTATTCTGTTTTTGACTTTAACCTACAATGATATTAAGCTTATAAAAATTCTCCCAGACTGATTGGGAGAATAGCAAGAATTAAAATTGAGCCACTAAGAGTGGAATTAAGTCTTAGTAATCACAGACAAGGTGCGGAATTAAGTTCAAGCAATGACGTATATTGTCGTCGAACGTCGATTAAATGGTCTTATTATATATTTTACGAAACACTTACTACGGAGATATTTTTAATAGTTATAAGATGCATATTTTTCACCTCAGAAAAATTAAATAGTGGTGAATAGATTATAGTAAAAAAATAGTAATAACATTTTTTACTTCTTACCAGCATCGTTGATTTATTTTTTTTGTTAATTTATCTTCTATCTATTTTCGCAAGAAGCAGGAAGAGGTCCTCAATTTAGGCTTAAATGTCTCTGCTATTTCCAAATTATCAGTTCTCAATATTAATGCCGTATTAGAATCAACATACGCAGAGTAAAGTTTCTTCGAGTCAAATAGATGCTCTCCAATATTTAATTTCTAACATTATTTTTTCAAATAAACATTTGAATAAACATAATCTCGCCTACCCTCAAAAACAAAATATTAATGAATTTAATTCTCATTCTGATATCTTCCTTGCCAAAGCAGATAAAGTTGGACAGACTATTATCCTCAAAAAATTTTATTGCTATAATAATGCTTAGAATATGTTATCCTCTGGCCTTTGCACAACTTTAGAGCCTGACCTTACCCCCTCTCATCCTACTGCAATTAAGAATAAAATAAAAAGTTCTTGCACTCTTTTTGGACTACACTAAACGTAATAAGATTCCTTTTATTTCAAATTGTGCTCGTTTTTATGTCCTTCCTAAAATTCACAAGCCTCAGCTTGCTTTTAAACCTAATGAATTTGCTCTCTATTTAGCATCTCACCTCTAACTTCCAACAATGCTGTTAAAAATTTCCAGGACTTTGTTTCCCAAACCCACATTTTGATAATCGCTGAGGCATTTACCACATTCATTGTCCCCTCTCGTCCTACTGCAATTAAGAATAAAATAAAAAGTTCTTGCACTCTTTTTGGACTACACTAAACGTAATAAGATTCCTTTTATTTCAAATTGTGCTCGTTTTTATGTCCTTCCTAAAATTCACAAGCCTCAGCTTGCTTTTAAACCTAATGAATTTGCTCTCTATTTAGCATCTCACCTCTAACTTCCAACAATGCTGTTAAAATTTTCCAGGACTTTGTTTCCCAAACCCACATTTTGATAATCGCTGAGGCATTTACCACATCCCTTGTCCCCCTCTCATCCTACTGCAATTAAGAATAAAATAAAAAGTTCTTGCACTCTTTTTGGACTACACTAAACGTAATAAGATTCCTTTTATTTCAAATTGTGCTCGTTTTTATGTCCTTCCTAAAATTCACAAGCCTCAGCTTGCTTTTAAACCTAATGAATTTACTCTCTATTTAGCATCTCACCTCTAACTTCCAACAATGCTGTTAAAAATTTCCAGGACTTTGTTTCCCAAACCCACATTTTGATAATCGCTGAGACATTTACCACATCCCTTGTCCCCCTCTCATCCTACTGCAATTAAGAATAAAATAAAAAGTTCTTGCACTCTTTTTGGACTACACTAAACGTAATAAGATTCCTTTTATTTCAAATTGTGCTCGTTTTTATGTCCTTCCTAAAATTCACAAGCCTCAGCTTGCTTTTAAACCTAATGAATTTACTCTCTATTTAGCATCTCACCTCTAACTTCCAACAATGCTGTTAAAATTTTCCAGGACTTTGTTTCCCAAACCCACATTTTGATAATCTCTGAGGCATTTACCACATCCCTTGTCCCCCTCTCATCCTACTGCAATTAAGAATAAAATAAAAAGTTCTTGCACTCTTTTTGGACTACACTAAACGTAATAAGATTCCTTTTATTTCAAATTGTGCTCATTTTTATGTCCTTCCTAAAATTCACAAGCCTCAGCTTGCTTTTAGACCTATTGAATTTGCTCTCTATTTAGCATCTCTGCTGTTAAAAATTCCCTTGACTTTGTTTCCCAACTCGCACATCTTTGATAATCGCTGGGGCATTTACCACATTCCTTGTCAATGCAACCTTCCTCGTCAAGATGGCTACATCGGACAAAATAGACGCTCTTTAAAATTTAGACTTAAAGAACACGATAGAGTTTCCGTTATCAAGAATACCAGGAATTATAAATTGTTGCACATTGTTTGGAAACTGGGGCATAAATTTACTATCGACAATGCCAAAATTATTTCCACCTAAATCACATCAGTTCATTTTGATGTCCTGGAATCTTGTTTTATTCATATGAATGCTGATTCTCATGTTAACGACATTAGTTCCGCGCCACCTCTCCATAATGCATGGAAATGCATTTCCCCCCTCTCGGTCACTGTGATTTTTCTTGTTCTGTTATTTCATTTTTTTTCTCTCTGGGCCACTGTGGTTTTTTCTAGTTTTGTTTCTCACCTTTATTTTTCCGTTAACAACTTTACGTTTTATATTTCAAATCTCATTTGTTTCTTCGCATTCATGCCTGGAAAGTCTTAAAAATGGGCGCCTATTTTTGAAACGCTGAAAACATGTCGACTTTTAATTCCTTTTTATATATTTTCGAAACGAATAAAGTTTTTAATCAGGTAATATCTTACCGCTCAGTTTCGTGGGATTTAATATAAATCAAAAGGGTTTGGTACCAGTGTTTCTTCTTTTCCTTTTGATTTAAAGATTTAAGAGCGAGAACTTTAGGACCCAGGGTTTCGGATTCTTGTACAATCAGACTCTGCTTCGTATAGCAAAGAGTATTGGCATTGCCAATATATAAAGAAAACATGCCACCTAATAATATTGTTATTGTACTTCATTGAAGTTTCGATTGCTAATGGTAAGTTTTTATTATATACGACGAGTATTTATCTTCTGCGCACCGTAATACAGTTTTATCGGAGTGTCTATCCTAGGGGGATATCTGCTCCTTCATTTAGGCTTACAAGAACTACGTAAATTACAAACAATGGTGCACATTTTTTTGTACTAAATGATATTTTTCTCTTAATAAATGTGGTAGGGGATAAATAGGTATTTTATTTTTAAAAAAGTGAATTTGGTGGAAAAAGAAGAACACCGATATCTTTGAAAATAAATATTTTTACTCGATCAATTGTGACTGATATATTATTAAGCGATTCATTAGACACTGTAATTAAATTCATCTGTCTTATTTAGAAGGAAGACGAAATTTCCATTAATTATTATATATTGACATAAAGGAATGAAAATCTTCTTTTTTTTAAACATTAATGTGGTAATTATCGAGACAGTTTTCTCCTTAATTATATTTAGAATTGTTAATTTTTGATGAAAAAAAAAAGATAAGTTATGAATAAATTGGCTTGATTTTTTTTTTTTTTTTTTTTTTTTTTGTTCAGAGCTTGTGGAGTCTGTAATTGAAATTTTTTGACTTGAACTTCATACTTTCTTGCTTTCAGCTTAAATTTATACTCAACTACAATTTCCTACGAATGCGAAGAAAAAACGAATATTATTATTAAGTATATCTTAATTTCAAATTATGTATATTTCTATTTTTTTATGTATTAAAGTAAAAGACGCTCAGGCAAATGTATTAAAGAAAAAGGCACTTAGTTCAATATTTCCTCCGTCCTAAATTAGTTGCTACATTTAGATCGAAAATTTTGCCCCAAATCAGCTTCATTTCAAGCAGGTAGAATCAGAAAAAATTTCCGATGCAGTTTTGTTGATATGCACCAGTAAAATTATACCCACGATTCATTAGCTGATAGTTTTAAGCAATCACTGGTCACTGGGTTGTCACTAAAAAAAAAAAAAAATGGGGAAAGGTTTAAGAGTGTGCGAACCCAAGATTTTTGAAAATAATTTAGCATTGATTAATGGATTGTATGTTGGTATAGTTCGTTCACCAGGAGTTGGCACTTGGCTCCACCTCCTCGGACGCAGAGTTCATTTCGGCGCGGGGAGTAAGAGGAAAAACATTTCCCCGCTTGAAATCGAGATAACCTCTAATGCGCGTAAAGCCTCCACACGGTTTTTTATAGGTTGTCCGATCAGACCACTATGAAGGTTATGACAGTTTACGAAAGAGCCCTTTAATAGAAAATCTAGTAGAAATAAGAAAGTGGTAGCAAAGATATGTCTAAATTTTTTTTAAATTTTTTAATATTATTAGTTTTTCTTATTTATTTGACTACCACTTCAATTCTACATTCGTTAATATGATTAGTTTGTCTTATTTACTCGTCTACCACTTCATTTCTTGTCTACAGATTCAATTCTCAAATATATATGAGAAATTCCTCTCAGTCACTTTTAAAATAGAATTTGATTTCATGCGCTCAAACTGTTCACTTTTTAAAAAGTCTGCGCAGACTACTTATAAGAAACCGTGTGGAGGCTCTCTGATGTAGAAGATGATGGCCTTTTTCAGTCACTTACTTCGCTTTATCATCAGCTATTATACCTTTCGTTATTCTAGCTAATTTATGTTTAAACACTTTTTTCCAGCAAAATATCTCAAAGAGAACAAACTATTCAATGAAAAGAGAGAAATATCAACAAGTTTATGAAATAAAATGCACATGTTCAAAATATGCACATGAAGATTGCGAAATAAATATTTTTGTCATACGGTCGCCAACTAGCAGCCTTCTTCACATCCTTCTCCCCAAAATAGCGAAATAGTATCCGATACCACGTGATGAAGGCGGAGCCAAGTGCCATCTCATGGTGAACGAACTATAGTTGTTAATTGGTAGCATAGCTCTTTAAAATCTCTGAAAAATGTTCTAACAAAATCATCAGTATCAATAATCAGTACAAAAATATTCAAATGTTGTAACGAATTTGAGAGTGACAAATTTATATAACAATTGAAGAAATAAATTTAAAAACATGTATTTTATCAAAATACTGTAATTGTGCATGACAACTATTAAAAAGAACTACATACGTATGTACTATTACACGCACACTAGGGTGGAGCGAAGAATTAAAGTTTTAGATATGTGAAAAGTACTACCTCCTAAAAGTTGTATATGGACTAATATATCACTCGTGATTTTTTTCAAAATTGTTATGCTCTATTTTCATTCCCCGCAAAAGCCTTAGAGCAAAAAAACAAGGTTTTCTAAATTTTTCGAAGTTTCAAAACATGTTATATAAAGTTGCGCATTAAATGAAATACTACTTCTGAATTTTTTATAATTTTTCAGCAATGTTTTAACTCTTTGCAGCAGCTGTAAAAATTTTTCAAAAAATGGAAAATTTTTAAAAATTACCGAATTATTTTTCAATTTATCAGAAAAAAAAATTATATATATTGTAAACGTTGTGTATTTACTGTAATATTGCTCATGAATTGTTTTGAAATTTTTCTGATTCATTTATCTTCTTTCCTTAGTAACGGACACAATAGGGTTTTATTTAGCTACTTTTATATTAATAATACTATTGTGAGGCTTATAAAATTACAACCAAAAGTAAACAAGAGCGAGAAAGCTAAAGATTACATCGCATCTTCACAGAAGTAGCATTGATGACTGATTTACATTTGATATAAAAAACACAATTCAGCATGAAAGAAGATAATTCCATTAAGTTGGTCGATGGATCTAAATTACTTATGTAAACTCAAAAGACATTGCTTAGCGTAGTGAGCTATCTTGCATTCGAAAGTTTCCCAAGACTTATTGACACCAAATTTGGAGGATATTTATCAGAAGAAACTGCTTGGCTTCTGTAGTGAGATCAGAAATGCTACTCTCTCCCCTTTCTGATAAAATTTCTTCAATCCATTGAAATTTATTAGTGAGAGGTGTTCGCACAGTTGACCAAACTCTCGCCCATTGGTCCGGAAATCCTTGAGGACTCACTGTAGAACTCGCCAATCACTTACTGCAGATCTTTTTCGAATTCTTTTAAAGCAGGCAAATAACACTTAATTCCATTCATTACCGTAGTTCTATCGTAACCAACTACAATAAGTTGAGAAGCATAAGTTGTTTCATCATTTATAAAATTCAAAATAGATTCCTTTATACTTGGCACTGAAGGAGAGGATGGAAAGATGTGCCCAAGTTACATAGTTTCCATTTCTTTAATAATCGATATACATATTGTTCTATTCTAAATCTGCGATGGAAACGACCATCTCTTGTCTCGCCGTTTTGTTTCTTCTTCCATCAAAGTAAATATCTCGAAGTTTGATTTCCTAATTTGCTACTTTTACTTGATTCTGCAGATTATTTTTGGGGTTTTCTTCACTCCCTTTGTACTCTACATCTGTCTACAATAATCGAAGAACCTTTGTATTTTCTAACTTTATCTTTCATTTTTCTTCGTTGTACTTTCTTCATCTTTCCTTTCTCAAAATTATGCGGTAATGTTACTTAAAGGCAGCACCAGGTCTATCCGGAAGTTCATAGTGGCACATGTTCTAGAAAATGTTCAAAGTTTAATTCTGGTTTGGAGTGTGACTGAGGTTGAAGGTGGTGGAGAGTTCAATACTTTTTTGATATCAAATTCCAAGTTTTCAAAATTCGCTACTTTGCCTTCTTTTGTAACTAAAATGTTTAGATTCAGCTTCTTTTCTCCAAAATGTGGAAACCTATGCTTTGCCTAACGCTAGATTCATTTTTTTATCTACCACTCTTTCTAATTACCTGTTCACAGACTTGCAAAATAATCGAACCAATACCTTCTTTACTTTTTTACAGCTGCAATATTTGTGGTTAATTTGCCCCGATTCTCTTGTTAAAGCGTCAAATTTAGTCATAAACAGGTATATTTATTTCTGGTGATAGTACAATTTTAAAATTATCTACCTTTTCTCATTTCATCAAAGCAATGATTCTTTTCTAATGTAGAACTGGAAAGTAAGTTATACACCAAATTTATCATGACAGCAACTTCTACTCTAACTTCACTTTCTTTTACCTTTTACTGTCCGATGCTATTCTCCGTTAATGTGTCGTTGTTATTCAGCCGAATCCAATTGTAACGTCGTAACACATCTTCTCGTTTGGCAATATATAAAATACATATAAATTATTTTGAATAACATTAATAGGAGACCACTTTATCTCGAGTTGAAGACATATTTAACTTTTTCACTTCTCGCTACATCAACTAAACTGCGTAACAGTGAATAATGGAATGGCGGTCTCTTGCAAAAAAAGAAACCACAATCTTTACACTTGTACTATCCATCATTTCAGGGAAAAAAAAGAAAAATCCATTGCTGGCTTAAAAATCCATGCCTACAGAACTTTCCAACATGCCTTGCTTCTGACGCTAAAATGTATATTGTGAAAATAAAACTGCAACGTATCGCTAAAAAGGAAAATTATTGTAAAAATTGCGAACATTGTATTAAAGGAAAAGTTTATAGAAAAAATGCGAAAATCTCACTCGCAATATTACATACAAAACAGAAGGCTGGCGAGGTTATTTGTTTTTGTTTGAGAAGTTTTGGAAACTTTATAAATTTGCATAAAATTTGAATAAGATGATGCATAAAAAATCTGAAAAAATTCTCGTGTGATATTAAAGTCTATGCACAAATTTGTGCTTATCAATTATCTAAAACTATTGTTTTTTTTCGCTCCTCCCTGACGCACACATGTAAATGTTAAACGACAAAAAAAAGTTTAGTAGATATTCATGAACTAGTGAAATTCTGACAAATGATACATAAAATGTATTCGCATATTTTTAAATTGACTCAGTAATTAAGCTAAATAAATTTGGTTTTGGAATTTATAAATTAAAAGATAATTTATATATAAATTATATAATCTCTGTTTTTCAATAGTTAGAATTATTTTCTGTGTTCTTTTTCAATAGTTAAAATGGTTTTCAATAGTAAACCTAAGTTCAAAAACGTAAGACTGTGGTTTATTATGTTTGTAATAGTTTATATAATTGTCAAAATATTCTTTTGAGTAACATTTTTTTATAATAATAAATATTTGCCTCAATATACATAACAAAAAAAAAAATCTTTTTCTTTCTCTCTTAATCTACTGTACTAAACTTATAACCAACAGAAGTCGGAATCAGTTCAGAAGTCGACCTCGACTTCTGAACTCTTACTCAACATTCCTATGATTGCAAATTTTTTAATTATGAATTTGCTTAAAGACAATTGACTGAATCACTAATATAGGAATAATCCGTGAAAACAATTAAAACTGTTTTTTTTAGCCATTATGTTCGCCAGCGTTTTTTTAACAGTTTACCATGTCGTACTCTTTGAATAGTTTAGTAAAGAAGAAGTTATTTTTATTTTTTCTAAGCAGAATTGAGATTGATAAAATCTTACTGAATCTTAAAAAATTCTCTTTCTTTCTTTATTTAACAGGAGCGGGGCATCTGGGCCGCGCAGAAGACCCATATCCCATTCATCATGAAATTATAGAAAAATTAAATAAATATAGAAACAGTTTGTATACATAGTCTCTGGGGTGACTGATATTGTAGAGTAAGCACCTTGCTTGTTTAACTGGAGAAAAAAAAGTGAAAATAAATCTAAGCAACTTGCTGTAGTAAAGATGGCTGTGAATTTATTGTCAACATGAGGTAGCAGGTTCGGATTTCAAGGCTGGTATTGTAGTTGAGGCTGTAATCTATTGATGTTTTGAACTATTGCTACGAACTATTCATATAAGAGTTGGAGATTTTTATTTATGTTGGTAGTTTTGGTGTGAGGCGTCAGAGGTGAAGTGTGCAGCATTAGGTCTAAGGTTTTTGTCTTTTTTAAAATTTTCAAATTTAAATATTTCGTTGAAGTTAGCTGTATTGCAGTTGATTGCTTTGTCGTAAAAGTCTGCATTAAGTTTGTAAATATGCTGAGAGAGAGTCGGGATTTTATGGTCTTTGTGGATGTTTGAGTTTCTAATGAACCATCTGGCACAGGTGATTTTACGGAGTATTTTATTCTGGCACTGGTTCAGTTTCTTCATAAGATGGTCTGGAATTGTGGCCGAAGCAGGAGAAGCATATGTTAGAATGGGTCGGATCATGGAAGTATATAGCAGTTTTTTACATTTAAGTGAAACATTCTGGGTGTAGATGAGAGGTTGAATTGCATTTATTGCTGCATTGGCCTTGTCTATTGTATTTTTTATATGGTCGCTCCAGGTGAGTTTGCTGTTTATGGTAAGTCCGAGCTACTTTGTTTTGTTTACTATTGGAATTTGGATATCGAAAAGCTTTGGTTTGCATTGAGGAAGTATTTTGATTCTTTTTTTTGTATGATTATGATCTCAGATTTTCCGGCATTGACCGCTATTTTCCAATTTCTGCAGCATTCTTCTATTTCTTAAATGTGTTCTTGTAATTTTATTAGGGCAAGGTTTGGGTTTCTGGATTAAGAAATTACTAGTCCTAGTGTTTTTATTTCATTGGGCACCTGGGCCGCAAAGCGGCCCGTATCCCATTCATCTGGAATTTTTACACAGTTTTGGTTGAGCATTGAGGTAAGCAGGCAGTGGAGTTGCTTTTATGAATGTTTCAAACACTTTGCTTGAATAACTAAAAAGGAATCAAAAATAAAATAAGCAGCTTGCTCTAAACTGTGTTTGTTTGATTTTGGAGTTGTTCAGAACTGTATCAGCATGAGGAAAAGTTATTTTCAGAAAGGTTGATGATATTATTTGTTTTGATAGTTATGATATGAGGCGTCGGAGGTGAAATGTGCAGCTATTGGTCTGTAGTTTTTATCTTTGATATAATTTTCAAATTTAAAGACTTCATTAAAATTTGCTGTTTTACATTCTATGGCTTTATCGAAAAAATCTGCGTTTAGCTTGTATATATGCTGTGATAGAGTTGGTATTTTGAGGTCTACATGTATATTGGCATTTCGTATGAACCATCTTGCACCGGTTATTTTTCTAAGGATCTTGTTTTGGCATTGGTTTAATTTCTTCAGTAGATGTTGAGGTATCGTTGTCCAGGCAGGTGAGGCATAGGTGAGTATTGGGCGGATCATTGCTGTATATAGTAGCTTCTTTAGTTTAAGTGACATATTCTGATTGTATATTAATGGTTGTATGGCTATTATTGCTGCATTTGCTTTATCTATTGTGCTTTTGATATTATCATTCCAGGTGAGTTTGCTATTGATTATAAGGCCAAGATAATTTGCTTTTTTAACTATTGGTATTGGTATATTGAACATTTTTGGTTGAAATTGTGGAAGTATTTTAATTCTTCTTTTTTGTATAATTAATATTTGTGATTTTCCAGCGTTTACTGCAGTTTTCCATTTTAAGCACCAGTCTTCGATTTCATATATATGGTCTTGTAGTTTTTGAAGAGCATGATTTGGGTTTCTGGATTTAATAATAATACCGGTGTCATCTGCGTAATAGGCTGTTATGCTATTATAATCGGCTTTGTTTATAGGAAAATCATAAGTGTATAATATGTATAAAATCGGTCCCAGAATGCTGCCCTGAGGTACTCCGGCTGTGATGTTTCTTTTTGTCGATTTTTTGTTTTTGATGGTGACTTGAAATGTTCTATCAGAAAGATAGCAGGATAGGAGTTTGATAATGCCGGTTGGAAAATTCAGTTGTATGAGTTTATATATTGTGCCAGTATGCCATACTTTATCAAATGCTTTGGATATGTCGATCATCAGGAAGGCTATTGTTTCCTTATTTATGATTGCTCTGCCAGTATAGTCTATTATTCGGAGTAACTGTTTGGTGGTATCTAGTTTTTGTCGGAATCCATACTGCTCGTCGGGGAGGGCTGTAAGTAGTGGTTTCATTCTGTTGTAGATGATTTTTTCGTATATTTTTCCAAGTATGTTAAGTAGACTGATTGGGCGATAACTCTCAGGGCAGCTTGGGTTCTTATTTTTCTTGAGAAATAAAATGACTGATGCGTTTTTCCAGATTTGTGGGTAGTAATTATGAGCAATGCAGATATTAAAAATATGCGTGATTTTGCAGATGTAGTTGTTTGGTAATAGTTTAATCATTTTATTCTTTATCCCGTCTTCACCTGGAGCTTTATTGTTTTTCAGTTTTTGTATGATGCTGCTAACTTCTTGATTATTGGTTGAATTTATTGTTTCTGGGATGAGGTGTTCAGTTTGAAACTTATTAACTTCTTCTGTGATGATATTGTGATGATTTTGGTCAGAGTTGATATTTGGTGAAAATTGGTTTTGAAGTGAATCTGCGAATATTTCGATTTTTTCTGATATTGTGTACGCTGTGCCTGATGGTCCATTTATTGGTCTGTCTATTTGAGGAGTTGTTTTCAGTTTCTTGGCCATTTTCCATATAGAGTTGTCGGTAGTGCAGAGGGAGGTGAATTTTGCTTGCCACAGTTGTTTTTTATATTTTTTACTGCGTTTTTTAATCTGGTTATTGAGTTGTTTTATTTCGTCCAGGTGTGCTGGGTTTAACTACTTAATCTACGATTCAACTATAAATTCATGTAGGTCATTAAAATCCACGTAGTTTTAAAGATACAGAGAGACTAGAAAAAAAAAAAAAAACATCCCAAAAATAAAATGAAATGCCAAAAAATGGGGTAAATATTACTTCGTTATTGTCAATAAATTATAATTGGCTATTAATATTGTTTATTCCCAAAGTTTCAACTATTTTTGTACAGTGATCTTCGAAATATTACAATTCCTAATTGAGGCGCTTTTTTCTAAGAAATTACAGCTAGTAATCTTAAATTCAATATTTAAAGTTTTAAAAATTAAGTGGTAATTTAACTAATACTACAATTATTGATTTTCTATGAATGTAAATACTTTTCTAATAGTACAATAAGTAATTCTGCGATTGCTTTAATTTCTTTCAATATTTTTTTAATTAATGATATTTTAAAATTAAATAAAGATCTTCTAACCACTTATTAATTACCTCCGTTTATTTATCTTCATCATCTATGATGTTAAGACGTTCTAAAAAATGTTTCCAAGAACCGGAATTATAATTAACAAGTTATTTTATAATTTTGCATTCGAAGTACTTGTATTCTTTATTTAGAGTCTTAATTTAAACGATGCCACTACTAAAATGGTAACGTATTTGCCCCAGAACTAAATGTTTATTTACTGTTTTAGACAGCAATAATTTTATCCAAGTCAATATGAATGTTTCTGAATATGAATGTTTTACTTACTATTAGATCTATTACTTTACAATCATCATTTTACGATATTTATTTTACCATTATTTTCGTGATTTCGTAAAATTTTAATTACTATTTTCTAAACTCTTACTAATGATGTCCATTTAATATCAATCTTTATCTTTTATCCTCACTAACATTTCTGATCACTATCACTTAAAGCAATTTTTACTTGATACAGTTATTCAAGCTTTACAATTATATTTATGATCACTTAAAATTTTAATAACTATTTTCTAAACTCTTATTAATGATCTCCATTTAATATCAATCTTTATCTTTTATTCTCACTAACATTTCTGTTCACTAGCACTTAAAGCAATTTTTACTTGATACAGTTATTCAAGCTTTACAATTATATTTATGATCACTTAAAATTTTAATAACTATTTTCTAAACTCTTATTAATGATCTCCATTTAATATCAATCTTTATCTTTTATCCTCACTAACATTTCTGTTCACTAGCACTTAAAGCAATTTTTACTTGATACAGTTATTCAAGCTTTACAATTATATTTATGATCACTTAAAATTTTAATAACTATTTTCTAAACTCTTACTAATGACGTCCATTTAATATCAATCTTTATCTTTTATCCTCACTAACACTTCTGTTCACTAGCACTTAAAGCAATTTTTACTTGATACAGTTATTTAAGCTTTACAATTATATTTATGATCACTTAAAATTTAAATTACTATTTTCTAAACTCTTAATAATGATTTCTTAATATCTAACATTTCTCCTTAATTTCTCTCAAAGTAATTTTTACCCGATGTTAATCTCCAAGCTTTACAGTTACATTTACGATATCTTAAAATATAAACCACTATTTTCTAAACTCTTATTATTGATTTCCATTTAATTTCAATCTTTATCATCACTGAACATTTCTCTTCAATTACACTAAAAGCAATTTTTACTCGACATCCAAGCTTTACAAATTAACGAAGTAAAATAAAAAAATTGACAACTCCTGCTTGTTTCCAAGATAAAAGTATGACAGGATTAACGAGGGGTACTATCTCACTACAGTTTTCCAAGGTAAAAAAATATGTCACACAAAAGATAGGAAGCCACGTGCTCAACAGAGGTTAAGACCCGCAACTCGTGGTGTCATTCCGCTAAATAATCGAACCGAAAAAAACATCAGACCGCCACCTGGATCAAAACAACTCCCCGGCACTTTATCGGCCTCTTTCGCTTCACTGGTTAATGTCTTCCCTAAATAAAGTAAACACAATATATCGAAAACAAGATTATGTCTGAGGAAAAAGAATTTAACGGCCGCGTGCTACCAGGTCCCTGTCAAGCTTTGTTGGCCAAGAAAGAGTTGGTTTGAGATTTGATGAGTCTGTAAGCTGGATTAGGTGTCTGGTCCTTTGTTATTTTTGAGGGTACTGACCGGATTTTAAGCTCTTTTTTGAAGAACCGTAAATTGCAGCCGTAGTACTGAATGGATTTAGCATCTGTGGTATAAATATTTTAGGGAGCAAAGTGTTAGAATTAATGGAAAGTTTCAGCAGTGGGATATAGGGGAGTTAGAGAGGGACATTTAGAAATGAAGTCATAAAATATAGTTTATGCTTTGAACATTTCTTGTCTTAATTTTTTCCTGACATATACATGACGAATTTCAACAATGGCAAAAAATAGAAAAACCGAGAATTAGTTTTTTAACAAATAATCAAACCTACCTACACTTGAGGTTTAATCGAAACATTATCTTTAAAGGTAGTTAACTGATAAGTTCTGATAAAACTTATAAGTTATTTTATAAGTTATAAGCAAGACAACTTGTTTATCTGACTTTTTATAAATCTATGTATATTAGTTGTGGACACTTTTTTTTTCAATTCTAATTTATTAAATTATTAACGCGAACTTTAAATACAAGTAGGTCAAACCATAGAATCAGCATTGTGCACAGATTCATCGACCTCAGTCAGCAACTATCCAATTGCATCAATCTCCTGTTCAACCTGCAGTCTACTCTGATCAGCTGAAAACAAAAATACAAACTCTGAACATTAAATATGAACTCTAAAAATTCAAAATTATTATTATTAATATCTACTGTATTAAACTTAAAAGTAACATTTTCCAATTGAATTGAAAACCATGTAAAATCCAAATTGACTGTAAATTCTTTTATTATTTATTTTTGTATTATTTTCCTTTTATTATTGCCACCATAATGTTGCAAAATTCAAAATGTCTTTCATCCAATGTTTTATTTCACGATGTATTGGGTTAGGGGACGCTTCGCGGCCCAGGCACCCAATTTATTTTAAATAAAGAAAGAAAGAAATACAAGTAGGAAAATTTTTTTCTTAAACTTAGAGAAATTCCATAGTAATTGGAGGGTATGAATAATGTGTGTATAAAATAAAACTTTAAGCACTTAATCTACGATTCAACTATAAATTAATGTAGGTGATTAAAATCCACGTAGTTTTAAAGATACAGAGAGACTAGAAAAAAACATCCCAAAAATAAAATGAAATGCCAAAAACAGGGGTAAATATTACTTCGTTATTGTCAATAAATTATAATTGGCTATTAATATTGTTTATTCGCAAAGTTTCAACTATTTATGTACAGTGATCTTCGAAATATTACGATTTTTAATTGAGGCGTTTTTTTCTGGTCATCCTGTAAGAATTACAACAGTTTTAAGGGTTTAAATTGTCAAAATTAAGTGGTATATTTAAGGCGGTGTGACATTATTGTCAGTTTTAACTCCACCATTGCTGAAAAGGTTATAAGTAAACCAATAAAACGCACATCTAATTTTCTGTCTTTCTTTAAGGAATAAATACTCAAACAGAGAAGTAAAACATTACAACTCCATCAAAAACAATTATCCAACCAATCACAGAATCCATGGCAATCAAAATTCAAATGACCATAACTTATTGTTTGATAAATGCAGCCTGAAAACTAATTCAGGGTACCCTCGAGGGGTATTTAGAGCCCACCCATTCGAAAATCCATTCCTACATCCACTTGTCAGATGGATTGAGCCACTGCATGCGGTCAGCCCAAGGCACGCCCCTTTTCCATTCGATAACTTAATTGGCACCTTTGAAGAATTCTTTTTAGAATTTTGAATTCTAGGCACGCGATATAAGAAAATTGGTTTTAATTGGTCTCACGACTTTTATTTCAATCCCTTCAGGGGGTGCTCTCTGTGGGAACATCACGATTTTTTTTTTTCATCCACCAATTAAGAAATCCAAGTACCACGTTCATTTTTCTAGATGAGTAGTTGGTAAAAGAAATTAGTTATATGTGCTCCGATTCGTTGCCAAATGGGTTTTTTGGCGATTAATCTTGGAGCTTGTAAGAAGTTGAATAGATTGGATAATTTCGAATTGTTACTATGTTGATATCAACTTGAGAGCTTCGTGATATGTAAAGAAATAATCTTTTTGTTTTACAAAACGCTAAATTGAAGACTGCTATATAGATCGAATGGAATCTACAAGGTGGTCGTGGGCTCTATTAGTTGAAAAATTACTTGATAAAATGTATTTGATTAAAATGGATTATCTGGGATACATATGTTGACGTACTATAATAAGTTGCGTAAACAACATGCAGATATGGTGAAACATTAGAATTATGAGTATAGCTTAGAGAAAATCAAAATAAAATAAATGAATTTGTACTAAAAAATGATATTTTTGAGTAATACCACTGACATCATAATTTTTTTAAATTAGCGTGTGTAATAAATAAAAAAAAAAATTTAAGATTTGATGGAGTATCTAGGATTCGCACAATCTTTAAAATGTGTAGTCAATAATGTGATAAGAAAATTACAGATTTCTTTTTATTAGCTTTCACTTTAAAATTAAAATTCTCTGAGTTCACAATTAGGCATATTTGTTTTGAAATATTAATCACAGTAGTGAATATGACATCTTATTTTTTTACTTGCCTTACCACATAAGATTTAATAGACCGCTCAAATCCTAAATACCATAAGCAAAGCTGCCAGATTTATGCTTTTTGCAATATATTTTATAACATTGATTTAAGTGCATTTTAATTTAGTGGATTATTTTCTTATTTCGCTGTCATTTAGAAGTGTTACACAAAAATTAATGAACTTATATTTACAAGCTAAGATTATTTAAACGTTATGGTCGTTAAACTTGTTTCAAAACAGAATTATTAACTCGAGGATCAATTAAAGCATAAATTTTGTTACCACTAGGAAAATGTTTTAGTTAAAAAGCTTAAAATTTGGCAGCTACTTTAAATTTTAACTATAATTTTAATTATTAATAATTGTGAAGTTCTTTATTTAAAAAATAATAATTAAAACACGTCTAATTTATTAAACGATAACTTTGTCTTTATACCCCTTCCAAATACTCTGATACAAAGATTATAAATCAAGTTTTTTTTTCTAAATATCTCCAGCACTTAGAAACATATTATTAGCTTAAGTTTTTTTTATTGTTACACATACAAGTTTGTGTACTCAACTTTATAAGCGTTATTAAGTTGATGAGCAGATAGCACAAATTATATTCCTTCTAAATAGAATTTGCGCCTTAAGGTTACGTCATTAACCCACACTGTTTCGCTCCTCTCCCTTATCATGGTTTTGATACATGTTTCCCCCCCTCCCTTACGCCAGCATATTCCAACTTCTTATTGTAACGCACTGCCGTAGGAAAAAAGGAAGATTTGCCGAAACCATAGTAACAGAGGGAGGAAATGTGAAGAGTGGGGAAATCACGTAACTTGGAATCACGTATTTACTTTACAAGGAGTATAAAGAAGTGAGTGCCTCATGGTGATACATCGAAAGTTATGGCGGGATTCTCACCCGCTACCTTCGCGCTAACAAGGCGAAACAGCAAGTACACTCGGGTAGGAACTTCTTTATACTTTTTTTTTTTAAGCGAATGATGTTTTTAATTAAGTTATATTTTACTGTTTCATTTTCTTGGGATTGTATAATTAATAATGTTTTAATGGTTAATACATTCAGAATTGTCTTCATTTCTTTTATTTTTCAAAGTTGTTTTAAAAAAAGTCGAATGTTTAAAATTTGATTTATTGGGGTATTATTCAACAAGTTTCGCTCAAATTTTGCATTTTGCCATGTAAAATTACATACTTTAAAATGATGTAAAAAATTTTATACCTTACAATTCAAAATGTTTTCAACTATTATTAAATAAAATAATAAAAAATAATAAATATTTACTAAAGTTTATTTTTCGCATGGAATTATCTTTGGAAAAATGAATTTTCTAATTGTGGGCGAAAATTTTTTCAATTCGCTTAAAGAGTTCCCGAGATTTGGTGAAATACGAAAAAATTATCATTAAGGGGTCTAAATTTTGAACTATTCTCATGACCAAACTATGGAGACCATATTTCCCAAATTGCGTCTACTATTTTGGAATCAGAAATCTGAATTCGTCGAAAAAGAAAAAAAGACGCGTTTATTGAGAGAGATTATGTTTTTGTGTGTGATTTCGTAACTTAAGATAACGTCTGCACAAAATTATTAGCATATTTGAGGTCACCCCCTGGAACCATTACGATTTTTTTTTTTTTTTTTTTAACGTATGCCTGTTTAGGCAGAGGGGGTGCTATTGTTATTGTTTTTCAGTGGCGCCATCTATGGCCAAGAATTCGACTTCTGCCACACCATTCACACAACCACAAACCCGTTTATAGGGCGGTTCACATTCACACACACAAAGGAGAAAGGACATAGAACACACAGAGAGAGAAAGAAACATCCATGCCTTGTCCGGGATTCGAACCCAGAACCTTTCGGATGCAATGACAGTTCCCCCTACACAGGCCGGTCGGCAATCATTACGATTGAATCCTAGAACGTGAAGATCCGATCATTAGATCAAAAATTATTCAGGGTAGTTCGTTTTTTTCTTCTTTTTCTTTCATTCTTTCTTTTTTCTTTTTTTGCGCACTTATTTAACTTACAAACTCATATGTTTTCGTATTTTTATACTTTTCCCTATTCGTGAAAATAGATAGCTTATTTTCCTTAAATTTTAAACAGTCACGGTATATGACCTACCAAACAGAAACTAAAAATATGAATTTCACTGTTGTGCTACAATTGTATACAATAATGCGAAAGAAATATTATTACATTGTATTTCCTACGCATTTATTTCAAAATACTAATTTATATAGCAGACAATTCGGCACCATACATCACAACTAGATTTTTTCATTTTAAATTTTCGTTACATTTATCTTCCGAACGTTGCAGAGTAAGAATAATATTAATTTAATATTGAAACAAATTCATATCAATAAAACGTATTTGTATGCAGTCTCCATAACACAAAACGCTTTTAGCTCTACGGGAACTATTATTATCCATTTCAATTTGATGTCACGGAAACGTCAAAATGAGGCGCAAGTCTAACAAGAACTACTCTCGTTTTTTTCAGTCTTATTAGGGGCCTTTAAAAGCATTTATGGGACCACACCGGGAGACGAGTTGTGTGATCCCAAAGTTTTCTTTTTCAATTTCTCTCGAATTTGATGTTTCCCTTTCAAAAAATTTTCCATTCAAGCTCCCATATAATCTGACAGGTGTCAGGAAAACCAGTAGAAGAAACATGTGACGCCTTTTTTACCCTCTTTGTTTGAAAATTGTTTAAATAGGGTCTCGTTTCTCAATCAAATTTTTGTTCGCAGAAACGAATTAGTCATGTCCTTGATGCTGGCTTTTAAGTTATAATGCCTTTATATACATATATTGTGTATTTTGTAGCGTTTCTAAATGTAATTAAAAGTGATTAATAAGAACTTTTTTTGTGCGGTTAGATAAAATATTTATTGCTGTTATGCCAATCGATAAAAAATATACCTCTGGTGAAAACTAAGGCGACATGTTTTAAAAAGGAACTGTCTTCCTAATTTTTTAAAAAAAAAATCAATTGTATTCAAATTTAATAATCATACAATTTAATTATGTTTCATCTTATATGTTGACAAATGATATAATTCCCTTTTTAGTGTGGCTACAATTTCGTGAAACCAAAAAAATAAAAATTAATATTTTTTTTTTTTTCAAATTCTAGGAGGTAAACACTCCAATTCGCTCCGCTCTCCAGCCCCCATGGTTGCTTCTCATTCATCATTGAAGATAAAGAGAAGAACGGTTTATGTCCATTTTTTACAACAGTTACGATTGGATTGCCATATGTTGCATTTTGAAGATGGCTAAATTTAGGCAATTCAATAACATTTAAAATCAAGATATTTTTGCATGTATTGTATACCAGTGAATTGATGTTTAATTTTTGTAGTGGTAGTTACGCCACTTCAGTGGACAATAAGTAGATCGACAAGCACGGTTTTTTCCTTCTTTTTTTCCTTCAAGTTTAACTGTTAATAATTCTTGAACTATTAATCGAATCGTATTCCATCGAACTTTTTGTACAATTTTCTACACATTTTTTAATTTACAAGTTTCTAAGATTTTGAGCAGCAAAGCAAACTGTAACGTAAAACAAAAATAATTGAGAAAATAGTTACAAAAAAAGCATTTAAAATTAGGTGCATTTTGTATACCTCTACTACCATTCTTCTAAACATTATATTGCTATAAAACTTTAATTAGCAAAGCAGACTGTAACGTTAAAGAAAAATAATTGAGAAAAAATTCGCAACAAAAATCACTTAAAATTAGTTACATTTTGTAATTAATGTACCTGTGTAAATTACATTGTCCTACCATACTTCTAAACGTTAATTTGCTGTCTTAAAGAGAGAAATTTCTACGAAACATGAATTTACTACCATTATAACATTTTTATAAAACAAATAGGAACCATATTTTTACTTAAATTTTGACAACATTATTAAAATACATGTATTACAATTTTATAATACCCTGTATATGTTCTTATCGAATTATAATAAGTCAACGTTTATAATTACAATAAAAGCTTTTTTTTTTTTTTTGGAATTTTTTTATCTCAATATTTTTAAGATACACCTTTAATGAATGAGGCCCATATTTATATTCATAAGATTCCAATACATTATATCATAATTAGAACTAACAAGTACATAAGATTTTTTTTTATTTTGTCTTAAAACGCTTCCGGTGGCAGAATTCTGCCCGAATTGAGATTCATAAAAAAACATATCAATAATACACAGATTGGCATTTGCATTTCATTAAAAAGATTCATACTATTGATGACAAAGCAAAATATGGATGGCATGTCAAAATTTCGCCCTATAATTTACGACTGGGCGTACATTTTATTAAAAGTTAAAGTGCGATCCATTTACTGTGACGCGCGTAATAGATGAGTTTTGGTACGAAAAAGTGTTTTTCAGATATTATTTTCTACACAGTTAGTGTCACACCCTACAAAAATAATATGTGATTATAGTCGATATCTTAATCGAAAAGTGGTTAGTATTTTTTTTTCTTTCCTTTTGCAATATTATTTTATGATAACCAAGTAAATTGTTAATGTTATGTTTTTTTCCTGAATTACTATACTTTTTACCGTGTTTATAGTACCTCTCGAAGATCTTGTGGGAAATAGATTTTGGAAAATTTCATTAAATTTAAGATACGTTTTTTTTTCTGTCAAAAATTTTGAGAATACGAAGAATTAGATTTTTTATTTTCAAATTTCGAGATTAGATAAGCAGACGAAATTTTTCGATTCTTAGAAATGTCTTTTGGAAACGATCATGAAGGATTTACGCATGGAGCTATATTCTACTTTTATGTAAAAAAAGTTTATCAGATGTCTAATATCCAATTTTCATTGTAAAACGTAATGGATTAAAACAACGTGAAGAATCAGTTCTACTAAATATATAAAGGGTAATCAATGTTTCCTATTCTTTATACAAAAGAAATTTGCATTCCTAAAGATTTCTTATTCCAATAACAATCTAAACAATTAAACCTTATATGGAGGGCAACATTGTTTATTTTTTTGCTGATCCATTAGCCAGAATTTACCTCTAACGACTGGCACAATATTAATTCCTCTACGTGACAAAGTTGATGCTTAAAATGGTTCATTACAAATCGGTTTAAATGACGTTATTAATTAGTACTGAAATGGAAAGTAATACTATTAATTAGTTCTGTAAAAACAATGTGTTTTTTAGTCACAATTAATTTTCTAGAGCATGTTTTAAGAAACGAATTCAATAAAGAAAGGATAACTATTTTATTTTATAACCATCGACCTAATTTTGGATTTACGACTACCATAATGTTCTTTAGGTATCTACATGTCCACCAATGTAATTTTGAATACAATCCAGAAGACAAGAGAAATCAAGCATTAGGAGAAATTTGCTTTCGTAGAGGACATTTTGATGGAACTAACCCGCATTTGCGTTACTTGGAGAGGAAAACGACTAAAACCTCTCAAGGTTAGCCGGATGGCAAGGGGACTCTAACCCACGATCCGTCTACCACTGTCGATATTTTGCATCAATACTGTGGTCGGTGTGAGCCGGGTGCGGAATTCGTATCGACCATCCATCGTTGTGTTTCGAACCCGGTTCACCTTATTAGGAGGCAAACACTCTATCCCCTGAACCACCACGGCTCAAGGATAACTATTTTATTTTATAACCGTCGTTGAACAGCCGACCCAATTTCATGGGTTTACGACTACTAATGTTCAACTCCGTAGCCTTGTAATTTTGAACCAATCCTGAAGACAAGGAAACTCCTGGATCAGTACCCCCAGAGGTATTGATTTGTTATGGGAACATGGAGGACTTTGAGACTCGACAGATTTAACGTGCATCAGTCACCATTTACTACACGGGGAGTCTTCGGCCGGCGAGGATCGAACCCACGACCTCTAGGATACGGGCCCAGCGCCCTACCGACCAGGCTATCCCGGCCTTAAGGATAACTATTGGCAAAAGTATTGAATTAACATAATAGGTTCCATTCCATAGGAAAATTTATTAGTGGAATCTATAATGCTAACTAGATTTGTTCGCTAGATATTATTATAAAATAATAACACCATAAGTATTTATTTTCGAGTACTGATGATTTAATCAATAACTTTTCCTTTTTTTATCCGGACAAAACTTCGTTTAACAATCAATAAATTCTAAACAAAGGGATAAGCAGAGACCCGTATGATGTTTTGTTTTTATGTTATTATCTTTTACTTGCTGTTAATATTTTGCATGACATTTTACTTATTTCTGTAGCGAAGTCATAATTTTGACATTTTAGATTGATTTAAAAAACTTCTTTGAGGATACAAAAGACAAAATAACGATCTAAAAATAAAGAACCAACAGACAAAAGACTTAGCCTTCAAAAAAAACTTATCACTAGATTTGATTTTATTCTTGCCCTTCACCACTTTACATTATTTTAAGCAAAATAATTGCTGAATATAAAATGTATAATTTACTAATAAGCAAAAAAAGGTTCTCGTTTGAGGGAGAATTTGTCTTTTTTCCCCCAAAAAGGATCAAATCTGGAATTTACTTTTTAGTAGCTCATATAAGAAAATAAATACTTTATTTAAACAATCATGTATTGTTCTTCTTTTCTTATTTGCTCTTTTACTACTTTAAATGCATAAAAAGTTGCACGTTAGTGACAATAAAAGCTATTACGTGACTTGATAACCTTATCTTTAAATAAAATAAAATCAAAATGCAAAGATTAATGAGCATATTTATGAAGAATTTTTCTCTTCATAGTTTAAGGTACTGAAATGTCATAAAATTATAATGTATTAATCTAAATTTTAAATCATCTTACTCAAAGTCATTAAAAAAAAATTGTTTCTTGGAAATAAGGTTTTATTGCAATAGTACATGTTTCTGTAGCATTAAGAAATATGTAGCACCCTATTATTAAGAATTTTCAAAAATTATCATTTATATTGAGACATTAATAGCGATAGCTATTTATTAATTTAACGTAATCATTGTTTTAAGTAGTACAGATATATGAATTAATTAAAACGAAGACAGAATTAAAAACACATTTATCAAATTCTTCATTCCAATGTCATCATATACTACATTACAGATGGTTTTTCTTTAGCTTTTTAGTTCACGGAGATAAAATTCATGAGAAACAACAGTTTTAAATCATTTTTCCAACACCACCGCCTCTGGCGATCGAACATGAAATCGCGACCCTGCATCACAATGACAGTAATTGAGAAGCAGCAGCTTGACATCTCTACTCCACTCGGTGGTCCCATTTTACCCGACAAACAACGCGGCAAGCCGAACATCTTTATCTCGATTAATTGAGCATTTAGATTGGATAATCATTACTTGGCCCCTAAGTATTATAGGGACTGGGATATAATTACGATGAGGCTTTTTTGCTTTCCGTACTTTTATAATTACGCCTCGTTCTTTTTACGTGCCTTTTGTTTACTTAATATTCCGTATGATAATTCAAATAATACACATGTTTTGTTAAGAATGAGTGAGTTATTGGATTTTATAAGTTTTTTTAGAATGTTAGCGAAAAAAACTAATTAACTTTGGTTTTGAGATGAATGTATTGCACGGGTTTATGAAACAAAGTTCAATGAAACATGTATGTGGACATGCAATAGAAAAATTGTGCTGGATTATTGGATTTATAAGTATCTTTAGAATATATTAAAAAAAAAAAAAACTAATTAACTTTGGTTTTGAGAAGAATGTATTTCACGGATTTAAGAAACAAAGTTCAGTGAAACATGTATATTGACATGCAATAGAAAAAGTTTTGTTAGATTATTGAATTTATAAGTTTTTTTTTAGAATGTTAACGAAAAAAAAAAAAAAAAAAACTAATTAACTTTGGTTTTGAGAAGACACGGGTTTATGAAACAAAGTTCAGTGAAACATGTATAATGACATGCAATAAAAAAGTTTTTTTAGATTATTGAACTTTAAAAAATTTTTTTAGAATGTTAAAAAAAAAAACCAAACTAATTAGCTTTGGTTTTGAGAAGGATGTATTTCATGGTTTTATGAAACAAAGTACAGTGAAACATGTATGTGGACATGCAATAGAAAAGTTTTTGCTGGATTATTGGATTTATAAGTATCTTTAGAATGTAAAAAAAAAAAAAAAAAAAAAAAAACTAATTAACTTTGGTTTTGAGAAGGATGTATTTCACGGATTTATGAAACAAAGTACAGTGAAACACGTATGTGGAAATGCAAAAGAAAAGTCAACGAAAATGACAAAAAAAATGAGTTTTTTTTATATATTTGGCAATTTAATAAGATAAACTACATATTAAAACAAAATTTAAAAAATAATATTTTTTATTAGTTTTCTTAAATTTTATATTAGCGTTGGAAGCATTAGAATTAGCAATAGAAAGAAAATAGTTGTCAAGCCGATTTTCTCGGAATCGATCCTGAAGCACTTAAGTTTTTTCGATTGCGTGGCAGTATAAGTTGATCACTTGTTGAGTATTGATTAAGGGGTCAATTTAGATAAGTGATCAACTTACATTGGGAGATGAATGATTGTTTTGTTCTATTATTTCTTAAATCACGTTTTTCTTGTTTTTCATATATTTCCTTTATGTTACCAATCAAAATGAAGATAAATGCAATAAATTTTTTTAGTTCGACTTAAAAAATTTTATTTATCAAATTCCCCATGTATCTCAAGCAATAAGATTATTTACCAGACTGAATTAGAATGAATATAAATATAATATTAAATCGATGAATTAAAAACAAACGAAGACAAATATGCATATTTTGTTAGCGATGTTTGCCAGGTTATTTATTCTAACTAATTTCTTAAACTATCAATACGCATGAATAAATATCTAGTTAAAAAAAATGCTTTCCATTTCAATATTTTCTTCATCTCATTAATTTTTTCAGTCAGTGAAATTCCTATACATTACCCAGTGTCTAGAAAATTTCCTAAATTGGCTTTTTATTTTTGGTTAACTTAAGAAGAATTTAAAATCGCAATAAATAACAAATTTGGATCTTCTTATGTAGGATAAATTTGGTTCTTGGTGATGGTGGTTAACTTAGACAAGTGGCCAGCTTACAAGGCTTGACAATTTTACAGGTTCCACTGTTTTAACTAATAAAACTGACGATTTCATAGTATTAAAAGTGCGTCAATTAAATGATATATATTTAAAACTAAATAGGTTGACATCATCTAATAAAACATTCTAATGACTTGAATGCAGTTATATTACTCGAGTCTGAACCGTAGTGGCTCAGAGAATAGAGCGTTCGTTTTCCAATAAGGTGTTAGAATAAATGTGGACACTGATTGCAACTTATAAATTTTGCCAACCGTATTCAGTACTAAATATCGTATATGTTTTGTTACAATATCTAAAAACAATTAATATTATTTTTAAAAAAGAATTTACCAATGCCTTCCATTTTACGAAAAAATGACAAACTTACTTTAATTTTCTGACTCTTTACTCGCAATGAAAGAGCTATGTTTTATAGATGAAAATTTATTAAAGTTGTCGGAAAATAACTGAATTTCTTTAAATATTTAGGCTTATAAACACACTATACGAGCTATGCGTTATGGATGATGGTAAACCAATACAACTTGTTGAAAAAAGACAGAATCATTTTAAACATCTAATATTTTAAATATAAATTGAGAGCTATGCGTTTTGGATGATGAAAAACCAATGCAACTTGTTGACAAATGACAGAATTATTTTAAACATCTGATATTTTAAATATAATGTGAGAGCAATACCTTAAGAATGATGGAAAACCAATACAACTTGTTGAAAAATGACAGAATTATTTGAGAAATCTGATATTTTAAATATATGGAGATCTGAGCATTATGGATGATTATGGAGCATTAGGATGGAAAATTAACACAACTTGTTGAAAAAGGACAGAATTATTTTAAAGAAAATGTGAGAGCTATGCGTTTTGGATGATGAGAAACCAACACAACTTATTGAAAAGGACAGAATCATTTTAAACATCTGATATTTTAAATATAAATTGAGAGATATGAGTTATGGATGATGATCTATAAAAACATCTATCCAATTAAAAATGTCAAAACCAAACGATTGGCTTTTCGTTTTGTTTACACACCAAAAACCCAATATGCACCGACAATCTTATTATGAGGATTATACGTAAGCCTATCAATCCTCTTACGTGAGCTAGTCAGTTACCTTTATTAGCCAGGCATACAGAAGCCGCTATTAAAATATTTGAAGTCATCCATCAACCAACGCCATTAAAATCAATCCTCCACAATATCAATTACTCGCGAACGTAACTGCACGCAGAATACAAGTGATCCATGAGGGGAGGGGGGGGGATATTAAGGTCAAGTTTGGGAAGAAGGGGAAGAAAAAGATGGATACAGGGGACGGGGGCAAGAAATTCAGAAACAAGAATTGGACGGCATTGTGATTGGGGCGGGTCTTCCTATTTTCGAACACTGATCGGTGGCTATGAAGATGGAAGATAAAGAAGATGAATCTTGGACAAGATCGACAGGTCTCGATGAAAAATTGAAAGATTTGTCCTCAGAGAATTTATGTCTGATTTCGGAATGGAGGCCAGCACCCAAAGGAGAAGGGTATGTGGAATTATTTGGAGTTCTATTTTGACCCTAAAAGGAATCAATTATTCTTCTTCCTACACTAAAAAATTCGGGATAAATTCGGATTAAAGCCTGAGTGCAGCATCCGTAAATTCCATTTTAATTTAAAGTTTTATATCGCAATTTTTATAGTATCATTTATTTAATTACAGTCATTCGTTGATTTTACAGTAAATACAGTTATGGTTTATCAGATTTTTTTTTTTTTTGTTCCGTTAAATTTTTACGGTAAATAGAGATTTTACGGTAAAAAATATTGGCACCCTGAGTGCCATAACTTTTTACCGTAATTTGGTCTGGAATTTTTTATAGTGTAATGCAGCTCCTTTTAGCACAATTAATGTCCTACTTTATTTGAATTTTGATAAATTAAGCATCTTTAAAATTTTAAACAATATTCACAGGGTTTAAAATTCTCCATTTAAAAATTAAGTTTTAGTTTCTTATATGGAAACTTTATTTGAATAATAGACAAACTGTATTCATATTTTTTGTGACGAAATATTCGCACAAAATAAAAAAAATCACGAACCATAATTATTATTATTATTTTGATAAAATGTTCTTACGAAGATATAATCTTAATGATTCGAGGAATTAACTTTAAATATGCTAAAATATTTTTGTAAGTAATATTTTAAGTTACAAAATCGGGTCCAAAAATGTTACTTCTTTAGATAAATATGCCTTTTTTTTCTGACCGATTCGGATTTTCGACCCTCAAAATATAGGAGTACCCACCATCTCGAAAATATGTTCCCAATAGATGGCAGAAAAGCAGTTAAAAGTTTACTTTCGTTATTGTTAATTAAATTCATCATGTTACTTTCGTCATTGTTAATTCAATTCTTTATGTTACTTTCGTTATTGTTAATTCAATTCATCATGTTACTTTCGTCATTGTTAATTCAATTCTTTATGTTACTTTCGTCATTGTTAATTCAATTCTTTATGTTACTTTCGTTATTGTTAATTCAATTCTTTATGTTACTTTCGTTATTGTTAATTTAATTCTTCATGTTACTTTCGTTATTGTTAATTCAATTCTTCATGTTACTTTCGTTATTGTTAATTCTTCATGCTAAATAGTATAAAAGAAGGCATTTATTAATTTTTATTTTTATAGAATTAATTGAATAACTTTGTTCATATTTCGTATTTTTTTCATTCAAAATTTTTGCTTTGTCATTTAAACTTAATTTAATATAATATAGTCTAAAATAGTATAAAAATTTATATAACTTATTATTAAAAGTTTTTTCCCACCATTATTAAAATAAAGAACAAAAATAATAAACATAGTTCTAAAAATTTATTTTTAATGTTACAATTGTGTTATATAATTGTGTCCAAATTTTTCATGATAACCTTAAATAGATGTGGTTATGTTAGATAGATGTGGGGAAATGCGTAAAAAATAAAATAATAATTAAGAGATCATATGTTCTAATCTCCTACATAAAACTATCGAGAGCAAATTTTCCAGACTTAGGCCACACCCCCTTCCATATTTTGAGGGTCGAAAATCCAAATCTGTAAAAAAAAAAAAAAAAAAAAAGATAATACAGAAAAAAGAAACGCTTGTGTGTTTAAAGTCGCGCTGCACAAACATATAATATTATAGCAATAGTTTAGCATATTTGGATCCTCTAATCATCTTAGTCCATGAAAACCCCATCATGAGATCAAAAGTTATGAAGATTTTTCGCATTTTATTTTGCACTAGTTGACTAATGAATACTAGAAAGTTAAAGACTAATGAATGAATGTGTTGTGCTTACCCAACGCCTCCCATAACTGAAAGCCTCCACACGGTTTTTTATAGGTAGTCCGATCAGACTACTGTGAGGAATATCCACTTTCCGAACGAGTCATTTAATACAAAATCTAGTTAAAATAAGATAATGGTAGCAAATATATGACTAAAAATTTGTTTTATTTATGAATATTATTGGTTTGCTTTATTCACTTGTCAACCACTACAGATTCAATTCTCAAATATATATGATAAATTTCTCTCAATTACTTTTATAAAAGGTTTAGGGTTCATGTGCACAACTGGTTCAATTTTTAAATAGTCTGCGCGGACTACTTATAAAAGACCGTGTGGAGGCTTTTTGATGTAGGAGGTGATGGTGATGGTGGAGGTGCTTTGTGTTTCAAAGTGGCCACAGTCTGGAAAAAATTTAAAAGGTAGTGACAAATGTTAAATGATTTATTGCAAAAATAATTGTGCTCCGGAAAAAATCTGGATTTCCGGATTTTTCGCTATCCGTGATCCGGAAATACAAGGTCCAGAAGTTTCAAGAAATTATCTATCACATTTATGTATAAAAATTCTAGTATATTTTATTTAAAAAATATTAGAACTAAAATTTATGCTTGGCATAATCTTTCATTTGTAAATATTTTTTCTGGTAGAATAATAAAATGTGATTAGAGATAAAAGTAACATAATTATTAATTTAAATTACGCTTCATATAATTTATTTAGAATTTCTTGTTTTCAAAATATCAATGATTTAAATTTATAAAGACGCTAAATTTTTGTAACGATTCACTAATGATTTTATTCAAGAAATTTTCCGGATTTTTGAGTTTGGCTCACAATCACCCCTGAATTTATTGTAAATCTTTTAGGCTTTAATTTAGCATCAATTTTAGGAATTCAATTGATCACTTAAAACGCATATTTAGTTAATAAATATTTAATTTAATAGATATTTATGCCTTTAGATTCAACATTTAATTTTAAAATATTTTGGGCCTATAGTTAAAACAATTTGTTTCCTGGATCTTTTTCTACAAGTTTTTTTAAATTTTTCTAGAATGTGGCTGAGCTGAGTTCTCTTTGATTGGCTGCAGAAATAAGCAGGAGTTGCGCTAGTTTTATAATAAGCTAGGAATGATTTGTATAAACATGAAAGTGAGGGTACTCCATTTTTTTTTCTATGAGGAGTTGAACCAGTATTCAAATAATGATAATGAGTATTCAAATAATTTTGACCGAAGTGCTGTGATAATGATTTAGGTAAAATTAAAAGTAAAATATAGTTTTATGGTTTTAAATATATAAATTTGGATTAAATTTCGTAATTTTATCATGATACCTTAGAGGAGGGCATAAAAATAATTGATTCGGTAAAATTTTGTATTTTTTTCTAAATGTACGGTAATACGAACTATAAATTTGGAAATCAGAATTCCTGGTAAACCGTTACCATATGAACAGAAAAATTACTAAATGAATAGTTTAAATACCGTATATTTTAACTTTTAATACCAGAATTATGTTTACCTCCCCCTCTTTTTTACAAGAAATATCATTACTCTATACAATACTGTAATTTTACCAGAATTTTTTTCTTCTTGTAACAAAAATTTATATCCAGATTTTTTATGTATTTACTTTGCTCCCGATTTGAAAAAAAGTACAGATGCCATAAAAGAAAACAATTATTTTTCACACATTTTCTTAGTTTCTGACCACAGTTGGATAAGGTCTATTTATTTTATTCAAAAAGAAGTTTAGAAATAACCTAATTATTTTATTTGCTTTTATCTTGGCGAAATAAAACAAGCATAGCCCTCTTGATAAATAATTAGGTCTATATTATCTATACTATCTTTTAATTAGGTCTAAACTATCTATCTTTTTTAAAATAGTATTTCCCGTATCAATGTATTATAAAAAAAAGACTTTTTCTAATTTTAACTAAAATGGTTATCTTCAGATTTCTACTGACACGTTACTATCCAAGATCATACCTTCAGAACATATATTTTTTTTTTTCACCGTAAAAATAAATAGTTATATGATTTCATTATTCATAATGAAATCATTCATAATAAAATAAAATTTCTATATTGTTTTTTTAATGTAAAGGTAAATAGTAATTTGATTTCATTATGAATAATGATATATTATATTATATTATTATTATATATTATTTATTATATATTATTATTATATAGTATTATTATATATTATTTATTATATATTATTATTATATATTATTATATATTATTATTATATATTATGTATTATATTATTATTATATATTATTATTATATATTATTATATTATATTATATATTATTATATTATATTATATTATATTTATTATATTATATTATTTTTTCCAATGTAAAGGTAAATAGTAATATGATTTTTATCATTCATAATAAAATCATATTACTATTTACTTTCAATATATTTAAATAATGTGATTTCATTACTCATTATTTATCTTGATATCGCAATACATATGTATTCACCATAAAATATTTAAAAAAAATTTGTTTTATAATGATATAAAAATACGCAGATGTCAGACCTCCCAATGGTCTGACAAAATTTTTAAAGTGGTAGGAAAATTTATACTTTAAACTACAATTTTCTTATTTTTAAAAAGGAATCGTTACATTCTTTTGATAAACACAAAGACATGGAAATTTAAGTCCGGCGACACGCTCGAGGAATATAATCAAAATTGAAGTGGTTGCGAAATTGTGTTAAACTTTAAATTGTGTAGATGAGTAATTTACGACCACTTGAATATTTTTGACAGATCTTTGCGTGTCCTTAGACTTTCATTTATTAAAAGTTAAAAGGTATCTAAAAATATCTAAAGTGATATTTAATGTTCACTTAATTTAAATAAGGCCACCTTTTATGTGATTTCAATATTAAAATTCGAACTTTAATGGATTAAAATCAGTTGGGATTAATTGTATTACTTTAAATTACACAATGTAACTAAAACGTTACAAACAAAATTGTGTATTTTAACTTCCAGCATTTTTCATAAAAGATTATCTCAAATGCTTAAAGTGGTATGAAAATTATTCTCCGCGGTCAATTGAGGATAGTTCCGAATCGTGATCTGTTGCGCTAACTACAATCGCCAAAGCACCAAACGGATTTGAAACTTGGAAATTAAAAGAAGAACGTAGTTTTCCCGAGGGTGGCTAGAATTTATACACTTCAATTTAGCCCCCTTTTTGTGATTTTTTTTCCATTTGCTGCTGACCAAATAATATAAATACATTTTCAAATTAGAAAAATATACATAAGCTTATAAATTGTATTGGAAAAATTTAACTATTTCTATATTCCTTAAATATTAAAATCTTAGAAAAAGAATTTCTCAACTTCGCAAAATGTATAACAGCTTTTTTCGCGATTCTTGTGAGAGCAGTAAAAGAATTTAATATCTCAGAGCTCAGCTTTCATACTGACCTGCCAAATATTTGAAGTGGTATAGCAAAATTTCTGTTTTAACTTATGACTGAAAAGGATTTTGTTCACTACAGTTTATAAATAATTAAAAGATCTACATAAACTATCGAAAAAGATAGTGGCGAAATTTTAAAAATTTTATCGACCACTTTAAATAACGAGGAAAGCTATATTATTTTCAACAGTTCTGTTTAATATCATAAATAGAGCTTTAATTTTATAAATATTTTTTTTTATGGTTGCCTATACTAAATGCACCCTAATTTTATTTACTCTTTTGTTATTATCAATTAAGTCATAAATCTATAAAACTTCAATGATTTTTCCAGTGGGTACAAACCTAAAATATAAGACTTTAATAATACAAAATATGATCAATAACATGCTGGCGTTTCTCCAAACGCCAGTTAGTTTTTTTAAATTGTTTCTTGTGTGATTGGTAAACTAAAAAATTTTTTAATTTTACCTTTATGAAGAATATGCTACCTGTCACGCCTGATACTTCATAATACCTTTATGAAGTATGAGCCGCGATGGCTCAGGGGATAGGGCGTTCACCCTCCAATGAGGTGAACCGGGGTTCGATACCGGCGTTGGCTGGTGGATACGAACTCCGCCTCCGGCTTGCACTGACCACAGTTTTGACTTGAAATATCCTCAGTGGTAGACGTATCATGGGTTAGAGTCTCCTTGCCGTCAGCCTAACTGTGGGAGGTTCTCGTGGTCTTTCTCTCCATGTAAGGCAAATGCGGGTTAGTTCCATCAAAAAGTCCTCCATGACGGCAAATTTCCCCCAATACTTGATCTAGGAGTTTCCTTGTCTTCTGGAATGGGCTCAAAATTACAAGGCTACGAGTTGAACATTAGTTATCGTAAACCCAAAATTTGGGTCGGCTGTTCAACGACGGTTATAAAATATGATATGTATGATTAAATTCTACACATAGCCAGATAGAATCAGATAGGATGTGTTTTATTCATTTCGTTAAATTTTATTTGCAATATGCACTTTTTAAGCAATTCAAATATTGCTTCAAATATTGCATATTAAAAAAATTGCTCGTTTTAAGTTCATAAAAAAATGACCCTTTTACCGTGTCGATTTTCAACTCTGTAGTTGCATTCCTACGGCCTGTATAGTGGCCTACATGACATTTTTTTCTACAAGTTCAACAGTTAATAACTCTTGAACAAGTAATCGAATGTTAAATTTTTTGTTTCATTCTACTGATCTTCCTAATTTCAAGTTCCTAAGACTTATAGATTTTGCGCAGCAAAACAAAATTGAACGTTAAGTTGAACACACAAAAAAACGGCGATGCTCATAATTTTTAAAGCGTAGAGAGAAATACGAATGATTCCCATTTTTATTAATTCAACCCAATTTAGGTTTGAAAAATAGAGTCCTATAAAATATAAATGCAGAAACACTATTGCAAGTATAAAGTTATTTTAATGAATCTGCAACTAGCTTAGCCATTAAAACGGTTGCAGCGATATTTCAAAACTAAAGCACATACTCTAAGGAGAAAAAAAATATCAAATAGAATTATACTGAAAAACTATTGAAAAGCTTTTATTTTTGAAGTTTCCCTAAAACATTGACGTATAATAATTTCTCAAGTAAATCATAGAAAAAATTAATTCTTACATAAAAAAGTTAACTCGAATGGCGTTGCAATTTTGGTTACTAATTCATCTCTTTAGGTTTTCAGAAATTTTTAAAGCACTTTTTATCACTAAATATGCAGAAAACTGTATTTAGGTTTGACCCTTTGACGCAAAATTTTTATTAAACACATTTTCATACTTTTTTTTTATTATTTTGTATTAACTTAGGTCAAACTAAGTGAAAAATATTGTATTTAGCATTTTAATAATTGATAGTTATGAAATACATCATGAAACACCAGTGTCTTTTTCTGCGTTAAAAGGTAAAAACCTTCCAAACACGGCTCACTTCCAAACAAAAATTTTTCAAATTTGTGCTTACATACAATCATTTAGATCTAAGAGAAACAGTTATTTATCATTAAAATTTCCTTAATTTTCCGAATCAATAATTGATAAATTTTTCAATATTAATGAATATAAAATAAAAGTTTTCAAATTATTATTTTTTTGTGAATTTTATATTTTAGTTCAAATATGACTTCGATAATCAACGGATTATCGAAGTATTAGGCTGTTTTTTATAATTAAAAAAAAAACCAAAATATATATTTTACTAGCAATTAGAAAGTCAGAAAAATATAAAAAAGGGACACCGGTGTCCCATCTTCGCCAAAGTGTTAAAAAAAAAATCTGAAATTTCTGAGTATTGTAGGTTTCTACAGGTATAGGTATGAATATTATAGGCTGTCTTAGAGTTTTTAATTCAAAAATGCTTAGATCATTTACAAACTAATTTACAAAATTAATTATTTTTATCTAAATTTCTCATCTTATTATCCGTGTTAAGATGGAGAGCTTTTAACTTTCACTGTGAAAGAATTATTTTAATTTAACAAATTTTCCAAAAGATACGACGACAAATGTGACACATTAAAATGGACTTTCTGTGAAGTGTTATACACTGTTAGAAATTTCTAGGAAAAAATGGTTAAATAACAATTTATTGAATGGCTATTTTATCATATTTAATCAAAACAGTCAAATAACCATAAATAAAATGGTAATCAAACTGTTGAGTACTGGGAAAAATTGTTTATTAACTGCTTTCACCTAATACGGTTAAACAACCAGAGTTTTATCACACCAACTAGAACCACCTAATGAAGCTATTTAGTTCTTTGCAATGGCGTATATATCATAGTCGAGCGGGCTTATCTGTCAATCGCATGACCGGCAGAACTGCAGTTCGAGTTCTAGCTTTCACACCACAATATTTCCCCCATTCCATTCAACACGTGAAGAATTTCCAGTGTCCGGCACTCTCCAATGCCTATTATCTTACGAAAATCCGAGCTCCCATGTCTGGTTAAATAAAAAAAAATTTTTTACGTTTTTGAAAAATACTAGTTGTAAATGGTTAAAAAACCGTATAGTTTTGTATTCATTGTTTTATAAACATACTTTTTGCGAATGTTTTCAAAACCATAAAAGAAAATAATTTTCTTTTCCGTAAACTTTACGGTTAATTGGATGGACAAAGAGCTGCCAGTTATTTTACCATAATTTTAGAGTGAAAATTTTAACAGTGTAGAGATTAAATCATACTCACGACAAAGCTAATATTTTTAAGTTTTACTAAGGCTATTATAGCTTGTTTACATTATTTTCTGATATTTTTACCAAATAACGTTTTTTATCGTTGGATTTTGTGACTTTTTTTTAAAAAAGAAATAACTCATGTTAAATATACTTAATTAGAATACAACACTTTTACTTAAGTTTTATATTCTAATGAGCCGACCGGCTTGTGTAGGGGACGGGGAACTGTCCTTGCATCAGAAAGGTTCTGGGTTCGAATCTCGGGCAAGGCATGGATGTTTCTTTCTCTCTATGTTCTTTCTCCTTTGTGTGTGAATGTGACCCACCCTATAAATGGATTGTGGTAGTGTGACGTGGGCGACGCTGCTCCACCGCCGTGGCTTCGCCACAGGTGCCCACTGGGTAACGAAAAGAGAGTTAGCAGTTCTGGCACTTTCTGTGGCCAATGGACAATAGTTCCAAGTGCCCGCCATTAAAAAAAAAAAAAATTCTAATGATGCTTCAGAGGTAAATTTAAAATTGAGAACTTATGCTACAACCACTATCAATAGTATATTCATCAATTATAAAAAGTATAAATGTGTAGTATTATGATTCAATAGTTTTTAGAAGTGAAAAACCACTAAGACTGGAGTAGGAAAAAAAACAAACAACTTGTAATTATGTTTTTAACTTAAAAAATGGAAACTTCTAAACAAGACCGTATGCAAACTTAAATACTGCGCCAATACATACAATGCATTAACCAATAATTATGAAGATCATTGTTCTATAAGTAGAAGAAAAAAGTTTAAAATATATACGTTAGTAAAAATAACTATGGAATAAATATAAAAGGATACCAAACTGTCATGAAATTTTCATTTTGTTTTCAAATACGTAAATATTTTAACTGCATATTTAATGAATAAAAAAAAAATCATTTTATTTTCACCATGGTTATTTTCACCATCGTTAATGACGCATTTCAAAAATTTAATGTCTTTATAAATTTAAATCATTGATATTTTCACAACATGAAACTCTAAATAAATTATATGCAGCATAATTTAAATTAATAATTATGTATAAGTTTACTTTCATCTCTAATCACATTTTATTATTCTACCAGAAAAATATTTTTACACCAAACATAAATTTTAGTTCTAATATTTTTAAATAAAATATACAAGAATTTTTATACATAAATGTGATAGATAATTTTTTGAAACTTCTGGACCTTGGATTTCCGGATCACGGATAGCGAAAAATCCAGATTTTTTCCGGACCACACTCCAGTGTGCATTTTTAATTTTTTTAAATAGCATAAACTTAACAGATTTCATGTTCTTTTTGTCTAAAATTCCCTGTAAGTATTGCAAATCCTATTACTAATCTGTCAAATTCGTTGACAAAAATATAGATTTCTTTTAAAAAGGTGAATTTTTTACGTGTTCCACTAAGATTACAGCAAACTTATGTACAAATTTTAGATCTTATCTATATATATATGTGTATATATATATATATATATATATATATATATATATATATATATATATATATATATATATATATATATATATATATATATATATATATATATATATATATATATATATATATATATATATATATATATATATATCTTATAAGGCATCATGAACTTGGATATTTCTCTATCTATTGGCAACCATTATTATTCATTTCCTGGGGTTGTCTTAAGTATTTAAGTAGTATTGTTAACTATTTATTTATAATAATTTTGTATTTTTTTAGAAAGAAAAATTTAGTTACGATGTAATCATTTAGATTTATTTTTAATCCTTTTTAAAATTGCTGTTTAAATTTTAAACATAAAAGGTCTCATGATGCCGCATATTATTAAACCAATTATTGGTGTCAGAACTTACTTGCCTTTTTCGAGCAATAGCATACTTATATAAGGTGCTCAAATTATGGCTCGAGAGGTGTGTGAGGAAGTAGTACAGCACGTAATGTAAGCATTAGGATGAGTTTTCTATCTTAGTTATCGACAGAGATGAAGATAATCTTAACACTTCTGTCCCGAATTCACACTTACATGATTTAATGGCTGGCGGACAGATTTTAAATTATTACAAAAATTGAATACAAAAAGAACTTATTTGCGTTTACTGTATTTTTGCGGACGTCTCTCAAAAATAGTTATAATTGTAATCAAAGTACTTCCGCGCGGACAAAGCCATGGGCAACAGCTAGACGGTGAAAAATTTTGGCTTTGTATAATTGCTAAGGTGTTAGGATAGGGGGAGGGGTCTAAGAATTAGAATATTGAAATACCCAGTTCTGCTGTGCATTCGGCTTGGTTAATATTAAAATTTATATGTTGTACAAAATATTTTGGAACGATAACCAAGCTGGTGACTAATTTTGAAATATTTTCACGGCAATTTACAGAATAAAAAACCGAATTATTGTTTAAAAGTCATTAAAGGGGATTTTTCTTTCCTAACTGTATGCGCTAACAATATAATATTTTTGCACTTAAAAGGTTTTTTTATTTTATTTTTTAAAATTTTTTTTTTATTTTTATGGCGGGCACTTGGGGCAAGTTCCCCATTGCCCACAGAAATGCCACAAATACTACTCTCTTTTCGTTACCCAGTGAGCACCTATGGCCAAGCCACGGCGGTGGAGCAGCGTCGCCTACGTCACACAACCACAAAACCCGTTTATAGGGCGCATTACATTCACACACAATGCACTTAAATAGTATAAAATGATTTTAAATTCTCTAAAATATTTAAATTATGATTTTATATAAACTTAACTGAAAGTCATATACACGTACTATAGATACCTCAATGATAAACAATTGTCTGCCCTTGACTACTTTATTTTTTTCCTTAAAATACAAATTTAAAAAATTTTCCATTATTTATCAAAAATATATTATTTAATTATAACTATTAATATAAAAATATATTAATAGTTATATTTATCAAAAATATTTCGCATTTGACAGTTCAAATATATATCAGGTTTCCCCTTAAATAAATATTTCTAAATGATTTCCCTAGTATCAGACTAATTTTAACTGATGTATTAATTTCTGAAAATTAATACTATTTATTGTGTAATAAATATCACGTATCATTATCTGATATGACATTGTCTGGGAATAGTGTTTTGCTTAATTCATAAAGAGAGCACAATTCCTTAACAATGTCATCAATATCCTTCCTCAATTGAGACGTCATGTTTAAATAGAGATGTATGTTACTTACTATTAATTGTTATGACATCGATCCATAATTATGTGTTTAATTGAAGGGTAGTATTTACATGATGATTTGAGGGTTTATTGATCGGGAATCTAAATCAAGACAGAGAGAGAGAGATTGGGAAATAATAAATATGAACATACATCATATTGTTTCTCGTACAAGGTTTTGACGTGCCTGCATTCTTATTATCACAGCCCGCAAGATATATCAAATAACGTGTTTCTTGTTCGATTTGACAAAATAATCATATACATTTGATATTACTCTATCACTTAAAATACTTCTTTTTGATTTCAAACTATTATATACAACGTGTTCAGGTTTTGGAATAAAGTAAAAGCTTTTGCTATTTGAATTATTCTTACCAAAACTTATTGCAAATTATTTGTAGAACTAAAAGTGATATTTATGTAAATTCTGGTTAAACTGTTTGATTTCAAACTATTATATACAACGTGTTCAGGTTTTGGAATAAAGTAAAAGCTTTTGCTATTTGAATTATTCTTACCAAAACTTATTGCAAATTATTTGTAGAACTAAAAGTGATTTATGTAAATTCTGGTTAAACTGTTTGATTTCAAACTATATTATATACAACGTGTTCAGTTTTTGGAATAAAGTAAAAGCTTTTGCTATTTGAATTATTCTTACCAAAACTTATTGCAAATTATTTGTAGAACTAAGAGTGATTTATGTAAATTCTGGTTAAACTGTTTGATTTCAAACTATTATATACAACGTGTTCAGGTTTTGGAATAAAGTAAAAGCTTTTGCTATTTGAATTATTCTTACCAAAACTTATTGCAAATTATTTGTAGAACTAAAAGTGATTTATGTAAATTCTGGTTAAACTGTTTGATTTCAAACTATTATATACAACGTGTTCAGGTTTTGGAATAAAGTAAAAGCTTTTGCTATTTGAATTATTCTTACCAAAAGTTATTGCAAATTATTTGTAGAACTAAAAGTGATATTTATGTAAATTCTGGTTAAACTGTTTGATTTCAAACTATTATATACAACGTGTTCAGTTTTTGGAATAAAGTAAAAGCTTTTGCTATTTGAATTATTCTTACCAAAACTTATTGCAAATTATTTGTAGAACTAAAAGTGATTTATGTAAATTCTGGTTAAATTGTTTGATTTCAAACTATTATATACAACGTGTTCAGTTTTTGGAATAAAGTAAAAGCTTTTGCTATTTGAATTATTCTTACCAAAACTTATTGCAAATTATTTGTAGAACTAAAAGTGATTTATGTAAATTCTGGTTAAACTGTTTGATTTCAAACTATTATATACAACGAGTTCAGGTTTTGGAATAAAGTAAAAGCTTTTGCTATTTGAATTATTCTTACCAAAACTTATTGCAAATTATTTGTAGAACTAAAAGTGCTTTATGTAAATTATGGTTAAACTGTTTATTTTTTAATCGTAAGGAAATTAATTTAATCATAAATATACATTTGTGGCAGCTGCGGGGAATGATTATCTCCGAGGTCTGGACCTACATTGTAAAAAATTGCAGATCAATTTATGGTATTAAGTACTGGCACTTTCGGTGCATTGTCCATAAAATCCATTTTTATATCATAATTCATTCAGTGATTTTACAGTAATTAGTGGTGTAAAAATTTCCGTATATCTGATTTTTTGTTCCGTAACCTGTTCCGGTAAAAATCGATTAAAAAAGCCGGCTGTACTTTTTATTGCAATTCGATTCGAAAATTTTTTTCAATGTATGATTCATGATTTCTAAAAGGCCTCAAATGTGTTAGAAAATCATCAAAATTAATGTAAACTTTTTAAACAGACTTGTTTTTTTAATCTGAAAAAAAAATTCCTGAAAAACTATTTTCACCTTGAGATACAATAAGAAAGGTGAAAAAAATTGCATAAATTAGAATCAGCTATGCAGCTTAATAAGTTTTAGCCATAAAGCACGTATTTATATGCATGAAACGATTTCATATTTTGAACAGTTTTTATTTGTTCATAACATGTTATTTATATTTTGTTTATAGATATGTAAGCTTTAACTAAGAAGAAACAGCTTTTAATTGTCTGCTTTAAGAATGTTTAGAATGTTTATTCTAAATAAAATAAAAAAATACCAGAAATCATTAGATAGAAAAAAAAAAGCTAGAAAAAAAATATGCAGATTCTAGATCAAATGATTTATATATATATATATATATATATATATATATATATATATATATATATATATATATATATATATATATATATATATATATATATATATATATATATATTTTATATTTTTGGTATTAACATAGTATTTATCAGTAAAATAATTTCGAAACATTAAGGGTCTGGAAAATTTGGTGGGCCTAGAGGACTCATATTTATCATAATCAGATCCTGGATAGTCGTAGAACGTTTTTTAATTATTAAACATTGCTCTTAAGTCTAAAAACATTCAAAACCTTAGTTATCAAAATTTATGATAATAATAGTAAATATCACTTTATTTTCTATTTATTTCTTTTCGAGAACATTCTTTTCATTTGTCTAGAACTGAATAAATACATAAGTTATGCAAGGAAGTTCTAGAAATCAATTAAAAAATATGAGCACTCGTTTACCAGATGATTTACCATAAAGTAGTATTCCTAAAAAAGTACATTATTATGTATTAATATTCCTCTAACATTTCTTGAAATTTTTAGTGTCATTTTTCATTTCACCTAATGCTAGTCAGTATAAATGATAAAAATGAGGGAAAACATAGATATTTAGTTTAATTTTTTATACTTTGTTCAAGCTTTAACTAAAATATATTTAGAAATACAATGTTTAAGTACAAGAAGGACAATTAGTTATGTATTATGAAAAATATTAATAATCATACATTTGATTAATCGAACCGTATTTTCTCACAATAAATCGATCCGTATTTTCTCTAAAATTAAAATTAGACAAATATTAATTGTTTTAAATTGCCATTTTGAACATTTTGATACACTAAACAATGTGTTTGGTGTTGAATTACCGTTTGGCGAGATTGTATGGCGCCAGCCATCTTTTATCATAATGTAATCTTTTGAACTACTCACTCTTGTTTTTGTTGATTGAATTGTTAAGAGCGTATGGTCGCTCTCTAATGTAAGTTCATGCGTGAACTAATTAATTAAATTTGTTAAATAAATATTTGTTAATTATTACATACAGTCCATTACCTTCAATTTTAACTATTGAGCTATCACGGGACCGTACACAATGTTTGGTAGGAAAAAAAATACATTTTTGAAGTTTCTTCTGGGAATAATTTTGTGTTGATTATGTGTTGCTTTAGTGAATAATTTTTAAATTAGTCAAACGAACCAACGAATATCTGTACCGAACTAATTAAATCTTTCCCCAAAGTGTAAAAATGCGTGAAAAGCTCCACTGGCTCCTCACATATTTCTTTTATTGGTCTTCTTAATAAATGTTTATTTTAAAACTTTTTATTATAGGTATCTAAACCTCTTATTGAAAAACGCAGAAGAGCCAGAATCAACAGGTCCTTATCGCAATTGGTGGAAATGGTTGCAAAACCTCATAAAGCTCCACAAGTAAGAACTTTTGCGTATTTTTAAAAAACAAATCATATCTTTCTACTATAATAATGTCAAACGATTTATCAATAAACTTCAAAGTTCTGCTTGTTTTAGTTCGATTACTAAGAAATGCATGTGTTTCGGTTAAAGTGATAAATCCAGTTGTTAATACTAACCGGTAAAAATTAATAGTAGTTTACGCAGGTACTTTGACCACATTATTTCATTTCCCTTGTGTATAACGTAACGTTTTTCGTGTCTAAGTGACGCTAATGGACGGCTTTTATCAACCAGTGGTTATAAAGTTCTGAAAGTAAATGAAACAACATTAAAATAAATTTGTGTTGTAAACTATAAAAAAGGCTAATTTAGAGGTGAGCGGCCGCAAATAGGCGGCTTAGCCCTCTTGTTGTTCTAAAATTGAAATTCGCGTATGCTTCCTAATATTTTATATATATATATATTATGTAAATTAGTTTAAAATAATAAACGATACGTTTTAAAGATTTATTCAGAACATATTTTGTCGTAAAACTTTTAATTTTTTTAGATGTCATTTCCTAAATGAATGACATAAAGTGCTGAAATATTCTACAAAATCTGAGAATATTGTTTGTAATTTAAATAATATTGTAGATCATGTTTGTCGTTTCTCGATTTAAAGTTTATCTTGCAATAATTATATTATTTCTCAGCAAACAAGAGCTGCAAGGTTTGAAAAAGCGTACATTCTGGAAATGACTGTGGATTACGTACGGAAGCTTCGAGATTTAAGTGCATCAAGTAAGTTGTATTTATAATATTTTATTATTTAGGTGCTATTGTATGATGCATGCTCTCTCTCACTCACTCTCTCTCTCTGTGTGCATGTGCGTGTGTGTGTAAAAGGTTCATCAGTGTCACTCGTGAAATTCCTCATCTATAGTGGCTGTGATAACCCAGTGGTTAGAGAATCGAACTCCGGTTTTGAGAGGCCGGGGTTCGATCCTCAACTCCACTAAAACCCACCGAGTACATGCGATGTACGTGCTCGTAAAATCTTTGAAATTGAAAGTCCCGTGGTCGGTCACTGAAAAGTATCGTAGGTACAGGGATCTGGAGAAAATATCCTCCCCCTTCAGATCAAGTCTTTACCAATTGAGAAAGAGGACTCAAGAAGGAGTGGTGCTGCCATCTATCCGGGGGTTTTTGAGCTTAGACGTACTTTCACCCTTGCTGTACTATATTGTCAAACGAAAGACGCACCCCTCTGACTTCGCATAAGACCAATGACGAGTTTGGTTTGTCCAAGTGTTATTAGAAACAACATGGGACAAAATAATTATTGAAACAATAGCTACAGTTTTCAAAATTATTTTCCATCGGTTACTTTCCTGTCCTCGACATAAAAACAATTTCAAATATTATTGGACACTCAAACTACAATTTTAACTTTTGTTTAATACAATTTAATCGAATTAAAAAATTTTTGCGTATTTACAATCTTAAAACTCAATTATTTACGTTAAATTGCCCAATTCAAAAAACCGCCCAATTCAAAAGGGAGCTACAAAACCGGCCAACTTTAAAATAAAAAATTGAGAGATCCCTCTTTTCACGTGCCCCTGCCTTCTTATTTCGTCTTAACGCTTCTTATACGAAATAGTTTTAGTCCTATCTTATTTTGATTAAAGTGATGAAAAAAATCAGCTTTTCATAAACATTTTATGCTGTGATAATATGACCAGTTTTGTAATTGAATGACGCGTTTAAGAAAGTATAATGCTCTCTGAATTAAAATTTAAAGAGTAATTAAGAGAATTTGAAATTCTGATGTTATAACTCAATAGACATTTTGAATTCTCTATGAATGAAAAGATAGTGACAGGGTCACCTATTCTAAGCCTTGGAGGTCCTGGGCGTAATCTGTGGTCAAAAGAATGGTGAAATATGGATTACTTACTATTATTGAGAATTTGAAATGTATATTGAATGTCAGTTATAAATTGAATTTTATTGTATAATCATGACCTTTCAAAATTTCATGCCAAAAGCTTCAATATACTCATTAATCGTATGTTTCTTGCTCGAAAATTGCATTTATTCTTTTTGTGGAGCGGTGTAATCGATGGTTTATTTTAAAGTTAAAATACGTGGTATTATTCGCATCCTTTTTAATATTAGTTTTGCTTGTTCTCTGGACATATGGTATATAGCAAAAATGGCTGCTCCTAACCAATGTAATGCTACTGGCTTAGAGCAGAAATTAAAAATTTTAAAGGAAGTGGACAAAAGAATAACACAAATTGCTAAATTATTCAAGACCCTGAAAAGCACATTGTTTGCAATAATTAAGAATTTAAATGTAATTCTAAAGGCAGAAGAACTATGTGTTTTAATTTTATGAAATCATTCTCATAAAACAAAATTTCTAAATCTAGAAAAAGCACTGACTGCATATATAAAGTTTATGCGCAATATTAAAATATATCATTTAAAAATTTAAATGTATTTTTAACCTTTAATGTACTATATTAAATAAGGTTTTTACTTTATGGACATAAAAAAAACAGCGTATTAGTCAGTTTCGTGATTCTATCAAAATTGTTGCATGTTTTTGTCTAAATAAATCCAATAATGACCCAGTAATAAATCCATTTATGAAAGAAAAATAAATATTTTCACTTGCTTTATGAGGCTACGATAAAGCGACCTCATTTTATAACGCCAGTTTTCGTTTGAACCACAGGGGTCGTTATATTGAGCGTTGATTGAAGTATATATTAAAACTCTTAATCTTTAATTTCACTACATTTCAGGTCAAAATCCTGACTATTTAGAAGAGGATGCTTTTCAAGTCGGCTACCGGCTGTGCATGTCAGAAGTCAAAAAATTCATCGAAGAAAGATTTCAGGACCGGACAAAAGAATTTCCGACTGCTTCCCTCCAAATGCATCTGGACAATATTCTCAACTCCTCCGCCAACAACGCGACTCCAAGACCTTCACAAGAAGACATCGGCACCACATCTCTTCAAGGCAAACCTAGATTTCGAAGTTATAGACTCAATAAAAGAAATACCTGTGCAAAAAGCCCGAGCGAGACTTCAATCCATTCTAATTTCGAATCAGATAGACTAATGAAACGAGATTCTCCCTTCGCTTCAGCTCTATCAGCGGAAGATGAAAGTGCTTCTTGTTTTTCTGAGTCAGATAGCAGCAGCGAGGAAGGAAAAATTTTACATTATAATAAAATGGATTCGAATTATGGACGAGTCAATAGATATGTTCATAATCCAGGCGTTCTATTAGAAGAGAACACTGTTTGGAGGCCTTGGTAATCATACTCACTTTTATAGTGCGCATTACTACTGAAAGCATTCTATTTTGGTACATTTGTTCTTTACTGAGATCTTTGCAAAATAACTAACTGTTAAAACAGACAATGTTGAATGTTGCTTAAAATTTAAAAAAAAATGTTGGAACTTGAGTATTATGTTAATATCAAACACTTTGTTGCGCTCATTTTTGATAAAAGAGTTTTGCTCTTACTTAATATGAACAGATTTGTAAACATCAAGCTTTATGATAACATCGATTCAACTCAAATGACTGTTCAATCAACATGTAAGTACTTGGAAAAAGAGTTTGGCTGTTGTGTAAGTTGGACAGCTCTGTTAATATCTGCCTTTATGATGTCATCCATTCAACACAAATGACTGTTTAAAATACAGCTAAATATTTGGTAAAGAGTTTGACTTCTTCGTAAACTGAACACTTCTGTTAATATCTGGCTTTATGATAACACCAATTCAACACAAATGACTGTCCTAACTACATGTAAATACTTTGAAAAAGAGTTAGGCTTCTTCATAAGCTGAAACTGTTTATATCTGGCTCTAAGATAACATCAATGCCATTAAAATTATTATTCAATCCGCATGTAAATGTTTTGATAAAGTGTTTGGCTTCTTCATAAGCTGAAAAACTCTGTTAGTGTGTCTAGCTTTATGATAACACCCTATCAACACAAATGACAGTTCAAACCATATAACTATATGTATATGCTTTGATAAAAAGTTTGGCATTGTCATAAACTGAACAGCTCTATTAATATACTTTCGTCACAAACAACAACTACTCGGTAGATATGTTAATACTTTGATAAAGAATTTTGCTTCTTTTTGAACTGAACATGTCTATAAATATCAAGATCAATATTAGACGCAATACAACAAAAGCAATATGTCCATATTTTAATTAAGAATTGCACATCTTCAGAAAGTTGCAGTATGCAAACGATAAACACTAATTCTGCAATAATGTATGATTAATTGTTGACCAACTAACTTTCAATCTATTTAACTGAACATTAATTAAATGGTAATGAATTAAGAATGTTAATATATGGTAATGAATTCAAGACAACATTTTTTTGCTGAATAATTTCATTTGGTTTGAATAGCACAATTATGTAATCAACAAGCCCAACTCCAGGATAATGGGCTCATAATATGCAATGCAAACTGTGCTAATTGTAAATTTATTATTTGTTATACAATTTATTTTACTTGAAATGTAGCAATTATGTAAGCATTGAACATGTTTACATAAGCTACTATGAATGCATAATGGTTATTCAATTGTTAAAACACTATCCTCACACTTCTTAAGGGATTCACTAGTTTTGGCGAAGCAATAAGCTTGCCAATATGTAAACATTTTTCGATTTTATATTAGTTTTGGAATTTTTTTACGCAGAATATTCACGTGTTTTTCTATATGTAAAGGAATATTGGACTTCATATTTTTGCTAAAAGTTTCTATTATTGGTATGCAATGGAAAACTGTCTATATCTTGATGCGCTTACTGCATTACCGATGCTAGTTCACCTCCTTTAAAGAAAAATTTTGCTCAATTAGAATTAAAATGTTATTTTTATTATGACTAGCCATCAATCACTCATATTTCAATGAATGCAATACGGCCAATAAAAATATCTGTTTAAACTGTACACTTACCAAAGGATTTCTACTCAATTTAGAATAAACTAGCAGATGTCTTTTAGAAGTATTAAAATTTAATTTCCTGTACAAGACAACATGATAGTGAGATTAATCACATTAATGTTGTTTACAATATTTTAACAAAGAAAAAAGTGCCTTTCCTGAAAAAAGGTATAAAAGTCTATGATTACACCACTTTAACTTCGAAAAGGCCGTGTCTCTTGATTTTAATTCCAATGGTAAATAGAAGTATCTTGTTTACATAAGGTGAATTTCAAAAATGAAACTTTCTCTTTTTTAGGTAAAAAAAAAATATTTAAAAACAAACGCTAGGCACATATGGATTAAATGAGGAGTTGATAGTGTAAATGAAACGAAGTGGAAAAAAAAATATTTTTCAACAGAAGGAATGAATGATATTCAAAAGGTTGCGGACTGGTAGTAACTTAGTTGTTTGAATTTAATAGAACATGGGGGGCTTAAGCGCTTAGTTCCTTTATGACGCTATTGGTCTCGATTTGAAGAATGCTAAATTTAATTCAATACAAAAACGAATTTTTTTTTTTTGTCACCAAACTTTTTAATCGTCAACTTCCTAAATTACTTTAATATATTACTTTATAAATTATTTTATAATTACTTTATAAATTATTTTATAATTACTTTATAAATTATTTTATAATTACTTTATAAATTATTTTATAATTACTTTATAAATTACTTTAATATAGCTTCTCATTTTAACAGTTATTCTTTAGTTTAGCAATGATAAAAGCGTATAATTGGCAAATTTTAGATATGAATCATTCTTATTTTTTATAAAAAATTTTTAATCATACTAAACAAATTATAATTTCCTGCGATTTAAATCGCTAATCTTCTGATTGAAATATTTTCTTAATCCATAATAAGATATTTTGTGTGTACTTTTATATATTATTATAGTGATAATATGAGTAAATTTAAAAAGGAAATCGCCATGAATTTTTTTCAAAAATCGATTTTTTTTTGTGTTTTCCGAAAGCTTATAGTATGCAATGTACTTTATAGAAACCAATACAGCTAGAGTTATATAAAAATACGATCCAATCGCATTTTTTAGGAAACCATACTTTTCAAGCTTTTTCAATCGGCACCTCTGAAATCATCCTTCTTTTATGCATCCATTTCTCTTTTATTGAAATGCATTTATGATAATCAAATTTTCTACAATGAAAGTTTGAGATTTAATTTCCAATTTCTATTTCTAATGAGTTAGGTTAAGATTTTTAACTAAAAAAACCCTATTTTTTTTGGACCCTAAAGGAAACTACTAAAAACCCAATATATGGATGAAACTGTATGAGATGGAAGAAACTAAAAATGGCCAACAATTGTCTGGCAACTAGTATTATTGTAATATTGGGTTATTCGGAAAGTGATTTCGTTTTTTCCCTACAGAAAATTGAATATGTATTTTTTCAAGACTAACTGCACACTAAGTCGTATAATCATTATAAATTTTGAGAAGATTTACTTTTTATTTTTTTATCTTATTTTGTAACCGTCGTTGAACAGCCGACCCAATTTTTTGGGTTTACGACTGCTAATGTTCAACTCCGTAGCCTTGTTATTTTGAACTCAATCCAGAATACAGGGTAACTCCTGGATCAAGTATTGGGTGAAATTTGCCTTTGTGGAGGACTATTTGATGAGATGCAAAGTGGCGAACAACAACTCGTGAAATCACTGAAAGATTAAATTCATCGAATTCGACCGTTAATCATCATTTGAAACGCTAGGTTTATTCTTAAAGTTCGATATATGTGTTTATCATGCTCTTAATGCCGCATTGACGTCTGCGATTTGCTTCTCAAACATCAAGAAAATTATCCTTTTTTGGGGATAATTATCCATCATCACTGGGGGGGGGGGAGAATGGAATCTTTACTTCAAATGAGAAGTTCAAAACTCCCACGGAATAGTTTTTTCCCAGTAAAGAACAAACATTTTATGAGCATGGAATCATGCTACTACCAGAATGGTGGCAAAAAGTATTGGACCATAATAAGTGATATATAATTCAATAAAATATTCATAAGGGTAAAGTGAAATTACTTCCAAAACAACCAAGTAGTTCATATATAAGCAGTTCAAATTTGGTTATAATATTTTATCAGTCCCTTGCATAATTTTTAAATTAAGTTTTATTATTATCCTTTGAGTGGAACATTGAAGAAAACTAAAGTTTTTCTTGTTTCGTATTCACCATCTTTTCTTAAAAACGGAAGAAAAAAAAATAACAAACCCCCTCCTCTGACATCATAGCAGAACGTGACTATTTCCTTTTTTTAAAAGTCTTTACACATTACACCATTGAATTCTCGGAGAGATGGGGTAATTTAAACATCTTAATTGCAGATAACAAATTAACATAGCAACGAATGATGCTACTTGCAAACGAATTTTTCACAATAAAAAACAAACTATATATGAAATAAGTCGAAAAATGATGTAAAAAAAAAATAGAAATCAATACTAGCGAATCTTCTACTGGAAAATGAAACAACTACAATACTGCTGCCTACCGTTGAAAATAAAGTCAATAAAAATGGATTACATTTTCTTCATAGTTTCGGTTATTCGAAAACTATGTATTAAATAGCTTGCAAATAATGCTACTAATTTGACTAGATTACAATATTTAAAAAATCTTTTTTATACATTAGTTTCTGAAATAATCTTGTATTGGAAAAAACTCTTATTAAAAAAAAAATCAAATACTGTATTCTACAGTACCAAAATTATTCGACGCACTATAAGATTCTATGTAAAATCCTAAAAATATAAGTTAATACTATACAGCAGTGTTCCCCAACCTTTTTATCACCGCGGACCTATCAACGTTTGATAATTTTACCGCGGCCCGCTGGGGGGACGACAACGTTGATTGTTTATATTTTTGATTTATTAATTTTTATTTAATTTTATTTAAACATGCCCTCAAAATAATATATATATATATATATATATATATATATATATATATATATACACTTCCTATTTCTATTTATTTTTAACGTTTTGCATTACAATGTTAACCAATTGATACACGAACGTAAACAAGTTTCAGCCCCTTAAAAACAATAATGCAGTTTAGTATCACCTGGTAATTAAAATTTACATAAAATCTTATAGTGCGTCTAATAATTTGACCAGGAACTGTTGTTACATTAGCATTATTATTTATTTTTCGAAACTGTACTTTGAAATTGCTTTATGATTCTACCGAAATTGTTTTCCACTTATGAAGAAATTTGTCAACCCTGTTTGTAGGCTCCAATAATTACTTTTCGAGGAAATAATGAAAACAATAATAGCATAACTTATGATTGACTATACTATTTATTTCTTACGTATATTGTGTACAGCGATCAGACCAAAACTTAAAAAAAAATGTCATCTGACGTCTTGATTATGATCTGGCATCATAATATATCAAGAAGCCCTCATAAATTGCAGCATGACAAATCAGATTAATGGAAAAATATCAAATCAATATTCATGTACTAAAATGATACATTATCTTGTAATATATTTGTCAAAATCCCTTTATGGTAATAATTTCAATTAAGTAATCCAATCAGGAGATGACAAATTTGTATGCAGCAGCAAATAGAGGGTACCCTACGGCAACAAGCAGACGATACTAGAATTTTCCTTAATAGTGCTATCTGTGTGGTCGATCCCCCATTGGAATACCGTGTGTTCTATTAATAAGAGGGACGTCGGTAATGGAATTTTTATTCAATCTCACGTGGGGTGCTCGATGAGAACGTGACGAATTCGTGCTATTAGTTGAATATTGTGGACTCAATTATGAATATTTACATAATATCAATATTTGGAAAGTTACATTTAAAATTGTTTTTAGACTCATCTGGCGATTTATCAAAACAATATGATGATGAGAAATTTAATAAAATACATTTATTTATCTTCGTCATCGTGCGTGTATTATGCTAGAATAAAATATAAAAGGTAAAGCTGATAGAGCTTTATTTTTGATATATGATATGAGCAACATGATATGAGCAGCATTGATATATGATATGAGCAACATGATATGAGCAGCATTGATATATGATATGAGCAACATTTTTGAGAGTTCGCGTCCAATTCAACAAAATAATTTTTTTTTAAAAAGTTAAAATTATTTTTTCCTAAACTCTAATAAAAATAATAATAACAATAAAACAAAAATGTTGTTTCATTATTATTATTATTCCGTTCTAATGCTTTAATCTCATGCTACAACTCATCGCTGAGCTTTTTATATTCGACACAACTAGTTCACTAAGTTCGAAATGTGAGTTAAAGAAATGGACAAGGTTCGAGTTGCGTTTTTAAAAAAACGCACACAATTCGAAGTGCGCGTTTAAAGAAATAGACACAGTTCGAATTGCGTGTTTAGGAGAATGGACGCAGTTCGAAATTCATATTTAAAGAAATAGACCCAGCTCGAAATGCGTGTTTAGGAAATCGAAATGATTCAATAACAAAAATGGACACAGCTCAAAATGCGTTTTTTTAAGAAAATGCACAAAGTTTGAAATGCGTGTTAAGGAAAATGGACATAGCTCGAAATGCGTTTTTAAGAAAATGCACACAGTTCGAAATGCGTGTTAAGGAAATCGTAAATGATACAGCTCGAGGTGAGTTTTTAAGAAAATGCACACAGTTGGAAATGCGTGTTTAAAGAAATGTACACAGTTCGAAATGCGTGTTAAGGAAATCGTAAAGGATACAGCTCGAGATGAGTTTTTAAGAAAATGCACACAGTTGGAAATGCGTGTTTAAAGAAATGTACACAGTTCGAAATGCGTGTTAAGGAAATCGTAAAGGATACAGCTCGAGATGAGTTTTTAAGAAAATGCACACAGTTGGAAATGCGTGTTTAAAGAAATGTACACAGTTCGAAATGCGTGTTAAGGAAATCGTAAAGGATACAGCTCGAGATGAGTTTTTAAGAAAATGCACACAGTTGGAAATGCGTGTTTAAAGAAATGTATACAGTTCGAAATGCGTGTTAAGGAAATCGTAAAGGATACAGCTCGAGATGAGTTTTTAAGAAAATGCACACAGTTGGAAATGCGTGTTTAAAGAAATGTACACAGTTCGAAATGCGTGTTAAGGAAATCGTAAAGGATACAGCTCGAGATGAGTTTTTAAGAAAATGCACACAGTTGGAAATGCGTGTTTAAAGAAATGTACACAGTTCGAAATGCGTGTTAAGGAAATCGTAAAGGATACAGCTCGAGATGAGTTTTTAAGAAAATTCACACACTTGGAAATGCGTGTTTAAAGAAATGTACACAGTTCGAAATGCGTGTTAAGGAAATCGTAAAGGATACAGCTCGAGATGAGTTTTTAAGAAAATTCACACACTTGGAAATGCGTGTTTAAAGAAATGTACACAGTTCGAAATGCGTGTTAAGGAAATCGTAAAGGAAACAGCTCGAGATGAGTTTTTAAGAAAATTCACACACTTGGAAATGCGTGTTTAAAGAAATGTACACAGTTCGAAATGCGTGTTAAGGAAATCGTAAAGAAAACAGCTCGAGATGAGTTTTTAAGAAAATTCACACACTTGGAAATGCGTGTTTAAAGAAATGTACACAGTTCGAAATGCGTGTTATGGAAATCGTAAAGGATACAGCTCGAGATGAGTTTTTAAGAAAATTCACACACTTGGAAATGCGTGTTTAAAGAAATGTACACAGTTCGAAATGCGTGTTAAGGAAATCGTAAAGGATACAGCTCGAGATGAGTTTTTAAGAAAATTCACACACTTGGAAATGCGTGTTTAAAGAAATGTACACAGTTCGAAATGCGTGTTAAGGAAATCGTAAAGGATACAGCTCGAGATGAGTTTTTAAGAAAATTCACACACTTGGAAATGCGTGTTTAAAGAAATGTACACAGTTCGAAATGCGTGTTAAGGAAATCGTAAAGGATACAGCTCGAGATGAGTTTTTAAGAAAATGGACATTGCAAATATGGACAATACACATTTTCAATGTTCAATTTGACAACTAAATGAGGATTTCTGTACTCTGTACTTATATTTTTCCTTACTTTTTTAAACAGTGAGTATAATCATGACGAGCAAAGTCAGGGACTTCGGGTTAAGTTGGCTGGGTCTAATATTGAAGTAATCTTTCTGACGATGTTTTCGTATTCAGAATACCAAACGATTAAGTTCTCTTACAACTATTATAAATTTATAAGACAACTTTGACAACCTTGTATAAAAAATTTATTGACTTTTAATTTCTTTTCAAAAAAAAGTATGAAGGGAGTTAGGTAAATTGACATAACATAACGAATTTAGTTGGATTCAAAAGTTTATGTTTGAAAAAAAAGAACAATTTTTATAAAAGAAGTTTGAAAAACGGAATCAAATGCTACATCTATTTTTTTAAGCACGCGCATCGAACTGTGTCCCTTTTCTTTAAGACGCATTTCGAGCTTTTTCCATTTTTATAAACATTTATTTCTAGTTATGTCCATTTTCGTAAACACGCTTATCGACATATGTCAAAAATAATATATTATCTTACTTATACTTTAGTACAATAATATCCTATGAAAATAGCATTTTGCGCCAGGGCTCGAAAAACCGCCCGTCCTCGGTGGTCACAAATTCCCCGCGGACGTTCATGCTAGTTCTCCATTTCTAATGAGAATAATTGCGCGGCCTTATACTTAAACGTGCCAAATTCTAGAGTATCGCTGCGGAGCCACATTTCAGAAAAATATTTAAAAAAAACTGGTTTAAAAAAAAAAAAAAAAGGATCGAAGAAACAAAATGTTTTTACTAATTACTGTCGACCAAAAATAATTGTAAATTAAACACTTTTGCTGCAACCGATCAAATTATTCTTATAAATTGACGTGAAATCTAAGACTGCAAAATATGCGATTAAGCCATAAGCTTTTTTTTTAATATATATTTTTTTAATAACCTACTTCTAACTGCTGACCCAATTCAATGCTGCCAACTTTGCAGCTTTGTAATTTTGACTCCAGATGACAAGGAAACTCTTGGATAGGGAAAAACTAACCTTCGTGGAGGAATTTTTTTTTATGGAATTAATCTACATTTGCTTTACACAGAGAGGAAAACTACGAAAACCTTCAACGGTTAGCAAGACCGGCAAAGGAATTCCAACAGCTGGTCAATCTACCCCTGATGATGCCAACCCTTTTTGCCAGAACAGTGGTGGGAGGGAGCCGGGATCAGAATTAATTCGTATCGACCAGTCAACGCTGAGATTCGAACCTGGAGCGCGCTGTCCCCTGAGCTATCGCTTTGTGTTAAAAATCGGGGTAACCAATGATCTGTTGACCACTGAGGATATATTTACGTCAACACTGTGGTCGTTGCGAAACGGGAACAGAATTTTTATCAACCAGTAACCTCAGGTATTCGAACCTTGGGTATCTCATTTGGAGACTCTATCCCCTGAGCCACCGCGGCTCTGTCACAACTTTATGGTTTCTTTTTTTTTAAACTATGACCACCACACATATCGTCTACTAAGTGATAGACAACGGCTCGCTTAGATCTCTTTCGGTCAAGATTCTCGAATAAGTATTAATCCTATGACGGTCTCAGTCGTTTGCGTATGCTAACTCTATGAAAACGATTTTTCTTTTAGTAGCAAATGTTTTGGAAGATTTGGCATGACAAAACTGCTTGCACAATTGAAAGATCATGCTGCGCCTGTTTTTGCCGATACAATTTTTGAATGGGTAAAAAGAACGCGATTTCTAATTGCTTTGATCTTCCAAAACATTGTTTACATAGAGTAGAATGGTAGTATTTCCATATTTTTGTTTAACCCCTTTCTTTAATATGCAAACATCTCTCGGTTGTGACAATGTATAGAAATTTCTTCACTTACTGAATCTACCACTTTTTTTTTCTTTCTTTAAGACCATAGCAACCGTAAGACAGAGCTGAAAATGCGTATACAAATAAATAAATAAAAAAGAGAAAACACTGGTAAAGAAAGAAATCACTTCATTTTTATCTTTTTTTTGTTTTTGGAAGAAGTAAAACATACTTAAATCGTTACGCTGATTAAAATTTATAACAAATATATTTAGGGAGAGAATAGTCTGGTTGGTAGGACGTTGGACTCGTGTTCTAGTATTACCTCAAGGGGTAGTGAATTTGAGATTGATCGTTCAGGTGATTGATCAGGTCAAAGTTATGATCTTTGGATGTTTGAATGAAGTATGATTGGGTCCTCACTGTAAAACGGGATGTGACGTGTGTGAGGCAGAGTTTGAATTCTTGGCCGTAGGTAGCGCCACTAAAAATATGTAACGCACCCTCTGCCTTAAAAATTTGCTTGATTTCCCAATCAGGCTTCCTAGTGGTAGGGCACTGGGCCCATGTCCAAGAGTTCGCGGGTTCAATCCCCACCGACCCAAGACTCCCCGTGTAGTAAATGGTGACTGATGCACGTTAAACCTGCCGAGTCACAAAGTCCTCCATGTTCCTATAACAAATCAAACCTCTGGGGGTACTGATTCAGGAGTTTCTTGGTCCTCTGGATTGGTTCAAAATTACAAGGCTACGGAGTTAAACAATAGTAGTTGTGAACCCAAAAACTGGGTCGACTGTTGAACGACGGATATAAAAATATAAAATAAAAAGCGGCATAAGTTACAACAATAACAAATATATTTACATACGAAATACGTTATAGCTATGACTTCTTAAAAGTAAACTGAAAGTCAAATAGTTGCTACTCTTAATTTTAACTATTATTCACAGTTATTTAGGCTTTTAACCATTTGACGCAGAATTTCGTTAGACATATTTTTAAAACTTTTTTTCATTATTTTTTTATTGATTTAGGTCAAAATTAGTAAAAAAGTGCTATATTTAGCATTCTAATAATTTATAGTTAGGAAATACAGCATAAAATATCGATGCCTTTACTGGGTTAAGGGTAAAACTGATATGTGTCAAAGGGATAAAATAAATTTTGGTAATGCTCATGGATGTTTTTTCGAATCATTAATAAGCTGAAATTTTTTTTTTAATAGATGTTTTTTCTCTCTTTTTTCCCTCCTGATATCATCTCTCTACAATGGTTATCAAATTCTGCTTAAATTTGAATTTCCAAAATCAGGAATTCTATTTTATTTTAATTCTTGTGAATATCTAAAAAATTACATAAGAATTATACGAATGACGATATATATTTACTAGTAATATTTTTTCTGAGTGATTTTTATTTATTTTGTTGATTCTCTAGACATGGTTTTTGTCAAAAAAATAAATAAATAAAAAATTGAAAACTATCAATGAATTTTATATTAAAATCTCGTTTTATTAACATGAAAATATATTTATCCACTCAATAGTTTCTCAATTTTAATAAATAATGAGAAATGTGTCACATACTAATTAGAATAAAAAATGTTAATAACAAATTTTATCAAAATAGTAATAGCGGCACGCAATTTAAAATTTTGTATTTGGTAGTTTAAAGCCCAAAGTAAGTAGTAAAAATGGTAATGTAGTTCATAATAGTTCCAACCATTCATCCAAAACAAAAGTTTTAAGAGACATTACTTTCAGCATTATGATTTCTTTTTAAAAAAGAATTGCAGAATTATGAATAACATAATATTATAATTTTTATAATACTATACTATAATTAATATAATATTATTAATAAAATATAAATAATATAATATAATCTATAAGTATATGGCTGATGTTTCTTTTTATTTTATATCATTTTATTTATTTATTTATTTTCTTTGTTTTTTGCATATTCTATAGCCCCTTTTTATCGCCTCGTACCAGTTAACGTTTGATAATTTTTCCGCTCCCTACTGGGTGGATGTTGATTGTAATTGTTCCTTCGGCGTCTCCGGCACAATTCAATCCTCTTCCCGTTACCGGTCCGCGTCCTGGGATTTGCAGACCATTGCTCTATACAATAAGTTCCCAGCTTTTTATGGATCACCGTGCACTTTGCAAGAAATCTTCATAATCTCAAAATGAAAACAAATTAAGAAAGGATAACTTAGAATTACGCAATGTTGAATAATCTTCCAATAACTTGTTTGTGTTTTGATATTTTGAAAATTTCTTTACAGTATTTGATATTTCATGGCTAACTCTGCGTTTTGCCTGAACGCATTTTTCTATAGTTTCAATTACTTATAAAAGTAAAACATATTCTACGATGAAATGGTTCTCTCGCTATGTAGCGTCGTCTTGTAATTAAATTTTGTGAACCCGATAAAAATGCATGCAATCTATTTTCTATATACTTGTTTCTAAATCTGTCATTTACTTTCTAAAATAATTTTTTCTTTTCTAAAAACAAATTTTCCCCACTAAAAATTTTTATCGAAAGAAGTAAAAAAAAACTTTTGCGCTGTACAATTTAAAATTTCTGTTGCGATTGCAAAAATTTTAATTAGCTTAACAAATTAAAATTTTTGATTTGTTTTGCTATTTGCTTGTGGTCGTCTGTCACAAAACATATATTTCAAAATAAAATTTACGTACCCACAAATTATTTCTTAATAAATTTAACGGTAGAAGTAATATGCTGTTTCTATGGATTTGTTTACGAAGCTCTGTCCTGACACCAGAAACAAACAGATTACAAAAATAACTTCCAGATTTTATAGAATGAGAAGTATGCACTAAATATAATTTTTCAAAGTAATCTAAGAAGAACCAGGCAAAACAGGCAAATTTTAAATAATAGACAGATTTTTAAAAAAATCGAACTATTTCCAATTTTTCTAATTTAGGATTGCATGAAAGTATTTTACGGTCTAGTACAGTTTAAAATTACTCTAATTATCAGTTTTTTAGTGTCACGACTGGAAATTTCAGATTAATTTATGGTAGTTTCAATTACCAAACCATTTAATTAAAAACTTAATTTATAAATATTTGGAAATATTTCAATGAACTGTTTTTTTTTTTTTTTTTTTTTAACGATTTCTCAACTTTTTATGGATCACCGTGCACTTTGCAAGTTTCAACGCCTACTTATAAAACGAAAATAAATCAATAATAAATAAATCAAAATTAAAGTAAAATAAAATAAAAACAATCTTGATAAATTTAAAGTCAATAAAAATGTTCGTCCCATTTTAAGCATTTCAATATTTTATTTTGTAATACGAGTAGCCTACAACCACGTCTTTAAATTATTGAAAATATGCTTAATGATCCAATGTAATTTTATTAAAATGTGTTTTTTTCTTAACTAAAAATATTTTGATACCAGTTTTCCTAAAAATAACTCATATAAAATATTGAAAAACACAGTGTCGTTTCAATTGTCAAGGTTGTATTAAAATGCTTTATTTCTTAAGAGGCGTTTCTTTTAAAGGTTAAAAATTTAATAACAAGCATTATATGCTGACACCAAAATCTTTGACACCAAACTGTTAACATTAATCTTTGACACCAAACTGTAAAAAAAATTATAAATAATATGAAAAATTATTAATTTCAATGTGCACTCAATGCAAATTTCCTCTATAGTTTGTTAAGAACGCACTGGAAATTCTTATCTTTCTCAAAGACCTATAATTTTGCTAGTGCTTCGTTAAAAGTCTTTATCATCCAACGTTAGAAACCAATGCTCTATATCAAGGGTCCCCAACTCTATGCCCGCGGGCACCATGGCGCCCGTCGATCGGTCTCGGTGTGCCTAGAGTGCCTGTATTGAAAAGAGTGATGACAATATCCAAGAGCGCATGTGCTGCCGTCATATTTTTGTCCAAGTGGGTTGCCAGATGATACATCGAAATTAGCGCCACTCGCTCAGTTGGTGCTATTCTGAAGGTTCTGTTATTCTAAGAGTATATACTAAAGTATCAATAATATGAACTTTAAGATTGGAAAGCACATGATATTACAGATTTTTTAAGGAACATTGTAAGAAAAATTAGCATCTTACATTGTTAAAAAATTAACGTCAATGAAAAAAAAAAAGACTTATGAAAAGACTTCAGCTTTATATAAATGTCTTAAATGAAATATAAAAATTAATAATGATTATGTTATTCATTTCAGAAATAATAATTAATAAAACAAATTACATAATTTATTATTATTTATTACTTTTTCAGGAAAAAATTATCGCATATTCACATAAAAAGGTATTGCTTATTTCAACAAATAGTAAACAAAAATTTCGATAATTAGTTGAAATTTAAAACAAACTAGCATTTTATCAGGTTATAGTAACGAAAAGTAAGCAAATGCTACTTGGCGAACATTGTAGCGCGCCAACATTTCAAAGTAATATCGCCAAACTCTGCACTTCTAAAGTTTTGATAAAAAGATGCTCAAATCTTAAAATTTATAAGTAATTTAGATAGAAATTATGTTTATTAAAAGTAAATACATTTATTCTTATGCAATCATTAGTTATTTCATCACCTTGTTCTCTTTACAATGAGATAAACAAAACTTTATATGCATGAAAGTAAGTAATAATATGGATAAATTCAAATAACTAATAACTATCCAAATTTTCAGCCATAATTTTTACATTTACTGTAACTGTGAAGTTTCTTATTGAAAAAAAAGTAAGTAATGAACTTATTACATGCCTTTATTAATTCAGAAAATAAATTTTTTGAGGCAGATAATTTTCACTCCGTGTAATTCCAATGGCGAATTTTCCACTCTCGCCTCCGGCGGTAAAGTTTTTCTTTCCACCAATCAGGAATCGTTTCTCCCTTGTCCACACTCTTTTACTCTAGACACTCTAGGTGTGCCCAATGATAAAATATTTCAGTTTTCCATTTTCCCATCAAATGCTATGCAAATTTTATGCTATGTAAATACATACTGACGTTCGTTGGTTCAGTAAATGCAAAATACCTGATATATTTCTACATTTAATTGAAGAAATAAAAAATTATCTTGCAGCCTACGCTGAAACATTTTTAGAACTAAGAGATTCTCTTTAGCTAGCAGATTTGTCTTTCATAATGGAAAAACTAAATAATTTAAACTTGGAGCTGCAGGGAAAGTACAAACAAATAGCAAAAATGATAGAGGCTATAAACTCGTTTAGAGCTAAGCTAGTTTTGTGGATATCCACATTTGAAAATGAAGTCTCTTCTTGTGAATTTTCCAAACATGAAAAAAAAATGATAGATGACAGTGAAATTGACTTATCAACATTTGTCATCAACCATCAATTGCTTCAAGATCAATTTGAAAAGCGCTTTCAACAATTTAATATCATCGAGCCTTTGATAACCTTTTTTGTTAATATTTTTACCAACCAAATAAATGTAATCGTTATAGCAACCTACATTTCAGAATTTCTTCAAGTAAGGCGAGAAGAAGTGGAGATGGAAATTGTGGAACTTCAGAATGACATTATCCTCATAACTGTTACATCAGATGAAAAATTCTGGAATATAGTTGAAGGAATAAATTCCATTCTTAAAAAGATCAACACATAATATAAAGTCGTTTCTTGGTTCCACATACTTGTGCGAATTATTTTTTTTTTGACATTGAATATCATAAAATCAAAATATAGATCCCGACTTACAGATGAACACCTTGACGATTGCTTGCGAGCAGGAATTTCATCATATTCTCTCAATTATGAAGCGCTGGCCAGCGAAATGCCATGCCAAAGACCACATTGACTGTATTTTACAAAAATTTTTTATACTTCGTATGTTTTGAAAGCAATTTAGTAATCATTTATTTTACATAAGAATATTAATACTAATTATATTCATATGTCAAATTAATTTTTTTCAATTAAATTGTTTGTGCATTATATGTTGTGTGTATTATTACCTATGTCTATCAACTATAAATTTATCTTGAAAAAAATAAATGGTGCCCGCCATTCGACCGATATTCTGGTATTTGCTCTTAGGTACAAAATGTTGGGGACCCCTGCTCTATATTAACAGTTAAGAAAAGTTATACCACGAGAAAAACTTTTCATTTAAAATTCTATTTTACCTCTATAAAATAATTCTCTTTTACCTTAATAAATAATTTTAAATTTCAAGTATAGAAAAAGTGAGTTTATTACAAACCTAGAGTAAAGCCATAAAATTTCAAGCGCTGAAAAGAAATTTTCATAATGTCAAAGTGAAAACAAATTAAGATAGGATAACTTAGGATTACGCAATGTCGAATAATCTTCCGAAACCTTGTTTGCTTTTCGATAATTTGAAAATTTATTTTCAGTATTTGAAACTTCATGGCTTACTCTAGGTTTGGCAGAATTTATTTTTCTACAGTTTAAGTTGTAAATTACTTATAGAAGTGAAACTGATTCTATGATGAAAAGTTTCTCTCGCTATATAACAGGGGTTAACGTACATGAGGCCAGGGGCCGCAATTAAGAACACCAGCCAAATGACGGGTCGCAACTTTATAAAAATTTTATATAGGACTCTTTTATGTTTGAAGGAATATTAAATATTACTGTCAAATTATTTTCTAGTTGTACAAAACAAAAGTATTGAATTACAAATTAAAATAAGAAGTAGATTTTTGCCAGAGAAGTAAATATTTTATTGCACCGTTGGTATGTTATATTTCACATAAACGAAGAAATTAGTTTTTTTTTTTTTTTTTTTTTAAACGAAAGAGAAGTATTTTAAACCCAAATAGATTTTTTAAGAAAATTGTCAGCAAAAAAAACAAAAAAACAACTAATATATTTTAGTTCGCGGCCACTAAAAAAGGCTTCGTGGGCCGCCAGATGGTAACCACCGTCATATAGCGTCTTCGTTGTAATTAAACTTTGTGAACCTGATAAAAATGCATTTAATCTATCTCCTATATTGTTTCTAAATCTGTCATTTACTTTCTAAACTAAATTTTTTCTTCTAAAAACATATTTTCCTCATTAAAAATTTTTATCGAAAGAAGTAAAAAAAAAAAAAAACTTTTTGCGGCTGTGCAAATTAAAATTTTTGTTTTGCTTTGTTATTTACGAGTGGTCTTCTGTCACAAAACTTACATTTCAAAATAAAATTTACGTATCCACAAATTATTTCTTAATAAATTTAACGGTAGAAATAATATGCTGTTTCTATGGATTTGTTTACGAAGCTTTGTCCTGACAGCAGAAAGACACATATTACAGATTTCATAGAATGAGGAGTATGTACTAAATATAATTTTTCAAAGTAATCTAAGAAGAACCAGGCAAAACAGGATGGAAATAAGTTTATATAAAGAAATGATTTAACTTATATGTTTACAAGGGAAAACGTCACTTAACAATACAACCAACGATAAATAAGGTAATTTTTACAGCTATCTTTGGAGTTATGGCTTTAAGCAGTGTCTTCAGCTTAGTCTTGGAAACGGAATATGTTAAATTCGAAAAAACTGTTCAGTGGATAATAAAAAGACTAAATCATGTTGATTGCGGAAATCCAATTAGAAGTTATGCTTGTTTGGAGAGCGCACCATTTTATCCATACGATAGCATTCATGAGAAATGGGTAGTAGGTTTCAGCATTGGATCATCGGCCAGCTATCCTTACATGGATATTTCAATTAGAAGCTCGGACACTATAGAGGAGAGTCGTTGTTTCATAAATGGAACCTTTTCTATGAGGAACTCGACAAACCATGAATTGTATAAAAAAAGTTTTAGAAATAGAATGTTGAGTTGGCAATTTGATCAGAGCTTCGTGCATCGGAGTGCTTTTATACTATCAATGACCTCTTTACATCTATTTCCTCAAATTGATTATTATGACTCTGGTGTCTCGATGCTAGATTTGATTACGGACTTAAATAATGTCTTGGTCATCGAACTTTCTATGACAATAAGCGTACCACTTACAGTCATCAGAAATGAGTAATAATAGTTCTTTTAAACAAAATTATTCTCTTTTAAGTTTCCGCGTTGCTCACCATAAAGAACAACGGACAAAGATCCTAAGTAATTGCAACTACTTTCTCATGTGTGATAAGAATAAAACAGAGGAATTCAAGAAAAACAAAAAAATTCTTGGATGAAATGAAATTTTATTTTGGAGAACATACCTGAAAATTAAAATTGAAAAATAGCTCGAGTATCTGCAGGCTCCAAGATGTAAGTAGTTATCCCCACCATACTAGTGAAACTGCTAAACGATGAAATTAAGCTTAGTTTGTTTCAATAGATTTGTGTTAACCCATTTGTATCTAACGTCCATTCAAAAAGATGTTTTTTTTTTTTTTCAAAAGAGAAAAAAAGTGATATAATAATAAGCTTCTATAATGTGGAAAGAAGATAGTTCTGTCTACCATTATATAATAATAAGTTTCTATAATGTGGAAAGAAGATAGTTCTGTCTACCATTATATAATTATAAGTTTCTATAATGTGGAAAGAAGATAGTTCTGTCTACCATTATATAATAATAAGCTTCTATAATGTGGAAAGAAGATAGTTCTGTCTACCATTATATAATTATAAGTTTCTATAATGTGGAAAGAAGATAGTTCTGTCTACCATTATATAATAATAAGCTTCTATAATGTGGAAAGAAGATAGTTCTGTCTACCATTATATAATTATAAGTTTCTATAATGTGGAAAGAAAATAGTTCTGTGTGTGTGTCTACCCTTATATACGACTAATGTAAACGCCTATTATTTGGATTAGAAGTCTTGACATAATGCATTTCTAAAGATAATGTGTTAGATAACTTAAAAGATATTTCCTTTAATATAAAAAATACGTGATACCACTTTATTCACTTAATTATTTTCCATGTATCGACCATTTTTTGTGGCTGGACATTAATTACTGCGTAAAATGATGGTAATGGTCGAATAAACTGTGCTTTAATTGAAAATAAGTAAGAAATTTTTTTTACTTAACTTTATCAAGGTTGAACTTTGAAATAAAACATGTATTCTTTTGATTATGTTGTATGCTAAACGACGAAGAATTATGTATTGTTTTAACATTATGTGTTTAATGTTTGTGTTTTTTTTATTATTTTGTATTATTCTACAGTTAGAAAATTTTAAATAATGGACAGATTTTTTTAAAAATCAAACTATTTCGAATGTTCCTAATTTAGGATTGCATGAAAGTATTTTACGGTCTAGTACAGTTTAAACTTACTCTAAATATCAGTTCTTTAGTATTACGATTGGAAATTTCTGAGTAATTTATGCTAGTTTCAATTATCAAACCATTTAATTAAAAACTTAATTTATAAATATTTGGAAATATTTCAATGAACTGTTTTTTTATGATTTCTCTGAAAATAGTTTTATGTTTAGTCACTTTTAATTAAGCTTGAATTGAGGAGACAATGAGCATCCTTTGAACTTGGTCATCGTGTTTTTTAAAATATGTTATTTAATTCTTATTTGTTTCCTTAATTTCGATTTAAAATAATTAAATTTGTTATAAAAACTAAATTTTCAAAATATTTCAGTTTAGAATTACATGAAAAGGTATAACAATTAAGGTGATAATCAATTAAATTGTTTTGCTTAATGATTTCAACGTATGTAACGTTATATAACCATATATTTTCATGTTTAATTTTGTACAAGACATTATTCGTTTTTATAACTTCATTGTTAATAAAAGTGAGAAAATTTTAGGAAGTTTTACCAATGTTTTTACATTTCAATGTTACAATTTTAAAACTGCTTTATCCAATGTGTTTATTTATGTTAATGGTGAAACTCATAAGCGTCTAAGGGATAAAAAAAAAATGTTGGTGATGGTCAGGGATACTTTATTCGTACCAGAAATAAGCTGGAAAAAATTATTTCAATAGAAGTTTTTTTTTCCCTCTCTTTTCCCTCTTGCTATCATCTCTTTACAATGGTTATCAAATTCTGCGTAAATTTGTATTTCCAAAATCAGAAATTCTATTTTATTTTAGTTTTAAATCTATTCGAATGAAAATTTTCGAAAAAATAATGTTAATAATGTTTAATATTGTAAAGCTTTTAAAAGGTGTGTCTTTTTGTCTACTCAAGCTTTTAAAAGGGTAAAAACAAAACATAAAGGGTAAGAAGAAAAAAATAGAATTATTTTTATAAGAAATACACAATTTAACAGAATTCTAACACAATTTAATTAATTTTATAATAAAATTATAATTTTGTAAAAATTAAGTTTTATGTACAAATGGTCCAAAATTAAACTGTGAAATATTTTTAATGGTTACATCACCATTCTTAACTCAAAATTATCTATTCTTTATTAAAAAAATGTAATTAGTTCCATTTTTTATTAGATACTATGAAATAACAAGATTTTCTTTTTTCTTTTCTCAGATGGTAAATAAAATAAAATTTTGCAATTTTGAAATATATAACATTTATCATTTTTTATGCATTTGCGTGTGCTTTTCTGTCACAAAACTTTCATTTCAAAAGAAAATTTATGTATCTACAAGTTATAAATAAATTTTACGGCAGAAATAATATGCTGTTTCTATGAATTATTTACGAAGCGCAATCCTGTTCACAGAAAGACACATATTACAAAAATAACATCTAGATTTCATAGAATGAGAATGAGAGGAGTATGTACTAAATATAATTGTTCAAAGTAATCTAAGAAGAATCAGACAAAACAGGATGGAAATAAGTTTATATAAAGAAATGATTTAACTTATATGTTTAGAAGTGAAAAACGCCACTTAACAATACAACCAGCGATGAACAAGTTCTTTACAGCGATCCTTGGAGCTATCGCTTTAAGCAGTGTCTCTAGCTTAGTCATGGAAACGGAGTATGTTAAATTCGAAAAAAATGTTCAGTGGATAATAAAAAATCTAAATGATTTTGATTGCGGAGATCCATATAGAAGTTATGCTTGTTTGGAGAGCGCACCATTTTATCCATCAGAAAACATTCTTGAGAAGTGGATAGTAGGTTTAAATATAGGAAAATCGGACAACTATCCTTACATGGATATTTCAATTAGAAGCCGGGACACTATAGAGACGAGTCGTTTTTTCATAAATGGAACTTTTTCGATGAGGAACTCGACAAACCATGAGTTGTATAAGACAAGTTTCGAAAATAGAATTTTTAGTTGGGAATTTGATCAGAGCTTCGTGCATCGGAGTGCTTTTATACTATCAGTGACTTCTAATCATCTTCCGCACCTTGATGGTACATACGGTCTCTCAATGCTAGATTTGTTTGAGGACATAAATAATGTTTTGGTCATAGAAATTTCTATGACAATAAGCGTACCACTTACAATCTTCAGAAATGAGTAATATTAGTTCTTTTAAACAAAATTATTCTCTTTAAAGTTTCGGTTGCTCACCATAAGGAACAACCGACAAATATCCTAAGTAATTGCAACTACTTGTCTCAGACTCATGTCTGATCAGACTCATGTCTGATAAGAGAAAAAAAAACAGGAATTCAAGAAAACAAAAAAATTCTTCCATGAAATGAAATTTTATTTTGGAGAACATACCTGAAAATTAAAATTGAAAAATAGCTCGAGTATCTGCAGGCTCCAAGATGTAAGTAGTTATCCCCACCATACTAGTGAAACTGCTAAACGATGAAATTAAGCTTAGTTTGTTTCAATAGATTTGTGTTAACCCATTTGTATCTAACGTCCATTCAAAAAGATGTTTTTTTTTCCTTTTCAAAAGAGAAAAAAAGTGATATATTAATAAGCTTCTATAATGTGGAAAGAAGATAGTTCTGTCTACCATTATATAATAATAAGTTTCTATAATGTGGAAAGAAGATAGTTCTGTCTACCATTATATAATTATAAGTTTCTATAATGTGGAAAGAAAATAGTTCTGTGTGTGTGTCTACCCTTATATACGATTAATGTAAACGCCTATTATTTGGATTAGAAGTCTTGACATAATGCATTTCTAAAGATAATGTGTTAGATAACAAAAAAGAAATATCCTTTAATATAAAAAAATACGTGATACCACTTTATTCACTTAATTATTTTCCATGTATCGACCATTTTTTGTGGCTGGACATTAATTACTGCGTAAAATGATGGTAATGGTCGAATAAACTGTGCTTTAATTGAAAATAAGTAAGAAAATTTTTTTACTTAACTTTATCAAGGTTGAACTTTGGAATAAAACATGTATTCTTTTGATTATGTTGTTTTCTAAACTACGAAGAATTATGTATTGTTTTAACATTATGTGTTTAATGTTTGTGTTTTTTTTTATTATTTTGTATTATTCTACAGTTAGAAAATTTTAAATAATGGACAGATTTTTTTAAAAATCAAACTATTTCGAATGTTCCTAATTTAGGATTGCATGAAAGTATTTTACGGTCTAGTACAGTTTAAACTTACTCTAAATATCAGTTCTTTAGTATTACGATTGGAAATTTCTGAGTAATTTATGCTAGTTTCAATTATCAAACCATTTAATTAAAAACTTAATTTATAAATATTTGGAAATATTTCAATGAACTGTTTTTTATGATTTCTCTGAAAATAGTTTTATGTTTAGTCACTTTTAATTAAGCTTGAATTGAGGAGACAGTGAGCATCCTTTGAACTTGGTCATCGTGTTTTTTAAAATATGTTATTTAATTCTTATTTGTTTCCTTAATTTCGATTTAAAATAATTAAATTTGTTATAAAAACTAAATTTTCAAAATATTTCAGTTTAGAATTACATGAAAAGGTATAACAATTAAGGTGATAATCAATTAAATTGTTTTGCTTAATGATTTCAACGTATGTAACGTTATATAACCATATATTTTCATGTTTAATTTTGTACAAGACATTATTCGTTGTTAATAAAAGTGAGAAAATTTTAGGAGGTTTTACCAATGTTTTTACATTTCAATGTTACAATTTTAAAACTGCTTTATCCAATGTGTTTATTTATGTTAATGGTGAAACTCATAAGCGTCTAAGGGATAAAAAAAAAATGTTGGTGATGGTCAGGGATACTTTATTCGTACCGGAAATAAGCTGGAAAAAATTATTTCAATAGAAGTTTTTTTTCCCCTCTCTTTTCCCTCTTGCTATCATCTCTTTACAATGGTTATCAAATTCTGCGTAAATTTTTATTTCCAAAATCAGAAATTCTATTTTATTTTAGTTTTAAATCTATTCGAATGAAAATTTTCGAAAAAATAATGTTAATAATGTTTAATATTGTAAAGCTTTTAAAAGTGTGTCTTTTTGTCTACTAAAGCTTTCAAAAGGGTAAAAACAAAACATATAGGGTAAGAAGAAAAAATAGAATTATTTTTATAAGAAATACACAATTTAACAGAATTCTAACACAATTTAATTAATTTTATAATAAAATTATAATTTTGTAAAAATTAAGTTTTATGTACAAATGGTCCAAAATTAAACTGTGAAATATTTTTAATGGTTACATCATCATTCTTAACTCAAAATTATCTATTCTTTATTAAAAATAATTAGTTCCATTTTTTATTAGATACTATGAAATAACAAGATTTTCTTTTTTCTTTTCTCAGATGGTAAATAAAATTAAATTTTGCAATTTTGAAATATATAACATTAATAATTTTTTATGCATTTGCGTGTGCTTTTCTGTCACAAAACTTTCATTTCAAAAGAAAATGTATGTATCTACAAGTTATAAATAAATTTTACGGTAGAAATAATATGCTGTTTCTATGAATTATTTACGAAGCGCAATCCTGTTCACAGAAAGACACATATTACAAAAATTAACATCTAGATTTCATAGAATGAGAATGAGAGGAGTATGTACTAAATATAATTGTTCAAAATAATCTAAGAAGAATCAGACAAAACAGGATGGAAATAAGTTTATATAAAGAAATGATTTAACTTATATGTTTAGAAGTGAAAAACGCCACTTAACAATACAACCAGCGATGAACAAGTTCTTTACAGCGATCCTTGGAGCTATTGCTTTAAGCAGTGTCTCTAGCTTAGTCATGGAAACGGAATATGTTAAATTCGAAAAAAATGTTCAGTGGATAATAAAAAATCTAAATGATTTTGATTGCGGAGATCCATATAGAAGTTATGCTTGTTTGGAGAGCGCACCATTTTATCCATCAGAAAACATTCTTGAGAAGTGGGTAGTAGGTTTAAATATAGGAAAATCGGACAACTATCCTTACATGGATATTTCAATTAGAATCCGGGACACTATAGAGACGAGTCGTTTTTTCATAAATGGAACTTTTTCGATGAGGAACTCGACAAACCATGAGTTGTATAAGACAAGTTTCGAAAATAGAATTTTTAGTTGGGAATTTGATCAGAGCTTCGTGCATCGGAGTGCTTTTATACTATCAGTGACTTCTAATAATCTAGATCTTCCGCACCTTGATGGTACATACGGTCTCTCAATGCTAGATTTGTTTAAGGACATAAATAATGTTTTGGTCTTAGAAATTTCACTGACAATAAGCGTACCATTTACAATCTTCAGAAATGAGTAATAATAGTTCTTTTAAACAAAATTATTCTCTTTAAAGTTTCGGTTGCTCACCATAAAGAACAACGGACAAATATCCTAAGTAATTGCAACTACTTTCTTATGTCTGATAAGAGAAAAAAAACAGGAATTCAAGAAAAACAAAAAAATTCTTCTATGAAATGAAATTTTATTTTGGAGAACATACCTGAAAATAAAAATTGAAAAATAACTCGAGTATCTCCAGGCTCCAGGATATAAGTACTTATCCTCACCCTACTAGTTAAACCACTAAACAATGAAATGAAGCTCAGTTTGTTTCAATAGGTTTGTTTTAACCCATTTGTATCTTACGTCCATTTAAAAAAAAAATTTTTTTTTCAAGAAAGAAAAAAAGTGGTATAATAATAAGCTTCTATAATGTGGAAAGAAGATAGTTCTGTCTACCATTATATAATAATAAGTTTCTATAATGTGGAAAGAAGATAGTTCTGTCTACCATTATATAATTATAAGTTACTATAATGTGGAAAGAAGATAGTTCTGTCTACCATTATACAATTATAAGTTACTATAATGTGTAAAGAAGATAGTTCTGTCTACCATTATACTATTATAAGGTACTATAATGTGGGAAGAAGATAGTTCTGTCTACCATTATATAATTATAAGTTTCTATAATATGGAAAGAAGGTAATTCTATCTACCATTATCTAATTATGAGTTACTATAATATGTAAAGAAATTAGTTCTGTCTACCATTATATAATAATAAGTTTCTATAATGTAGGAAGAAGATAGTTCTGTCTACCATTATACAATTATAAGTTCCTATAATGTGGAAAGAAGATAGTTTTGTCTACCATTATATAATTATAAGTTTCTATAATGTGGAAAGAAGATAGTTCTGTGCGTGTCTACCATTATATAATAATAATGTAAACGCTTACATTTGAACCTGAAGTCTTGACATAATGCATTTTTAAAGAAAATGTGTTAGATAACAAAGAAATATCCTTTAATATAAAAAATTACGTTTTACCACTTTATTCACTTAATTATTTTCTATGTATCGACCATTTTTTGTGGCTTGACATTAATTACTGCGTAAAATGAAGGTAATGGTCGAATAAGCTGTTCTATAATAGAAAATAAGTAAGAAAAATTTCTTACTTAACTTTATCAAGTTTGAACTTTGGAATAAAACATGTATCCTTTTGAATATGTTGTTTTCTAAACTACGAAAAATTATTTATTGTTTTAACATTATGTGTTTAATGTTTTTTTTAATTTTGTATTATTATGTTTCTACAGTTAGAAAATTTTAAATAATAGACAGATTTTCTTTAAAAATCGAAATATTTCTAATTTTTGTAATTTAGGATTGCATGAAAGTATTTTACGGTCTAGTACATTTTAAAATTACTCTAATTATCAGTTTTTTAGTGTTACGATTGGAAATTTCTGAGTAATTTATGCTAGTTTCAATTATCAAATCATTTTATTAAAATCTTAATTTATAAATTTTTGAAAATATTTCAATGAACTGTTTTTTTATGATTTCTCTGAAAATAGTTTTATGGTCAATCACTCTTAATTAAGCTTGGATTGAGACAATGAGCATCCTTTGAACTTGGTCATCGTATTTTTTTAAAATATGTTATTTAATTCTTATTTTTTTCCTTAATTTCGATTTAAAATAACTAAATTTGTCATAAAAACTAAATTTTCAAAATATTTCAGTTTAGAATTACATAAAAAGGTATATCAATTAAGGTGATATTCAATTAAATTGTTTTGCTTAATGATTTCAACGTGTGTAACGTTCATGTATAACCATATATTTTCATGTTTGATTTTGTACAAGACATTATTCCTTTTTATAATTTCATTGTTAATAAAAGTGAGAAAATTTTAGGAAGTTTTACCAAGTATGTATCTATTATTCATAAAATGCTAACTAATAATTAATACAATTTTAAAACTGCTTTACTTGGTTAATGATGAAACTCATATGCGTCAAAGGGATAAAAAAATGTTGGTGATGGTCATGGATATTTTATTCGTTCCGTAAATAAGCTGAAAAAAATGATTTCAATAGAAGTTTTTTCCCCTCTTTTTCCCCTCTTGCTATCATCTCTTTACAATGGTTATCAAATTCTGCGTAAATTTGTATTTCCAAAATCAGAAATTCTATTTTATTTTAGTTTTAAATCTATTCGAATGAAAATTTTCGAAAAACTAATGTTAACAATGTTTAATATTATAAAACTTTTAAAAGGTGTGCCTTTTTGTCAACTAAAGCTTTTTAAACAAAACATAAAGAAGAAGGTAAAAACAAAACATAAAGAAGAAGGGGAAAAAAAACATAAATATTTTTATAAGAAATACACAATTTAACAGCATTCTAACACAATTTAATTAATTTTATAATAAAATTATAATTTTGAAAACATTAAATTCTATGTATAAATGGTCCAAAATTAAACTGCGAATTATTTGTAACGGTTACATCACCATTCTAAATTATCTATGCTTTATTAAAAAAATATAATTAGTTCCTTTTTTTTATTAGCTACTATGAAATAACAAAATTTTATTTATTCTTTTCTCAGATGGTAAATAAAAATAAATAAATAAATTTTGGTAGAGAGCAAGATATTAATTTCATTAGAAAGTTCAATATACTTCAATATTTTTGTGAAAATTACTGTTCATGTTTGCTTGAGTGATAGATGGCAGCACCAGCAATCTTCCTAGTACTTCTTCCTCTTTCTAATGAGCATCCTATTCAATAAGTTTAAATTTTTTTTCCTTGCCAAATTATTATCTTCAAAAGTCGGAATTTATTATAAAATTAAGTGTGACACTTTAAATATGACTTATTTTGTGTCATTTTCCAGGAAAGGGCAGTGTGGGAACAAACTTTTCGTAACAGTGGAGGATATAGAAATTAATTTTACGCTTGTTTTTCCTTTGTAATCTCTAAGTTCTACAAAACTATATATTTTGTGGTTATTTTGCAGGATTGTGTTTATGGAAAATATCCATACATTTTGCTTTATCTGCTAAACTTATCCTATTTGCTTACATATAGATAATTTAATTTAATTAGTTTAATTTTGATTAAACTAATTAAATTAAATTATTTAATTTATTTAGAATTTAATTTTGATTTCCATTCAAGTTTTAATTTCAGAAAAAAAAATTTCTGAAATTTTGACATCTCATGGGACAATTAAAAACTAATTTTACAAATTAAAATCTGCATTAAAAAAACTTGTATTTTTTCTAACTCAATTTTCACGAGAGTGTCATTCTGTAAAATATTTCGTCGAAAACTTGAAATGAAATGATTTGCATGAAAAATCTTATGAATATCTATAAAATTACATAGGAATTATACAAATGATGATATATATTTACTAATAATTTTATTCTGCATATATATTGAAAACTATAAATGAATTTTAAATTAAAATTTCGTTTTATTAACATCAAAATGCCTACATTTATTAACTCAACAGTTTCTCAATTTTAAATGATAATGGGAAATGTGTTCCATACTAATTTTAATATCAAATTTTATCAAAATATTAATAGCGTCAAGCAATTAAACATTTTGTGTTTGGTGTTATTTAGTTCAAAATCCTAAGTAAGTCGTAAACTGTAATGTTTAGCTCATAATAGTTCCAACCATTCATCCAAAACAAAAGTTTTAAGAGGCATTACTGTCAGCATCATGCTTTCTTTTTAAAAAGAATTACAGAATTATGAATAACATAATATTATAAATTTTATAATATTACAGCATAGTATAATTAATATAATATAATTAATACAATATAATTAATATAATATAATTACTATAATGTTATAATATATAAGTTAATGGCTCATGTTTTTTTTAAAAATTATATTTAATTAAATTATTTATTTTCTTTGCTTTTTGCATACTCTATAGCACTTTTTTATCGCCTAGTACCAGTCATAATTTTTCCGCTCCCTACTGGGGGGGGTATTGATTGTTAATATTTTAGATTGTTTTGATATAATAATTTTCCTTTAGTTGTATTTCCACATGTTTCCAAAATAGAATACAATTACTTGGGTATTTTGGGTTTGGTTTTAAATGACGTCTCTCAGCTCCCGGTTAACCTCTCATACATGGAAAGTTGGACGAACCCTAAAGTAATACACAGTAAATAAAATGGAAATAATTGTTCTTTAGGCGTCCCCGGCACAATTCAATCCCCTTACCGTTACCGATCCGCGTCCTGGGATTTGCAGACCAATATTCTTTACCAGTGGTTACCAAATGGCGGCCCCCGGACATAGCATCCGGCCCGCGAAGCCTTTTTTTTTTTTGTGGCCGCGAACTAAAATATATTAGTTGTTATTTTTTGCGGACAATTTTCGTAAAAAACCTATATGGGCTTAAAATACTTTTCTTTCGGTTAAAAAAACCTGCATTTCTTCGTTTCTGTTAAATTTGACATACCAACTGAGCAGGAAAATTTATTTCTCAGGTTTTGCAATAATAAACAAATAAAAATTAAAGTAAAATAAAATAAAAACAATCTTGATAAATATAAAGCCCATAAAAATGCTTGTCCCATTTTAAGCCTTTCAATATTTTTGTTGTAATACGAGCAGCTTGCAACCGCGTCTTTAAGGTATTGAAAATATTCTTAATGATCCAATGTATTTTTAGTAAAATGTGTTTTTTTTTTCTTTACGAAAAATATTTTTATACCAATTTTCCTAATAATAACTCATATTAAATATTGAAAAATACAGTGTCGTTCAACGTTTTAACTGCCAAGGTTGTATTAAAATGTTTACTTTGTTAAGAGGCGTTTCTTTTAAAGGTAAACAATTTAATAACAAATATTATATGCTGAGTTAATCTTTGACACCAAACTAAAAAAAAATTATGAATAATATGAATAATTATTATTTTTAATGTGCACTCAATGCAAATTTCCTCTATAGTTTGTTAAGAACGTACTGGAAATTCTTATCTTTCTCAAAGACCTATAATTTTGCTAGCACTTCGTTTAAAGTCTTTATCACCCAACGTTAGAAACCAATGCTCTATATTAACAGTTAAGAAAAGTTATACCACGAGAAAAAAATTTTTTATTTAAAATTCTCTTTTAGCTCGATAAATAATTTTAAATTTAAAGCATAGAAAAAGTGAGTTTATGCAAACCTAGAGTAAAGCCATAAAATTTCAAGTGTTGAAAATAAATGTTCATAATGTTAAAATGAAAACAAATTAAGAAAGGATGACTGAGGATTACGCAATGTTGAATAATCTTCCAATAACTTGTTTGTTTTTTAATATTTTGAAAATTTATTTTCATTATTTAAAATTTCACGGCTTACTCTGGGTTTGCCTGACCTCATTGATGAAAAGTTTCTCTCGCTATATAGCGTCTTCTTTGGAATAAAAGTTTGTGAACCCGATAAAAATGCATTTAATCTATTTTCTATATTGTTTCTAAATCTGTCTATTTTCAATCTATTATAATTTTCTAAACTAAATTTTTCTAAAGAAAAATTTTCACCATTAAAAATTTTTATCGAAAGAAGAAAAAAAAAAACTTTTTTTGCTTCTTTGTAATTAAACTTTGTGAACCCAATAAAAATACATTTGATCTTTTTTCTATATTAATTCAAAATCTGTCTATTTTCTGCCTATTATAATTTTCTAAACTCAATTTTTCTATTCTAAAAACAAGTTTTCACCATTTAAAATTTTATCGAAAGAAGGAAAAAAAAACTTTTTTTGCTTCTGTGTAAGTAAACTTTGTGAACCCGATAAAAATGCATTTAATCTATTTTCTATATTGTTCCTAAATCTGTCTATTTTCAACCTATTATAATTTTCTAAACTAAATTTTTCTAAAGAAAAATTTTCACCATTAAAAATTTTTATCGAAAGAAGAAAAAAAAAACTTTTTTTGCTTCTTTGTAATTAAACTTTGTGAACCCGATAAAAATGCATTTAATCTATTTTCTATATTGTTCCTAAATCTGTCTATTTTCAACCTATTATAATTTTCTAAAGTAAATTTTTCTAAAGAAAAATTTTCACCATTAAAAATTTTTATCGAAAGAAGAAAAAAAAAACTTTTTTTGCTTCTTTGTAATTAAACTTTGTGAACCCGATAAAAATGCATTTAATCTAGTTTCTATATTGTTTCTAAATATGTCTATTTTCAACCTATTATAATTTTCTATACTCAATTTTTCTATTCTAAAAACAACTTTTCACCATTTAAAATTTTATCGAAAGAAAAAAAAAAAAAAAACTTTTTTGCTTCTTCGTAATTAAACTTTGTGAACCCGATAAAAATACATTTGATCTTTTTTCTATATTAATTCTAAATCTGTCTATTTTCTGCCTATTATAATTTTCTAAACTCAATTTTTCTATTCTAAAAACAAGTTTTCACCATTTAAAATTTTATCGAAAGAAGGAAAAAAAACTTTTTTTGCTTCTGTGTAATTAAACTTTCGGAACCCGATAAAAATGCATTTAATCTATTTTCTATATTGTTTCTAAATCTGCTAATTTCTGCTTATTATAATTTCCTAAACTAAATATTTCTCAAGAAAAATTTTCACCATTAAAAATTTTTATCGAAAGAAGAAAAAAAAAAAATCTTTTTTTGCTTCTTTGTAATTAAACTTTGTGAACCCGATAAAAATGCATTTAATCTATTTTCTATATTGTTCCTAAATCTGTCTATTTTCAACCTATTATAATTTTCTGAACTAAATTTTTCTAAAGAAAAATTTTCACCATTAAAAATTTTTATTGAAAGAAGAAAAAAAAAACTTTTTTTGCTTCTTTGTAATTAAACTTTGTGAACCCGATAAAAATGCATTTAATCTAGTTTCTATATTGTTTCTAAATATGTCTATTTTCAACCTATTATAATTTTCTATACTCAATTTTTCTATTCTAAAAACAACTTTTCACCATTTAAAATTTTATCGAAAGAAAAAAAAAAAAAAAAACTTTTTTGCTTCTTTGTAATTAAACTTTGTGAACCCGATAAAAATACATTTGATCTTTTTTCTATATTAATTCTAAGTCTGTCTATTTTCTGCCTATTATAATTTTCTAAACTCAATTTTTCTATTCTAAAAACAAGTTTTCACCATTTAAAATTTTATCGAAAGAAGGAAAAAAAAACTTTTTTTGCTTCTGTGTAATTAAACTTTGTGAACCCGATAAAAATGCATTTAATCTATTTTCTATATTGTTTCTAAATCTGCTAATTTCTGCCTATTATAATTTTCTAAACTAAATATTTCTCAAGAAAAATTTTCACCATTAAAAATTTTTATCGAAAGAAGAAAAAAAAAATCTTTTTTTGCTTCTTTGTAATTAAACTTTGTGAACCCGATAAAAATGCATTTAATCTATTTTCTATATTGTTTCTAAATCTGTCTATTTTCAACCTATTATAATTTTCTAAACTAAATTTTTCTAAAGAAAAATTTTCATCATTAAAAATTTTTATCGAAAGAAGAAAAAAAAAACTTTTTTTGCTTCTTTGTAATTAAACTTTGTGAACCCGATAAAAATGCATTTAATCTAGTTTCTATATTGTTTCTAAATCTGTCTATTTTCAACCTATTATAATTTTCTAAACTAAATTTTTCTATTCTAAAAACAACTTTTCACCATTTAAAATTTTATCGAAAGAAAAAAAAAAAAAACTTTTTTGCTTCTTTGTAATTAAACTTTGTGAACCCGATAAAAATTAATTTAATCTTTTTTCTATATTAATTCTAAATCTGTCTATTTTCTGCCTATTATAATTTTCTAAACTCAATTTTTCTATTCTAAAAACAAATTTTCACCATTTAAAATTTTATTGAAAGAAGAAAAAAAAAACTTTTTTGCTTCTTTGTAATTAAACTTTGTGACCCGATAAAAATGCATTTAATCTATTTTCTTTATTATTTCTAAATTTGTCTATTTTTTGCCTATTATAATTTTCTAAACTAAATTTTTTTATTCTAAAAACAAATTTCACCATTAAAAATTGTTATCGAAAGAAGAAAAAAAAAACCTTCATTTGCGACTGTACAAATTAAATTTTTGTTCAAAGAACATTTGCAATTTCGAAATATATGACATTGATCATTTTATATGCTTTGCGTGTGGTCTTCTGTCACAAAACTTACATTTCAAAAGAAAATTTACGTATCCACAAGTTATTTCTTAATAAATTTAACGGTAGAAGTAATATGCTGTTTCTATGGATTATTTACGAAGCGCAGTCCTGACAGCAGAAAGACACAAATTATAAAAATAACATCCAGATTCCATAGAATGAGAAGTATGTACTAAATATAATTTTTCAAAGTAATCTAAAAAGAATCAGGCAAAACAGGATGAAAATAAGTTTATATAAAGAAATTGTTTATGCTTAGACGGGAAAAACGCCACTTAACAATACAACCAGCGATGAATAAGCTATTCTTTACACCGATATTTGGACTTATCGCTTTAAGCAGTGTCTCTAGCTTAGTCATGGAAACGGAATATGTTAAATTCGAAAAAAATGTTCAGTGGATAATAAAAAATCTAATTGATGTGGATTGCAATAAATCATTTGCAAGCTATGCTTGTTTGGAGAGCGCCCCATTTTATCCATCAGATAACATTCCTGAGAAGTGGGTAATAGGTTTAAATATTGGAATATCGGAAAGCTATCCTTACATGGATATTTCAATTAGAAGCCGGGACACTTTAGAGACGAGTCGTTTCTTCATAAATGGAACATTTTCTATGAGGAACTCGACAAACCATGAGTTGTATAAAACAAGTTTTGGAAATAGAATTTTGAGTTGGAAATTTGATCAGAGCTTCGTGCATCGGAGTGCTTATATACTATCAGTGACCACAGATGATCTAGCTCTTCCGAATCCTATTTATGCATATGGTCTCTCAATGCTAGATTTGTTTAAGGACTTGAATAATGTCTTGGTCATCGAACTTTCTATGACAATATGCGTACCAATTACAGTCTTCAGAAATAATCAATAATAGTTTTCAACTAAGCGAATTTATTCTCTTTTAAGTTTCGGGTTGCTCAACATAAAGATAGGCGGACAAATATCCTAATTAATTGCAACTACTTTCTCTGCAACTTTTAGTAGGTATTTTGATCAGAGCTCTGTATATCGGAGTGTTTATTTATTATCAGTACCGTAAGGAACTTGTTCTTCCGCATCCTGATTATGCAAGCGATCTCTTGATGGTAGATCTTTTCAAAGACTTATCACCAAGGACTTGTCATCGAACTTTTTCTGACATTATGCGAACCACTTTCAGTTTTCAGAAATGAACAGCAATTGAATGAAACTATTCTCTTTAAAGTTCCGCGGGCTGCTCACCATACAGAACAACGGATAAATATTCTATTTTAATCCAACTACTCTCTCATTTTCGATAATAATAATAAAGCAGAAGAATTCAAGGAAAATTAAAACTCTATTGCGAGAAAATAAAAATTCAAAAGAAAATTTGTTTTGGAGAGCATTCCTAAAAATAAAAATGGAAACATAGTTCGAGTATCTACAGGCTAAAAGATATAAGCCATCCCCATCAAATTAGTGAAACCACTAAGCGATGAATTGAAGGTATTTCAGTTTGTTTCAATCGAGTTTTGCTGAGCCATTTATATCTAGAGTCCTTTTAAAAACATGGTTCCTCATTTTCAAAAGATAAAATAGTGGTGTTATATAATAAGTATAACATTATTAGTATTTATAAGTCAAAAAGAAGATTTCTGTCTGTCACAATATATTAATAATGTAAACATTTATATATGAATCTGAAGTCACAGCATGGTGCATTTTTAAAGATAAAGTGGTATATAACAAAAAAGAAACACCCCTTAGTATAAACAGATATGTATCACCACTTTATTCATTTAAAAAAATTTTCCATATCAAGCATTTTTCGCGGCTGGATTTAATAAGTCTATAATTGCAGGGATGCCAACTGCTCCGCTTTCTGAAATAGTTTTAATAAAGTGGTAGCAAATTATATAGTAAAATTCGTAAGATAAGGATAGTTATGCCCACTTTTTAATAGAGTAACCAGTAAATTGATACATTGACGTTGATTTTTATATGATACTTATAATTTTTAATATTTAGTGGTGAAAAAATTATTTAAAAGGAAAAATACTAAACTAAAAGTAACTTAAATTTCGCTACCACTGGAAAATACTTTTTTACAAAGCGGAGCAAGTTGGCATCTCTGTAATTGCTTAATATGAGTATAAACTGTGCTATGGAAGAAATTAAGTGTGAAAAATTTTTTACTTATTTTTATCAAGTTTCAACGTAGGAATAAGATATGCATCCTTTTGATTATGTTGTATTCTAAACTGCGAGAATTATCTATTGTTTAAACGTAATTTGTATTCCTGGAATTTTTATTTATTTTTTATTTAGTATTATTATGTTATTACAATTCTAAATTTCTGAATATTAGACATACTTTTTTAACACATAACTTTATACCTGCTTAACTCATAATAAACTCATAAATAACTCTATAACTGATTGAAATGAGTATAAACTGTGCTATGAAAGAAAATAAGTGTGAAACATTTGTTTCTTAACTTTATTACGTTTGAACTTAGGAATAAGACTTGTATCCTTTTGTTTATATTGCTCTCTAAATAACAAGGAATTTTACTTGTCTAAACATTACTTATAGTCGTAAATATTTTTATTATTATTTAGTATTATTATCTTATTACAATTAAAAATTTCTGAATAATAGACGTACTTTTTTAACACATAACTTTATAACTGCTTAACTCATAATAAACTCATAAATAACTGATTAAAATGAGTATAAACTGTGCTATGAAAGAAAATAAGTGTGAAAAATTAGTTTCTTAACTTTATTACGTTTGAACTTAGGAATAAGACTTGTATCCTTTTGTTTATAATGCTCTCTAAATAACGAGGGATTTTACTTGTCTAAACCTTACTTATAATCATTATTTATTTATTATTTTTTAGTATTATTATCTTATTACAATTAAAAATTTCTGAATAATAGACGTACTCTTTTAATACATTGCATACGGGAAACTTTTCCAAAAAGTGTATTACTGCTCTTAAAGATTAAAATTTTAAAAAAGTGGTAGGCAAGATTTCCTAAAAATTGGAGCAAATTTGTCAGTATAGTTACAACTTGAACTGAAAAAACTTTTTTAACGACGAACGATAGTAGTACTGATTACATTTGAACTGAATCATTTATATATCAGATATGTGGTAATCGCGAATGGATAATTTCTTTGAAAAAGAGAGCGGAAACGAAGTAGTTTTGCTACCAAATTTTAAACTTTTGTATCGATCGCAGAAATTTCAAAAACGTAATAGTAAAACCACATAGTAAACGTAATAGTACTGTGAGAGCAATAACTAACGTAGTGAGTTTACAAACACGGATGTGTCTCGTTGTATTCATTCTTTCGTTATTAAGTAAATGTTTTAGCTAAATTTGATTTGACCCGCTTTCAATGCGTTAGAAATCGAACCATCTCAAATTTTCCTAATTTAGAATTGTATGAAAATATTTAAGCGATCTTGAAAGTTTAAAAATTTCTTTTAAAAAATAGTTTTGTAGTGTTTCGATTGGAAATTTCTGATTCATTTACACTAATTTCAATAATCAAATTTTTCAATTAAAAACTTGATTTTTAAATATTTGGTGAAATTTCAATGAACTGATATTATTTTATGATTTCTCTAAAAATAGATTTATGTCCACCAACTATTATTTTAGTTGGATTAAGAGAAACTTATCTAATGTTTTTTTTTTTTTTTTTCAAATATGTTAATTTATTGTTATTTTTCTTAATTCTGATTTTAAAAAATAAATTTTAATAGAAAAAAATCAATTCTCAAAATATTTTAAATTAGAGTTACATGAAAAGGTATAACAATTTAGGTGATAATCAACTAAACTGTATTGCCTAATGATTTCAACGTTCATGTTTTACGGGGATGACACATGTGACTAAAACTGTATGAAGTGATATTAACACAATTCTTTTTGTATTTAACTAAGCTGTTTACTTACTCAATCGTATCTACCACTACGACTTGCATTGAAAATTATTCATATTTAAATTATTTTTTAAATGCATTCATCAACCAAAAGATCATCTAACCGCATTGTTTTACCTCAATTTTAAAAAAAAAGTACCTGCTGGATAGGATAAGAACCGTTTTGCGACATCAGTGCCCATATTGCAACCACTACTAAGACTCTTTGAATTCATTTTCAATAGTAAAGGGTAAGATATATTCTTGAAAAAGTTAATAGATTTTTGTATTTAATTAGTCACAACTTCTTCTATTTTTAGTCGCCTTTGGCAACCCTGTGTTTAACCAAATATTTTCATGTTTAATTTTGTGAAAGAAATTATTCATTTTTATAATTTCATCGTTGTCAAAAGTGGGGAAACCTTTACCAAGTATGTATCGATTATTCATGAAATGTTTATTTCTTAATAATTATTATTACGTTTTAATGACAAAGTTTTAAAACTTTAACTAAAGTAAAAAAATCAAACTATCCCGAAGCATCTTAATTTTAAAAAAGTCATTGAATTTTTATTGTTTTATGATTTCGATACTTTTATTTGTTGTATTCTACCTGTTTTATTTAAGATGAAGATTAGGTTTTTGATATTCTTGTAGTTACACAAAATTCAAAAGAACGAAAAAGTTTCATGTAGTTTAATTATTTGTTATCTGCAATTTGTTTATTTTTTTATCTTGTAGTTTTATGATTATTTTATTCATTATTATGTTATTTTTGTTACTAATCAACCCAAAACAAAAATAATTAACCAATAAAAAATTACCGATAAATAAATCAAAGAGTGTTTAATTTTTATTATTATTATTATTATTATTACTATTATTTTTTATGTAACGTGTGAAAACTGTTTCAATTTCGCAGTCACAGGCGCTCAGTTACAGTATGAAGTTGAAATATTTTCGTATCAAGTGAATCAAACAATTTCGTATAAGGTCTCTCTAGGAAAAATATTGGCAGGGCTATCAACTTTCAACGCTTTATGGGAAAATTTCTTCTACATATAGCTAAGTTTATGTTTTGTATATGTGGGACTTTGTTTTGTAAATTTGATTTAAAGTTATTTTCAACGTAATATATACATTTCCACTATAATTTTAAACTATATCTACATCATCTTGTCCTAAAGAATTATCAGGGATATAGAACGGACAAATGACTTAAATATTTAAAACTTATATTAAACTTAAAATAATCAAAATCAATAAATAAGTCTTAAGTTTTTAATTTTTTATGAGAAATTTGCATGATTCATAAAAAATGAAATTTTCATGAAAAATAAAAATTTTTAATTTTTAATTTGTATGAAAAATTATTAAAATATTAATTTTTTAATATTTTATAATACAGCTTTGGAACAATTTTATCAAATGTTAAAAAATTAGACTACAAGCGCTATTCATTTTCCACAAAACTGAGGTTGCTCGAACTTGATGTTGATGTTTTGGGCAATTTTCAGCTTTAGCGTAAAAAAGGAAGACTAGCTAAGTTTGACCTAATAAATAACAAACAAGTAATAAATAGCATTTGCAAATATTCAGCATTTATCAAAATAGCCTTATTCGCAAAAATAGCATAATTTCATGTGATAACAAAGTCTACAAAACAAGCTGGGATACTGGCGCTAAGCATTGTTGTTAAGGTTTGGAAAAAATTAAAAAGTTTATTTCATGAAGTTAGTAAAAATTTCTTTTTTTTAAAATTTAAATTTCAGAATTAAGTACTTAATTTTTATATCAATATACACATTTCTTTAATTTGCAAATTTCTTCCAGAAGAGACAAATAAATAATATTACTAAATGTTTCAACCGCTTCTATGTTTTTCCCACACTCTGTAAGTATTAATAACACGTGTCATTGCGAAACAAAGGAAATGGTGGTTGTTGACTTTAGGTGAATTGTCATTAATCACATAGTTGCGAAATATCTAAAATATACAATATGATTTGATAATTACATGCACGATTTGATGATAACTGCATTGATATTTTTTTAGGGTCAAATGCCACTGCCTGGCATATATTTGCCCGGTATTCCGAATGCTGATATTTTTTCTAATATATCCTAATCGGATATTAAAATATTGAATAAATATTAAAAATCAACGAATAAATTAATATCAAATTGGACACAACTAATATTTCGCGCATTTGCCAAAGCGACTATGTGATTGATGGCATTCATCTGAAAGTCGACATTCTTCAGGTTTTGATTATTTACGGTAACACATATATTTTAACAGATAAATGAAAAAGGGAAAACACTAGTTGCTTGTTTTTGGAGTAAATAAGGGATTGAAGTAAAACTTTAAATTTTTATTCTGATTTAAAAGTTATAGCAAATGTATTTACATAAGAAATCTATGGTAACCGTGATATTTTAAATGTAAATTGACAGTCAAAGTGTCAGTATTCTTAATTTCATCTACTATTCACCACCATTTACTATTTCAAGGATAATAAACAGTTTTATACTCGTTAAAAATAAATTTTGGTAGTCATTGATTTTTCTCTCTACAATAAATGAGCTAGAAATATGAAGATTTTAATATCAGTTCTATGGTTATCAGATTCTGCGAAAATTCGAATCTCCAAAAACATAAGCACTGCCTTATTTTAGCTTAAAATCTTAATCTGTTCTAAGGAAAATTTTTGACAAAATAGTTTTTTGCGTTTTCTAAATCTTGTCTCTATATATTTTCCCACAATAGGGTAAGAACAAAACATATAATAAAAATAAACAGATCTACATTCCCAAGTGAATTTACCTTATTCCAGCCTTAACTTTGTTTTTTACCTTTCTTAATAAAACTTTGAAAGATAAGTGAAGTTTTATATACAAATAGGCTACAATGAAACACCGAAATATTTATATTTAATATGTAGCATCTCTGCTAAACTTAGAATTATCTATTCTCTTTTTTTAAAATTTTTTTTTTTAATTTGTTGAGTTGCTTAAAAAATGTTAGATGCTGTGAAATGCCAAAGCTCTATTCATTCATCTTTGAAGAGCCATGGTGGAAACAAAATAGAGACCAAGATATCTATATTATTAAAATATTCAATACATCTTTATAAAGTAGAACGGTTAAGATTCATATTTGTTTGTGTGATGCTTCATAGAGGGCAGCACGAGCAATCTTTCCATACTTGCTTTAAAATTTAAAACCTGGACTCCATGAAGACTAAAGTATCCATGTTCAATAAATATCCATGTTTAAAACGTATATACAAAAGCGAAAAATCCTACATATATCAATCCATAATTTTTAACTTCCCCTTTTCTTTTCTTTTTTTCTAAAAAATTATTTTTTACAAGTTTACATTTTGCACAACGAAGCCTAAATTTTTTTAACATATATATTTTCCTCAAAAGTAGTAGTTGGGAGATGACAGACACTTTGAATATGAGTTTTACTGTCATGTTCCAGAAATGGCAGTCAAATCTCGAAATTGTTTTCTATGTGGGTGATTCAGAAATTAATTTTATGCATGTTTTTCACTTTTAATCTATAAATTCTTCAAATTTATGTGCTCCTTCCTGTATGTATGGGTGTTTTTCCAGAATTATATTTCCATAAAATATTCTAATAAACATGCTTTTTACTTTGGCACTTTAATTTAATCTGTAGAATTTTGATTGAATTTTTATCTATTAAAATTTTTGTTTCACATGAAAATTTGGCGAAAATTTTGAGATCTCATGGGTTTCATTGATATTACAAAGTCAAATTTGCTCTGAGAATTATATATTTTTTTTATAACTAAGTTTTTACAAAAGTATCATTTTGTAAAATATGGTACAAAGATATTATTACTGTCTAAAACATTACATAAGAATTAAATATGTGATATTATTTATTTACTAATTATTTAATTTTTGCAGAGTAACTTTTATTTGTTTCAATTCTTTTTATTCTCTAAATTTGTTTTTCGTGAAATGTTATAAACTCACTAGAAGCTATAAATGAATTTTACATTAATATTTCGCTTTATTAACGTCAAAATATTACTCAAGAATTTCAAAATTTTTACTTGTAATGGGAAATAACGTCACAAACTATTTAGATTGTGGGGCGTTTTCCAATTTTCTCAAAATATTAATAGTGTACACGCAATTAAACTGTTTGTGTTTTGCATTGATAATTTACAGTGCTTTAAAATCCAAAATAAATAGTAAACAGTAATGTTTAGATCATAATAATCCTAACAGTTCACCAACAGAAAATGTAACATGATAAGCCAAATATCTAACAGCGTGAGAAAATTTTATTAATGATAATATTATTATTTAAATTACTAAGCTTAAAATTTTTACTATTTTTTAACTCTTCTTTTAAAAATTCTTCTAAGAATTTTTTTACATAAGATTGCATAATTATTGTTAGCTTTGTCTATGGGGTAATAACAAAAATTGCCTGTAGTTGCCTAATTGATCGATCAATTTTAGAAAAAATTGTTGAATTGTTACAGTTATTTAAATTTTCTTTATTATTAAAAACAAAGTTTATTAAGTAGTAATAAACAGCCCATTTCCATTTTGCTAACATACCTAAAGGTTAGGAGAATCTATTTGATATCTTTAAACAAAAATTATTGAGATCATGAAGAAAGTATTTTGGAATTATATTAATTGATATAAGGTAATTGGGTCTAAATTTTATGCCTTTTATCATTAAATTCCAAAGTTTTCTATAATATTTAAATTACCAGTAATAATATGTTTATGATGTTTGTTAACAAATTCAAAATATTTCTCTTCTTCACTGTGACAGTCATAATCAGATATATTAGTTTTCCCTAAATTTTTGCTAATATCATTATAATTAAAAATAGTTCTACCAAAAGACTTATTACATTTAAAGCTTTTAATTATGTTAAAATCTTTTAATGGAAACAAATTTTTCAAATTTTCAAAAATATTGTGAAATTTAATCTTCTCGGAAATAGTGTTTTGAAAGTTGATAAAAAAAAATTCCTCAAATATTTACTGTATAAATGTCATTTTAGCTTTTACAAGATGGAAACAAAGAATTTTGAAGTGTAAATTAATAAAGGAAAAGTTAATAATAAGATCTTAAGCTAATCTATGTTTTTCTATACATCTTCATTCATTATTCTCTCTCTCTCTCTCTCTCTCTCTCTCTCTCTCTCTCTCTCTATATATATATATATATATATATATATATATATATATATAGTTTATAATTATAGCACAAATTAAAGTCTTTTTCCTGAATCAGAAAAAGTAGATATTGTTGAATAGTTAAAAGAATAGAATATAGAATAAAACAGATTAACTCTTCCCGAAAATAAACCATATTTGGAATGGGTTAACTACCAGCTTTTTCTCTTTGGCGTCTCATTTTCGTTCCTGCTTGCTGCGCGTGTAATTAAACTTTGGGAGAACCTAAAAACACCACATTACCTAAAAACATACCTATTACTTTACTTACACCTATTTTCTATATTGTTTCTAAATCTTGCATTTAGTTTCTGAACTGATTTTTTCCACTTCAAGAACATATTTTCACTATTTAATAATTTTATCTTTTGAAAAAAGAATATAATTTCGTTTGCGGCTGCACAGATTGAAATTTTGTTTTAAAAAATGGAATATTTGACTGTTCGAAATATATGACATTGACCGCAATTTTGTGAATTGTGTGCAACCTTTCCTCATAAAATTCGCATTTAAAAAGAAAATTCATAAATCCATAAAATATCTTTGGATAAATTTAAGGGGAGAAATACTAAACTATGTCTACGGATTATCAGTACTAAAAAAACAACGGTGTTTTTTCGAATGAGAAGCATAGACTAAGTATAACTTTTCAAAGTAATCTAACAAGTATGGGATAAAGCAGGATATAAGACCAAGTTTATATAAAGAAATTATTTACATTATACAATTCGAAGTGAAAACACAGTGAAACACAATACAGATGAATAAAATATTTCCTATTGCAATCTTTAATGAAGTTATCGCTTTTGTGTATTTAGCTTTGTCATAGAAACAAAATTTGTTATAAATATGAAAAGAAAGAAAAAAGTTGAATAGATAGGAAATAATGCAGACGATTTTATATGTGAAGGACGATTTAGAATTAGAACCTATGACTGTTTGGAAAGAGCACCATTTTTTCTATTTGAACACATTCCTGAGAAATGGGTCTAATGGTCTGGACTCTAAGCAGGCGAGTCACTACTATATAAATAGTACCATTTCTGTTTGGTACTCGAGAAACTATGAGTTATATAAGTTGGAATTTGGAGAGAGAGTTTTCGTTGAATTTTGATCAGAGTTTCGTGTTTAGGGGTGCTCATATATTAGTGGTTAACACTAAGGATATAGTTGCCATACTTAGCCAGCCAACCGAATGGTCTCTCAATTTGTTCAATGAGTTAAACATCGTCTTGGTGTAGTGGAATTCTCTCTGACAATAACTGTTCACATATACGATTTTCAAAAGTGATCACTTACATTTCAGTTAAACTCAGTTATTTTCTGTTGTTCTCCAAATTAGACAACGGTTTCTTTTGGTAGTAATCCTTAATGTTTCAATTCATGTTTCATTATAAAGTTTTCATTCATGTTTTCATTATAAAACCAAAAGAATTTGGAGGAAAAAGAGTAAAAACTCTATTGCTAAATAAAAAAAAAAATAAAAAAATTGAAGATTAATTTTATTTTAAAATACATAATTGAAAATCGATAATTAGTTTGAATATTTATCAACAGATTAAAAGACATAATCCCGCCAATAAACTAGCGAAACCAAGAAACGATGAAAGGAAAATATTTTAGATTGCTTCAATAGGAATTTTTCTTTTTCAATCACTGCCTAAAATGAGAATCAACTACGGCAGAAAAGAAAATAAGCTTGAAAAATTTTCTAATTAATTTTATTAAGTTTGAATTTTGGACAAAGACGCAACTTTTTGATTATGTTGTTTTCTCTGACAATAACTGTACGGATAATAAAAAAATAACAGACTGAATAACTTTTGATCCTAATGATCGAATCTTAACGTTCTAGGACTCAATCTTAATAGTTCGAGGGGGTGACCTCAAATATGCAGTTAATAATCACACACGATATTTTAGTTACGAAATCAAATACAAAAAACGTACTTTCTCTGAACAAACATACCTTTTTTTTCAACGGAGTCAGATTTCTTAACCCCCAAAATATATAGGGTAACAGCAATCTGGGAAATATGGTCCCAAAAGTTTGGTCAGGTGAGCGCGTGGAGCAAAATTTGGACCCCTTAATGTTAAATTTCTCTTTTTGCGTATTTCACTATATCTCTAGAAATTTTTAAATGAATCGAGATTTTCTTTTTTCACATGATAATAAAATTCATTTTTCCAAAGATAATTTCATGCACAAATTAACGTTTAGTAAGTATTTATTATTATTTTACTTAAAAATGATCCAAAAAATTTAGAATTTCAAGGTATACAATTTTTTTCGCATCATTTTAAAATTATATTCTTTAAAATGATGCAAAAAACTGTATACCTTGCCATTCAAAATCTTTCGATCATTATTAAATAAAAGGATAAAAAATAATAAATGTTTACTAAATGATATTTTTACATGGAATTATCTTTCGATAACCGAATTTTATAATTGTGTACGAAAAATTTTAGATTCACTTAAAAAGTTCTCAAGATATAGCGAAATACGCAGAAAGGAAAAATTAACATTACCTATTTCCGAGATTTGGGCTACCTTATATTTTGGAGGACAGGCATTCGAATCCGTCAAAAAAAGAGGTATAAAATTACCGAATTTTACAACATTTATCAAATTTTATGACATGTTATAAAATTATTTTTATTGTTAATTTTTTTAAAATCATTATCAGAGCACTTCGTTAAGATTTACGGAGCTTTATGATGTTTCCTCAGGAGCAGAAACACGGTAAATTTGTAGATAAACGCCGCATATATATCTTCAAAATTCAATATTTCAAACGTCTCTGCGTTTTAAGTTGTAAATTCGCGTAAATTAACTACATACAACTTAGGCATAGTTAGTTTTCTCTATTATGGTAATCAATTTCAAAAGCTGGAATTTCAGGCATGTTTTATTAATACATGTTTTATTCTGACATTATTAAATTCAATAATATGATTGCAAAGCAATGATAATCAAGTTATCTAAACTGCTTATGAAGCGGATAATAATGTTCTTCAAGCGGAAAATAACAGAAGAAATTTATACTTAAGATAAGATGTGAATTTCTCAGAATGAATCATAAATGCTAAATATAGTAAGTGATCATACTAGATCTTTCTTAGAATTCCTACTTTATTTTCGATGTAATCTTACTGGAACATAACAAAACAGGATGGGACTAAGTTTATAAAGAGACATTTTTTTTAAAATGTGCCTTTAATCCTTGTCGGATAAGCAACGAAACCATGTCATTAACAATGAATAAAATGTTTGTTAGTACGATCATCACTGGACTTGTAGCTCTAAGTTTTGTCATTAGCTTCGAAATGGAAACAGCCTTCGTCAAAACTGGAAAAAACATTCGATGGACTATAAAAAATTTAAACGAATTATGCTATGATTACGGCCCTAGTTGCTTAGAAAGTTCTCCATTTTTTCCATTTGAAAACAGTGGCGAAGAATGGGTAATAGGTTTAACCATTAGTGGAACTCAGCTTAGTGACGGTCCTTTTATGGGGATTTACGTTAGAAGCTTGGATACTAGAAGAACGAGTGATCAATTCATATATGGGACTGTAGCTTTCAAGAACTCTACAAACCATACATTATCTGTGACGAAAATTAATAAGATTGCCCTAGTTTGGGAAGAAAGTGGCAAACACGCTCCTGATCGGATAAGTGATATATTTACCCAAGTGAAGCTGCTGGAAATGTTGCCAGACCTTTCCATACCTGGAGTCAACTCCTCGCCTTTAGTAATGGAAAGACTTAACAATGTATTGATACTGGAATTTTCTTTCAACTTTGTTGCCCCATTAACTGCTTTTATCAATTAATGGACAAACTTGATCAGAGTTAAAACTTTTTTTAGAATAAAGAGACAAAATATTTTTAGTGGAATCTGTTTGAACAAGATCCTTTTGAATGAGAGTTATTACATTACGAAAAATTATTACGAAATTATTACGAAATTATTACGAAACATTTTAACAGCGTACTAGAATTCTCTGACAAATAATCGAATTATTTATTGCTTTCATGAACGAAATTTTTTTTACCAATGGTGTCTAAAATAATTACCAGGTACTAGAATTGTCTTGATACCATTGTCTCATTTACTTTCAATGGAAAAATTGGACCAGAGTCAAATTTTTTTTCAGCTAAAGAATTAAAATATTATCAGTGAAGCTTCAAAAAGTGTTAGGATTTAATCCTTTTCTTGAAGGGGATAATTTGTAATGAAAATATTTAACTGTGTACTAGAATTCTCCGACAATAATCGCACTATTTATTGTTTTCATAAATTAATGGTCAAGAATCAATTGTTCTCCAGTTCAGTGGTTTCTGATACCTTTAGAGAAGTTTCAAAATATGTTTGTGTCCGGTTTTTTTCATGGAATGAAACTGTTTTACCATCTTTGTCTAAAATATCTTGAGACTAGAATTTTATGATAATCATGAACAAACTGAAACCGAATCAGAATAATTCGAAGAAAGATTCAAAATATATTTAGATTTGATTTTTTTTTGACTTAGTGGAATTATTTTCAATACATTTTTTCAAATACTGAATAATGTCTAGGTGCTAGTATTTTCAAACCATAATCCCACTATTTAGTGTTTTCATAAATTAATAGCCAAGAATCAAGCATTTCTAGTAACTTCAAAATAGATCTGGATGTCATACTGTTCCTAAGCTCAAGCTTTTATAGAAACATTCTTTGAAAAGTCTAACAATGTTTTTGTGTTGCAGTTTCCTCTTATTCGTCGTTTTATTTAAGTTTTTTTTATGTAAACTATAGATCACTTTAGTTATTTAAATTCTTATTTTCTTTTAAATAGTGTTTGCTTTTAACCAAAAGTTGGCATCAATTAAAGTATTTACCCAGCTGTTCCCATCTTAATATAACTAAAGTTTGCAAAAGTGTTTGCTAAGTGTTGCTAAAGTTTTTACTGTTAATAAATGAAATACGACAAGTCATTAATCATTATCAGACTAGTGTATGCGTTTTCAATTAATCCTGGTTAATAAGAATATGTGCATTTGCAACAGAATGAAGAAGTTCTCCAGGTAAGAAAATTTTCGCATCAAATCTATCATCAATCAAATCTTATTTTTTTCTTCTTTACGTGATGTTTAGTTAAACAGTAAAGAAAAAATGTAAATTGACAAAAAATATTAATTTGAAATAAATTATTGATACCGTTAAACTTTAAAAAAACATAATCAAGCAAAAGAAAATAAGGACAATTCAATTAGCAAAACTGTTTCAACCTAATTAATTAATATTATTTTGTTGGGAATGAAAAATTTTAAGCTTCTAATAATTGAGACTTGAATGACACATTATATACCCTAGAAATTATAATATCGTCTGAAGAACGAAAAATGAATTGTTATCTGTATTATTCCTTACATTATTTCGCTATGAATAGAAAATTCGAATAAAATAAGAACTATTTATAAATTTCTGATAGATATAGATATATTACAACAATAAATAAATAAAAAAAAAGGATAAAAAGAGAAAAAAGAAGAAAAACAATGAGTTTTATTAACTGCACATAAGCTGCAAATGTATAGAACTCATAAAATAAGTTCAAAATATAGAGAAAATATGGAAAAAAAATACAGAATAATGAAAAGATCAGAAAAAATTATTAAAAATAAAATAAAATAAAATTGAAAAAAATATAAATAAAAAAGATATAATCTTTTCATCCGTTCACACGATTAAACGCAAATATTTTTCCCAAGGATTTTTATTTATATTTATTTATTTTTGTTTTTAAATTTTTTTAATGTTATTTTATTTTATTTCATTTTAATAATTTTTCTTATCTTTTCATTATTCTGTAATTTTTTCCATGTTTTCTCTATATTTTGAACTTAATTAAATTGTCGAGTTTTAAATGTTTATAAAATGAAACATTTTGAAACGCATCCCTGAGGACAAAAATGTAGCATTCGAATTCAAATACAATTTATAACAATATCAAAATAAATAAATTAGAAAAAAAAAAATTATCAAATAAGCCGGTTTTAGTTAAGTATACTACATTTCAACTAATGTGAACATTTGAAATAAATAAATAAAAAAACAACAACTCATAAGCCTAATCGAAAGTGGAAGAAAAAAATTAGCATATACAGAGAAAGGTCAACCGGAAAACATCCACTTCCGACAAAACGATACCCTGGGCGAACCGGAAGAACTTTCAACTCATTTCTTCAACTGACCTACTGACCAAGGGGTTATTATGACTGCGTACATGTCTTCGGACCAATTTATTCTTCTTTGTGATGTAATAAAAATGTGATCATCGCATGTGTCCGCAGTGGCCTTCAAGATGTTCAAAGAGTTCATATTGTGTTACGAAATAATAAAAAAATGCAATATATTATACAACTTGCGGTTCGTTGTCATACCTTCTTTTTTCATAAAACGGTGTCAAATTTTTCTTTGGGTTTTGTGTCAAGATTGTATATCCCGGTTTAATATTCATTCTGAAAAGTTATTCAGCGTTTTGACAGTCTTGATTGGCAGCTGGAATTCATAGGCTTTATTTGGTTAAAATGTGCGATTTAAATTGATTGAGACGTGTATAAAATCTGTAAATAGGCTAGTAAAAGAAAACTGTTATTTTGAATAAATCTATATATTCTATTGCGATTTAAATGATTGAGACGAGTATAAATTCTAGATATAGACCAGAAATAAGATACAGGTTTATTAAAAATAAAGATAACTTTTATTTTTAATAAATCTGTATATTTTATTGCGATTTAAATTGATTGAGACGAGTATAAATTCTGTAAATATGCTACTCAAAGAAAGCTATTATTTTTAATACATCTGTATATTTTATTGCGATTTAAATTGATTGAGACGAGTATAAATTCTGTAAATATGCTACTCAAAGAAAGCTATTATTTTTAATAAATCTGTATATTTTATTGCGATTTAAATTGATTGAGACGAGTATAAACTCTGTAAATATGCTACTCAAAGAAAGCTATTATTTTTAATAAATCTGTATATTTTATTGCGATTTAAATTGATTGAGACGAGTATAAATTCTGTAAATATGCTACTCAAAGAAAGCTATTATTTTTAATAAATCTGTATATTTTATTACGATTTAAATTGATTGAGACGAGTATAAATTCTGTAAATATGCTACTCAAAGAAAGCTATTATTTTTAATAAATCTGTATATTTTATTGCGATTTAAATTGATTGAGACGAGCATAAATTCTGTAAATATGCTACTCAAAGAAAGCTATTATTTTTAATACATCTGTATATTTTATTGCGATTTAAATTGTTTGAGATGCGTATAAATTATCTAAAAAGGCAAGTAAAAGAAAACTATTATTTTTAATAAATCTGTATATTTTATTGCGATTTAAATTGATTGAGACTAGAATAAATTCTGTAAATATGCTACTCAAAGAAAGCTATTATTTTTAATACATCTGTATATTTTATTGCGATTTAAATTGATTGAGACGAGTATAAATTCTGTAAATATGCTACTCAAAGAAAGCTATTATTTTTAATACATCTGTATATTTTATTGCGATTTAAATTGTTTGAGATGCGTATAAATTATCTAAAAAGGCAAGTAAAAGAAAACTATTATTTTTAATAAATCTGTATATTTTATTGCGATTTAAATTGATTGAGACTAGAATAAATTCTGTAAATATGCTACTCAAAGAAAGCTATTATTTTTAATACATCTGTATATTTTATTGCGATTTAAATTGTTTGAGATGCGTATAAATTATCTAAAAAGGCAAGTAAAAGAAAACTATTATTTTTAATAAATCTATATATTTTATTGCGATTTAAATGATTGAGACGAGTATAAATTCTAGATATAGACCAGAAATAAGATACAGATTTATTAAAAATAAAGATAACTTTTATTTTTAATAAATCTGTATATTTTATTGCGATTTAAATTGATTGAGACGAGTATAAATTCTGTAAATATGCTACTCAAAGAAAGCTATTATTTTTAATACATCTGTATATTTTATTGCGATTTAAATTGTTTGAGATGCGTATAAATTATCTAAAAAGGCAAGTAAAAGAAAACTATTATTTTTAATAAATCTGTATATTTTATTGCGATTTAAATTGATTGAGACTAGAATAAATTCTGTAAATATGCTACTTAAAGAAAGCTATTATTTTTAATACATCTGTATATTTTATTGCGATTTAAATTGTTTGAGATGCGTATAAATTATCTAAAAAGGCAAGTAAAAGAAAACTATTATTTTTAATAAATCTGTATATTTTATTGCGATTTAAATTGATTGAGACTAGAATAAATTCTGTAAATATGCTACTCAAAGAAAGCTATTATTTTTAATACATCTGTATATTTTATTGCGATTTAAATTGTTTGAGATGTATAAATTATGTAAATAGGCAAGTAAAAGAAACGATTATTTTTATAAATCTATATATTTTATTGCGATTTAAATTGATTGAGACGAGTGTAAATTTTGGAAATAGAATAGTTAAAGAAAACTATTTGTCTTAATAAATCTTTGTGAGAACATTGTTTAAGTTTTTTTTTTCTGCAATATTCCTGACAAATGTTTTTAAAACCATTTAAAATGCGTTTATACACTTTTTCAAGGTTAAATTAACTTTTTAAAAATATCATTTGCATAATGTAAATGATACTGGTCAGTATTAAATGCAAAATATGAAGTTTATGTTTTGACACAAATAAACACAGTTTTATCCAATCTTCTTCGATGGATCTATTTTGTTTTTGGGGTTCAAAAAACCACATTATATTGATGACTAGAGTTAATTTTATTTATGTGTAGCCTCTTTTATTAAGGTTCTTGATGACAATATATACATTATGCTCTCTAATCACCACTCTTAAAAAAATGCTAATGATTGCTGTAAAAAATGAAATTAATGGTATCTAAATTATAGAGATCGCAAACAAAAAGTTTAAATAGGAAAAATAAAATGGTATTAAATTATAACTAAATATTTATATTAAATTAACTAAATATTATTAAATTATCTAAATTAACTAAATTTTATATAAAGCTATGTTTTTTTGGCTTCAAAATTGCCTTTAAAATTAAAAGGTTTGATTGCGAAACATTAAAGAGTTGTTACTGTTAGAATTAATTATGGAAAAATGAAATGGCATTAAATTCCTAATTATTCATTTGGTATGATAGTATGCGGCACCATAGCACAGTTTGTGTTTATAAAATTTTTACAGCCATTTTTTTAATAGATCAAAAATAAATCTAAATAATTACTTTGTAACGAAGTTTTTATTTCCATGAAAATATAAAATCATTTTAAATAAATACTTAAGGTATGAGGGACTATCCTATATTACTTAAATTAGTTCTTAAGACAACCTAACCAAATGAATCTAAACAAATATTTAAAGTATACTTTAATGCTACTTAAATTTGTACTTAACCTATGAAAGTGAATTATAACTATAGTATTGCTAATGTATAGAGGAATATCCGAATTTATGCTGCCACATAAGTGAAATATATAAAGAGAGATTATGTAACTTGATTAGAGAAAATAGATATATCCCATACTACTTAAGTTAGTTCTTAAGACAACCTAACCAAATGAATCTAAACAAATATTTAAAGTATACTTTAATGCTACTTAAATATCCCATACTACTTAACTTAGTTCTTAAGACAACCTAACCAAATGAATCTAAACAAATATTTAAAGTATACTTTAATGCTACTTAAATTTGTACTTAACCTATGAAAGTGAATTATAACTATAGTATTGCTAATGTATAGAGGAATACCCGAATTTATGCTGCCACATAAGTGAAATATATAAAGAGAGATTATGTAACTTGATTAGAGAAAATAGATATATCCCATACTACTTATCCCATACTACTTAAGTTAGTTCTTAAGACAACCTAACCAAATGAATCTAAACAAATATTTAAAGTATACTTTAATGCTACTTAAATATCCCATACTACTTAACTTAGTTCTTAAGACAACCTAACCAAATGAATCTAAACAAATATTTAAAGTATACTTTAATGCTACTTAAATTTGTACTTAACCTATGAAAGTGAATTATAACTATAGTATTGCTAATGTATAGAGGAATACCCGAATTTATGCTGCCACATAAAAGAAATATATAAAGAGAGATTATGTAACTTGATTAGAGAAAATAGATCATTGAAGATAATGTATATGTAAGAAATAAATTTTAATTTGTTTATTTAATTATATATAATTGAGCATTTGTAAAACCGGCAAAGAAAAACGATTATGCGAAACAACTACAAAAACCAGGCCGTGGGCCTATTATTGCATAATCTCACAGAGGGAAACAATATTAAAATTAATAGAGTAGTTTAAACAGTAAAGGTATTTAGGAAAAATGCTAATTAAATAAAAAGCACTATCATGTATCAAATTATCTTAGGGTGTGGTATCAGTAACAGTTGAAAACATATTTGAATTTTAAGCTCTAAAAGTTTGTCGTGCGAATTTTTACTCCTAAAATACTTTAGTTCAGGGTATATATAATAGTTCACGATATATAATAGTTTACGATTTAATTAAAACTATTTTATAATTTAAAAAGTGAAACGACATAAATCCATTAACCTTTGTTAGCAACCACTTTAGATTTAAATAAAAGCACATTTGTTTCATATCGCCATGCATTATATTTTTAATTAAATATAGATTGTCATTTATACAAATATTTTGCTTAAAAAAGTTGTAGTAACATGATTTTGCATGACAAAATCGTGTTACTACAACTATTTTACTTTTTGGATAAAAAAAAAAAAAACCTCATGTGTCCTCAATTAATGACAAAGAATGATAACAATTGAAAAAAAATAATTAAATAAATAAAAAAAAAGGCAAATTTTTGTTGTTCTTCAAATAGTTTAAAATGCTACTTAATCTAATATAAGCACTAAGTCATTTAGAATTCATAAATCAATATTTTTATGTAATAACTAACAATCACAAAATAATGGTAACGAAATATTAAAAAATTAAAATTTCAAAATGGTGACTTTTGTTGTACCCTCAGAGAGGACATTATAGTGTAAAGGGTAACACTGTTAGAAATTACTTAGAAAAATGGTTAATTAACAGTTTATTTAATTGTTATTTTACCATAACCAAACAAAACAGTCAAGTAACCAAAAGTAAGATGGTATTCAAACTATTAACTGTGACAAAAACCGTTTATTAACTGCTTTCACGTAATGTGGTTAAAGAACTTTGAATTTTTTTGCACCAACTAGGCCCACCTAATGAAGTCACTTAGTTCCTTGCAATTAGATACATGTTATAGCCGTGAAAACTAGTCTGCCAATCTAATGACCGATAAAACGGGGTTTAAGTTCAAGTGTTGACACCACAATATTTCTTCCTTTCCTTTCAACACAAGTGTTTTCAGTGTCCCGCATTCCATTTTGTGACCCTGGACAATTAGAATACGTTTCTTTCATTCACACATAGATTGCGGCACCATAAATCTGATTAACACAAAAAAGTCTGGTATTACCCTTCTCTTACGATAAGTGAAACAACCAGTTAAACAAATTAAACCAAATTCCATGGTTTATTTCATAAAACACAACTCAACCACAATTAAACTCCAATATCCATTGCCTATCAAAAGTCTAGTTCCAATGTCTAGTTAAATTACTTTTTTACAGTTTTGAAACCATGGAGGAGTTTGTGATCCGAAAGATTTAACGTGTACTAGTCACCATGTAAAGTGTTAAAAAAATCGTATAGTTTTGTATTCATGGTTTTTTAACCATACTAGTTGTAAACGGTTTCAAAACCGTAAAGGTAAAAAATTTTCTCTATTGTAAACTTTACAGTTTGATGGATGATCACAGATTTTGCCGCTTATTCTACCGTAATTTTAGAAGGAAAATTCTAAGCCTATCATAATGTATTCTTATCTGTTGTTGTTTCTTCTAATACCACTTGCCAATACCTGCTTGCCCACTTGCAAGCCTGCTTGGTGAAACTAAGCGAATTTAAGGCCACACACACGTCACAGCCCGTTTATAGAGCTCACCCATTCATACATCCATTCATCCACAGATCGTAATTTTGACCTCAACCAGGGAACGAGTACTCCCAAAGGTATGAGTCAGTAGCCCCAAAGATATGATTTGCTATGGGAACATGGTGGAGTTTGTGATCCGAAAGATTTAACGTGTACTAGTCACCATTTACTACACGGGTAGTCTTCAGCAGGCGGGGATTGAACTCGTGACTTCTTGAATATGGGCCCAACGCCCTACCAACCAGACTATCGCGGCTTGCATTCATATCTAAATCATAATGCCTATCATAAGGGCCGGCAAAGCCTGGTCGGTAGGGCGCTGGGCCCATGTCTAAGAGGTCGTGGGTTCGATCCTCGCCGGCCGAAGACTCCCCGTGTAGTAAATGGTGACTGATGCACGTTAAATCTGTCGAGTCTCAAAGTCCTCCATGTTCCCATAACAAATCAATACCTCTGGGGGTACTGATTCAGGAGTTTCCTTGTCTTCTGGATTGGTTCAAAATTACAAGGCTACGGAGTTGAACATCAGTAGTCGTAAATCCATGAAATTGGGTCGGCTGTTCAACGACGGTTATAAAATAAAATAAAATAAAATGCCGTTCATAACGTTTTCTTATCTGAACCATAATGCTGTATTCTAATAATGTAATCAGAATAATGTATCCTTCCTAACTTTATCACTATTACAGCAAATGTATTTCATATCATTATCCATGTAAAAAAAATAAAGAAATTTGTTGGTTTGGCTACGTACTCAAAGCTATTGGACACAATATTTTATTTTTCAAGTATGAAATTCTACACGATGGTAGATAATTACTAAATGGGTTGCAGTTAAAAGCCTCTTTATTATTATTAATTATTTAATGAAAGATTTTTTCAATCCAAATTTTTAAAAAAAATCACACAAAAATTTTTGTGATTTTCCTGCTCAACGGAACACATCGCGTTCATGTTAGATTTCATGAAATATTTTGTTGATTAATATTATTTTTTAATTTTATTTATGCATTCATTTATTTATTTTCTGCATCGGTAAGTTCACAAAGTTTTCTGTTTCCATTTTTGACAAAATACTTTAGAAAAATCACTTTTCCTTGATCCATCTATACCTTTTAAACTACGATATACAATAATTTATTGTAGATAAACACAAATTTTGTATCAAAATACGTTTGGATATTTTGTTTTTCGGTTTAAAGAAAAATCACAAAAAACTTTAAATATACTATTTTTTGCAATTTTTTAAAATTATATTTTGTAATTTTTTTTAATTGTAACGAAACGGGAAACTCGTATAGATTGAACAACTGGAAACCGTAAACGGTTAGTTGTTCAATACAAAAATGGTTTTTTTTTATTACAAAGTCAAATGTAAGCTATCTTTATAAGTCTGAAGTAGCTTTATTTACGAAATACAATAATTCTTCACCTACTAATTGATTTGTTTACCGCCCAGTCCCATCAAAATTCGTGAAGCTCGAAAAAAAGTCTCAAAATAAACTGCAATACGGACATCTGAAAATTCGTTACTTCCTGATTCAACTTAAAATTTTTAATTTTATCCTAGTACATCCTAACAATATTATACCTTCATTTTTATATACTTTTTAACTGTATTTTTCATTTTCTAATATTTTTTTGGTTTTTGTGAATGTTACGTGTTTATGTTGAAATAAAGAACTAAATACGGTTGCGTAGTCAGACACTGAAGTTTTTATTCGTGTATAGAGACTATTATTGTGTATATAAAAAATAATTATGTACATAATGTGTGTTATATGAAATATTAGTTCCGAAAATAATTTTCAAATAGCATTGAAATGTATCTAAATTACGTCGAAATCTATATAAATTCAATGAAAGTCTTGAAAAATACAGGTTTCTCAGAATTTATTTGCTGCTTGCATTTAGAACTTCACTGTAAAAAAGTAAAAAAGGTATATTCAAAGCTATATTTAATCACATAATTATACAATAAGCAAGCGAAGTGAGCTCCAATTGCGAAGCATTCCTATAGGAATTGCGAGAGCAGTTCGACGGTTTAGCGAGCGCAGAGAGTAGATTGTGAAACTCCCTAGTTGAAATTATTTAAAAAAAATAAAAACTTTAAAAAAAAAAACTACTCGAATTCACAAGTCTACATAAAAATGCAGCCTAGAATAAAAATTTGTAGTTGAAAGGTATCCAGAAAATGATACTGTAGTATGAAAAATTCCTAAAAATTTCTTCCACCTCGTTTTAATAGGTAATGATTACACACTTATAAAACTACTCGTTAACCATGCTCGTGATAAAAACCCATTTTTACAATCACAAACAATAAACTACATAATGGAACGGTTCATATTAACAAAAAAATTCCGAACAATTTCTTCCACATTGTTTTAATAGCTAATGATTCATTCTTATTTTAATGATAAAACTGCTGGTTAAAATGCTCGAGATAAATTCCGTTTTTACAATCACCAACATTGCATTTCAAACAAAAAACAGAAAAATTCTTGAAAATTTTTTCCACATTAGCTAATAATTCATACCTATTTTGATGATAATTTTAGTTTTTAGTTTACCCTGGTAATTTTAGTTTCATGAAACAAATCTGAAGTTGAAATATATTTCTTATAAGTGATGCTTATTTATTAAGATTAGCTTCTGGTAGTATCTGATATGCAAATTCCAGCCTTGGATTTTTTAAGTTAAGAAAATATTAACCAAATGCAGTAAGCATTTTTCATTATCAAACATTGATTTTTTTAGAAAAGAAATATGTAGAAAAAAAGAATATGATATTCAAAACTATATTTAATCACATAATTATACAAAGGACAAGCGAAGTGAGCTCAAATTGTAAAACATTTCGATATGAATTGCGAAAGTAATTCGTTTGCTTTCGCAATGCATATCGGAACAGCAAAGCGAAGTTGAATAGATTTTTAAATAAGAGAAAATTTAAAAAAAATTGCTCGAATTCGCAAAAATTTAATACATAATATAATAATTTAATACATAATTTACATAAAAATTTTAACCCAGAATAAAAATTTAGTAATTTATAATTAAAAGGTTTCCAGTAAATTATACTGTAGTATTAAAAAAATTCTTTCACATCGCTTTAATATCTAATGATTTATACTTATTTTGATGATAAAACTGCTGATTAACATGCTCGAGATAAACTCCGTTTTGACATTCACCAAAAACACATTGCAAACAACAAAATGCAAACAGTTCATATAAACAATAGAATTCCTAAAAAGAATTTCCACATTTTTCAATAGCTGTTGATTCATATTTATTTTGATGATGTTGTTGTTGTGTGCCTGTTTCTAGGCAAAGGGGGTGCGATTGTTCTTGTTTTTAAGTGGCGCCATCTATGGCCAAGAGCTCGATTTCTGCCACACCTCACTGCCACTAACCCGTTCATAGAGTGGGCCATATTCACGCAATCACTCAAAGGAGATAGGACATTGAACACAGAGAGAGAAAGAATCATCCATGCTTTGCCCGGGATTTGAACCCAGAACCTTTCTGATTCAAGGACAGTTCCCTGCCCCCTACACAGGCCGGTCGGCTATTTTGATGATAAAACTGTAGATTAACATGCTCATGATAATCCCCATTATTACAATCACAAACAATAAAATGAGAATAGTTTATATAAACAAGCAGATTGTTTTATAATTTTTTTTAAAATTATGTTTAGTACTTTACAAAGGTAACATAATAATTTAAACCCATATTTTTATTTAAAAAATTAATTCGTAATAGTCAACGTGGGAGAAAGATGCTTTTTATCAACGCTTGTGATAAAGCCCGTTAAAACAATCTCTTAGTTGAAGGTTATGTGTTTAAAACAATTAATTTACAATTATAAGTGTTTTCTTTTTTTTTCCACTCTAATATCAAAACTCCCCATTGTCGTTCGTAAAATTGTTCTTTGAAACAAACATTCATTCAATATTCTCCATTGGTGAGAAGTTAAATATTGTCTCTTGTCTGGAAATTTATTTGCCGAGCAGCTATAAACGATGGAAGTTTCAAGGATCTTTCAGCATGCGCCTGCAATAAACATATTGTCATCACAAGAACATTATTTCGATTGATGTGCCAAGCAAAGCTTTTTGTTCTCAAATACATTTCTTAAATAAATATTTTTTAAAGCTTAAGAAAGAGGATCAAGGTGAAAGAAAGTGTGTGTGTTTTTTTTTTCTATCTTCAGGGTTTCGAATCAAACGGAGAAGCCCCTAGTAATTTTAGTTTTTTAAAACAAATCTTAAGTTGAAACATATTTATTATAAGTGATGCTTATTATTTAAGACTAGAATTTAGTTGAGTTTCCGGGAAAATATTCCAGCCTTGGATTGTTTTAAGTATTGAAGAAATATTTGCTTAATAAAGTGAACTTTTTTTTATATTCAAACATTGAATTTATAGAAAATGAATAACTGACAAAAAAAAATTTGTGGAAAAGAATGGTGTCGTTAATTAATGGCTGAAAATAAAAACAATTCACTCTGGATGACTTTTAATCCAGTAATCGAATTTGCATATCTAAAGTCCCAAGACTACAATATCAGATGTGGTGGCAATTGCGGGGAAGACTACTCAGGTTCGAATCCCAGCGGTGGTTGGTCGATATGGAATCTGCTCCCAGCTGGCCCCGACCACAGTGCCGACCCTCTCTGTGTAACGCTAATGAGGGTTACTTCCATAAAAAAGTTCGCCGCGAAGGTTAGTTAGTCCCAATTCTTGATCCAGGAGTTCCCTTGTCTTCTGGGTTAGGCTCACGCCATTTATATCGGTCATAAAATAAAATAAAATCTTAGTGGTCGAAAGATACATTTTAAATAAATCAATATTGCTAACCTTTAATTGATTGTTTAGCGTTATAAATTTTAAATAAATATATTACAATTCAATTATTGTGTTACAGTGATACTTTTATTAATTATTAGAGTCAAAGATAGCAAAATAGTTGAGGAAATAAGCTTCGGAATTAGATTTTTCCCGGTAATAAATTGAAGTTTAACTAGCAGGAACTCGATAGGAACCAGCTTGTTCGGACACTTTTTTTTTTAAGATTTTTTTTTTTTAAATGACCAAGCATCTGCTTGAAAAGAAAAATAACTTACATATTTTATTTTAAAAATAATTAAAAATTTCTCTTTTTCAAATAAAAAAAAAATTGTAATAAAATGTTCTCTAATTTTTCTGCATTTTAAACACAAATAAATAAAGTGCAGTTTTTAATAAAAGTTAAAAAAAAAAGACAAAATGATTTTTTAAGATTATTTCAATTTTAAAAATAAGTTACAAGTAAATAAAAATTACATATGTTTTTTTTTATTTAAAAAACATTTCTTAATCATCCTGCATTCTGAGCAAAAAAAAACTAATAAATTAATGTTCAGTTTAATAATAAACTTAAAAAAAAAAAAAATAATCAAAATTTTTAAAAATTGATGAAATACTTGCTTTAATAACGCAAACATATTATATGTTCAGTTTTAAAAGTAAATAAATAGTTATCTTTTTTTTCTTCAAGTTTTCGTATCAAATTAAATGGGACACCTCTTCAGGGTACAACTTTGATCTAAGTTTCATGCATAAGTTGGGAACAAAGAAAAGTTCTCACTTAAACTTGTTGGAATCATGTCCCACTTTAAGTCGGTGAATTAGTGGTTTTTTACTCTTTTGTTGCCCAATACTCAAGGTAATATTTTGTTGTGGATAAATTACTCTTTTGCAAGGCCGCGAGGGACAGGCTTATTGAAAGAATTACTTTCCATTACCTTAAGATCTGAACTTGGGATGTTTAACTTGGCCTTTTTCTGGAGAAACTAGGGTATTGTAAATTTGAATAAAATATATTATCATTTAAATATGTAATCAAACGGCTTTTTTTAGGAAATTGAAAAAAAATTCAATACTAATAAATTAGATTAAACTGCTGAACTATTTTTTTAAGTAAATAATTTTTTTTAAATTTAAATTAAATAAAGTAAAGCCTAATAAAATATCAGAACACAAATGAAATTAAACTAATGAATTAAAAAAATATTTTAAATTTAAGTTAAACAAGGCAAATTACTGTTAAACAGATTTACAGTTAAATATTTTTTTCACTGCTGAAACATGTGAATTTCAGTCAATATTTCATTCTAGTCAAATAGCAGATATTAATGCACGTATAAAAATTTTATAATTAAATTAAAAAATAATAGACATCACAATGTTTCTAATGTTTTTAGTGCTAGTTCTAGCACGAGTGAACCTTAAGTCTAATATTTGTAAGCAGTAGTCAATTTATTTATTTTTTTGTATACTGCTGAAACATGCGAATTTGAGTCAATATTTCACTGTGTTGAAATATTAGAAAATATGCGTATAAAAATATAGAATTGAATTTAGAAATAAAAAACATGAAAAAGTTTTTAGTGCTAAGTTTCGTTAGTAAGCATTAAGTCTAATAACCGTAAACATTAGTCAAATTTATTTTTTCTATTCTGTTGAAACATATGATTTTTTGTCAATATTTCTTTTTTTTAAATATCAGAAATTTATGTGCGCATAAGAATATAGAAATAAAAAACATGAAAAAGTTTTTAGTGCTAAGTTTCGTTAGTAAGCATTAAGTCTAATAACCGTAAACATTAGTCAAATTTATTTTTTCTATTCTGTTGAAACATATGATTTTTGGTCAATATTTCTTTTTTTTTAAATATCAGAAATTTATGTGCGCATAAGAATACAGAAAATTGAATTTAGAAATAAAAAACATGAAAAAGTTTTTAGTGCTAAGTTTCGTTAGTAAGCATTAAGTCTAATAACCGTAAACATTAGTCAAATTTATTTTTTCTATTCTGTTGAAACATATGATTTTTTGTCAATATTTCTTTTTTTTTAAATATCAGAAATTTATGTGCGCATAAGAATATAGAAAATTTAATTTAGAAATAAAAAACATGAAAAAGTTTTTAGTGCTAAGTTTCGTTAGTAAGCATTAAGTCTAATAAACCGTAAACATTAGTCAAATTTATTTTTTCTATTCTGTTGAAACATATGATTTTTTGTCAATATTTCTTTTTTTTTAAATATCAGAAATTTATGTGCGCATAAGAATACAGAAAATTGAATTTAGAAATAAAAAACATGAAAAAGTTTTTAGTGCTAAGTTTTGTTAGTAAGCATTAAGTCTAATAACCGTAAACATTAGTCAAATTTATTTTTTCTATTCTGTTGAAACATATGATTTTTTGTCAATATTTCTTTTTTTTTTAAATATCAGAAATTTATGTGCGCATAAGAATATAGAAAATTGAATTTAGAAATAAAAAAAATCGAAAAGATTTTAGTGCTAAATTTATTTAGGGAACATTAAATCTAATAATTGTAAACATTAGTTAGATAGTTGTAAAAATTAGTCTATTGTTTATAAATATTAATCTACTGAACATTAAATCTATTGTTTATGAGTAAATTATAGTTTCTTTGTAGTTTCAGTTCGATATAATACTTTTAAATATTTGAAAACTTACAGAAGCTGTAAAAAAATTTAAATCTTATTTTAAATTTCCAAATTTATTTTTAGAAAATTTAAAAAAAATGCTCTCTGGTTATAATAAATTCATGCACTTAACGTTTTAAATGTGATGTGTTATTGTAGTTTTTCAAAACAACTATATTTGACTAATGTTGTTGTCTTGTTATTGTTTGCGAGGGCTTAATTTTGTTTGTTGTTTTTAAAATAATACTACGCGCGCATACAAATTAAAAAATTCTTTAAAAAAAGCTTCAAAAGTATCATATTACATTTTCAATTCACTTACTTTTCCGCAGCTTCACTTTATTTATGTATTCCGTCATTTTTATTTGCGTATTCTCTAGCTTCATTTTTTATACTTATTCCTGAGCTTCGTTATACTTCATGTACACGTATTTCGTAGATTCCCTTTATTTATATACATAGTATCTGAGCTGTGATAGCTCAGCGGATACAGCCTTCCAATGAGGTAAACCGGGTTCGAATCCCAGTAATGGCTGGTCGATACAAATTCCGCATCCAGCTTGCTTCGAATTTCGTAAAATATCCTCAGTGCTTTCGTAAAATATCCTCAGTGGTAGACGGATCATGGGTAAGAGTCTCCTTGCCGTCAGGCTAACCGTGAGAGGCTTTCGTATTTTTCTTCTCCATGTAACGCAAATGAGGTTTAGTTCAATCAAAAAGTTCTCCACGAAGTCAAATTTCTCCCAATACTTGATTTAGGAGTTCCCTTGTCTTCTGGATTGGGTTCAAAATTACAAGGCTACGGAGTTGAACATTAGTAGTCATAAACCAAAAAATTGGGTCCGCTGTTCAACAGCGGTTATAAAATAAAATATATTGTATCTTCATTTCACTTATGTATTCTTTAGCATCACTTTATTCACACTTTCCACGTATTCCGTTAGTTCTGTCCATACAAAAGGCAGTATTCATCTAGAACATTGATCCACGCATTGCTTTCTCAAATTCGACGATTAAAACGAATGCAGAAAAGGGACCGATTTTACCAGAGAACACAATAGGTTTTACCAGAGGATATAATTGGTTTGACCAGAAAACATAATAGGTTTAATCAGAGGATATAATAGGTTTTACCAGAGAAAATAATAGGTTTGACCAGAGGATATAATTGGTTTGGCCAGAGAGCATAATAGGTTTGACCAGAGGATATAATAGGTTTTACCAGAGAACATAATAGGTTTGAACAGAGGATATAATTGGTTTGACCAGAGAACATAATAGGTTTAACCAGATTACATAATAGGTTTTACCAGAGGATATAATTGGTTTGATCCCATGGGGAATATTTTAATTACATTATTTAAAAAAATTACCTATAAGGTCACTAATTTGACAGGAAAAAAAACTTTTCCGAAATTACTGAAGTAATATCGACTGGTCAGATTTTTGCAAGATATTTTCGGTTTTAAACATATCGATTTCTTTAAATTACCTTCCTCATGTATTAAAAATGAAAGATGAATATTGTGGATGGTTTCTATGTGGAAAATTTTCACCTCATTTCGGGGCTCTGAGGTTAAAAATACTGAAAAGGTTAAAAAGAAAACATGAGTACACCGGGCTTTTATTTTTCTAAATGACTAAAAGCGGAAAATCTTAATTTAATAAATATTACTAAATAAAGTTACCATCAATCAAATCTGCCAATTGGCAATATACGGTAACGTATTTGACAGATGATATAATTAAACTTTTCTACACGTAAGAGTGTTAAAGATTTCATTTCAGTATCAAAAATAATGATAATAGATTTGACAAAGAATAAAATCACTTGACTAGAAGTAGTTTGATTCTTGCTAATACGGCAATCGTGTTTAATTGGAGGAAAAAAATAGCTAGAAAAATAGTACTAAATACATAATATGTTTTACCACCAAGCATATTAACACCAAATATGTTTTATCATATTTCGATAGAGTTTATTTTTACAGGTAATTTTTTAAATTTAGAAAACTTTATAAAAAAGTTATAGATAATGATTATTTTTAACACATAGAAATATTTTTTATTACCAAAAAAGGCTATATTACACAACTGTTAATGTTTATCTCCGCCTTTTAACTTTTTTCCCCTGAAATCTATTTAATTGACGTATAAACGTGTGATAAGGATAATAATTCACAATCTTTTATATTGATCAAGGTAATGAACTTTACTTCACAATTTTAGCTAGTTTGCTTTTTTTTACACCAGTTGATAAGATAGCGAATCAAAATAGTAATTTAGTTGCAGTAATAATTTTCCCCCTATTCAAGGTCTATTCATTTTTATGTGATAACTGAATGATTATGATTTCACTTTCGTTATTTATCGAAATTTTGGAGTTGTTTTGGCAAAAGTAATAAAAATGAAAGGTTTTTTTAGAAACAAAAATATTATTTTAGAAAAACAAATTAGCAACAAAAGAGTTATAAGCCATATCTTTAACACTTTAAGCGTTATAACAGAACTACTTCACAGAAACTTTAGTTTATTAACAAAAATGTTTTTGTTGTTGTTTCTAATGTCGCTTGCCGATTATCATCAATCCTGGTTGGTGAAAACAAGCGCATTTAAGGCAGAGGTTTCGTTTTTGTTTTTCAGTGGCGATATCTATGGCCAATAATACGACTGCCACACCCATACATCACAGCCCGTCTATAGGGCGGACCCATTCGTTCATCTACAGATCGAAATTTTAACCTGGACCAGAGAACGATCATTCTCCTATTCCATACCCCCAGAAGTACTGGTTTGCTGTCGGGACATATAGAACCTTGTGATCCGACAGATTTAACGTACTCCATTCACCATTTACTACACGGGGGAGTCTTCGGCTGATAGGGATCGAACTCACGACCTCTTGGACTTGGGCAGAACGTCAACCAGGCTATCCCGGCCCTGTTAAAAAAAATTAAAATATCTATAAAAAAAAATGTCGTTTAGTGTCTAGGTTTTACTAGAATTTTCACCAAAAAATCTAGGAAATCATTTAGGAAAAATTTGTTTGGATATCTTTCAGACTTTATCATTACTTTACTAATATTTTATATCTTTTTAAGAAATTTCTAAAAATATTGGCAAGCTTTACATAGAAATCTAAAGAAAATTGCTTAATTGGGCGCTGATTTATCCATTAGTACTGTTTTGAAAACTTTCATCAAGGGAAAAGCATGTTTAACGATCTATTTCTGCAGGTGACTGTAATCATATTAACTGGTCAACAGCTTACCAGGTAATAGTCCTTTCACTTAAAAAAACGTCAGCGAAAGAAATACCTGGCAAATGTATACTCGGCAATAGCACTTTATCTCAAAAAAACATCAATGATGGAAATACATTTTATACTTATCTAAACCTTCTTAACAAAGGCAATAATTCCCTTCTCCATAGGATGTCAACTTGAAATTGAAAGACTAGCGCTGTACGCCTTTTGTTACGTAACTTTATTACCCGGAAAGCGAATATCTTGAGATCAACTGATTGATTGAGTGAGTACTGATTGATTGAGTACTGCATTGATTGCGAAGAAATTATTAAATTTTCTCTTTCGAAGTAAGTAAAACCAGTTTAATATACTTTTTTAAGTTTAATATATTAAAATATTTGTTTGTCTAAAAATACAGTTGGTAATGTTCAGCAAGATAATGTTTTCAGTATAAAATTAAAGTCTTATATTGAGTTCAAAATATCAAGATTGACACTTTTTTATATTTTCTTTAGCTTCGAAAAACCGATATGTCATTAAATATCGAAAATGTATTGATATATTATGAAATATCACAACATTTTTATTCCCAACAATGATATTTTTAAAAATTTTCCGTGAAGGCAAATTTCTCCCAATACTCGATCTAGGAGTTCCCTTGTTTTACGGATTGGGTTCAAAATTACAAGACTACGGAGTTGATCTACGGAGTGGGACTACGGAGTTGATATTAAATTAGTAGCAGTAAACCCAAAAATTGGGTCTACTGTTCAACGTTCAAAATTATATTTTAAGAATTATTCTCGAATAAATCGTGAATATTATTGATAAACATGGAATACACGATTATTATCAGCAATTTTAATAGTTTAATTATTACCCACAACGGAAATATTAAATGTGATTTTAGTGCGAAACTTTTTTTTTTTTTAATTTCAATTTGTACCTATTACTACAAAAATAATTTTCGAAGTGGACAACAGCAAAAAAAAAGATTAACTATATGGAAGTAGTATAATTTAAAATGTGATATTCAAAATTTGCCACGGTTTATTCATGGCTTAATAGATAACTTCAAATTTATTCCATCAAAGTTAATAAAAACAAGCTTTGAATGCGTATGTATCGATATACGAAACATGTGGTTTCAATTATCTTTTAAAATATGAATTTGGTGACGTCATCACCATATGTTACGATAAGGTCGATTAGATTGATGATAATCTAACAAAGGAAGCGAGAGATAAATATAAGCACTTGTGATAAAACTAATTTTTGATTTGGTAAAACTGCAAGCTGGAAAAGCAGTCATATTGTAAACTAAATATTTATCTAATTCTATGTAAAAATTCTTCCTTTGGAATTTAGCTCACCACCCGGTATTCAGAGAGAGTTTTAAAGTAAACAGTTAGGCCAGTTGTGACTTAGAACGTACTTACACCAAATTGCTGCGGATCGGTTCAAAAGTAGGGATCTATAACTTATACATAAGGTATAGATCGCTCAGTGGTTAAGGCACTGAGCTGTCAATTGGAAGAACTGGGGTTCGATCCCAGTGGCGGTTTGAAGCCCAACCAGCTTCAGATAGATTTATGAGTACCAGTTTACATGGGAAGTAAAGATGGTCTGTGCGCAGTTCTCACAATCAATTAAATATAGGGGGCCGGGATAGCCTGGTCGGTAGGGCGCTGGGCCCATGTCCAAGAGGTCGTGGGTTCGATCCTCGCTGACCGAAGACTCCCCGTGTAGTAAATGGTGAGTGATGCACGTTAAATCTGTCGAGTCTCAAAGTCCGAAGACTCCCCGTGTAGTAAATGGTGACTGATGCACGTTAAATCTGTCGAGTCTCAAAGTCCTCCATGTTCCCATAACAAATCAATACCTCTGGTGGTACTTATCCAGGAGTTTCCTTGTCTTTTGGATTGGTTCAAAATCACAAGGCTACGGAGTTGAACTTTAGTAGTCGTAAACCCATGAAATTGGGTCGGCTGTTCAACGACGGTTATAAAATAAAATAAAAATCAATTAAATATAAACTCATAAAATGACATATATGAATTGCATTAAATAAAAACTGGAATTTGAAATATATATACATTAAAAAATTTTAATTAAGGAAATGCTCTTTTCTTGTTTGACTTATTTTATTAATTTATTTTTCTTTGATTAATAATCTTGCTAAATTAACAAGCTATTTGTTTTTCAAGAAAATATCGAAAATGGGAAATGCAAAGCAATAACTGAGTTGATGAAAAAAAGCAAACTGGAGTTTGAGAAACGATGAAAAAAATAAATAATAGATTTTTCTCTTGAGATTCTCCTTGAAAATGTTCGAATTTTATTTCTCTAAAATGAGACTCTGACATCAAAAATTTATGACACAAAGAAACTCCTAAAAATCTTAAATCTAAAATTTAAGTGGATTTCTTCATCATGCATTCAACATCTCTCATTTTTATTAAGAAATAATTTACTTGTTTCATCTTTCCAAAAACATTGTATTAAGATGAGGGATTCACGCCCTCGTAACAGTTCGAAATATCTTGAATTCGAAAAACCTTATTCTTTATTTTCATTTCTTTTTATTATAAAATGGTTCTCTGTTCATCCGGGGAAAAAACCCAGAATGTTGGATTTCTTGAAACACGGCATATGTCTTTCTTCAACTTTAATAAAGAAATAACCTCCTTCCAAAAACATTGTATTCAGATCTGATAATTACATTTAAGTCATAGCGTGGTTAACACATCGACGGTTCATGTGTTTAATTCGAATTCTGATGACAGTTGAAAATGCAAACGTTGAATATAATAAAAAAAATTTCCCGGATACCTAACCGTCTCAGAAACATGACAATGGGAAAGAACGCTGTTGATCCCGCTAAAAACTAAATAAATAAAAATAAAAGAATAATAAAACTTTCTTGAGGTTTATTTTTACAGGCATCTTTTTATTATTTTATTTTACGTCTCGTTTTTTTTATATATTTTTTAAAAAAATTTTTGACAGTGTGACGTGATGCGTGAATGTAATATTGCCATTGAAAGAGCCCGTGTGTCCGTTACGAAGAATAGACGTAGTAGTGAGAATCAGACTGAAAAGATAGTGATTTGTTTCATTGTAAACATCAGAGAAACGATGTGTTAAAAGATAACGAATGGGTTTGAGAAAAATAATCTATATTTTCTAACTAAATAAATTTGAACCACTTTTTGAGTATTTGACCAGATTTGAGCAAATTTAAACACACAAGAAAAACTTGTTAATCTAAAGTTGGTTCTACGAAAAAGTTATTTTTATATTCATTCCTTTATTAGCATTATTACTAGAAAATATGAGGCTAAGCCTTCCGTTCGCAGCCACTCACTAACCCCGAGGATTCCTTCAAAATAATTATTGTTTCCAAACATAAAACAGTTTTCTTTTTCTAAGTAAGTTGCAATTTTTCACTTAAAATATATGTACTGTGCACCAGAAAAAAAATGAAATACCCGAATGACTTTTGATCTAATGATCAGATCTTCACGTTTTAGGACTCAATTTTAAATAGTTCGAGAGGGTGACCTCAAATAGGCTAATTAATTAGTGCAAACGATATTTTAAATTACGAAATCAGACACATAAACGTACTTTCTCTAAATAAACATACTTTTTTTGTCTCGATAAATTCGGTTTTCTGATTACTGAAAAATAGGAGGTAGTCGCAATCTGGAAAATAGGGTTCCCTTACTTTGATCAGGAGAGCGGTCCTAAGTTCGGACCCCTTAATGCTACTTTTACTTTTTGCATATTTCGCTATATCTCGAGAAATTTTTAAGCGATTTGAAAACTTTTGCACGCACTTATATAATTCGTTTATCCAAAGACAATTCCATGCAAAAAAAAAAGTTTTTATTTTGTAAAAAATTATTATTTTTTGTTATTTAATTAAATTGCAGTCGAAAAAATTTTGAATAGTAAGCTATAAAATTATTACGTCATTTTAAAGTATGTAATTCCACGTGACAAAATATGAAATTTGAGCAAAATCGGTTGAATAGTTCTTGAGGAATCGAATTTTAAATATACGACTTTTTAAAAATTATACTTATTTTACAAAAACATTTCTATACCGACATTTTGCTAAAATCTTGTGTTTTTTTCCTTTAAAATCACATTGTTTAAAATTCAATAATGTAAATAAATGTGTGTGCCTTACAATTCAAATTTTTTTAAAATTTATTATTAAAATTAATAAATAAGTTTTATAAAAAATAATAAGTTTTATCTCATTTTATTAAAATTAATAAAATGAGAAACAGATTTTTAAAAAAATAATAAAATTTGTCAAAAAGTTATCTTGGAATAAATAAATTTGTTGTTCAGCGAAATTTTTTTTTTTTTTTTTGGATTGATTAAATAATTTTAGAGATAAACACTAATAGAAACTAATTTTCAACCGTTTCCCGGTTTGAACTATTAGGACTAAATGAGCCGTGGTGGCTTAGGGTGTACAAAGCTCGCCTCCCAGTGAAGTGCCCCAGGTTCGAATTTCAGCGACGGCTGGTCGAGACGGAATCCCCACCCGGCTCGGACCAGCCACAGTGCTGACGTAAAATATCCTCAGTGGCAGATTGACTGTGGGTTAGGATCCCCTTGGCATCAAGCTAACCGCGGGAGGTTTTTGTGGCTTTCCGCTCCATTTAGCGCAAATATGGTTTAGTTCCGCCAAGAATTCCTCCCCAAAAGCTAGTTTGTCCGTTCCAATGATTGATCTAGGAGTTTCCTTGTCTTCTGCAATGGGTTCAAAATTACAGGGCTGTGAAGTTGCATATTGGTAATCGTAAACTTAAAATTGGGTCGGCTGAGCAACGCCGGTTATGTAGGACTATATTTGGACTATATTATTAGGACTATATTTGTAGATACCTCCCATATTTTTAAGATCAAGAATATAAATCCAAAGAATACAAAGTATGTTTGTGTGTGTCAGTATGAATACAAAGAATACAAAGTATGTATAGTGTGTGTCAGAATTCGTACCATAAATTATCGCCTGCACTAATTAATTAACATATTTAAGAAGTGCGTGATAATCCTGTTTAGATCAATAGTTATGAAAGAATTTTACTTTTTTTTTTGTGCTCTGTACACCAGAAAAGCCCGTTTTACTCTAGAAAATATTTTGGTTAAAAATTTTATTTTATTTTCATTATTATCATGTTTTGAATGGAAAATTTATAAAATAAAAAAAAAATCTCCATTCTTAAAAGTTATCCATGTAAAAAAAAATATTAATAAAAATCTGAATAAAAATTTTAAAATAAATTATAGGAAATGTTTGGCCCTATTTCGTTACAATCTTTCGTATACTTTATAAAATAGAACAATAAAAAAGATATTTAACTTCAGAAAGGTCCTTAAAATTTTAAGCATACTTTTCATTAATTTATGATATTTGTTTAAGAAAACTATATACTAACTGAGTATACCCATTGAATGTACTAGAGTATCGATGTATACGAAAACTGCTAAGTTTGAATTATATTATCATTATACCCTTTTAATGTACTAGAGTATCGATGTATACGAAAACTGCTTATATTTGAATTATATTAACTGCTTAAGTTTGAATTATATTATTCAGTTAGAAACAATGAAATCGGATGACATGAAAACTGACTCATAAGTCATTTCAGGAAAAGCTACACCAACTAAAGAAAAGGAAATACTTTGACACATGAGCCAAAAAACTCTTAAAAGTCACGAAATCTATTTGCATTCTATTTGTTCAATTTCATGCAACCTTGGCTAATGGAATAAATTTTCTATTCTTTTTAATAATAACAAGGAAAATTATTATAATTTGTAATAAAATATTCTTGAAAAGTTCGATAATTATTTAAGGCTAGTTTGAGATTTCAAAGGGAGTTTTTGTCAATCTCTGAAATATTGACTCATTTGTAATGACGATATGCATCATACATTTGCGTGTTATATTAGAGAATTATTTTTAAGATATTATAATTATTTTTTCGACAATATTTAGACTAATAACTCCATATTTTCACGAGCTTTTATTATGATTTATAATAAACGTAGTTATTACATCAACATATTTTAAGCAATTTTGGACTCCCCCTCCCTCTTTACGTACGAAAGTCGCAATATCCCCCTTGGTTTTCACTTGAACCGTAGTAGTCGAATTTTAAAATTAAATTCGAATATATAAAATCTAATTTTGAATAAAGCAAAATTTACAATTTAATTCATTTTATAAAATTCTTTATAAATATTATTTTGTGTTCAAAACTCCCAACCTCTGAAAGTCTTTAAAAAAATGCTTTCCAATTTTTCTTTCCTTAAATTGAACTTTTATTCCAAATTTGGTATTTTTCACATGTAAATTTTTAATATTTTTATATTTTGTTTTTCAAGAAGAGTTTGAAAAAAATGGCTCTGTTAATATTTTACGTAATCGTTGCTCCTAACCCTCACTGCTCGTGTCACCAAAAATAAGGAAATCGGAATTCCCCGTTAGTTGAACGATACTATACTTCATTATTCTATAGTTAAAAAATTCTAAATTTTTGAAATGATAATTCTCTTTTCATAAAAGTTTCCCTAGTTATTCTAATGTGTAACTTAGTATATATCTTTCTATTCATGTCATATAAAACACTAATGTGATTGTAGGTAGATTGTTAACACTTTTATCTTCGTAATGACGCACCTTTGTACCGAATTTTGTGCCAAAAGTTCCCCCGTATTGTTAAAATTGAAACAGTACACAAATTCCTTTAAAACATGTTTATTTTACTTTAAAAAATAATGAACAATTGCAATCGATAATAATACTAACTAATACCACAAAAGCGTACAGAAAATATTCCTAGAAGACAATTTATTTTACCCTTACTATTAAATTATTTTGCGAGAGTTAAAAGTGAATTTTCCTTTTCGCGTTGGCAACAATAAACTGAAATATCAAGCGAGTGAACAGTCAAGAGTATGAACGCTGAATCGTAGGTGTTTAAAAATGTCTAAATAAAAATTCTATCTAGTGACTTTATCAAATTGAACTATAAGTTGGACAGGAATGAAAGCTTAAAGGGGAAAGAGAGTAGCAGCCTAAAAATTTAAGTGACAGAGCAATCATAAGCATGAAAAAAAGTATTTAATAAACTTCAGCCCACTTTAACCAAACCAAACAGAGTTGTATTTTTGCTTTAATTATGCTTATCAATTATAGATTCAATAATAATACAGAACTGTTCATGTAAATAAATTGATTTATGTTGCTTTTATAATAATTTACAGCATTATTTCAGTTTTAATGATGCTTATATTTTATTAAACTCTCAGTTTATGTATGTTTTAAATCTGTTTTTATAAGTTCTAAAATGAATTTCAATCTAAATTTACACTAAATTCCAATAAAATAATTCATATAATTTTCTCAATTCAGAGAAACCATTGTAAAAGAAATCAATTCCAAAATTTAATAAAATAACTTAAAAATTATTTTCCTTAGCTCACGACGCCAAGTATTATAGATTCTGTTCTAAAATGAAACAAAATAATTCTTAAATAGCTTTAATCAATTATCGAAGATTGTTCTTGGTGAATTTTATACTTAACTACTGTAATCAGATACAAATCGTTCTAGAATCCTATTTCGTTAACTTTTGTAAAAACTTTATGTAATACGAGGGTTACTATTTATATTTCTGGCCTTGGCAACAGTAAGTGTTGCTAGGCGACCGCAGACGATTTTAATCGAAAGTTTGATATTTTTAAACATAAATTCAGCAGACGATTTACCATTATAGCTTCATTTGTGTTGTTGACAGTAAATTGAAAAGTTCTTCTCTTTCAAAAAATGGAACTGAATCGTCAACATTTTCGTGCCATTATTTTTCATAACTTTCGACGTGGATTGTCAAGACAAGAGTGCTTCGATGAACTTAATTCTTTATTCAGCGATAAAGCGCCATCCTACAGCACTGTAAAAAATTGGTTTAACGAATTTAATCGTGGTCGATGTTCGATCCAGGACGAATCCCGTGCAGGTCGTCCAAAATCCGTTGTTGTGCCAGAAAAGATCGATGCTGTGCGTGAACTGATAAAGCAAGATCGTCATGTGACATACCGTGAGATAGAGGCGTCTTTGGACATTAGTATGACTAGCATCAATAAAATATTGCATGAACATTTGAGCGTAAAAAAAAAATTTTCGCGTTGGATCCCGCATAATCTGACAAACGCTCAAAAAAAGGCTCGTGTCGATTTGTGCAAGGAAATGTTGGAAAAATACGTTCAAGGTACATCAAAGGCTGTGTATAACATCTACACAGGTGACGAATCATGGATCTATGCATATGAGCCGGAAACAAAACAGCAATCAACTGTATGGGTCTTCCAAGACGAGGCAAAACCAACAAAAGTTGTTCGAGGAAGAAGCACATCGAAACAAATGATTGCCTGTTTCTTCGGCATTAACGCTCATGTGGCAACAGTGCAACGCAGGACGGTCAATTCTGAATGGTACACGACCATTTGTTTGCCAGAAGTCATCGGAGAAATTCGAAAAAAGCAGAAGAACAGGCGAATCATTCTTCATCATGACAATGCGAGCTCTCACACATCGACTCAAACAAAGGCATTTCTGACGGAGCGAAAGATCGAACTGATGGGTGATCCGCCGTACAGCCCTGATTTGACACCCAATGACTTCTTCTTATTCTCACACATCAAAAATAAATTACGTGGACAACGATTTTCGACCCCCGAAGAAGCGGTTGATGCATTCAAAACGCATGTTTTGGAGTTACCTCAATCGGACTGGAAAAAGTGCTTTCAAAATTGGTTCAAACGCATGCAAAAGTGTATTGATCATCATGGAGAATATTTTGAAAAACAATAAAACCAATTTCGATTCTACATATTTGTTTTTTCATTATTAGGCCAGAAATATAAATAGCAACCCTCGTATAAACGAAACAATGCATCATGAAAACATAAAATGCGTGTTGAGGAAACGAAAAATTCACTTTTTCGCTCTCTTATTTTTCTCTTGTTTGTTATAACTCCTATCACTATAACAATGTAACGAGATAAGCTAGATATTTTTATCTCTAATATGATGAATATTACATAAAAATTATGTAAATTATCTAATCTAGATTGCTTCAAATTACATAATTCCAAAGTTGCCTTTTCAAGTTCATATAAAAAGTTTCATAAAGATCGTATAAACTTAAAGTTTTCTGTAAGATTTAATTAATTTCAATTAAAAATTATTTTATGTTTTTTCTATTCATTGTAAATCTATACATCAATGAAAGTATTCCCGTATTCAATAAATGGATTTGTTCTTAACACTTTTACCTTCACTCTCTTATGGTTAAACTGAGCTCAAAAGACAAGGGAATTATTGTACAAAATATCTAATTTTATTTTATAACCGACACTGAACAGCCGACATATGTTTGGGTTTACATCTATCAGTGTTAAACTCCGTAGATTTGTAATTTTAAACACAACACAGAAGACAAGGGAACTTCTGCTTCAAGCATTAAGACAAACTAGAATTCGTTGAGGATTTTTTGATGAACCTAACTCGAATTTACGTTACATGATGAGGGAAACCACAAAAATCTCCCTCAGTTAGCCCAACAACAAGGAAATTCTAACCTGTGATCTGCTGATCACTGAGAATATTCTACGTCAGCATTCTGATCGGTGTGAACCGGGTGCAAATTTCGTATCGACCAGCCATCTCAGGGATTCGAACCTGGGTCACTTCATTATGAATCGATAGTACTATCTCTCAAGCCATCTTGGCCTTGTGCTAAATAACGGTGGGTAAATTCTCTTTTATGAAAGATTTTTAGGCGAAACAAACCCGCTATCTTGTTATGTAAAAAGAAAACCTTCCATTGTGAACCCGATGCGATGTCAGTAAGGGATAATGGATTGATAATATCATTAATTCGTCGCCCACCACTTTTGAGTTTTATAAACACTTTGTTCAAAACAAGCAGTTATCGGAGGGAATTGAATCTAACCCTTTAGCTTTTATCATAGCTTTTGACCAAATACTGACCCTGCGAAAACTTCTTTAATTAGTGACTTTACTCGAAAGTGTGCAGAAGATAGATTACAGTTTTTAAAAATATCCAATTTCTAATTGACACTTCTAATAAAGATAACATATTTCATAAAGATAACATATTTCATAAAGATAACATATTTCATAAAGATAACATATTTAATAACAAATATTTTAAAAAATACATTTTTAGACAATTTTTATGATGAGATAATAATTATGATTATTCCATTCAAAATAATTCAACAAACATAATACAATACATATTTGATTAAAAAGTTGTGGTTTTGATGAAAAGAGAAAAAAAAAAAAAAAAAAAAGGGGGTTTGTTTATCTTTCGCCGCGTGTCCGAAATTGCGCACTTGCTTAGATGACGTCATGTAACAAAAAGAACCGCCTCCCCGTTCCAATTCAAAGAGAATTTCCCTCTGAAATTTCTCACTTTCAGTTTCGATCGAAAGAAGCGCGTGTTTTTCAATTCTTACTTGGTGTTTCGTCTTTTCCTCCGGGATTATGGAACGATTATTCCAATCGATCAAAGACAATACCACTCCACAAAAGGCGGTGATTACCGGTAAGTGCAATCAATTTTTATCAAGATGATTTTTAAATCGAATATTTTCATTCTTAATTAAATTTTATTTTAAGGTAAAGCCTATGTACGCAAACATATTTTATGTAAAAAAGAAAAATGTAAAGTTAACTATTAAATTTTAAGTTTAGCTCAAATTAACGAAGTAATAGGTTAAATTATTTTGTAGAACTAAAATTGGCTTGATGTGCTTCTTTTTTTTTCAGAATACTTCGAAATGAGGGAGAAAAAAAAATAATTTGTGTAATATTTCTAACTTTGAATTTTAATTTTGAGACAGGAAATCATACAATTGTTCAATTGAGACACTATTTTTGAAATTGCGACTATGTTGTAGTAGTCAAGGATCCAAAAGTCTGCCGGAAAAAAGTATGTTTATTAATGTATCAGACTAGGGCAAAAACATGATTTTGGACTAAATTTTAGAAATTTAGTGTTATAAATTTAGATTCCCTTTAGTCGTAGCTTCCTAAAAAGACTTTTACTTTACTTTCTAAAAAAACTTTTACTGCTGTACTCCGAAGTTACAGCAGTTTTTGTGCAAGATAACAATTAATAGACTTGTTCAAGGTGATAATAGTGGATTTTAAGTTTTTAACTGCGTTTATCTCCAAATTAGGTTTTTTTTTCAGATTTAACACCACCATATCTCATTGCTTTTAAAATAATTGTCTACATATTTTTATGAGTGTTTATGATTATAGCACGCATATTTTTCTACAGACTAACTACAGACTAGGAGAAAAAAGTAGAATTTCATTTTTTTGCATGTTTTTTCGCAAAGACCTGTGCGGAAATTTTTAAAAACTTGCATTTTTTAAACTATATATAGATCCCTAACTCAGAAGTACATGCACTTGCTTTTCGGATAATAGTTCAAAACATAGTTCATAGCGCTCTAAATAAAATCCTGAAAGGATTTTTTTTGTTTTGGGCGATAGAATGTTTTTTTAAATGTTTAGCGTATTATCTAAAATGGCCATTTTTAAAAAATAAATGAAAAAAAATTCTTTCGTTAGTTTTATAAGTTTTTACACAAAACATTTAAACTAGCTTTTTCTAAATTTTATATTAATATTTAACAAAAATAATTACATTTTGGAGGCTGATTTCGTGACTCAATAATTAGAACTGATAAATAAAATGAAATATAGCCCTTTAAACCATTTAAATTGGCACTTAATGCGTGAAACTTCTATCATTTAATCATTACAGTGGCATATTTTTTTCGGCTAATGTACATTTTAACTTAATTTATAACTTTTAAAATTAATTTTTTTGACAAAAAAAAATCTAAAGTTTTTAATTTTAAACGTCACATTGCCCATATTTTGAACTTTCCTTGATAAAAAAAAAAAAAAAAAAAACTTGAAAAGTAATACATTTATTTATACATGCTCCAATTTAAACAAAATTTAGTTTAGAGTCTGTTCTGAGTCTCTAATTAAAAAAATTTAAGTTCAGGACTGAGTCTTAAATGTTTAGGATAAAATGACTCGAAATCAATTTTCGCTTTGTTGGCACTTTTTTAAAAACTTTTTAATAATTTTTACACCTCCTCCGAGTGTTTTGCTTCTGACAGACTAGTTAAGGGGTGGTAAGTAACTTCCATTGCTAGGATCGCACTTGCAAATATTTTCGAATTTCTTCTTTACCAAAAATGAGCCCAATTTTCCCTAACAGAGGTCTAGAAGTGACGCAAAATTTAGAGAATTTGGTTTTTCTAATATTTGAGTCGTACTGAGTTTATAAAACTGATAGTGTTACATAGATTACTTGGTGAAAATCTTCTTGTTTGCAGCAGTGTAATCGCTTTCGACTTGTATCTTTCTTCATTTTTATTATTAAGAGTATACATATTATGCTTCTTGCATATCCCCCTTACCATTCCAGTTTCGCCATAATCTATCATATAATGTTAACTCTTACTCAATTCGTAAATTAAATTTGTATTCTATATTGAGAGTAAGTCGCAGTTCTGTTATTCTCAACTTATTAACGATACTCATTGGCTGTCAAATAAAACAACTATACCTTTACTGATTCCTTGTTACCTTTACCGATAACCTAAACAAATTTCATGATTCCTCTACCGATAACTTATAAAGTTTCCGAGGTACCTTTACCAATAATGTATACAAACTTCGTGTTACTTTTATGAATAACCTAGTACATGTAAAATTTGCCGTTTTTAAGACTGATTAGATTATTATATTTTACCAATCAAATCTCCATAGCAATATTTTTAAATTAAAAATATTAACCGCTTAAAATTCAAATAATTTCACAAATTTTAAGTTTTAACGTTTTCAGATAAATCTAAGTTTTGGAAAAATTTAAAATTGTGTATTTAAAGTCATGTGTTTGAATAAAATAGCATTTTAAATCTGAGTCCAGTGATTTCAAGCATGATTCTTAAGAATTAAAGATGTTCTACCCTGGCGAGAATAATTTCTTAAACCCTGAATTCACTGTAGAGCAAAAAAAAAAAAGTTTTTATGTAAACAAAAATTAGTATTAGTGCAACGTATATCCTTATTAGTGCGGAGTTGAGTTGCAATATCTCTTTTTAAGCATCTTCAAAACTTATCTTTACCACTTTTAAACTGAGCTTTGCAGCTTTTAAACTGAGCTTTGCAGCTTTTAAACTGAGCTTTGCAGCTTTTAAACTGAGCTTTGCAGCTTTTAAACTGAGCTTTGCAGCTTTTAAACTGAGCTTTGCAGCTTTTAAACTGAGCTTTGCAGCTTTTAAACTGAGCTTTGCAGCTTTTAAACTGAGCTTTGCAGCTTTTAAACTGAGCTTTGCAGCTTTTAAACTGAGCTTTGCAGCTTTTAAACTGAGCTTTGCAGCTTTTAAACTGAGCTTTGCAGCTTTTAAACTGAGCTTTGCAGCTTTTAAACTCTGCTTTGCAGCTATTAAACTCTGCTTTGCAGCTATTAAACTCTGCTTTGCAGCTATTAAACTCTGCTTTGCAGCTATTAAACTCTGCTTTGCAGCTATTAAACTCTGCTTTGCAGCTATTAAACTCTGCTTTGCAGCTATTAAACTCTGCTTTGCAGCTATTAAACTCTGCTTTGCAGCTATTAAACTCTGCTTTGCAGCTATTAAACTCTGCTTTGCAGCTATTAAACTCTGCTTTGCAGCTATTAAACTCTGCTTTGCAGCTATTAAACTCTGCTTTGCAGCTATTAAACTCTGCTTTGCAGCTATTAAACTCTGCTTTGCAGCTATTAAACTCTGCTTTGCAGCTATTAAACTCTGCTTTGCAGCTATTAAACTCTGCTTTGCAGCTATTAAACTCTGCTTTGCAGCTATTAAACTCTGCTTTGCAGCTATTAAACTCTGCTTTGCAGCTATTAAACTCTGCTTTGCAGCTATTAAACTCTGCTTTGCAGCTATTAAACTCTGCTTTGCAGCTATTAAACTCTGCTTTGCAGCTATTAAACTCTGCTTTGCAGCTATTAAACTCTGCTTTGCAGCTATTAAACTCTGCTTTGCAGCTATTAAACTCAGCTTTGCAGCTATTAAACTCAGCTTTGCAGCTTTTATACCCAACCGACTTTTGAGTTATTCTTTCCGTAGTGCGATTTGAACAGGATAACTGAGATTTTTCTTGACCTGTGTTTTTCCTCACTGTAAATTAAGCAATTTGCATAAAATATTATTTTAATTTTCAAAGTGATAGTAAAATTTATGCTTTCTGTTTGTTTTTTAGATTCATAAATTTAAATTAATTTTAACAAGCCATGACATAAATTGTATGCTAATGTATTATATTCATGTGATTGTGTATTTAAGCACTTATGAAAAAATAAGTATCTTTCTACCTAGGATTGAAAATTCAATTTTCATTTTACTACTATTGGGAAAAATCAGTGTCGGAAACATAATAAGTTGACTGAAATGAGTTTTACAAGTTGTAGGGATACATTGAAACAACAACAAAAAAAAAAATATTGATTCAGACGTTCTTAGACATAATATATCGAAGTTCCGAACAACGAAGCCTTTAAAGTTATACAAAGAATCTTCAAAAACGACATTTATTATTGGATGAGGTCATAGCTGTTAAGAAAACTGGCTTTCTAGCATCCTAAAATAATGAATCATTTATTAGCTTAAAAAAATACTGCATTTAAAATTTATCATAGCTGGAGGTTCTAAATCTTTTGGGGAGGGAATTTTTTTCTCAAACTCAAAAGAAAATTTGTTTATTGCGTAATTGCAATCTTTAAATCAAAATTTTAAAATTCTTGTCAAAAATACATACTTTTCGGCCTCAAGTTAATGTTTGAAAAAAAAAATTATTAAATACTAAGTAATTATTATCAAAATCAATTCAAAATTGAATAGGTTTAATAGGATTATTCAATCATACAATTCTCAAGTAAAACAAAATGGTGAAAGACGATTATTAGAAATTATTTTTCTTACTCAAATAGTTGAAGTCACCTAAATGTATATATTTTATCATTTCTTGAGAATGATTAAGTTGTAGAAATGACGGATTCCGATTGCCTTCGTGTTTTATAGATTGTTACTGTTAAATGTGATAAAAGTTTATAAATTCAATTGGTTAAGTTTCAACTAGAGACAAATAAGTCTGTATAAAATTAAAAATAAAGAAAATTTTTAGTTGTTAGTGCTTTTAATGGTATGACATTTACAAAGTTTGAAACATTTGTTTTTATGCACGATAGATCTTATTTTCCCTTTTTTTTTCAATATTTTAAGTCTTCTAAGCCCTCGTAACAAGTACGATGTTAATAATTACTCTAATGTTTTCGATACTTCTGAAGTATTACTTAATTAGTATTATTAATTAAATTCTCTTTGTGAAACATGGTTTCTGAAGTATAAAAAATTTTTCTGATAAAAAATCTATTAATTCATTATATGTTAGTATTTGAAAATGCATTTTTTATGAAGTCGTAAACTTTGATTTAATTTATCAATACAACTACTAACACTTCTATTACTTTTATTACCACTAATTTTGATACTACATAGATTTTTTTTTAAAGAAAATTAGTGTTTGTCTCCAAAATTATTACACCGATTTAATTTAAATTTTGCGTCTAAACATAAGCTTAGAAAAAAAAAATTCTAAAAAAAAGGAATTACTTTTTGTGCTTCACTTTATCTATTGTTTACTAAAACTACATAGCTCTAGCCGCATTTATTTTAAATAACTACGTAGATTTTTTTTTTTAAATTTGTGTTTGTCTCCAAAACTATTCGACCGATTTATTTTAAATTTTGTGTCTAAACATAAGCTTAGAAAAAACAATTTCTAAAAAACAAAATGAATAACTTTTTGTGCTACACTTTATCTGTTTACTAAAACTACATAGCTCTAGCTGCATTATATTTTACATAACTTTCTTTGCTTCTGCAGCCCCTTTGGTTTTTTTGAAAAATGTGCTTGTTTCATCACAATTTGTGGAAAACCCGTATGCAAATTAAATTATTAGATATCAGAAATTGAAAACATATTCTCGTATATTTCAAAAATGAAAGTTAAAACTTGGAAATTCCAAAGTCTTTGTGCATTTGTCTTAGAATGTACCAAGCCCTTTCTGTAATCTATTCAGCACTGTAACCTTTTAGTAATGGACAAATCTCAACCAAATCGTGCATCGCAATGAAACATGTCTGCGTAGACCTTTTTTTATGAAATCAACCTATTAACATAAGAGAAAGTTAAACACCACTCAAGGTTACACTGATAATTATCGAAATCAATATGCACCACGGGGGGATTCCGTAGACATATTTCAACATAGTGTCCAGCGGAAGCTGAATCTGGGTCACCGGCACCTTTATGTCAGGTAAACGCCCCTAGAAAATCAATTGGATTTTATTCAAAAAAAATATACACATACAATTATTGATAACTTTCTGCAAATTAAAATAAAATTTCCGTAGACGTACTTATTTTGTCAAGATTTCAATTTTCGTATACGTGGTTTCAAGCTATGCAAACTGATGATTATTATTAAGGCCCGGATTTTGATGACATTTGCATTTTTGGACATTTTTTGTCCTTTAGAGCATTTTTTTAGATTTATAGGTCATTTTTCTTTAAATTTTGGGGCATATTTTGCATTTTAAAGCATTTTTTAAATTTTTTGTTAATTTTTTCCAATTTTTATTATTTTTTTATCATTTTTCATTATTACACTGGCTTCCAAACAATGAAGAAAATCTCTAGGATATTAACAGGTGAAGCAACATCTTCTCAAATTTAAAAAGAATTGTCAGTAAGTGAGACCGTCTTTTTGAAGCACGCACCAATAACATCAGTAGACGTTGTAAGAAGCTTCTTCAGGTATAAAAATTAACTTTCAGACAAGAAACGCTCGTTTACATTTCAAAATATTAAAAAAAAAAAATAATAATCCAATGTAATTCTGATATTTAGTAATATTATGAGATGGAAGTTGTTATATTCATTAAAGTTTCTATACAAAATGAAAATGTTTTGGAGTCAATATATTTTCCTTTTTCTTTTGTTATTTTAGGATATAAAACATATTTTTCAAACTTTAATGAACGTAGAACAAGTATTGCATTGCTTTATATTTTTTGAAATGACTCATAATAATTTTAAAGAGTAAAAAATTGTTTTAGTTCAATATTTTTACTTTAAGTCATGTCATAAGGCGTTTTAAGGGCATTTTTTGCATTTTTTAAGGGCATTTTTTGCATTTTTTAAGGGCATTTTTTTGCACTTTTTAAGGGCATTTTTTGCACTTTTTAAGGGCATTTTTTTGCACTTTTTAAGGGCTTTTTTTGCACTTTTTAAGGGCTTTTTTTGCACTTTTTAAGGGCTTTTTTGCACTTTTTAAGGGCATTTTTTGCACTTTTTAAGGGCATTTTTTGCACTTTTTAAGGGCATTAATTGAGATTTTTTAAGGTCATCAAAATCCGGGCTCTAGTTATTATATACTTGTGTTATTTACTAGCTGAATAAATTTTTAAATTATGTTTCAAGATAAAACTTATATGAACATAAACAGTTACGAATTTTTTAATGTAATTTTATTTGGTTAGCTAAAAGGTATCTGCATTAACCTCTACACTACTGAAGTATAAAGGAACATAGCAAAAAATATTTTTCAGTTTAAACTTTCTATTTTACTGTAACAAAATATGAATTATACTGCCAGGGAGATAATAATTTTAGGTCCACAGCCGTGGACCTCATGTTTTAACTAAATAAGAGAATATTAATATTTCAAATGTTAAATTGCAAAATAAAAACAAACATGCATAATGTTATATTATGGTCTATTTATATACAACGATGAATAGATTGATTAATTTAGAGGAAAAATAAATTTTAAAAAATACGATGTTTTCTTACAATGAGATGCGAAACTAAACGTAATATCAATGCTCACCAAAGCATTATTGCATGAAATCTAAGTTTCAAAACTATTTTAATAATGTAAGTGACGCAAAATATTTATTTAAGAAAATCTAAGATCAACTATAAAAAAAAAAAATATTTAATTCTTGGGGATAAAATTTTACAATTATATAAAATAAAAATAAAAACACAAAGTTAGTTTTTAAATGTTACATTAATATAAAACAATTAAAATTCACATAAAAAATTATTTAATAGAATTAAAATTTGAGATATGACTTGACTACTACGCTGTCATAAATTGTCATTACGTACCAATGTTCACATACGTATAGGTTGATTGCATTTCTTTAAGGTATTAAGTAAATGCAAATTTAAAAGCTTCATCACAGAACTACTAAGTTGAAAGTAAAAAGTTATTTTTCAAAATAACTAATATATATGTATAATATTTAAAATTAACTCCATTTTTCGAGCACGTGGATTTAGCGTCATTTTTCAAAAATCACTTCTCCATACCTGCCAACTTTTAATCCTTTCGAGGATAATTTTCCCCAGTGGTAGTGAAATGGAATTTAAATTACTATTTTAAGCAGAAACATGCGCTGTATTTTAAAGAAGCCTCTGCTGACTATCACAACAGTATTATACATATTAATATATCTGCTTATTTTATTTTTAAAAATAATCGTGGTCAAAAATATTATAAATTAAGTTTATGAATGCAAGGAATATATAGAAAGCATACATTTTACTACCACTTTAAATATAGAATAAAAATTTTACGCCAAATGCGTAAGAGTTGGCAGGTATGCTTCTCTTTATGTGGATTTCTACCCAAATATCTTTGTTCAGCGTGTATTGGAATCTCCTAAAAGCTTAAACGGCCGACAATGTTTCAGCAAAGGCAAAACTCTAAATTTACTTATAGCGTGTTCTTAGGTAAGGTAATGAAGATGTTAAGAAAAACTGGCGAACGTGCTTCTGATGAAAACTGAACACTAACTGACAGGTTAAACAAACAGTATGTGATCGTTTCATGTATATGGCATTGAATGATTAATTCTTTCGTAGCTTCATCGTTATGACGCAAGTTTTGATTAAATTATACTTCATTTTCCGAAACCACGATTTAAATCAGAACCGTCAAAATTTAAAAAAAAAAAACTAAAATAAAATTCTGGCTGGCACTGTGAGTATGAACCCAGCATTTCATGATTACGAAGAGCACACACTTCCGACCATGCCATGGGGTTTCGACTATGCCAGGGCTGTCCAACTGCAACGAGCCCACGGGCCAGAATTCCGGTCACTGATCACCTGGCGGGCCGCAGCTTGAAAAAGTTGAACAATACCCTTTTACCTCTTTTACAATAACAATTAATAGTTGAATTATCAATTATAAAACAATGGAACAGAAGGATTATAAAAAAATTTCCTTACATTTTAATGAGAAAACTGAGGCCGATCAGCTTGAATAAGAAGTTGGCGGGCCACACAATATGTGTTGAAGGGCCACATGCGGCCCACGTGCCGCCAGTTGGACAGCCCTAGACTATGCCATAGTAAAATAACTTGAAATATTTATTAATGTGGTAATTGCATTGTGGTATTAGAACGTTATTAATGTGATCTCAAAAATTGTTTTTATTCAACGTCTCAAAATCTAATAGAGTTTGTTTGATATCAAAGTTTTAAGTTATGAGGATACTTTCCTTATTAGAGTGATTTCAATTAAATTGAACAAGGCTTCTCAACATCAATAACATTATTCTCGTGTTATTCTAGCAATTATAAAAGGATAGCTAAGTAATAAAATGGATTTATAACTAATAATAGAATGATTGGTTTGACGAAAAAAGTTTTTGATATGAGCAAAGACTTTTGCGTTTCTTATTTTTCAACTTTTTCATTTCCAAAGCATAAAAACTGAAAATAATTATCCTCCTCCTGCTGCTAATTCAGTTATTCAAATTTTAATTTAAAAAAATTTAAAGTAAATAAGCACCTAGAAAATTGCTAGGAACTTGAAATCAGATGCATTAAGAAAACCTTATAAATTGTAAGTTGCTTTTCCATCCAAATTTTGCACAAAAATTTCCGAGTATAAGTTGCACCCCATCACATAATAAATGATTGATTAGGGATCTGCAAAATTGACAGATTTCTGTATTGAATAGATTTGATGATGCATGATTATTTTGAACTCGATGTTATACATTGTTGAATAATATTATCTTCGATTATATGCTAGAAGTAATTTATAGTATAAACAAAAATTTTAGTATGTCAAATACTTTGATGATAGGTTTGAAAGAAATACCAAATTTCTTTTTTTTTTACAATAGTATTTTGATTTAAGTTGACTGAAACGAAATAAAAATGTTTTTAAAACTGAGAAAGCACATCGTTGGAGTGGATATTTCGTATGTTTATTTTATAAAATTTAGCGAGGTAATTAAAATACGCTAATCGCCTATTAGTGTAACTCTAATGCGAAGTTACCGATCAAATAATATGTGATAAATTTTAGTAAAAATACAATTTTGTGATGGATTGATAACTTCACGTACTAATTGGCAAAAAAAATATTAAAAATCCACATTTAATGTAAAATACAATAAAGATAAGTGCCTAAAAGTAAAACAATTATTTAAAAAAAATCTTAAAGACAAATTTTTAAATCCTTCTTTTAAAGAATTAAATTGAAAAATTTTCCGATCTTATTAATTAATATAAATAAATAAAAATCAAAGGACTTATCTCCTAAATTATTTAATGATTGTCGAGAATTCTGTACGAAACTCAGTTGAAATCATTACAAAATCGTTTATGATTTCATAATCTAATTTTGCAGAATGTTAAAGTGAAATCACAGTAACAAACATTGATATCGTATAATTACAATGGTAATTAAATTAGATATTCAAATTCTATTTGCGTACATTTTTCGAAGAGTTTTTTATAATGTTACTGTTACTTCAACTGCAAGTTTTTCTTTAGAGGGTAGTTCTGGATTTGTAACAATTCGAGATCGAAGATTTTCACAAGTAAGCTATATCTGAACTCGCGATTTATTTAATTTTTAAAATCGAACCTAATCAAATTAAATAAAGAGTTCAGATAAACTATACTTTATTATAATGTTAATCTCAAAATTAATCCAAAGAATGCTTAACCATTTAAAGCATCTTGAAATTTCACTTCAAAAGATAATTTTTTTTTTTAATTTGAAGCAAATTTATATTTTCAAATTCACATAGTTTGGAAGCTGTTATAATCAAAACATGTTTTAAGTATCATTATTTGATTAAAAATTTCATTCGCATCAAAAATATTCAAATTGAAAATAACAGTCAACAAGTTTCAAGTGCTCAAAAACAAGCGCCCATTTCCAAGACTTGCCAGATGTGAATGAAAAGAAACAAAATGGATTTGAATTATAAAACGTAAAGTTTTCAATGAAAAAATGGAAAAATATAAGTGAGAAACAAAACTTTAAAAACCATGTTAGCCGAGAAAGAAATAAGACCGCTTCAGTTTCTTTTGGATTATTAATTGTTTTAGGACTATATAAAAAAAACTCAAAAACCTATTTTTTTTAAAGTCTGTTTGCCTTTTTAAGTTTTTGACCTTTACAAAACATAGATTTGCATTTAAAACATATAGTAAAAGTAAACTAAGGTTTTTTTTTATATCAGTATTAAAATAATATAAATAAATTTACTTTATAAAAACTTTCGTTTTGATCTCATTCTTTTTTCTAATTGCAATATCTAATTAACGTCTCTCAAATTGGAAAATAATTCGAATCTAATTTCTGTTCCTCATTATTCGTTCTCTGATTGTAAACATCAAGTGAAGGTTGTTAGCGGTCGAAACACTTGTTGTCTAACACACGTGAAATCGGCCATTGACCAAGATGAAGAGGAATCCATCAAAGAAAACGAGGACAAACACGTTACCCAATAATTAGAAAGATGAACGTTATTATTTCGTAAAAGACCCGATTACGTAACAAAATAATAACATTATTTAGGTAATTTGAATGCGCGTGATAGTAATAAGAATGAAAGGCTTTGTTTTCTAACTTGGCATGGATTTTTTTTTTATAAATGTAAATATTCGTAATGCTCTTGCATGTTTTAAAAGCCACTTTGCGCTCAGTATTTTAACTTGCAACGAAGTAGAGCTAATTTTTCAAATAGTGCTAAGCACTTTTTGTTCAATACAAGTTGTTTCACCTGCGTGTAATCCTTGTGTGGAATGAAACAGATTCAATGTCGAATTTAGTAAATCTTTTTAGAAAGTGTCCCGTTATCTTAAGAACAACAGTTAAGCATGCCACTTTCAACATTGTAAAAAAAAAAAGAACGCGGAAAATGATATATTTGTTGGCTGATTTTGGTAGTACAGTGCTTGAAAAAAGTATAAGAACAATGTTAAATTGAAGTAAAATATGCTTTATTTTCATTTCCTCTAAATAAAAATTTTTTCTGTTTGGCTTCTGTTACATGATTTTTTAAAAGCATTTATAAGGCATAAAAAACAGAATTTGGCTTCAAAATATTAATTTTACAAAAATTAACCACTGAAGGAATTATGGAAAAAAGTATAAGAACATGTTCTATAATACTTAGTTTTCTACAACTAAAAAGGAAAAACGATCTTTCTTTTTTTCCATCACTAGAATAAGCAGAGAGGCCTGAAAGAAAGTGTCCTCGAAAATTTCTTTCCAACCATCTTTGATAGCGAAGATAAGATTCTGTTAGCATTGACATTGTGGATCATTTTTATTAACTTCTCGGGCTAGTAAACCACATAACTTTTCGATAGGATTAAGATCGCGACTCTTTGACAGCAATTACCTTCAAACCAGAGCTTGATCCTGTTAAAAAGTATAGTCCCTTGAAGTAAGTAAATTAGTACAAATATGTTGATGCTCCACTTTATGCCCATACATGGGAACTTCGTTCCGATCCCCCTCCCCTTTTTTTTTCTTGCTCCTTTAAATAATTTCAGCATTGTTTGTTGCTTCATAAATGTTACAAAAATACGAATCGTTTCAATCTATTAAGATTTAATATCAAACCATATCTGAATCATTTTGCTATAATATTTAAATCTTGATAAACTCCGTTGAAAATCATATGCTCTTATACATTTTTAAACTTACATATTTTTTTTAATTATTGCAGGACAGATTCCTGATTGGGTAGAAGGGCAGTTGTTCAGAATAGGGCCAGCCAAATGGGATTTCGAAGATGGATTCGCTGTCAACCATTGGCTGGACGGATGCGCCTTAATGTATAAATTCGTCATCAGAAATGGATACGTAAGTAACTAAATTATCTGAATCCTCTTAAATCTATGATACAAACTAATAGTGTATTTGCTTATAAGTTTTTAAATATTCAGCGGAATCAAAAACACTTTTTTATCTTCATAATTTATTGTCTGTTCTTCAAACCTCTGAAAGCTTTTAACCTTATTGCTAAGTAGTAATAATCGCATGAACTAAAAACTTCTAAAGTTACAAAATAAATCATGAACTTAATTTTTGAGAAATTTTAAAAAATTTTTAAAAAATGAAAGTGTCTCTTTCATTATTGTTGGGTAGTGTAGTATGCTTGTTTAGAGGCGTTATATATGTATATGCAAGTATGTGAATGTATATGTGTGTATATACAGGGTTATTCATAATTCCCTACGGGGTTTCGAAGCGTTATAGTAAAAAAACGAAGACGAATATGGCAAAAATGAACATGAAATTATTCCGCAAGTATTAAAGTTTTAATTTAAGCAGTTGCCGGTTCATATGTTCTTTTTTGCCATATTCGTCTTCGTTTTTTTACTATAACGCTTCGAAACCCCGGAGGGAATTATGAATGACCCTGTATATGTATATTATGATATTTAACTTTATTCTTATGTATGTGTTCTTCTTATAACTAGTGTCCAGAAAATGACTAACGGCTTAAGTTTTAAACTATATAAAAAAAGATAATAGAGTTTAACGGTTTACTGTGTCCTACTTTTAAAATGTTGCAAATTCTTCAAATGAAGTTTCAAATTCCAACAACTTATGCTGCCAACTGATAAAAAAAATATCAAGTAATTTAAAATTGTTTGCAGTAACAACATGGTGCTGAATATGGATAAAATTAAGACACCTCTGCAAATGTTTCAGTTGGAATGATCATTGCTTTAATAGGAGTGACATCTGTTGACAAACGTTGTAACTAGTTGTGAAACTAGGGGAGACGAAATGTACCTAGTTTAAGCAGTTCCTGGTTACTTAAACAGTATCTCCGTCGCTTTTTTTTTTCAAATCCTTTTTCAAATCGTCGGTAATTTTTAAAACACACGGTACATGTATAGGTATTTTTTATTCGAAAATATGCACTAAAAATATACACAGCAAAATGCGTTCTAAATCTGCAAAACTTCGACTCTTCTCCGATCAAATCACATGATGATAAAAAAAATTTAATTCTGGAAAAAAAGATATCGAAAATATTACAGAAAAAGATAAAACTATCCGAAGGAAAAAGTCCTGCAAGTACTTGTACACATTTTGACAATTAAAAAAAAGATATTTAATCAGTTTTAACTTTCGACAATTGATAAAAAATTAAAATCAGGTAATTGATTAAAAACGTTTATATTTCAGCAAAATTTTGCTCTATTCAGTACATTATTAGGTTTGTAATCTAATATTTATCTAATTAGGTACGTTTTGCCCGAATCATCTATTTGTACTTTGGGTCGATCTTTGTACTATAATAATAACCGATAATTTTCAAACATTAACAGTATCTTATCTTTATTACTAATAATTCACTGCGAGATTGTCACAAATGACAAAAAAAATGTTAACCTACTTATTTAAGGACAATCTTAATTTTATTTACGATCATTTTCTTTTAAATGCAGTTAATTTAAATAAAAAATGAAATCAAACATTATGTAAATTGGTGCTCTCAAATTAATGTATCAGTGAGAAAAAAAAACAAAAACGAAATCTGACTGGATGTTTTTGAAGAAGGTAGTAGTAAGAACATTAAACTAATTTGATTGCCGAATAAAACTCGGTCGAATAATCAAATCCACCTCTTATCCATTTCTTCCAACAATTAACATGTTTTGATAAAAATGAATAATCCTAATTAGAATGGAAAGCTAAAAATAAGACATTTTAATTTGCTTCATAACTGTTGAGTCGACATGAAACGAGCAATCCAACACGATGCTTCTAGTCAAAGCACCAATTGAATAATGAAAATAAAACAGGAAAATTTATAAAAATTTAGAGCACCCAACATGAATAAAATGGACTGGAAAATAAGAGTGAACAACGGTTACCAAAAAAGTCATCAATATGGAATAAATTTCCAGTGGGGCTAAACTTGGTCATTTATTATGAAATCTATTTTCATGTTAATGAAATAAAACTCAGATATCCGGATAAGCTAATGCGTCAGTATTATAAATAATTTTGGCATTATCTATGGTTAATTTATGGCAAAAATCTAAACATTACGCGGTAATTGATGATTTTTCTGTTTTTTGATAACAGACTATCGTGTATGTTTCATCTTAATTTAAGAACCAGTCTGGTTTGCATAATATAGAAAAGGTCGCATAGTCTGGTATGCATAATATAGCAGAACTCGTATTGATAATTTTTCTGCCTCTTGATAAGACTTCTCTATCGTGTTGATGTCATCGTAATTTTAGAAAGCACCTGGTTTGCATAATATAGAAAAAGTCGCATTGTATATTGTAGAAAAGTCGAAAAGTATATTGTAGTAAATGCCTCATAAATTACCGATACAGCGCACTGAAATTTAGATTAAAAGAAAACATCATTTAAACATCGAAAAATCATAAATTGCCGCGCTTTTTTTGACTCATTGCTACAAAATTTGAGGTTTTGTAATGTGTTATCCCACTTCTTTTACATCATACTTCTCAAGAAAAAAAATTACAAAATAGGACAGAACAATGTATTTTAGTTTTAAATTGTGTAAAAATAATCGAACATTTGTCTGATTATCGCGTTTAATATCACTATATTTACAAATATTCAGTTATGTAAATATGTATTGTATTTTATCAAAAATGACTGAATTGCTTTCTGAAGTGTGATGTTTATTTCATATGATAATTTCTTATCACTACATTGCTTTCTGAAGTGTGATCTTTATTTGATATGATAATTTCTAATCTCCTTTGATTTCATTTCGGAACCTTCAAACGCATAATCATTATTTATTTACTTTAAAAAAATATTCAGGGGGAGACATAGATTTTCTATATCATCAATTTCATATATTTATTATCGTATTCACTTATTCCTGGTTCAATCCTCGGGCCGGACAAGGTTGACTCTGCCTTTCATCCCTTCAGTGGGTCGATAAATGAGTACCAAGCATGCTTGGGAACTAAACACTGGAGGTTCCGCGTTCGGCTGACCGCCTGGCCAGAACATCTGCTCCTGCACCCCAGAGCCCAAGGTCAAGAAAACTGAGATGGGCACAGTAGGCCTTGGCCCTCTATGGGCTGTCGCGCCGCTGAGTTTAGAGTTTAGTTTATTCACTTATTCAACTAAGCAGATCGCTTTTATTTTATTGATTATAAAATCTCACCTTCAACAGGGATTCTCTCTTGGAAGGCTTGCTTTTGCTTTTACAAAATTTGTTTACTTGTTTTTACTTGTTTTACTTGTTTTTGCCTTATTGCTTTTACAAAAATACGGGTTCCTCGACTCTAAGTTCCCTTGTGACATATACTTTGTTTTATACCTCGTTATCTTTTACCTTTTCTCTGAAGCACACATTTTAATTTTGTTAACCTTTGTGTATGCAATATCGAAATAAATTTTGCTTTGAATTAAGCACTGTATAGCTTTTGGGCTAGGTAGTTGAATTATAAAGGAATTTTTTTTTTTTTTTTAAAGTACTAAAAGAATTTTTAAATTTTAAAAAGAAATTCCGTTAAATACAAAATCATCTTGGTATTAAAGATTTGAGATAGTAAATATTTGAATTCGATTAATTGAAGATATTAAAGATTTGAAGAGCTTTTGAAATCTTTCGTGGTAGTATTTCATTTTTATTTTTGTTTATTCACGAGACTCGATAAGTTTATTCTCGAGAATGTTTATTCTCGAGACTTTATAACCTTAATTTATAACTTAAGGTTATAAATTAAGGCTCTTCTAAATCAAATAATAAATAATTATTTGATTTAGAAGAGCTTTAATTTATAACCTTGAATTTTACTTTAAATCAATCAAATATGCAATATTATTTTCAAACTTCAAGAATAAATGATTCACTTGTTAATAAATATTACTCCTTTTTTTAATAATTGCTAATAAATAACATTTTTCTAATCGCTTATACATTCAAATTTCTGTGATTCGTGGTGTTATCAGAACTTAATGTTTTTATAAATTCTATATTTAGACATCAAATAGACAATCGGATAGGACAAAATTTGTCTTTTTCGCAGGAGGACAATATACTGCGGCAGAAATTCATCATGAAAAACTCTTTCATTTACATAATTTAAAATTTTAGTATAGAAAAAAATGAGTTTCGGAAAATCATGAACTTTCAAATGCAGAAGAAATGTTTTCAAAATATCCCAATGCAAAAAAAATTACGGCAAGATCACTTCCTCATGGTGTAATCCTAAATAAATATTCTATTTTTTTTAACAATAAAACAAACCAAAGGAGGAAACTGAAAATCAAACCTGTACATTAGTCGCTGGTCCGGGTTTCTCTCATTATTTAGGGGTTCGAGTCAAAAATTAGTCGTCTTGGAGTAACGGACCACTAATACCTGCTTTCCAGTCATAGAAATAATGTGGTTTTATTACAGGTTGATGTTATGTCCAAGTTTATGGATACTGTAGCATACCAGAAGATGACACAAGTCAACAGACCTGTCTTTACAGAATTTGGAACTAAGTCGTACCCAGATCCATGTAAAAATGTTTTCTCAAGGTAACTTTTTCTCTTTTTAAAATACACTGGCTTTCAAACTTTCAGAATTATTCATTTATTTCCAGAACTACTGAGCGATTTTAATGAAATTCGGTATGAATATAGATTGATATAACACAAGGAAAATAACCATTCAACACTTATAATACGCACACGTGATCGTATGTACCTAACATTGAAGTCACGAGGAATGAAATTGTGGTCAATAAAATCGAATAAGAAAGTGGTCAGTTAATTTTGTTCGATTGTGGAATGATTGTAGAGCCCCAGTTTACAGGTTCGCATGTGACAATGTAAGTTATATTGAAAAAAAAAAGCAGTTTCGAAGTTCATGGGACAATCGTTCCTACTTGTCCAGGAAAGCTGTTTGCTGGTCCAGATTTTCGGGGAAGTGCTGATTGTCCTCTTCATAGCCTGCCAGCCATGGTTTATAAGGTTGTTGTGGTCTGGAAATCAAGCTGGACAATTCCTCCGGCGAATACTCTCAATTTCCTTAAAATCGTTGACCGGATGAGCTGAATTCAGCCATGAGTTGTCATTCCATGTCGATAATCAGGATGCAGAATTGTCGATGAAGGATAAATTGAATACTAGTAATTATAGTAGTAACTGTTGAAATTCATAATTAAAATTAAAAAAAAAGCATACTTGTTATACCTATGTTCTCGTATGAGATCAAATTGTATTCTTCTCGTATAAGATCAAATCTGGTAACTAGTATTTCTTTTAAGTAAACTGGTTTAAGTAAACATGTTTCTAATACTTTTTATTTCTTCGGCCTTCGTCAATATTCTTCTTTACGTGAAAATATTTTACTTGCTGTTTAAATAGATGCCTAAGAATGCAACCATTTTAAGCAATTTATATTTTCCTTCCAGATACTTTTCAAAATTGGTTCCTCTCGAATTGACCGATAATACTGTTGCAAATGTATTTGTTCTGGATGACGAACTATATGCTTCTTCTGAGACTTGTCATTTGTGGAAAGTTAATCCGAAAGATCTAGAGTGCACTAAAAGAGTAAGTATTCCATAATTTCATCCTTTAGCTTATTAAAATTACGAAGTAACTTTTGCTTTATCTTGCACATCTTTTTCTCATCTCCAAATCGGCCATGCTAGATTAGCACTCCTTTATTTGCTGTTCAAAAAGCTTCCTTACAAGGCGTGAATTTGTAACAATAGATAAATCTGTAAATCTGCGTATATGATGTTTATTATTATTTTTTTCTTTATTTAAAGCTTAAAATACCTCAAATGAATAAAAATGAATACAATTTGAATCAAGTTATACTTAAAATAAAAAGTTTAATAAAGCTAAAAACTTGTGAAGCAAAAAATTACAATTATAAGACGCACTATGTAAAATTTTTAATTATTGGGTGATACTATACAGCATTATTATTTTTACACGGCAGAAACCGGTTTACACTTGTTTGTGTATCAATTGGTTAACATTGTAATGCGATACGTTAAAAATAAATACAAATTGGGAGTATATAAAAATCTTCTGAAAAATCCATTACATGTATTTTTAAATATAAAAGTATTGCATGTAAACACGTGCAAAACATGCAGTTATTAAAGCATTACAGTGGGTCTAACAATTTGGTCTAATAATTATAATATACTAATATAATACCTGATCTAATAAATATTCTATATTTATATAATATATTGCCTAATTTATTATCGATGTACAATATAAGTTTGACGATGTATAACAATCGTCGAATTTATATTATACATCGTCTAATGTAACTAATTGATACACGAACGTAAACAAGTGCAAACCGGTTTCAGTCGCGTAAAAACAATAAAGTTGTATAGTATCACCTGATAATTAAGATTTTAGAAAGAATACAGTGCGTCTAATAATTTGGCCAAATGACTGTATAATCTTATAAATTCAATCGCTTGTTCATAGATCTATTTTGGATCTGAAAATTGTAACCAAGCTACCGTCTGGATTCCTGTGGGCAGGAAATATTAATATTAGTCCAGAAAAAAATATTAATTCAACTCAAAAGCAGGTTCTCACTTGTATCAGAAAATACTAGCTTATTGAAGAAATGGTTACTTCCAGATTTAGTTTTTAAACTCTTATGAATTTACGAACTAAATATAGGCTTTGCGAGGAACTTTTTTTTATTTGGCTTATAACATTGTTTGCAGTTATATATGGGCGAATCTCATGAATCATTAACATATGTTTTTAAACTTTTCTTATAAACGTCAAGTCGTAACCATCGAAAATTGAAAAAAAAGGCATACAATCCAATTCTGCGAGTTTTATGTTAGAGATATTCCAAAAGCTTATTTAAAGTAGAACAAACTTGTATCATTAGTTTAACTTGTAACTCGCTGAATTGGATTGTATACCTTTTTTTTTCTTCAATTTTTGATGGTTACGGTTTTACGTGCCAAAGTTTGTTGACAAACTTTAAGTGTTTGCAAACGTGAATATTCACGAAAAATATTATTCAAGAAAATATGATTAGTATGGCTGAGCTACTAAATTGTGTTTTTAGTGATTTTCAGTTTTTTTTTAAACAGAATACATATTGAATAAAAAAATAAAAAGTATGTTAAACACTGTAAGCGACACTCTTGAAAAGTTGTCAAATGTAGGATTGAAGTAAGAAATGAAAGCTAAAAGCAAGTTACTCGCGATCGAAACTGTACGTATCTTAAAGTTAGTAACGCATAGTTATTCTTGTAATTTTATTAGAATTAATTTTCGCTTATTATGTTATATACTTATAAGAAAAGTTTGAAGACATATAGGTTAATGATTCCTGAGATTCGCCCATATATTTTAGTACATACATTGATTTGAAGGCTTATTATAATTCAGTCTCTTTAAATATAAAAGTAAATGTTTTGCATTTTTATTTTTCTTAATGTTTTAAAAAGCTAAAACTCTCAAGATATTAAAAACTTTTGTAATATATTTACAAAGAATTTTTTTTCCAGATAAATTTAAACGAAGTTTTGTCTGTCAATCTGGCAAGTTCTCATCCCCATAAATGTTTAGATGGGACTATTTACAATCTTGCAGCCAGTTTTATGACTGGATTGAGATACCACATCGTTAAATTGAATCCTCAAGACGGAATTACAAAAGGTTTGTCCGAAGATTTACAAAATTCGTTTACTTAAACAATTGTCGGAATGCAATGATCTGGCTATTGCGTGATCGCTCTATTACCTATCTATTTCGATTTATCTGGTCATCAGTTTATATAATCAGTCTTAAAAAATTAAAATGCTGAAAAATTTCAAAACTGGAATGCATGTTTCGTCTATAACATCAATACAATTCTTTGGTTCTTTTTCATTTTTGATTTCTTTTATTTACTTTTGATTATTTGAAGTTCGTCGCTTAGGTAAGTTGTTTGATAATTTGATTTTGTCTGTTATTTTTCTAATTTTGTAATTCAATATTCTCACTAAAGATGTCAGAACCTTTCAATTTTCGTTGTTTCTTTCACCTTTTACAATCATGGCTTCTACTTCTGCTAAAAAAAAAAAAAAAAAAAAAATGTTCTCCTTGCAAGAAAATTTATCATAATAGAGGGAAAAGAATCGAAAGAAAACTTTACGAAGCTTACAAATTAAATTCATAAAATTAAAATCGTTGAAATTGATAAATGAGCTTGATGAATTAAAATTAAATAAATTGATGAATTAAAATTAAATAAATTGATGAATTAAAATTAAATAAATTGATGAATTAAAATTAAATTGATGAATTAAAATTAAATTACGCATTAATATATTTATGAAATCAATTTTAAAAATCAGTAAAATTAGCTAACTATATAGAATTATATGCTGTTTTGTTTAAATGATTTCTTAAAAAAAATTTTTTTCATTATCTGGTGAACTAGTGCAAGTGAATCGTAAAATAAAACTTCTTTACAAAACATTTATTAACTGAATAAGTGTTAGTACTACTATATGAGGAAAACTAATTTAATTTTTATTGATAGAAATATGGATAAAAAACGATGTTTCTTCTATTTAATATGAATATTTCAAATATTCGAAGCAAGTCCGATCTGAGTCATTTTGGGAGAATTAAAAATTCTTCTGTTTATAGCTTGGGGTGAATTGTCCCTTGAATGTCTTGACCGTTGTCTGAAGACTAGAAACTAATTTGAAGTAATTATAAAATTTGCAAATTTAATTTTTAAAACTAATTTTATTTAACTCGGAAATAATTAATTATAACATCAAAATTGTAGGATGTGGTTTTAATTTAATGTGCCAACATGTATGAATCTTTCAACTGTTATATTTATTTTAAGGAAGATCTCTTGTAGCAATAATGTGAAGAAACAAAAACAAATGTAAATAAATAATCCCAAGAAACTGAAGTGGTAAGTTATTGGCTGATTTGAAAACTTCATTTACTTCAAAAACATATGAATAGTAAATAACATTTGACATGTTTCAAGCGCTTCAAAAATAGGCGCCTATTTCACAATCACTTTCGTTTCTTCTCATTCAATTCTGCCAAATCTCATACTCAAGTCTTCAAAATGGGCGCCTATTTTTGAAGCGCTTGAAACATGTCAAATGTTATTTACTATTCATATGTTTTTGAAGTAAATGAAGTTTTCAAATCAGCCAATGAACTTACCACTTCAGTTTCTTGGGATTATTTATTTACATTTGTTTTCGAAGCGTAAGAAATTTTTTAATCAGGTAAAACAAATGTAGTTTCATACAGCAAAAAATAACATTTTTCTAGAGAGAAAGTTGAAAACTTGCAACAAATTAATTAAAGCCACTGTTTAAAAACAACTTTTTTTTTTAAAATTCAAAAGACAATGTACATATACTTTTAGTTTTTTTTATGCCAGATTTATATTATTCTCATAATACATTAAAGTATAATTCAATTACAAATTTACATAAACAACTAAACTCAGGTTCTGAAAGCCCTCTTCTGACAATTCTTAAAAGGGTTGTGCGCCCAGAAAGTGATATTACGGTTAATTTATATAGGGTTTTAAATTACGGTAAAATATTAGTAAGACGCTTACTATGCTTTTTAATACAATTAGGGATGAATTATATTTAATAATCTATATGTAATTACAACCGACTGTATAGCATGTTACTGGGTTGGTCGGAAAGAAACTTAGATTTTTCTCAAAGTGCTTTTATATTTTCAATCGCAGCCATTTCACACTTGAACTGCATAATCATTATAGATCTTGACAGCTGATATAGCAAGACTTGCTTGAAAAAAAAAGTTCAATTGATTCTGCGCAGTAGTATTTGGTTGGGTTCCCTTTCAAATATGGAAAGTGAAAAGAAAAATTACGGACAATATTTTACTTTTTTTATTATCAAAGAAGGTAAAAATGCTATTCAAGCAAGAAAACAATTATCCGATGTGTATATTCGCCAGTACCTGAACTGTTTTTTCAAGATTTAGATCCGGAATCAAACCACTTTAAGCTGATGAAGACACAATAAAGGCATTAATTGACCAGAACCAGCGAATAACAACTTGTGAGATTGCTGAGACATTAAATTTATTAAATTCGATTATTCATTTGAAAAGCCTAAGGTTAATTCTCAAAGTTCGACATATTTACTTCACATGCTATCACGAAAAGTTAAATATGCCGTCGCCTCTGTGATTTGCTTCTCAAACACCAAGAAAATTATCTATTTTAAAAGCGCATCATTCAATTTGGACGAGAAATGGTTTGTCTACTACAATATTCCAGTCTCCACAAAATGTTTAAGAGGTAAAACCTTTACTCCAAATATGGGAAGTCAAAAATCATTTGAATCTGTTTTTTACCTGCAAAGGACATATATTTTATGCGCGAGGAATCTTGCTACAATCAGAAAGATGACAAAAGGTATTTGGGCAATGATTCAATAAAATATTCATTCACTATAAAAAAAAAAAAATCTAAATTTCCTTTTTAAAAATAAAAAAAAACACGAAATTACTTTCCGAAGCTTGGCAACGTTTTTCTAGCAATTTTTTTTAATTGGAAAGCTAGCATTTTTCAATTAAGTTGTATACTGTATTTCTAGTAATTTCATTAATAAATGTGTGTCTGACTAATAAAACTTCTTTATTTTAAAGAAGGCAAAGGTTTTGAGCGGGCCTCAATCCTGACTAGCATCAGCGCCAATCACAAGACAAGTTTCAGTTATTACCACAGTTTCGGACTGACGCCACGGTACATATTGTTCTTGGAACAACCACTCTATGTCAATACAGTAAGAATGGCTGCTTCGGGTATAAAAGGTTATTCAGTGAAGGATTGCTTTGATTGGTGCCCAAAAGAGAAGGTAAAAATACCTTTTTGAATATTTATGGCATTTCAATTTGTTTCCTTTTACTCTAAACTATTCATGGCGAATTGTCTGTTTAAAAAAAATGCTCTAAAAAAACGGGACGAAGTTTAAATGCATATAGAATTGGGTGAAATAAGTTCTATAAGCTATGTAGATAAGTAGAAATATACTTGTTAGTTTTGCAAAAGTTTATCGATGCATAAAATCTGATTTGTGGCGTTTTGTTAAAAACAAAATTAATGAAATGTTTTTTTTTTTTTTAATAATGAACTTTTCTCAGTTCTAAATCAAACTCTGAACCATAATTTGCGATTCTGATCAAAAACTACTCTTTTCTATTGATGAGGCATTTGTTAATGAGTGGATGTTTGTTTTTAAAATGTCTGAAAATAAACTCATCGCTTCAGTTGAGCAAGGCGAAAAAATGTCGATTCGTAAAAACATTACATTTTTCCACATGGATACATTTAAAAAAGATTTGCCCTTATGATACTGCTAAAACTTTTTTGTTTTATATAATTAAATATAGGTTGCAAAAGTATGATAAATAAGCAACCAGTTCTTTAGGGAAAAGGAAATTAAAATCTTGAAATGATCCCAATCTCTAACTTGGCTGCCTTTAGTTCTAAATACAACCTAACAAAAGCTTTCTACGAGAAAGAAAAGTCCTCTTGAAAAAGGTGCAGGAGTAGTTTTAATCCTTAATATTAATCTATAAATCCTTATAATTAAAAATTAACCTGGATTTGAACCCTGGTGCTGATAAAATTAGGGTGAAATTCATGAATATCACAGAACAATTCAATTTCTACGATAATCGAAATTGTTTACAAACAAAAAAATTAGAATTTGGGAATATAAGATTTTAAATTTAGCAGTGTTTCTGCTTTAGAAAGTAACATTCAGAATTTTTAGTGTAAAAAGTGTTGGTGTGTCGGTAATTGTATAAGACAGACTAAATTGTTAATTACTTGCAGCTACACTCATTCAACTGCAACCTTTAGTATTTTTTAAACAAGTGCTTTAATTTAATTAATACAGAAACAAATTGCAAACTACATCTTTACTTTATAAACTGTAGTTTTCAACTCTGTGTAAACTGTAGTTTTCAACTCTGTGTAAACTGTAGTTTTCAACTCTGTGTAAACTGCAGTTTTCAACTCTGTGTAAACTGCAGTTTTCAACTCTGTGTAAACTGCAGTTTTCAACTCTGTGTAAACTGCAGTTTTCAACTCTGTGTAAACTGCAGTTTTCAACTCTGTGTAAACTGCAGTTTTCAACTCTGTGTAAACTGCAGTTTTCAACTCTGTGTAAACTGCAGTTTTCAACTCTGTGTAAACTGCAGTTTTCAACTCTGTGTAAACTGCAGTTTTCAACTCTGTGTAAACTGCAGTTTTCAACTCTGTGTAAACTGCAGTTTTACTCAGTTTATTTCTTAACTACATTATTACCATACTAAGCGCAAAATTTGTTTATAAATTTGGAGAGCAAATTAATTTGCTGATACTATGTGATTTTGATATTTTCCTAAGGTAAATTTGATGATAGTATGAAGCATTTTCCAAGACAAACGTCCAAAAGTATTGTATAGTGAACACTACGTAGTGTTCACTTCCCGTAGTGAACACTACGGGAAGTGATTATACCCACTAAAAAGCAGTACTTACATAACTATAGAACTAAGTTGTACTTGATAATGACTGCTTGAAAAAAAATATCAAAAAATAAATTTAGTTTTTTTTTTTTTTTTTCAGACTAAATTTCATTTAATAGACAGAGTATCCGGGCAAGAACTAAAGATCAAATTTCAGTCTGAGGCTTTCTTTTTCTTTCATCACATCAACACTTACGAAGAAGATGATCACGTGGTGGCGGACATCATGGCTTTTCCCGATCCAGGAGTCTTTGATAAGTTTTATCTCCAGAAACTCAGGCTCGGAGAATTCGATCAAACATGCCAACCTATTTTCACACGATTTGTATTGCCTTTGAAAGCCGTGAGCTTTTCCAAATTCGAAATACTTTATTATTCTTATTTATTACTTACTTATTATTGCTTATTGGTAGTAGCATTAAGAAGGGAATATCTGTGATTCTATTAAATTATATAAATTTTTCTCTGAATTTTTGAATCTCGTAATCAGAGGAAAAATGTACACAAATTTTTAAAAACCCGATTTTTCCTTGAAAAAGACATAAATGCAAATCATATCTAAAACCATGACTAACTTGCTGCCTAATTGAAAACTTCATACGTTTAAAAAAATATATACAAAAATGAAATGACAATCGACATGTCTCAAGCTCATCGAAAACATACACCCATTTTCAAGATTTGACAGGCGTGAATGTAACAAAACAAAAATTGCTTGAAAAAAAATGTAAAGTTGCCAACGAAAAATGGAAAAATAAAGGTTAGAAACAAAAATTAGAAAAACCACAGAAACCAAGAGAGAAAAAGATCGAAAACAAAACAAGAAACACAGTGGTCGAGAGGCAAATCAGAGTTAAATTATTTTCATATGTTATGGAAAGGTGGGGAGAAACTAATGCATTCAAAGGAATAAACTAAGATTCAAAGGTATCCAGATGAGCCGATGTAAAACAAGTTGAGGTTTCTGAACTTGGGAAGAGCATAAAAACAAGCGCAAGTTGGAAAAAAATAACTACGTTTTTTTTCTTAATTGTCTGATTTTATATTAAATTGTCCAACTTATTAAGTTTACTTAATTCATGCCTAACTTAATTTTTTAAATACTACGTATAATCATTGCTACCAGGCAAATTCTTTTAAGATATAATAATTTAAAATACAGAATCCAATGCTATGACCACTTTCTTAAACGGGCAATATAAACTAATTTAAAAAAAAAAAAAGAAAAGCTATTTCACCAACTATGTCATAGACTTCACATAATTCCGCAAGTCTTTTACTAAGTAATTTATATTCAACTATTTTAAACAAAACATCGCTATAACCGAAAATACAGAATTAATTACCGTTTTAAAATAATAGAGAGCTTCAAAATGTAAGTTTTAATAGAATTATTACTGTTTCCGTTGAACTTAGACATTTCTTTAATAAAGTCATGGAGTATAAGCAAGAAATACTATAAAAGCTTGCGTTTTACATTTAATTAACCAAAAACTGTAAATGCAAACATCTCAATACTTATTTTTGCAACGTATATATATGTTACATTAGTTTTAATGCATTTGCACATGACTTGATTTTGCGAGAAAAAAAAATTATTCTGCTGTTAGATATTAAATTTTAAAGAAGTGATCGGTAAGATTTTATGGAACGAAAAGTGCAAAATCTTATTTACATGCAATTAAGATAAAGATGATTGTATTGACTTAACATTTTTCGAGCACTGTTCTTAAATGTTAAAAAAATTAAATTTCAGACAGGTTATTCCTTAAAATAAATTTAAGAGTAAATTCTAAATTATTTATCGAATTTTAATTCTTTATAATGTAAATTCATTCGTGCTTGACATTAGCGATTATCGCTAATGTCAAGAATGAAATCTACTCGTAAATTGCAAGTTACTCCGAAAATACCAAAATTCTCAAACTGGATTAGTTAAGGGATAATACCGATTCCCAAGTTAACATTTATTTATAGTTTGCGAATCGCTATTACTCATAAACTAATCATATCAAAACAAATAAATTTAATATTACTACAGTTATCTTTTATGAGAGTTGAAAATAATCAACATTTTTATAAAAATTTTTAACGATACATATGAAAGGCTAGCTACATAAGACATGAATTTTTTTTTGAAAGAAAAAATTTTACATCAAACTGGTAGAACAACAAAAAATTAATGTCTTCAAAAATTGGGTACTTACAACTACAGAAGAAGCGAAGTGATTATGCCTGACCATGTGATTTATATCATATTTAAATGGATACCTGCAAGCGACGTCACGCGTGTGTGTCGAACCTGATTGTCTTCTAAATCTGCTAATGCTACGATTTATCTACAATGACGTCACTTGCAGGTATCCAATTCTTTCAATGTTTCAAAAAATTAAAAACTGAAACTAATATGTTGCTTTTGTGTTTAAAAACAATTTATATATTTCTGTAGGATGGAAAGAAAGGTGTAAATTTAGTCACATTGAATTATTCAGAAGCCAAAGCGATCAAACAGGATAATGGAGTAATTATGATGACTCCCGAAACCATAGGAGAAGGAGGTCATTAAAAAATTTCATAATAATAGAAGTTAATTTTTATTACATTCTTATTAATTGGCACGAAAAATTGATTGCAGTCACCCAAACAAATTCCAGTGTTTAAAATCCTGAAAAATATGAGTGATAAAAACTAAGCTACCATAGTCCCAACCACTCGTTCAGACGAGTGGCGAGGGGAGTTCTTTTCATCGACTCTTTCAAAGGAAACATTCGCCTCAATCTTCTTCGCTATAAACGTTTAACATATTCTATTACATAGAGTTCTGCTTGTTCAAAAGATAGCCGAGGTGGCTCAGGGGATAGAGCTCTCTCCTCCCAATGCGGAGACCAAGGTTCGAATACCAGTGATGGCTAGTTAGTGCGACTAATACACCCGGTTCGAGCTGACCACAATGCTGATGTAAAATATCCTCAGTGGTAGATGGTTCATGGGTTAGTCCCCTAGCCGTCAGGCTGTGAGAAGTTTTCGTGATTTTCTTCTCTATATAACGCAAATTTGAGTTAGTTCCATCAAAACGGTCTCCACGAAGGCTAGTTTATCCCAATACTACTTGATCCAAGAGTTCCACTGTCTTCTAAACAGGGCTCAAAATTGAAAGGCTACGGAGTTGAATCTTGGTAGTTGTAAGCTCAAAATCAGTTCGGGTGTTGAACGACGGTTATAAAATAAAAAAATAATAATTAAAAAAGTTATCTCAACGTTGCATTGTCTAGCCCATATAATAAAAAGTAATAATTTTTATTTAGATGGAACAATTTACGTCTGATTTGCGATTTTTCAAACAAACAAATAACTGTTTTGATATTTAAGTTATTTTTTCGTCTTTAAGTAAGGGATTTATTCTTTAGTGAGACAGTAAATAGGTAATGTTTAAAATTAAAATTTCACGTTGAGTTTAAATGGGTAATTTTTCCTCCTTTGTAAAAGGCCTAATCAAAGAGTGAATAGTGAAAATTTGTTTGGTTAAATTCTATTTTTATTAAAAAAAAAACTTATCAAGCTGGTCAAGCAATAATTGCAAGAAATCAGATTGCTTAACCTTGAGCATCCAAGAAGCTGTGGAAAGCATTCTAATAATAAAAGTAATATTAATCACATTTTTGAAACATCGTTATAAAATGAACAAATTTTAGTTACTACTTATTACAACGCTTAAATTATTTTTAACTGTTACATTTAAATATCTTTAGACACTTTATATCATAGTATGAAAAGTTTCCCTTAGTTTCTTTTTTATAGAAACATTTAAACATAAAAAAAGAAAAACTCTGAAATTTAACTAGGTCTCTTTACAATGTTTTTCTTTTTATACTAGTACTCATGTCTTTGTGTCGTACGTAACAAACTAGTGTTTATTTTACTTACTAGATGCCAGCACTGAATGATTTTACTTGGAGTTTTGAAGTACACCAGTATGACTGGTGCTGTCCTCTAGTGACAATTATTAAAAAATAAAATTTACTTCATCCTTTAAAATCGATTATTAACTTCGCAATAATATTCAGTTATTTATATCATGTGCAAATGAGCGAAATAAAAAAAACAAATCATCTTTTGATCTAGGAATCGAATTTTTCCGTTCTAGCTTACAATCTTAATGGTTGCTAGCCCAACTTTGTCTTTAAATATGCTAATTAATTCGCGTAAAGAATAGATAAAATTACGAAACATGACTCAGAAATATACTTTCTCCGAATAAAGTTTTTTTTTTTAAACGGATCGGGAATCTTTATCTATAAAATTTGAAGAATACACGCAATCTCGTTAAATTTTGTCTTATAAAATTGCACAGTTTCTGCTCAAATAAATTATCCTGGGCCAACGTGGTTTTCTGGATTGGGCTCAAAATCGCAAGGGTTCGGATTTGAACACTGGTAGTCGTGAACTTAAAATTGGGTCGGCTGTTCAATGACGGTTATATAAAATCAGTTAGCACATTAAAAGTTTACTCTCAAATCATTAAGTGCATGTTAGCAAAAGAAAATACGTACATTAGATCAGATGTTATTTAGATATTATCTTTTTTTTTTTGTGCACTGTACACATCTTTTATCATTTTAGGATACGAAATGCCAGTAATAAACTACTCCATGTTCAATACTCAGAAGTACAGGTATATGTATGGAAGTGGAGTCTTCGAGACTGGAATATTTAAGAACTCAGTATGGTCTTTCTTTTTCCCTATTACATCTATCACATACAGGGTGTTCCATAATCACCGCCTTTAATATATATAGATGGAAAAAAAAAATTTATTAATAAAATTGTACATCTTGGTTGCCGTAAAAGGAAAATCTAAAACTGTGAAGTCATGTTACCGTGTGGAGGTATTAAAAGCATCAAAGAGCAGATTTAATTATCGAATGTATTTAAAATGAAGTAAAAGCTAGAAATAGATAATATTTTCTAATTTGTCTGACAAACTATTTTTGGTGACTTATATATACCCCAGAATTATTGTAATAAACTGAATTCACTAATGATTTGTCAATTTTTATGAAATTTTATAAACTTTTCCTCTCCTAAATTTTTGTCTTAGCTAGAATTTTAAAACCATATTAATAACGGTTATTGTAGAACACTCTGTATAATTTTAGTTTTATTTTTGAGAACACTACGTAACATAAATACATAATAGTTCACTAATTTAACAAAATATAAAATTTATCATTAGTTATTAGTGTTACATATTCATGTTATTAGTATTTTATGTTCCTGATTTTTTTATGATTAGAAAAAAGAAAAATCAGAAATATATAATTTATTATTAATATTATATGTTCCTGACTTTTCACTTAACGCAGGCAAAAAAGTTTCGCTGTGGGGAAATTTTTTTTACCAGGATCTTAAATTGTTTTCTTTTTTAATATGATTTGAAACTTTGTTTTGGGGTTCAAAATGAAAAGGGCATAAGATTTCATTCGGTAAGTCTATTGGGGAAAAAAAAAATATTTTTATACTTTTCTAAGGTAAAATAAGTGTGACTGATATTCGCATATTCTGCCACAGAATAAGCATTAGCGGTGTAAAATGAGATGAATTAAGAGGCATTAAAAATTTGTTTATTTTCGTTTATTCCAGTGTAATGAGCTAAATATCAAATACCAGAAAGTCTTTAGACCTTAAAAATTCAGGTTATTTTACATTAGTTTAAAGTTTAGAAAAAAAGTGCTTTTCCGGTTTTTGAAGACTTAACAAAAGAGATTTAGACTATAAATGCTTAATAAAACCTTAATATAAGGACGCTATACCACGATAGAAACCCTTCATAGCGAATTCTATTTCTTTTACATAAGTAATTTAAAATTAAAAGTACAGAAAAATTGAATTTAGGTAAGGCCATGAGAGTAAGCTATAAATTTTCAAATGGTTTTAAAAAAAATTTTAAAATATAGTTCTATAAAATTTATTTTTCTTGGGAAAAATTAATACCTAAGAGTTTTAATAAAAAAAAAACTTATGTTATTATAAATGATACTTGAATACTCCTCTCTTGTACTCTAATCTGCACTCCCCCCCCTTTATTTCCTGAAAGAAATGAGGATGATTGTAGGGGAATAATTTAATTTCTTCTAGTAATTTATTCAAGAATTCAAATGAGGCAATGTTTCCAATCTATTTCTTCATGCTGAATTGAATTATGAGAGCAATCCCGAGACAATTGGACAAATAGTTTAGAAGTTATAAGGATTTTAAGTACAATTTTGTTCTTGTACCTATTGTCAAATCTATGTTTCATCAATGTTTACATAATACCTTGGAGAGTTTTATCTAACTTCCACTCATAAGCCCTCACACTATCTGTTCTTTATACTTAAAAGCACACACACTATTATTTTACAGAAAAAGTTTCATACAGCACTTTGTATTGACTTCAAATTCTACATTTTATTTCAACCTACAGATATATTCATAATTATTAGCACGATTTCTGATGAAAATGAATGTAAATATAGTTGAGGGGCAGAGGAATAGTAAAATTTTAGTAGACTATTTTTGTGTTTATGATAGAAACATTTTATTACTATAATTTATTGATCATACAATTAAAGTGTTTGAGCTATAATTTACAATAGCTGATTATTTTTGAATAGCGTCGTAAAAATAATTTTGTTTGAGTGATTGATTGCACTTTGCATTTTTAAGTTGCTGAAACTGGATATTGCTACGGGCGAAACGATCACGTGGAAAGAAAAAGATTCAATGTATCCTAGTGAACCAGTCTATGTACCAAGACCAGGATCCGTTGAAGAGGATGATGGTAATTAGAATAAATTTTCTCATAGCAGACGACGATAGTGATTCGAACACTTTTTAATGAATTTTCAAATCTTTAATTAATCCAAACACAAAGCTAGATTTAATTAGATCTTCTGTTTAAAGTCATTTTAGTTTGTTCGGATTTTAATGAAATATAAAACAATTATACACCATGTATAGTTTATTAAAATTGAATAACCTTAATTATAAAAAATTGCTAAAGAGAACAAGTTTAGCGAAAATCTTTCAGAGTAAATAATTAAAAATCTGAGATGTTTCCCTCCGCCCTTAGAAAAATTTTATAAAATGTAGTATGCTAATCAACCATTATCACCTAATGTTATTATACAAATACTGATATAAAAGACTTTATTGTCTACTATATTTTCTACTTTCTTTTATTGTCTACTAAGTCTTCACAAGCTCACTCTTTCTCCGTACCACGTCGATCTTGACCTTTACAAATTGACAGTGACAACGTTACAAATAACATGGTCTCAAGTTCTTCATAAAGTTGAGATACAGTTTAAACTCAATATGACCCCTTTTCTGCAAATGAAAACATACATTATAAAACTAAATCAATAGATCGTGAGTAATATTGTAATTATTTACTAATAACTATAAAATTCTGCTGCTTTTTAGCGCATTTTTTTTCCAAAGATTTGATTTAAAAATTATGTGTTTTTTTTTAGTATAAAATACTAGACTAATTCTAACATTTAAGTGCTATGCAATGAAAACAATGCTTTAATATGAATTAACTAATGCTATATTATGGATGAAAAATACATTTAAAAAAAATGATCTGGAACCGGGCAGCGATTTTCAATACGTAACAGGCGTCTAGATGTGTCAATAAAGATCCTGTTTTAATTTGAAAATAAACTATCCAAGGGGACTATCATTGAACAGAAAAGAGTGAGTGGCATTTTTAAGCAAGGAAAATATGAACTTTTTGAAAAGAAATAAACGAATATTGCGAATGCATCCACTAAACCTAATAACGGGAACCAACTGGAATCCATGCCGATATCCGCGTAACAGTACAATATGCGCTTTTTACTATTGATAATAAATAATCCATATTTCACCAACTTTTAACCACTTATTGCCACATACTGATCACATTTAAAATGGCATCAAGATATTTTACATTTGAAATGAGGTAAAATAAAAAGATATGGTGATTTTTAATTTTTTTAATCTATTACTGTTTAATCAAATAAAGCATTATTGATGGAAGAATAGCGTAAAAATACTTATTTTCGTGAAGATTTTAATGGGAATAAAAATAATAAATATGAAATCTAAATTTCAGTCGCTTTGTCAAATTAAGCTATTTACTTTGGTCCAAACGCTGTATAGTTTATATATCACTCGTTTTAATGTATAGGTCACTGCATTGGAAGCTGTAAAGAGCATAGATACTATAAAAGTAATTGCCTATATATTTTAACCCGGAACTCCTAGCTCTCTACAATGTTTTAACAACAGCGAGGAATAACCAATTTAATGTCTTTAATTTTGCAAGGACTAAAAAAATTCACAGCCAGATTCACAGGTCTTGCGTACTTGTTTAAAATGTTTACATATAATGTTCAAAATCGCTGCAAATCAAATGTAATAAAATTGTAAATCATGAAGCTCAATAAACACTAAAATATTTAAACATTAAATATATATTATATCCCGCTTTAACGAAAATGTGACATGCATGATTACAAGAACAGTCGTTTAAAATTGAGATTTGGTTTGTTAATTTTCAATGAACAGCAATAGATGGGACAACGAACTACACATCAACTAATAGAGGTAGGTTCCAAGTTGCATCATGTATACATTGTACTCTGTGCTTTTACTTACACGACAAACCATACCATCCCTGATTACAGAAATCTCTGCGATAAAAATGCAATTTCGTAGATCTAAATGTTGTGGTATTGATGAAGAGTAAGTTGTCTTCTATTGTTATTCTTTGGAAACAGACTCAAAATATTAAAATCTGTTCTTTCATTTTGATATTCTGTATACTTCTGAAGGTTGCCCTTATTAATCGTTGTGAAACTAACCCACTTAAAAACTAACTCACTTTATAATTTAGTGTTTTCAATACGAAGAGATGCTTGAAAAGCGGTTAATCTCCGGTTAAAGCTCCGACCCCGAAATCCGGGACTTAGCCCAGTTATTAATAACGCTTAGTGTTTATGTAAGAAAAAGTAAGCGCTTTGAGTAGTTAAATTTCGGTGAAATACAGAAAACTCATTTTGAGCATTTCAATCTGTGTCTATATTTAGAAACTCCCCGTCGAGTTATCACTATTAGTATATAATTTGTATATACGACTCAAATTTTTAATGCTTTCAGGTGTATTACTTTCTGTGGTGTTAGATACCGATCTTGATTCGCCAGACTTCGTTATGGTATTGGATGCCCGAACATTCAAAGAATTAGGCCGTGCTATTGTGCCAAATGATGTTAAACTTCCACCATCTGTACATGGTATATTTTTAAGGGATTAAGACTGTTGATGTTTGAATTGTTTAAGTATTTATTAGAGTTATTTGTACATATGTAATATTTGTTTTATTGATAAAATTTTAATTTTTTTTCCAACTGAATTTAATAAATATTTGCTATACTTCAAAACACGTTCTACGGTTTTTGTTCCATAAAAGTGTCGAATATACATTTCCTTCAAAAAAAATCTTTAGCTCTATTCCTCTATGAAATATTTCTTAGAAGTACAGAGCAACAGCTTTTAAATGTATGAAGTACTTGGTACCAAAACATTGATCATGATTAGTAAGAGAAGCAAAAATCAGATACTGCATAAAGAATGTTTTAGTTAAATTTAATAGAGTAATTACTGATCTGTAACAGCAAACTGATTTGTGGTCAGAAAAAGTAAGAAATTGGGAACTTCTGTAAAACAAAGCTGTAAAATTCAATTTTTTAAAAATAAAAATTAGACTTATTAATTAACGAGGAAAGATTGATTTACTCACGCCCGCCTATGTCAAGATTAAGTAAAAACTATTCATCCTACACCCCTATTTCGAAGTGACTTTTCCTCATTACCATAGTAACCGCCACGACGCGAGACAGATGTCTGGAGGAGTTCTCCTGAAAGCCGCACTATACAATACTGTGAAGCATTTTATTTACTAAATGAAAATCGTTTTTCACTTAAGGCACTCTTTTGAACAATGTGAAAATGTAACTTATTATATTGTCCAAACCCTGCAAGTATTTTAATTCGTATTGAAAAAATTTAAAAAATTAAAATTATATGACAACAAAAACAAGGAATATATATATTCAAAATATATTCTGAATAATTTTGGATTTGATAGCCTATTGGTTTTTCGGGAAGGCTTCCGAAAGTTGCCCACACATTTGAGTTGCCAAAAATAATCAATTATTTACAACTTATACTGAGGCGACAGTCCTTACAAAGAAGATGGAAAGAACTTTTGTGGCTATATTCTGAATAAGCTTGTATTTGATAGCCTAATGGATTTTATTTCCTTATTAAAATCTATACAAAAGTTTATATTATAATTCTGTTAAATGTTAAATATTGTAATATTTCTGTTAAAGAATGCTATGCTTTTTTAAGTTGTGGTTTTTCTAATAAAAAGCTGTTGAATTTTAGTAAAGATAAATGTAATCATTATCTTAACGTTAAAGTGATAGTTTTTTTTTTTAGTTTTTTTTTTTTATTAAACGACTTAAAAAAGTGATAGTTTAAAAACTAATTTTGCTAAGCTGCTAAGCTTAAATATTTTAGAATCTTACACATTTCAAGAATCATACATACTTTGCGTTTGAGATTTGTTATTGTTGTAATAATTAAACTTTTATACAATATTTTATTATTGAAAGGGCTGTAAAATCTATAATATTAGAAAGTTCAAATAAGCTTGTAACGTTCTTCTTTATTGGTTCCATGCCCCATTGTGAGCCAGGTACTTCTTTAGTATCCTTTTCCATTCCGTTCTCATCCTCGCATGGATGTTCCAGTTGTTCACGCTTAGTGCTTTGAAAGTGCAGCTTCACGCTTAGTGCTTTAAAACGCTGTTTTTTTTTTTTTTAAATATTTTTTTTTCCAAGTAGCGTTATTCTGTAACATTGAAACATACTCTTCTGTTTTGAGTTTTAATTAAATCCAAGCATGGCAACCGATGTTTTCTGTTTTTAAATGAAAATTTGACTTTAGTTTTGATAGTGAAAATAAAGTTAAGAAGTTAATTTAACACACAATTTGTCTTATGAAACCTACACTAACCTAAATATTACTTAAATATTCTAAACTAACTTAATTTTTTTTTAATAGCGTCGTTCAGTAAAATTGTTACTGTTATAATTTGAGTTTAAATTCTTTGACAGCCAAATTTATAGTTATGATGCAAATTGATGTTGAAGTTTAGAAATTAATTTCACATATTTGTACTACGAAACCTATATCTTTATAAACTAATCTTTTTTAACGCATCGGCTGTATCCTACAAACCTCTAGAAATGTAAAACCATTTTCTTCTAAACGACCAAAAGGTTTGTAGCCACCACTATTCTTTTAAAAGTAAAGGGATTAATTGTACCTTTTCAACATGAACAAACCGATTAAAGCTCCAATTTCTTCTCAACAATGTCAAAGCCTAATCCCATATGGACTCTTCCGTATAACGATTACAGCTTTGCTGTGATGATGAACTTTTATTTTTAGATCCGCATCACATACTCTTCAATATCGTTATTTCATTGCTGTTGGATCGGTTAATACCGCTTTGTACCGAGATAGACTATTTCCCACGCACATACTGAGATATCCTTTCGAGTTTATTTGAGAATGGCAGTTGAATTTAAATGAAAGTTAAAATTTCATTTTAACTTATTATAGTGCTGCCATCTAGTTATAAAAAACTAGAGAGATAATTTGCCTATCGTAAATATCAAAATGTAATTATAAACATTTACGACTTTTTAATAAAGTATTTCTTTTCATACGCATTTTACTTAAATATCTGAGTTCATTTTTTCAAATTCAATGTCAATCATATTTATTTTTAATATCTTTTGAATAATAATGATTATTGTTCTTAATCACAATAAAAATTATCATTTTGTACTAAACACTTTTTTTTTAATGGTTTGTTTAAAAAAAAGAAACTGCTAGCAAATTGCATATACATAAGTTATTCATTGTTAAGAAATAAATTTTTCTTTTATATTTGGTATGAAGATTTTTTATCTTTAACATTTTTTGTTTTTATTAAAATAATTTTTTTAAACTATTAAAAAAAAACAGTATTAAATTACTTTCTATAAAGTACGTAATAGAACTATTAAATATCAAACAAGGTCTTGTCGCAATTTTTGATTCTCTTAGTATTTTTAAAATTCAGTATTACAGTTACTGCTTTATAAATTGTTAGTTAAAATAATCTTTTTGATTTATGATGCTGCCATCTATCAATAAAAATATTAAGATTATATACAGTATTTTAAAATTTGTAAAAGAATTTTGGTTTGAGAAGAAATTAGAATAACCGTAGTTTTATGCATAGAAAATGGGTGATAATGATTTGTGACGTCAGAAAATCGATGTATTTCACCATTATATATTTAATTGGAAAAAAAAAAGGAAACAAACTATAACGCTAATTGCTTTAACTTATTATGCAATAAAAAAATTTGTTACCTTAACTTAAATAGAAGTTTATTTACCTTAATCTTTTTTTTTCCGTCTAAAGTAAAAAGTTATTTTACTAATTTATTTTTTTAAAATTTAAATACATAAACTTTATTCAAATATTTATTTACGTTTTGAAATTCTTGAAAATAAGATTCGTTTGAAAGCATAAGTATTAATGCAATTATTTACAGTTTATTTATTTTTGTATAGAGTTGTCTATAATGTGTTTTTTTTTTTTTTTTTTTTGGTGCTTTTATAGCGTGCTTAACTATAGCGTTATTAAACAAGCGTGATTTAACTTTTAAAGTTAAATCACGCTTGTTTAATAACGCTTTACTAAATGAAGTTTAATTTGTGAAGATTTTGCTGCAAAGATTTTGTTACCAGGCATATTGACAGCTCGTTCAAAATTTTAAACTACTCCAACGATTTGAATCAGTTTAATCTAATTTTAGTTCGAATTAGTTGTTTCAGTTCTGTTTAATCTTGTTACAAACTAAATAAATTTTCATTAAAATCAATGCTACCGATATTCGTATGCAATTTCATTTCTGATGGAAGCTCACTTAAAACGTGCATTCAATTATTTGAATTATTGAGACTCAGTTAACTATCGAGAGAAACTTACACAAATTTATAGCAAAAACATTGGATTAGTTGAATTCAATTATTAATTTTGATATTTGATTTTGATCTTTAGCAATAATTTATATTTTAATAATTTTGATGATATTATTATAATTAGATAGATTTAAATACATTGCTAAACTCCATTTTTGGATTTATAGACAATGGCTGAAATTTCCGTTAACTTCAATAGACTAAATTCCAAAAGTAATTGATCTATTTCAAAATTGGATATTTCCATTTGACGTCATCACAGGTAAATCATGGCATTTATCGATTCAGAAAGCAGTCGGGTTCGATACACTCGCGTGACGTCAATTACTGGCATCCAATTAAATCTGATTTAAATCACATGGTTAGGCATAATCACTGCACTTCTTCTAGAGTTGCAACTATCCAATTCATAAAATCATTTTTTGAATATAATTAAATTGAATGGACAATTCTGAGCTTCGTTTACTGTCATGTTTTAAGTTATGAATATTGAATAACTGTTTTCAGGGACTTGCAGTTTAATTATATTGTAAAACGCATAAGTGATTCTTGAAGAAGATAAGTGAATTGTTTTCTTAAGCAATATTTTTTTTATAGACAGCAAACTAGTTTTTGCAAAAATTTAATTTGTGAGTCTATATGCTCTGTTATAATTCGAATTTATATTACAAAAGATAACTGTCCGCAGTTCAAGGTCACTGATTGTTAAATTCTCACAGAAAAAAAATGCAGTGTTTTTTTTTTTTTATTCACCTGTTTATTTATTTTAGTCAAGGAACCCAAATTTTCCATTCAGAAAATTCGATTAAATCCCCTTACAAAAACAAAATTACACATCAGTTCTCATTTTTATTTTTTTAAAAATCACCATAAATAAATAGAAATAAATTATTCGACAAACGCCACGATTTAATATAGTTTTAATTTTAAACTTTTTCCTCAAGAGTCAGATGAGGCTATACTGCTCTCAACATTTGATCGAAATTAAAAGTCTGATGGCTTAAGTTTTGGAAATATCTTGCGTTTTAAGGATATTCAATAAGGTTTCTACGTGTATAGCCTCCAATTAAAGTTGATAATTCAGGATATTCACGGTTAACGTATCGTAGTCTCTTAATTTTTAAATTAGAACACTGGATCAAGATGTGCTTTATGGTTAGTGGTTCTCCGCAACTAGTGTAATTAGGCGCTGGTTCGTTAACTAAAAGGTGTCCGTGTTATAATCTTGTATGGCCAATACGTAATCTGTTTATAAGAACTGGGAGTTTTAAAAGGAACTATTAACGAATTTTTTTCATGAAATTTATTGTCTATCTCTGCATTCCGATCTGTTTGAAAATGGGTATATAAAGAATTTGCTCTGCTTTTATGTAATGACTCAAAACAGGTTCGTTAGAAAGATTATTAGTGGCTTTTGCTGTCAAATCGCCTATTTTATTCTCAGAGATTCCAAAATGAGCAGGAATCCAGCCTCCTTCACAAATATTCAATAATTTTAGTATAAAGATTGTGAGAGAATGCAGTTCAATATTTGGATTTTGTAAAGATTCCAGATAGCTTTCAGAGTCTGAATAAGTTATCGATTTTTGGGCTAAATATATAGCATGATATTCAGATGTAAACACAGAACTATTAGGGTTAAGTTTCTCTGAATAGGTTTCATTGTTAGAAAATACGACAGCTGCGATAGGGTCATTTATTTTAGAGCCGTCTGTGAACAGAGGTTTAAAATCTTTATACAAAGCTCTATAAGTAAAATATACTGTTTTAAAAGCTGCAAGAGGTGTTACCAGGTGCCTAAAAATATCGATGATATAACAATGGTAACTGTATAATGTAAGATCTGCCAAAGTAAAAGAGGTGGGGATAATGGTACGACATTAAAATCTTCAATTCTTGGGTTTGATAAAAGTTGCTTTATTTTAAATCAGTAAGCTCTGTCGTCATGTAAAGTGAAAATTTTTAGTGAATAAGAGGCTATTTTTATAATTGTTAGACTTTTTAAAAGTTAACCATGGCTGCTAGGTTAATATATTTTTTTCATCTTAAGCACGCACCCTCTATGCTAACTACGCAACTGGCACAAATCGTCTACATTAAAAAATTAAATTATTAAACTTATTTTGTGAAAATTGAAAACCGTTTGCGATTTAACTTTTTACTATATTCAGCGTACGCTATAACGATTCCTGTTGACCAAGAGGAAAGTGAGGTCGCTATAGGCCGGGATAGCCTGGTCGGTAGGGCGCTGGGCCCATGTCAGAGTTCGTGGGTTCATACCCCGCCGGCCGATGAAACCCCGTGTAGTTGGTGACTGATGCACGTTAAAATTCTTTCTAGTCACAAAGTCCTCCATGATCCCATAACAAATCAATACCTCTGGGAGTACTGAATTGGAGTTCGATCATTCTCTGATTCAGGTTAAAATGACGATCTGTGGATGAATGAATGGGTCCGCCTTATAAACAGGTGTGATGTGGCTGGAGTCGAATCCTTGATCATAGATAACGCCACTGAAAAACAAGAATCGCACACTCTGCCTTAAATTTCCTCTATTTCACCAAGCAGGCTTGCCCGTGCGGCAAGTGGCATTAGAACCAACCAACCAACCAGTATTAACTGATTCGAGACAATTTAAAACGATATTTGTTGCATTTGAATTCTCTCGTTGACCAATCCAGAGCAATAACTGTTAAAATCAGTCCCAAGATGGTTTTCAATTATTTTTACCCTAGTGTAACTCAGTAAAAAACTGGTACCTTCTTTTTAAACTAGGTTGTCACAATACTATGATATTTTCAGATTTTTTAAAGACAAAATAACAATAAACAACAAGTTTGAACAATTTTATTATAATATTAAGAGTTATTTTTAAATATTTACAACAATGGAAAAATGAAATGTAACGTAAAATGATCTGTTAATAAAATCTCATTTGGTAAACCTAAATTAAAACACCTTTTTAGATTGTCATGTAACCTTATCAACTTGAACTTCGTTAGATGCGCGAGATTTAATTGAATTCAAATCTAAGGAGTCTATCAGTTCTGATTTTGAATCCAAAGAGTTTGCATAGAGAGTCCCACTGTTTATTGAGTCATGGAATGTTTTACCTTCTCCATTTACAGAATTAAAAGTGGTCCATCGTGGGCTCAGTCCGTTTTTGTTCGAATCTTTTGTATCTGGAGCATATGGAACCAACGGTTTCTTTGGACAAGAATCTTTAGTTTTATATTTCACGGATATACCTTTTCTATTAGTTTGGTTATTTGAACTCAACCAAGATTTTAAATGATCTTTCAAAATGTCTTGTTTCAAAGACTGGAAGTAGCCAGCAACGTCTCTTCCAGCCATGGTTTTTGAGCTGTAGTGAGCCAATTTATCTATCAAATTAGGTTCTGCATCATTCAAGTCATGGACCGGACATGTTTCTTGTTGTTTTTGACAAATATGCTCCCAGCCTTGAATTTCGTCCTCACTCAAAATCATTTTTTTAGGTTTTCGTTTTGACATAGAAGGAGGCACGGAGTTTTGTATAATCCTTCCAATCCACATGTCCACTAAACTTGGAGTGTTCGATGGGACTGGCTTTCGCCGACGTCGGCGACGACTTGGCGACGAAGCTCGAGATTCTAAGGAATCAGACGTCATATCTGTTGCAATAGTTGTCATACTCTCTGATGAAGAGGATTTTTTGAGCAAATGTCCATTGTCCTTGCCGTCTTTGCTGTTAGTTTCCTCTCCATCAGGTAGAACTACTCGATCGAAGTATTCTTGGCACTTTTTTGGCGATTTAACTGGGCTTGATCTCCTAAAGTTATCTGAGATTGAGTCTGAGAAAGCATATGATTTGTAATCACTTTGCGATTGAGTGCTGCTATTTGTATCAGATTGTTCCCCTGACTCTGCCGAATTATCATCAACAGTACAACTTTTTGAATCATCAGATTCGTTCTGATGATTGAATAACCCTGGCACAGCCTCATAGTTTAAACTAAATGTTGAATTACTGAAAGTACTGAATTCTTCAGACTGATTCTTCTCTACACTCCGGCTTCCTGTCGAGTTAATATCTACCTGTTTAGTGAGATTTCTTCCTAAAACAGTCACAGCTGACAATGAACTACACGAAGAAGAATCAAAATCTTCCGTGTCACCTTCCGTAGAATTCGGACAACTTGCACTCAATAAATGAGTAGTTTTGCTTTGCTGTAATAAATCTTGTTTATAAATATCATATTCCAGAGCATCCAGCGTATCGTTAAGAGTATTCATAGCATTCTGAATATCTTTTTCCTCTTCTTCAGATATTACATAGCGTTTCACACTGCTCGATTTATTTCCAGGATCTTTTCTCTTGGGCTTTTTTGGTGGTACTTTCTGGTGATCTCTCTGGCTCTTTTCATCTGAGTTATCTGACATTTCTAAAAGAGACGCTATTGAGGAAGACGAACCACCATCAGGAGTTGTTCGTATCTCACTGTTTTTCGAATTTTTCAGTTCTTGGTAAAAATAGTCATCTTCTGGTATGCCATTCAAAGTAGGTTGATACCGATAGCAACTACGCAGTCGGTGACGCGCGTACGTAACGGAACTCTGTAGGCGTTCGAGATATTCCTGAACTTCTCGAGGTGGTGATGCCAGAAATTCGGGATCAAAAAACTCTGGTTCTATTTGGAAATCCTGAGCTCTAAATTCACACCCCTGTCCCATCCTGTCAGTCCAAGTACGATTGTACGTTTCAACAACTGAAGATAACTCAGACCAAGGTTCATGGTTTAGTTTTCTTTTCCCCATAGACATAGTGTGATACATATCGAGCCTTTTCGATGTTTCCATTCTACCTGCCTATAATAAAAAAATTGATAAAATTCAATGAGAGTTTCCTATAGCAATAAATTATTTTAGATACTTTGTCAATGAAGATTTAAATTCTTTAAATAAACTCTTATATGTGCAGGAAAAATTCGTTCTATTTTAGCTATTGAAACATAAAGGTTGACTGTTTGCGAAGGGTATTTGCAAAAGAATATGAAAAATCTTAAATGGTTTTGATGCGCGAAAGCAAATGAATTTTAGATAAAGTCTTCGAAAGAACACCTGGCTTATATTTTGATTCAGATGCTTTCCCATGTTTTCGTTTAACTTCTAATACTTGAATTTGAGCCAGTTTTAAGTACAAATAAAATTGAGTGTCGAAGCTTGTATAACTCGCAAATTTCTAACATAAAAATAATGACAACAAAACAGCAATCTACATTCACATCTCATTACTTCTTCTCATATATTAGATTGAAAAGTTTCATAAACTTGTGTTAATTGTGCATGAGGAAATATTTTGTCAGGGAAAATTACTTAAGGTGTGATGGTATTATTTATTAAGGTATAAGTCATCATTTATTAAGGTATAAGTAATTGATGGTATTAAGTCCCGACTTTGCTACGAAAATAAATGAAATGAAGGAAATGAAACTAAAACTATGAAGAAAAATCACCCATTGTGAAACGCGTTTAACAAAATTGTGTTTCCTTGTTAACAGGTTAAACACCCAATCGAATCATTCACACAACTTAAACACTCTTGTACCTATGTTTTTTTTTCCTTCAGATAAATATACAGTAACTAAATCTACAAGAAACGATAAAATTATTATTAGTACTCTTCATTCCTATAACAGTAAATTGTATCTGATTTAACATACGAACACGAAACAATAAGATTTAACAAAATTTCTTCGATAAAGCCATATTTGTAAATTAAATACTTTAAATTTGTATATTTTATTTAACAATATGCATGCATTAATTCCTTATTATTACTATGAGTCATTGACAAGACTATTATTTATCGATACAATTATTATAATTTTTAAAGGAGGATTTATCACATTAAAAATTCGTTGCGCGAATAATACAACTCACGTTTCCAGGATGATCATCTCCAGTTTGAAGTTGACCTTCATGGTCAATTCTTCGTCTTCTTTTAGAAAGTTGCTTGCGACGTATCTTTAGATAGACAAGAACAGCTAATACGTAAACCAATCCCAGAATTCCAAGCGATAAACCGACAACCATCATGTTAGTTTTAGTCGAAGATCCTTCCATATCATCAGAATCAATTCCTGGGGAAGAGATTAACAGCACATTTTAATATATATAACACTGTGTACGTTTCACTTTATATTTACACAATTTTTAAACATTTTATGTAATATATGTCATTAATCGTAATACATCTGAGTCGGATTTAGAAATCCTAATATTGAGCTAAATGTACATCATGTTTTCGTACAAAATGCTTTTAAAGGGCTTATAATATTTGGGAATTAAGATATACAAAGAGAATTCAATCTTATATTGATTTAAATTTTTGCTTACTTAGAGTTTTAAAAAACAACTCTTAAGGAAAAATACAAAAACTTTATTTTCAAAATCTTACGGAGCCCTCAAGTTTAGCCCTGTCAGCCTCACTTTGAAAGTAATTGTATCATTTAATTGCTAATGTAAAATTCTTTAAAGCCAGGATTTAAGGAAAACATTAATTTTCAACTCAAAAATCAACTTTCTTTCGAAAATTTTCAAATTAAAACTGTGTCTTTGAAATCAAAAGTTTGCATGTTTAAATGTACTTTTTCACATCAATCTAATTATCTTTTAATTTGATCAATTTTACCCTCTCTGACAACTAATAAAATAAGGGGTGTAGGAATAAAGGTTTTTAGAGTCTTGCTAAATGAAACAAAATACCAACTAGAGCAAAATAAGTACGATACGTATTAATATTTTGAATTAAAACTTTTATTTTCACAATGAATACTAAATTTTATCTCAAAATTTCTTATAATAGTTTGTTCTACACAGATTTAACCTCCCTTAAAAATCATTCGGATCGGCGTATTCTGACCATTAAATAACAGTACAATAACAGTTCCCTTCTCTTTAAGAAGATAACTGCTAGACTCTTCAAGAGATGACCAATATTTGCCAAAAAAAATGCAACATATAGTATGCGCATCAAGAGATGAATTCCTGACATCAAACTTGGCCAAGTCGTTATCTAGTGTTCATTTAATGATGAACAGACACTAGTTTCTAAAGTAATATTTGGTAAGAGTACTCGTTACTATGATTAAGAAAATGTGACTCGGAAAGTGTCCTTGATTCCAACATATTTTCCTTTTCAGTCTTAATTCTCCAGAAAATGAGTGCTAAGAAAAAAAATCACTATCACTACTTTTATTTTCTAAAACAGAGTTGTACTTGAATAACCTCATTAAGTACACTGCTGAAATAACTGCAAATTTTGTCTAAATCTTGTATTGCAGAAACACTATTATTAAATATAAGCTGTCACTTTTTTAAAATTATAGCTATAATATATTCGTCACTTAAAAATAATTCGTGACTTCTAAAAATATTTTCCAACAAATATATATTATTGCAAGCTTAAAATTATAGAAGAAAAAAAATTTAAAATAATATTTTGGCCAGCACTGTAACTCTGTTTATGGTATACTTCTCTGAAATTAGTATATTTAAATATGCAAACAACAATTGTGGATATTTTTAACACATTACCAGGTACCCATCCCACTCGAACAGCCACACAAGTTTCAAAGGGGGAATACTCAGGAATACTGCAAAAAAGGCGAACCATAGCTAGATGTTGCTGAAGCTGTCGGCGATCATGAGAGTTCCCTAAAAACTTAAATTTCATACTAATTAAGAAAAATAAAAGCAAAACATGGAAGTAAAAATTTACAGGTATTATTAAGCAAAGGAGTATAATATATTTAGGATATTGTCTTATACAGGGTGTTTCATAATGACTACCCTTAGTGTATCTTTTTAGAATCCTTGTCAAAAGAATACAAAAACGTACGCATATTACGGGTCGCAAATTAATATCTAAGCGAAGAAGAAACAAAAACATTATTTAAATCTGCCAAATTACTTGTAAAAACAACAAAACATGTGTTATTACCTTGTTGTACCAACTCCTGCTTATTTTTTTTTTTTTTTTTTTTTTTTTCAAGCAAGTTATGATTTTCAAGTACTGCCTTTTCCAGTTGTGATTCTTCAGATTTTGAAAGCATTTTTTTTTTATTCCTCTAATAAAATATTACTTGCATACTTCATTTTTGAAAAGCATTTTAAAAATGTACATTAAGAGTGGTGATTATAGAATACCCTCTATAGGATTAATGAACAATAAAGTTACATAATTCCCTTCTGATATTTTTTCAGGAAGTGGAAATAATGTTTTTCGATTAAATGTGTGTTAATTTATGTTAACTAACCAACATTATCAAGGTGAAGAAGTTATACCTGTAAAAATGTTTTATTGCCGTCAGTAAACAAACCAAAAACAGGTCCTCCTCCATCTACACGGGTTAGTGTACGCCATCCTTCTGGTGTGAGATACTGAGATACAGCCGCTTTGCATGACGGGAAGGCTCCTTCAGAGTTCCTTCTACCTTTAATAAAATACGAAATAATTTTTATTTAGCATATTCATCAGATAATAACAAGTGTCAAACCCATTAAATCTTTTAACTCAATGATAATCGGAAAGATATCGCTTAAGTTATGTCCGAACAGTGCCATGGCACAAATTGTAATGGATTAAATTACCACCTAGCAGGGTTTTTTTTTTTTTTAATATGACAACGTAGTTAAAGACAGTCGAGAACCCCAATATACAGTGCGCAAAATAAAAAAACGGGCCTTCCTGAATAACTTTAGATCCTAATGATCGTATCTTCACGTTCTAGGACTCTATCTTAATGGTTCGAGGGGATCACCTCAAATGCTTATTTTCAAGTTAAGAAATCAGACACAAAAATTTACTTTCTCTGAATGAACAAACCCCTTTTTTTGACGGGTTTAAATTTCTGACCCCGGAAATATAGGGAGAAACCGCAATCTGAGAAATAGGGTCCCAATAGTTAGATCAGGAGAGCGGTCCAAAGAGTGAACCCCTCAATGTTTTTTTTTTACTTTACTTTTACTTTTTGCGTATTTCATTAAATCTCGAGAACTTCTTAAGTCAAGGGAAATTTTTTGAAACACAATTATAAAATTCATTAATCAAAAAATAATTCCATGCAAAAAATAACTTTTAATAAATATTTATTATTTTAGTTAATAATAGTCGAAATAACTGAATTGTAAATAATACAATTTTTTACATCGTTTTAAAGAATACAATATTAAATGGCGAAATACGAAATTTGAGTGAAATCAGTCCAATAGTTTCTGAGTAGATCAAATTTTAAAAAAATCATGTTTTTTTTTTATTACTAAGCATTAATAAGCATATTTGAGATCACCCCCTCAAATGATTGAGTCCTAGAACTTGAAGATCCGATTATTATATCAAAAGATATTTAGGGTGGTCTGTTTATTTTTTTCATGCTGGGAAGCAAGCTCAAATATTAAATAATAACAATAATAGAACAACCATCCGTATGTTTGTAATATCTGGAAAACAAAAATAGCATACTGATATTTTAAGTCATTTTAACGATATAACTTTTAAACTCAAATCAAGTATTTAAACGTATTTATTTTGAAAGAAAATTTCTTCTACTGCTTGGTAGGTTTTTTAAATGAATGATTTGAACTATTAATTTAAATCTGTTTTTGCATCATTTGAAATCCTATTTTCTACAGTATTATATAAGATTCATAAACTATTCTATTTTTTAATATTTTTATATGCATTTTGAATACTTGCCATTTTTTGTAATTTTTTAGGAGTTCAAATATTTTTATACAGTCACTGTGGATAATATGATTTGAAACAATGTAAAAAATAAATAATTGAAATAATTATTAAATTTGTTTCATTTTATTATCAAGAAAATCTTACAACCATCAACATTGCAAGAGATTTTTTGATAATTTATTATATAACCCAAAACTTCATCTCATAAAATTGTAATGATTTCAGTCATAGAAACACAGTTTCAGCATTTTTTTTTACTAAACACTACCAAGATCCGACTATATATTTGGAATTTTCAAACTGATGGTGTTATTGGAGTTGTTACTTGGTGAAACTGGTGTTGTTGTTAACCTGTTGTTGTATGACATTAGCCCCTTCAGAACCAGCAGAAGGAAAAAAGCTTTTCTCTAGGCCCGCACACTCCGAATGTATGCGTACTATAGAGTGCGTATATGCAATACGAGAGTACCAAATCGAGATCACGTCTACGTCCGCGTGATTGCTTGCATCGTTTAATAAACAATTGTAATTTATTTTAGCATCAGACACAGAGCTCTAGTTAAAATTAGAGCTAACATTTTGATGGACTATTAATTCTGGTCGGCGATAAAATAGTTTTAATACTGCCTGTAGCGGCAAAAAACGGCAGAAACTTATTGCTATCAGGCTTCAGTATAGAAACTTGGGTGCTCTAGCTTTACGGAAAGCGGACAAAATTTCGAATGAACAATTAAAATTAAACCCACGCAAACACGAATACGAGTAAATAAAAAAGTAAAAGTTCCAGTGTTTTTAATTAGTTTTAAGTTCAAGACAATTTTTTTTAAAAAAATATTCAACACTTATCAAATACAAATATAGTCTAAAGATTAAAATCACCGAAGAACATTAGAAATACATTTAGTGTTTTTAGGTGTAATGTAAAATACATCTTACCAGAAAGTGAAAGATGAGCTTCGGGATGCACTAATTGACCACTTGTAGGAAGATAGACTAGAGGAATGGCTTCAACGGTGAACGGACGGTAAAACACGGACATGTAGCATTCTAATAATATTGAGAAGAAAAAACTTACAAAATTATTACGTACATAAGACAATTAATATGTATAGCATTAATAAACATAACAATGAGTATAGCATTAATACTGAAGTTTTTTTTTTTTCTGTATTTCCCCGATGATTACTTTGCAATAGTTGTTTTTCTTGGCATAAAACAGTTTTTTTTCTTCTAAAATTGAAATTATTCGAAATCATTATAATGTGTGTATTAAAAAGAATTCTGTTCGCTTACACTTTTGTGCCCCCCCCCCACTTCCCACGTCTAAATATATTTTCCTTATGATTCTATTCTAATCTATAAGTGAATATAAGTCATTTATCTAAGTAATAATTTTTTTAAAAAAATAACGTTTAAAATTAAAAGTTTATTGTTATAACAAAATTAGTGAGTTCACAACCGTAACTGTAATTTAATATTGTACGTATTGCATTAAATACAATTGTATAAGACGGATGTATTAAATACAATTGTTGCTGATCGCTAATTCTAAATCATTTAACGAATCTCTTTAACTCTAATTTATAAAAGTGCCGTAATGTAAGTTGGGCAAAAAATAATAATAATTGGGTACTTGAACGTTGGACCATGACGTTAGCGCCAGCTGATCGTTTATAAACAAAATGACGTGTTAAATTGAACTAACTTTCTCCACATAAGTTGGAATGTTATTAACATAAAGTTAATTGAAAACTGAGCCGTATCGCACACAAAATTTTTTGAAATATAATTATTTCTCGTCTACAACTTTTGCTTAACTTAGATTTATTATTTGTTTGTGTGTTCTATTGTAACCGTGATTTATTGTTTTGTGTACCTGGAAACTTCGATGCATTATTAGTTTGTTTATGTTCTACGTGGCTTCATGCCTCTCTTTGTGTTAAGTAAGAAATATACAGTGAAAGAATCTTTGCGTAAGAATGTAGAATGTGTCTCGTCGATCGATACTCGACGCTTGGCTTACTCGAAATAAAAGGGAAAGAACAGTTGCTAACGTAAGCAAATGCCACGTTTCAACAACCAATAAGTATCGAGACACCCACACTACGTCACTTACAGAATAGTTACACTACGTTTACACCATTGTAAAATATTTAATAAAATTAGACACCGATTTAAATAACTCTTTCTTAAAATCTAGAATAGATTTACATTATAGTAAAAAAATATCTTAGTTTTAAATTCTTAATTTAGAAAACAATCAAAAACGTAATAATAGCAATGCAGGTAATACTATCAAATTGGGATACAAAAATATTGATTGGAAAACAATAACCCTTATGACTTATATCAAATTTTGTGCTGATGGATAAGCAAAAAAATATGGAAATTCATGGGGGAAAACTGGATCCTACCTAGTGATTTTCCGGGAAATAAAAATGCACCAACAACAATGAAAAACAATGTTGGACCATTGTTTTTATGTTGTATAGAGAAATACTAAGTTCTTGCCGTGATTCTAAAATTATTTTCAAAGCTTTTCGATGATATGTAACCCCGATAAGGTTAATGTCTGAGAGAATGTTTGTAATTGCTATTGTGACTCATTTCTTCATTTGCTGCTACACAAAAATTAGGGTCATGTCCTGAAATCGTTGACAAAAACTTGCTACCTACATGCGAATGATGCCAGTTTTTAATTGATGAGTTTATGAATATCAGTTTCAGAAAATACAATAACGATAGCTTTTTTTAAACAGTCTTTTCTATTTATTTCCTAATAACCTAAAATAAATGTTCTATAAGTTAAATCGAGTCTCGATAGCATAGAGGTTAAAGCGCTGAATTGCCATTGTGAAGGATTGTAGTTTTGGCAGCTTGAAGCTCGCATAGCTTCAAATCGATGGATACCAGCTTGAATAAACCCAATGTCACCACGATACCTTTGGTCACGAGCTCCTTGTTCTCTCGCCCACAATAGACTGCTTCACTTTGTATTTACAACTGATCCTAAAATGTATTTTAACAAGATCCTTTAAGCGTTTTGAGAAGATACAACACGACAATTTCTTTCACTTAAGCTTTTCAAATAAAATAAAAACTTAACTCGATGAGGCGTAAAAAACATTTTATTATTTAAAAAAAATGTATATACTAAAACGTGTCTGTGTTTAAGGAAGGAAACATATGTTGCTCTAGAAATTAGCTTCAATCAAAGCCTGTCTCTCGCTTATTTTAATGGTTATTTGCATACAAATTTTTAAAAACAATATTTAACTTGTAGAATACGGTTTAATATAACATTCTGCTACAGTGGCAGCAAATTAGAACAATTAATGAAGTTGAACGAGATGTAATTTTCCTCATTATTATTCCACCGCGGTTCGTTTCATTCCCCGAAGAACCTTCGAATTAACGTGTCAATTGAAATTTTAATCAAAAAATAATAATATTATAGATTGAATATTCCACAATGATCTTTTAAAATCCAATATTTTATCCTAAACATTTATAACGAGATAAATTTTTCTCACAAAATCTTAGCAGTAAAGTAATTGAAGTATGAAATCAACAAATATTAGCGATTGCAATAAAACGCTTAAAAATCATAAGAGATGAATTCCAAAAAGCTTAATTCATTTAGTAGAAAAGATTAAGGTATGAGATTTCATATAAACAAGTATTTATACCCCTTCGTAGAAATAATAAAATATCTCGAAATAGGTATTCCAAGAAATTGCAGTTGTGGTTTTTCATTCTCACGAAGATTTAAAATGACACAAACATTACCTCTTATATCTTTAACGCACTGCTGCTTGTCCTCTCTGTAAGTGAGATGAGTTGGTGCGCACTGGCAGAAGCAAGGGCGCCCGGCAACTTCCAAGGCGGGGCGCGCGCCCCCATTATCGCACCTGGACCCATTGTGACAGTCCCGCATGCGAAATATGTCACCATAAAAATCACGCGTGATGTCACTTCCGACTGCAAGTGTGACGTAGATGAGTAGGAAAAGACACAGCATGACCATCCATTCGGGTCATGTGACTTCTAGATTCTCTTTGAAAACTGTAGGTGGCGCAAATGTCTGTTTTATTGGTAGCTTGTGAAGAAACATTCAGTTGTTCAAAAAGAGATGTTTAAAAGCAGTTGTATGCAATGCAACCAGGGAATGTAATCTGAAAGAAAAAAAAAAGTTTTTGGTCATACTGTAAAATAGGAAATATTTAGCATGTCACCACTTTCAAGAAAAACGTACAGTAGTTCTCGATCCGATATTGCAGTGTTTCTCAAAGTGTGGTACGCATACCCCCAGGGGTACGGGAACAGCTTAGCGGGGGTACGCGTTCTTATGCAAAATATCTTGCAACAAACGAAAATTTCAAAAAAATTTATTTAAAAACAAAGCTAGCCATGAAAATTTACGATTATGTATTTTTTTTTATTGGCTATTTTTTGCAGTGTCAACACCCAGTTGTGATTTTTAACTTTTATGCAATTTTTTATAGCGAAAAATGCATTCATTTTTTTATTAGTGATACACACCGTTACGAAAAAATTTAGAAAGGGTTCACAAAAGTCATAAGTTTGGAAAACACTGCGATATTGGGTCGATGCGGTAACTTAAATTTGTTGTTAAGGCTCATAGGAAAATAAATAGCATAGTCATAGTTTAAAACCCGTTCATGGGTATTGGTTATGTCTTATTTCTAAATCTCAAAATTCCGTTAATTGTTTATCACAAGTACACGTCAACAATTAAAATACATAGCAAGCATTTTTAATTAAAAAATCAATCCGGAATTAACGAAGATACGTTTTTTATTTTGAATTGTGGCAGAAATACGTTTAAAAAAAAAAATAACCCTGCTTTAAAAGACCTTGTGACAAAATGAAATCCTACTCAATTTGCCCCGTATTAAAATGAATATAGGGATTTCAAAGTAATTTAATTAAAGTATTTATGTATTATGTAAAGTATTATAATGAAGTTTTCAATGCAGTTTTTAAAAACATTCAATAAGAGAACCTTTTATTAGAAAACCTTTCTCGTTTTTTTTCTTCCTTCAGTTAATATTATTTTTACTATTTTACTTGGTCAAACTGTTTTTTTTTTACTAATTCAAAAATAAAATAAGTGTACATAATTTTTTACAACAGGTTAGTTAAATTATAGTAATTATTTAAAAACAGGTTAGTATTTAACGAGCTAGAAAAGCGATCAAATATACTGTGAAAGCAATTCTATGGGTTGGCCCTAGTCATTGTAAAAATAGGGTAGTAGTTGGTAGAGGCATCACCTCCTACGTCAAAAAGCCTCCGCACGGTCTTTTACAAGTAGTCCGCGCAGACTATTTAAAAATTGAACCAGTTGTGCGCATGAACCCAAAACCTTTTATAAAAGTAATTGAGAGAAATTTATGATATATATTTGAGAATTGAATCTGTAGTGGTTGACAAGTGAATAAGACAAACCAATAATATTCATAAATAAAAAAAAAAAATTTAGTCATATTTGTTACCACTCTCTTATTTTAACTAGATTTTGTATTAAGTGACTCGCTCGGAAAGTGGATATCCTCCACAATGGTCTGATCGGACTACCTATAAAAAACCGTGTGGAGGTTTTCAGTTATAGGAGGCGTTGGCATAGGCCGCATTTACATCCCAAAGCTGGTATCCATCGATCTGAAGCTGGGTGGGCTTCCAGCCGCCACTTGAGATTAAACCCCAGTTCGTCACAATGACAATTCATTCTTATAAGCACTGAACTATCCCCGACTCCTTTCTATCAGTGATGCAGTTAATTTATCTTGTATAGTAGATATTTTTGCCTTTTAAAGCTTGAAAACTTGTATTTGAATCGAATTGAATGTAGGGTTTAGTAGCACAAGGTCCAAAAAGGACATGCTGCGCCAAATAAACGGATTAAAAAAAAATCTATAGTAAAATGCAAACTACAAATTTGACTTTCTAAAACACATGACATTACTAAAACGGATGATAAATCAGGTAAATTCAAAGTGAATAAAATAAGATAAGCTTGTCAATCATAAATAATCAAATAATGTCAATAAATAATCAAAATCCAATAAATTTGAGAATTTTTCTATGATGTTTCTAATCAATGCAAACAATTTGCAACTAGGCGAATTAAAATCATTTAACAAATCATTTTTTTTTTCTTTTAACGGTGAAAAACGGGAAATTTTAATTAGTAAAAAAACTGCGAACAATTTCATTCTGCTCGCTTTAAAAACAAAGATATCACGTTTCTTGTCACCTATTAAATCCCATCTTTGTCTAACAACAAATTAAAATGATTTTTTTTTTTTTAAGCTCTTAAGTAATCCAACCCAAAAGAAATATTTTAATGAAGCCGCGTGCTTGGTTTTTAATTGAGTGAGAATCTCACGAAAGCATCATTGAAGTGAAAACAATGTGTTAGAAGTGCAGAGAAAATACTTTTTTAATGGTCATAGTTTATTAAGGGAGGAACTGATGCGTATTAAATCGAACGAAACGGTCAGCAACCCTTGCTACCGGGTTGCAAAAGAATGAAGTAGACAGTGAAAAAAGAAAGAAAGTGGTAAAATGATTTAATTGTCTATATATTTTTTTTATTTACATTAGCCATGACATTTAGCGAGATTTTAGGGCGGATCCGCAATGAGAGAGAAAGCATTGCATTTCCCCATTCTGTTATGCAAAACTGTGAGCAGGAGCTTAGGTCGCAATGAATGTTTCAGTTGAGAAACTTATACTTATCATTTTTATGTTACAGATATGTTCGTTTACGATTGTTCCAAATGCATAGTTTTTGTTTTAATTAAATTACAAAATTTCATATTTAACGAAACTTTTTAACGTATACGCTATGAGAGAGAACGCATTGAATTTTCATATTCTTACTGCAAAAGCGTGAGTTGGAACTTAGATTGTAATGAATGTTTAATTTGAGAAACTCATCAACGCATTGAATTTTCATATTCATATTGCAAAAGCGTGAGTTGGAATTTAGATTGTAATGAATGTTTCAGTTGAGAAACTTATCACCTTCATGATTCAGATATTTTCATTTAAATACTCAATATTGTTTGCATTATTTTCAAATACATTTATAGGTTTTGTTTCAACTAAATTACGAAATTTCATATTTAACGAAACCTTAGAAGGAATACGCTATGAGGGATAAAGCATTGAATTGTCATATTTCTTATTGCAAAACAGTGATTTGCAATGAGGGACGCTATGTGAGATAAAGCATATGTAGGGGAAAACTGGGGATACTACCCCACTGCGGATACTACCCCACTTGGCTCTCACCCCAGTTCAATGACCTCTAGTCTTATGGCTGTGGTGGTACACTCATGGGGCTCCAACCTCAGTTCAATGATCATGAAGACAGAGGTTTTTCTGAGATTGTGATCCCCTCTTTAGATAAGGTTTTATCAAAAGGAAGATGATTTTTTAAATTTTTTTATCTCTTCTTTAGAAACTAGAAGAATTATCTTTATTTTCGGGACTTCAAAATTTTTGGCAAGCTAGTATATTTTTATAATGTTTTTATTATTTAAATTAATGTGTGAATTATTATTTTCTCATTAACGCCTTATAAAAATATTGATTTAATTTCTAAATGAGCCCTTCTTTAGATATTATATTTTTACCAATTTTAAATAATATGTCTAATAATTTTAAACCGATGAAGTTTGAATGAAGTTCGATGAGTCAGAATGTTTGTAGGTAATTTCCCGATTTAGAAAATATGTAATACTCATTCTATACATATTCCGACTTTGAAAATTTTTCCAAATTTTTCTACTTAGAAATATTTAAAGCTTTGTCAATTAGAAAATTTTTGTAGTTGGGAAAAATAAAATTATTTAAGGAGTTGTAGAAGTTTGGTGTTAAAAAAATTTCAGATTTGTTTCGACTTTATAAATTTTTCAAATAATTTGCACTTTGAAAAAATTCCGAAGTTGTTAGAACATTGAAAATTATTTTAGTTGGAAAAAACAAGTTGTTAAAAACAAGTACACAAGAAGCAGCAGAATATTTTTTTTTCAAATTGTTTTGACTTCGAAATTTTTTTTAATTATTTATACTTTGAAAAAATTTGGAGTCTGCGTTAGAAATATTCTGCTGCTTCTCGTGTACTTGTTTTTTCCAACTAAAATAATTTTCAATGTTCAAACAACTTCGGAATTTTTTCAAAGTGCAAATTATTTGAAAGATTTATAAAGTCGAAACAAATCTGAAATTTTTTTAACACCAAACTTCTACAACTCCTTAAATAATTTTATTTTTTCCCAACTACAAAAATTTTCTAATTGACAAAGCTTTAAATATTTCTAAGTAGAAAAATTTGGAAAAATTTTCAAAGTCGGGACAATTTGATAGCTACTCAAAGTACAAACAAATTAAGAAAGTTTCTAAGTACCAATAACATCAGAAATTTTCTAACTACAAACAGTTTTAAAATTTCCCTAACTTCGAACTTCTGCGATTCTTTACATACCCGTTTTTAAAAACTTCAAACTTTTTTAAAGTACCAACAACTTCAGAATTTTCCTAATTCTATGCATTTTCAGAATTTTTTGAAAACAAACTGATTCGGAATTCTTTTAAAGTACAAATAATTTGAAAATTTTTCAAAACCGAAAAAGTTTTGAAATTTTTCTAACTTCAAACTTCTGCGATTCTTTACATACCCGTTTTTAAGAACTTCAGAATTTTTGAAAATACCAACAACCTCAGAATATTTCTAATTCAAAGCATTATCAGAATTTTTCAAAAACAAATCTATTCTGAATTTTTCAAACTACAAATTATTTGAAAATTTTACAAATCCGAACATTTTGCATTTTTTCAAATACATTTATAGGTTTTGTTTCAACTAAATTACGAAATTTCATATTTAACGAAACCTTAGAAGGGATACGCTATGAGGGATAAAGCATTGAATTTTCATATTTCTCATTGCAAAACAGTGATTTGATACTTAGATTGTAATGAATGTTTCAGTTGAGAAACTCATCACCTTCATTACTCACCTTCATTCATCACCTTCATTCACTTAAATACTCAATCTCGTTTGCATTTTTTCAAATACATTTATAGGTTTTGTTTCAACTAAATTACGAAATTTCATATTTAACGAAACTTTAGAAGGAATACGATATCGAGGAGAAAGCATTGAATCTTCATATTCCTTAATGCAAAACTGTGAGTTGGAACTTAGGGTGCAATGAATGTTTCAGTTGAGAAACTGATCATCTTCATGATACGGATCTTTTCATTTAAGTATTCAACCTTGATCTTAATTTTCTCAAATATATTTATATGTTTTGGCTTAATTAAATTAAGAAATTTCATGCGTAACAAAACTTCAAGAGAGATATGCTGTGACAAAAAAAAAAGCCTTTTTACTATTTATTAATGCAAAACTGTCAGCTGGAACTTAGGACATAATGAATGTTTCAGTTGAAAAATTCATAATCATCATCTTCGTGACACAGGTATTTTCGTTTAAACATTCAACATCGTTTGCAATTTTTTCAAAATATTTATAGGTTTTATTTTAATTAAATTACTAAATTTCATATTTAACGATATTTTGGGAGGGATAAGCTAAGCGAAAGAATGCGTTTCATTTCCCGAATTAGTTATAGCATTTTCAACTTTGAGTAAAATGAGTGTTTTAGCTGAAAAATCGTAGTATATTCGTTATTATAGTGTAAAATATTATGTGCTTATGCGCATCGTATTTTTTGTTAAATAACTTACTTATTATATATCAGTTTGAAGATGGCAACGAGAAGAGTTTTTGTGGTTGCCATGGTGATAGTTTAGAATGTAAATAGTTTTTTGAGTAAGAGATTTGTGTTATTGTCTTTTTTGGAACGGCGATGCTGTAATTTTATTGTTTAGATAATAAATCTTCCTTTTATATTAAACGTAATAGTAGAGGTTTCTTAATTATTTGATTCGAAGTCCTTTAAGTTTTATTTGAGGTCAGTTTGTATTTTGCATTTTTTGACATATGGCGTCCGCGACAGGACTTTGAATTTCTGTTGAGATATTAGAAAACGACTATTACTGAATCTGAGTGAAAATGGAAGTATTGAAGCAAGTGAGAACACAGTATCGTAGATTATTTACTCAGTCATGCAATGATTTTGTAAGAACTGAAGTCGAAATGAGCGATGAAGAGAAATTGTTAAAATTAAGAATCATATCAGAAAAAGGTAAGCAATTACTTGTATCTGAAGAAAATGTAAGAACTGGGTTGTTTGCGGAAGTTCGAGATGAAAAAGAAATTGATAAAGAAATAGATGATTCCGAATCTTATATTGATAAAATTAGAGTTTTTGATATTAAATTGGAAAATTTACTTTCTTCTATTTCTGAAAAACATAATATATCCGGTACTAACCATTTAATTGTTGGTCCGACAAATTTGCAGTATCCAAAGATTAAGCTTCCAGTCTTTGATGGAAATTTGAAAAATTGGCTCAGTTTTTGGTGCCAATTCGAGAAAATCGATAAAGATCCGAATATTGGCGACTATGATAAATTCCTTTATTTATCGCAATCCATGTTAAAAGGATCACCTGCTGATGAACTTTTAAAGAGTTTTCCTCCGAGTGGAGAGAGTTATAAAACTGCAATTAATCAACTTAAAACTCGGTATGGAAAAGAAGAATTGTTGATTCAAGTGCATGTGAGAGAGTTATTAGCTTTAGTTTTACAGAAACAGAGCAAATCTGAGAAATCTCTGCGGAAACTTTATGATCAACTTGAATCGAAACTTCGATCATTAGAAGTGTTAGGAGTAACAAGAGAAAAATATGCTGCAATGCTATTTCCTCTAGTCGAGTCGTCTATTCCAGAGGAAGCGCTCAAGGCATGGGAAAGATATCGGACTATAAATAAGCGATCAGTTGTTCCAAATGTTGAGGGAGCTGAACCAACTACCAAGACTGACTTGGATACTTTGCTAGAGTTCTTAGAGGGAGAAGTAGAGGCTGAAGAGAGAGTGAACATGGCATCTCAATCCTTCGTGAGAGGTACAGATGATAGTGAGAAACGAAGAATTCCTGCGAATGGTAGATTCCAGTTGAAACAGAAATTTGGTAAATCTGCACAAGTACCTTACACTTCTGAATTGCTTACTTCACCACATGAAAAGAGAAAGTGCCTTTTTTGTGAAAATCAGCACAATTCTTGGGAATGTGAATATGCTAAAAATTGGAGTTTAAATGATAGAGAAGCTGCTGTTGCAAGATCACGTTGTTGTTTCTTATGCTTACGACCAGACCATAGAGTAATAAATTGCAGACGGAAACCATGTTTTAATTGTGGTAAAAAGCACAACATACTTCTTTGTAGAGGATTTGTCGCCAGTAATGAAGCTCAAAACCCAGAGAGTAAAGCAACTGAAAGTGTCGTTGGCGATAACGTCTTAACTAGCCAATCACTTCATTCCGAAGTTTTATAACAGACTCTAGTCCTGCGCATAAGAAATGGAAATAAAGATAAACTTGTGAGAGCTATTATTGATACAGGCTCTGAGAGAACATATATTACGAGAGATGTAGTCAAATGTTTGGGTATAGAGAAATGCGGAGAAATTAAGTTAGTACACAACTTGTTTGGAGGTGTATCATCAGATGAAAAGTGTCATTCTCAATATAAAGTTACTTTAGCGAGTGTTGATAACAAATTTAATTGCAAAGTACTTTGTTTAGATCAACCAGTGATTTGTGATTATGTCAAACGCATCCCATATGGTCCATGGATAAAGGAGTTGAATGAATATGGAATTTGTGTGAATGATACTGAGTACAGTGCTCTAGGAGTATCTAATGACGTCAAATTATTACTTGGAGCTGATGTGGTCGGCAAGCTTTTCACAGGCAATGTAAAATGTTTGATTGAAGGTCCTGTTGCAGTTGAGTCACATCTAGGGTGGACTCTTATGGGGAAGATACCTATAAATGATGTTGCTGTGACGACAAATTCTTCTCTTTCATTGCTTTTGACTGAAGCATCTGTGAATCATCTGTGGTCATTGGATGTTTTGGGAATCACTGATCCATCTGCTAAGAAAGTGCAGGCAGAGTTGCAAAGAGCTTCACAAGAGTACTTTTTGGAAACAATCAGACTAGATGTAGAAAACCGTTTTATGGTTAGCATGCCTTGGCTAGAAGATCATCCTCCCTTGCCAACCAACTATGACCTGGCTTATAGAAGATTGAATTCGACGGTCAACCGGCTTAAATCACAGTCGATTTATAAAGAGTATGAGCAAGTTTTTAATGAATGGATGGCGGAGGGAATAATAGAAGAAGTAAAAGATAATTGTGAGGAAAATGTACACTATCTACCTCATCGTGCAGTTATAAAACCAAATAGCACTACCAAAATTAGACCCGTATTTGATGCTTCAGCTAAGGCCAAAGGTTTTCCAAGTTTAAATGATTGCTTAGAGAAGGGTGAAAATCTTATTGAATTGATACCAAGCATTTTGATGCGGTTTAGGACTGAGAGAATTGGTGTCGTTTCAGACATACGTAAAGCCTTCTTACAAATCGGACTTACTGAAACTGATAGGAATTACTTAAGATTTTTATGGCTTAGTGATGCAGGCTTGAAGATTTACAGGCATTGCAGGGTAGTATTTGGAGTCACCTGTAGCCCGTTTCTGTTGTCCTCAACTATCAAATACCTTCTGATGAATGTTTTGAAAGAAATAAGGGAACAAAAATCTACTTATCCTAAATATGTTGTACAAAAACTAATGAAAAGTTTTTATGTAGACAATTGTGTCACGAGTGTCAAGGATATAGTAGAATTGAATATGTTTGAAAGAGTAGCTACTGAAATAATGGCAAGTAGAAAATTCGATCTCAGAGGGTGGGAGTACACCGACTTAACTGAGGAAAATTCACAGCCACCCACAAATGTACTTGGTATGAGTTGGGATAAGAAATATGATACTCTTCAAGTGAGTACAGGTTGCATTAAGGAGCTTAACAATGAGAAAGTAACGAAGAGAACCATCCTGTCAGCTGCACATAGATTTTTTGACCCCTTGGGTATAATCTGTCCTGTAACACTGATCCCAAAATTGCTTCTTCAGAGAATTTGGAAGTTGAAACTGAATTGGGATGATGATGTTGATGAAAACACCAGAAGAGAATTTTTAAAATGGATTGAAGGTGTACTGTACATTGAGAAAATTAATATTCCAAGGTATTTTGGACTAAGTGGAGCCAAGAAGTGTTCCATTCATTTCTTTTGTGATGCAAGTAAATTGGCCTATGCTGTGGTTGTTTACCTTAGAGTGGAATCTGAGAATAAAGTACGAGTTCAATTACTACAGGCGAGAAGTAGAGTAGCCCCTACAGGAAAAGGAGAAATTACTATAGCAAGACTTGAACTTCTGGCAGCAACCATTGCATCTCGTCTTTCAACTTCAATTTTGTCTGAGGTAACTCATGATGAAGTGTTTTTTTGGTCAGATTCCACAACTGTTTTGGCCTGGATCAAAAGAAGTGAACCATGGGCCATTTTTGTTTATAATCGAGTATGTGAAATCAGAGAGCAGACTGATGTTAACACCTGGAGACATGTTCCTGGGACGATGAACCCAGCTGATTTGCCAAGTAGAGGATGTTCTGCACAACAACTTCTGCGATTGCAATGGTGGGAGGGTCCCAGTTGGTTACATTTACCACAAGAATTGTGGCCTTCGTCTGAAGATGTCGTTAATGAGGAGGAAGTAAACTATGAGAAAAGAAAAGGTGTCACAACCTCAATGATAAATTTTGAAGTGACTAAACTTTTGAGTTCTAATATTTCTGAGTATCGAAAAATTGTACATACTATGGCGTGGGTGAAGAGATTCCTTTTTAATTGCAAAGATGAAGAAAGAAGAAAAGGAGATCTTTCTGTTAAGGAATTAGAAGAAGCCGAGAAAACCACTGTATACTTGATACAGCAAGAGTCATTCAAAGGAGTTTCAGATAAACGCCTTAAAACTCTAGATATATTTATTGATGAGAAAGGAATCTATAGATTAAAAACAACTGTATATAAAAGAGCTGATTTTGAAGAATTTAGAACACCTGCTGTTTTACCTGGAGAGCATCCTATAGTAAAACGTTTAGTACTGTCTGAACATAAGAAAAGGGGACATGCTGGTGTTTCCTACACATTGAATTCTCTTAGAGAAAGATTTTGGCTGCTGTGTGGTAGAAGAACAGTAAAATCTGTATTGAGATCTTGCGTAGTCTGCAAGCGTTTTTCTGCTAAGCCTGTAGATCCACCAACTGCACCACCACCAGCTGATAGAGTTCAAGATGCAGCTGTTTTCCAAGTAACGGGTGTGGACTTTGCTGGTCCTGTGATCTTGAAAGACAATTCAAAGGCCTGGATATGCATTTTTACATGTGCCGTTTATAGAGCTACACATCTTGAATTAGTCACATCATTATCAACTGAGGCATTTTTACTATGTTTCCATCGATTTGTTTGTAGAAGGGGAAAACCTTCGATAGTATACAGCGATAATGGAACGAATTTTACAGGGAGTGCAAAGGCATTATCTTGCATCGATTTTAAACAGATTTTTATTAAGACAAGGGATCAGCAGATTACTTGGAAATTCATACCTCCTAGTGCTCCCTGGTGGGGAGGCTTCTGGGAAAGGCTTGTTGGAATGATGAAAGGTCTGCTGAAGAAAACCTTAGGTCGAGCGAGTTTATCATATGAAGAAATGCAAACAGCTTTATGCAACTGTGAGGCCATTTTGAACGAGAGACCTTTGACAACTGTGTGTTCTGACGCCAGTCTCACTGCTCTTACACCTGCAGACTTCCTAAAAGAGATAAAACCCAGCTTTGTTCCGGACATAAAAACCCAAACTCATCCCAATCATCTGCGAAGGAGAATACAATACCTACAATCAATTAGAGAAGCTTTTCAAGTAAGGTTTCGCCAAGAATATTTAGGAGCACTGTGTACGAGGCAGAAAAAGAGCACCTTTCAACAATTGAAAGTAGGTGATATTGTGCTCATTGGAGATGATAACAAGAAAAAAGTCTTATGGCCACTCGGAAAAGTGATGGAAACAATACCGGGTACTGATGGAGTTGTACGCCGAGCAAGAATAAAAACTAAACAAGGAGATCTAATCAGAGCCGTACAAAGGGTATATCCTTTAGAAATTTCTTCCAGTGAAAGTTTGCCAGCTGCTAAGTGTGAGACATTTATTACCAATGAGAGTGAAAGGGACAGAGTTCAAGTTTCTTTTGAAGATAATAATTTTGCAAAAAATCCCGTTGTGACTAGGAGTGGACGAGCTGTTAAAAAACCTGACAAACTATCTTTATAAAAACTACATAGTGATTTAGAACTTTAATTTTATTTCAAATATTTGCAAAATGTTATTTTAACATAATATATCTTTAGGGTAAGTAAGTTAACTATGTTAATGTTGTTAACTTAGGTGGGAGGATGTAAAATATTATGTGCTTATGCGCATCGTATTTTTTGTTAAATAACTTACTTATTATATATCAGTTTGAAGATGGCAACGAGAAGAGTTTTTGTGGTTGCCATGGTGTTAGTTTAGAATGTAAATAGTTTTTTGAGTAAGAGATTTGTGTTATTGTCTTTTTTGGAACGGCGATGCTGTAATTTTATTGTTTAGATAATAAATCTTCCTTTTATATTAAACGTAATAGTAGAGGTTTCTTAATTATTTGATTCGAAGTCCTTTGAGTTTTATTTGAGGTCAGTTGAGAATCTCATCAGTTCAGTTGAGAATCTCATCACCTTCATTACTCACCTTCATTCACTTAAATACTCAATCTCGTTTGCATTTTTTCAAATACATTTATAGGTTTTGTTTCAACTAAATTACGAAATTTCATATTTAACGAAACTTTAGAAGGAATACGATATCGAGGAGAAAGCATTGAATCTTCATATTCCTTAATGCAAAACTGTGAGTTGGAACTTAGGGTGCAATGAATGTTTCAGTTGAGAAACTGATCATCTTCATGATACGGATCTTTTCATTTAAGTATTCAACCTTGATCTTAATTTTCTCAAATATATTTATACGTTTTGGTTTAATTAAATTAAGAAATTTCATGCGTAACAAAACTTCAAGAGAGATATGCTGTGACAAAAAAAAAAAAAAGCCTTTTTACTATTTATTAATGCAAAACTGTCAGCTGGAACTTAGGACATAATGAATGTTTCAGTTGAAAAATTCATAATCATCATCTTCGTGACACAGGTATTTTCGTTTAAACATTCAACATCGTTTGCAATTTTTTCAAAATATTTATAGGTTTTATTTTAATTAAATTACTAAATTTCATATTTAACGATATTTTGGGAGGGATAAGCTAAGCGAAAGAATGCGTTTCATTTCCCGAATTAGTTATAGCATTTTCAACTTTGAGTAAAATGAGTGTTCTAGCTGAAAAATCGTAGTATATTCGTTATTATAGAGAAACTCAAACTCATTGTATTCATAAACAGACATTTACGTTTAGGAACGTTCGCAACAAGTTTTTCAAGTTCAATATCAGATTTTGTATTCATAAGATGGAGTTGAGAGCTTCAAATGAATTATGAGAATTCATTTGAAGTATGAATTCTAACAATTTTACTAGTAATATATATAAATTTAATTGAAATTTTTAAAAAATACAGAATTATTTCAAGAAAAAAAATTATCCCCTGGCCAGATGAAATAAAAGAACTTTCCATAGGTTCTTTGATCGAAATGAAAATTAAGAATATTATACGATGAAAATTAAGAATATTATACGATGAAAATTAAGAATATTATACGATGAAAATTAAGAATATTATACGATGAAAATTAAGAATATTATACGATGAAAATTAAGAATATTATACGATGAAAATTAAGAATATTATAGAATATACAGTCAATTTAAAAATATCAAAACTAAATCTAAATAATTACTTATCGTATCTAAGTTTTTATTTCAATAAAAATACAAATTTTTTTTTAAAATTAATACTTAACGTACAACATATTATTCAAAAGTAAAACTTAAATTAATACCTAAGACAACCTATCCAAATGAATCTAAGTAAATACTTAACGTATAAATAATTTAACACTACTTAAATTATTACTTAACACAACCTAAGAAAATAAAAAAAATAATTATAGAGGTGCTAATAAATTGAGAAATATCAGAGTTTATTATGGTGCCACAAATATATCTAAATAAATTTTTAATAAATAAATTTTTATAAAAATAAATTTTTAATAATTTAAATAATTATTTTAAAAGTAAAATCTATCTAAAATAATTATTTAACGAAAAAAATAATAGTTTATATGATAATATTTATCTTCAAGTACTATGTTGCCACTTTTTTTTCTTCAAAAACACTACATCGACTTCAAAATTCTTATCTCTGGTATGTGTTACGTAATTTTTAGTATTTCTTCATTTTTAGAACTTTTTAAATGAAAAATTTACCTCATACACAGGTGTGTCTTTTAATTTTTCTTATTTTCTTTAAATTCTCAAAGTTCACTTCCATTATCTATAGTTTAAGTCTGTTCAATTATTATTTTTTTCGTTTTTAATTTCCCTCGTCTCGTATTGTTGTCTTTATACTATTAAGTAGAGCGAGTTGCAACCTATTTTAACAAGATTCACACCATTGAAACAGGTACTAAAAATAAAGTAAAATAATTTTTTTTTTTTCGAAAAATGTGAATCATTTGCCTTAAGCTATTGAAAGATGTAGTTCAAGTTCAAGCATTTTTATTACATATTTTTCCCCTTTTTGCATTGGTCTTTCCGCGCATGCTAAAAAAAAAAAAAAAAAAAATCACAAAAAAGTTCTCGGATGACTGATTGCGGTAAGATATGGCATGAAACTTTTTTAGAAACATTAGAAATACAGAAATGTGACAAATTGTGGGAAAATGCAAATTCGTTGTGATAATTGAGTTATTGTTACATAAATGTCTAGAAATCATCCCTGGTTTTAAAATGAAAAAGGATAAAATAAAGTTAAAATTTGTAACCAACTTATCTAAATCTGTCGAAATGGTATAAATTATTGAACGATTCATCGTTTCTGTGATATTATTATGGGAAAAAATGGGAACTGTAAGGACTGCTTTGAGAAATATTTTCCTTATGAAAATGATAATTTGACTAAGAATGCATCTGTTATTGACTATTAAGACTGCACCTTGAAATATTATCTGTAAACCTGAAAAAAATTATTTTATTAAGCAACCAATCATAACTTCGATGCATAAATTAGCTTTTCAAATATTTTTTTTTTTTTGCTCATAGTTATTGAGACAGAGAAAACACAAAAACTTATTTTTTTCTTTTTTCAATAATTTGCACATCCTGAAAGCTATCCTCATAGCGAAGCCTGAGGCTAAAAATACTGCTCAGTCCCTAGTTATATAAAAATTTATATAATCGATTTTAATATAACTTCTTCGAAGTTATATTAAAATCGATTATATATAATTTTTTTAGAATGTATTTTTTCTACGCTCATTTTTGTCAGTTATTATCTTATTTATTTATTTTTCTAAACCAGACTTGGGTATTTGTAACTCGAGAAGAAGACGATCACTAATACACTGACTTGTGACCTTAGTGGCAGCTGGTCGTTTATAAACAAGACGGCACGTTAATCTACTTGAGTTAGAATGTTAATTAACGTGAAGTTAATTAAATACTACGCCATATCACCCATCGAATTTGTTTAATTCTTTCTCGTCTACGTCTTTTACTTAACTTAAATTTATTATTTGTTTATGCATTAAATTATAATCGTAATAGATTTCTGTTTCGTTTTATTGGCAATTTCGATGCATTATAAGTTTTTTTTTATGTTCTACATGGCTTCGTGCTTGTCGTTATGTTAAGTAAGAAATATATAATAAAAGAATTGAAGTAGTTGTAAAAGAATATAGATTGAGTCACTTAATAGAATTGATACTTGAGTTTTGTTTTTCTCAAAATAGAATGGAAAGAACAGTTGATAACGTAAACAAATGCCACGTTTCAACAACCAATCAGGATCGAGATACCCAAACTATGCCACTTGCACATTATCGTTTAATTTTTATCACGGATATATATAACGTGCAAGTCGGTAACAGTTAGAAGTAAGGAATTTTTGGTTTAATTATGTGCGTAAATAACCATGCAAAAATGTTTAATATTCGATATTTTGTAATTTTATGTGAAAAGAAATGTGAATTGATTGATTGATTGAATGTAGGATTTAATGGCACAAGGTCCAGAGAGGACATGCTGCGCCAAACACACGGTTTTAAAAACATATTAAAAGGTAGAATAGAGTACAATTACACAATCAATAAGTATAGTAAATATGATGAGAATTCTAAAACAGGGTAAAAGAAATGTGAAAATCAGGAGGCTATTTAGGACCTAGGTAATTGCCTCTATATGATTCAAAAATTTCAAATAACGAACATAAATTAAAAAAAAAAACAATAATTATTTCAAAAAATTCTTTTTTTGGTTATCACTTCTGCCAAGGGACTCTTTTGAGTTTAAGAAATGCGTGGGACCTTGATCAAATGTCCGGCTATTATTAATATTTAGACGGTTTTGCAACATTTGCACGGAACTAAGGATTGGAAACCGTTAGACTTCTTATACTTTGATTAATTATATGTTCAAAGTTATAGCCATTATATAACCAACCTTCATGCCTCTATGCCTTCATCAAGAGTCGAAATAAAGTAAAATAGAAGTGATATTTAATCACAATGATGAAATTTCCAAAATAGACATATAAAAATAATTATTCTAGAAGGTAGATTAATTTTTTTTTTTTTTAAATATATGAAATAAAATTTCGTGTGATAGAAAATAATAGCTTCGATTTCTCCAATTTTATACTACATTTTCAGTAAGGGATATCAAAAAACTTGTAACAAAAAAATTGCACATTTCAACTCTTTGGTATGACACATTACCCTCGGCGGGACTCGAACCCGCAATCCCCGGTTTAGGTGACTGATGCCTTATCCATTAGGCCACGAGGGCTCGATGCGATAAGGAAGAGACGTGAATCCTGTTAACAATTATGTGAAGCTCAAAATTAGTATCTTTACTAAGTTATTGTTTTAAGTATAGAGATAAAAAAGAAATAATGTGCAGTGGCATTCAGCATTATCTTATGACTATTACAAAATAGACCTCCTACATGGAGTACAAGTGTAAGATTTAAACAAAAATACGAGATTTATACCCTCGGCGGGACTCGAACCATCAATCCCCGGTTTAGGAGACCGATGCCTTATCCATTAGGCTACGAGGGCTCAGCAGTAATAAAGATAATTATAATTGAATGATTCTCCTCTTGCCCAGTTATATTCCTGTATAAATTAGTCTAATTATTCATATTAAACAGTTATTATAAAACAGCGGAGATACATTTAACGAACAATTATTATGGGATCATATAGATAAAATTGTCGAATAACTTTTATTGAACAACAATGAAAAACGCATCATCAGTTATTATAGGACAACAGAAAAAAAAACTTGCCAAACAATTATCATAGAATAAAGAGAAAAACACAACAAACCATTAATATAGAACTAAAATTATGATAGTTTTGGAATAGATCGGAGATTTTAATTGGCTTTGGGGCAAGAAAAAAAATTTTCCCCTCCTAAAACTGATTTATCTATTTATTTACTTACTTAAATTTAACATTACATTAAATTTAAGAATTAGACTATTTTTTTTACACAAAACCTATCTTTTAACCACAATTTTATACTTTTTCCATTAGTATAATAGATTGTAAAACTCATAAAAAGAAAAAGAATAAAATATTAAGGTATCAAAGTCGCGATATTGACGGGCTACAGCTTGCAAATCTTATCTAAAAGCAATTAGAAGGGATGGAGAATCTTTTTAGATTAGTGTGCCAATTAAATATCGGTCTATTATTTTCAGGTGCCCAGTGTGCCATTTGTTGCATTTATTTTTAAAAATAATCTTTAAGCTAAACCTTTTATTTCAAATTACAGAATGACATTGCGCAATTGTATTTAATCTTCAGCTATTAGCTTGCTTCAAATGGAAATCGAATAAGCATTACTTAAAAAAATATTCAGTTAAGTATTAAAATTGGGCATATTATTGCAAAGTAGACACCCTTTAGGGTAAATATAATAAAATTGAGGTAATTAAAATAAAATATTTTTAATTTTTGTTGTAGGAAAACATCAACCATCAATGCAATTCAAAGATTAAAATTATGAATAAAAAAGATCAACGCGACTTAAACACAAATAATAAATAATGCTAGCGAAATGAACATTATAGTTTCGGTGCTATAAACAAGAACATAGCTTAGTGTTTAAACACCAAATGTCAGAGAGGTCATTGTCCCGAAGCATTTTTGTTTTATTCAATGTAGTACAAAATACGTCAAAGTTTACCCGAATTACCTTTATTTTTCGTTTAAATATGATGTCCTTTTTAAAACGGTTTACTATAGACGCTTTTTAATTTTCAAAATACATTCATTCAAGACTTACACTACATTACATTCAAAAATTACATACATTTAATTCGATTTTGTAACACAGTTTCTTACGAGTGATTATAAAAAATTCATTGATGAAAACACATGTTCACAAGTGCGCGAGGACTCAAATATTGTAAAAATTTATTACTTCATTTTTTTTTAATAATTAGACATTAATTTGGGATTTCTCTATTCATGCATTTATGTACTTCCCAAGAAAAAGTCCGTTTCCCCCACAACTTAGAATTTCATGGTAAATGGGAACAAGCATTTTTTTCAATCACATTTTTGATTTTTTATATGCGGAAAAGTATGCAAACACGTGGAGAAAAATTAAGATCAAGAAATTTTGCTTTTGTGCTATTAAAAAATCAATTATTTTAGCTAAAACCAATTTTTTAATCTTCTAAAGACAACATTTTTAACACTAGAAAGACGGAATATTAGTATATACCTATATTGTCCAAAAGCAGTCAAAATGACTGGATTATGAATGCGTCAATAAATTTGTTTAAAATTAATTTTTAACATTTGTTATGTTGTTTACAGTTATATAACAAGTTATTAGTAAATATTAACAATAAAAAAATTTTTATGTTGTACAAAAAGTCACAAAATTCTAAGAAATTGTGTCATTATATACATCATTGTTTTTCTAATTGAAATTAAAAGCAGTCAAAATGACTTCCTTAGGCAATCTAGTGTTTGTTAAAGACTCTTTTGATTCTTTTTATATTAAAAAATATAAAGTTTAACTTTTTGCGAAAAAATTAAGGTCGGGAAACTTTGAGCTAAATAAAAAAATTATAAGTATTTTATCTATAAAAACCAATTTTGTATTTTGATGGCCAAAAACTCTTGTTATTTTGTATTAAAAAATACGATATTTAACATTACGAGAAAAGAAAGTGAGGTCAGAAACTTTTCTTTTTTTGTTGTGCTATAAAAAAATCTGGAAGTTTTTTTTTTTTTTTTTTGGTCAAAACACCGCTTTTATTATTTTGATGACGAAACAAACAAAAACAAAAAAACTTAAATTCTTTTTTTATGTTACAAATATTTTTAAAATAAAAGAAATTTTTATGAAATTTTTTTTTATGTTCTTACATTTAATATTATGCGGAAAAAAACTGATGTAGTGAAAGTTATCATTTCTCAGTAGAAAACTTAAAATTTGCAGAAAAATTTCCCCAAAACGTATTCCAAATTTTTTTAAAAAATAATTACATATATATTTTTTAGTATTTTAATAGCTCAAGTACTTAGTTCTTTTTCCTCTCTAATGGCACCAAAATTAAGACAATTGGCTCATAAGTAGAAAAAAAATAGATAATATTAACATATGAGCCACCATCTGCACTTACACCATTTTATTAAATTGAGTCAAATTTCAAAATGGCCTCCAATTCATAGTTTTGATGCAAAATATTTGAAAAATAATTTTTGTCAATTTTCCTCAAGTACTTTTCTACAATGAAATTTCCTAAAAATCTGTGACATGGCAGCTACGAGATTTTTTTTACTTTGGTCCATTTCAAAAGGAATGAGCCTTTTAATAAGAAAGTGATATTTAAGTATTTGGGAAATCCATGACGTGCTTCATGCAAATTACACACAAATGAATAAAATGACACTAATATCTATACTTGTGAAAAGTAGGGAGAAATAATTTTGTATATTAAAGATGCTTTTAAATTACAATACCATTATGTTAACATCTTTTATCCAAGATATATTATGCATCACATAAATATAACCTATATTTATGTAACTATTTCAACTGAACAACTGAAATAGATGTGAAAGCTCACTGGGTAATGAGTTTTACACTAATAAAAATTACACCGCAGCATATTGTTATTTGTTAATACATTTAAAAGAACTTCGATTTTAAGCTATAAAAGCTGAATTTAACTAAAAATAACATCATCATGATGCTAACACTCAATTCTCCAGTTACAAGACAGTTGATCAGCATCAGCCTGTTAATTCATTTTTAAAACAAGACAAATAAGGTCAATTTTTATAGAAAAAGTTTTACCAATTAAGTTTAGTGTATTTTTTTTACAAAAGGCAAATGCTGATACGTAATATGCGTATCACTACCTTCAATAATTGTAATATCTATAGATTTTGTTTTAGTACGCATAGATTTTTTTATGATGAAGTGCCAGACCTTGGCGAACACCTTTGGCCAAGTGCCAGACAATATTCCAAGCATCAGCATATTGCTTCGACAAAAATACGAGACTACTATATTTCAGGGCTGCCAGCTTTCAGTGCTTTTGGGGGAATTTTCTTCTAAAGGAAGCTAAGTTTATAATTTTTTGTTTTGTAAATTTTATTCAAAGTAATTTTCCACACCATTGCATGCAAATGATTCAATATGCACCGAAGAGCCATTACATTATGACCACCCTGCTACTAACATGTAGGACCACCTTTAGCCCTCAAAACTCATCCGCCGTGGCATTGATTCCACAAGGTGCTGATAGGTAGTCTGAGGTATCTGGTGCCAAGCGCTTACCAACTGGTCCTGAAATTCCCTCACATTGCGAGGGGGTAGCGTGGCAGCACGAATTTGGTTTTCCAAGTAGGAACTCAAGTGCTCTATTGGATTAAGGACAGGTGAATTTGGGGGCCAAGACATGACTTGAAAGTTACTGGAGTGTTCCTCGAACCAATCCATGACGATTCGACCCTTATGACATGGTGCATTATCCTGTTGGTAAACACCATCACCCGCTGGAAAAACTGTTGCAATGAATGGGTGAACCTGGTCTGCAACTATGTTCAAGTAGCTTACAGACGTCAGGGATTGTTCTATGAGGATTATGGGTCCTAATGTGCCCCGTGAAAACATTGCCCACACCATACTACCATACATTGTTATAGACAGAGGGTGGTCATAATGTAATGGCTCTTCGATGTATAAGAAATGCCACTTTATTCCAGCTCCCTTTAGTGAGGCTTTTCAAATGTCGGTAAAATTACTAAAAATTCTAAAAGCTTTAGTGATTAATAGCTTAACGTACACTATATGAAAAATTCATACAAAGCGTATAGTAGTTGGCAGCTCTGATGCTATAGTATTTGGTGAGTTAGTGAAGAGAAAATATGGGTAGCAAAGTGATCACAAAGGAGTTACAGGGGTTGACGAGCAATAGAGAAGGGGGTGATAGACCCCTAGTAAAATTATATTAGTGAACTTTCAAAATTAAATATATAACTTGTAACTGTGATTAGACAATGGTATTTCAGGATAGTTTACTTCTCTTTTGAAAGTCTTGTAAAAATAAAAATGAAATTTTTTTCTGAAAATCGACGGTGAATCATTAAGAGCTCCAATCAAAATCAGAAAATTCCAAAATAGCAAAATTCTCAAGACAACTATTTTTTTAAGACCAGAACTATCTTAAAAACAAAATTTATTTTCAGATTGTTTGTATAAAAAAATGAATTGATACGAAACATTATTAGTAACTTAAGCGTTTCTCCAACGCATCGATGCGCTGATAATAGTACTTAAAATACATAACGTGTAAGTAGTTAGCCGCATGACCTTATGCCGAAGTTCCGGAATTCCGATTAAGCTTTTAGACGATTTTCTGTCTCAATAAGCAAGTGATTTAAATTTTGATGCATGATAAAAAAAAAAAAAAATTCCGGAAGGCTTATTATAATCGTTTATGATTCCCAAGGAAATTAGGTTTTTGGACAGCCTGAGGCCCTGTGTCAGGGGAAATTTTGAATTTTAATTATTTTAAGATAACGAAAATTTAAATATTTTTTTAAAACATATTTTTATGGTTTTATCAAATTTCTGGAATATGTTTAACGGCAAAGATCATTCATGTAAGAGGGCTGAAATTTGTATGGTGATGGCTGAGATCGTTCACTGTTTACATGGCCAAAGCAGGTTGGAATCCCATTAATGGCTTTTAAAACATATTTTTTGTGGTTTTATCGAATTCTTGGAATATGTTTGAATAAAGCAGGTAAGAATCCCATTAATGGCTTTTAAAACATATTTTTTGTGGTTTTATCGAATTATTGGAATATGTTTGACGGCAAAGATCATTCATGTAACAGGGCTGAAATTTTTATAGTGATGGCTGAGATCATTCTCTTTTTACATGGCCAACACAGGTTGGAATCCCATAAATGGCTGGATCCTAGCCTGCGTTCACATAAATTATCTCTTGTGGTAGACAAGGGTGGTCGCAACTTGAAAAATTAAAAAAAAAAAGTAGTTACAAAAGTATTGTTTCAGATTGGTAATAGTGAAAATTCTTTTACATTGTCGTTGTGCCACAATACTGGGATACTGCTGAAATATGATCAAACAAAGAAAAACAACCTGCTTTATTAGGGAGGAATTTTTAATTAGTTAATTTATAATTCTGGCGCCAAAGCCAAAAATGGCTATACCGAACCTTTATCTTGGTATGATTTACTGATTCCTAGATTTTAAAATTTAAGTCTGTTGGTTTAAATTACAGTAATTCAAATCGCCTACACTGTATAAAATTATACAATCCAATGTCCCACAAGTAGAGCAAAATATTATAATGAGGTTTGTCACCAATGAGTACATGTAAAATAGGGTACTGGCATCCAAAATAACGTTGTCTTCTATATTCAAATTCGTAGCACTGAGTTCAAATGTGTTTCACAGTTGAAAGCTCATAACAGCTAAAGCAGTCTGTTGAAGGTTTGCCTAATAGAAGGTGCCTGTGATTTTAGAAATTAATTTAGAAATACTATTGTAGCAGAAAACGAAAAATTTTTTAAAGATATTTGTGTTAGAAAGACAGCACTTCATCGCGAGACACACTGCCTGCCAGCACACAGGAGCCTTTCTGTCGTCAGTGGTAATACCAAAAACTGACAGTGCCCCCGAGTCTCCATAATGAATAAACAAATAAGAAAAAGCAATCAGAAAAATTGAAATGTAAATGCAAAGAAAAATTAATGACAAACACAATTTAAAAGTACACAGAGTAAGACTTAATATTGATACGCCCACATATAAGAAAAATAAATAAAGATATAGTTACAGTTAGAATAACCAAATCAAAATAAAATACTATAAATTGCCTATAAATATAATTTTAAAATATAACTGCCTGTGCGTAATATGTGTGTGACCAATGCGTAAACGATTCAGCATAACTTCAAATTTCCTAGGCATTCCCGAGAATGGTTCAATTTTTGGTTTAAGGATGTGCAATTTGTTATTTGTTTCATCATTCCAGTTTCTTTTCCATATTTATTGTAAAGTAAGATTTATTGTGTTTTTAATATCAGTCTATAAGCAAATATGATTTGGCCTATTAGCAAATATGACCATACGTATAATTTCAAAAACAAATATTAACAAAGTAAAATATTAATCGTCAATTTACAGAGACAAAGACAGTTCCTACTCTATTTTTATATAAAATTTTTTACAACTCTCATTAACGGCCGGATTGAGTTACCATTCCTTCCCCCAGTTCTAACATCAAGAAATTTAAATTGTTAATATATTAAATACTAAAAACATACTATATACTAAAAAAACACAAAATTTAAACGAAACTAGAACAATATATTCCAATTAATAATAATTTAAAATATATAAATTATAGTTAAGTTTGTACTACGGCTTATTTAATAAATAATTCTATTATGGGTTTGCATTTCTAAAATTTGAAGAAGGAGAATCTGGGTTTAAATTCCTGACATTAAATTTGTTCTTAATGAATAGTGCGTTGCTATAGAAACCATTGCTTTAAACTATGATTAATATAGCCAGCGAATAAATGAAGAAGAAAACGCGAGAATAGAAATGAATCGAATCAGATCAGACAAAGAATAAATGTGCGTATTATTGAAATCAATTTGTAAATAAATATAAAGTTTATAAACCTGTAAGACCATCAGGTCCAAAATTTTTATTAATTGTTACTACTCCGTTATAATTCAACAGTTTATTTTTTTGCAATTTTTCTTTTATTATTGGATTAAAAAATAAAAAATATTTATAAATTTCATAATATTTGATAGTTACATTTCATCCGGTAATGTTTTATCAGATTTTCTGTTAAAGAAAGCCATCAGATTTTCGTTGGGCTAACACATTTTATGGTAAAAATTACTCCAAGCATATTAATTTTTTGGACAAAACAAACATAAAATTAAATATTTATCGGACCTAAAAAAATTATCTTAAATTCAAACAGTTGAAAATTTAATGTTTTGTTTAAACACTTACTCTTACATTTTATCACCAAATTATCGCTCCAAGGTTTTCGAGAAAACAGATTTCGACTAGACATAAATCAAATCAAAGTTGTCTGATATTTAGTCGTAGTCAGGGTGGGCATAAGCCTTATCTATCCGACATATTTTTTCTAAATATCTAGTCTCCACAACGTGAAATAAACAATGTTATTGCAATAAAATTTTTTGTCATTACCATTATCATTATTCGATTAAAAATCCTTATTAATACCTAAAGAACTTTACATTTCTAAAACAAATTTCATATTCAAAATCGTTTACAATTTTTGTTTTAACAATCATTATTCTATGTAACCTGCAAAGAGTGTCATTTGGCTGTTTCCGATAAGCAATTAAGGACAGCGATTACACTAATGAACCAAATTAAACTTATTCGTAATCGAACCTACTAACTTAGAAACATTAACAATGGAGGAATAAAAGCAAAAATGCACAAGTCTTTTGTTGTCAACAATTATCATCTCGCATCCGTTACATGACCATTCCTTCAATGAATGACAAATGTTTAATATTCATCAATTGTTCTTGGTGGCGTATTAAGGAAAGACAATTAACTAATTAACCTACTCTTAAAGGTTAGTATAATATGTTAAGCAAAATCAACGCTGCTTTATTTGAGAAAATTTTGTAATTAACGAAAACTTCAACTCAAAAGTTACAAAATGAAGAGCTTAGTTACGTGAATTTGAAGAGTCTATTTGCAAAACTCAATTAACATTCATAAAAGAGGTAAGGTTTTAGAGTTTCAGAGTATGTTAAGGTCAACTTTTTGCATGTAATATTATATCGTTATACGAAGTTCTTACCTATAGGAGCTAGCCATTTTATATAGATTTTCTGTACGATTTAAAATATTGGTACAATTTATGCTTTTTCACCTTAATTCTTAGATTTTTAAATATAATTTAAAATAATTTTTAAACAACTTTAGACATAAATTAACTAAACATGTATCGCACCCCGGCAAGAAAAATCGACCATAAGTCAAAAAACAATAATTTTGAGGTTATGTCAACAAAAAATATGTATGAAGTGCCCCATCAAGCCATCAAGCTCAAAAAGCGTTATATCTCTATTTCGCAATTTACCCAGCTGAGGACAGCTGTGTCAGTTTTGTGTTTATTTACAAAATAAGTTTTACAGTATTCTTTAAGCTGATTTTTCTCGAATGCTTCATTTTAGAGTTATGACATAGTTCTTGCCAGGGTGCCACATATCAATACAAGATGAGCATACATTCGTGCTGCAGTTTACCACTATATAAAGCTTTCTAATTCTTCGTGGTTGGGAACGTATAGTGCATCTTTTTTTGCGGAGTTATCCAGCATCTGGCTACGACTGAGAGGGTCCTTAGTTCAAACCAACGAACATCTCTCACCAGAGCGTGTTCAAGCTCTGACAAAAAAAAATAAAAAATATTACTGTCCACAATCCTAATTCAATTGTTATTTCACTGCCACTAGAGAAAATCATCCTTGTAAAAAGTAAGATTGGATGGTAAGTCTTTAGATAAAGTGCTTTTCAATCGAAAAATAGTTGCCGGGATAGCCTGGTTAGTAGGGCGCTGGATTCACGTTTGTTAGAACGGGAGGTTCAAATCCAGCCGGCTGAAGATTCCCAGTGTAGCAAATGGCAACGGGTGCACGTTAAATCTTCCGGGACACAAAGTCCTCCATGTTTTCATAACAAATCAAACCTCCTGGGGTACTGTAATGGAGGTTGATCGTTCCATGGTTCAGGTCAAAATTACGATTTGTGGACGAATGAATGGATGTATGAATGAATGGGTCCGCCCAATAAACGAATGCGACGTATGGGCGCGGCAGAAGTCGAATTCTTGGCTAAAGATGGCGCCACAGGAAAACAAGAACAATCACATCCCCTCTGCCTTGATGGCCGAGGACATCAACAATAAAAAAATATGTTTGGAGAAAGAATTGCAATTTTTTTTTAAATTCAATTAAATGTAACTAACACGTTATTCCACAAACAACATCACCAAAAAATGGAATATTTCTAGACAAATTTTTGCTACATTTAAATATTTGTGGTACTACTGTGACTTTAGTAATTTACGATTTGTTCCATATATTATCGATGAAGTTAATCCTTCATCCATTCCACTTGCTCCATGAAACTACGGTTCAATTTAGTGGGAAATTTTTTTTAAATAATACCTTTATAAGATATGTTCGAATTCGCTCAATACTGTACTTACGTTCTGTTTCAAATAATAGAGAGGTTACTAATTAGAATGCTACACTGAACACCTTATAGAAACAACGTGTATAAGACGGTTACTAGCACAAACGGAAAAGAATACATTGATATTTATTTCGTTTCTACACATTAATATTTTCTAAATATGCGTCGAAAAATTAGGTTAACTATTCTTTTCTGGTTGACGATTTTTTTGTAATTGTAAAAACAAAACTTACTGACTTGAATTGTAACGATCTATTTCTATTCTAAACGAAAAAGTTATAGAAATTAAAAGAAAACAAAATGAAAGTGGAACTTCGAAAATGAGACTGATTTTAAACGAGGACAAATACAATATTTTTTTTAATGAAAAAATCTCCACGACTTGACAGTCAATTATCGACAAACATCGTGGTCAACCAAGCGCACTTCTATTTAAATCCAAAGAACAAACAAAAAGTAACAGAAAAAACCATTGTTTTTATTGCTATTTATGAACTTATCGACGATTCAATCGCTGCTTAACTAATTTGCGCCTTCTTTTAAACTCCATTATCGTCTGCCCGTGTGCACTGAAGAGAAGTCAAGCAAAAACGAAGCGAATTGAAGCGAATCTTTACAAATGTCAAGTTGAAATGGCAACAAGAAAAGAATTTATAGTAAATTAGGTCATTTAATTAAGCTTGAAGGAAGCTAAAGAAAACATCGTCTCCTGCAGTGAAAGGAAGTGAAATGATTACATTTTTTTACTCTTTTATTACACTCGAGTACAAATGCTATGTAACAAACGTAATGGAAATAATTTAGTTCCTCATTTTTTTGATCTTTAAGGTCGCAGACCTTGCATTTCTGATTGACCTTGACCTTCTGTGTATTTCACGTTTCGGAATTTCTTGTAAATATGACTAAGGAACAAGAAGAATATTAATATTTATATATCTTTCTTAGAGGTTAGTTCCGACACAAAGTTTAAATAAACAGTTGACGCAATTTGTAATGTGTGTCGCGTAATGGGATGTGCGGCGCAAGCAAAAACATCTTGTAATCGTTTACAATTATTGAATAAATAAAAAGAAGCAAAATAAAAGAACTTTTAACCTACAATTGTAAGTTTAATTAACAGCCAAACCGGAAATAAGATTTGGAAATTATATATATATATATATATATATATATATATATATATATATATATATATATATATATATATATATATATATATATATATATATATATATATATGAGAGAAGTGAAAAAGGAAAAAAAAGAAGAGAGAAAAATTAAAATGAAAAAATGATTAAAATATTCAAATTAAAAGAGAAAGCTAATGAAACAAAGCTACGAAAACATATAATATTGTCATCAGCACACACGATTATAGCAGCAAAAAAGTGCTTTCTAATATTGTATTAGAATAGCTAAAGCAAAATATATCAGTTTAATAGTGTGAGGGGCAACCAAAAAAAGGTGGATATAATTGCGAATTAAATTATGTGAGCTGACAACAATGTTATATTTTTCGTCAATTTATTTGTTTTCTAACTTTTTTTAAAATTTTGAAATATGTGATTACATTATTAATTATTTTTCCTAGTAATTTTTTTTTATAAATGTTCTTTCCCTTTTTATTTATTTCTTTGTATGTTTATCTAATAGTAAGGATTCTATATACTTGCAGTTAAGGTTAAAAATATAAGGATTGTTTAAAAACAGAAAAAGAAAAGAAAAAATTTCTAAAGTAACAAAATATATCAAATTTTAAAAAAAAGAAGAAAATTAAAAAAGCCGGAAAACAAAATAAGGAAATAATATCGCTGGTTCAAAACTAAAACGACACATCTGCAATGTTAACTCAATTGGAGATGTGTCGTTTTAGTTTTGAACCAGCGATATAATCTCGTAATCAGCTTTTATTCCGCACACGATTATATCCGCAAAAAAGAATGGAGAGATATCTCTCTTAAGAGAAATATTTTGATTTTGTTGATAAATATCATAAAAATATTAATACTGGTAATTTAAATATTATAAAAAAGTTTGAACTAAGAAATTTAATGTTAAAAGGCATAGCATTTAGACACATTTACCATATATCAATTAATAAAATTCTTAATGATCTCAAGAATTTTTGCTTAAAGATATCGTATAGATTCCTTTTACCTTAAGACAGTAACAGATTGGAAATAGGCGGTTTATTATTACTTTAAAAACTTAGTTTTTACTTATAAGAAAAATATAAAAAACAGTAACAATTAAACAAATATTTCTAAAAGCTATCGATCAATTATGCAACCGCAAAAATGTTTTTAACTATCCCCATACACAAAGCTAAAAATAATTATGCAATTTTCCAAAAAAAAAGGAGCACTCAAAAAAAAAAAAAAAAATTTAAACAAATAGAATTATTTTTGATCCATTCTAAAAAATAAAATGTAAAGCAAAAACAGAAAAAAACATAAAACGAAATTTATAAAGCGAGTAGCGAAATTTTTCAAGAATAATTTAAAATATTTTCGTAACAGGATTGCCAGATTACAAAATATGAAAACAGAAGCTCAAATTGAGGTAAAAGCGTAAAAAGAGGGGTTTTGTTATGTATATATATATATATATATATATATATATATATATATATATATATATCTGGTTTAAAAGATTGAAAAATATGTTAAATATTTACTTATTGTACGTTATTAAAAAATAACTTATTTGATTCGGTCAATCCTGTAATGTTAAAAAAGGGGGTAGTGAGTTCGATCCTAATATTATTAGGTCTAATAATATTTAAAAAATTTGAAAATAGTATTGATTAGTCAAAACCAACAAAACAATTTCCTAAATAAACAAAATGCCTAAAAAATCAAACAGAAATTTGCGTTATAATATAATAAAAGAAACAATATACTTTTTGTTAGCGTTTGAATTAAATGTTAAATATTAAAACATTAAATAAAAATAACAAAGAGGAAAAGTAAATTTCTGATAAACGGTAAAAGAAACGTCTTTTTAACAACCTCTTTCAATTTAAAAGTATTACCCTACAATAAATTTAACGTTTACCCATATATAAATCATTGCGAGGAAGGCGAATACCATATTTTTGTTTTAAAAAAAGTGATTATCAAATATTTTTTGTTATACCCTTTAGAACTGATTTACTTATAGTTTCAACCTAGACGCTTTTTGTTCAATACTTTTCATAATAATAATGACAGAGAAGGTTAAAAGCATTTTAAAGTAAATAGAAATTGTTTTAATTTCTCCATTATGCTCTCCATTTATCCATATCTCCAGAACTTAATAACATAAAAGAATTACCAGGGCTTAATATGTATTTTAATTATTCATGTGTCATGCTAACGGTTAAAAATCATTTTAAATCAAATATATCGAACCAAGAATAAAATATTAAATTATAAAATTTTTTACCAAAAGTAAAAATCATTTGCGAAAAACCATAGCATTTGGCAGCTTTGCCATACATCATTTTCAACTTGATATATTTTAGTTACTAAGGCCTCATTAACTTCTCTTTGAATTAAAAACTGAGTAACTACAGAAAGTATTCGATCGAGAAAAATTGTGGAAATAAATAAATGAATAAAAACAATTAAAGAACTTTCAAGAATAAGAAGAGAATAAACAAATATTTTTACAAATATAATAGTGGTAGCTGCCTTCGGTGATCTGCTCCTCTCAAAATTATCTTGTAGAACAGGGCTGTCCAACTGGCGGCCCGCGGGCCGCATACGGCCAGCTGACTTCTTATTCAGCATATTTCTTTTTTCGAAATTTTATGGTATCAAGAAGCATCCGAGACTACCATTCTTGGTCAAGCCGAGATCCCCGAAGTTTCCTCTTGATCGCTCTTTCACTCCTTTCATTGTATTGGGAGAAAAAGGTACAGGACATCTACAAGTCAAGAGCAAGTCCTACCCTGCACTCTGGTGTTATACAATAGTATTGCCTCGCGTTAGATAGGCAGTGAGAATCGAGTGTTCCAGGACCACCGGGAAACCCAGTATTTCATCACGAATAGAAAGGACAAACTCCAGTGCTTGATTTGTATGCAAGTTGTGGCTGTGTACGAAGTCAAAAGGCATTACGCGAGTCTTCACGAAGGGAGCCACAGTAAATATCAAGGAGAAGCAAGATCTCTTATAGTTTCAGAACTGAAGTCAAAACTGCAAAAACAAACTGGGATGTTTACTCAAGTAAAATCTTATCAGTGAAATGCTCTGCATGCTTCGTATGCAATTTCTCTTGAGCTTGCTAAAGCGAAAAAACCTTACACTGATGGCGTCGTTGTTAAAAAGTGGGCTGTATAAATGGCAAAAGCATTTGGTGATAGCAAAATGGCTAAGCATTTTGATTCAGTTTTCCCATTAAAATGTAAACAAATTGTTTTATAATCCTTCTGTTCCATTGTTTTATAAATAATAATTCAACTATTAATAATAATTCAACTATTATTATAAGAGGTTATTGTTCAACTTTTTCAAACTGCGGCCCGCCAGGTGATCAGTGACCAGAATTCTGGCCCGTGGGCTCTTTGCAGTTGGACAGCTCTGTTGTTGAACATACAAATTTTTATGGTAACCAAGCCGAATGCACTGCACAACTGTTTTGAAATATTCCAATATTTGAAATTCTTCAACCCCTCCTCAAGTCCATACACCTGAATTCGTTTTAAACAATAGGTTAAAAAAATTTTATCCGTCTAGCTGTTCCCTGCGGCTTTGACCGCGTGGAAGTACTTTGATTTGCGGCTCTGACCGCGTGGAAGTACTTTGATTTGCGGCTTTGACAGCATGGAAGTACTTTGATTTGCGGCTTTGATCGCATGGAAGTACTTTGATTTACGGCTCTGACCGCGTGGAAGTACTTTGATTTGTGGCTTTGACCGCGTGGAAGTACTTCGAATTCAATTTTAATTATTATCAAGACATCCGCGAGTTTCTCAAAGTACTATTGAATTTAAGGAATAATTTAAAGACTGTCTAGCAGCCAGAAAATCACACAAGTCACCGTAAGTATGAGTTCGGGATATTTTAGCATAGTAGGCAGCAGAAGTATTAAAACTATTACCTCTCAGTCGTAAAAGAAGATTTAAAAAAAAAAAAAAAAACTCACCACTATGTGTGCTGTAACTTATATGCTGTACTATACTTCCTCATTCACCTCTCGAAATAAATATATAGATAATAACAATATTAATGATATCAATAATAACTTAGATATTAACTCATGAAACGACCTAAAAATAAGCTGTGCAAGAAAGCGATTTTCGACTCAGATTTTTTTAATGTTTAACAATTCTAAACATGAACAATATTTTTCTTCTCAACTCAATAAAACATATCATTAGTAAATAAATAAATATTTAAGTATAACAGATATAGAGGTTTTTAATGCATTAAGTGACAAAAAAAATATATTTACGAAGAAGGCGGTTTCCAACTCCAAGGAAAAAAATCTTAACAATTCCTACATCAAACAATGTTTTTTTATTTCTCAAATAACAGAAATCTTTTTACGAAAGTTTGCTCTTATGCATATCACAAATAAAAAAATCGACTTAATAATATTAATCTCAAACATACATACAAAACGACATAGTTTTTTTTATTTTTAGAAAGTGGTTTCCGACAACGAATCAGAAAATATTCTCTTTATAAGTAATGTTTTTTTTTTTTATTTCTCAAAGCATAAAATGTTTTTTTTAAACTTAGTTTGCTAAATTACTTTTTAAGTGCATAAGCATATATTTTTGCGAGTATAATAATATTCTTCTTTTACAGAAGAAGTAACAAAATATTTTTTTGGGTGTAAACAATCAACGATTTCAACTCTAAAAAGTTCAAGTCCCCCACATAAAAATTTTTTTTCCTATCTCTAATCAATGAAGCCTTTTTTTTTTCAAAAGCTTTGCTTGCTAAAATGCATCATTACAAGGCTTCTGTTATTTCCGTCAATATTTATTTTCCTTTCAGCTAAACAGATTTTCAACTATTTATTTCTATTAGAACAAAAGTATAAAAGAACATTGTTTCAATAGAATTTTTCCTGGTTAAAAGAACACCACTTAAAGTGTTAACTTTACAAAAGCTTTTATTCTTTACAATGAATAGAGGAAATACATGTGTCTTAATAAGGGGAAATATTATTAAGACCTAGAGAAAATAACGAAGTAGAAAAAAAGTCTTTTGTGAAATTTTTTTCTATTGTTTCTTTTTGAGAGAACTAAAAAGTGCCATCACTAGAGAAAAATAAAGAAAACAGGTAAACATGGCGGCTTTAATTCCAATCATTATCCCATCATTTTGAAAAGGATTAGAAGAGAGTGAAAATATTCTTAGCACACGCAATGTTATCATCTGCAAAAGCATTTCGTTTTAAATGAAGGCATAGAAAATGCGAAGAATGTACTTTAAGAATTACGTTTACAGATTATCGAGGAATTTCTTGAAAGGAAATGTTGAAAATAAATACCAACTTTAAGTTAGACAAATATTTCTTATTTAAAAATATTGGAACACAAATAGTTTGGAAGTTTTTTTTAAAATTAACTTGTCTAATTTCTAAAATCCTGAAAGTTAATTCCAAATTTTTTTCATATAAACATAAGTTTGCAAATGCGCATTATATGTTAAATGATTATAAATGTAAAAAATATGCAGAAATATTTTAATAATTTAACAAGTGCCTAGCATAAATAAAATTAATTGTAAAAAAATAAATCTTTTTATATTTCACAAATTTACTTTTGTTTATTTACCCCTGAAACTTCGCAAAAATTTACTTTAGAGTTAAATCTAATGGGAAAATTACCGCGGTTGTATGGGTATCTTTGTCATCAATACAACCTTGCCAACCATACACTATCATAGGAACACTACAAATCAATTCCGTCTTCCCAAGTTCAAGTCTTCCCATGCATAAATTCCAATTTAGCATCCAAAATATTTAAAGTGGTAGTAAATTTTGTGATTAGAGAATATTTGATAAACAAAGATTTAAAAAAAAAAACAGAACATATTAGCAAACTTAACTTAGATAAAAGACCTAATTCTCATGTGGCAAAATTCTGCTTACTTTAATTGCTATTTCAATACTATTTTAAATATTTTGGGTGCTAAGTTGATATCTAATGTACCTCGTGTCTAAAAATTACTTTCGTTTTTTTCCAACTAAAGGAGAGTATACAGTATTTCAAGTTCACGTTTATAAAGTGCATGTACGCGTAACCCACGGAGTTTAAACTGGTCAAAATAACCCCAGTTAAAAAAAATTGAAGACTATTAAAGAATTTGATATGTATTTGAAATTTTTTAATGTTTATTATTATGGTTTCAATGAAATAAGTTTAGGTATTTGACTGAGTAAGCTTTAAAAATAAAAATTTAAAATAATTAAGTGCAATCGACCATTTGGTTTTGATGAAACTGAACGACACGCATCTGATACTTTATTACTAGAATTTTGCTTCAAGTATATTTGATGCAAAATTCTAGTTGAAAACAAAATCAATCAAATAACCAAAATAAAAGTCGTATTTAGTTAATGATTTCATTGGGTGAATAAAAAGAGCTTGAAATGTTTAGTTATATTGTTTTAAATTCATCCTTAAAATTTTGAACACGTATTACATTTCGTAGGCTAAATTACAGCAGTTTATGTTTTTAATTTTTTTAAAGTTTAAATTGTAGGGAAAATATTCAATTTTGAACACAGGACTCAATTTTTATCCCAATTGATATCTGCTTAGACAATTTAAACTAAAACCCTCATTCAGATGAATGTGATAAAGCCCTTATCTCTGGGCTTGTGCACAGTTAAGGAATTTATTTAAGTATTTGAATTCAATTTCCTCTGCCAGTTTTCTTTTCGTTCGACGAAAATCTTCGTGCAAAATTTGGTTTAATCACTGGAAGGCCAGAACAAAATAAGTTCTTGAGGTTAAAAATTCTATTTTAAAACGCATTATTCAGATCATCGTATCATTAACAAGCGACACTTCCAGCTATGGCACCCTTTCCACACACGGCACAAATGCCACAAGCAGTTTTTGCTGTCTAAGAGCCTCGATAAATCAAAGAAACGAAAATGTCCATTTTTCTAAACTTGGCATTCAATTTTAATGATCTAAATATTAACTCAAACAAAAAGTTATAGATTCCAGTAGAGCAAAACATCCTCTCTTGAACGATCTAATCTAAACCCTTATGCCAAAAACATTCAATAACATGCCAATAGTCAAAATTTAAAGTAACGACCGGAACTTAAATACTAACGCAATAAAGAAGATACAGATAGGTTCTGTTGTTTTCACGTCTAAGTAAAGCTTTGTCCAAAAGTCAAATTAGATTTGTTTTCACAAAATGTAAAATTTTTTTGTTCTTACGAATTATTTTCATTAAATGAGGTTCTAAGATTTTATTTCATTTCATAACCGTCGTTGAACAGCCGACCCAATTTTGAGTTCACGACTAAACAATGTTCAACTCTGTAGCCTTGTAATTTTGAACCCAATATAGAAGACTATGGATCAAGTATTGGGAGAAATTTCCATCGTGGAGGACTTTTTGATGGAACTAAACCACATTTGCGTTACATAAAGAAATCCACGAAAATCTCCAACAGTTAGCTTGACAGCTAGAGGACTAACCCATGGTCCGTAGTTTATTTCAGCACTGTGGTCGATGCGAGTCTGGTACGGAATTCGTATTGATCAGCTGTCGGATTCGAACCTGGTTCACCTCATTGGGACGTGAGCGTTCTATCCCCAGAGCCACCACGGCTTCTTTATTAATATTTGGGATAAGATCAAAAATCACAATAGAAAAATCAAATCAAAAATCCCAATAAACAGTTCAATAGATATGTGAGGACTTTGGCAATTGCTTCAATATGTTTTTTTTTTATTTCCAATGAGCTGCACAATCAGTCTTCCCGATGAACAGACCTAGTGCGTTCTCCAGAAGTGGTATTCACTTTTTCAGGACCACCACAATGGGTGAGATACCGTTGGCCATGTTAATTTGGACGTCTAGTTTCTGCCACACTAGATGGCAGCACTGAGACTCTATTTGGATGCTAAAGTGCACTAGGAATTTAATTTACTTCAATATGTAAAACGTCAATAATTTTTTTGCGAAGGGCCTCAGTTAAATCAAGAGATAATATGCAACCATTTTTTTATTATTCCCATATAAAACTTTTAATTGTTCAAGAAAAGCACAAACAACAGGTTTTATTCATCTGTGTGGAAAAATAAATTTAAAATCATTCTTTTTATATTTAGCAAACTAAAAAATAGAGATTATTTTTTATATTAATTTTAACATTTTCATGTTACTTAAGTTTTAGTTGGACTGAGGGGCTGCCCATCAATAATGGTACAATTTTTTAACATTTTGATTCCGCCTTTCCGTTTGTCAGGAAGTGTCACATTTTACAATATCCCACTTCTTATGTCATGTTAAAAAGCATAAGTATGTACTTGCAGTTATATATGTTATAATATGCGTAAAAAACACAACTCTGTAGATTAAATTAACTTTTGTGTTTTCAAACTTTTTATGTGCTTTAACGACATTTGTGTGCATTATTTTGAAGGATATAAGATTTTACAACAAAAAACATAATTAATATAATATACTGCAATAGATATCACTCGGTTAATTTCATGAGTAGTTGAAACTTGAATCATTACATCGATAATTGCTTGTTGATTTTATTTTCTCAGAGAGATTTATTTTTTGTAAAAGTCTCTTTCCTTTCAATGTTGATTTAACCTTACAAGACATCATCAGTATAAATGTTTCGCATCCGAAACAAAATTATCGGAAGAAAAATCATTTTTATATTTTTTTAAAATAAACGAAGCGGAAAAAAAATATTAAATTAAATCTCTCTATTCTAAAAAAAAGTTTTTGCAGTTAATTTTGTCCCCTGAAAAACTTTTTAACTACGTGATGAAAATCTAAGATTAAGGAATCAATTCATTCAGAATCTTTCAGGGAAGACATTTAGGGCATTCAAATCTTTTACATAATTTTAAATTTTTATTTATTTTAGTTTTAAAGCACGATTTTGCAGTTAATAATGAAGAATAACCGCCGTTCACAACAGCCAATCACATGTCTGAAAACGGCAAGCTTAAGAAAGCGATTTACAAGTCTGAATTTTCTTTTTCAGAGATGCAACCAATCACAAAATAGTTAGAATTTCATTCTTCAGTTTTACAACATCTCAACTTATTTCGTATTGATATATTGATTAATCTGATTATTTGTTTTCTAAAACGTTAATTCGTAAGTTTAATCTGGTTTTAAATCTTAATTCGATTTGTTTATTTACAAGTAATGCCTAAAAAGAAAAGACCTAACATTACTAAAAAGTCGCAACTCAATGCGAAAGCTAATCGAAAGCGGGAAAAACGTAAACTTCATAGTATAGAAGAAAATAATGCTCTTTTGCTTATACAACCTAATGATGATTCAACTAACAAAAAAAAAGTTAAACTAACAAAGGTTGAGCTAAAAGAGAATGTGTGTAATTGCTACACAGTCGCAACAACATCGACTTTCATTTGCCCACATCAAACCAGACCTGTAAATACAGAAAATGTGGTTGGAATGCACACTGTACCAATTCGCTTTCGCAATGTTGACAATGATATGGACCAAAATCCTAATCCACCTATTTTAAAATCAAAACAACATGAGTTTGCTGGTGATTTATCGAAATTGTTACCTATCAAAGTGGCAAAACATAGTCTTGGCAAAATGTTTTCAAAATGCAGTTATTGTGGAGCTTTGAGATTTGCTTCTGCAAAAGGGCGCTCTGTTAATTCTTGCTGCCATAATGATAACATACATATACCTCCGCTGCATGAATATCCTTTATTTTTGAAAAACTTACTTCTTTCTGATGAGCAAGAAGCAAAATTATTTAGGCAAAATATCCGTGTATACAATTCATCATTTGCGTTTGCCACTTTTAGTGCTAAATTTCTTCCAGATGAAAGCAGAGGTCCACCGTTGATAAAAATTCAAGGACAAGTATATCACCATGCGACAACATCCCTAAATTCAGCAACCTATGCTCCAAGGAATGGACAAATATATATTTATGACAGTGTTGAGGAGGCTATTAAACTACGCATGAATTTAGACAATCTTCAGTTGACAAGGCATATTGAAAAATTATTAAGGGAAGTCAATCCATATGCACAGAAATATCGGATGCTCAGAGATTTAACTATTCATGATAGTGAATTTGTTTCACACAGATTTTTTAATCTGCCTATTGATCTAAGTGACGATGGGATTTGTATTTTAAAAAAATGTGATAAGATTCGCTTAAAAAATGTTGACGTTATTATATGGGACGAAGCAAGTATGATTCCCAGAAAAGCAATAGAAATGATCGATAGAACTTTTCGTGATCTTCTAGCTAATGAGATACCATTTGGTGGTAAGATAATCATTTTAGGTGGAGATTTTCGACAAGTGTTACCTGTCGTTAAAAAAGCTACACATATGCAGGTTATTAATGAAACTATAAAATACTCTTTTCTTTGGCCATTTTTTGAAATCCTCCATTTGACAATTAATATGAGAGTTAAAGCTGGTAACCAAGAATTTGCCAATTGGTTGTTGACAATTGGCAATGGAGAACTTTTACATCTTGATGCAAGCACTCCTGATCTTTATTGTAAAGATATCATTTCTTGGTTTTTTGAAAAAATCGATTGTCTTAATACTAACTTCATTAATCACATCATATTATCACCGCAAAAAGATGAAGTTAACAAAGTTAATGAAAATATTTTATCACGTGTGCCAGGTGAAGAGGTTATAAGTTATAGTATTGATAAGGCCACACTATATGGAGTAGATAAATCAGACGGGAGAGAAGAAGAAGCTACTTTAAGGTATTCTATTGAATATTTAAACTCCATAAATCTCCCGGGACTGCCACCTCATCAGCTCAAATTAAAAGTTGGATGCATTGTAATGCTGATCAGGAACATATCTATTGTTGATGGCCTTTGCAATGGAACTCGATTGACTGTTCTTAAAATAGGGAAAAGAGTATTGACTTGCCAAATTGCTACTGGTAATAAAAATGGTAGTATTGTCAATCTTCCAAGAATAGAATTAAATACATTATCAAGTAATTCTTCCTTACCATTTGTGCTTTATCGACGACAATTTCCTGTTAGATTAGCTTATGCCTTAACAATTAATAAGGCCCAGGGCCAAACCTTCGATAAAGTTGGGCTATATATTGAACGGCCTATTTTTTCTCATGGTCAATTATATGTGGCATTGTCAAGATGCACAACGAAGGAGAACATTAAAATATTTATTAAAGATGATCCTGTCATTAACAATATTGTATATAGAGAAATATTATAACATATATATATAATGTCAAATTTATAAATGTATTTAGCGTAAAGAAAATGCTATTGGTGCATTGTTTATTTTAATTACGCAAAATTAATGTTTTCATTTATAGTTATTTTGCTGAATATTATTAAAATATTTTTTTAAAAATTACCCTGTTCTTAACAATATTGCTTATTGAAAAATATTATAGTGTTTGCATATATATATATATATATATATATATATATTGAATTAAATGTGTTAAAAATATATTCATTTCTTTGGGACAAAGTCTGTATTATTGTGATTATCATTTTTTTTAAACAAGTTTCATATTAAGATTATATCTGCACATTGATGTTAATTTCTGACAATTTTGGCTCATTTAGAGAACAAATAGGACATAGAAGGAACTGTAGTCAACGAAAAAAAGTGACATTGATATTGACACACTGCTTATTCTGCATTTAAGAAAATTAATTCTTTTCGATGATAACAGTTAATATTCAGTTTAATATTGAAATATATGAAATCAAAGCATTCTTGGTTTTGCGAAGCAAACCAAGCAAGAATTGCGAAGCAATTCTCCGGGGGTTGGCGAGCGTCAGCGAGCAGGGGGCGGAGCCCTCTAGTGATGTAAAAAGTAATTAATCAATTAACTTTAAATGATTTTATTTAAATCAAAATGTGTAATGTTATATTTCTTGCTACCTCTCCTAACAATCACATTTTCCTGACTTTTCCTCTTCAATCAGGACTTTATTTGTGTATGGCTCATAAAATATTGAAGAAAAAAATAATTATAACGAATGAAAACTGTTCAATACCACTTTTAATAAAGAAATTCAGTTAAATGATATTTTCTTCGTAACATCTGAAAAATTATATTAAAGCCCGCTATTTGTACGAAAATATACTTGACTGTTTATGTTTATCGTTTATGAATATTTAAGGAATTATTCTCCTGTTTTGAATCATGTTAATTTTACTGTTCTGTAAAAAAACAAAAATTTTCTTTTCTTAGTTGCCGATTTTCAAACCTCAAGGTTGGTAGAAAATGCATAATTTTTAAAGAATTGTTTTCAAGTTAGACAATAAATATAAGATAAATAATTTTGTGTTCTAATTAAATTTAGGTATTATTTGGAAAAACAAGTTCTGATAAGATTAGTTCAAGCATTTTCCATGTTAATTTATATTTAAAAAATAATCAAATAATATTAATATCAGTAACTACCACTTCTTTTAATGAAAAAATTAAAGTAGATAAATGTATAGTTCTAATAGCGTTATTGTTTGTGTACTTCTTTAAACTTTTATTAATGAAATGCTAATGTACGATAGAATTCGTTAGCATGATTATAACAGAAGAGATTAAATTAATTTCAATGATTCACGTTAAGTTCATAAAGAAAAGATTTTATATACCACTTTTCTCAGCTCTTTCGCAGAAGTAAAGTTGTGTAATTTTTAATATATTATTTTCAAATTTAACGATAAGAAGAAGAAAAATCACTATGTTTAAAATAGTTTTGTGTAAATTTCAGAATAACTATTTATAAGAAATTAATCTTATTTACCCATTATTAAAAAGCATTCTAGCAACTATTATTTAAACTAATTTTCCAACACACAATGAGAAAAAGTCAAACTTTTATCAAATTTTAAAATAAGCAAGAAATTTTTATAAGAAGATTAAGTAAATTTTAAACAAAACTTTTTAGTCAGGAGCTTGAGGCATGGGTGAAAGCCCTTATATAGCTAGACGTGAAAATTGCGTATACTAATATTGCGGATTTTACCTATTGATGGCTGTGCCGCTTAATACATTTTTCTTACAGATCAAAATAATTTTTTCTCAACAAAACTATCACAAACTTTTTCTGTATTCTTTCTTTTCTTTTTTTAAACAAAAAGAAGAAAGACTTGTTTAATAATGTTTGAAACTGTTCTGACATTCTTTCAATCTTATTGCTCTTTTTTTTCCCTGGAGTCAAAACCGAAGGGTTGTGGGATGGGCGAAGCACAGGAAGGGCAGTTAAAAGAAGTATGGGAGCTTAAATTGTGTAATTTGAGAGTGGAATTTTTTTCCAGAATATTTCAACCTTTGAATTTTAGAATAATCAAATCATATTAAGACTGTTACACTAAACAGCTGATTGAGTAATCATTTCTTTTTCTCGATTCCGGTGACCTGCAAATTTCTTCTAAGGCAAAAATAAGTTTACAGGAAGCATCTTTCTACAGTATTGGGCGATGACAACTGAAATGCATTACAAATGAGTTAATGAAGCTAGCTTCTCGGTATCCAGCGGGAACATTGGCCCTTCAGAATAAAATTGCGAGGCATCTTTCGAAGTTGATTGCGACTGTAACTTTTCAATTTCTGATTTAATGCCTGCTCCCGATGAAAGTGATGAAAAGATGAAGGGAGTAAAAAAAAATCAGAGCCAGAGAGAAATTATTAACCACTAAATAAAAGTAGTCAGGAAAATGACAGATTCTCTTGGGACAAACAAATTATTGACAGAAAAAATTAATTTAAACGAAGTTTTTGTAAATAATACCCTCTGCGTATATTCTAGAAATGCTTACACCGGTTGAGATAAAAAAAAAAAATAAGATATTGAAAAACTTATAGGAAGTTTTGAAGCTAGTTATTATTGGAAACATTGTTTGGGACATGCCAGGAAAATGACATTTTGAAGTTCAAATAAATTTTTTAACTATACAAAACAGTCAATGCTAGTGCAAAGTTATTTTAAAATGCTAAGAGCAATGCTATTTATTAATTTTTTTTTAAAAAAAAAGTTCTTTTAGTATTATAGTATTAGATCTTGGAGCAAGGGACAGTGAATTGTCATATTTCGTGAGAATCACCCATATATATATATATATATATATATAAATAATTGAAATGGTTTTACTATACGTTTTTTTTTTTTTTTTTTACCGGGAAACAATAAGACCTGGGTATAGCACGTAAATCTTATGCAGTTTTGTTAGTAGTGGAACTTATTAGTGTCTACATATGGATTAATTTAGAGTAACAGTGAAAAACATTAGTTGCATACCTCTGTTAAACGGAATGAATCCAAAAACATCCATGACAAGAGATAATCAGAAAACATCCTTTTTCAAAACGTGATAGAAGAACGTGTTTTGGGGAGAGAGAAGATGAAGATGTGTACTCCGCAGCAATTCATCATCTGTTCACTCCACCAAATCCTGTCAACCACATCCAGGTGACTGCACTATAACTGCCACTAACAAACGGAGGTAAGGTTGCATGTGTTGGCGATATTATTGCCCCGCATTTCTTTATCAATGTGTCGCCAAATGATTAGTGATTGCTATGAATAATTAGTTACAGTTTATTAAGCTAGATTTTGATAACAATCTCGCGATTACAAGTTTTTTTTTTTTTTACGATTTTAAAAAACTTTATTTATTCCATGTTTGTTTTTATCAAATGTGGAGATATAATGTGATCAATTTCTTATAAGTTCTTTCTTTAAATATTTACTAATGTTTTAAATATATCTAGTATTTCTTTTAAACATTAAATTTTTATCTTTATTTTGAAGTGATAGGCTAAGTTGAATGAATACTTTTTTTAACAAAAAAAAACATTGTTTTTCTTATATTAGTCCCAGGATGTAGGACTACAACCAGGTGAGTGCACTATAACTGCCACTAAGAAAGAAAAGTAAATCAAATTATATTGAAACTAATTTTAACCTTATTTCTATTCATTCTTAGACATATTTGTAAATTTTTTTAAAACTTAGATTAAGCCATAGTAATATTAAATTAAGAACTGAGCTAAAATCTAACTTTGAAAAAAATATGTTTTTAATATGTATTTAATATTAAATATTTTTAATAAAACAGAATTTGGCTTTTATTTTATAGAGTTGTCTGAACAATTAATATCAAGTGTCAACCAACACAGAGTTGATATTTTTTATGTGGACCACTTGAGGAACTTTAGAAGAGCACATTTTACAACTGTTTTAAAAAATAATATTGGATAGACAACTAGTTTTTTTTTTTGTTTTTTTTTTTTTTAATTGGACAGATATTGATATTGAACAGATTCTTGTTATCGATATTTTTTCTTTCTTTCTTATTGCGATTTATAATATTTTCGAGGCACATTTTCTGTTAAAGAAAAGAGGGCACTTTTTTTCATTTATCCGATTTACGAATTTTACTTGCTCTTATGTCTATAGATATGTGGTCAGAATTATGAATGTCTATGGATATGTGGTCAGAATTGTGGATGTCTATGGATATGTGGTCAGAATTATGAATGTCTATGGATATGTGGTCAGAATTATGAATGTCTATGGATATGTGGTCAGAATTATGAATGTCTATGGATATGTGGTCAGAATTGTGGATGTCTATGGATATGTGATCATTAACGATACAAGAAGCCTTCTTAGATACTCTTTCTGATTGAGATTTGGAAGATGTAGATATTAGTCAGAGCTTGATAAATAGAAGATTTAATTGATAAGAAAAACATAGATAAAAATATTCCACGGCCAGTCATTCTATTTTTATATCTGTAGAGTATTAGATATACGAATCATTTTAAAAAGTTATAAGAGCATATGAAAAAATCAAATTCAACGATCAAGTGCAAATTGAAAAAAAAATAAAAAAAACCTTTCATGAAGTTGAAAAAGAAAGTGAAATTAGATTAGCCAAAATAACTGAGTAGCTCGGAACGATTTTGCAAAAATGTATGACTTGTGCTCCGATGGATGTATTTTACACACAATTCATGCTTGGAAAATATGTATTAGAATATCTCTTCAATATATAGTTTTAAGCTTAATTAAAAGTGCAAGCTGTTAATAGATTTTGAAAAATGATATTTTACTGTTTTCTGGAAGTGGATTCCACTTTATTCTAGCCAAAGATATGAACCGGAAGGCACCCTCATTAAAAAAAAGCTCCAGCCGAAGGATTATGTTTCAAAAATGAAACATTGTTAAAAAGTCTATTAAATTTTTTTTAATATTTTACTGTCTTTAGATACTTTTTAGTAGTGAGCTAATCAAATATCAAGTTATTTTGGATAATCCTTTCCTATTTTGGCGTTTAAATGGTTAATACAAGGAACAGTAATGTAGTAAGATAAAAAGTAAAAATATAATGAGACATACACTACACGATAGCTCAAGACACCAATGTCAATGAGTTGACCATTAATAGTCAACTCATTTATTTACCATTTTCAAACCTCCGAAGGAAAACTCTCTTTAATATATATTTACAGAACCCAGTTTAAATCATGTTAATTTTTTCCATCTGTGGCGTAACTACCACTATAAATATTAAATACCAATTCACTAGTATATAAAACATGGGTTGAAAAGAAATTTAAAGACTTCCCTTCACATCTAGCATCCTAAACTCTCAGAAAAAAAAGGCTAATACGCACTAACTACACTTAATCAAAACAAAGATAGTTTTTTATAACATTTAATAAAAATATATTTTTATAATTTTCTTTAAATTTATATTTAAAATGTAATAGTTAAATAAATGGAAAAATTTCAATAAAAGACACTTTTTTCTATATTGGAAGATAATTTTTTTGCATGCTCTATGTTGTAGGTATTGAGGTTATTCAGTGATTTTCGGCAGAAAAAAACGTCTTTTTTTGGATTGGCGGTGATAAAAATCACACTTAAACTTGCCAGTAGTTTATCAGTTAGAGTTTCTGGCCTATAAATTAGTCTAATGAAGCTAGAACACAAGACTATCGTAGTCTAATAAAGCAAGAACACTAGATTATCGTAGTCTAATGAAGCTAGAATATTACACTAACGTTTCGATACTTTTCCTTACTTATCGTTCAGTCGAATTGCAAACTTAATAAGTAAATGAATGAGTAATCAACATGACAGTAATGAGTAATCAACAACAATAATTTTTTAGTTCATAAATGTGGACTAAAAATATTATTATATGATATTTTAGAAATGTGCGCTTATGTGTGTGAGATATTGATGTCTAACTCTTTTCTAATTACAGTTATGCATAATTTAAATATTTTGTTCAAATATATTTTCTAAACTTCATTTCTTCATCTGTAATGCTATAATATAAAATGTAATTTTAAAGGAAAAAGTTTTAATTCTATTTGTACATAATGAAATAGAACAGTGGTTTATGATTTGTTTTGGCAGTTGAACCCTAAATAATGAACCCTAAATAATTTGACGGCATCTCAAAACTTAATGAATACATTGTGTCTGCAATTATGCACATATTAATTTACAAAAGACTAATAATTAATTTAAAAAAAATGTAATAATCTAATTTTTATTAATTATTTTGAAAATATTTAGTGAATGAATTTTTTTTAATCTTACCATTTAATCAATATTATTGTTAAAATTTGTTCTTATATCAGACAATTGACTTCATAGATCTAGTCAGGCCCTGAATTTGATTTTAATGCATGTGTAAACTGAAAATGAATGAACTGAAATATAGTTTACATTCAAATAAAAACGAAAAAGGGAAAAAAATTGAGCATGGTTAACAGAGAAACATACTTTCTCATTGTTGAATTAGGTTATTTTTATTCCACTCCAAATACTAAATAATTTTTTTCAAAATTCATTTATAATAATTGCGATTAGAAAAAAAAAACATTGTATTGAAATTTCTTCCTTCACGAGCGTTTCAATCAAACAATTTCATATAAATAATGGGAATATTAAATAAATAATGAATTAATAATTGGCTATAAAATTAATTATTGGTTTCGAAAATCATTTCTGGTTGAAAAAATTCCTAGCTCTCGGAACTCCTGTAACCCTTTCATGGAACCCTAGGGTTCCGTTACCATTTGGGAACTGCTGAAATAGAATATATATATAATTAAATTAACATTTACTTATACTAATAAATTATCTATCATTACATCGATAATATACTTATACTAATAAATTATTATAAATATCGTTAAACAATTATAGTTTTAATGTTACCCTCTTCATCCTTAGAGAAATAATAGAAATTACTCTTTTCGGAAGAAAAGTGATTGAAATTCCTATTGAGACGGGGAACAACGAGAAATTTTTTTACATGCTCTAAACTGCAATTTGTTTTTTAAAAATAGACCTGATAAACACTTGCCACGTGATGAATAAAAAAAAATAATGATAAAAATACTTCAATGTAGAAAGACTCTGGAAAACAAACTTTTCATTGAAATATCCAATAGTATCCATTAAAACTTTTGATCATTCGGATGAAAATATCAATTTCTGATGTAAAGATTCACGTGGAAGGAGAGTTCTTTAACAATTTCTAATATTTCAAAGTTGTGATGTATACATTAAACATATTTTGCCTCACCAAATACTTTTAAATTAAGCTCTTTAAAGTCAGTATGTTAAACTAAATTTAGTCACATATTCATATTATTTTTATTCATGAATTAATTTTTTATAGCCGTAGATTATTTCTAATGAAAAAAAATTTTTAAATATAAATTAATTCAGGTGGAAAAAAAAAGTTTGCAAAAAGTGGCTTTTATATGAAAAGGACCTATCAATATCAGTCAGAGACTCACTAAGTTGGAGGAAAAGGTGACTGAGTTATATGAATCTACCGGCCATTGGCTACTAAATGAAAATTTACATTTTGAGAGCTAATGGAAAATGTTTTTCTATAAGTTCTTGAGGAACAAAAATATCCTGTTTTTCTCTAATTCTTCTTCAAAAAAGAAAAATATATATATATATGTCCCTTTGATTTGAGTGCTAATAGGATAGGAAACTACGTTAAAAAAAATAAGTTTCTGAATATTATTTTTATCTTATGTAAATGTTTTTTAAGAAAATCTAAACATGATGCTGTGTTTGCTTTTTCGATAAAAATAAGTTCTAAATCAACAGATTAGAGATACGCCTAAAAATTCTTACCCGCTCCAAATCTTATTTCGAAACTATAAACAGGAAACAAATAATCGAAATCACTTAAACAGCCATAACCCCCATTCAAAATACTCTTCGCTTGTTTTCATTGAAATCTTCATCAGTTGTAGAATCGACATGCATTGTTGCACTCTCAGCCGACACGGTTTTTGAGCACTCGGATACAATTGGTTACAAAAAGCGCCTTTTACGAGGCCCAATTAAACAGCGCAGGATCATGAAGGTAGGGCATCCACTATGGGAAAGAAAGAAAAATGATTTTTTTTGGGCAGGAATTTCGGAAGACAGGACACCGTTTAATTGGATAAATTGATTACTCTCACCATCTGACGTAACTACAAATGTGGTGTCCTAACACAGGATGGACTGGAAAAATAAGCGGTGAATAATAAAAATGCGATACAGTTTATCCATATATTTTTTTTTTTACGAAGTTTCTCTTTTGACCCTTTCAGTAAACAGTAAATAATTTTCATTTGTTTTTGTGAAATATGATCGAGTGGATTTTTATTGGTTTCAATGAAAGAAAAAAAAAACGCATAAATCGTAGGAAAATTTCATTTTTTTAAAAGAGAAAATTTATTATTTTATAACCTTTTTAAAAATAAACAATCTTGTTTCAGGGTTAAAAGTGGCAAAGAAAATGAAAAGATAGAGAAAAAAGGGAATAAAATTTACAAATTAGGTAAAAAAAAAAAAAAAAAACATAAGTATTTCCTGTTAAAATAAGCATAAGAAGACACACCAATAGATGCCTCCCTTGTTTTTTCATTTAAACTGTAAAAGCTGAGATATAATACCTATCCAAATTTGTTGTTGAATATTTCTAACACTGAGGATATTTTACGTCAGCACCGTGATCGGTGCGAATTGGGTGCGTAATTCGTATCGGCGTGCCATCGCTGGGATATAACACGGGTCATCTCATTGAGAAGATATCGCTCTACCCTTGATGCTACCACGGCTCAAGTTTACTTAATTATCAACATTATTTATGAAAATATGAATTTTTATCTATGATGATAGACATCGAAGCCTAACTAGGCTTAGCTATCGACCCCAGCCACTACCTCCTACATCAAAAAGCCTCCACACCGTCCACAAGTAGTCCGCGCAGACTACCTAAAAAGTGAACCAGTTGTGCGCATGAACCCAAAACCTTTTATAAAAGTAATTGAGAGAAATTCATCATGTATATTTGAGAATTGAATCTGTTGTGGTTGACAAGTGAATAAGGCAAACCAATAATATTCATAAATAAAACAAATTTTTAGTCATATATTTGCTACCACTTTCTTACTTTAACTAGATTTTGTATTAAGTGACTCGTTCGGAAAGTGGATATCCTTCACAGTGGTCTGATCGGACTACCTATAAAAAACCGTGTGGAGGCTTTCAGTTATAGGAGGCGTTGCTCCAGCGCAAGTTCAAGATCATCGTCGATTCTTTGTCGCAATCTTCTTGTCGAATTGATTTGACAAACTGATCATATTTAATACCACGTAGGTTTCCCAATACTCTTTACTGATTGAACAAGAATACTGATTGCGGTCGACAATTTGCTAAGTAATTTTAAACCTCTTGTCGGATTAGTTTAACTAACTAATCACGTAAGCTTGCAAAAGAGGAATGCATGTTTTTAGCTGTAAAATAAAGGTACTTATGGTTTCCTAAGAAGATTTACATAAATCTATCAATTGCATAAGATATTTTTATAATATTTAACGCCTATTCCCTTCGGTTTCATATTAATATTCTGTCTGTGCTGTGTGTATGTTTTATAAACAAACTAATTTTATTTTACGATATATTGTATACATGTATCCAAAATTTATGATTCTTGCTTTATACTGCACTGTAAAAGTAATTTTACTGATTCTTATGGGTATCATATCTTACTGTGATAATTAATCTTGTGTTGCTGAATAACAAACATAGTTGCAGCTACTTTACACAAATATCTTAATAAAAGAACATTAACACCTAACATGCTCAAAGTTTACATCAAAATCACACGCCTTTACACGTTCAATATTTCCGCTACCAAAAACTCCGATGTTGGCGCGTTTTAAAATCGTCTGTATTTGTTTACAATTGGTAACGAGATGTCGAGTGCTAATAGTCTTCTTCAATGTTGCTTTTCTTTCGCCTTTAAAATATGTATGTATGTTTTTAGTTGTATAATAAGGATATTTATATTTTAATTTTCAATTCTCTATAAACTGTATTAGATAATTTAATGATGTATAATTTCTATTCGCTACTGTTCAGTTGAGCCTAGTTTATCTTAAGATTCTATCTGCAATAATAAATTTTGGGTGAGTAAATTATATAAGAGGATATTTATGATTGCAGCAAAATAATGTACATTAAATGAAAAAAAAAAAACTAATAAAGAAAATTTGGACGAAAATAGAAATCAAAATTTAATTAAATTGTCCATAAAATGATCGTGTCGACGAAGTTATTTGTTCAAATGAACTGTTGGAAAAGTGATCGAATCAGATGATGAGAGCTGTCGGTGAAGTGAGATCGGCGATATGGACGCTGTCCAATTTAAATCTGTACAGTTTGAAGGTTCCAAAAAACATGTGGCTGTACATTCTGTAGTTCATCGGTTAGTATCAAACCAGAAAACTCTAAAGAGTCAATCTGCTCGATGTCCAAAAGAAAATTTTTGATACGTATGCACTTTTCATGTACTACGCATGTTCTTTTCATGTTTCAGTAAAATATCTCTGATGGGTTAAGGCTCCACAATTTCGTAACCAACGGTATGATAGTGTCAATGTGGACAACATTGCGCTCCAACCAACTTTACTTCCCAAACAAGCTGGTATCCATCGATCTGAAGCTGGGTTCCGATGCCAAGGATACTCCAGTCCTTAACAATGACAACTCAGTGCCTTAACCACGGAGTCATCGAGGCTCTTTGATGTTTTTATTCGCAAAAAATAAGGATCTTAGAAATCAAAATGTTCAAAACGAACTTGTACAAAAGATTTTCAACTATGGTAGCAAAGGTTCTGACAGTCTTCATTGGCAATAATTCGAAAAAGAACACGGAAAAGTAACATCTGATGGAATGGGTGGGTGAACTAAAAGATTAGCTGACATTACTGTCAGTCAGGGATGAGATGTTCCTAATATGCTCTTGCGTCAGCAGTCAAAAGAAACTGAAAAAGTATTTTTAAAATTTATGAAATAAATTTAGAATGTATAGATAATGTAGAAAAATAAGCAGCGAAGGACTTAAGCATAAAAAATCCAGAAATGCTTGAAATTATGACTGGAGGTTTCATACACTATATGCAATGGGGCAATGAAAATACAACTTTCACTTCGCTTGTATGGTAAAGATTGAACAACTTAAAAATTTAAATTTATTTAAAAATTAGTAATATAAAGATAAATTTTCTAAAAATGTGCCGTTATATTTGAAAGCGGAATTAAGTCCGTGGCTTTTAACCCTTTGACAGCGGTATCCCTTTTATATATTTTTATCTAACGCACTAATTGCCAACAAAATACTTTTTGGTATTTTTTAATTATAAAAAATAGTCTAATAGTTACTGAAAGAAACTGTTAGATTGTGTAATTATATTTGTTGAACGTTGGTAGTAATTAACTCAAAATTTGGGTCAGATGTTCATTACATGATTATTATTACAGTTAAATTCGTATAATTTGTATTGATATTTTTCCATCAAAATATTGGGACAAATGATTAGCTATTTCAGAGAAACTCTTATTGGTTGTTTTTCAGCAGAATTTATCACATGATTTCTCTCACCGGCTATACTTTTTGTTAGTGTTCAAGTCTGTTACTAAGAAGTCAATATTTTCTCTAAATTTTCTATATAGATTAAAATGTTCTTTTTCCTCAGAATTTATCACATGATTTCCTTCTCCAGCCAATGATTTCTCTAGCATTCGTGTCTGTTTTTTTTTGTTTTTCTAAATTCTGAACTGAAAATTTTCTGAATCTTCTAGACTCATTAAAAGATATTAATAAAAATACATGGAAGAAATTTTTTTTTCTTAAATAAGTTGTTTAATGTCTGTTATATGTAGATAAGTCTGAAAAATTACTAGTTATGAACTTTAAAGTCTTACCGATCAGTCACGTTTAATGTTTTAACTTGCTTTATGAATTTCTTCACACTATCGCAAATGGAGCGGGAAAAAGTGGGTTCAAGATTATGCGATCTCAGCATCCTCCTAACCTTTTACAGGAAGAGGTAATGAAAAACACAGGAGTCAAATTAATTAGGTAACATTTAAGCCGCGATACAGATATGTCGCAATGTAGGCCATCGCCTACACCGGAAAAAAATAAACATTTTTGTTAAAAATGTTGCACACAACATTTAGTTTTACGGGATATTTTGTAATCTGGTGTCTGAGGTGAAAGCGCAACAAAGCATGACTTCGACAAATGAATTTAAACCATTTTTTTTCTTCAAAATTTGACAATGTATTTGGTGTGAGGGGAAAAAAATAAAAGATTTATGTTCCCTGTTTATTAAGTAGTTAATGTTGCGCATGGTTTGAAATGTTTCACTTTGACATTATTCAAATTAAGTTGTTCGTTTTGCTTCAAGAGTCGCTATATTGCATGTTTATGCGTTGCTCCTAAATTTACGTAGAATATTTCCATTATTTTTTACGCTTACGAAAAAAAACCGATTGCGCTTTCTTTCTAAACATTGAATGTTTTCGGTTCAAGTTTGTATCATAATATAGTAATTTGAACTATAATATTGTGCAGTTTTTCTATGACTTTAAATAAGGTGCTGAATTAAGCAAAGTTTTCGTTGAAGTCATAAGCTATACATGATAATTGCGTGCATCGAACCTCTCCCCAATATTACCACCTCCAATTTCAAAACATTTATTACATTAAAAAAAAACGCTCAAGCTGTTAAATTAGGAGGCATTTTTAGCGCGGAAATCCATGCAGAAGAGTCAAGTAAACAGTATACCAGCCTTAGTCTTTATTCATGTCTGTTTTACAATCTTTCAGTGTAATATTCCAACATCCTGTGAAAGGATACAACAAAAAACTAATGAACAGTTTATTAAATACATATGATTGTTAAATAACTTATTCTGTCATGTTTACTTGTTTCTTAACTCTCTAGCTACTGTTTGAGGCTTAGAATTAAACTTTGTTTAAAACGTTACGTAGTTGCCTATATGGTACCACGCATGCAATACCTGAATTGTAGTGATACGAATTAGGAACAAAGTATCAATTTCAACTACTGAACATGTTTTTAAGCACATCAAAACTGTCAAAAAGCGGCTGAGAACTAATTCTGGGCAAATTTTCACCCCAAACAAAATTTCTCATAAAAATGCTTCAGCAACTGATAACAGGAACAAAGTGGCATGTAAATTTTTGTGGTGTGGGAAATAACTTAAAATCAAATTTACAAAACAAGAATAATGCATTAAAACATAAACTTAGCTACCACTAGATGAAATTTCCTTCAAAAGAGTAGAAAATTCATCTCCCTGCATCTTCGGAGTGTGGCTTGTATTAAGATTGCAGCAATTAAGAACTCTGTTTAAAAGGATTGAACTATTCTGATAAGCCAATCTTCAATTAAATTGATTTTTAACCAGCAGAAAGTCCCGATCTATACGTAAATCGATCGTAAAGAAACTAAACTCTTCCAGTTAAATTCAATGGGATTTAATATCCTTATGATGAGATTTATGTTCTTCATTCCAAGGAAGAAAAACACATGAGTCATGAGCCTTCTGTTTAGTGAAGAAATGATCTAGTTATTAATGGTTAGTAATGTGATTTGATAGACCTAGAGCCCCTGAATTAGACAGGCCGACTTATCATTTATTTTTGGAGCAAAAGGCTAACATAAGCACATAACATAACTAATACTAACATAACGTTAACTTGCGAACTTGTTTGCTCCAATATTGCTTGATAGGTCAGCTCTGATAGTATAGAAGCCTTAGACAGACCGATCTTTTCTTTGTCGAACACTTCTAAAATTTTCTTAAATCCATTTCTAACACTTAAGAAGGCAATAAATTATACATCCCAAAAAGAAGTAGTCTTCACAAGCAGTACTTTTTGTAGTATAAATCATAATGCTCCATTGATATTTTATAGGTTTATAAAGCTGTTGCTATGCTTGTAACAGTTTAATAACATATTTCTTATTATGCTAATTAATAAGTAATTTTTCAGATTACACGTGGTCTACTTATTCATTTTAAAATAACTACTCAATATTTTTTTATGTTGGTATGATCTAGGGAGCATGTGTTAGGAACTGGAAAATCGGTCTCCTATATCGTACCACTTGCAGATATCGTAAAAATTATTAATTTCTATTATTCAAGGCGCAAATAATAATACCGTCAAAGTAATAAGTATCTGAATAACTTTATTATGTTATTAAAATATTTAAAATGTAATTGTCAGTGATTTGTGGCTGATAAAAATTTAAATGGGAAAAGTGATACGATTTAAGCAACTTAAAAAATCGAGGGAAAAAAATTACGTTTCCTGATCTAGGCTAATATACTTTTTAACTTCACTAAATTGCGTGCAAATGCTGTACTTTGAAAGTAAAATAATTAGTAAATTGATTGATTTGTAAATTTCTACCTCTGATTAGGACCGCAACTTTAACTGGCCCTCTGGGGGAAAACAACTTATTACTTCACTTTCTAACTGAAAAATCATGTTTTAATTTTTTTCATCTTTATCTCTAATGTTAACTTGGAAAAATGATGAATTTATTGGAATTATTTTATAAAGTGGTCTTAAATGGTACACAAAGTCATGGCATAATTTGAATAAGTTTTCTGAATTTTTTAAAAGAAAAATTATAAGTTTCCTCCTACTTAGTTCTGTATATTTTTTTTTGTATAAAATAAAGAGATAATAGATCAGAAAAAGGAACTGTAAAAGTTGTTCTGGGGTTGGTGGCGAATGACTTAATAAAAATGAATATCAGTACTGTAGGTACATGTGAAATAATCATCGAAAGTTTGAAAATAGTCAGACACTATCTGAGCAACGCAGAGAAAGTAGAATCGTCGTTGTGTTAAACGTGTGTGTATTTGAGACAATGGTTGGTGAAAATTATCGTGTAACTCTCTGAGTATCACGAGCAAAATAAATAACGGGACATCCTTAAAAGCTTTGGATCGAAAATAATAATTTAGAGCTTAGACAGTAGTATCTGTGGGGGGGATTTAATTATAGACTATGTCAACCTTCATCTATCAAAAGGTTCCTCAAATTGAAATACATAAAATGTCTTATATACTAATGAATTGGTATTTAATATTTATAGTGGTAGTTATGCCACATATCAAAAAAAAAAAAAAAAAATGGAGAAAGAGTTTTTTAATATAATTTCAAAGCAATGTTTTTACAATAGCAATTGTTTTAACAAATTCAAATATTCTTGACATTTTCAGTGCTGTCTAAAGTGGTATTTTGAAAATTCAATTATTTTATACTATTCAATATACTGAATAGAATTAATTATCAAGCTATTTTTTTAAATTCTTATAAGATCACAAATAACAAAATTTGCTACAAGTTTTATACTGTCTGATTTCTCATTCTTATTGATTTTATCTGTTTTTAACACACTGAAAAATAAATTAAACTAAACCAGTAATTAAAATTTAGATCAAAGACAAACTAAATTTTTTATCCTTCATAGTTGAATTAAATTTGAATTAAACCCAAACACCTGAATTGAACCCAAACCCTTTTCCTGAATTTTTATGCTTATAAATTTTTATTGAAAAAAAAAAGAGACGAATTAAATGCTTATTAAAAAGTAAATAAAATTGATGCATACTATTTATAGCTTTAATTTCATGTCACTGTGTATTTTCCAAATGTAAAATTCAATGAATTTAAATACACGTAAAATTGTGGTGTTATCTTTAACACAACTATTGTACGATGTAGACACATTTGGCAGGGATTAAAATCCTCTCCGCAATTAAGTGACTATAAAATGTAATTCAAGTGTGCTAATATTTTGATCAGATCTGTTTCTTTTTACTAGAATAGGCAAAATTAGTTGATGAGCAGGTTGCATTATTTTTCGTTAAAAATAATTTTCAATGCGTGATTTTAAAACGACAACTTCGAGTCATTTTACGCAAAAACTTCAACGCAATTCGGCAGACAAGTGTGACAAAAAATTAAAATGGCATACAGGAAGTGTTATTGTAATTATAACAAATTTCAAATGAAATCCAAAATAAAGTAATTTTTTAAAACATTTTCAATACAGAACTAGTTGATTTTTAAAACAGTTGAAATGACTCAAAATTTTCTTTTTTTTTTCACAACGCATTTACCGTAAAAAAATTCTAATGAAAAATCTCAATTTTATGAACTAAACACCAAACATTTTTGGTGTTTAGATACTGAGGAAGGTTGTTGTCTAGAGAACTGGACTTATAGCAATTCAAGTTCCGAGCTTGATTTTTGCTTTATTGACGTTGTTTTTCCATTTAGTCGAACATAACGTAAATATAGATATGGAAGGTATTGAAATGTTTTTAAACAGAGTTTATTTCATGGTTCTCAAGCATTATATGGTAAGAATGCAAAGAGTAATTTTTGTATATGGTTAGGTCCATTTTCTACACAGTTGAAAGAACACGGAAGGCAAAGGATCAAGAGACAGAGCACACACACTAAATCTGATCTCGTCTGCTGACCTTATGAAGTGTATAAAAATGCCAAACAAGTACAGTTGCGTACAAACAGTTGCGTACGCACACAAATGGGATGAAAAAATACGACGTATTATCGAAAACAATAGTTTATATATAAGACTTTACACTTCCACGCATGTGTGAAACTCGATGAAATTAACACTATGAGGCGCTTAGTAAAATTCTGCAAATAAAATCAAAATGTGGACTTTAATTTTGAGATTTAGAAATTCGAATTTTTATATCTGATAAAAAATCCAAATACATAGAAGAACATCTGGCATGCACCGAGCTTAACGCGGAAGCTAAGAATATATAGCAAGCTATTTCTAGCTTCCAAAATTGGTAGCTTTATTTCAGTTGAAAAATTCAGATGCATAGAAGAACATCTGGCATGCACCAAGCCTAACGCGGAACTTTGAATATATTGCAAGCCAAATACTATGCATACTATGGAGTTCTTTTACTGACATTAAAGGCACTAAAACGCAAATTGGAAAAATTCAGCATGCAAGAATTTAAATAAAGTCCATTTTGCTATGTCTTCTAGAAGATCTTAACAGGCGATTCCAACATATTTTTAGTTTTTCTACTACAGCAGTGTTTCCCAAACTTATGACTTTTGTGTACCCTTTCTAAATTTTTCGTAACGCTGTGTCCCACTAATAAAAAAAAATGTACTTTTTAGTATAAAAAAATGCACAAAAATTATAAATCACAACTGGCTGTTGACACCACTAATTATTAATTGCTAATTCTGAAAAAAATAGCCAATAGAAAAATACGTAATCGTAAATTTTCATGGCTAGCTTTGTTTTTAAATAAAAAATTTTGCAATTTTCGTTTCTTACAGGATATTTCGCATAAGAACGTGTACCCCCGCTAAACTGTTCCCGTACCCCCGGGGGTACGCGTACCACACTTTGGGAACCACTGTACTACAGAATCAATAAATGTTGCAGTAGCAGCTTTTGCGTATCCCGAGTTTAAAAACAGATGGTTTTTTGCATAGCAAATAAAAAACACGCTCTTGAAGAATAACAGCTCTCAAAGACAATGTTTGTTTAGAGTTACAAAAGAAAAAAAACTTTATTAATAATAGTAAATACATTTTTTAACTTCGGAGAAGAAAGTACTGTGGAGGCTAGTAATACATCTGAAGCAGAAAAGCACATAAGCAAATTTTAAATTACAGGATAATTAGTTTACAAATATTGAACAACTAAGAACCGATTAAATAGATATTTATGAAATTTAACACGCTTCTTTCATCTTAACACTAGTAGAAAAATTCTTCAGCTACGCTATTATAATAGATTTATCAAAAGGCAATAAATTAACATACCAAACTTTTGAACAGAGAAAAGTCATTCGAACCAAAGTTACATATGATTTTTCATGAATAATAGAAATATTTTATAAATGAAATTATTTTGTTTTGATTAATTTGTATTCCATGCTAATAAGTGTAAAATATTCAAACTTTTTCTAATTTATATTTAAACATTTTGACTTGATAATTTAATGATGCATAGCGGTATTTAAAATACATTAATTACGTTACAATAGTTATTTATTTTTCAATTTTATCAACAACTTATCTAGCAACTAATAATGACAAACATATCTAGCACTAATATCTTTTCGTAAGATACTTTTAACAATAACAAATATTTATGTTAATAATTTAAAGTAACAGCGTTGTATTTACAACGAAAAAACTCTATTCGGATAAAATAATGTCTACATTTTTCTAATTAAAACACACCATTTCTTTCTTCGCCATTTGTAATATATCATCACGTTTAAAAAAATTAAAAATTCGCGATATTTGTTGCAGTAACTACTAAAAAGAAAATTCTAAAGAAAAGAAAAAGGAAGGCGAAATCAAGCGAACAAGACTCTTTAAAAAGAGAAATTTATTTATCATGTAATTTTCAACTATAATTTCGTGCTTAACTACAATTTTGTATTTATTCGAAATAATAAGGAGTACATTACAATTTGTATTTGTTAAGTCATGGTGCTGCCATCTATTTTCATGATATAAAAAAAATATCTTACCTTATCAGTATTATAACATTACTAATTCAAAACCATATGTTCATTGTTTCGAATCTTAACTCGAACATAATGTATAAATTTGTTTCCAATATAAAATAAAGCGAAATGCTTATTTTTAAAAAATATGTAATAATTCACTTTTAAACTCAAAAATCGTTATTTAGAGAGTATGAACTCTCATCAACATAATTTTAAGAATATATTTTAAAAGAGTGTGAATTAAAAAAAATGCACTGAGGAATTTCTTCATTTGATACAATCTTTGAAGCATGTTTCTTATTATGTAAATTTTTAATTGGATAATCTTTATTTCTAGATAGTAAGAAGAATATCAACATCCTTTTATTTTTTAAAATTTCCTCTAGTGTCGCCATCTGTGATTCTTATAAGGTATCTGAAAACAAATAGAAAACATACCACAGCCGGTCAAATGACCGTTTAAGAACTTTTGCATCGAAAATGCACTTATCATCTCATCGTTTTTGCATATTTGACTTCATGACTTTTTCTAACAATTATATACAGTTAATATTATATATATATATATATATATATATATATATATATATATATATATATATATATATATATATATATATATATATATAATATATATATATATATATATATTGTATTTTGTTTGTTTCGAATAATACTTGTCGTATACAGTAAAACCTTTTTTTGTGCGGTGGATAGGGACCGCATAAAAAAAGTCGGACTTAGAAAATACATCAATGATTTATGAAATAGATGAGAGAATGCTTTCAATTGAATGACATAATTAAATTAGACCTAAAGAAATTGTAAAAATATTTAATTCTTTATTGTACATATACCTGGAGAAGTTTTCAAATTATACATTAAATAGTGGAATTGTCTGCCTTTTTACTTTCTTTTGGCTATAATTATTCATTTTAAGGGAGTACTTATGTCTAAAAATAAAATAAAAATCATTAAAACTACATATAAATAGAAACAAAAGTAACTAATTTATTTATCTTTAATCTCACTATAAAATGAATCCTTTATCACGTGAATCGTGTATAAAACTCTGGATACGAAGCGCATACTGTTCGCGCGTCGAGCGACAACATGTACGTAACTGACTCTGTCTTGTCAGGAGATTGTTTAAAATAAATGAACAGAGCATCGCGAAGTCCAGATACATCGTTGTCAAGGAGGCCACATAATCAGAGTTCGTCCACAACATGTATATCATTGATAGTAAACATAAACTGGTGCTAACGCCACTAAGATTCATATACCGCATAAAAAAGGACTGCGCAAAAAGAGTATTACTGTACCTACTTCTAACACAACCGGACATTTGACAGGGAGAACGTTGTTATTAATTAATTGAAAACAGATAAATACTAATATGTATGTTTCTATGCATTAATTTTGATTAAAAATTTATGCATTTTTTTTAAAAAATTTATTAATTGGCCTGTTTGCCACTATAAATACGCTTCAAAATGTCTAATATATCTAATTTAAAATACATATAGCAAAATATAAAAATTAATTTATTTCAGTTGATATACATTTATTCATTGTTGTTATACATTGTGTATTATACATTGTTGTAATTCATAACAACAAAATATAAGAAGATATGGTGCAAAAACAAAATAATAATTCCGTCAACAGCACAATTTTTATGTTCATTTCTTCTTATCACCATGAAACAAATTAAATTAAGCATAATAGAAATCCATCTTGTTCTGAGTATGTTTATAAAAAATATCCATTCTTTGTCTTGGCACCGTTAGTTCCAAACATATGATGTTTATCACCATAGCACACACTTACGCCTTGGATTCATTGGTGTTCCAGATTTACATTTAAATGCTCTGGCAAATTCTTTAGAATTAGCAAGAGGCACGTTGACCCTAGAATTAATTATGCAAAAGCTAGAATTCGATTGTTAATTTATAATACTTTGTCCCTAACATTCGATGGATTGCGCAAAAATAAATTAAGATTCAGTTGATTTCGATAAAGGCAGTAAGTGTTGTAAACTATTGCCTCGTGAGCCATATTTTGTGTTTAATGTTTTTATTTTATTACTAGGGGGCTAAGCCCCCTGTTCGCTACCGCTCACCAACCCCGATGATTGCTTCGCAATAATTGTCTTTTCTTGGCAGAAAACAGTTTTTTTTACATAAGTTAAAATAATTCACTTAACATATATGTACTAAAAGGAATTCTGTTTGCTTACTCTTGTGCCTCTACTTCCCACGTCCAAATATTACTATTTATTAGTATTATAAACATTTGGATCTCTAGTTGAACGGAAGTGATTTTTCGAAGTAATCATTTTTTAAAATAACATTTATATTATAACATTATATTGTTCAAACAAATTTGATGAGTTCACAACCATAATTTAATATTCTCGCTAATGATAGCAGTACTGGAAAATAAGTTTAAATTAGGGATACAAAAATATTTAAAGAAAAACAATTCGCGATCGCAACACTCGATACGCCATCTAGCGGGAGACTGTAAATATCGGGCATTAGTTCCCACATAGGCATTGGCGATGACGGACGCCATTTTCTTAGCAGCAAATAGGAAGCAAAATGTCCCTAAAGAAAAGGTAAAACTTCTTGAAAAAACTAATCAGAACATGCCAAACATTGAAGCAGAACACGCCAAGCATTTGCAGAACAACTTCTCAATAATTTTTACCTTTCTATTACCAACAACATAGCATGATTTCATGATCACTTGCTGTTACAGATGTGTGTATTGCGGTAAAATAATTTTTCTGTCTTCAATTCATTACAAGTTAAAATGAAGTCAACATTGCTTTCGTCATTCCAATGAATAAATGTGTTCCAATGAATTCCATACAGAACTGTAATAGTTATAGAATATTCTTCTTCTTCATAGAAATGTATATATTTCTGTATCTACATAATTCAGAAAACAACAATAAAGAATAATCCGAATTACTTGAAAAAGTATCTTTTGTGCTGATTATAAAAAAATTTTTTATCGTTTTCTTGGTAAGTGTTTTTTAGTTTTGAAAGAATTTCAACTAGAATTCAGCTATTCTGTTTTTAAGCTACATATTAAAATTCATATCGAGATCTTACAATTATAAAATTTTGATGTGTGGTATGTTACCTAAAAGTAATGAAGGGATAAACTATGTATATGTTATTTCAGAATAAAGTTTTCAAACAAAGAACATATCATTTTGGAATTCTCCGGACTTATAAATCAGGTAAGTGTTATGATTTTTATAATAAAAAATTTGCTTGTAAATAATTTTTTTTCGTACTTGATGATAGTTCTCTATAAAATGTTTTTTTTTTTTTACGTCTGATTAAATACTATAAGAATTAAAAAAAAAAATAAAAATACGAAAGTTTTTATTGAAAAATGAGGAATTTTTAAAATCGTTTTTATCCTAAGAATTCTTTATTTTACGCTTTTTAGTTTATAACTTTTTGATAAAATTGTTGTCAAAATACTTTTTTTGAAAAATTAAATGGTATTAAATTATGTGTTTATTATATTTCTTGCATATTCTAATATTTGAAGTTATATAATTCAGAAAAGTATGGAAGAAAAATTCGGTACTTACGTATTAACCACAGCTACAGATTTGGCAGATTTTTAGTGCCGCCTATCTACACTTAAAATTTTTGGAAAAAATCTTAAAATGAAACACTTTGTTTAAAATCAAAGTAGTTAATCGGATTTCGGTGGAAAATGGGCCGATATAGAGTTTAGCATAGATTCAAAACAAACTTTTCTCTCACCTGATTCTATAGCCATTATGAACTCTAATAAATAAGATTCAAAATGAAATAACATTTCCAAAACGGACGTTTACTAAGATAAAGTTTCATGTTATGGACTTTGGTACATTTTCGTTATATTTCACTCCATAAAATATTTCGCTCCTAAAAAAATAAAATTGCATCTTGTTTTGTTTTTGGCAAGTCCCAAAGACGCATTTTCGTAACACTAAAAAATGGCGACAAAAAAAGAATGGTTCTTTTTTTTTCTTTTTGTTTCGTAAGCATTCTTTATTTTACGTTAAAATTTAAATGGGCCTTTCATGTTATACCATTAAATTTTGTAAAACTATTTCTCAGGTATTAGGTTTGAACTCTTATAAGAATATACCTATTTTTTTCTCTTTATTTACAAATATTTTTCCGATGTGTTCTGGATGTTCCTTCTCTAAAAAAAAAAGTGATACCATTTTGTTTTCGTTTGCATAAGAAAGAAAACAAACATTTTTCTTTTTTAAATTTAATCAGTCGCAATAAAGATGGAACGTTACAATGCTACATTAAAGACGTCTCCAGTGTAACTGAATGACTGTTCATATGGAAATCGCAGGGATTCGGCACATACAACAACGCCCCCTATAGTTCGTTGCGATCGCGAATACCTTTACGACTATTGTTAATTTTATGCTGATGACAACCAAAACAATATGGAAATGAATGAGGGTAAACTGGATCCTACCACGTGATTTTCCGGCCAATAATAATGCGCGACAACAATGGAAAACTGCGACACCATCAATTGATTTTTATATATAGTAAGATAATCGTCGTTGAACAGCCGACCCAATTTTATGGGTTTACGGCTACTGATGTTCAACTCCGAAGCCTTGTAATTTTGAACCCAATCCAGAGAAAAGGAAACTCCTGGATCAGTACCCCAGAGTTATTGAGTTGTTATCGGAACATGGAGGACTTTGCGACTCGACAGATTTTTTTTTTTAAATAGAGATAGATCCAATTTAATTGGTTTGTATTTCATGAGGTAAAGATTGGATACGAGCAACATACACACTAATGAAAAGGTAAAGCTACAATTTTTTTTCCCTCCATCACAGGTTATAAATGTTCAATGTGCTTCCTCCTTTTTCACAGCACGGCAAGCCTTTAAGTGGTACCAATATGAACACGAAATGACAATTCACATAGAATTCTTACATGAACAGTTCGAAAAGGAAAGGATCACTCTCATTGGCAGCAATTTTTTCTCTTGCGAATCGAAATGATGGACCCGCGAAAAACTCCCCAATCAGGTTACTGACCGCATTCACTGAGAATGGTCCTGTACAGTTTCATAGGATCTAATGTCATATTGGCGACCCTGATACTAGCATAAGAAAAAAAAAAAAATACGGGTAATTGCAAAAAATGGAGAGAGAAAAAAAAACAAAATTAGGAAATTCATATATAGATGAAACACAAGAGTTTAAACTAGGGCTCGAAAAAACTCGGAAATTTTAACCGTCCCAGAGGACGGCTTGTCCAACAATGTACCCGTCCTCCTTGTAAACTAACCCGTCACTTCTAAATAAATAAAAATATAATTTTCTCTTATTTATTACAAACATTTATCATATAAATTGCACAATGAATTAGTAGTTATTAGGATTACAAATACTAGGATAACATTATACAATTATAAAAGAAATACTAGTAGTAACCTAGTATTTATTTTATGAAATAATTTATTTCTTATATGAAAAAATTTAAATGACAAAGGTCAAGTTATCTGGAATGTCAATTTATCCGAGGGTACTGCGTTTTTTAAATGAATCAAATATGACGTTTGCCAGTTCCACAATCAATCTAATGATTTACAGAAGTTTGTGCTCAGAAATCTGAAAGGGGTTTTCCATTTAGGTAGATGTTCATAATTGCGTTTAACGCTTCTTGTTAAGACCAGTACGTAATGTGTTTTTTGTAAGTTCATTACTGAAAAGCTCTTTTCAACCGCTGCAGTACTCCCAGACAGAGAAAACATCAATTCCACCAAGCGCAGTATGTTGCTGTATTTCTAGATTAGAGGGTCATTATAGAAGTGAGGCGATAGACTCTTGTAAGATAACAAAAATTTAAAATGTATCACGAATTTTAACGGGAAAATGGCCGTCCGCGCGGACGTCGGATTCGAGAAATTTGCTGTCCGCGGGGAATTTTTGACTCTGGTTTAAACTCGATTTTATTGGTTTGATACAGCCTTCTACACAACCACCGCCCTAGCGGTCGTTAACGCAACAATCATCACCCCAGCGGTTCTAAGCAATAGTTTGAAACTTCCTCGCTTTTATGATATTAGACTGTTATATCCAATTTATAATTTGTGAAATAGGAATTAATTAAATTGGGTCTTATCTTTTTGTATAACTCTGTGTAATACCTGTTTAAAACTATAATACGTCTTGAATATTTTTACAATATCAATATTATATGAAATAATTTAAAATAATAAAAGAAAACAAGATTATGCATCGAAAATGTTAGGTAGAGAAAATCTTTTAGAATTATACCGTAGTTTTGGATGATTATGAGGATCGCTTGTACCAAAACGCCTTTCAAATTCTTCTGTCATATTGGCACACCAGATCTAAATAGTAAAAGATAAAAACTACATTCTTTTTAAAAGTATAACAAACTGAATTAAGTGAGTCAAGTTACTTTGTTTAAAAATATTTCTTTAATTAAAATTCGAAAAAAAAAAAAAAAATTGGGATACAAAGTAAAATTGAAAATTCCAAAGAAAAACAAAAATAAAGAAGAATACATACATGGATTTGGCTATTTCAATCAAATTTATAGCTCATAAAATTTAACAATACCTTGCGTAAGGAAAATGCAACAGTCGTTGATAAAATTTTCTCTAAGAAATAATAACATTTATACTTCACTACCTATTTTATACTTTGACGTATAAACTTTATTTTTAATAGTTGAATCTAAAATTGTTTTATCTACCACGACAAATCAATTACTCAAATATCTACATATATGTACAAGCTGGTTATAATGTTGGCAAAGTGGCTTAATTTCTAGAAAATTCTAATAGTATTTCAAGTAGAGATGGGCAAAACTGCTACTTCTCAGTCACTGTTACTACTGCTACTGGGACCCAAAAGTAACAGTGACAAATAGCAGTGACTGTTAATATTTCGATATAGAATTAATCGATATCGTATATCGATTAATCGTTTTAATTTATCAGAATTTAATATAGATCAATCGATTAAATATTTTATAAATAATCGATATGATTAGATTTTTGTGAAATTAATCGATATAATTAGTTTTTCCTATCGATGTAATTAGTTTTTAGTAAAATTAATCGATAAAATCAATTTTAAATGTAGTTAATAAAAATAATTGTTATACTGAGTAGTCATTTTTATTACAAGTGATGAATTTTATTAACCAATGTATATCATAGTACGCAATATAGTAAGTAGTATGATTTTTATTAACTAATGTATTTCGTAGTACAAACTAAAGTAGTATGAATTTTAATAACCAATATGGGACTTTATTTAATTCTTGTAAAATGTTAAAAATAACATAAAGAAAGCTTCTATCTCAGATAATATAATAATTTAAGACTCATAATTTTTCGCGTTACTAATATTTTCATAATGCTATTACAGTGAAAATCTAATCTTCAAATTTTCGTAGTTGAGTTATCGGCATTTATTTCCTACACCAGGTTTTGTTGTAATAATCAACAGATGGCGCCACTAAGCATATTTTTTAATTTTGAATGAAGTTTTATATAGTTTTATATGTAATATTATAAAAATTCATATCATACACGTAAATGGAGCTTCTATCTGAAGGTAAGGCGATAGATAAAAAAGTATTTTAAAAATAAAATATTATTAGAAAATAATTTCAATTAATTTTTTCCTTCAAGCTTTGCAAAATATGAATACATTTTTAGGGCGTTACAAATCTGGACGTTTTATAATGTGAAAATTATTTTATTTAAAAAAAAAATTTGCAAGGCGTCCAAATTTGAGAGTTAGCTTATATATACAAATATTAGCTTATACATATATATATATATTCCATTTTTTTTAAAAATACTCTTCTGTATGCGAAGAATTCTTTAAAGAAATCTCGAGTTCATTTTCTCTACTACAAAGTAATAAATTTTACAAAAATAATATTTACGGAAAATAATATCAATTTCATAAATAGAGCTAAACAATAAATTTAAATTTCTATTATTTATTTACATAATTTCATTTATTTTTTCAAGCATTTTTTCTTAAATTGTTTGCTTGTTTAAAACACAAACTTTCATGTAGGTCTTGAAACAGGAAAACCAAGTTTAAAAATATGTTTAAGCCATACTTAAAAAACAAACCATGTTTAAATATATAATTCTTCACAAAGAAAAAAATGCTATTGAAGAAATGTCTCAACGCCATCTATCGCCGAAGTTTACGTATACATAATGTGAATAATAATTTTAGTTAAGCAGTGTCGCCATCTATGGCTTATATTTACATTTATATTGGTTAAGCTTAAGTTTACTTAGTTGTATTCAAAGAGGTTAGTTTTGTTTTTTGATTTGACATATCCTTTATCCTCTTCACGATTTTTTACAGTTCTTAAATTAAACAAAAATTAAGATAAAAAGAAAATGTCATTAGTCTTTCCCTCCCAGTTGAATTACAATAATTTAAATGAAAAACAAAATATGTTATGATCAAAATTACGCAGAAATTAACTAACTACGCACAGCTATTGGCAGAATTTTGGAAATTATATATTTATTTTTATTTATTTATTTTTGTAATATTCAAGAAAACTTTTTTTTCCCAATAAAGTAGACATTTTAGAGTTTCTTGAACCTGACATTTTACAATTTATTTTTAAAAAATCATAAAATAATTTTAAAAAAAAATATTGAAATTTAAATTTTATATATACAACTGATAACGACTTGTATTATGTAGCTTGAATAAATTTAATAGAAAATATTTGCCGCAAAATTTTGATAGTTATAAATCCACAAATAAACATTTAAAATTAGCACATTCTCGGGGCATCGAACCTGAGACCTCCTACATACTAGTGCGGAATTGTGCCCACTATACACTTTACTTCTCAGCGGAATGATGCTTACAAAAACTTAAAAAGTTAATTTCTGCTCTTAAAAAATAATAGATATTTTTTGAAATCTTTATTCATAAATCATCACTGATATGTAATAACTTGTACTAACTTTTCGATTTAAGGGGGGGGGGGGACATAAAATTTTTCATTCTTTTCACATCTTAAGATATAAATAAAAATGTTTGCAGTGTCTGAAAACCTGATGTAAAAAATCCAAGTCTTTAAACAATATCTGTTTCTTCGAACATATATCATATCAACATATATCGAACATACTTTGCATAATTTTACGTTTTTATATGCTGCATAATTGATATTTATGACAAAAAATTCAGTTCCATTTGAAGAAGAAAAATCAATACAAATTTTTTTTTGTTTTAAATTTCAAGTATGAATATAAACTAAGCTATATATAATATATTCGAATTATATCTTATTTAAATATATAATATTGTATTAAGATTATTTTGAAGATTCATCATTAAAAACAATTTATCCTAATATTAAATTATAAAAATTATCAAATCAAAAACAGAGATCATGGTTTTTTTTTCGTTCTTTTTTTTTTTTCAAACTGAAATAGAAATTGGTTGGACTCCATTATGAGATTTGATCAAAAATAACAGCAACATTTGTCACAGTGAAGCAGCTTGAACTTAGCAACGAAAATACTTTCATTTGCAGGTTACGATATGAAGCTGGAGCATCGACAGGTATTATTCACAGGTATTTCAGTATGATTTTTGGAGCAACGACCATACCTGCGACATTTGGAACAGCTAGAGTAGCAGTGATAGTTGTCACAGTGAAAGTAGCAGTGAAATTTTTCACTGTGGCAGTAGCAGTGAAATCTGTCACAGTGACAGTAGCAGTGATTTTTCTCACAGTGACAGTAGCAGTGATTTTTGTAACAGTGACAGTAGCAGTGATTTTTGTAACAGTGACAGTAGCAGTGATTTTGTCACTGTGACAACTTTTTGGTTGGAACAGGCTGTCACAGTGACTGCTCCAGTCACTGTTCCGTTACTTTTGACCCATCTCTAATTTAAAGTATTAATATGCTATCCCGTAATATCTTTCTGAACGACCGTACAAGACGATAGCTGTGAAAATATTATTTTTATTTCTGGAAAACGCAAATACTAGAGATATAACCGGTAAAATTTGAGGAACTCTTTTTTTTTTTCTGGATACCTGATATAAAATAGCGCTCTCACTAGGCCTAATATCACTCTTCTTTTGTACCAATCAGATGCTAAGCTTATTGTTAAAAATCTCTTGATAAAGTTTTTTTTATTCAGTTAGTTTGAAGTTGTTTTTTTCCGCAAGAATCAAGTTTGACACAGTCGAAACACGAACTTGATTTCCAAATAAAAATGTTGCCAACAGTAAAATATAGATCTAATTAAAATTTTTATTCAGATAAATTAGCTTACTGTAGCACTCAGTTGTGGTCTTATATTTTATTATAGGAAGAAATACTTATTAAAATAATGACTTTATGATACAGCATTTTGAATAAGTTTTGAGTTTTGGATAATATATCCAAAACAAATAACTCGAATCTAAGAAAGTGACAAAATAATTTAAGTAAGGGTGATTTCAGAGAAAGTATTTCTTTTTTAAAATATTTATAATTATAAAATCATATTTGAAATGCAAAGTATTATAATTTTTTCTTTACTATTTAAATAATATAAATGTAATATTATATGCGAAATTTAAAAATAAATAAATAAAACTCAATAATTTTAGGAAAATAAAAACTTAGAAATAAAATTTTTGGCAAAAATTATTTGGTTAAGTACGTTATGTTATAATGATTTAAGTAGTAATTGGTCAAAAACTTTTGTTTTGAAACTCGAGTGTTCCCTTTCTAATTAGAAAATAAAAAGAGTAACTTACCGAAGCATATCCAATGAAAAACAACTGCTCTGGACTTGCAGATAAACCAGATAATATTTTTCTGTTAGTTAAATGTTCATCGGCAAGTGCCAAGTGAAGTTTGAATGCCTAAATATATTAGGAAAATGATCTTATTTTTTTTAAAAAATATTTCTAAAAGCTTTTTTATCAGAAATAATTGCATTAATATTATTACTGATAAAAATAACATAGATAATAAAAAAACAATGTTGTTATAAATATGTGTATAATTTTAAAAATATTCTTTTGTTATTATGCTAAATATCAGATGACTCCTAACGAGAAAGTTTAATTAGAAAATTTGCAAGAATCGTGTAATTCTAACATAATTTAGAAAAGGAAGAAAAAAAAAACGCCTAAAGCATCTATATTATATAAAACGCTAATACGTATGTATCAATAAAACCGATGATATTTCGGCAACAGTTTTCATTTTTAATTGTAGGCGTTTTGTACAAATCTCTAAACTGTTTTTCGTATTTATCCAAATAATTAAGAAGTTGTGAACTCATTACATAAACACAATAGCATTTGTCTTCGATTCTCACCGAATATGGGTGTGCTACATCTCCGATTGCCGCCGAGAAAAAAAAAACGGTTGGTTGGTTTTGAGTTCTGAAATAGTTCCTTTTTATTGGCAGAAATGAGAAGTGTTATGCTATTGCTATTTTATTTTTAGTTGAGCGCTTTACTATTCCACGTTTTGTTATATTATTAGTTATGAGTTAAATGCCGTTTTTTTTATATTTTTGTGATAAAATTAAAAACTTATAGTTGTTCTGCTTCTGAACACTGAATAAAACACAAAATGATGGGTTTCATCAACAATCAAAAATATATACATTTCTTTTACAAATTCGATATTATTAGGGTGGCGCCCAGAGAATTAAAAATACAAAATTATCTTCATCGAAGCCGATGCTTTACACCCGGTGTTCTGTGGCAGACTACTATTTCATATTGTTTTACAACACATGGTTTTAGCCCTCTGGTGGGAAAAACTTAAAAACAAAACTTACAACAGTTACTTTTCTCAACAACTTAAATTTAGAACAGTGCGATTAAGAAAAATATGTGAACTGTTTGCAATTTCAAATTAATATTGAAATGTACATGTTTAGAATTTTCTACAGTGAAAAGTTTTCGGAACTTCAGTATTGAAAAAAGTATACAAAAGCTAGACGTTAAGAACGTATTCAATGAGCGAGCATCGGATTGCGAAGCAATCCGAAATGAACTGCGAAAGCAGTTCCGGGGGTTGGCGAGCGTTAGCGAGCAGGGGGCGAAGCCTCCTAGTTTCTTATGAAATACTCGGTATAGGCGACATTTTTGCCGATAATTCTGGCGAAATTTGGCGACACAATGATAGTTCTGGAAAATTTTTGTTTCGAAGCGATAAGTCTAATATTTACGAAATCATAAGACAATTGTATAGAATAAGGTTGAAAGTTCCGGGGTTTCGTCTCCAAGCCTAAATAAACAAGAGTGAACCTCACAGAGAGAGTTACAGTTAAGTATTAATATGTTTGTGCCTGCAATATAATTGTGATCTGCGAGTCTCTGGTGAGTTCATCGACTCGTCCAAGATTGTGAAGCCTGTGTTTTGTGTGCTGCACTGAAATTTGTGCTGTAATTGAGTGCTGGAAATTGCGTATTTTCTAAAAAATTCTGATAATAAATTTTTGCATTCTCAGATTGCTTTATTCATCTCCAATCGAAACAAACCCCTATGCTTGGTACAATATTGATTAGAGGAAAGTTGCCTAAATCGTACCTCCTTTGATTCTTAAAGTACAGACGGCAAACCGCCCTAACGAATAAATTTAGTTTTTTTATTTTAAATTTTTTAGAGTACCAGCAGTTAGTCTTTGTTTAAGTTTAATGGTTTTACAAGTTTTCAATATAATTTTTGAACATATTGTGTAAGGATATAGCAGATTTAATATTGTTTGCATATTTTTAAACATATATAAATGTTAAACAACTTATTCTGTTATGTTTTACTTATTTCGACGGTAGCGAACTATTGATCAAGCCCTTTAAACTGCATTATATTTAAGCAGTTGATGCGTAGTTGTGAAGTTATCCTGGACTGATTATCACACAGTACCAAGTTCGAATCTAGTGACCGAGACTTAGAATAGGTAGCAACAACTGAAAATTTTGTTCAAGGTCTTAAGTGCTCTGGTGTGTGGTTCATTGAACCACCAGTTTTTAATGGAACTGATTTTTTGCCAGCCAATCATAGAGACGAATCAATTGGAGCCAACTGATGAGCCTCCTTGTGATGCAAGTAATCATACGTCAAGGGATTTAACGAACAAATTTGCTTCAATGCCTTCATCTGCACTGAAAATTTCAATAGAATCAATTTCCATGATTCTAAAACCTAAGAGGAAAAAAGTTTCTTCTAAATCACAAAGAGCTGTAGTTTTAATAAGCCGCCCTTAAAAAAATAAACTGAAACTTAACTGATTGAACTTAAACTCGCCAAAACAAAATTTGAAGATGAATAAAAAATTCTCTAATTCAGTTCAAAAAATTGGAAACAGTCAACTGAAAACAAAGAGAGCAGCTCCTCGAACAAGTCAGATGTATATTATACTAAATATTTATATCTGTACTCGATCATTAAAGTCTATCATGACGAATGGTTTGCATGGTGTATGTGACTGAAGATATGGTGTAATATTTGCTGATTGGAACTTTGGTTTACAAAAAATATGCCGGCCAAAAGTTTTTTAAAAAAAAGTTATGTATATTGTACTTAAAACCTAACTAAACCATATACCTAAGAAATATCGGTTCTAATGATTTGTTTTATAAGTTTTGATTGTTTTAATAATTAATTCTGTTTTTATTTTCAAGTTGAAGTCAAACTTGAGCTCTCTGTCAGCTTTTTTGACTTCTATTGCCATTTATAGAATTCGTAACAGTTCAGAAAAATGTTAGACTGTATTTTACAATTTATTAAACAATTGTTAGGATAACTTATAGTCTATTTATTTGATTAATCATTTTTGCTCAAATTTTCTCGTTGGTGCGATAAAAGGAGCTCGCGGTACGAATTAGGCAACTGCTTTCCGAAATCGTAACAGAACTTGTAAAAATAGTTAATATTCAGTACTTACTACATAAATATTATTACCAAAGAAACTATATTAGTTGCTGGATTACTATATTTGATTATTAAAATACCTTACATGTGATAGTCAGTGATTTATATTTGATAAAAATTGAAATGTGAAACGTGGTAAGATAACTCATCTATGAATTGACATATTTTTTAAAATTAAATGAATATGTAACGGGAAAATGTTAAAAATTATAATAATTTATCGGGTGGCACGATTGGAGCATTTAGTATGTATCTTACGATTATCATAAGCTTTTTTACTAATTTATTCTTCTTAAGTGCTCTTAATCCATAATAAAGTTTAAAAATATGATTATATACCACATTCAAATTGCACACTTTTTGTAATACACTTCTCTCATAACTCTCGCGAGTGACCAGCTATAACTCCTTGTTAAATTTTAAATTATATTAGAGTGGTAGTCTCTAATGTTTAATTATTTGTTTAACAAAAAAAAAAAAAAAAATTGGCGTTTTCTTCATTGTTTGTTTGTTTAATAAATCATAGTAGCACGATATGAAGTATTTGTTGTCTGAAATTCATGGAACATTTTGCACAGTCCTCTGAGTTGGACACGGTAAATGTCGAACACATGCACGTAAAATATTATTAATACATCATGGTTGAAAGAGAAAAAAACATACCTTAAAAGCATTGCGAAGTCCACCATTATCAGCTATATTTTCTCCTAAAGTTACATTACCATCAATCTAGAAAACACATTTTCTGATTAATTTCTTGTAAGGCATCTATCAATAATACTAAAACTGACCTTATGATATCGCTTTAAAAATTTTTTTGGGGATAGTTGAGATTATATCAGTTGTATGCTTGATGATGTTTTAGCGTTGACGGGAATACTTTTTGAGTTATGGGAGATTTTTGATTTAAAAAAAAAAAAAAAAAAAAAAAAAAAATATATATATATAAATAAATAAATTAAACTTTTTAAAAAATTAGAAGTTCTCAGTTCATAATTTTATTTTAAAAACAATTTGAGTCAAAGATACGTATTAACAGCTATCACAGTGCAAAATGTATTTGTAAATATTCTGCGAAAAAAAACTGAAGTAATATCTTGTTGAGATGCTGAGAAAAGTATATCGAATAAGGTCAGTTTTAGCATTATATGCCATACCGACCACTTTTAACTACATTAAGACGCAAAAAAAGAAAGAAAAAAAATCCGTTTTCTGAAACTTACTAAGTAATAACTAGATAAGTTAACTACTAGTTATAGAATTTTTGATTTAATCGAAAACTTTTTTTCAAATGCTCTGTCATCAGAATTTTAAAAAAATAAATAATTATTTTTAATACTATAAACTTTAAATAACGTTATTTTTATACTTCATGTATTGTAAAGAGTCCAGTTATGTGAGAATGAAATGTATTTGTGAATTAAATTTTTTTATATTGAAAAGGTTACGCCGCATTCTTTGGAATATTGTGTTTAACTCATAAGAATCAAGTTGATATAGTCTCATTTAATATTGCACATATTAAGTTCATTCTACTTGATATATATCTTGAAATGTGTAGCAAGATTTTCTTAAAACGCTTTCAAAGAAAATATAAGAAAAAAGTTGCAGTTTTAGTAGATGTTATTGTTTGAAAACAGTCCGTTAAAAAAAAAAAAAAAAAAAACTTTTTTTCAACTCGTCAAACCACATTTAAACAAAAATATTTGTTAAAAAATATGCGACACACAAAATAATCTTTTTAAATATTTAAAACTTTCATTTTTGTTCTATTTTATTAGTTTTTCCTTTTGGCAATCTTTAATCCAGGCATAACTTAACTTCAAAGAGAATGTTTTGTTGGGAGATCAAATTATTGAAAAACAGGTATAAAAATGTTTAAAAAAAACTTAAATGGATGGAAAGTTAATTTTGAATACATTGAAATAATTTTGATACTAAACGATTTTATAAAAATGACCCATAATATAAAATAACCATTTAGGTACTCTTTAAAATAAAATATGTCTGTTAAGTATAGGCTATAACCTAATTAAAGAGCTTCGATGAAGGTGATTAGTTTTTAAATGAATTTTATACATTTTTACTAGAATGTTTAAGATATATAATAAATAAAATATTCTTAAAGCAGGTTTTAGAAAGAGTTGATTTAGCTTAAGGTAAATAAGTAGTTAGTGGAAATAAGGTAACATATACTTTAGAAAATATAGCAACAGACTATGTACAAAATATCATTCACATTAAAAATCGTCTTATTATAGAAGACTTGGCAGGAAAAAAAAATAACGTTCAACGCTTAAAAATTTTTGATTATTTTTAGAATTGAATGAAAGGTTTAACGGCACAATTTCCAAAAAAGGATATGCAGCGCCAAAACAAACAGTTTTAAAACCAAGTTAATAAGAAAAATTTTAAACGCATAGATAAAATGAGGATGGGTTTCATCTAACGTGTCTTCTATGTATGGTGCTACCAAAGATAACGCGATGATGGTTAGAACAAGGGCAAGCAAATAAAATATGGTGAACTGAAAGTAAAACATTACAATTATTGCATTGGAGGGAGGGAGATGAGTTGCTCTAAACAGCAAATGAAGATGGGTCAGAATCAGCCAAGTCGATACCTGAAATACCAACATGGCTGCGAATCAAACAAAACAAAATGTCAAAACTATTTTTGTGAAGGCTAACTAACAGATGCTTAATGACACACAGAACAGGATGGGCTTCGTTATTAATATAACCCAGCTGACGTAAAACACTTATACTGTCAGAGTAGATGCAATAATTTCGCGTAGTTAGTGATGAGACAAGCCGTAGAACTACGAAAATAGCTTCATCAGTAAATACAGAGCAATTGACAGTATAATATGATTGTACTAAGTTCTTTCAGCTATAACAATTCCACACCCAACATGTTCTGGGGATTTTGAATCATCCGTAAAAAACTGAAACATGATGAAAATACTCAAGACGATGAGATATGAATATCTGATGAAAAGCACTGTGTGACAAACGGAGTTATGGCTCCGTTATAAACGCTGGACCTTGCAAGTAAACACTATGGCCCGTTTAAATGCTAAAATAATCGATGTGGAAGGGGAGCGACGCAAGATATTCCAAAGTAGTTTCTTTTCCTTGTAAGCAGTGAAACACTAAATTTTACCGAGGCTTACGATGCCGAAGAAAAGAAGCTGAAGTCCTTGGAATACCCTCTTCTGAAAGCATAGCATCAGTAATCTGAGCAAGTTGAATGAATATGGGCCAGTTAGCACGATGATATAAGAACACTGATGGTTTTAGACACATGAGCGACATTAATAGATTATGAGAGGAAAGTGATCTCTGTTTTAAAGATGATCACTCACAGAAAAGTTTATGAAAGGTTAGAGAGTTGGTGAACATATCATTCATTGGCTGCAATAGTGGCACAACTCAAAAAACACGCGTTTTGGACTAAGAACAGGTGTAAATATGAAAATACACAATCTTTCAGCAGCAATACTTGCACAACTCATAATTCAACTTGAAGGTAATCTTCGTTCAAGCAAACGAAATCATTTCTTGTGAATTTTGCTTAGCAATGAAAACTTTAAACCCACTTATCTTAAAACTTGATTTTTTTGAGTAGTGCCGCTATTGCAACCCTTGAGCGATATAGCCAAATCAATGGAGTGTTGGCAAATGAAAATAAGTTTTTGCGCCTTGGCTAAGCAAACAGAGTCTATAGACTTATATGAGTTGCTCAAGCTTACTCCTCCTTCATCGGAGGTGGAACTACCCCACAATTCACTATGACCATTAAAATCTCCGAGAAATATAAAAGGCAGTGTGTTTAAACGAGATACGGAACATGAGGAGATACATTAAAAAAGCATACTCTGAGGAAAACATTGATGTGAATTTGAACCATGCTAGCATGTAATGAGGATGATAATGAAAGGTAAATAGGTAATGTATTTAAAGTTAAAATTGCAATGTCATTATGAGGTCGATTTCCATCATCGAAATTATAGCGGGAACAAGAATAGTTATGTAATTGAATATCAGATAACCTTAAATGAGTTTTTTTACAGAGAAAATCATGCACACTGATATTGAATATCTTTGATATCATTAAATTTATTTCGTACACCACGGAAATTCTATGCGCTAAAATAAATAGATATTACGAAGTGAATGGAAATGATTGAATTTTAACGTCAAACATGAGGTCCGGTCAAATAGGCATTTACCATCGGAAGGGAGAGGAGACAGTTTTAGTGTGTCAAAATTAAGAATCAGATGTTTTACACGGGATGAGTTTACTATCCTTGCCAATCTCAATCCTACAGACAGCGGTAATGCGTTGTTTTTTTTTTTTAATTTCTGTTGCAATTGTCTCCTTTTAATCATCAAGGAAATTACTCTGATATGACATCTCGAGAAGAGGTGAGAGTCTTATGAGGGGTTACAGTAAGAGTAAAGTAGTAGACGTTGATGCTAATAGATAAAAAAGTGGCTCGTTTTTCGGTAACCTCAACTAAGAGATCATCTGAACGTATCAATTTCTTTGAAACTACCTCTCCCCGTAGAAAGAGAAAAGCCTCGTGGAAAGAGAAAAGTTTTCGGTACTGTGGGATTGTTTAACGTAGAGGTAAAATATCGAGAGTGTACATTCTAGTGTGCGGGACTAAACACCTAGATATATTCAATCATAAAAATTTTAACCACTTTAACTACCAGCGGTACCACCCAACACAGAGTCCAAAGGAGTTGCAAGTAATCAATTGGTACTGGCACCAATCAGTTACTTGAGCACCGGTGTTGACAAATTAATATACGCCCGCGTATCATCCATACATAGGTGCCCAGCAAGTGATCTAGGTCTTTCCCCTAGCCAACAGATCACATTCCTGACTAAACTATTGATGCAGACAGGCCAATATGCACCAGTTTACCTTAAGCACGGGTCAAAGTAGTGTGTTGAGTTAACAAAAAGCCCATCAACTACTACAATGCCACATTTGTATTATATGTTATATTAAATAGCTCATGCATCAAAATAATGCCTTACAGCAAAAGGCAGCCAAGAATCACTTTCTTCGTACTGTTTTGAAAAACAAGCGGCTTTTTCCAGAAATTTTTCTTTTGTTGTCTCTGTCCACCAATTCCTAAGATTGCCCTTGTGATCAAAAATGCTACCTAAAAAAATCAAAGTCTCACTTTTTAACGTTGCAAAAAAACAATTAATAAAAAGGTAAATGCACATTCAGCACAACATACAATTTAAGTTTGTGTAGGTGAGTGTGAGAAAATTTTTCGTTTTTAGGCCTTTAAATGAAAATTTTCATTACTTATAGTTATTTCTTACTTTCTCTCGGTCTACCACTTAATAAAATGATATTAAAATTCCTGTTTTCCTTTTCAATAAAGGCAAACAAGTGGACAATTCAATATGTCAACACAAATTTTGAATATAAAATGAAAAGTTAAAATGACCAAAATTTTGTAACTCCATATAACATTTCTTGAGAAGAAACTATAGTTTTATCTCATGCTCTATAATTAAATTAAGAAGTTACTTCTCGAAAGTGTATTTTAAGTAACAACCATAATAAAGACAAAATATAATCCTCTTTCAATATATCGCTCACGATCTGCAATAGTGGCACAACTCAAAAAACACTCGTTTTGGACTTAGAACAGGTGTAAATAGGAAAATACACATTCTTTTCAGCAGTAATACTAGCACAACTCATAATTCAACTTGAAGGTAATCTTCGTTTAAGCAAACATTTCTTATGCATTTCTTTAGCAATGAAAACTTAACACCAACTTATCTCAAAACATGATTTTTTGAGTGGTGCCGCTATTGCAGCCCATGTATATATATACTCCTTGCATATATATATTAATATATATACTCCTTATATAATAAGAAAAATATTTCACTCTTTCATAAATCTAACTATATCTTCGTTGGTCCCAGCTATTCTTCAAAATTTTAAAACATTTAAGTTTAAATCACATTCTTTCAAATAAATCTAACATTAGAACTTCAATTAAAAGTACTTTTGGTTGTATATTTAAAGCTCAAAAGCAAAAAAAAAAAAAAAAAATTACACAATCAGTTTCTATGCCCTCTAAATCTTTACTTTAATTTTCACCAAATGAGCGATATATAGAACACTATTCCCGTTAAAATATCGAAAGAGATGTTAAAAAAATAATAAAAATAAAATAAATAAAAAATTAATCCGAATTTATCCTTTTTTTGCTATTGGTAGCTGCTTTTCGAAGGAAAAATTATATTTTTTATATCGCTTATTTGGTGAAACAATGACGTAACTTGAGTTTGCAGTTACGTCATTGTTTCACAAAATGAGCGATGTGATAAATGAAGTTAGTGATAAGTTATATAAAGACAGTCGTAATACTCATTCGAGTGTAATTTTTGCACACATAATTATTAATATCAGTCTAAATAATTTCCGTATGATAAAAACCTTTTTTTTCTTCTCCATATTATACTATGAGACGTATTGTTTGTTCAACCGAAATCAGGGTCAAGCAAATTTTTCTGACCACAAATTCTGTCTTCGGAACAATTGCGACTCTATTACAATACACAAAATATCTGTTACAGAAAATGCTAGCCGCCTGTATCCAAGACAGAATCGTATCTCTGCGATGCGAAAATATTTATTAATCTCAAAATTTATATACCTGTATCATCAAACGCATGGCTCATTTCATGTCCTATGACAGTTCCAATAGCTCCATAATTGATGGCACTACAAACATTAATTAGAATATTATCACAATGATTTGGATTTGAAAAACAATTTTTAATTTTTACGATGGATACATAAAACTTAGAGAAAATACAAGTTCTATAATTAGTGTAATATAATGTAATGTTGTATAGAAAGACCAATGTATTGAACAAATAACAATAATCAAATAAACTTTCTACTCGTAATTTTCCGATATTACTTACTTTTTAGACAAACAATAAATTGATTAAAAAATTCGTGAAAAGTTAAAATTAGCAATGAATTTCTTTCAACGAATGGGAGACATAACACAACAATCAAGCAAAATGTTAGATAAATTTACTTACTCATTTCTACCATATTTGTAAAATGGATACGACAATATACCAGCTGGCACTGCTGCATGCAAGATAAATCGTATATAATAACTAAAAAGAATATTATTTTCTTCTTGATTGAACGTTATACTACATATTTTACTTTAGAACAAAACCACGACGATAGTAAATGTAGGTAGCATATACAAGTATAATATATACAGAGAGGGTGGTAATACATAGTATATCTATGTAGGGATGCCATTTACCACTCAATTTCGCTTCAAATTTTGGCATATATACGTAGTTGCATAACAGCACATTTGATTGTAAAATAGCAAATTAAAATAAAACTAGGTAAAAATAATCTAAAGAGAAAAGGTAAAATTTTTAATTTTCTCTTTTAATTAAAATAATTTTAATAGCAAAATAAAATAAAACTAGGTAAAAAAAAAACTAAAGAGAAAAGGTAAATTTTTAATTTTCTCTTTTAAATTACCAATATTAGACTTTATATTCATCGTTTTTTAAAATGAGATACTAAATGCTTTGATTGAATATTGTCTCTTACATATTTTAATAAACACTTTTATTTGCCCGTTTCCATTATCCAATAAAGAGCTTAAACAAACAATGGGGCTGTGGACATGCGAATATTAATTAGTCTTTAAGGGTGTTAAAACATAATTGTGATAAATTTACGTTAATATTTGCAAGAATTTCCTATTTTTAGGACATTACTTTCGTTTAAAAGTTTCCAAAGGCTATAGTTCTCAAGCAGATATATTTAGTTTACAAGTTAATAGTATGTAGTAGTGGTCATAAATAAATTAAATGATTAAGGTTTGTTTCGACGTCGGTACCACCTTCTAAGAAAGCACTCTGATTAAGCTTTCTATAATAATAATGTGGGTTAATAACTAACACAATTAGTTATGGTTTAGGTATACAGGATTTTAAAGCTTCAACTACAGCAGGAAGTTTCTCATTTTTTCCCGGCCTCACCAGGTCTCTTCCGTATTTATCAACTATAACAGAAGGTGTTATCAGACTTTGAATTTTTATCTAGTTTGAAGAAAGAGTGTATTTTTTTGATTTGGGGGATCAGCATTCGATTTTTTAATAATCGTTTTAGTAAATTTTTTTTTAATATTTACATTAAATATATTTTAATTAGAAATGTTTTCCTTTTCTTTATAACTTCTCTGTTTATTTTTGTATACATTTTTTGTTAGAATAACTATAAATAAATCTAAACCTGTAACTTTTTCAAATTAAATTCATAACTTTGTGTCGTTAACATGGATGCGTTTTATAAATTACTAGTTTTGGTGGCATCGATACATTGCACCGTACCGATGAAGAAAATACAAATGCTATTAAACAGTGACTTTTAAAAAAACGGGCCTTAAAAATACTTATTTATTACATTCTTTCTTAGGAAATGTGTAAAATCAAAATGGAACTAATTTTAGTTAAAATAATAATCTTCTGTAAATAATCTTAACGTAATCTTTCTTTAATTAATTTTAAAGCTTAATAAATATATAAATACCAATGTATATCGTTTTAACGTGATATTTTTCTTGAATTATCGTTTGATTTAATAAATTTTATTTATAATTGTTTTGACCACACCCTGGCATGTAAACAATCAAGAAAAGTATTTAAATTATGTATCATTCAAAATGAAGATAAAATTTCAAGTTTTAATAAAATCAAATCAGGATTAATAATTAGTAATTAAAATTAATAATTAGTTAATTTTTTAGGCAACTTTATAAAATTTATCTTATCAGACCCTGTCCCCTAAAGAATTTTTAAAAATAACTTAATACTCCAATATTGAATTCGAATTCAACGTAAAGTAGATGAGGGCATGAACAAGCTACCTTTTTACCATTTCAACAACGAAGAAAGAAAGCTTTTATTTCCAAGTATACTTTTCTCTATCATTTTCGTTAAATTACTCATTTCAGCATAATTACAATTGAAACTAAATAGTTAAATGAGTTTAACAAATATAATTTTTACGGTGATTATTTTTAACTTACACATAAAGTTTGCTTGGGGACCGTAAAAAGCATTTATAACGTAAAGAGGTTCTTCATCATATCTGAAAAAAAGAAAGAAAATTCATTACTTTTATGCGTTATTATTAAGATTTAAAGAACAGAAATATTTTTAAGAAAATTTTATAATCAGATCCTGATACTTGAATGCGACGTTGTTTAAATCTTAACAAAAATAAAATCATACAAATAATTTTTTTTTAAAAAAACTACATTTACATATTTCCTCTCTAAATAACTTTTGTACTTACGAAATATGGTGGTAAATTTTCACTTTTTCTTATATTTAGTTTTTTCTAAATTCCAAATAAGCCTCGCTATTTTATAAATGCAATTGCCTTTCTTCATGAATGACACTTTTTTCTTTTGAATTTTTTTAATTGTTTCGTACTTTGTTGGAACAATTTTATCTCTTTTTGAAGCACAATATTATCTCATTAAAAACTAAAACATTGGAAAAGCTAAAATGTTAGAATTTCATTAAGAATAAAATATCTATTTCATAAGTTTTAACCCCCAGGGGCACACGCTTGTGTGACGGGCACGGCGCACCCGGGGCCCCGAGCTGGACCTTAGCATACTTCAATTTCTCTCTTGCGACGGTCCTGTTTTGAGTCTCTGACTTTCACATTATAATTTCATTGACCAAGTGAGCGAAATTTATTTTATTTACTTTCAAATTCTGGATGACATTTACAGAAAATTGGTTTCTAGACTTTTGATTAAAGTGTTGCCGTTACGTTGATATATTTATTTTGTTGCAATTCCTTATTTCTTACTTTCAAATACTGGATATCATTTACAAAACGTTGGTTTCTAGACTTTTGATTAATTTTTTGCCGTTACGTTAGTATATATATTTTGTTGCAATTCCTTATTTTTTATAGATTCTTATTCTTATCGTGGTTAACAGATTAACCACCCGCGTGTTCGCCGTGCGTGGAGACCCGTGTCCCTGGAAAAGGGGATCCTGGTAGTTGAGGGGCATCCTGATACCCCAATACGCTGCTTTGGCCCGTGCTTCAGGCAAACGGGAGGTGCATAGTGGCCCGTATGCATCAATCGGCCAGTCACGAATGTCATCTGTTGGCTAGGGTCAAGCCCGGGGTCACTTACTGGGCATCTCGTTAAGGGTGGAGGCTGCTTCAGGGGTGACTTTCGGGCGTATAACTATTGGTTAGCATCGGTGATGAGTTACAGATTTATATCTATTTCTCGCATCCCCTTAGTTGGACTCCGTGGTGGGTGGTGCCGCCGATAGTGGAAGTGGATTTATTTTCTCCTATGGCTGAAAATGAAGAGATGGTGTTGAGTTCTGTACACCAAAACAAAAGCGGAACAACTACATTACCTAGTTTTAACCTATCTAAATGTCCGATTTACGACCCAGCTAAAGCTAGATTCCTAATATTGACTTCAACCGAAAAAAAGCTATCTACTGTATCCCCATTTCTTGTCCAAAAATCTCTTGAATCATCAATAGGCAATCCAAAAAATGTTAAACAACTATCCTCAGGCGATTTACTAGTTGAAACTACCTCTGAAAAACAAACTACTTTACTCTTAAAAACACAAACTATAGGCAACATACCCATAACAGTCACACCTCATAATACATTGAATATTTCCAAAGGCGTAATTTCTGATAAAGCTCTCCAGTCCCTCCCAATCGAAGAAATCCTAGAAGGACTATCAAACCAAGGTGTTATAGACGCGCGTCATATTACAATCAAGAAAGGTACAGAAATAATAAATACTCAACATCTAATATTAACATTCAACACTGCTCAATTACCTACTGATGTCAAAGCCGGTTATCGCAACTGTAAAATTCGTCGGTATATCCCAAATCCAATACGCTGCTTTAAATGTCAAAAATTCGGTCATTCAACTAGCAACTGCCGAGGAAAGGAAACTTGCTCACGCTGTAGCCAACCTGACCATACTTTCAGAACATGCAACCTTCCCGAAAAATGCGTAAATTGTTCAGAACCCCATTCTGCAAACTCTCGAATCTGCCCAAAATGGAAACAAGAGAAACAAATCCTAAATATAAAAGTTACACAAAATCTGACCTATTTCGAAGCTAAAGCAAAACTTCTAGGCTCCCAACCAATACCTAACGTTTCATATGCATCAGTTGTTGCCAAAAAACCAACAAAATCAATAGGAATACAATATGACATAACTGAAATAGATGCGCAAAACCAGAAATTAAAAATTCTGAAACCAAGTCAAACATCTAATAAATCGAAATCAACGGCATCCCAAGTTACTCAACAAACACCCAGCACTTCAAAACCCACAACAACTCAATCTAAAGCTCCAAACAATACAGAAAGTAACAAATATATAAAACTAACTCCTCAAATGGTAAATGCTTTACATAAAAAATTATCTCAACCTTCAAGTCTTAGCAAACATACATACATCCCGAAAAGCAGACAAAATAAATTTAAATTCCGTCAAAAACAGTTAAATTGTACTCAGCAAGACCAGCAGTCACTTTCTGACGCAATGAGTACAGATGAAGATAATATCGATGATTCGCCAGAACCTGAAATGCAAGTAGATGAAGGGTTAGAAACGCCAGCTAACCTCATTCCCAAAAAATCAAAATTAAAACTTAAAAGATAATGGAGAAGAAAGTTTTAACCTGGAATTGTCGTGGATTTTATTCAAGCTGTTCGGACATCAAACATTTAATCGAGGTGTATAATCCTGCATGCATTGCTCTGCAAGAGACATTTCTTAAAACAACTCATACGGCTACTATACGAAAATTCTCGCACATAAGAAAAGACAATATTATTGGAAATAAAGCTTGTGGAGGCGTGTCTCTTCTCATTTCAAACAGCTATCCATTTTCGAGTATTAAACTTCAAACAAACCTTCAAGCAGTTGCCGCTCAAATAACAATAACTTCGCTTATAACTTTCTGTTCTGTTTACCTTCCTCCAAACGAACATATTTCGCAATTAGACATTGACAATTTAATAAATCAGTTACCTGTACCTTATGTTTTATTGGGAGATTTTAATGGTCATAACACTATTTGGGGAAGTAAAGATATTAACTCTCGGGGTTCACAAATTGAAAAATTAATAGATGATCATCAACTATGTTTGCTGAATAGCAATGAAATAACCCATTTTCACTTTCCATCCAGAACATATCATTCTATTGATTTAGTTATCTGCAGTCCCAACATTTATACTTTACTGAATCTAAATGTTCACGATGATTTAGGTCAGAGTGATCATTTCCCTTTACTTCTATCTATTACTGGATCTGGACAAAGGATTCCTCCCGCATCACCTAAATTTAAGTTTGAACGTGCTAACTGGACCTTATTCCGAAAATCAGTTAAATTAAATGATGATTTAATCAATAACTCTGTCAACGAAGCTACAGCATCAATTTCTAATGCTATTCTGGCTGCTGCAGAGAAATCTATACCGCGCACTACTGGTAATTTCCCAAGGTACCCTAAACCTTGGTGGAACCAGGAATGCAGCTCCGCTCATAAAGCACAGAAAAGAGCATGGAGAAAATTTCGCAGGTTCCCCACCATCGAAAATCTTATTATTTTCAAAAAATCACGAGCCCTAGCCAGAAATATTAGGAGAAGAAGCCAAAAGAATTCTTGGATACAATATGTATCCACCATAAATAGCAACACTACATCCCGTGATGTTTGGCGGAAAATTAAATCAATATCTGGTCATTATCTAAATCAATCTATCCCCCATCTGGAAATAAACAATAACAAAACATGTGACGTTAAAGATATCGCAAATGTTCTAGCCGAAACCTTCAGCAACTCGTCAAATCCAACTAATTATTCGTCAAAATTTCAATCTCACAAAAACAAAATGGAAAAAATACCTTTAAAGTCACCAAATTACCCGCTTAATGAATATAATTGTCCTATAACATTCTCTGAATTAAAATCCGCTCTCAGTGTAGCCCGACTTACAGCTCCAGGACCTGACAATATTCATAATTACATGCTAAAAAACCTTCCAGATTCTGATCTTCAAGTAATTTTAAAATTATTTAACAAAATATGGTTGGAGAGAGAATTTCCCTCTTCATGGCGAACATCTATCATAATAGCTATCCCAAAACCTGGTAAAGATTCTAAAAACCCATCCAATTACAGACCAATAGCATTAACTAGCTGTCTTTGCAAACTACTTGAAAGGATAATTAATAATAGACTCGTACAATTCTTGGAAATCCAAAATATATATCATAATAAACAGAGCGGCTTTAGAAAATGCAGATCAACTATCGACAATATACTGAATCTCGAAACAGAAATACGATTAGCTTTCCTCAAAAAACAGCATCTCATAACAGTGTTGTTTGACCTTGAGAAAGCATATGACAGAACTTGGCGACATGGTATTTTAATGGACTTGATCAAATATAATGTTTCGGGAAATATGTTTCATTTCATCAAAAACTTTTTAGCTGACAGAACTTTTCAGGTACGCATCAATTCAATTTTATCCGATAATTTTAACCAGCTTGAAGGAGTTCCACAAGGAAGTGTTATTAGTGTAACGTTGTTTCTCATCAAAATAAATGAGCTTTTATCTATCCTACCAAATACTGTCAATGGGGAGTTATTTGTAGATGACTTCCGTTTGACTTGTAGAGCTTCATGCATGCGCACAATTGAGAGGCAACTACAACTTTCGATAAACAAAATTTTACAATGGGCTGAACTCAATGGTTTTACCTTTTCATCTTCTAAAACATCATGCATTCATTTTTGCCGAAAGAGAGGAATTCATCCTGATCCTGAGTTATACATTAATAATGCACAAATTCCTATTGTTCAAGAAACAAAATTTTTGGGTGTAACACTTGATTCTAAATTAACATTTTCAGCTCACATACAAAACTTACGAAAATCCTGTTACGCAAAATTAAACATCTTGAAAGTACTTGCAAATACATCATGGGGGGCAGATACTCAATCCATGCTTAGAATACATAATGCTTTAATCCGTTCTAAACTTGATTATGCGGCTGTTGTTTATGGATCAGCTAGAAAGTCTGTTTTAAAGTATTTGGACACCATCCATCATCAGGGGCTCAGAATTGCCACAGGAGCTTTTCGTACATCACCTATTAATAGCTTATATACATTGCATAACGAACCTTCTCTTAATTCGAGGCGAAATAAACTGTCTTTTAACTTTTACTTTCATATAAAATGCCATCCTTCACATCCATTATACTCTCATGTTTTAACACCATCATGTTCTACACATTTTAGCAACCGACCTGCCTTAATTCCTACTTTTGGATTAAGGATGAAAAAACTTTTGACTGATTTGAATTTAGAAGACTTTAATGTTTTAGAGATTGCTGAACTTATTCCTTCCTGGAATAATATGAAAGTTAAAATTTTAAATATTTATGAAGGTTTGACTAAGGACGAAACGTCTCCAGTTATATATCAACAAATATTTTATGCCTTTTTACAGCATTTTAATGACTTTCGTAAAATTTATACTGATGGCTCTAAATTTGACAATCATTCTGCCAGTGCGGTTGTGTGTGACTCAGAGGTAATTTCAGAGAAGCTACATTCTGCCTTTTCTATTTTTTCCTCTGAATGCAACGCTATTTTGCTCGCTCTTCAGTTTATTTCCAGGCAACAGTACAAAAAATGGTTGATTTTCTCTGATTCTAAAAGTTGCATCGATGCACTTAAGAATTTTGACAGTAAACCTCACTCTATCATCCATCATATAATAAATATATATTTAAACCTCTATCACAATAACTTTGAAATAATATTTGTTTGGATCCCGGGACATGTAGGCATTCCAGGTAATGAAAAAGCTGATTCAATAGCCAAGTCAACACACAATCTCTCTAAAAAATCACTATGTTTATATGATGTTAAGAAATTGATTGCGGATTCACTGACGCAGCAAAGACAAGTTGACTGGGATGGTGAACTAAATAACAAACTACACGAAATAAAACCATTACTTAAACCATTTACACCATGTTACCAAAACAGAAAATCACAAGTCCTCATTAACAGATTGCGAATTGGTCATACTCGTTTAACGCATAAACATTTAATTTTAAATGAAACTGCTCCAACATGTAATTTTTGCCGCGAGCCTCTTACAGTGAAACATTTCTTGACACAGTGTTTAAAATTTAAATTGAAAAGACGCCAGTACTTTAATTGCTACTTTCCAAATTTATCATATTTACTTGGAGACCCACCTCATCCTAACTTAATGCTTTACCTTAAAGACATCGGATTTTATAATTCGATTTAGTTCAAATTTTAACAAATTTACCAGTTTTATCTAATTACTTCAGTTGTTTTGTTTGCAACCAAGATTCTTCAAATTTAACCTCGTGTTTGGATTTGAACTAAGTTACATAGATTTTAACATAGCGTTTTAATTTTAACTATGTTATATGACCTTTTAATCTAGTTTTAGGCGCGGTATAGCCAAACTATGGCTCTTGCGCCAAAAATTTACAACACTCACTCACTCATAAGTTTTACTTAGTCTGTTTGATAAACACTTAAAAAATGAATTTTTCTTTTTGGTTTTAGTTAGCCTTTGTCAAGTTAAATTGCAGGTGATTTTATTTTTCCATCATATTTGAAAGATGATATCAGTGATATTTATTAGCACGGTTAACGGTGATATTTTAATAGGTATCACTGTGATAAAAAGTTTTTTAAAGTTCCCGAAAGGGATAAGTATACCGAAAGAAACTTACTCGATTGTGGTAAATTTTGACTATCATGAGTTGGCCTCGAGCAACAGCATCATGCCAAATGATACTGGATACAGTTTATTTTGATTGCGTGACCTTTTAAAAACGTGTTTTACCTTATCTAATAACGTAAAGCCAAGAAAGGGCAAATAATTATAAATTTAAAAAAAAAAAACTGTTGCAGCTTTAAAAATTGCATCGCTATATGTTTTTCAATATTAGCATGATTTCGTAGTGTTGATCAGGTTAATTATTTTCTTTTAATTATCCTGTAAGAAGAACGGGTATTTAGCTATTTATTTACAGATGTAGTAAATCAAAACAGCGTCAACACTCTAATGGGGTTAATAGAAGATAGTATTTATATTTCTTGCTATTTTATAACACAGACGATCACTCAGCTCAACCCTATTTTTAATCAAAATATATTTACCAATTTCAACCCAAACACACAGTTCTTTAAAAAGTGGTTGTATTTCACCCTTTTATTTATCTCATTACCCTTTTTGTCTAAAGAGCTATTGCTTCGAATAATATTTTTACCCATTTCAATCCAAAATATTCAGTTCTACAAACGTTGGTTGTACTTTGCCCTTTTATTTACTTCATTACCTTTTTTGTCTTCAGTTAGTTAGTTTTGAGTTTTTGGCGTAAGAGTTCTTTTTGACTTAAGACCTATTGCTTCATAACACGCCAAAAAATTTTTCACAAAAATCTCTATTCTACCCTTATATTCATGATTCCTAACAAAGTGTTCAACAAATATTCTTTCATAATTCCAATTCTTCAGTTATTTATTAAGGACTACTCATTTTCCTATCATGAATATTTGAAAATAAAACACTTCGAAGTTTTTCTAGTTTAAACGAAATAATGTGTTCGTTTACAAAGGATTAAATAACATCAATCATTTATAGTATGAAATGACACCAGCTTACACTTCATATCTTTTAACAGTTCGGTTCCATCTTCCATAGGAATTTTCACTTAATGTTTCATAAAATGCAATAATAATATTAAGATAACCATTTTCTTTCACCCGTTCAACCTGAAAAATTAGAAGGATTTAGTTAACTAATAGCTTTTAGTTAATTAGTAAATTAATTGAGCATCAGATATTTAAATTGCAAATATCTGATGCTCAATTGTTTTTCGTTTAATAATTTATAAATGTCATAACTTAGCAAAGGATAAGCACAATTAATGCTTAGGCTTCCCAGATCTCGATTATGACATGACACGACCTATATCTCTGTAACATATATTTGTAATCATTATTAAAGATTTTATATGCGTACCGTTACAAAATAGAACTTCAAGAGAACTGAAAAAGTATGCGTGATAGCGCAACAGCTTGCATCTGAGCAACTAGCAGTAATTAACCCTTTCGTTACGGCAGTTCGAACCGCTTAAATGAGGCCACTGAACGGGGTAAAGCGCCGCGAAATACACATTGGTAAGTAGATTTTCTTATTTAAAAGCTGCATAATATATTAGATTTTTGAAGTACTATGAATAAAAATGTAATCTACTTACAAAACTTATTAAGTGCATTCAAAATATGTTTTTAGTAGCATAATTGGCAATCAAACAGTATGCTGGAACGTTTTTTTTAAGCAAAAGTTTTCTAAAATTTTGAATGTATCATTTTGGTATATAAAAAGAGTTCTATTATGAAATCCCAAGTATTGTGTATTATTGAATTAAATTTGAAAGATTTTAAACGCAGTTTAAACTCTCAGGAGATTTCAGAGCTTTCTTCTGAGAATATAGAACTATTTTCATTAAGAAGCAACTTAGATTTAATGAAAATGCAACTATATGCCTCGTACATAAGTATCTCTTGCATCAGTATGAAATATATATTTTAAAAAAAATGTTGTGAGTTAATTCTCAATCCAATAAGACCAAGAAAGTCTCCCTTCGTGTCTATGTGTAGATCAAATTTCAGCAATTTTCCGTCAGAAATAGTGACTGAAAAAGATGAAGACACTGAAACAGAAACAACTGAATTAAACCTCCACCCTAACTGTTCAATAAAAGATACAGATTTTTCAGCCGTCATTTTTAGTTGATAAAGAACAACATAAAAGTTTTAAATGAGAGCTTTACGTCTGTAGGCGTTTCTCCATTGAAATTGCACTCAGTCTCTGTTCACCGGAAATTTTCATCTGGTAAGCAACAATTGGATCAAGCTAAACTTGCACTGAGAAAAAAAGCAGCTGCAACCCTTGAGAGTAAAAACTTTGATGACAAAGATGAGATAGAATTTAAAAAGAAGGCTGCAGAATTTGATAGATTTGATTTTTTAACATCCCAGAGCATCAGGTTCAACAGTCCAGAAAACTTTTAACAGAGAAAGGAATACTATCTATTTGGAAGAGTAGAACAAGAAAGAAGCTACCTCGGGAGATTATACGGGCATTGCAAAACTTCTAAGAAGATGATGAACGTTCTCGCCTTATGTCAGGGCAGAAAGATAAAATAAGTACAAAAAGGAATATACATGTTTAAAAAAAAAGCTTATGTTATGTAACCTACGTGATCTATATGTACATTGGTGTCAAACTCACAATGGAAAAATTGGATTTTCGAAGTTTGCAGAAATATTTTCAAAGCATTGTGTCCTCGCTGGTAGTTTAGGAACTCATTCTGTATGTGTGTGCACGATACATTAAAATGTGCAACTACTTACTGCAGCTGCTGAAACTGGAAAAAACTACACTTACATAAAAACTTGTATATGTATAGATAACAGAAAATGTATGCTACGTTTATGTCATAGAAGTCTCAGTAATGATGTTCTTAAGATTATCTACGGTCTAAATTTCCAGATTTTGACCCGGATAATAAACAGTGGGTTTCCACTGATAGAATAGATCTGGCAACATATACTTCAAAACTAAATGATTTTATTGATCTTTTTGTTAACAATATTGAAAAATTGATTCCACATATGTAAGTAACAAAAGGCCAAAGCACATGCGAGGAAAGAACTCAACAGCAATAAAGCAATTATTATCATGGGTTTTAGAGAAAATTTTTCTGTTGTTCAAGATGAAGCACAGGGCTATCACTGGACTTTCAGATATATTTTACACACAGTTGTATTATATGTAAAGCATTAGGAAAATTTAATTAGTGAAAGCTTTTGTTTCCTCAGATGATATGATCACGACGTGCCACTAGTATACCAGACAAAAAACCTAATGATGCAATACTTGCATGAAAAAAATGTTCCTAATGGGACAAATGTTGAATATTTTACTGATGGCTGAACTGGTCAATACAAAAACTGCAATTTTTTTTTGCATTGAGTTTGTTTGCTACCAGCCGTGGAGTGTTTGCTTGTGATAGAATAGATGGAACAGTTAAAAGGATTATGTCAAAAGCAAGTTTGCAGACCATTCTATGATCAAAATAACTAATGTACATAAGATGCATGAATATTGTAGGAGTAACATCAAAGGTATACACTTTGTTTTCATCAGTAACATTGAAATGATTAAACTTCGTAAAGAATTATTTAAGCGATTGCAGCATATAACAACAGTTTCAGGTACAAGAAGTATGCATTTTTTTTCAAGCAGAAGGTAATATGCAAATCCAAGGGAAAAGGGCAAGTACTGATGCAGAATTTTCCATCACTGACTGTTTAAGATTCCAGTTCTACCAAAAATATTGATGTACCATCATATATAGCTATGTGGCTTGTTGTCGATGCAAGCTGGTATATTGGAATGGTTTTGAAAGTTCTTGCAGAAGCGGAAGAAGCAACAATTAAATTTATGCATCCACATGGCCAAAAAGTGATAGCTGCTGGCCACATGGCCAAAAAGTGATAATATTCTTTGAACAGCTGATATTAATACACCACAACAGGAAGAACATACAAGCTCAAAGATGAGTCAAACACTTCAGCGTGCAAACAATGGAAGAAATATTCTTCTACAACAGGAAAATAGATTTAAAGAACTAAAAGCGCCTGATTTTACTTAAAATTTTCGAGTTGATATTGCTATTTTAAATATTTCAACAGAAATTTTGAATTTCTTTGAAGTTAGCTCATTCAAATTATATGTTTATTTTTTTTAATAACCGTCGTTAAACAGCCGACCTAATTTTGAGTTTACGACTACTAATGTTCAACTCCGTAGCCTTGTAATTTTGAACTAATCTAGAAGACAAGGAAACTCCTGGTTCAGTACCCCCAGAAGTATGATTTGTCATGGGAACATGGAGGACTTTGAGACTCGACAGATTTAACGTGCATCAGTCTCCATTTAGTACACAGGGGAGTCTTCGAAAGGCGGGGATCGAACCATCGACCTCTTGGACATGGGCCCAGTGCCCTACCAACTAGGCTATCCGGGCCCCATATATTTATTTTGAAAAATTCTAATAATTATGTTGTTGCTATTCCGAGTGAAATCTGCTATTAATAAATGTTTCAATTAAAAAAAAGTGTGTGATCCGCCCATAAAATTTTTTTATTCCATGTTAGTATGCACTTTCAACAATCTTTGGTTAAAAAGTTTTTGAAATTGAAAAGAGCGAGTTGCCAGAAATCAGCTGCTGAAGTTACTCAACTCCGTTGATCATAAAACTGCAAAATAGACTTAGTTTCTAAACAAGTAAAATGTTTATTTGCAAAAAAGTGTATTTAAATGACGGATTACTTTACTCTGAACAAAAGAAAAAAATATATTGTTCAAGGACAAATATAAGATGAGTTACAGTCATTAACAGCCTCCGATGTCTGAATCAAAATGATGGCAAACGTGCCATTTCGGTAAAAAGTAAATGCTTATAACTTTTAAACCCTTTTACCGATTCCAATATCTATATATATATATTTCTCTTACACGGCGACAAAAAAAAGCCTCATTACAACTCCCCGAATGGCAACGCTAGAAAATCGACCAATGATTGCCGCTAAAAATGTCACATGCCAAATCTAGCTGAGGTGGCTCAACATATAGCGCTTTTAAAAACGGAAATAACCAGAGAGAGCATTCTCACCAAATGTGATCTCTTCCGTAATTCACCCTATCAGGTTGTTCAAGTCAGCTGCGGCAATCTCATACTATTAAGTTAGGCAGAAGTGAGTAGTCTTTGTCGATAGATCTCTATTTTAGTACTTTGTCGAAAGCGCTTTTTTTCACGAATTTTAGTTATTCATTGAAAAATGAGTCTCAGTTGTGCTGTTACGCTTTTGAAGTATAATCAAAAGAAACAGCTATGAAAGACGTAGTGGTGAAAGAATGCTTAGACGACGTGCTAAAGAAACTGAAACACTTTTTATTCCTAGGATACCTTTGATTCCATCGGACAACAACATGCCATTTTCTTTTGAAAGAAAACAGTATAATTGTGTGTTTAAGGAAGTTCTTAATCTTTTATAGTAATTATTTTTTTGTTATTAACAAAGCCCTTAATCTTTCTCAGTATTTGTTCGTATTTAATATTTATTGCAAATTAATGTTTAGTTTCTGCAAGTCTTTCTTTTGTATGTCAAAGTTCTAAGACTTATACTTATGTTTTTAACAAAGTTCTGAATCGTTCATGGTTATTAATTTTTAAAAACATAATGTTTTGTTTATGCAGGTCAGGTTTTTCCATTGCAATTCACTTATTTCAATTTTTAACAGACTTAATTATAGCCAAAAGTGTAACCTTTTCAAAGAGATATCAGTTTTAGAAATTTTATCTTAAAGATTTTATACTATAGCACATTTCTAATAGGTTTAACGAATTACATGTCATTTATTTGAATTCAAATTTATTTTAATGCATTTATTTACTAAAAAGATGTAATTTTTTTTTTTTTAAAGTTGTTATATGGATTTGAATGACTGTTTTGAATTCTTAGAATTTTGTGAATTTGTAATGTACCTAAGCTAGTAGCGAGCAAAGAGAGCTTGGTTTTCGAAGCAAACCATATAAGATTGTGTTGCAATTTTCGGGGGTTGGCGAGCGTTAGCGGGCAGGGGGCGCAGCCCACTAGTTATTGATAATTTTGAAATCAGCATCAAAAATTCTATAAGTGTACAAATTATCATCAAAATCAGATATGATTGGATGAACTGTCATGGAATGACATTATTACGAAACTCAAATACAAGAATATTAGTATAATATTGCAAAAGTGATAAAAATAAAAATTGTATCTTACAATTTTTACCTTCTCATAGTATTTATTTAATAATCCATCGTCAGATATCCAAGAATTATAACCAATTGCCATTTCAATACTCTGTAACTGAAAGTTAATAAAACAACAATATGTAACTGAAAGTTAATAAAACAACAATATGTAACTGAAAGTTAATAAAACAACAACATAATACTCAGAAAAAAAGTATATTTATTTAAGGGCAAAAGAGCCCACAGTTAGACGATAAATAATTTATTAAACCTTAATTGACAATGAAAAATTAAAAAAGTACTTACAGCTTTTCAATTACAAAATATAAGATTTTAATTAAAAATTCATATTAAAGAATTATAATGTAAACTTGTTTTGTAAAATAAAAAGCGTACCACGGTGGAAACACGAATAGAAAGAAAATAGAATCAGAATATAACTGAAAATATTTTTACGTGCTCACAATTGGTGCTAAGTAATAAATATAAGTAATAATAATATTTGGTGCTAAGTAATAATAATATTTATAAAATTATTTAAAATTGGTGCTAAGTAATAATAATATTTAAAAAATATTTTTAACAAATATAATAATAAATTTCATGCATCAAGGGCGGGATAAAATCGCCTAATACCAATTAATATTAATTTAAAGCAAGAAATAAGGTAGGTAAAATGAAGCTAATATCTATTACCTAAAATAAAATAGTGATAACATAGAATAATTAGTGTTTAATTTATTTAATAATTAAAAATTATTTAGAAAAAACGAAACTCAAACTTATTAATCCATTGTCACTTTACTTTCTATATTTGGACACAAGCTTTGATTACCTCTTTAAAGAAGCAAAGATCAAAATTTAATTGATGAGAAGTAATAAGCAGCGTTCTAAAAAAATTAGTTATCACTTATTCATCAAGTTTGAATTTCAGCCAAATACAGCTTTTTGAAGATTTTATTATATTGAACTGATATTTTACCAACTAAAAAAAAAATTTTTGAAATGTTTTAGTTATGGTCAACTAAGATTAGTGTGGAAATAAGTAATTTCAAGTTATAAACTTTAGCAGATTCGTCGCCGGGATGGAAGTGAAGAGAAGTCAAGAAATAATCAGTTAATCAATGTGACGTAAGACATCGTGTTCTATAAAAGAACGAACAATTTTATTAATAAATTTATGAACACCCCGCCCTTCTTTTTAGTCTTTGGCCGATGGCCTGATATCCGTCATAGGATTAAGATTGTAGATGATGATTCTGTATAGATTTATTCAACATTACGATTTTAGATTTAAGTTAAACATTTAAAATATTAATAAATGTTGTGTTCCAGTTTACTTGTGTTTTCATCATTTTAGCGAACTCTGCTTAGTGGGTTAAACCCACAATTAATATTTCTTGATTAAAAACTTAGTGCTCTTCAAGAAACTACAAATTGGAAATAACAGTCGCACGTTTAAAGCGCTCGAAAAATAGACGTCCATTTTTAAGAATTGACAGACGTGAATGAGAAGAAATAAAAATTATTTGAGATAAATGGAAAATGAAGATGAGAAGTAAAAAAAAAAAAAAAAAAAAGAAGAAGAAACCACAGTTGCCGAGAGGGGAAAAAAAGATGAAAAACAGAACAAGAAAAACCACAGTGGCTAAGAGTAGAAAATTAGGGTAAAAAGCATTTCCAATAATAATGGAGAGATAATGAGGAATTAATGCGAACAATGGAGAGATAATGAAGAATTAATGTAGCGAACAAGGAAATCAGCATTCATATGAATAAAACAAGATTCCAGGGCAAAATGATGAGCTGATGGGGCTAGGGAGGAAATAGTTTAAGCCGTTCAAGGTTTCGTTAAGTCTTAAGTCAAAATAACTTCAAATCAAATTGAATCAAAAAAGATCAATCTGAATAAAAGGCTTCAAATCTGAATAACATTCATATATTAAAACGTAAATTTGGCTACCACTGTAATTTTTTACCCCTCAAAGCGGCGCAAGTTATCATCTCTACAATAAATTAGAAGAGCATAAATAAGCATTATTTCTTTTTTGTTATCCATATGTTCATCAATATAAGTCAAATTCAAGCATACATCTTATTCTAATTTAATTTATGAATTTTTAAAATATTTTTTTGCTTTAAAAAAATACCAAAAACGCTTACTTTAACCAAAGCATAAAGAAGAGTGTTTTTGTCCATCCAGACATTCTGATCTAAGGTTGAGCTGTAAGCAAGCTTTATCATATCCACCATTTTTTGTACCTTAAAAACATAATTGAAACACTATAAAACTTAATTTTAACGGATTAGACAAAAAAATATTCATAGTATTATCACCTATCACTATAGCTTTAACGCAAGCACTGTGCTATAACTTAAAATTAAAATATTTAGATTATTATTATAATATAGTAGACAAAACTATCTTGTTTCTGCAAAATAAATCTTGGTTGGTTGGCAGTTTGTAGTTTATTGGCACAAGAGCCAGAAATCGTTATACTGCGCCAGTCACTGACTCTAAAGGGTCACTAGATCACATCGCTGATTACCTTCAAGTTGAATTATGGTTTGTGCTAGTATTGTTGCTGAAAGAATGTGTATTTTCGTATTTACACCTGTTCTTAGTCCAAAACGCGTGTTTTTTGAGTTGTGCCACTATTGCAGCCTATGAGCGATATTAATATAAAGATATATATATTTAAATTATAGAATATATTTCTTTCTGTAGCTTCGATAAACTTTATAAGATTGTGAAATAAATCTTGGTATTAAAATACTTGTGTTACCACTTTTTTCTTTTTTAGAGTGAGTGTTGTAAATTTTTGGCGCAAGAGCCATAGTTTGGCTATACCGCGCCTAAAACTAGATTAAAATGTCATATAACATAGTTAAAATTAAAATACTAGGTCAAACTCTATGTAACTTAGTTCAAATCCAAACACGAGGTTAAATTTGAAGAATCTTGGTTGCAAACAAAACAACTGAAGTAATTAGATAAAACTGGTTAATTTATTAAAATTTGAACTAAATCGAATTATAAAATCCGATGTCTTTAAGGTAAAGCATTAAGTAAGGATGAGGTGTGTCTCCAAGTAAATATAATAAAGTTGGAAAGTAGCAGTGAAAGTACTGGCGTCTTTTCAATTTAAATTTTAAACACTGTGTCAAGAAATGTTTCACTGTAAGAGGTTCGCGGCAAAAATTACATGTTGGAGCAGTTTCATTTAAAATTAAATGTTTATGCGTTTTCTTTTTTAGAACATGGATCCGTCCTTTTAAAAGGTTGCCAGATTTAAATGAGTTATAATAAATTGAATAAGCTAGCATATCGCAGTTAAAATATGGAACACCAAAATAACATTAAGAACTAAAAAGTTGGCATTTAAAAGACCTAACACTCGGGGTTGATAAGCTTGTAAGTGACTGGTGAAAAATCGTTCTTATTTCCACATGTTCAATAATAATACTTTTGATATTGTCCTTGATACCATATGAAGTACGATAAATATAGTTCTATTACAGATCCAATTTTAAATTAAGAGACAATGTAAACTTCAATTAATATATAAATTAAAATAAAATTTTCATTTTCAAAATATCGAACTCAAGGAGGCATTATAGCCGTTCAGTTCAAGTTAGAGCTAAAAAAGACAATCACAAAGTAAGCTTTGACAGGCAAGAGCCAGAAAAGGCTGAACCTCATTTAATACTTAGTCACTATTATAAGTGTTTTATATTTTTTGGATGTATCCCATGCCTTTAAGATAGATAGTCAATAATATTTCGTTACAGGGTCTCACCAAATGAAACAGATAAATGATGAAAATAGTCTGAAAAAGGTTTGACATGAAAAGGAAAGCATTGCTTAATCGACGTCTCTTAATTTTTAAATTAGAACATCGAATAAGTGCTGGGTCGTTCAGTAATGTATTAGTTTAACACGTTCACGCCGGGTGTTCAGGCCTGAAAGTGGGACGGAAAAGAGAAAATACTGGTAGAAGAACTATTTCAATATTAGATAATATTCGGGAGGAGTTAATCTATTCTCAACAATAACAATTCACTGTAAGGAAATTTATAACGGCGAAGAAGCAATTCAATATAAAAATTGCATCCGTTAAAAACAATTGGTAGTTATGGATTTTTATTATTCCCGGAAAAAAACTGAAAAATGAAATTTATATGTTACCAGTTTTTACTCCGGTGCGCCGCCCGATGAGACAATCTAGCGTGGGCCACCGGTGGGTCACGCCGGCGTGAGCGTGTTAAATCGTGAATTAACTTCCAATTTTTCTGAAATGTTTAATTTTTCAAGTACGGCAATCAAAGGTTTTATTTCTGTAACTTACTACTGTAGTTTATTACTCTCTCCGTCTGAATCATATAGATCTAATAAAAATTTTAAAATACTACATATGGTTAAATGTAGCTTCATAATTTAAATTTGCATAGCTTTCAAAAACCTCTTAGAAACTAAATAGTTCAATTTCTACGTTTTGAGAAGAAATGTTCAAGTTCAAATGTTCCTATTTCTGTGATTTTTAGTAAGTTTTAAGTTTTGATATTGCAGAACTAAATAGAAAAATATTAGATAAGATGTGTAACGGAAAAAAGAAGTTAATAAAAGCGAAATATGAAAACAAAACTGTTTTTATCATTTCATATAAAATGTTTGAAGAAAAAGATAGAAGGAGATAAAATTGATAATTAAATTCAAGGGGCTTACATGCATTTCCGTCAGACGAGGAAAATAGTTGTCAATATACAATCTTCCAACGGCATCTGGCATGAAGCTTTTAATATGTGTCATACACACTTGTTCATCAGACATATTAAACTTAATTCCAATTGAGGAAAGAAATTCGTTTCTTAAATTAAGCACATCTTCAGAAGCAAACCTCGAAAAAGTTGAGACCATATAAAAGCTAATATAATTTGCTACTGTCCTGGAAAAATAAGCATGGATAGTTTTTAATTCATTGATCGAATTTCACAATACTGATAAAAGAAATGATCGTCAAAAATTATTTTATAAACGTGGATCGTATCCTGAAATATCTTAATACCAAATGCCAATACATAAAAATAATTCCATTCATAAACTTTGTGAAATTATAATTTCTAACTGTTCCTTCGCCATGGAATAACCTTACCAACTTCTTGGCTGGTATTGTTAGTAAAAAGGATATTGGTTCAAATTTTTTACTTTTGAAGTTCATTTGGTCAAAATTTTTTAGTTTTTAAATTTATTTATTTATTTTTAAAATTTTAATTTTTTGAGGCAGTTTCCAATCTAGCACGAACAATGCCAGTTTTTCTAGCACGAACATTGATTCTGATTGAAAAATATCCTTCTCGTTTCTTTAATGTTTGAATAAACTATTATAATATCTATCACAACCCGGCAAGAAAAGTGACACAAGTAAAAAAAACAAAAAAAAAACAGCAATTTAGGGTTATGGTTATGTCAATAAAAAATATGTATGAAGTGCCCCATAAATATATATATACATATATTAGGCCCAACAATTCCAATTATAACAACTTCCAAAAAGATACAATTTAGAAGATTGTTTGATACAATTAGTTGTGGTAGTATGTGTGAATACATAAAGCTTTAAAACCACATTTTAAAATCTCAATATATCACTTTTTTGTGGCTAAATTTTAAAACTGTACATATTTAAACAAAATGATTAATGCCTTTATTTTTACATTGTCTTGAAAGAAATCACATAATAATTCAAGAAAATTTTTTTTCTCCCCATAAATGAGCAATGAATAGATAGCACTTTTTCTCAGAAAAAAGTAGAATTTTCAACGTTAAAGGAAATAGGACCTTAAATGTTATTTTATAAGTACAATTAATAAAAATTGAGGTAGAGGTCATTAAATCATAAATATATAAGTTTCAGAAATTTCGGCGGACCTGAAATATAGTTGCTGGTCTGATGAAAAGAATTTACGCAATTATTATTCGCTAGGTGGCTACATTGATACAGCAAGCGATGATAACGGTATGACAATCAAGCAAGTCTCAATCCATTCCTTCTGTTTCTGAAAACGAAGTGTACTCGAAAGATCGACAGCAAAGGGCCATATTTCTTTTAGATTTCCTGGGGTTACAGAATAAGCTATGTTTGGGAACGTTATCAAAGCTCATAATAAAACTAAATGTCTTGGTCTAGTCACATGAAAAGAATACAAATAGCGAAAACAGTAACAGAACTTTAGCAGAAATTCAAATAAGTCCAGAACCACCCATCCTATATCAGACTAGTTCTGTCTTTATGTGACTTTTTGAAAAGTGTAAAAAATCACTGCGGAGACATCAACAGACAATGTAAACAGATGATGTGAAAGTGTAGGTGCTCAAGTGGTTAAATGGTATTTTGCGAGCGAATGCACTGTAACTGTGCGACTAGAATCACAATGAGACAGATGCTTAAACGATTGTAGACAATACTTTAGGGCCGGGATAGCCTGGTCGGTAGGGCGCTGGACCCATGTCCGAGAGTTCGAACCACGCCGGCCAAAGACTCCCCGTGTAGGTGGTGACTGATGCACGTTAAAATTCTGTCGAGTCGCAAAGTCCACAATGTTCCCATAACAAATCAAAACCTCTGGGGGTACTGGATTGGAGATCGATCGTTCTCTGATTCAGATCAAAATTACGATCTGTGGATGAATGAATGGATGTATGAATGGGTTCGCCTTATAAACAGGTGTGGCGTGTGATTGGCAGAAGTCTAATTCTTGGCCATAGATGGCGCCACTGAAAAACAAGAATCGCACACTCTGCCTAAACTTGCTCAGTTTCACCAAGCAGGCTTGCCCGTGTGGCAAGTGGCATTAGAACCAACCAACCAAAAATTATTGCTGTAAGCCCTAAATGAAATGAAATTTTTTTTTTCCAGACTAGGATTTCTTTCTGCCCGTGTGGCTAGTGACATTAGAACCAACCAACCAGTCAATACTTTAGCATGGAAATAAATTCAACAACTTCGCCATCATTCAAAAATTAGTATGAATTAGCCTCTGACTCATTGTTAACGGTACCTAAAAAGGTGGTTATCCTATTTATGTTGCTCATCCACAATCAATAAACTATGTATAGCTAAACTTACTTAATGCTGGCTCCTAAAATAACTTCTGGAAGATTGTATTCGAAGAAATCTAGCATTTTTACGTACAACTTTGTATTGTTATCTGCTGGATAATCTTCTGGCAGATGAAAATTGATATAATCAAGATAAGATATAGTTCCATTCTAACAGAAAATAGATAATGTTAATTAATATCATGATGATTTACAAAGTATAAAAAAATATATTTGCAGCTATATTAAATAAAACAATATTAATACAAATATTCGACTTTTCTTTATAACCATTGCGTATATTATCATAAATTCCATGAAATTTCTTTTCTCGCGTTGGCGACAAAAAGATGAAATAAACTGAGCTTTAGGTTGTGCAGAAATAAAAAGCGAACAATTTATATTATCATTTGCTCTACATTTTCTATTTATTTTGTTTTCTTATAAAAGTCTCAATACTCTGTCTATTAAGATTTTTGTTTTAATTAAGCTTAATAATTTAAGCAGATAATACAATTAGGAGTCATATTTTAGTATTAAGGACGATTTATAATCAACGTAGGAGAGATGCGTCTAATCAACGCAAATTGTTGAACTTTGATTCAACTTAGAAAGTTCTTACTGAGCTTCTTTTTTCATTTCACAAGTTAGTATTTGAACAAAGAACTTAAAACTGTCAAGTCCCCAAGCACTGTAATTTTTTCGCTTTATAGAAGAAAAGCACAGGGGTCAAATGTCAATTAAGTTTCTATTTATATTAAATTAATGCTATTCCTCAGAAAAGTCATTTTTCCACTTGGCAAATTTATTTCAGCATCGTTAAAGTAATAAAATCACTCCTAAAGAATTCGTAGCCAACAACAACTTACATATTAGCCTAATTTACTTACAATTTAACTTAATTTCATTTAGTTTTTAAATACTCTCTTAATATTGTTATTTTTACCGTAAATTGTTTGTTATTTTTATTGTACCTACGTCTTATCACTGACGGCTGTTGGCACTTAGGACTTTCTCCTTTGCACCGGGCAAACACATTCAGCATTTTTCGACAAATTTTTGAACTATTACTACTATACTTAGGGATTTCTCCACTTCGTTTACCTTGGTTTTTATTCCAGTGTCTGGTATCGCAACAACACAAAAATCAATGACAATCTTAAATCCATTCAAAGGTCCTCGTTGATTACTATATTCGTCACCTCGTTCGTCGAAGAGACCGAAAATAGAAGCAGGATAGTGCACAAGACTGGCTATGGAATTATCATCATGAGAGATGGGATAATGATAAAGGTGGACTCCACTAAACTTTCCAACAACTGCAGTATTTTTATGGCTGAGCTGATGGCAATTAAAACTGCTTTTGAATGGCTGGCTAAAAATGAATACCCGGACGCTAATCTTTTCACTGATTCGCTTTCACGTTGCAAGCCCCGAGTGACCCAACCCCGAGTGACCCAACTCCTAATTACAAAGAAACAGAACTAAACTACTATGGAGGCCAAACATCAAATGTAACTGGGTCAGGGCACACATTGATATCCTAGGCAACGAGGAGGCGGATCAGGCAGCCAAGGAAGCCGTCAGTCTCAGCCAAATCAATTTAGAGGTCCCAAGTTCCAGATCAAAACAAACATTAAATCCAACAACCTAAATCAATGGAAATCAGAGTGGCTGAGCTCCGAGGGAGGTAGACAAACCTATATGTTTTTTAAAGACCCTTCCACCAAAAGACTACAGAACAACGTTTACCTAAACCAATTACTATTATTTGTAAGTGTTTGGAGACTATTAATATAGACTTTTCAAAAAAACTCAAACTGTACCGAACTGTGGGGACAATCAAACACTTGATCATGAACTGTTCACACTTCCAGACACTCAGTGGAAACCATCTTGCAGGCCAAACTTTGCATCAATGGTTTGCTAAGTTGGTCTGTAGAAACATTGTTAAAGAAATTCTAAAGGCAACACTGGAGGACATTCTGAACAACATTTAACTCTACTCGGAGCCTGCGAACACTATTGCTAATGTGTTGTGTTCTTATCTACCATCATTTAAAACTTTTGTAGGTTTTAACTTGTATTGTTTTTATCAATATTTAACTGATTGTTTTAATTCTTAACTTGTTCTGCATTTTGAGCTAGGCTAAACGTTATAAGGGTCTCTTGGCCTTAACAAATATGGCGTTCATGATTATTTAAGGGTCACTGGGCCTAAAGAGTTAACTATGCTATTATGTAATCTTTAATTTCGATGTTCTTTTAACTTAGTGCCTTGACAACAAAATTTATTGTTTTAATTGTTTTTAAAGCTGGCCATACGCACAACTAATGTATAGTATAGAAATCACAAGTTCGAAAAATTTCTGGAAGAGAAAGACTAAATTGATTCAGAAGGGAAATGTAACTTTTTAAAACTCTTAAAAAAAAGTATTTTTTTCGAACATTTAAAAATGATTTACATATAAATTGTAAGTGTATTATTCCGTTTTCTTTCACCCTCATTATGCAAGTGTTTTTGAATCGATATTTAATATATTCTTGTATATATAGATGACGGATCTAGATTATATTTATGAATGTATGGAGCGACTATAACTGTTTTATGTTGCGGAGAGTAGAATATTCTCGTGAATTTTCCTTTTAAAGGTTATGTGATGTTTAAGTCTAGTTATATTATTTTCTTGCTCAATAAAAGTTCTTTGTAAGTTCAAAGACGAGTTTTTCATTATGCTTGCTCAGCATTTTCCACTACGCACTCAACTATCGCAGCAAGTTTTAGTATAATAAAGTTTAATCTATTAAGTTGCCTAAACATGTTGATCATCTAAGTTGGTTTAAATAATCAAATACCAAACTGATAAAATCGCGTAAATATCCCATGTATAAGCTTTATCCAGTAAATAACAGTTGATCATAACGGTTAAATAAAGTAAGTTTTTTATAATTGAACATTCTATCTATACATACTTATATATTTTACTCATATCAGTAATCAAATATAATAATAATAATAAAAAGAACTTACACCCCATGAATTAATATATTCCATTTTTATGGAGTACATACTCGGATAACTTTCTAGATCTGCCTACAAAATAAATAGAAATTAAAAACATAATTATAAAAAATCACAACGCGACAAATACAATAATAAAAAACAATATTTTTGTCACTTGCTTTTTGTCAGACAATCGTGGTTTATAAGTAACAGTAATATTTGATACAGAACGATACAATATAGAACATATTTGATTAGATGTACATTTTTAGAGATTGTTGATTGGTTGAATATTAAGCTGATCAGTGTCCTCCTAAAATTTAAAAAAAAACTCGGATAGCAAAATTTCAAAAAGAACATTCGAAAACTCACCTCTTTACCTTTGTAATTATTTAAAAAAAATTATTTCGGCTAGAGAATTTCTGCGAAAGATTCATGTTCTTAGAATATTAAATTGAAAAGGTAAAGCAGTGTGTTTTCAAAGATCTGAATAGCAATTTTACTATCAGTTTTTTAGTAGTCAATACGACGAAATCAAGCAATGCTATAAACAAAACTAAGTTTGATGCATTATATAATTTACACTCTGTATAAAATGTAAACATAAAAAACGTTGTCAGGTTCCGGAGTATGTTTGCAGGATTTGTTTTCGTCAACAAAATAATTTCCTTCTTTAGAGGAAAAAGTTTAGTTTTTAGTTTGTTAATTTTATTTCTATTGTAAGATCCATATTGGGCTATATCGCACTTCATAATCAGTAAAAGAGCTGTTAAAAGGTAATAATCGAATCAAATTATTGAATAAGATAAAATATTCTGATATGGAGTCTTTCCAATTAAAAAATGTAAAATTGAAAATTTTCGGTTTAAGTACTGTTGTCTGAGTTATTTATACACTGGATATGTATGTGTTTTACTAATAAGGGTCATCTTAAAGAAATAAACAAAATTGACTCTCATTTTAAGTTAGTAACATTTACATATTATAATATAAAGTTTTTATCACATAATAAGTTTTTATAAAGTTTTTATCACATCTAACTTATAGTTTTTAGATAAAGTTCTAACTTATAAGTATCTAACTTATAAAGTCTTATAAAGTTTTTATCATATCTAACTATATTTGATAATTATTTTATACCAATATAAAATTTAGATAATAGATAAAAATAACTCTTACGGATTTATGTATCTTATAATCAAAATCAATGACATCATCTGCTTCCGCTTCTAAAGAACTTAAGTCTCGCTCTGAACCGAGAAGTAAGGCGAATTCCACTATATATGTTCTTGCAGCGTCCGTGTAGTTCGTCGTTGAATTTTCGTCAGTTTGAAACCATATGCTGTCAAACAGACACCTACCCTTGTTGAGCTAAAGAGTTAAACAATGGTATAAAAAATTCTCAATTACTATTATTTGATTGTGGTATATTCTACTATCTGAATTATTTTCAGATAAGTACAAAAATAAAGTCATATTTTACAGATTTTATAACCGTCGTTGAACAGCTGACCCAATTTTCGGGCTTACGACTACTAATATTTAACTCCGTAGCCTTGTAATTTTGAACCCAATCCAGAAGACAAGGAAATTGCTGGTTCAAGTATTGGGAGAAATTTGCCTTCGTGGAACTCTTTTTGATGGAACTAGCCCGCATTTGTGTTACATGGAGAGGAAGAACACAAGAACCTCCCACGGTTAGCCTGACGGCAAAGAGACTCTAATCCATGATCCGTCTAACACTGAGGATATTTCACGTCAGCACTGTGGTCGGTGCGAGCCGGATGTGCATTTGTATCCACCAGCCATCGCTGGGATTCGAACCCGGTTCACCTCATTGGAAGGCTAATGCTCTATTCCCTGAGCCATCGCGGCTCATATTTTACAGATTGTCACTTGGATTGATAACTTTTTGAATACTGCAGATATCTGTATTTGTAGTTTATTAGCACAAGAGACAGAAATGGTTGTACTGCGCCAGTCACTAGACTCAAAAGAGTAACAATATCAGATGTCTGTGCGCGTGCGTGCATGTGTGTGAAGATGGCAGTCGTGGGAGCAGGACAATCAGGAACAGGATTTAAAAAAAAGGAAATTAGTTTTATTTAATCATTATAAAATGAATGACGAGAGAGAATGTGTGGATATCGACAGCGAGTGACATATACTCTTCGTGTTCTGCCTAAATGTTAGGGAAAATCTTGCAAAGAAAATCCGTAAAATATCTCGATTTAGGGAAATCTTAGTAATTGTAATTGGTTTATAAAATACGTACCGCGATTCACACAAAGAGCAAAGGGGAAAATTTATTACTTTTAACTAATGCATACTTAAGCCAAAAATGGATTAAAGAGCAGGATGTGAATTTAAAAGTGTGCGAAAACGTTTCGTTTTGAATAATAAATTAAGGAAAGGATTTACAGAAAAGGAATAATATAAAAAGATTAACTGAAGCTTTTTATGTTATAATATATATATATATATATATTATAAAGTATGATTCTATTGCTTTGTTAAACGTTATAAGATTGTGAAATAAATCTTGGTATTGAAGCACGTATTTTACCACTTTATTCTTTTTTAGAATATGGAACCACGCTTTTAAAAGGTCGCCAGATTCAAATGAGTTATAATAAATTGAATGAGCGAGCATATCGCAGTCAAAATATTGAACACAAAGATAACACTAGAACTAAATAGAATACATCTCATATCAAGAGCTCTAATACTAGAGGTCTGATAAGTTTTTAAGTGACTGGTGATAAATTGTTCTTGAAGCCAAGCGTTTAATAAAATACGTCAATAAATCATCTAATATTTAGAGTTTTATACCTTAAAATATAGTAAAAAAAATCTTAAAAAAAAAAGTTACTTACTAACCTATTTCTTCTATTTATTACTATTTAGGGCTGAAAATGTACATGTTTTCTAAATCTCGAAATATTATGAACTGAAAAATAACTAACCTACCACTTTGCCAACTACCTCTAGCTTGTAACAACAAGTTAGCCTTACATGTCCCCACAGAGCAAATTTAATATCAAAATCACAAAATCTGCTGTATACAGTGTTTTAAAAACAATTTCAATAACAAAATTCACTTTATTTATAAAATTCTAATTTCTTATTAATAACATTTGTACCATAATAATAGGAAATTTTGTAAGGAAGTTTTAATCAATAAAAAAGAAATTAATTTCACTAACTCGAAAGCAGATTTACGTCCTTTTTTTCCTATAGATCGGTATGATTTTGCGGATTGCTGTTCTAATTTTCCACATTATGAAATATCTCTAATAACCATTTGGAGGCAAAGTTTCTTTTTAAAAAGACAGTTTCATAGTTAAATAATAAAAGTTGAATAAAAAGATTTTCAACTGCATATCCATTTTTCTAATAGCCGGAGGTTTAAAAGCTATTTAAGTTTTAGATTTATGACATAACCTGAACTGCTCAATGTTCTAAGGTAAAGTGAAATTCAATTTCGACATATATTCATGTATAAATTAACGACAATGTGGTGATCAGCCACTCAGTAAATTTTAAAAAATACGCGTGAGAGCTTACCTTTATAATGTACTCCTCACTGTTATTCAGAAATGGTAAGAAATCAAATTCAAATATGATGTCTTTAAAAAGCCTCCGGTTTACTTCCGCCAGATGGCGATACCATACGTAACCCTCTTCAGACCATTGATCATTCAGCATTGGCCAACCACCAAATTGGTTTATAAGTTTTTTCAATGGATCGATGCCAACATTATTTCTTTCTTCTGAAACAGTAAATAAGCATCGTTATATATCAGTGGTTACCAACTGGCGGCCCGCGAACTAAAATATATTAGTTGTCATTTTTTGCGGACAATTTTCGTAAAAAATCTATATGGGTTTAAAATACTTTTCTTTCGTTAAAATAAAATCTGATTTCTTCGTTTCTGTGAAATTTAACATACCAACGGCGCAAAAAAATCTATTTCTCAGGTTTTGCACTCAAGAAAATATTTATTCAAATACAAAAATAATCGTGTATGTTGCTTAAAAATCTACTTCTAATTTTAATTTGTAATTCATTACGTTTGTTTTTTACAACTTGATAAAAATCTGACTGTAATATTTAATGTTCCTTTAAACCTAAGAGTCCTAGATAAAACTTTGATAAAGCTGCGGCCCGCCATTTGACTGGTGTTTTTAATTGCGGACGCCAGCCTCATGTAAGTTGGAAACCCCTGTTATATATGAACCAGTACTCAAAAAATTTACACTAGAGAAGAAAATATGCATGTTGTTCATGAAAACTTGAAGTAGAGTTAATTTTTTGTGTGAATTTAATGCTCAAGAGCAAGTTTTGGGTACATCGCACCTACAACTAGGTTTGTAAATTATCGGTTCTGTTATGGAATAAAAGCTAAAATTAGGAAAATAAAGCATAAAGGTATAAGATAAGGAATAGATTTTACTACAATGGAAAACTAAGTTCTCTAAGCTGATTAAACCGTAGATTTTCGGCAATGCTATAATGTAAGGAATAACTAATTCGGGTATTATTTTTAAAAGTAGCGGGATATTATTTTTAAAAGTTAATTTGCATTACAGGCTTCATAAAGCAGTCCAGATCGTGAATAGAAGATTCTTTCTTTAAGGTGAGAAACTGAACTTATTTTTTCATAATGTATGAGTATATTCCGTTTAATATTAAACTTAAAAGATTATTTGATTTGCCAAAGAAAACAGCAAAGGATTAGGCTAAAAGGTTAACATTAATTGGAAAGTAATTTCAATTAGTGATAACCTTTTGTGGTTAGACATATTCATAGAGTGCAACCAAGATAATTTGTCAAACAGGATTCATATTGCACTGGCTAAAATGTTTCTATACTTACCTTTATCTAAACAGCTCTTGTATACTTTTCCAACTAGTGAAGCATATTTGGGTCCATCACTAATATTTGACTCATTCTGTATCAAGTCTGGAAAACAGTCATATTAATGCATCTTTCTTACATAAGACCATAGCCAAATGTTATTAATATCTATTTTATAATTATACTCCGTAGTCTTAGTTCTTTAAACGGTGAAAAAATATATATGTAACTACTTGAAAATTAATTCTGTACTCACATAAGACCACCAAATAAATTAATCACCAAACATTAAAATATAAAAAAAGATGTCGTTAAAAATTAAGGTAAAGAGTGGTTAGTAACTTCGAACTGGAAGTGGTGCCTAAGAGACACCTTTCGAATGTAAAGAGTAAATGATGGGATAGAAGGTGAATCTACTGAATTTACTTATTTATTTAAAAAACACTATTTTGATTTTTATTGAATAGTAATAAAGAAAACACAGCAAGTCACAAATACTGCAAATTTAAATAAATACAGAGATAATTTAGCACTTATAAGCTATGATATCTAGAATGGTTAGTTTGTTTGTGAATTTGATACAAAAGCCTGAAATGGTTAAACCAAACCTTGAGCTTAGATCTAAAGGGCAAAAAAAAAATAACTTAAAGTTATTTTGTGAAAGAAATAACTACTCCTAACCTTCCTACTCAATTCCATATGCCAGTTTTTTTAATACTTTTTTCAAAAAGTTTCCATGAACACCTTGAGAATTATCTTACCTAACAAACAATTTTCAATATCTACCATTTGCGTCCATATCTACCATTTTATGTTATACTATTTATTAAATAGATTTTTTAACATACTTTAACACATTGTCACTAATGCAAATTTCTTGATGTCAGGTAATAAAGGCTACATAAATTTATCCCATAATTTGGAGCACAGTCTTCATGTAAGGAACGTTACGTTAGACACTTAAGTAACTTTTGATCTAAGAATCGGATACGAATCTCCCCTTCTTCGGGTGCTAAATTTTTTAAGAAAAGTAGACTTAATGTTCATGGTAGATTCACTTCAAACTTATGAGTTATTCCTTGCTCAAAACATTTATAAGTATCAATAGTTGAAGTTCTCCTATTTACCAGTTCCGATTTCTTGTTCATGCGTGATTTTTTGTTAAGTTTTGAGATAATTATGTAGTTTAGTGAATGAGAGAGGTAAATTTTTAATGCAAGAGCCATGATTTTATTATACTGAGTCTAAAAATAGATTAAAATTGTTGAGGTATGTTTAATGGGAAAAAAACTGTAATCAGGCAACAGGTCAGTAATAACTACTACTTCGGTTTTTCATATATGAGATCCGTTTTCTGTTTACATATTCATCGTCTTTCCATTCAATAGTTCAATTTCTTTTCGAGCAATCGTGATTCGAAAAATGCTTTATGGGAGTACAGTGGTCAAGTTAGAGGGTCAAGCGGAATGCCTAGTGCAAATACACAATTTAATTTATTATCTTACCCAATAACATGAGCTTCAAGTCATAGCTACTTTTAGCAAACCCTTTCAGTGTATTTTTGAAAATTAATTATGGGTTAAGTTAGTCTTCATACCACACCAAATCTTCACAAGTAATATTAGTTAATCAGTAATTAGTTAAAATAAATAAATAAAAGTTTACCAGACGTATACAAAATATATAATCGGCGTACTTTTGACTCTTTCTCGCACTTCACCTCTTGCAGTGTCATACGATTCACTATACTCTTTGTTGTCTGGTATAGGATTCTTTTCAATCCATCCACCACACGAGTATTGATAGAAGTCAACACATGGATCTGCACTGGTATCCAAGTTCCCAATTAAGTTTTCAGCTAAAAGAAAATTGAATTGTATAATTCACATTTGATGTAGATTCAGACAATGTATCTATTTAACAATGAATATAAAAGGATAATTAAAAGGCATAACAACAAGCAAAAAAAAGACGTCCAAAGCGTGATCAACAGATCAATTAAATTCAAATTAATCTTCCGGTTAATGTAAAATTCTATTATGTGTATACATCGTAGCTCTCTTAGCGTTAATTCTTGTTTGATTTTTCTGGCTTTAACATTGTTATTTTCTCTCATAACAAAAGTTATTTCTCCCATATTATTATTAAAGAAAATAGTGTAAAGTGCGAGATAAAAGGAAACACCCTGAATAATTTTTGATTTAATAATCAATTTCCACGTACTGTGACTCAATCTTAATAGTTTAAAGGGGTGACCTCAGATTGTTGGTTTTATATTCTTGTACAAAAGCAAAAGAACTTGGTAAATATGATACCCTGATTAATATCAAGAAGAAGCTTTTATTGTCTTTAAAAAAGTCAATAAGATTTTGGTGCGGAATCGCTTCAAGGGGGTGGCCTCAAATATGCAAACAAATAAATGTCACTTCTTTTTAAGAAGAATTTTAACACAAAATCGCAATTCTTTTTTGTTTTAAAAAGCTCTGAAATTAAATTAACCGTACGTAAATTTCATCCCGAACAATTCTTATCTACCAGCCATCGCTGGGATTTAAATTCGGTTCACATAGTTGGAAGGCGAACACTCTATCCCCTGAGCCACCGCGTCTCGTTCTCAGTTATTTTATAAGTGTCGTTGAACAGCCGACCCAATTTTGGGTTTATGGCTACCAGTGCTCATCTCCGGAGGTTTGTAATTTTCAGCCCAATGCAGACGACAAGGAAATTAAGTATTAGGAGAAATTTTGCCTTCGGGGAGGACTGTTTGAGAGAGGTAAACTGCATTTGCGTTACATGGAGCGGAAAACCACGAAAACTTCCTACGGTTAGCCTTACCGCTTGGGGACTCTAACCCATGATCCGTCTACTACCGAGGATATTTTACGTGTCGCACTGTGGTCGGTGCGAGCAGGGTGCGGAATTTGAATCGACCAGCCATAGATGGGATTCGAAACCGGTGTTGTCAGTTATTGACAAGTATAATTTTACTACTCTTATCTTCTATCGTATGAAATTAAAATGAATAAAAACAAGGAAAAAATATGAAAGATAGAAAATAATTAAAATTCATTAAATGAAGCATAGAAAAGCTAACAAATAGAGGAATAGTATATTTCACTGCTGATTCTAATATTGAAAACAACTGTAGGAGCAACATACTCAAATTGAACAAACAACAGTGAAAAAAATTGAACAATTCAAACCGAACTACGAAGCAATTGCCTTTTAGGGAGAAAACGTCGCGCTATTAAAAGTCTTATAAGATATAGACCAACAAAATACAAGATATGCAGCAACTCCAAAGGACCTGAAATTCTATCAACTTGGAACCAAAACTATACCCATCAGAAAACATCTACAGTACTAGGTATCGAATAGTACTGGGTAAAAGCCTACGTTGGTGAAAAAGCGAATGAAGAATTCGATTTGGACGCAAAATAAGCTACAACACTGAAAGTACCATTTGAATAACTCGAAGAATGAAATGTACTTCTACAGATAAAGACAAACCAGTCAGGAGAATCGAATCTTTAACAAATAGACACTAAAAGACACAATGGCGAGCTATACTTCAACCAACTTTTAACCGATCATAGATTGCTCAAAACTCACCGAAACAGACTGTTTAGGAAGCAGGGAGCTTGTAAACTATTGCAACGGAGTCTTAAGGCCTGTTTACACGGTCCAATTTCTTGTATCCGAGAAATTGGAGGGATTTCTCTGTCAGAGAAATTGGATGATTCGTTGACACTATCCAAGTTCTTGAATGTCACTGATTCGTCGAAAGAAAAACTTGCGCGTGCGCATTGCTCATATTCAAAATTATAAAATAATACTTGCATAAGTTTAAAATTACTAAATAAATTCAAATAAAATCATAATAACACAAATAAACCGCAACAGATACATTTATTTGGACTAAAATATATGAAAACAGACAACAAAATGACATAATTTGCTGCCTGCTTGTTGACGTCACAAAACCTAAGACGCTGATTGGTTAAGGGAGAAAAAACTTGGATATGGAAAGTAGAACATGCTCTACTATCGTCCAAGAAGTTGGACCAAGTTCTTGGATGACTGTTTACACGATCCAAGCTCAAAGCAAAACAAGTTTCCATCAATATCAATCAATCTCTGTCCAAGAAATTGGATCGTCTAAACGGGCCTTAAGACAGGAATCTTTTGAAATTTGTTTCAAACAGGACGACGAAACGCCATGCCATATACTGGGCAGAACACTGTCTCTCAATTATCTTTTACCGTTGCGTGCGTATTATTCTATTTTTAATTAATTATCCATTCCTTATTATAATAATTTCATAAAAGTTGAAGCTATGGGTTAAAAAAAAAAAAAACGGGTCTAGGTTACAGAAAATATCTCGTTATTGTAGATCGCGATAGCACCTTATAGGAAAAAACTGGAAAAAGGGTTCAACACACAGAAAATCGTAGTGGAATCACGTTATTATGTACTCTGTACTTCACAAACGAGTTCTCACAAGAATAATTGTAATCTTACAGAATTTCTGGAAAAAGATAAACACACTATTTACACGATTTCAAATAGAAATATTTTTTAAACTATTTTAACTTACCAGTTTCTTTGCAAGCATCAGTTTCGCACAGGTAGTCATCTTCAACATGAGTAAACTTCATTTTTGACAGGGTGTCTTGGAGATCAAAATTACAATGAATGCAATAAATAAAATAAATAACACTAAAACAGAATAAAGATTTTGCTTAAAAGGCATTTTATATCCCATCCAGTTACACACGCGTAATAACACCCAGACCATGAAGTAAGAAACTTAGCACTTTTATCATTACTGCTTTACATTTTTTCATTGATGGATAGTAAAAGTGCAGATGAAGACTGAAATAAAAGACGGACCACCCTAATACTTTTTGATATTAAAGGTTAGAGGGGGTAATCTCAAATATGCTAATTAATTTGTGCAGACGAAATTTTAAGTAACTAAATCAGACACAAAAATGTACTTTCTAACTTATTTTATGGCTTGCTTTGGGTCCCCAAAGTTATGTATTGCCTAGGCCTAGACTCTTAACCATTTGACGCAGATAGGACGCCGGTGCCCCTTTTATATATTTTTTTCTGACGCTCTAATCACAAACAAAAATATATTTTGGTGTTTTTTTAATTATAAAAAATAGGTAGGGATTGTAAGGATTAAAAGAAGTGGGGCGTTTGGGCCTAGTGAGTTTAGCAAGAAGTGAATCAACTATAGTGGGGTCAAATCTACGCGGTTATCAGCAAGTGAGCGGAGAATGTTGCGTTCGGAGTTAAAAAAGAAGAGTCAGGGCAAAGGTTAAGAGCGCGGAAAATGAAAATATGAAATGCAGAAATTTTCATAATACGATAAATTGCTGCACATTGTTAGAAACTTGGACATAAATTCAACTTCAGTCATACTTAACTATTTTCACTCCAATCACAGCTCATTTTGATGCTCTGGAATATTGTTTTATTCATATGAATGGTAATTCCCTTCTTAACAACATTATTCCTCATCATTACATAGCGAGTGGAAATGTATTTTATCCTGATTCACCCCTCTCGGCCACAGTGGTTTTCCTTATTCTGTTTTATTCATCTTTATTTTTGTTTCATTCTCGGCTACTACTGTTTTTTATTTATTTTAATTCTCACCTTTATTTTCCTTTTTTTTTTATGGGCAACTTTACGCTATATATTTCCAAATTACTTTTTCCTCTCATTCACGTCTGGTAAGTCTAGAGAATAGGCACCCCGATTTTGAGCACTTGAAACTTGTCTGCGTTCACTTTCATCTCCATATTTTAGAAGCCAAAAAAGTAATATCTTACCGCTTCAGATTATTCATTTAATAAATCAGATGTGTTGTTTTCATTTCGGTGGGGAAAATCTATAATTTCGCCAATTAGATTTAGATCTAAGATAACAAAAGTAACTATTTTGTTCTCTCAAGTCATGGTATGGCGATATGTCGTGTCTGAAATCTGGCCTATTACCCTACCTTTGGCTAGGTTGAATTCTTCTGCGATTTCTGAATGTAACTTAGAGAAAAAGTTTCTGAAGTTTTCTAGACGCATACCATAGACTATGCTAAATTTAAAATTTGAGTTCTTTTGATATTTTTTCCACTCAAGAATTTTTTGGTACATCAAGAACTTTTGGGTTCACTTAAGTCCGCTCATAAAAGAGGATTTTCTGGAACTTTAGAGTGGCCTAATCTGATATTGAGAGTTTGATGTTCTAACCTATCCCATAAATCTCAATTTTAGGATTGTAATACTATAACTTAAAGGTAAACATTAAAAAATCTATTATTTTTTAAAATGTGAATAAGCAGAAGAAGTCTTATAGACATAAATATCAATTATCAAAAAAAAATTTCAGGAAAAATCTTTTTAGGAAGAGATCTGTTGATTACGATCTTTAACTTTGAGTTCATACATAATTATATATAAAATGTCTGCTTTTATACAGTTTGTCAATCTTAAACTGAAATATTTACTTTTCCTTACATTTGTTTGCTAGTTATTTATTAATAAATGAAGTGATCTTAAATTTCAAACACTACTTTTACTATTTATTTTTGTACTTCTTTGAAATAAAAAGAAAAAATATGAGTCACGCAATATGATAATAAGGAGAATCTTCAAATTTATTTTATAAAAAAATGCATAATTTCGCTTAAAATACAATATGATTAAAGCAATTTTTTTCAAAATAAAATTTCAAAATCAATAACAACCATTCCATAATCAAGAATATAATGATATATTTCGACTGCAATTAACATCAAAAACGAATTCTATTTGATGAAAAAATAAACGCAACTTAATACGAAATCCATTAGTTAGTAAATGTCAAACGTTGCGTTCAATATTAAAGGGTTAAAAAAAAAAGAATGTTTAAATAATATCAACCTAGCAACATTTAAAATCAATCAATATTCGAGCAGTTCAGTAAACTCTCCTTGTATTCATTTTTAATGGGTAGTAAAGCATATTATGTTTATTAAAGATGCACAATATATAATGATTTGGTCAAACAGTAGAGAAAACGAAACTATAAAAAAATAATAACTGTCTGCATATTCGTCTAAAAATAATGTAACACGCAATCTTAATTATGGCTTTGATATTGATTTGAAAGATTTACTGATACAGAAGTTAAATACAGATTACATACGTTTAAATGCAGAAATAATATTTTTTTTTGTTTTTGATAATTCTAACATCGTTTGAAAAAAAATTGCATTTAACTTCATTTGCAACAATCGAAACTTCTATCAGTAAGTGCAATAAAATAATAATTTTAAGTTCAAACTTATACGTAATTATGGATGGTTATGGAATAATTCTATTGATTTAGTCAGAAAAAATAAATAAAAATTTTTGGGGAACATTCATAAAATGTTTGTTATATGTTGCCAATAACATTTTTTAATAATAAATATATTGGCTTCGGATAAATTTCGCAGTTTCAGTATTCTTATTAAATGCCGAGTTTCAACTTTTGATGCTATGAATGGAATAATAAACCAAGACAGATTTTTTTTTTTGTTAATATCTAAATTCTATAAAAAAATATTTAGTAAAATTGAGCCTAAGTCAATTAATCGAATTGCAATACAGCACAATTTATACAGATATGTAAAAATAAAAGAGATGCGTAAAAATTAACATAGTACTTGTAACATACGTAGCTAACAAAAAAATGTATAAAACTTGTAGAAATTCCGATTTTCTTTAGGAACTTTTAATAATTAGGAAAGTTTTTAAAACAATTAAGCTATTTATATAATCGGCGGTTTAAAAATCCAATTGCGTTAAATGAATCGTCGAATATAAATTTTTATGTCCGAGAAAGGTACAGATAGAGTCGTTAAAACAGAGGTAGCAGATCGTGCAGCCTTTCTGAAAATCGATTCGATATTTTCACAAAAGGTACCAGCAATTGTACTATGGAGCTAGTATAGAATGTTTTATTCCACTTATACTCTCATTATTCTTTTAAAGCCCACTCTAAATTTTAGTCCATTAGAGGTTTTGTCAAAAGCTTCCATGGGATCCTGTAACTATTTTTTTTTACTTAAGTAAAAAAAAAAACTTTTAAATTATAATATATCACTTACTTTTCCATCGACTGCCTATAATCCATAACGTAACAATAAAAACTACGAGTGTGACAGACAGCAGGCATATTAAAAATAAAAAGCATTTTTCTTGTAAGGTTTTTGGAGCACGACACAAGCTATAAAAAGAAATAATAAATCGTATAGTAACAAAACAATAAATAAATTTTAAAGAATCTATAAGAGCTTCTATATTTTTTCAGGAGTGAAACAATCTTTAACATTTGGAAGTAAATGTTAAATATGGCTATTATTTCACTTAACACAGATTTTGTTGGTTTTTGTTTCAATAATAGGTTTGTTTCGAAAAACATTTTCATAAGAAATCAGATAACTTAATTAGGAAAATAGCCGCTCCCCTTTTTTTTTCGTTAAAAATGCATTTTGTTAACGTTTGAAACTTTAAATCAAAATAAAGGACGGGAAGATGGGGATTTCACAATTTCTATTTTATAAATGAATATTCAATGCTACTACTAATATAAAAAAATAAACTTTAAATAAGAACCACATTTTAAACGATGAATTTATTAAAAAATAATAATAAGGAATAGTTAATAATGGATTTGATTATTTGTTACAATTACGTTTATGAAGGAAGGTATCTTATATAACATATCAAAAATGTTGCTAATTATGATAACACAAAGTATTGCCATAGTTAGCTGCAATGACAACACATTTTGACAAAACACACAAATCTTCTGATGTATCTGGTAATCAGATGTTAAAAACAATCGATATACTCTGTTGCTGATATTACGTCCAAAGCATTAATGAGAGGGCTGCTTTTTTTCACACACGCGTAGCATGTAAGGAAGGCATACCGCAAACGGCTAATGGGCGAAGTCATCACCTCCTACATCATAGCCTCCACACGGTCTTTTATAAGTAGTCCGCGCAAACTATTTAAAAAATGAACCAGTTGTGCGCATGAACCCAAAACCTTTTATAAAAGTCATTGAGAGAAATTTATCATATATATTTGAGAATTGAATCTGTAGTGGTTGACAAGTGAATAAGGCAAACCAATAATATTCATAAATAAAACAAATTTTTAGTCATATATTTACTACCACTTTCTTATTTTTAGTATATTTAACTAGATTTTGTATTAAATGACTCGTTCGGAAAATGGATATCCTTCACAGTGGTCAGATCGGACTACCTATAAAAAACCTTGTGGAGGCTTTCAGTTACAGGAGGCGTTAGCGAAGTAGACGACTGCGTATATCCTCTTCTACACGCCATTTCTTGTTAAACTGCAGTTATGAAGCTATGAGTGAATATCGAAGTGTTACTGGTTTTTTGCAGACAGAAGGGATGAGTGCAGCAGAAATTCATGGAAGAATGAGTCGAATGTATGAAGATAACTTTAAGAGTGATGGCCTTGTTTATGATAAAAGGGGTCGAGGAAGCACATCTGTTGTTACAGGCGTCCTTCAAGCTGATCAAGTGGTTAAAGAAAATCGTAGGTTCACCATAAATGAATCGTCGATTAAATTTCCTGACTTTTCAAGATCTATCACAACAATAGCCACACACAAATTCTCCAAACAAACCTTCAACCACCGTAAGGTTATGGCAACTGTTTTTGGGGACAAAATGGTGTTTATTATGAAATTTACGCAGGCAAGGACAACAATTACTGCAGATTGTTATTGTGAAACTTTGAAACGATTACAGAGAGCTATCCAAAACGAAAGAAAAGGCATGCTGACTTAAGGAATAATTTTTATACAGGACAATACCAGTTCACACAATGCTCGTGTAACCCAACAGCTCTCTGAGCAACTCCAGTGAGATATTTTGAACACCTACTATACACTATCTACCAACAAGTACTTGGACACCTATGCAAATGACCATATCTGCGGTCCTGAGATACATCACGGCCTCTTCCGGTACATATCGTATAGGGAACAATATCGGCATTTGTCCCATGCAAGATGCCTACTGCACTATTTTGGATGACAATGTGCTTTCTACGTTGTGGCAGTTTTACGGGGTGGACCCCTGTTACTTCCAGGACGACAATGCCAGCTGTCATGTTGCGAGGGTCACCAAGGCTTGGTATAGTGCCAATGGGGTTAATCGAATGGACTGGCCTGCCTAGAGCCCAGACCTGAACAATATCGAGAATCTCTGGGACGAGTTGGATCGCCGAATTAAGGGGTGTACTACCCGCCCAAAATCGGTGAATTGAACTTACATGTCTTCTACAAGCCGAGTGGAAGAAAATACCATTTGCCGTCACACAAGGACTTGTGAGAAGTATGCCCCGGAGGGATCAAGCTGTAATTGCCTCTTGTGGAGGCTCTACCAACTATAGATTATGAATAAATTTTGTTTTTCTTTTTAGTCACACGTGTCCAAAAACTTATTTGTAGATAGTGTATAGTCTTATCCAAGCACCGACGAACTTGCATCTTTTCCCTGAACTGAAGAGGTGGCTAGGGAACGCGATTCCAAATTGATGAGGAGCTGAACTTTTTTTTAAAATGCCGCCATTTTGGTAATTTTGCGAATATCCAAAAACCGCTATGCTACTTTTTAGATAATGTCTTTAAGTTTCAGAAAATCTAAACAAAATCGTTTTCCTGTGCTTCAGGACTTCTAAGTCCATGAGGCCAGTGAGGTGCTACTTTTTGATGACCAGCCACACACAGAGCTGTCACCAACTTATTTTTTATTATTTTGTAAAAGAATTTTTTTTAAAATAGACTTAAATTGAAACTAAATAACATTAAAAAAACAAGGAGTCTCTGCATTGCCTCTGTTACTTAAAAAAAAATTCAAGAAAAACGTTAATATTTTACCATCTCAGGGTGGAGTCCCCCCTTAAGGAACTGTTTAAATAATTTACAAGTCATAAAATATTATACTTCTCTGCCACAGCGCGGAAATATCCACAGAATTTAATGAGACAAAATGCGGTTAAAATTTATTTTAATATATATGGGAAGTTAAACAACGTGTGGAGTTAGCAAAAACAAAATAAAAGGTTTAAAAGTTTAGAATCATTTCTTTTGTATCCTTTAAAAATTCGGATTCAAATATGACACCTCAAGAGGAGTTGAGGGTTTTATGAGGTATGGCTCACTTCGAAAGGGCATATGGTATTATATTTGGACAAAATATCGGCCGGGTATGTTGAGAAGACCTGTATTAAGAGGTCGCCGGATCGTAACTTTTTCACGGAGACTACTTCTTCCAGTACAAGAGAGAGAAGAGCCTTGTATATATTAAGAAGGGAAACACTTTGGTAAATCATGAATCAAGTTCAATAGGATTTTTCAGTTTTATCAGAAAATATTTAACATAATCATTTGGTGTACGAGGTGTTCCGTTGCTTTTGCTTTGGTATGCGGAACTAAACAGCTTCCCATTTTCACCCATAGAAAATTTAAATCACTTCCACTACCAATGGCACCACCCACAACGTTGACCAATTAAGGGGATGCAAGCAACAGTCATGACACCAGTCCGTTACTTAAACACATATGTTGACCAATAGCTAAACGTCCGCGAATCACTCTAGAAGCAGCCGCCACCCTTAACGAGTGACAGTTGACCCTAGCCAACAGATGACGTATGTGACTAGCTGATTGATATGCACCTCCCGTTTACTTGAAGTACGAGCAAAAGCAGTGTATAAGGGTACCAGGATGCACCTCAACTACCAATATTCTCTTTACAGGGACACAAGTCTCCATTCACGGTGAACACGTGAGCCTCTTTTCTCATCAGGGTCTGATACAACAGGATGGTAATCGAACACAGATAAAAAGCTCTCACCAGTAAATTTGGCAACCTCGTCAAGAAAGAAGAGAAAGGGGAAAGCAAGTGGAAAGGGAGAGGAAAACGAGACAACACCCCGGGGTCCTGACTCCCAGTGTTTACCTAAAGAAGATAAACCCCTTGTGAACACCTGAGGGGTGTTCCTTAAACTGAATAAAAAGTGCATTATTTTGCATAAATTTCTAAAATGAAAACGCGGTGTGGGAGATAGATTTAAATTTAACCTTCAATAGCTAGTCAGCCAATGGTATTGTATGCTCAGGTCATTTTGACCTCTGTGTAGCTATTAAGCGTCCGAAAATGTTTAAAACTATTTTCATCTTACCTGAATAGAACTCTTTCCACGCTATTAAAATACTGAGTTAAAAAGATATTTTTCAGTATAAGTTAGATGTATAAATGTTTTTTAGACTTATTGGGTAAAATATATTTTTTAGGCAAAAGTAAAATAAATATTTTCCCGATAACCAAAAATAATCTCTAAAATTAAAAACTAACTCAATTTTTACGAAATAAATGACACCATTAAGATGCATCCTGTTTTGATTATTTTTCTGAAACTATTCAGGGAACTCTTTTTAGATTAGATTCATCAAACTACTAACAGAAATAACAATACTTACGCATTTTGAAGTTTCCTTGGTGCTACTTTTATGAGTGATGTTGTACTTCTTACAAGAGGTGAGTTTGCTATTCTGAAAGTGAATTTTAGTTGTAATATTAATCTTTTAATTACTATATACTGATTTTAAAGTATGCGTCCAAATATTGGAATGTACTTAAAGATAATCAACTCAGTTTCCTACAGGTGTAAAATTCGTAATTTTTCCAAAAATATTTTGCGGAGCAATAATAAATATAAAGAAATCATTTAGACCAAAACTAATTACTATTCTCGCAAAAAATCCTTTTATTTAAAGAGTTTTTATTTAAAAAAAAAGCCATAAAATTCTGGGACGCGATGAGTTTAAATTCTGAGATTTTGTGAGATTCCAATAAGCAGGACTGCCAACTACTAAGCTTTTTAAAACAAAAACAAAAAAAAAATATAGAAAAATAGACAATTAAAAAAATATATTTTTCATAATTTTTGATACTTTTTTCAACATTTTAAAAGCCTCTCACCACAAGAGGAGCCGGAGCAAACTTTTGTATCAGTTACGATTGATTGATTGAATGTAGGATTTAATGGCACAAGGTCCAGTGAGGACATGCTGCGCCAAGCATACGGTTTTAAAAACATATTAAAAGGTAGAATAGAGTACAATTACACAATCAATAAGTATAGTAAAAATGATAAGAATTCTAAAATAGGGTAAAGGCAAGTATTTTTATGTGTGGATAAAACTTGATAAAAATAGTTAGCATAATAAATCAGTTATATACAGTTTAAAATACCAATAGCGCGTAAAAAAGCAAAGATGTTAGGATGATGGTTTTCATCTAACAAGTCTTTTATGCATAAAATCGAGCTACCAAAAAAGGTGAGGCGAAGCTGGTTAAAACATGGACAAAGTATTAAAATGTGATGAATCGTGAGTAAAACGTTGCAATCGTTGCATTTGGGAGGAGGTTCTCCAAATAGCAGATGAAGGTGAGTAAGTCGAGTATGTCCTACTCGCAAGCGGGTGAGTTTGACATCTGCCCTGCGAATGTGCAGTGCAGGCCAAGGCTCCAAAGTAGGTTTAACAGAATGCAATTTATTTTCGCCTTGCAGGTCCCAGTGTTGCTGCCATAAACACTGAACATGTTTGCGTATGTGGTTTTTTAAATCAGAAAATGGGACAGATAAAGTTACAGGAGTAGAGGCAGATCGTGCAGCAGAATCAGCTTTGTCATTTCCTTTAATACCTACATGACTGGGAATCCAACAAAATAAAATTTTAAAACCCTTCTTGTATAGAGAAGTCAATATATGTTGAATAAAATTTAAAATTGGATGAGCTTCGTTTCTCACATTTTCTAACTGTCTTAAAACACTCAAACTATCCGAGTATATACAAAATTTTCTAGCCGAATGCGAAGAAATGAGTCTTAAAGCTAAAAGGATAGCAAATGCTTCCGCGGTAAAAACAGAGCAAATTTCAGGAATGTTGTAGCTGTAAGTAAGATCAGCCACAACAATCCCACAACCAACATGTCCAGGGGACTTAGAGCCATCTGTAAAAACTGCTATATATTGAATATACTGATGACGATGGGAAGTGAACAGCTGTTGAAAAATGCTTGGTGATACATTAGTCTTACTGTATGACACAAATGAAGAATCAAGATAATATGATGAAATAGTCCTTGGTTGGATGAGAAAATAATTTACAGATTGCGATGATATATCACAAAAATCAAATGTCTGAATGAGTGATCGCATGCGAGAGTTAAAAGGTGGTATATATGAGGATCGTGCATCATATAATCGTTGTAAACTTAGTGGAATAATCTCACGTCGAAGAGGGTTCGATGAAGATGACATGATGCGAAAGTAAAATATCAGAGAGAGCTGCATGCGTCTGAAACCAAGAGAGGGTTGATGACACACAGCATACAAACTCTCAACAGGAGAAGTGCGAAACGCTCCACTACATATGCGTAACGCCGTATGATGCACCGTATCTAGACGTTTTAAGTTAGAAGCAGAAGCCGTTCCATAGACTGCGCAAGCGTAATCCAAGCGTGAAAGTATTAATGCTTGATACAAACGAAGTAAAACTAAACGATCCGCACCCCATAAGGTATTAGAAAGTACTCTCAACATATTTAAGGTTTTCTCACATCGTTTTCTCAAATGTAGAATATGAGGTAAGAAGGTGAGTTTTTCATCAAAAATTACACCTAAGAATTTTGTTTCTGACACAACTGGTATGATGATATTATTAATGGAGATTACAGGATGAAGATGTATGTTACGCAACCGACAAAAGTGAATACAAGAACATTTATTGGGTGAGAGAGTATGTCCGTTTTGATCACACCATTCTAAAATCTTATTAACAGCAAGCTGCAGTTGACGTTCGATAACGCGCATATCTGATCCCGTGCATGACACATTTAAATCATCAACATAAAGTGAACCAAATACGGTAGGTGGTAACACGTGTAAAATGAGCGAAACATGAACAATGAAAAGTATGACGCTTAAAACACTGCCTTGAGGAACCCCTTCAGCCTGAATAAAAAGGTCGGAAAATGAAGTACCTAATTTTACCCTAAAATACCGTTTCGACAGGAAGTTTTTCAGGAAAATAGGTAGATTTCCACGAAGTCCCATGTCGTAGAGTGTCTTAAGAATTCCATATCGCCATGTCACGATCGTACGCCTTCTCAATATCAAAGAAGATAGAGACATAATGATTACGACGGACAAAGGCGTTACGAATTCTTGACTCAAGAGCAACGATGTTATCAATCGTGGATCTTCCCTTACGAAAACCACTCTGGAAGTCAGGTATCAGATGATTTTTTTCGAGGTAGTATACCAGGCGAGAGTTTACCATCCGCTCAAACGTTTTCCCAAGACAGCTGGTTAAAGCTATAGGGCGATAGTTAACAGGGTCTTCAGTGTCTTTACCTGGTTTTAATATGAGTATCACACTTGCTTCACGCCAACCAGATGGATATGTTTGTTCCGTCCAGATTCTATTGAACAGAACGAGGACATTCAACAACGACGTCCGATCTAAGTGGCGAAGCATGTGATATGTGATACCATCAGGACCGGGGCTTGTATTATGAGACCGATAAAGTGCTCGCTGTAATTCTACGAAATTAAAATTACTGTTATAGTGGAAGAGACGGCGTGTATCAAAGTTAATGTTATTTCTTTCGGCTATCTGCTTATGGTATTGAAATGCTGAACTGTAACTCTCTAGACTAGAGACAGCAGCAAACGCCTCACCAAGCATATTACAGGCATCGACAGGAGGTGAGTAAATGGTACCGTTTCGCTTGAATACTGGAAATTTAAATTCACGGTATATGCCGTTAGCTCTTTTGACTCTCGACCAGACTTGTCTGGGAGAAGTTGAAGATGTTATAGAAGAGACGTAACGGCACCAAGAGTTTCTCTGACTGTTGCGCCTAATTTTTCGTGCCATTGCTTTAGCCTGTTTAAAGGCTAAAAGGTTAGCAGTGTTAGGGTAACGGCGGAAGATGTTCCACAAGCGTCTCTGCTTTTTATAAGCAGTAGCGCATTCCTCATTCCACCACGGCTTGCGATGGCGAGGAAGCGAACTTGACGACTTGGGTATACTATCTTCTGCCGCTTGTAGAATTACAGACGTAACCTGATCAACTGCTGCACTTATAGTATCATGTGAAACCATATCATCCGTGATCTGAGCTAGATGAGCAAATAGTGGCCAATTACCGCGATGGTATATGAAAGTTGAGGGTCTTCGGTTCATGGGAACAGATGCAGAATATGAAATTATGAGAGGAAAGTGATCGCTGTTATGGAGATCATCACTCACAGTGAAATCAAGAAAAGGTAAGAGAACCGGTGAACACATAGCTAAATCAATGGCATGAAAAGTTCGCGTAGGTGTATGGAAATAAGTTTCTTCGCCCCTATTGAGCAAACAGAGATTATGATCCAGGATAAGTTGTTCAATTCTACGCCCCCGTTCATTGGAGGTGGAACTACCCCACAATTCACTGTGACCATTAAAATCTCCAAGCACAACAAAAGGCGAAGGTAACTGATAAACCAGTGAGTTCAAATCTGTTTGGGATATGGATGCATGAGGTGGTAAGTAGACAGAACAGATTGTAAGGAGAAAATTAATTTGAACTTGAACAGCGGTAGCCTGTAATGAGGTTGAAAGTGAAAGGTGAGTAGATGGAAAAACATTTGAAGTCAAAACTGCAACACCGCCATGAGGTCGACTTCCATTGTCGAAATCATGACGGGAGCAAGAGTAGTCACGTAATTTAAAATTAACTGATGACGTTAAGTGCGTCTCTTGCAGAGCAAGAGCTGAAGGTTGGTGTTTTAGAATTATATCTTTGATATCAGAAGTCTTGTTTCGAATTCCACGACAGTTCCAAGAGATAAACTGTACGGACATTATGATGAAAATGAGTTGGAACGAACATCAATAGTTGGAGGGCATTCGAGTAACTCTTCCTCATCGGAAGGATGTAGTGAGATTTCGAAATCACAATCCATATTCTGCAGAGTAGCGGATGCGGATTGATTCATATACTGATTATATTTAGTGTCTTTTTTCTTACGAGGAACACCTGGCTTTAGACTGGGTGGAAATTTTATATTCGGGCGCTGCTTTGGAGCAGGCCGGGATTTATCAGCGTTGTCAGTTTTCGAAGTTTTTGTAGGAGGAGGTGATGTAGTTCTATTGGATGTGGAAGGTGCAGTGAAGTTAAAGTTGGGTATTTGAGCAGATGGCTTGTTCTGTTTGTTGGAAGTAGATGTTTGCGCAGGAGATTCAGTTTGCGTACCGACAGAGCAATAAGAAGTCTTAGCAGCCGTGGAATACGACACGCCCGGACGAGGTGTGCGAGCAGTGACGATTCGGCGAGCTTCATTAAAGGTCAGGTTTTGCAAAACTTTTACAGATTGAATCTCTTTTTCCTGGGACCATTTTGGGCAATTCCTGGAGTATGCAGCATGATCACCTTTGCAATTAATACAAAGGAGCGGCAACTCACAGGATGTATCAGCATGGTCAGTACCGGAACAACGAGCACAGACAGGACGACCTCTACATGATGTTTTGGAATGCCCAAACCTTTGGCATTGAAAACACCTCAAAGGGTTTGGGACATAAGGTCGCACAGGGCAGTTATGCCAAGCCATTTTTATTGAAGATGGTAACTTAGGTTTATTGAAAGTAAGGATTAAATGTTTCGTAGGGATGAGATTACCATCCCTGCGAATCTTAATCCTTCTGACTGCTGTCACGTTTTGTTCTTTTAGTTCTTCAAGTATCATTTCCTCGGTATCATTTATAAATTCCGATTCCGAAATTACACCTCGAGAGGAATTGAGGGTATTGTGGGGAGTGACTGTTACGTCGAAAGAGCATATCTTATTACATTTGGATAATATACCGGCTTGTTTTAAAGTAGAGACTTGTATTAAGAGGTCACCTGATCTTAACTTTTTCACGGATGCAACTTCTCCCAGTACGGAAAGAAGAGCCTTATGTATTAAGAAGGGAGACACTTTGCTAAATGACGTTTCTGGTCTAGGAGGGTTATTCAGCTTTACTAGAAAATACTGAGCGTTATCATTCGGTGAAGAGGTTGTTCCGCTGTTTTTACTATGGTGTGCAGAACATAACACCATGCTATTTTCAGCCATAAAAAATTTCAAACGCTTCCACTACTAGCGGCACCACCCACCACGGAGTCCAACGAGGGGACGCAAATAACTGATAGGTACTGAGACCAATCCGTTACCTGAACATCGGTGCTAACTAATAGTTATACGTCCGCGAGTCACTCCTGAAGCAGCCTCCACCCTTAACGAGGTGCCCAGTAAGTGACCCCGGACTTGACCCTAGCCAACAGATGACGTTTGTGACAAGCCGATTGATGCACACAGGCCAATGTGCACCTCCCGTTTACCTGAAGCACGGGCCAAAGCAGTGTATTGGGGTACCAAGATGTCCCTCAACTGCCAGGATCCCCTTTTCCAGGGACACGGGTCTCCACGCACGGCAAACACGCGGGTGGTCTCTTCCCATCTATGTCCAACACAACAGAGTGGTAATCAAACACAGATGACAAGCCCTCACCAGTTAATGTGGCAACCACGACAAGGGGGAAGAGAAAGGAGAAAGTATGAGAAAAGGGAGAGGAAACGGAAGGGAGGACAGATCACTAGGGTACCCCGGGGCGTGACTCCCTGTGTTTACCTAAAGGAGGTAAACCCCCTCAGGGGTTTGTATCAGTTACAGCAGTGGAATGGAAATCAAATCAAACTTAAGGCGGCACAGTACCTAATTTTCGACCAAAATATCGATATTTTTTTTATTACATTTTTTTAATGTTTGAACAATTTTATATACCTGTGCAAAATTTCAGAGCGATACGATGATTTTCAAAGAAGATATAGCGTTTTTTACTCATTACTGTCACTTGGCAGCTGTCAAAGTGGGCGTGGTTCAATGTAAACAAACATTCAGCGCGCGAGTTTTCAGCAACAAAAACATGAAATAAATTAATGTTGTAGAATAATATTTGATAGTAGATTAGAGCTGAAAACTAAGTTCTTATGATAGTAGAAGTAAGCTGTAAGTTAATTAATTTCTAACGCCTTACTCTTCATATAATATGTTCACATCTTAGTGATTGTTTTGATTTTGAGCGTTCTATTTCTACTCTACTATCTTTTTCTATAAAAACGGACTTTTTCAAGACCACTTGTTGATTTTTTGTTATTTGTTACTTATTCTCGTTAATTATTTTGTTATCAATTTGTTTTTCCGTTAATTTACCTTTGTCAAAATGCCTCGAAAGAAACGAGCGTGCCATGCTCATCAACAAAGCATTCTACAACGTTGGAAAAAATGCAAAACTGAAAATTCTGTAAGTTCTCTGCCTGAAAATAACACTACATTGAGAGTTTCGAATGCAAATAGTGTGACAATTTCTGCAAACTATAATGAACAAAATTTGAATTGTCCTCAATACATTCTTGTTGACATTAATCAATTAGGCAAATTGTTTGATAAATTTTTATGTGATGTGTGCCAAAATTCATCGCTAAAGCTTGTTTTGGGAAAACAAAGTGGATTTTGTCATGAAGTGAAAGTAATTTGTGAAAGCTGTGATAATTTCAACAAAATAAACAGTTCAAGAAAAGTATCTGAGAATATTCAAAAACAGCAATCTTCTGAAAACTCCTCTAATGCACATGATGTAAATATTAGATTTGTTCAAGGAATTCTGAGTCTTGGACTTGGATTTTCTGCATTGGAAACATTGTGCATGCATATGAATATGAAAGTAATGTCAAGTAGAACATTTACTAGAATAAAAACCGAATTGGGTAAGACAATATATTCATTCACGAACAATTTGTTAAAAAAGATACATTGTGATGTGCGAAAAGAGTATGGTTTTGAAGATGGTGATCAACCTGCCAACATTGGAGTTTCATATGATGGAAGTTGGCTGACTAGGGGCCACTCATCTCAAATTGGAGTGGGATGTGTTGTTGATCTATTTACAGGATTTGTTTTAGATTTTGAAATTATGTCCAAAAAATGCTCTCAATGTGAACATTCAAAAATTACACTAGGTGAAAGTTCAGCAGAGTTTCATATATGGTATGAGGGCCATGCAGAATCATGTAGTATTAATCACAAGGGATCATCTGGCTCGATGGAGGTAGCAGCTGCATTAAGATTATGGAAACGTTCAGAGGAGAACGGATTTCGCTACACAACGGTTCTTTCAGACGGGGATTCGAAAGCCTATAATGAACTTTGCAAAAATAATATTTATGGTGCTAACGTTCAAATTTCTAAAGAGGAATGCATCAATCATGTTAGCAAAAGACTTGGTACAGCTCTACGAAAACTTGTTGAAGAATGGAAAGCCAAAGGTGTGACCCTTGGAGGAAAAAAACAAGGAAGCTTGAAACAAGATACAATAAAAAAACTTACACGTTATTATGCAAATGCCATACGCAACAATAAAGGAAACTTGACTAATATGAAAACAGCAATATATGCCACGTTGTATCATAATATATCAACAGATGCCAAGCCGCAACATCAAAAATGTCCACAAGGCGAAAATTCGTGGTGTTTTTTCCAAGCTGCACTGGCAAAAGGGGAAACACCAGGATCCCATGCACAGCATATAAAAACACCTATCAGTCAGATGCACTTAGAAAAAATGATGCCAATATAGCATCTGATGAGCTTCTTAAAAGATGTGTAAGATGTTCAACGCAGAATCAAAATGAAACTCTTCACAGCATTATATGGAAAAAATGCTCGAAAGACTATTCAGCTTCTCTCGAGCGCGTAAAAATAGCTGTGTGTGAAGCAGTGTGTGAATTTAATGTCGGAACTCTAAATGCATACAAACAGCTAGCGATAGTCAACAATGTACCGATGAATAATTCTGCCATGTCCTTAGCAAATTTCAAGGACTACAGACGGTGCTATTTTCGAAATAAGAAAAAGACTGCTGCGTACATTGTGGCTCAGCAAAAGATTAAGCGGGCCCGAATCCAAAGAGAAAGGGCCACAAGGAAAAACGAAGGTGTTTCCTACAAGGCAGGGCATTTTTAAACCATTTCTGATTACTTGCAATATGTATTGTAGAAAGAAAAAAAAAGGAATGAGCTGAGCTCATCATTTCTCGTTAAAAAATTTTTTTCCAGTAAATTCAATTTTTGTGCATCTATTTGTGAATGTAATAATTTACGTACCTACTATAATTGTTGGCAGTTTTGAAATATTTTTAATAATTAGTTTGTTTAAAATATCCTTAACACATTTTATATTGCTTGGATCATTTATAGTTATTTGTAAACAAGTTGAATATCTGGCTTTAATTTCATATCACTTTTCGACATGCTATGTTATAAAAAAAAATTTGGAAAACACTATATTAGTTTATTTCAAACATTGAATTCTATGTGAACCACTTATAACTACAATATAACCAAAAAAATTAGATTGAAAAAGATATTAAAAAGTGCTTTTACTAGTTAAAAACCATGATATCTTCTTTCTCGGCTTTTAATTATATGGTACTATGCTGCACTCGAAGTACTAAAACTTTTTTAAAAATAAACTCGGTGCTTTCAAAATTTTTTTGGGTACTCATAAACATATAATTAATAAATATTTATATTGATTTAGAACATGTAATTGCTTTAAATAAGATTTTTTCTTGATGCAAAACTTTAAATGTCTTTTTCTCAGCTTTACGTTTTAGAGCACTTTAATGTATTCAAAATGCTAAGGCTTCTTCAAAAAGTAACTTAGAGCTTTGAAATTTTGTATGAACATTTAAAAAAGTGTGTTAAACAAAAATTTGTATGGGATAAGCTTTCTGACTGATAGATCTTTTTCTCCAGAATTTCAAAGTCGAAATTTCTTATTTTTTGACATTTTTAATGTATTTTTTTAATTAAAACTTTTTTTAAAAAAATCTATGAATTTGATATCAAAATCCATACAAAAACTGATACTACAATATTTAGTGAATAATTTAAAAAAAAAAGAACTGAAAAATTTCAATTTTTAAAAAAGCCTTAAGGTTTTTAAAATTTTAAAAAAAAATTGATTTTTTTAAAATAATTTAAATAACTGCTCCTTATTAAAAAAAAAATTGCCTCAGAATTTTTATTTAGTACTTCTATATTGGTATTCTTTTAAAATTTTTAGTCTTGAAGTTTAAATTTAGAAAAAATTATTTTTAGTACCGTGCCGCCTTAACAAAGAATAACAATTTTAAGCACAAACTTAGCTACCGCAAAAGGAAATTTTCCCCAAAAGTTTCGCAGCCCTACAATAATGACTATTTTATAATTGCATTTACCTATTTATTACTGCTGTAACAACTAGATAAATAATTAAACAAAATTAACACTTAATATGACATTACTTTTATGATTTAAGAATATAAAATACTGTACTATTAAACGAACGCTTGGTGCATACGGTAATTGATAAAATTAAAAAATAATAAGAATAATTTGAATGAAAAAATAATATCCTTGTGAGTTAACGATTATTTTTTAGAATCGTAACCGAAAATAATTGTAAACGCTAATGGATTCGTAAAACTCAAATACGAGTTTCTCTACGACAGTGTTCTACAAACGTTTTGAGGAATTGCATATTTCCAAACCCAAGCCTGAATGTAACATATCGATCATGAAAACTATTTCTTATTATAATATAATCATAACCTTATTACAATTCTTAATGTTATTCGTTGTATGGGTTTAGTGGAAAATTCTTAGTAACTTTTTGAATAACACCATATCTAAAAGTATGTATTTATTTTATTCAAGTAAAAGCTATATGTAATTGTTTAGGTTCAAAGAATAAAAGAAAAGCCTTCTTTTAAGTAACGCCAGATTCAATGTAGTTCAAAGGTATAACAGGAAAAAGTTAATCGAAAAAGCTTTAACTTCTACTGCTGACAACACTTAAGAGCTTTTTTTTTTAAGTATTCAGCATATTAGTTGTTAAAAAAAAAAGCTAATTTAAATTATAACGTCTTTTTTATGTTTCTTTATTCAAATTCCTTGAGTTTAGTAAACCTGATTTTTTTTCAAGGGATTTTTTCCTAAATTTATTGAATTTCGATATGATTCTGTACAACTCTAAAATGAAGTAAATCAATTAAGAAAGCGTAATTTAGGAACTGGATATAATAATACAATGGAATTTCGTTTTTTTATTATCAGTAACACATTGAAAAAAAAAGGAAATATTTAAATAACTGTAATCTACATAAAATAAAATCTTGCGTTATAAATTTATAAAAATTATTTTCAATACTTACCTATTTAGAGATATTCTCAAAAAAAAAAAAAAAAATTTCAGGACGTTCTCGACGCTAACAAATTCGATAAGCTTATAATTTATTTTCAATAATATGCAGTGAAAATAAGATTTATTTTAAACTTAGCATTTTTATGAAAATACCAAGCAGCTTAAGCATAACCATTTTAAGAGAAATAAAATCATCATTGATAAAAAAAAAATCAATGGTTTTAGTCATTGATGTATCCAATATGGAAGGATACATCAACGACTTCAACCATCATTGACATTTTTTTTTTATCGACAACAGATTTAAAAAAATAATAAACACATCAAAAGACTAATGAACACTTAATTTAGTACAAAATCTAGACAAAAATTGTATTCACTACATACCTATTGATAGACATTTTCAAACATAAATTTTAAAAAACTTCTCAACCATAAGCAAACTCGATGGTTTATAATTTATTCCCATATAGCTTGCCTGCAGTATAAACAATTTATTTTGATTTTGGTATTTTCATTAAACTTCGTGCAACTTAACACTTTTTGTAAAGCGAAACGAAATCCATAGCATTGTCGATAAGGAAGAAACTTGGAGAATACCTTAGTAATCAATGACTAAACTGATCAACAGCGTCTGGGGAAAAAAATGCGTGTAATGAGCAGGTGTATGAGAAAAGGGTATTCAATACAGCTCGAAGCCCAAATTAATATTTCATGATTCCTGAAAGCATTTATTGATTTAGCACCGTTATGAAAGGTGCTGGGTGTATACTCTAAAAAAAATATTCATTCAGGTGATGTCCCGATTCAACCAAAATATACATTCAATGACTTCAATCAATATTAACTTACACAGAGACAGAGTGATAGAAGTTATAAAAAGAATATTTGTTCCATTGATTTGATACGGAATTCAGAGCAGTAATGTATTTCCGGTGTTTTCAAATTGATCTTAGAAAATTTAGTAATTTAGCAGCTATCGGCACGAGAGCTATTCATGGCTGTGCCACAATTACAATTGCGTTCATAAAAAAACCCATTTTATTTGTTATTTAAAGCTAACTTGATGAGTGAAATATTGAATTATTCTTTGATAAGAAATTGAGAGCAGTAATGTATTTCCGGTGTTTTCAATTTGATCTGAGAAAATTTAGAAATTTAGCAACTATTGAAAGCGAGAGCCATTCATGTCTGGGTCATAATCACGATTGCGTTTATAAAAACGATTTTATTTGAAATTTGAAGCTAAATTGATGTGTGAAACCCATTGTCCTTCATGTGTTTTCATACTGATCTCAAAAAATTTTGTAATTTAGCAGCTGTCCGCGAAAGAGCCAGAGCAGTAATGTATTTCCGGTGTTTTCAAATTGATCTTAGAAAATTTAGTAATTTAGCAGCTATCGGCACGAGAGCTATTCATGGCTGTGCCACAATTACAATTGCGTTCATAAAAAAACCCATTTTATTTGTTATTTAAAGCTAACTTGATGAGTGAAATATTGAATTATTCTTTGATAAGAAATTCAGAGCAGTAATGTATTTCTGGTGTTCTCAAATTAATCTCAGAAAATATAGTAATTTAGCAGCTATCGGCGCAAGAGTCCTTCATGGCTGTGCCACAATTATAATTGCGTTAATAAAAAACGATTTTATTTGTAATTTTAAACTAAATTGTAGTGTGAAAAACAATGTCCTTGAGGTGTTAAATTTTGTATTAATATTGAATTATTCTTTAATAAGAAATTCAGAGCAGTAATGTATTTCTGGTGTTTTCGAATTGATCTCAGAAAATATAGTAATTCAGCAGCTATCGGCGCAAGAGTCCTTCATGGCTGTGCCACAATTATAATTGCGTTTATAAAAAACGATTATATTTGTAATTTAGAGCTAAATTGTAGTGTGGAAAACAATGTCCTTGAGGTGTTGAATTTTGTTATTGGTGCAAGCCTTATTCATGGCAATACCACACTTATAACAAGGTTTATAAACATAATTCTGTTTTTGATATAAAGCTAAATTGATGTGTGAAAAACAATGTCTTTAAAGGTTATACCTGTGAAATCTCGTATTCATTTTGTATACGAAATTCAGACCAATAATGCATTTCTGTTGTTTTCAAATTGTAGTAAAGTTAAGTATCTCTTGCATTACTTAACTTTACTACAATTTGAAAAAAACAGAAATTCATTATTGGTCTGAATTTCGTACCAAAACTGAATACGAAATTTTACAGGTATAACCATTAAAGACATTGTTTTTCACACATCTATTTAGCTTTATATTCGTTGAATAGTGTTTATAAACCTTGTTGTAAGTGCGGTATTGCCATGATTTTTTTATTAATTTAAATCTTAATTAATGGATGAACTCCAATGTCCTTTAGTTATAAGTAAATCTTATCGTGAGCATTCGCTTCGATTAAAAAATTAACGGCGAAGCTGAGAACTTCTTTAAAAACATGTGTGTGAACACACAGGTGTGACGTAAGTCAACCTCAAGCTCACGGCAGAAATTTTGTTGCTGTAGTTAGTTTTAATCTTTTTTTTTGCGCAAGAGACAAAGAAGGCTATACCGCGCTTAACATTCGGTCAAAATTAATATTCAGTTTTTTTTAATAAGTTTTGGAAGTATCCAGTGTCTTGGATATTCAATAAGATTTCTTTATGGATTGTCTCTGTTTAAAGTCAATAATTTGAGATAATCACAGTTGAAATATCGTTGTCTCTTAATATTAAAATTGGAACCTTGGGTCATGATTTGCTTTATAGCTGAATCGATGAGTCCAAAAACCAGTTATCTCCACTTTTTTTCAAAATTGAGACTAAGTTTTGCTGACTTTGATGCATCGATATCTATATATATATATATGACCTTGATGCATGAAGTATATAAAAAATCATGTCCTCCTTCCTGGTATAATGTATTTCAAGCATCGAAGGTTCAATTTAGTTCGAAAACATGCCATATCCTGGAGATGACCTGTTCTTAGAATAAAATTTGGAAATATACCGCTAGGTGGCGGCCGTTGTTGCTAATGAAATGGTTTGCATAACCTATCAATTAATTAGTATTTACTTTATGCTTAATTTTCGTTGATAAAAAGACTTTTGTTTTGCTGATTTTTGTTTCTTGAGATTACCGTTGTTGAGGGTGATACCTTTTTTTTCGCACTGTACCATTGTGACATCTAAACGCCTAAGCCTAATTTTAAGCATTGAATCTGTATCTGCTTCCCAGGAAATCAGGGATGCCAACTGCTCCGCTTTCTGCAAAACTTTTAATAAATGGGTAACGAATTAATTAGTAAAACTTGTTGAATAAGGATAACTAAGCCCACTCTTTAAAAGTGTCACCATGAGATAACTGCAATAAAGTTGCGTTTTATATGATGCTTTTTGATATGTGGTTGAAAAATACATGAAAATGAAAATATAAAACTAAAATTTGCTTAAATTTCGTTACCACTAAAAAATATTTTTTTTATAAAGCGGAGCAAGTAGGAATCTCTGGGAAGTCTGATAGAACTTAAAGTAAGTTTAATTTTTTGCTCTAACTATTTTTTTATCAATTTAATGTGAGGTAAAACTTTAACTTAGAATCTAAAATGATTACAGGAAACTTCATTTCTGTTTTATCGGGAATATGAATATTATTAAGATATATGTCGGGTTCAAAATGAAGTTTTAGCAGTCTACGAAATTCAATGCATCGTACCCCGCCGGCTAGAAAAGTGACACAAGTTAAAAAACAGCATTTGAGAAAAATCAACTTAAAGAATACTATAAAACTTATTCTGAAATAGCACAATCTAGAGATGAGACACTTTTTGAGCTTGGTGGGGCACTTCAAGCCTTTTATTGAAATAAACTCAAAATTGTTGTTTTTTGACTTGTGTCACATTCTTTGCCGGGGTGCGACATGATATTTTTGCTTCTGAAAATATAAACCCATTTATATTTTTCCAATTCAAAACTGTATTAATAGCCTGTTGTAGTTGTCTTTCTGTAGTTCTCAAGTGTGTAGCCCTGTATGTTAAACAGCAAAATTAATCTTAAGCTTGTAAAATTGTAATCTAAATGTCATAAATCTAAAAGTTCAAAAATACTTATTGTCGATCATGTTATTGATCAACAAAAAATAAATGAATAAAAAATAAACGTGCAAAAACAAAGAAAAAGAAGCACACAGAACTAAAGTGTCAGGATGCTTGCATTTTTAATTCAAACATCTGCTTTAGCACTCAGGGCAGAGGATAATTTTGTATAATCAAAACTGAATAAAAATTCACATTTTTAAGATTCATTTCCATTTTTTCTCTCTGCAAAATATAATTTTATTTCATTAAGTGCATTTTTCTTTTATTTTTTTACCATTCAGAAATGCTTACAATACTTGCTTTTATATAATAAAAAACTTCATTGTTATTTTTAAAACATCTATAAATTTGTTACAAAGCTAGTAAATGTTAATGACTCACAGTAATTTAGGACTACAATATCTTATATTTTGAAAGAAAGGAAGAACTCAAAACTTTATTTTTATTTTAATTTTAAAAATTCTGAAAATGCTTTGAGAAATTCATAAAAATTAGAAAGTTGAAAAAAAGGATGATGTTTTCATAATTGTTTATTTAAAAGATTTATTATTTGTATATTGATTAGAAACTGTGGTGATCATGTTAAATTAGTCTTTAGTAGCCCCAAATTGTGTTTCAGATCTTTGATTTGCTACAAAATGTGTGTGTTATATTATTAAATATTAATCTCTAATTATTTCTGTCAAGAAGAGAAAGAAATATTTGTTGGGTGCATTGAATAGCATACAATATTTAATTATACAGTATTTCACTTGTGTTAATTCTTTATACCCTACCTGTTGAGACTCCAGGCTATAAATTTGTAAATGTGTAGAAGAATGTTGCATTAAAAAAATTTTTTATTCGTAATTTTTTGAGACCACATGTTTTGAGATATTTCAGGTCAAAGGTCAAATCAGGTCACTTTTAAAGTTTGACCTACCCTAAGAAGGTCATATAAGGTATCAAATAAAAGCTCTATTTTTTAACTTTGCAATGGTTTTTTTAATTTTTTTCTGATGCAATTAGAAGAAAAATTACTGCCATTTATATGTATGCAAGTTAGTCGTTTTTTCTGAAAATTTTATTTTTTCAAATGTCCATAATTTGAACAAATTAAAAATCCAAAAATTGGTAGAATGGCTTACTTTATAATGAGTGTTTATTCCACCGAATTTCTTTAAAATCGGAGAAGGGTCGGTCCAAAAGTGATTGATCTGACGTGGAATGACTCTTTGCTGACTTTCTTACTATAATTTTTATTTTTTAAGCCTTCATATTTCTTGATTTATTTTTTAAACAGTAATAGAGTCATCAAATTGTAACTAGGCCTTTTTTTTATCTAAAAAGGCGTTCAAAATAAATTAATAAAAATATTAATTTATTTTGAACGAATTTTTAAATCTTTCTATAAGTATTGAATTTAAACTTTAATTGAATAGAGAAAATTGATAATGAATAGAGAAAAATTCAATCACGCGATAAAATGATTACTATTTCATTTAGATAACAGTTAAAATAGATTATCGAAATAATAAGAAAAACTTTTAATGTATTTTCAATATTTTTTTTTTTATAAATATTAATAAGACTTATTTTGTTTTCTTTTTTGTATCATTGGCAAAAGATAAAAATAAAAGAAACCTTATAGATATTAACTAGTTGTATTAGAAATAGAAGGTTGTAGCAAAAATATTTTATGAAGTTTAAATTATGTATTTTTATTAAACCGTTTTCTTTGGTTTTTATTATATCTGTTCATATCTTAATTACGCATTCGAAATTATTAGAATAGTGATTTTCCATTTTATTTAATAGGGAATTTTCTGCTTAAATGTTTAAAAAGCAATCAGTTGTGATACCTATTGGTTTGTTTACTATATTGTAAACTAAGCAATCTGACAATAGCATACATTTCAAAAGCATACTTTTCACTTCATTTTTAGCCACTTGTCTGCACAAATAGGTCAGAAAACTTAAGTTTTTGTCAGCATGGCACAACATTTTTAGCAAATATCTGAAATCCAGTCTGTGTATTTTCATTCGAAAATGACTGAAAACCAGAAGCAAACTGTTTGGAGATTTTTAAAAATATTTGGAATCAATGTCGAAATTGAAAAATCCACTTCGTGCCGCAGACTTAAATCATATGGTTTTATTGTTTTCATGACTGCTTCTTTGAGTTATAACTTGTTCACAATGGGTTATGTAACGTTTTATGATTCTTCGTTGTTAAGATATTCTCTTTTTTCTTTGGGAATGAGATTCTTAGCTGTTCTATTGTGGTTTTTCATGAGAAAGAGAACATTGCGCATTCATAACTTATTGATCACAATCCACAAGTTTAACCTAAATAGTTTTGAGTACAACAAAGCAAGATTTAACCATACTAAAATTCTCCTCTTTATCAGCTTATTTGCTGTCATTCAACTGATTTTAGATATGATTGCATTAATTATAAGTCCATTAAGTGATTTATATTTCTGGACATTTGGAGTACAATTTAAAACAAAGCTGATTTACGTATCAATTGCATTTTTTCAATATATTGCAGAAATTAATTTTACCTACGGGTTTCCAGTTGTAGTCAACTTGGCATTGTGCACTTTGTACAGTTATTGCTCCGATCTGCTCCTGATGTATGAAAAAAGATTAGTTCAGATGCATGATAATATGCCTTGTATGAATTTCTTGATTTTATTCTCTGAAATTGTTTATTTCATTGAAGTGGTCAACAAAGTACTGTCAGTGCCTTCTTGTTTAACATGCATTATTTTGTTTTTAAGTTTGAGCTCAAATGTAGCTTGGGCTCTACTAATATTCGACGAATCATTTATAAACGTAAAAATGAAATTGTTTTTTAATTTTGCCATCGGCATTATTTCGTTTACTCTGTTATTTTTTGCAGCAGCTGAAGTACATTCGATGTATGAAAAAGTAAAACAGCGCATTTATGTAATATATGAAAAAGCCATGCGAAATAGATTGCCTGACAGATACATATTAAAGTATTTGAAGACTATAATGAAAAAAGAATTACCACATATGTCTGGGGCTGATATTTTCTTCTTTAAAAGGGAGCATCTGCTGACGCTGTTTGGGGCCTTACTGACCTATGGCCTGTTGGTTTTTAGCTTTAAGAACTGAAATTTAAGAATTTAATAATGCTTTTTAATTTTTCGTTATAATGTTTGATGTGATAATCGCAGACACGCACATTTTATGTACATTTATTCATTAATTGCTACCTTCGCAGCTGTAATTATAGCTTATGAATCGTTATGCTTTGTTAATACGTTTTGGAGAGCGGATCGCATAGCCATATTGCGCATTTATTAAACTTTGATATTATCACGGCTTGATTATGCATATGCAGTTTATCGCTCGGCTTCTAACCTACTTCACTTAGATATGGTACATCATGCTGCCTTACGCATTTGCTCTGGAGCATTTCGTACATCTCCAGTTGAAAGTTTAAATGTTATTTGCCATCAATTTCCATTAGATTTTCGTCGGCTGCAACTGTCCCTGACCTACTGTTATCGTATCATGTCATGTAAATCACATCCTCTGCGCCGTGATGTGGTATCACCAGATTTAGAGCGATTGTACGTAATTAGACCTTCACACATTCGTCCATTTTATTTGCGCAATCGGTCACTAATACAGACGTTTGATATTTGCGAACTACCCTCTCAATCAGTTGATCACTTTCTCATACCAGATTATCATATCTATTCTCACCATATCAATTTATTGCTCCATTTACGTTATATAATCAAACCAATGTTGCACCCTGCATTTTCCAACAACTCCTCATTGAACATCCTAGCCAATATTCTGAATATATACCCATACTTACAGACGAGTCAAAATTTGCTGGACATGTTGGCTGCGGTGTCGTCAAATAGCAGATATTTGCTCCGTCTTCACTGCTGAAGCTTTTGCCATCCTTTTGGAACTAAGACCGACTTCCACGCGTTCTACACAAAGGTACTGTATTTACTCCGATAGTATGAGCGTTTTGTGCCAGTTAGATAATCTCCGCAGTGAAAATTATCCAATTTTCGGTTTTTATTATTCATTTGCTGATCAGTCGTCACAGAAATGGGTTTCCTGTATTGTTTTGTTGGGTGCCGAGTCACGTTGGCATACCAGGAAACGACCTGGCTGGTTCTTGTGCACGATCTGCCACTGATGTCTTGCCATTATCTGTGCCTTTCACGGATGTTAAGCTGCATGTTCGAAATTCCTAACATCTTTATGGCAGCAAAGGTGGAAACTCCAAACTCTCAATAAGCTCCATAGTGTTAAAACCAATTTTGACCATTGGCCTGTGCTGCACTTACGTAGTGCAGCACAAGCCGTATAATTGGAACGGAATTTTTTTTCCACAGTGTTTCGTCTTATGTGAGGAACACTTGAAATAAAACTACTGGAGTCGGTACTAATTTTCCACTTATGGTAAGCTAGGACAGAAATAAAATTAAAAAGCAGCAAAATAGCATAGAATTCTGTGGTGAAAATTGAAGATAGGTGAAACCATTGTTTATATATAGGCATGTGTTTCAAAAAAACCTAACAACCAACATGTAAATCGTTTTTCAATCTGTAAAATTGGATTCGTAAAAATTGGCCCATAACACAACAATTAACAAAAGTGATAAAACTAACACAAAAATCATTGTATATTCATATCCACTTGACTTAGTTCTAATTTGACTGAATTAACTAATGTAGGGTTTAATGGCACAAAGTCCACAGAAGGACATGCTGCGCCAAACAAACGGTTTTAAAATAAATCTTAGGTAAATGTATATTACAAATTTTTTTGATTTAAAATCACACGGAATTTATAAAACTGAACAGAACGAAACAGACGTATTCAAAAGTGAGTAAAACCAGATAAAATGTAAATATAGTAAAGCATCATGAAACAGCTGCATTCAAAGCTGAATAAAATCACACAAAATTGTAAATAGAATAAATCAGTTATATACAGTATAAAAGACCAATTGCGCGTAGAAACGCAAAAATGATAGGATGATGGGAGTAACCTAAAAAATCATGCAGAAATAAAATAGAACTACTGAAAACAGTAAGGCGATGACAATTAAAACATGGGCAAATGATTAAAATATGATGAACAGAGAGTAAAACGTTGCAAGTATTGCAGTGAGGAGGGGGGAAGTGTTCGCTGTTATGGGGATCATCACTCACAGTAAAGTTTAGGAAAGGTAAGAGGACCGGTGAACATAAAGTTAAATCAATGGCGTGAAAAATTCGCGTATGTGTATGGAAATAAGTTTCTTCGCCGTTATTAAGCAAACAGAGATTAAGGGTCCAGGATAAGTTGTTCAATTTTACGCCCTCTTTCAAAACTTTTACAGATTGAATCTCTTTTTCCTGGGACCATTTTGGGCAATTCCCGGAGTGTGCAGCATGATCACCTTTGCAGTTAATGCAAAGGAGTGGGAACTCACAGGATGTGTCAGCATGGTCAGTACCAGAACAACGAGCACAGACAGGTCGACCCCGACAAGATGTTTTGGAATGCCCAAACCTTTGGCATTGAAAACATCTCAAAGGGTTTGGGACATTAGGTCGCACAGGGCAGTTATGCCAAGCCATTTTGATAGAAGGCGGTAGTTTTATGTTTAATGAAAGTGAGGATCAGATGTTTCGTAGGAATGAGTTTACCACATAAAGAGTATAGGTAGAGTTGACATGAGAAAGTAATAGTGAAGTCATCACTGTAACCGGGCGGCCATATTGGTTCATGCAAAACATTCGAATGCTGCTATCTTCTGCACGTTGAACTTGCTGATTTTTGTCGTTCTTTTTTTATTTCTCTTTAACGATTTTCTTTATTTTACCTTTTAAACATTGAATTAATTATATTTTGCTTGTAAAAATGACGAGCTGTGTTGCATACGGCTGTACGAATCGATGGACAAAGAAAATGACTGTAATTACATTTCATAGGTAACTGTACATTCAATTCTCTTAATCATTTTCTAATTTAGTATTTTCAAATTCTGTTCTTACAATAAATTGTATCTTTAATGACAGAAGACTAAAGAATTTTTTTTCTTCGTCTTAACTATTAGCTATTCATTTCAAACCCAATCTTGATTCTTATCAATTTTTATTGAAACGAATCAAAATAGAATTTCTAAGTGGCTTATAGAATATCAAAATAAAATACTTTTCCCTATAAAACTGATTACAGATAAGATAATGTGATTTCGTTTACATTTATACTGCTTAATTGACAATTAATATGGCATAATTATAGTATCAATAAGTGGAATGTGTTGTTCGAATTAGTGGGAATAGATAATGGTTAAAAGTATTTATTTTATTTGCTACAATATTTTTTGCTTTTATGAAATTTAATCTATCATGAAGAGCTTCTCAAATCATTTTGTGTGTTTTTCTGTTATTGATCATTATTTCGTAATCTAAACATTAAAAATCAGCACTGTTTCTTTTTCAATTGTTATCTGTTGTAATTGTTGCTCTGCTATTAAGTGGAATTTAAAAATATGATCATAATCTCTAGTTTGTCAAAAATTTGATTTTTATTAAACTGCTATTTTATTTATGATCTCTCTTGAATGAACTGATGAATGACATGAAATTTTTTGAGAGCTTTTAACACACAAACATAATTTAAAAAATCCACCAAAATTGTTTCTTTTTTTCACTTTTATAACCTTGATGGAAACCTTTCCTGATATTTTATAATAGAAATTCCAGGGAACTATAGAAACTGGCAAAAATCCACCAAACTCTCATTTTGCGAACTACTTCATTTCGTGCATTTTATTGATAATTACTATGCATTTAGGTTAATGAACTAAATTAAAAATTTCAGTTGTGGGTAATCTATATTGGAGTAGTGGATTTTAGTTGAGCATAATAGACTGAAAGACTATTTGTGCTACTGCATTCATTTTTTTGAAATTATCGACTGGATTAACTGTAATTATTAAAATTTTAATAAAGTTGTTTTTAATTGCTAATTATAAATCTTATGAGTCGGTTCTTAAAAAGACTTAAATAATTAAATGAGTTATGTTCATGGTTTAAAGTTGGAATTTTGTTTGCAGTTTTCCTAAAGATGAAAAACGTAAACGGTTATGGATCAAAGCTGTGAGACGAGATAATTGGAAACCTTCTTCGTGTAGTAAATTGTGTAATGAGCATTTCTCAGAAGATATGATTGATAGAACTTCTCTCTCTTGTGTGCGTCTTAGACCAAACGCAATAGCATCAATGTTTCCTGCTTTTCCACATCATTTGAAAAAGGTAAATTTCTTTGTAATGCATTACTGATCCATTTCTTCGTATTGATATTTCTTAGTTTCTTATTTATTTATTTTTTTTACATTGCTTTTAATATAAAGTAAGTAAGGACTTATGCAAAAGTAAGGACTTATGCAAAATAGTAAATACTTTGTACAAATTTCAACCTCTATTATCCAGATTTTAATTAATCGATCTTAACAAAATCCGATTTATTATTTTTGCTCGGGGAACATTGGAAAAGATCATAACTTGTTCACCATGCGTGACCCCCTAAAAGTGTCACCTTGATATAACATATTCTTAAATTTATTTATATAACTAAGGTATCTTAAATTGAAACAATTTTAATATTTTCTTGAGATTTGTATTCATGTATTAGAAGCTGTTTCCAGCGTAAATGAAGATATTTTGACCAGGCAATCGGCTAGTGTATCAAACCAAAATAAATAAAATATTTTCCCCCTCAATTAATACAAAACATGTTTAACATAATAATTCAAATATGATGGCACTTGGTGACATTAGGACATATTTGAAATATTAAATAATTTCAAGAGGTAAATCAAAGATTTCAAATAAAAAAAGAACTTTTTAATATATCAAAAAAAAAAAAAATAATCTTATAGAAAAATCGGAATCTCATACAATGCCTCCTACGTGCTTTATAAATATAACTAATTAATGTATATTTAATTTAGTAGGTATTGCTAAAATTAAAATTATTACTGAGATTTTCTTTTAATTTGATGTGCAGTGAAATATAACTTAATAGTAGTTCAGCTTAGCAAACTTTCAATTTGACGACTAAGTTTACAGTTTCAAAGTTAATGTTACTGTGAAAATTTAATATTAATTTCTTATATTTTACTCAAAAGTAAAAGAGTGTTCATCATTTATTAAATAAAAAAGATGTTTCAACTTTTTCTTTACTGTTCAAATACTTATACTGATGTTCAAATACTTACACTGAAAATCTATTTTTAGGAACATAAGTCCAGAAAACCACCTTCAGCTTACATTAAGGAAAAAAGTGCTTATAACAATACAGTTCAATCAAATAATCCATCTACTTACAATGAAGAAATTATTTTAAACCAATCTCCAACCAAGGAAACTTGTAAAAGAAAAATTGATCTTTTATCAGAAATTATTGAGAGTAAGAATAAAAAGATTAAAGTGCTTCACCAGAAAACTAGACGGTACAAGAAAAAAAAAATAACATCCTTGAATATCCTTTTCTCTGAATCGCAAAGGAAAAAACTTGTTGATGAAGATGCAATTCATGTATTAGAAACTGTTTCCAGTGTTAACAAAGAGTTTTTGACCAGGCAATTGGCTAGTGCATCAAACCAAGTAAAACCTAAAGCTTATTTAAATGAGCTCCGAGCTTTTGCATTAACTCTGCACTTCTATTCACCGAGAGCGTATGAGTTTGTGCGTAAAACCTTCAATTTAGCCTTGCCTCATCAAAGAACGCTGGCTAGATGGTACCAAAGGATTGATGGTGAACCTGGTTTTACAGATTTTATTTTATTTTATAACCGTGGTTGAACAGCCGACCCAACTTAATGAGTTTACGGCTACTAATGTTCAACTCCGTAGCCTTGTAATTTTGAACCCAATCCAGAAGACAAGGGAACTCCTGGATCGAGTATTGGGAGAAATTTGCCTTCGTGGAGGACTTTTTGATGGAGCTAACCCGCATTTGCGTTACATGGAGAGGAAGACCACGAGAACCTCCCACGGTTAGCCTGACGGCAAGGGGACTCTAACCCATGATCCGTCTACCACTGAGGATATTTTACGTCAGCACTGTGGTCAGTGCAAGCCGGATGCGGAATTCGTATCGACTGGGATTCGAACCCGGTTCGCCTCATTGGAAGGCGAACGCTCTATCCCCTGAGCCATCGCGGCTCTGGTTTTACAGATTAATGCTTTCATGCTGTGGAATTAAAAAATAAAGAACACTGCCTACCATTTATACTTCAGCTTAGTATTTGAAGAAATGGCCATACGCCAGCATGTTGAGTTTGATGGAGAGAATTTCCATGGACAAGTCACTCTTGGACAAAATGAAAATAATGATTCACTTCCTATGGCTAGAAGAAGCCTTTGTTGTATTACTCGTATGTATAAATGATCATTGGAAGCTGCCTTTGGGATATTTTCTAACTGCTGGCATAAATGAAAAAAACTTTACTAAGTACTTGCCTTTCTTTGCTTCACGAAATTGGTGCAGACGTAGTTTCTTTGACCTTTGATGGACTAGCTACAAATCTGACAATGACAAAAAACTTTGGATGTTGTTTAGAGCATGAAAATTTGATTACAACATTTCAGAATCCTGCAAATTCTAATAGTTTTATTTCAGTTTTTTTTTCAATCCTTCTCATATGTTAAAGTTAGTCAGAAATACTTTTGGAGACAAGGGAAGCATTGCCTATGAAAATTCTCTAATAGAATTTAGATTTATTAAGGAATTACACTAACTTCAAGAAAATGAAGGTTTACATTTGGCTAATAAGCTAAGGGCAGCTCATGTGAACTATTTTAAACAAAAAATGAAAGTGAAACTTGCCTCACAACTTTTTAGTAAAAGTGTGGCTGATTCGATTGAATATTGTAGAGTTAAATTAAAACTTCCACAATTTGAAGGAAGTGAAGCAACTGTTGAGTTTTTACGCATTTTTAATGATTTGTTTGATTGTTTAAACACTAGGTCTCTTTCACAGTATGGTTTTAAAAAAGCCATTAATGAAAAAAATTTTGATGAGATAGAAAGCTTTTTAAAAATTGTTGATTCTTATATATCCTCATTGAAATTTGTAAAAATGGCAACAAAATATTGGATTCCAATAGGAAAACTGGGTTTTTAGGTTTTAAGATTTGTATCAAAAGCTTACTGAACTTAGTTCAGCGCGTAATCTTTTCTGCTAAAACCCCATTACTTTTTTTCCCATATTACAAAGTCAGCCAAGACCATTTGGAGTTATTTTTTTCATCTATTAGATTCCATGTTGGAAACAACAACAATCCAACAGCACGCCAGTTTCGAGCAGCTTATAAAAAGCTTCTTGTTCAGTCTCAAATACGTTTGTCCACCAATGGTAACTGCGTACCATTAGATTAAATTAGCATTTTAAGTTTGCCAAATTTTAATTCTTCAGAAAATGTCATCAATTTAAGCACTTCTTCATCTGATGAAGCTTTGATAATAGATACTTGTGAACATAACAATGTGTTTCAATATAGCTCATTAAGTGAATGTTCACAAGATATTGTGTACTATATATCAGGTTTTGTTGCAAAAAAAAACTGCAAAATATTTTAAAATGTGTAACATGTATAGCCTCCTTGACTAAGATGGAAACACCCCAAAAATTGTCATTGATTTCTTTCAAATCCAATAGTAAATTGGTTCATCCTAGTGATGACGTTTTTATTATTTGTAAAAAAAGTGAAATGGTTTTTCGGCAACGTAAAGAAAATAGCTTAAACTTAAAAAAAATTTAAATTGAAGTACTTTAAAGTGTGAACTGGAAATATCTATTTATAGATTTAAATGACCATCAGTATGACAATGCCCCGCTTGATAATCATGTTGTTCATCTCGTAAAAGCAATTGCCAGTCAATACCTAAGTATAAGAATGAAATATTATTGTAAAAATTTTTTTCAAAATTCTCTTTCAGATCGACAACTTTTGACAAAAACAATATTATTCAAAAGGTCAGTAGTTACATTGTTAAATTTAGAATTACTCGAATTATAAATCATTTGATCCATCTTTATTATTGGCAAATTTTTACAAAAGTATATTTCATTCTATATGTCATATATGTTGCATAATCTAGATTTTTAAAAATGCCTAAATTTTACTTGAGCTTTGAGAACTACATATGGGAAAGATGCAAAACTAATTTCATTCTAAAAAGCAAGGTTGATAAAAATCACGATTTTATTTAAACAAATAAATTTGCTTGATGGTCTTACAGATTCATTGATTAAAAAAAAAAATTAGTGAATAAAAACTCTAATTGTTAAATAATTTAAATATTAATTTACTGTAATAATTTTTAAACTATTAATCATTTTCAATATTATTGCAAAAACCATTTAAAAGATCGTGACAAATTAAAGTATTAATTCAAAATTTTTAACAAATGTATGAAATGTTTTTTACAACTCTTATTAAAATTCAATTCTTTTTCAAAAAATGACAATTGAGGGATATAATTTATAAAGGGAAAGTTTTTCTTCTAAAATTAGTAAATGCATGAAAAAATTGTTAACAATAAAGTTACGTTTTTTTTTTTTTTAATTTTTGTTTTTAGTGTACTTTTGAATGTGTATAAATAAGTGCATATTTTTAAATTCTTATTACTTGTAATTTAATTCAATATTTTACTGTCGAATAACCAACATATATTATTCATATTGGTGAGTGAAGAATTATTATTCTTGACTAATAAACTATGTACTTACTTTAAAAAAATATGGAAATTGATGGTATGTAATGTAAAAATAAATAAAATGTTTTTTTTTTATGTCTGTGTATTTTTAAGAATAAAATAAGAAATTCATTTTCATGAACAGAGAAAAAAGAATTAAAAGTTCAGTATTATTCTAGTATTGAATGAAAGAAATATATAAAATAAATATAATAACATATAAAGCTTTTAATTCAAATTTTTTAATAAGTATCAAATGTTTTACTACAACTTTTATTAAAATATTAAAATTCAATTATTTTCTATGATGATTCAATCAACAAAAAATGACTGCTTTAATTGAGGGATATAATTTATGAAAGAGAAAGTTTTTCTTCTAAAATTAATAGAAGCATGAAAAAATAACTAACAAAAAATGTAAGTTTTTTTTCTTTTTTAAAAATTAAATAAAAAAAATAGTAGTCAAAAAGCGTTTTAATTTAAACTATTTTTTTTTTCCATTTATGTGTCAAAAAAAATAAATCTACATACATAAAATATTAGATTATTCGGCATAAAAATGATTAAATTTAATCTTTAGCTATGTTATTTTTATAAATATTAAATTGTAATAAATGAGGCCCTCGTGTTGAGGCCTCGTTAAAAGCAATAAAAAAAAAAAACTTCAATTTATTAGCCATGCAACCATAGGTTACAATGAATACTTTGCATAATCCAAGATGGCCGACAGTTACTTCAGTTTCTACTCATAGGAGGGTGGGAAATGCCATCTCTACTTATACTCTTAACTCTATGGTTTACCATCCCTGCGAATCTTTATCCTTCTATCTGCTGTAACGTTTTGTTCATGTATATACCTCGATAATAATTTCTTCGGTATCATTTATAAATTCAGATAAGACTCCTCGAGAGGAATTGAGGGTATTGTGGGGTGTGACTGTTACATTGAAAGTGCACATGGTATTGGTACATTTGGACAAGGTACCGGCTTGTTTTGAAGAGGAGACCTGCATTAAGAGGTAACCTGATCTTAACTTTTTCGCGGATGCTACTTCTCCCTGTACGGAGAGAAGAGCCTTATGTATTGAGAAGGGAGAGACACTTTGCAAAATGACTATCTGGTACAGAAGGATTATTCAGCTTTACTAGAAAATACGGAGAGTAATCATTCGGGGAAGAGGTTGTTCCACTGTTTTTACTTTGGTATGCAGAACATAGAACCATGCTATTTTCAGTCATAAAAAATTTCAAACGCTTCCACTTCTAGCGGCACCACCCCACCACGGAGTCCAACTAAGGGGATGTAAATTACAGATAGGTACTGGGACCAATCTGTTATTTGAACATCGATGCTAACTATTATCTATACGTCCACGAAGTCACTCCTGAAGCAGCCTCCACCCTTAACGAGGTGCCCAGTATGTGACCCTGGACTTGACCTTAGCCAACAGATGACATTCGTGACGAGCCGATTGATGCATAAGGGCCAATATGCACCTCCCGTTTTTTTACCCTAAAACACGGGCCAAAGCCGTGTGTTGGGGTATCGGGATGCCCCTTTTTTCGGGTGCTCTCTTTCCAGCTGGGTCCAATACAACAGGATGGTAATCAAACACAGATGAAAAGCCCTTACCAGTATATTTGGCAACCACGACAAGGGGGAAGAACCCGGGGCGTGACTCCCTGCGTTTATCTAAAGAAGGTAAACCCCCTGAGGGCTATACAACGCCTAAAACTAGATTGAAGTTAAAATAACTGGGTAAGATTAATATATCTCGGTTAAAATTAAAACTTATTTGAATTTGGTGTCTGTGTCTTTGTAAATGGTAAAAAGAAGAATGATTTGTATTTAAAAAGTTTAAATCCCAGAATAAAATCTTATGTCTCAAAGATAAGAGAAGGTATTTTTATGTGGTTTGTCACCGATTAAATCTGATAAAATTGGATATTCGCAGCCAAAATGGAGTCGTCTTTGAAATATGAATTTTTTGCATTGTGTGGGAAAATGTATAGCTGTTAAAGTTGAGCATGTTGGAACAGGTTCATTTAATAGCAGATGTCTGTGGGCTAAGCACGTGTGACCAATGCGCAGTCTGATTAGGATTACTACATATTTACATAGAAGAGGAGACTCATTAAAGGGTTTGATAAATGATTTTATGCAATACAACTTATTTACTTCCGTATTCCAGCATGTGAAAGTAACTTATTTTCTGTAGCATTTTTGCTATCTGAGAATGTGTGAGGGATACAGGTTGAATTGTGTGTGGATTTTGCGGCTTCGTCAGCAATTTCATTGTCTGAAATTAATGTACTTCCTGGAATCCATGCAAAAATTATTTCATACCCTAAATTACATAACTACATTATCATATTAACTATGACATTATACAATTGAGTTATAATCAAATTTAGAGCAAATTATGCATCTGTAAATTTTTAGCTTTGAGTTTGTGCCTTCCCCCTTTATAAGTAAATGTTAAAACTTTAAGTAAATTTATCTCTTTTTTATAAGTTTGACTCAGATATTTAATATGGGATTTAAAAGTTTGGACTCTAAAATCAGGATAAAGTATTTCGTTTCTTTGACTAACAGTATTATGCACACACATTTTTGGTTCTGAATGAATACCTCTTTTTTGCATATCTGAACGCAAAATATCTTAGTCTGGGAAAAAGTAAAACCATTCTAATCGATCCATTTCAACATTTTATTGAATTTTCTCTCGATAGTATTCATGTTATGAGATTTATAAATAATTAGAACGCCGTCGGCGAAGAGCCTTTCGTATACCGTAAAGAAGACAACTGAGTTATCAACTAATGTTGCAACAGAGTTATTATTTTAACCACAGTAATCATTCGCTCAACGTTTATGTTAATTATTGGAAGAATAAATTTGAATTGGATCATTCACGCGACAACTCATTTGTTCGACGAGTGCATTTTTGCTACAGTTCACTTGCCCGGCAGGGTGGACATGTATGGGAAATGATATTTTACCATACATGTTAAGTGTTTTTTTTTTACAATGATGGGGGGGATTTTCGAAATGTTTTTACTCTATTTTTTTCTCCTGTAAATGAAAAGTCTTATACAAAAGATAATATCTATTTTAACTCTTTAATGTACAAACAGGAAGTTTTTATAAGTTTTAATTTTTAGAAAGTTTCCTTTGATAGATATTATTTTATGGATCATTAAAGTTTTTTTTTATTAAATATAGGCTTAATTTAAAATTTATGATTATAGTAATATTAGCGCTTTCATATACTTTTTTGTTTGTTTTCGAGTAAATAAATTTACTGTCGGACAAATGAGTTCTCGAACAAATTTAGCTATAGGGCTGCCACGTCAGACTGTGCAATATTTTTCGGAAGGTATAGAAATCATAAATAAAATCTCTTTACCTTAACAAAACACGTAAAAAAAAGGTAAAATTTCTATATTTCAGATAAAAAGATTTTAACACTAAAAGAGATAATCATAAAATCAATTATAATTTTACAAGAAAACATCAATAAATAATGGAAAAATAAATTAATATTCATGAATCACAACATGATGGACAAAATTTTAATCTCTAACTTTATTTCAAGTTACAAGAATGGGATTATGATGTCATATCAAATCATTAATTTAATCGTTTGATAAATTTGCAATGCGTTTAACTTAAAAGTTGCAGGTGTAAGGAGCGGGCTCATAAAGAACCACGTCGGGGAATAGCTCTTTTCCCCCAATTCGCAACACCCTTTGTTCTAAAGAAATAATTCATTCTCAGAAGTGACATCTCGTTTCTGTAGTTTGATTCTTTTCCCCCATCTTTTTGACAGCCATTAAAAACAAAGCATAACGATTCATAAGCTATATTTACAGCTGCGATGCTGGAAATGTATGAATAAATGTACATAAAATGTGCGTGTCTGCGATAATCACATCAAACATTATAACGAAAAATTAAAAAGCATTATTAAATTCTTAAATTTCAGTTCTTAAAGCTAAAAACCAACAGGCCATAGGTCAGTAAGGCTCCAAACAGCGTCAGCAGATGCTCCCTTTTAAAGAAGAAAATATCAGCCCCAGACATATGTGGTAATTCTTTTTTCATTATGGTCTTCAAATACTTTAATATGTATCTGTCAGGCAATCTATTTCTCACGGCTTTTTCATATATTACATAAAAGCGCTGTTTTACTTTTTCATACATCGAATGTACTTCAGCTGCTGTAAAAAATAACAGAGTAAACGAAGTAATTCCGATGGCAAAATTAAAAAACAATTTCATTTTTATGTTGATAAATGATTCGTCGAATTTTAGAAGAGTCCAAGCTACACTTGAGCACACATTTAAAAACAAAATAATGCATGTTAAGCAAGAAGGCACTGACAGTACTTTGTTGACTACTTCAATGAAATAAACAATTTCAGAGAATAAAATCAAGTAATTCATACAAGGCATTTTATCATGCATCTGAACTAACCTTTTTTCATACATCAAGAGCAGATCGGAGCAATAACTGTACAAAGTGCACAACGCCAAGTTGACTACTACTGGAAACCCGTAGGTAAAATTAATTTCTGCAATATATTGAAAAAATGCAATTGATACGTAAATCAGCTTTGTTTTAAATTGTACTCCAAATGTCCAGAAATATAAATCACTTAACGGACTTAAAATTAATGCAATCATATCTAAAATCAGTTGAATGACCGCAAATAAGCTGATAAAGAGGAGAATTTTAGTATGGTTAAATCTTGCTTTGTTGTACTCAAAACTGTTTAATTTATACCTGAGGATTGTGATCAATAAGTTATGAATGCGCAATGTTCTCTTTCTCATGAAAAACCACAACAGGACAATTGAGAATCTCATTCCCAAAGAAAAAAGAGAATATCTTAACAACGAAGAATCATAAAACGTTACATAACCCATTGTGATCAGGTTATAACTCAAAGAAGCAGTCATGAAAACAATAAAACCATATGATTTAAGTCTGCGGCACGAGGTGGATTTTTCAATTTCGACATCGATTCCAAATATTTTTAAAACTCTCCACACAGTATGATAAGTGCACTTAACTGATATCTTCAATGAATTTTTAGGCACGTGCAGTTGATAAGTTTGCTTCTGGTTTGTGGACATTTTTGAATGAATATACACAAACTGGATAAATTCAGATATTTGCTAAAAAAGTTGTGCCATGCTAACAAAAACTTAAGTTATCTGATATATTTGTGCTGACAAATGGCTAAGAATGAAGTGAAAAGTATGCTATCGTCAGATTGCTTAATTGACAATGTAGTAAACAGATCAATAGGTATTACAACAGATTTTCTTTTAAACATTTAAGCCAAAAATTCTTCATTAAGCAAAATTGGAAATGCACTATTCCAATAATTTCGACTGCGTAATAAAGATATGAACAGATACAATAAAACCCAATGAAAACAGAATAATAAAAAAAACATAATTAAAAAATTTTTTTTGCTACAACCTCCTATTTCTAATACAACTAGTTAATATCTTAAAAAGTTTCTTTTATTTGTATCCTTTGCCATGGATACAAAAAATGCGTCTTAGATAGTAATACTTAAAAAAATATCGGAAAAATATTAAAAGTTTTACTTATTATTTTGGCAATCTATTTTAGCTATTATCTAAATAAAATAGTATTGATTTTATCGCGAAACTTTTCTCTATTATTAATTTTCTCTATTCAATTAAAGTTAGAATTCAATAAAGTTTAAAGATTTAAAAAAGTTTATGCGTTCAAAATAAATTGATAATTAATACTGATTTTGTATTATAATATATTTAAATTAAAATTCAATTTTATGTTTCGAAAAGTGCCAATGGTATTACTGTCTATTATTCCTTGAAATCAATTTTGTGATAATAAATTATCTGTATCATTTAATTTATACCTTCTTTTGCCAACTGCAACAGAAACATTAAGATTACTTTCTATTCCTGAAGAATTTCAGAAGTGGTCATTCCACATCAGGTTGACAAACCATAAATCGTATTTGGAACATAATACCAATTTAATTCATAAATCATAACGAAAAATTTAAAATGAACCTAGCTGTAATTTACTATGTTGTAAATATTTAGGAATGATTAAATTTTAATTATCTCGTTTGGATAAAAATAGGCCAAAAAGATGTAAAAAAGAACACTTTCTTTAGAATCAGTAATTTGTCCAGTTACAATTTGATGACTAAGACTGTTTAAAAAATAAATCAAGAAATATGAAGGTATAAATCAAGAAATATGTAGCTTTAAAAAAGAAGATTTAAAAGTAAGAAAGTAAGCAAAATAAAAAAAATTAGGCAATATTTTTTATCAATTTTATCGCAGCTTTTATTTTCACACAAGGTATAAGTTATAAATTATATCATAAAACGCCCATATAATACCTTATAAGTAACATCAAAAACCATCCATTTAATGCCGATCTTATACATAAAATTTTAAGTACCAAAATTCAAAAATATTTATTAATCAACAAAATATTATGATTTTTTGTATTTTACAGAGAAGCTCTTTATACGTTTAAAACAAGAGTAATACTTTATTCAAAGATTCACCAGGCAGAATAACTAAAAAAAAACATTTACATTTTAAATAAGTGTTGCTTCACTTCAACTTGCATAATTGTTTTCTTAAATCATTGCATACATTATTTTAATTAAATAAAGCCTTTTACGCGCAATTATTTATCAAAAAACAGAGAAAAAATAAATAAAAAACATCTTATTTCATGAACATTATCGCTTATATTATTGAAACAAATCACTAATTTTATTTTACATTTTAAATATAATTTAATTCAAACCTTTCTTACTTATAACAGAAACTGAAATTAGTAAGGTTTTTGGTCATTTGCATGTTAATTTAAATTGTTTATTTTCTGTTCAGTGAAGTCAAGAAAATAAACTATTTAAAAGAATCTGTTAACTTAATTTTGGTGCTATGCATTTGCATGATCTACGTACATGTTGCAATTTCCTATTTAGTAAAAATAAATACAAGTTTCATTCATAATACACTCTTTTTATTAGTTCATGACCTTTTTTAATTACTGTTATTTACGGGTGACGATGCTGTTGAGGGCTCAGATACTGTAGTTGGCTCTTTTACTGTTGAGATCTCTGATACTGTTGAGGGCTCTGATACTGTTGAGGGCTCTGATACTGTTGAGGGCTCTGTTACTGGTGTATCAGGGGATGTGTTCCCAGTGATTGGTTCATCGGGTGAAGTACCTATTGACGTTTCCGTGCTACCTGTTGACGGTTCTGTCGTTGTTGATATTTCTATAAAATGCAAAAAGAAAATCACTACATTTCGTATGTTGATTTTATAATTATTAAAATGTCAAGATTTATTTTCATGGCTTATTGAAAAAGTATGAGTAAATCAATTATTAAGTCTCACGAAAAAGTCTTCACATTCTTGTAATTAAAACTTTGTACGTGACCAAGATCTCGGTATAAGTCACACGTTTTATAATTTTAACAAATTATTTATGCTTCATTTTTGTTATATGTATTTATGACGTTCTAAATTTATATAAACGAGACTTATGACATTTGGCCGTTTGTATATATTCCCAAATTGAAAATATTCATTAGTGTTTATTTTCTCATTGTACTTTAAAATTTTACCTTTCTTTCATGTACTTTTTTATTACTTGCAATTTTGTTGTTACCTAATAATGGCAAAGTGCCATTTTTTTCTCTTACACGAACTCCATTTTGAGCCCCAAACCTTTATTTTTGTCATGTATGTTTCTTAGTCTAATTTCAGGAAGAATGGGAAAAGGGCCGTAATGGCCTCAGATGCCCAGGTCCACTACAACGAACGACATTTGGCCGTATATAAACTAATTTAGTAAGTCACGCGACAAATGTAAGTCATGGTAAAAAGGAAGACGTTTTTAAATAACTTTCTTTATAATTGAGATTTCTCAGGTAAATATCCGATTTTAATCTTATTTAGCTTTCCCGCAATAATATATTTTGCAAAGTAGATTTCTTGACAGCTTTTGTAGATCTCATTGGGTGAAGTTATTTAGTGATAATCCTAGCGTGCTTTCGCGTGTTAAGGTTGTTTTTCGAAGCCCTCGTCGTCATATGATATGCTTTTTGTGAGTAATATGTTATTTTCATAACTGCTGAAGTTTGTAACCGTTACCCATGCTTATTAGGTCAAGTTTAGCCTATCAATAACCGGCGCTCTCTGCCTCATCCTGAAAATGACGCATACGGAGAAAGCCCCTGTTTGCCCCTGAATATGAAAAGCGTTCGCGCTCTAAATTTTTTGTACAGAAAAACTTACTCCAATGCCGCATTATCTAGACTCAAAAAAATTTGCAAAAGCTGAGAATAAGGCAGTGATTTCTGATACTTTTCATCTATGTGGAAAAATATTGCCAAATTGGTGATTTTTCCAAAGTTTAATAACTTTTACAATATTTATATTATTGGTCTGTTCTAAAGCCCTGATAATTCTTCACCGCAGGATAATAATAGCATTTTTTATAGACTTTTTATAGAACATATTTGTACTATTACTATTTTCTTTTATCAATCAATTTCTGTACAATTTAAACAAAAAGTAAAGGTTATAATCCTAAGCTTGATTTTGTTTTACTTAAGATTTGTCATAATGTTTAATTTGCTACTCAGAACAAGCTAATTAACCCTATTTCATAATAAAAGATCTCTTGCAAAAGACGAAAACACTTCTGAAAGTGACAAAAGTGTCAGATACAGTAGAATACCGGCAAAGCGAAAAATCTAGAGTGGAGTTTTCGAAAATAATGAATAGCAACTCATAAATTTTGCAGCCTTAAAAATATTTACCTCAACTTGGTGGAAAGGTTGATGCAGTATAAGAAAACTATCTAGGATTGCAGTTAAAGTTTTAAATATTCCCCAAGAAACTTTTTTATGTGAATACAATTGTTTAACGCCTTATTTGTATTAGTAAATTACATTATTTGTACTTTCAAGCATAAACCTTAAACATTTGGATCCAAATACTGTTTCAATTTGTCTTTCAAGCACACATTTTTTCAATATTAAGGGGACCGGAAAGTAATAATGTTTCGGCGCATTTGATATTTGTTATCGCGATTTTATTTTTTATCAATAATGTATTCACCCTCGTTAGCAACAACCTTTCAATGCCAGATCGAAAAGAATGAATTGGATTTGAAGACTAACGAATATTAAAGCGATGAAACGACATTACTTTCCGGTCCTCCTAATATAAGATACACGGTTTTAATAGAATAAATTGTTAATTCACATTTTATGGCAAATTTTATTAAAAATTTAATACATGGAATAATTTTAGAGAAACTAAAATAAGTAAGCATTACGCATTTTGTCGGGGAAAAACTCCTTTGCAAATTAATATATATATATATTAATCCAGTTAAGGGGACGATTGCTGATATAGGAGATTAATCCAAAATCACCAGAATATAAATGATATTTTAAATTTTATGTACAATAATAGTGATTAATTAAATCAAAAACTTACCAGGACATGCTGGACATGTCTTGTTCTTGAGTACAATTACCGAGATAGTTAGGCCAAAAGACAGTATAAATAATAAAGTTGACAAGATTAACAGTTTTTGTTCAAGTCCAGTTCTTGATTTCCACCAACCTCTAATGATAAAAATTTTATTAACAGCAAAATAATTAAAAAAGAGAATATGCAAATTGTTATATGCTAAATTATTTTAATCTTAAACCTCAAGGTTATTATACATTAGATAAATCAACTAACTGATCAAATCTTATTCAAAAAGTTGTTAAACACCATTCAAGAGAAATTTCATTTGGTTAAATCATGTCTCCGAGTCTGCATATTAAAAATTTCAAATGGGAAGGGGAATTGAATTAAATGAGAGGTTTATTTGCACAAGGTTTAAAAAAAAGTACAAGCTGCACCAAACTAGTGTTTTTAACAGCAACTAAAAATTTATGGTACTGTTAATTTGTGTTATTAATAAAGTAGATAGAACAAATTAAAAAATAATTTTTCACAATCAATTTGATATTTCTTTGTGTGAATTGAATTAAATATAGTGTTTAATAGCACAAGGTCCATCCATAAAGCCTCATAAACCCTGTAGTGTAGAAAATTACATGCTGCTCCAAACAATGGTTTTAAAACAGAAAAGTAATGAAAGTCTCTAAGAGTTATTATAAGAAAAATTATTAGAACAGTTTAATTTCTTCTGAATTACGTGCTTTTAAAGGGTGCAAATATGACATTCGTAAATGGTGAAATTCCCAAATATCAAGTTGTAATGAATCTAAAAATAATTATATTTTTATTTGTCATAACTTCCTTAAAAATACTTTCTAAGCAAAAAGCTAAAGGTTGTTAGTCTAAGAATTTAAATAGTCTTCGAAGCACCGGTTTTTCTCAATCAGATAAAAGCAACTTAGAATTAATTAAAAATTGGGTTCCACTCTTTTTTTTTCTAAAATTTTGAAAGTTTTCGTTAAAAGATTGAGCGTTGGGTTAAAGCGAGACCCCTGTATAGAATATACACTTTTGTAGTTATCTAATAAATGTGGAATCTGCTACGTTATCTGTTGCATATCAAACATTTCCAATGGCATTATTAAAAGTAAGATCAATTACAATCAAAAAAGTTTAATTTTTGTATAAAATTAAATCAATTTAAAGGTCAAATATTTGTTTAATTTTCTACATAATCGCTATTAATGGTTTATAATCGCTATTTAGATTGATAAGCTGTGGCGGTTCTTGTAAACTTGCGCCATACCAGCTTCACATCATAATTTACAATGCGTTATGTTTTAGCTGTGTTTTAAATATATCCAAAAATATAAAATGCTTGTGGCATAAATAACTGTGCACTGTTAAAATGTGTTTTATCTGCGAAGAAATTTATCTATTATGAAATTAATTGGATTTTATCGTCGTTCAAGAAAAGATAAAATTTTCGAAGATATTAGTAGGTTACATTTCAAGCAAAGTAAAATAAATATATTAGAAAAAAAAACATAAATTCTTTATATTCTGGCACAGTACATATTAATGATTCTCAAAGTTCATTTTTTTTAAAATTTTCATAAGAAATTTAAAAAAGAATTTCCCTATCAAAATGCTAATTATCAATATTTTAATCTTAATGCATTACTGTTATTCAAAACAACGACCAGCAGATCAACGGATTTTTGATAAGTTAATTACAACTACGTTATTAATCCAACCGCGAAAATTTTATAAAGTGGTAGCAAATGATTCAGAAGGCTCATATCAATTTTAAAGGATTTAATATCACTTTACATTTAGGAACTAAGTTGCCCGGTTTTAACATAGAGATGCATTTCCTTTAATTTACAAATTTAAATGAATAGATAGAAAGTAGTAAAGTCTGTTTCTTCAAATGTTCTCTATCATTTTTTAAATTGTTTCCGATCGTTACCATCCTACGACCAGAGCAAGGAAAGATTGATTCAGTGTTATTTTACAAAAAGCGGTAATGGATTTTTTTTTTTTTTTTTTTGAATATTCATAATGCTGTGAGCATGGCACCATTCATTCGTTAAAAGTTAAAAAAAATTTTAATCAACACTACTTATAAATAATTCAGCATTTAAACAAATTATATATATATATATATATTGTATTACATATATATATGTAATACAAAAATTAATAATACTTTTGTATTAATAAAAGAATTAAAACTCTTTCGTTTTCATAAAATGTCTTTGTTAAAGAATAAGCGTAGAGAGATTCTATTTTGGGAATTCAAGGCTAATAACATACGATTGAGTTATTTTTAGAATCTCTCCCCCTTTTCACTTCCATATAAGGAAGCAGTAAATGATTTTCCTTAATGCGTAAGGATACAAGTATGTCAGAGACTATGCCTTTTTACTCCAAAATGTGTTAGTATAAAATGCGAGAGCAATGGTTTTCGCATGTCCTTTTCATCATGTTGTGATCCTGATAAGTTGTTCCAGAATTGTCAGAAGTCTTGTCCACCCCCTCCCTTGTGGAAAGCGGATGTGAACTGTTATCAATACCAACCTACCGTTAATAAACCATTTTAGAACGTATGATGGCTTACGACTGCATTATTTAAGCTATCTATTACACTGATAACAGGGATTTTAGCCCTTTCATTACACACACACACACATATATATATATATATATATAGTCGGCATTGTGTTCAATAACAAACGCTTCTTAAGTAAAATCACCTGGATAAATATAGACGCATTTTTTTTTTAAATTTTCTTCAACTATTACTTCAGTTCGTCACTATAATGCAAAATTTTGCACTTTACTGGGTACCTATTATAAACTTCATTATAAACACCAGGCAGTTATATACAATTGAGCTATTGTGTTAAAGTGTTGATACTAGAAGACTAAAGGTGCTAGCATGATTCATGGTCTTTATTTTGTGTATACTGAAACATCTTTGTTTACAAAGCGCATCCAAAAATGATGATAATTTATCCTGATTGCAAGGATAGATTACCAGGTTAATACGTCCTGCCACACTGCTATCACGGTAACGGATTGGTGTTGAGAAATATAAAGGAGACTTCTTGTGATAGCCCCACAATCCAAAGCTATTGGTCAGAGGGAAATATTTTTAATGGTGGTAGTGAACGAAAGTAGGTTTTAAGCTAATAGAACTCTGATAAAAATCTAACGAAAATTTAAATAGCTTGACTATGAGTATTTGATCTTTAATATAGTATTTGAAATATTTATATGTACAAAAAAATTATTTATTTCTAATTTGTTAAAATATTAATACATAAATTTTGCTACCTATAATTAAGTTATTTTCTGAAACTTCTCCAGTTACAGGAGAGCGCGCCACAATCCTCAGATCTCAATAACATTGAGCATTTCTGGTAAGAAGTTGAAAGAGCATAAATGCTCCATAAACGACTTTAATAGTGTCACGTAGAATCCGCGAAGAAAAGAATCACGGTAAGGTTGTATAAAAGGGAAAAGGGTGGTCAGACGAGATGGAAAGCGAGGCCAAAATGAAGTGACCCCTCAGTGATGAAGTTATATTTCTAACTGTTTATGGAAATTTAAAATAATAGTCTAATAATTACTACTTTAATTCACTACCACGGCGAAAAATATTTAACAGACATTGTAAATGTTGAAGGGATTGTAAATAAAACAGTTCTTGTGTGGGTTGGATATCCAACACGGTTGAAGTTTGTATTGATTGTTAGATTGACAAAATTTCTGAAAAACAGAAACGAATTTTAACTTACTATGTGGGTAAGAAATTTAAAACACAAAAAAAAAATTTCACAGCTCGTTTTATGAAGTGAAAGTATATTCGCTCAACATACTAGCAGAAAAATCAAAAACATAACACACAGTCTGAATATCCTTTAAAAAACGTAATGTTATCAATTTAAAGTAATAAAATGTATATTAAAAGAAAAATTCGTCATATATTCCAGGACTTACTTCAGATTTAGTTAGTTAATCAGTAGAAATAATGTCTTATAAAAGTCATTAAGTAAAAGAGATATATTCATAAATACATCATAAAAATATCGAACTTACTCTTCGAAAAGTTTGAATAGTGTTGAACCATAATTTCGTTCAATTTAACTTAGACTTCAATACATTGCTAAGTTGAACCATAATATCATCCTTTAAGTTAATCCCTTCTTAAATTAAATTACATAAGATTCATCATGTTTTTATTAAGGATGTAGTATTATGGTTCAAAGTCCCGATATTATGGTGCAACGTTAAAAAAATTTTATTACGTAGTATATTGGTAAATGAACAGTTCAGTTATTTAAATTGCTGATAAGTATATGATACTTATTGCTATCATATGGCAAATTGTACCATAAGATATAATACCAAAGTACTCAGAATCATATAATAACACAATATTTATTTACTTATCTTGGGAGTTGTTGGAACTTGTTTGACTAGCTGTCTCACTATCCGTCACATGTCTCAGTTTTCCAAAACGGTGTTTATAACTAGATAAATTATTTACCTTTAACTTGTAATCCTTTTAATACTAACTACTTTACTAGAAAAACTCAAATAAATATTATTTTTAAAATTCCACAAATTATTTATACCAATGAACCAACCTTTCGTTGGCACATTAGACTGGGAAAAAAACCCAACCAGGAATATTTAAATATTCTTGAATTTACACCCATTTATTTCTTTTGTTTAAATAATTTTGAAAAAAAAAAAAAAATACTTTATTAATATTATTTATATCACTTTCTCTGTCTTATTCCTGTATTAAAAGGTTTAATCAGCTTGAAAAGTGATTAAAAAAGGTTTTTAAATGTTGAATTGTATGATGGTTTTTTTTGCCACAAGATCGAAATTTTTAAATGTTAGTATAATACTCAAATCACATTGCAATACGCAGAATAGCATTTTGCCGTAAGTTTCAAAAACATATTTTACTTTGATGCACTATGAAACGCCTTTCATATATTAAAATTTAATATTTATTAATTGTCTAATAAAGCTTGAGTTATACACTTTAAATTTTTAAATGCAGACACCACGTCTCAAATTTTGTAACTCTTTAACTTTTAGCAAAATACATAACTTATAAAATTAGAATCACCACACTTACATAAACGTAAAGAAATATGGTATTGAGAAAAGTGTCATTAAGAAAGTTTAAAAAATTTGATTACTGGCACATTCACAGGAAAAGTAAAATTTATTAATTCAAAGCAGTTACAATATATAACTCAAACTCCATATAGTCATATATAACTCAAAACAGTTATAATTATACTGAGCTAGATCTATATCTGCTTTGGAAAAATATTTTTTAAAAAAAAGACAGGTTGCCTCTAGAAATATAAAATTTCATCGGTGTGTTAAATCAATAAATTTAAAACCCTTAAAAATACAGCCAATATCGTAACTCGAAACCATATGTTCTCATTTTAATACAATTTTTGAGTACAGTTGTTACAGCTTATGTTCATGCCCCACCCTTTATAAATAGCCTTGGAAAATTTAATTAACATATAAAACAAGACTAAATTGTTAATTTTTTATGCTCAAGAATTTTATAAGAATACTTTTATACTTAGAATTTAACAGCAGAGTGATTTAAACCTTTAAATAAAAACGAGCGTAACCCTTTAAACCCAATAAATGAGATTGGCTACCAATAAAAACATAAGGACTTCGAAACAAAGTAATCCATGTCTCTTGATTTTAAATGGGTAATTTAGAATTTTTAATGATCAGTAAATCTGAAAGAAATAAAAAGTACTGTTATTTTAAAACTAATGTAATAAAATGCTAATTTTACCTGCAATCATCGGAGTGAGATTGGTATGGCATATTAGAGAGTTTTATTTTTCAAAAGCGCGGAGACCTCTTCTTAAAAAGAAATATGGCTGAAATATGTTTGCTATCGAAAAGAGATAAGAAGCACTTATTGTAGAGAAGATAATACGAACTTTAGCCATCTACCTTGCCGCGTGTTATGAAAGAATTATTTCTTTGTTTGCACAAAATGATAGTTTATGAAAATTTAATATTTCATACTTTTTGAATTGATAAGCTTTATATGTTTGAGCATCCTAAACTTATTTTAGTGAGTGAAATTTTTACAGTAATACTCGAAATTTATGTCATAATAAGTGTTTGAGAAACTAATGTGAAACTGAAAATAATAAAAATTTAAAACTATTATTCATTATTTCAAGTGGCATACAACTGAATGTATAACTTAGAATAAGCTATATTATCGAAAATATTTATGAATATTTTGGAATGATGATATGAAAGGTGGTATAATGCAAAAGATAATAGCTTTATAAAGATATAGTATAAAGATAATAGTTAAGCCTTTTTAACTAACTGATATCTAAATAAAGTAACAACGACTTAACATAATCTAATTTAAAGTCATCATAAGTTCAAAATAAACTTATTTGCTTATGGACACGTTATTTTTAATAGTTAAGTCAGTCTCGATGCAATTTGTCATTTTAAAGGGAAAGTGTGGCAAAGTGTCTCAAAATACGATTGAACTATATTCACAACAGTTTCTTATAATGTTACCTAACCTAGATTATGAAGGGGGAAAAAACTTTTATATATATATATTTTTTTTTTGGATTTATAATTTTCTAACAATAACTCCGTCAATATATTCAACAATTTATGAGATATATAATTTTGAATTGCGATTTATTACAATACCTACCTTTTTCCCCCTTCAAATTATCGTTCTTCATATATCCAGAACGATTCAACCAATTTATTTTAAATCCCACCCCCAAAGTGACTCTATGATTCCTAGCATTGAATTGAATATGGAATTCAATTCTATGATTCCTGGAATTGAATATAGGATTCAATTCTATGATTCCTAGCATTGAATTGAATATAGGATTCAATTCTATGATTCCTGGCATTGAATTGAATTGAATATAGGATTCAATTCTATGATTCCTAGCATTGAATTGAATATAGGATTCAATTCTATGATTCCTGGCATTGAATTGAATTGAATATAGGATTCAATGGCACCAAGTCCAAAGGAGGACATGCTGCGCTAAACAATGTGATAAAATAGATCAAAACTAAAATACATGTATGTTTCCCAGCAAAAAGTGTTTCAACAAGCTCTATCACTTCTTAAAAATTGTACTTCAATTCATAACCATCCGTTTAGCCTCTTTTTTTTATCAACTTAGTTTTCTAAGAATGAATCTACGGATCTTTTTTGATTTTCAACTCATCAGTGTTAGATAAAATTGCGGCCGCAATAAAACTTGTTTGCACTGTAAATTATCATTGTGTATTCTTAGATAACAGTAAAATACTTTTAATATTAATAATTTTTTGCGTTCTTTTTCCTAGAGATTAATTTTTAAAATAAAATAAATATCGAAACATTTCGTCAGTGCACATTTTATTTTAGACATAGTTCCAATTGGGTTTTTAATAAATTGACCGTCGTTATTACTGCGCTTAAATGAGGAAATTAATACAGCTCGAATAAAAATAAATACAGCTCGAATAAAAATAAATACAGCTCGAAAAGCACGTTAATGGATATAGCTGGTTATACACGCCAGAAAAAAATAGATGTAACATTTTGATTTTAACTTTTAAGTTACTGTTAGGCCAATTGGATCTTAAAAAACTTATCAATGAAAAATTTAGGGGCAGCTTAGTTAAAATGACCAAGCAAATTTGGAACGTGTTTTTTTTATGACTAACGTTAGAAAATTAGGTTCGTTAACATTCAATTGGGGCACTTTTTGCTGTGTCTGGTTTCATTGAAGTCCAAAATAAAAAGCACACCATCGAATTATACAGAAACGATAAGTTATTTATATAAAGTGATTTACCGTAACTTCTTTGGCATTTAACAAGTACTTCTGAATTGTTAATAAGTATCTTGTAAAAACAATATGATTATCATTTGAATTATTAGTTATTCTGTAAATAATTCAAAAAACAAAAATATCGCTGTAAGAAAGACGACTATTTCTTCAAAGATTTCTTTGATTAAAATATGAAATAAAACTGCCATGTTTTTTAAATAAATTGTTAACATTTTCCAACATTTAATTAAATTACACTTATGAATAATTTTTATACATTACCCTACTCCTAATTCAAAAATATACTTTATTCGGCATACGGAGTATCAAACAACATTTTCTTTAAAAAAAAAAAAAAAAAAAAGACGCCAATCGTTTAGTAACTGAATTGAATTGAATGTAAGTTTTAATGGCAAAAAGTCCAAAAGAAGACATGCTGCGCTAAGCAATATGCTACGTATATCATAACTATGTAATACAATTGCATCGTTATCAATACACGAGATTGATAAAACAGAAAATAGCAAAGCAAGCATATTCAAAAGTGAAGAAAATCAGTGCTAATCGAATTAAGTTACACGAACTATGTAAGAAAATACATAAGAAATAAATACTCGAAATGATTATAATTAAATTATCAAACATAAGAGTGCATTAATAACTCGTCAGAAAAATGGATGAAATTTTTATGGTTTTCTAAATTTTACAAAATAGTGCAATAGGATACGAATTCTAAAACGTCTACATTTTTGGTAAATCTTTGGTACCCCTTAAACAACATTTTTTAAGAATATTATTTAAGTTCAAGAATAGTGAGAGAAATCTTTAATACTTACTCTTCTTCTTGATGACCCATCATGTCTCTGCTTCCTCTTAAATGCATAGACATAACACAAATACCAGTATATTATAGAGGTTCTATTGCTTCCTGCAGTATTTATAGATACATATGTTAACAAAACATATTTCACATAGCATAAAGATAGTTGTATAATTAAAAACACTCGCAATCGTAAATACCAACGCTTACAGAGCTGAAATTTTAAATAATGTATATCTGATAACATTATTTAAATCGAACAATGTTATCAGATGAGCACATGGGTCCATGTATTTCACTAGGAGGGATTAAAAAAACACGTGGTTACAAAAAAGGACATGCTATGTTAAACTAAAGTTTTAAAGCAAATGAAATTGCGATTATTAGTATTTAAAAAAATTACTATTTTTAAAAAAAAGTTCGATGTAATTTTGACTAGATTAGTTGATAAGTTAATGAAATATTTATCAATTATTATTTTGAATATCATTTTCATTTTGCGATAATATTTAAAGTGAATACCAAAATTCATGAAATTTGAATTTCGTACCAATAGTGCTATTTATAATGTTAGCACTATAATAGCAACATAATGATTCAGATTGTCTGATTTTCAGTTGGTTATCAAAATTAGCCGCGAAATATCGTTCGTTGTAACACTTTAAGACATCCTTTTTTTGACTACTTTTTTTATGCTAAGAAGCCCACAACCATCCACGTTTTGAAAGAAGAAGTTGAGCACTGTATCAACTGAATGCAGCCACATTTAACTAAAACAGTCGTTGAAAATTTCGATAAATCAATACATGCTATCAAATCTGTAGAATTCATTTACCATATATGTTATTCCATACTTAACATTACACTATGAATCTATTTTACTTGGAAATATGTGTATTCTATCAAAATTAATTCTTGCAGGAATTTTTGAAACCCTTATAGCACAAGTTCTCAACTAAATGAGAATTTCTTCAGAGAAAGACTGATTATTTTTAAGGGAAAATGTCCATCTAATTACACTTGAGAAAAGCATAGCTGCGTGTGTTTAGAAAGAAAATACTAGGGAGACTTTCTCTGCCATTGTGTATATATATCTCGCACCCCGGCAAAAAAAGTGACTCAAGAAAAAAACAGCAAATTTGAGGTTATATCGATAAAACATGTATAAAGTGCCCTATCAAGCTCAAAAAATGTCACCTCTCTAGCTCGCAATTAGTCCAGTTGAGGGCAGTTGTGTCGAATTCAGATTAAGTTTTATAGTATTCTGTAAGTTGATTTTTCTCAAATGCTGCATTTTAGAGTTATGACACTTTTTTCTTGCCGAGGTATATAGTAAATTTACGGAGTGGATATTCGACGCCATCTTCAGAAATCAAAATTTTTCGACATGAGATAAAAATTATTAATGTAAAAATGCAGCTTGTAATACAAAATTTGTAAATATAATACTTATACTAAAAAAACTTCATATAGCTTAAATTTAAGTTCAATTTTATACATTGGTATTAAAAAAGTGTATAAACCCCTGTACAGTTAAGCATGCAATTAAGTAAGAGCAAGAAAAAAATTCTTTACCTTTTGTTCCTTGCTTCATAATTTCCCCCAATTTGTTTATTTGCTTTTAAAAATAAAACTTAGATGAATAAAAAATTAGCAGCGTACGCTGCCGTGTTGGAAGGGTGTTGTTATAGGGTATACATATAATGCGACTTTTATTTTAAATTATCGTTACTACTCTCTGATTAAATAGTATGAAGTTCATGTAAAAATACAAACAAAAGTGTTTTACTTCGTAATAGAATCATACAATTAAGCATGATACAAACAAACCACTAGCTGCCGAAAATTAAAAAAGAAAAAACTTACTAACTTGAGCTACTATCTATGTTTTATAAAATGAGATTAGTATTGTATAAAAAAAAATCGAGCAAGTTGCTGACCTTTAAGAGTTATTTCATTACTCAATTGTTAAAAACTCTTGATGGCCAAGAAATTTTTTTTCTTCTCAATTTTGGAACATATAGAAATCATTTAAATTAATCACGTTTTCACATCCCGCAAACCTTAGAGTAGAAAACTTCTAATTGGCAACCTCGTTATCGTAGGATTTTTTCTGAAAAAAAGGGTCCTGTTTTGCTTAAATAAGGAGTGAATGATACAAAGTTTGTTATATTTCACACTTTAATTTGAATATCTATTTAAAAACCTCCAGCTTTCAACTTTGGTAAGTGGAATATAGATTTTAAAGATCCGACATTCATTAAACTGAGTAAAACTTATCAAACGATGTTGCAAACGAAGTATGATAACAAAAGAAATGGGAAAACTATATATAGCAGCATATCAATGATGACAGTCATATTTATTTTCACCCTTTAATTTTATTATAATATTAGACAATAACGCCTAACTTCTTTTAAATTTATTTTGTTGAAATTTTAAAATTAAATTCAGAAGACAAGTTTTAAATTGTCCCTTGCTTAGAATAAATTTTTCTCGTTATTCTTTCCTAGTAGTTGCTGTCATTTGTCAATAAAAGCAAATGGGGAAGCTTGGAAAAATAATATTTTCTGCCCCAATTTTCATGCAAAATATTGTATAAACTGCGAGCAACTACATTTTACGATTGTGTAATACAATTTTCAGGTCTTTTTTTAAAGTTATCTGCTACAAAATAACCATATTTGGTCCTTCAGCATTATCGGTGTCCTTGAGGCCGTATTTAAACTTAACAAATGGTTGCGAAAGGCGATTTTTTTTTTTTTTATAACACTATTCAAACCATTGCTAAATTTGAAGTTATAAAAAGTTATTTAATCAGCATACGTTTAGATAACAATCAAGAAAAAAGTGATGGTGTTAATCTAATTAATCAAGTCATACGTAAGTCAAAAGTACAGTTACTCAGAAGGTCGCTGGATGCTTTGGATGAACATTAGTCATTCAAGACGATTTGTAGAAATTGGTGATAGCAGATACCAATATAAAGTTTTAAATTTTAAGCTGTCCCAGTGCAGAACTTCTGATTTAGATTTTAAACTATTAATAACGATGTGACACATAGGAAAAGTTTTCGACACACAGAAAACAGCTATTTTTTCTAGAATAAAAACATTAAACACGGTATTTTATCATATCTTCAACTACACTATATAATTATATGTATTTTAATCTTATTTTAAGCAACTTCGTTAGAAAAAACACGTGTTTATGCAAATGTATGTACGGTTAGAATAATAGATTTGTTAAAAATAATAGTTTGTCACAAAAATTAAAAAAAAAATTTCACCCACTATAAAAATGATTTTAATAAGAAAATTTCTAACTTGAAACTATTATTTGAATAAGAATATCGTACCCCTGCAAACTCAACTCAAAGAATACCATAAAACTTAATCTGAAATAGACAAAACCGACACAACTGCCCTCAGATCGATAAATTGCGAGTTAGAGATGTGACACTTTTTGAGCTTGATGGGGCACTTCATACAAATTTTTTATTGATATAACCTCAAAACTGCTGTTTTTTGACTTATGTCACTTTTCTAGTTGGGTGCAATATATTAGATAGATCATAAAAAATATTATTGCAAACCACATTGACATTTAGTATATTTATTTTAGTGTTTGGTAAATTTATTTTAGTCAATTATATTTTTTCATTAGCACTAGAAAGACTGAAACTTTGTATATACCTATATTGCCCATGACTGGATTGTAAAAAAATAAATAATGTGTAAAAAAATTTGTTAAAAATTTATTTTTAATATTATTTACAGTTATATAACAAGTTATTAGTAAATATTAGCAATTAAAAATTATATGTTGTACACAATTCTAAGAAATGGTGTCATTATATACGTCATTGTTTTTCTAATTGAAATTAAAAACAGTCAGTAATTATTTACTCTTATTACTAACAATTAAAAATTTTCATATGTACTCAGACGTATAGAAAAATTTACACAATTTATTGAATAAAAAAAATTCGTGAAATTATATACAAAATGAACATAATATTTACCTTTTAAATATTCCTATACTAGAGTGTTTTTCTGTTAGACTAGATGCTGTTAAAACTTGCTTCTGATATCTCGAAGGCGTTTTTTTACAGTTTTTTGATAACGAATCTGATAATTCTTCATAATGTGAATCGTTATCTCTTAACACAACGGGAATTTCTCTACCTAACTCTTTTCGAGAAACAATAAGACATTGAATAAGTGAGAGATAAAAATAACAAAATGATTAGCTACTTTTATATCTATTGTAAAATCTGGATTACTCTGAAGTAATGAAATTATTCCTCCTCGAAGTTAGAAACGTCTGTCGTAAGTTCCTGCCGTGAAATATGTTTAGAACATAATGATACGTTTAAAATTTTCTACTGATACATCAAAGTAAACATTACGTCGATAAATAATTATAAGAGTTATGCAGAAGGATTCCCAGTTAAGCTGAGAAAGTATCATGTATAGAATATCATTCCAGACAAAGTGTTTTTCCAAAATCATGAAATCGAACTACTGGTAACACTAATTATGTTACCATCATAACTATCAGTCAAACTAAACCAAACAAGAGCCGCGCCGGTGCCTAATATGACGCTCATGGGCTGCAATAGCGGCACAACTCAAAAAATCATGTTTTGAGATAAGTGGGTTTAAAGTTTTCATTGCTAAGGAAAATGCATGAGAAATGCTTTAGTTTGCTTAAACGAAGATTATCTTCAAGTTGAATAATGAGTTGTGCAATTAGTATTGCTGCTGAAAAGAATTTGTATTTTCATATTTACACCTGTTCTTAGTCCAAAACACTTGTTTTTTTTTTAGTTGTGCCACTATTGCAGCCCATGAGCGATGAATTTGCGACGGTTTCTGATGCAAGCTAAATATTTCAGCAAGCAAAAATTTTCTTTTTGTGTTTCTATGCTGATTAACAGCGATTTAACTTTAAGATGTTGGTTTCAGTATTTAATGCTTGTATAACTAAATTTTTTTCTACATATGTACCTTACTTGTTGGTATAGCGCTTATTTTAAAAATAACGTAGTAAAATATTTGATAAGATTGTAAAAATTAAGTTTGTTATGATGCCCATTCTATTAATAAAAAAAATATTTACTCCAGTTATTGAAAGTAGAGAGACATTAAATAAATTAATTTTGTTTCCTATTATTTATGTATTTTAGTTGAATAATAAAGATATTATTAAAATGATCGCGGGATGCGAATTACTTTATACATCATTGTGCAATTAATTTTAACCAGTCTTGTTCTCATTTTATTATAGATAATATAATATATACTATTTTACCACAAGAAAAACAAAATTTTTTTTTTTTTTTTTTTTTTTTTTTTTTTTTTTATATCACATTACGAGCCGCGATGGCTCAGGGGATAGAGCGTTCGCCTTCCAATGAGGCGAACCGGGTTCGAATCCCAGTCGATACGAATTCCGCATCCGGCTTGCACTGACCACAGTGCTGACATGAAATATCCTCAGTGGTAGACGGATCATGGGTTAGAGTCCCCTTGCCGTCAGGCTAACCGTGGGAGGTTCTCGTGGTCTTCCTCTCCATGTAACGCAAATGCGGGTTAGCTCCATCAAAAAGTCCTCCACGAAGGCAAATTTCTCCCAATACTCGATCCAGGAGTTCCCTTGTCTTCTGGATTGGGTTCAAAATTACAAGTCTACGGAGTTGAACATTAGTAGCCGTAAACCCATTAAGTTGGGTCGGCTGTTCAACGACGGTTATAAAATAAAAAATATCACATTACAGATCAGTTTTCCGAAATTATTAGATCTATTATTGAAACAGCGGGAAATTAAGGTTAAAGAATTAAATCTTAGGATGGCTTTATTTGTCAAATAAGAATGATGGCTTTTTATTTGTCAAATATAAAGTGATAGATAAAAAAAAATCAATGTACTGTTTACATAATATTTTTTTCTACCTGTATACATTGTAACTGTTAACATATTCTCCACGAACCATTTTTCTAAACAACGTACTGAATCATTATGAAAGTATTTATTTTCTGCCTTATAACAGTCTTCCTTTTGGGTAAGAACAATTTTTAACTTATTACTTACATTATTACCCTTAATTAGTCTTATAATGAAGTTATAAAAATATTTTTTATGAATATTAAAAAAGCATGCAAAAACTAAGGTTTATTTTATTACAATTTATTTGAATTATATAATCAACAAAGATTCTTTTTTTTTAAATCAATAAAAAAAAAAAAAAATTCGTTCCAAAAATTTGTTAAAGTCTCATAAATAATCATGCAATGGTGTTGACAGCAATAATTTTCGTGATCGCAATGAAAGAAAAGTAAAACTATATTTTCCTCGTAGAAAGGTAATGTCCGGATTCCAGCGTTGTTTTGAGTTAAGACGGTAGACAAACTCTCAGCAGTTTTAAGCGGTGGATGATAAATAACTGAGTTGATATTTTCATTTAAAACTGCACCACCCGTTTTTTTTTTCTTCGTATACATCTAAAAATTATAATTTTATGAAAATCTTTTACAACATCATACCCTCCAACATTTCAAGTTATGATATACTTTTTTGTGCAGAAATGAACTAAAGTAAAAATTGTAACACAAAGAGAATTTTTATTTAACTGTTTTCAAATAATAAGAGCATGGTATATTTGATTTTTATAAAACTGTTTAAAGTATTTACATGTAATGGTAGCTTAAATTCTTTTAATTTGTCAAAATGGAAGTACGTTACATTTACTACCGCGAGTAACAACATTCTGAAACTAGGTTTAGTTGGTTGGTTGAAGTTTATTGGCACAAGAGCTGAAAAAATGGCTATACTGCGCCAGTCACTACGTTAAAATTAGTTTCCAGGTCAAACAGATAAATTTTTCTTTAAGTAGAAAATAAAGACCTTTAGTTTTGATAAACTTTAAAAGGTTGTGATGTATAGAGTCACCAAGCAAAGATTGAAAATCAGGATGCCAAAGAATTTGCTCCTGGAAAGTTTGAATCGCTTGCCGTCGGTTAAAATATGTTTAATAGTAATGTCAACACGACATAGAGAACAGCTAAGTGTAGGTTCGGATTTCAGTAAATATATGAGCGTAAAAAGGAAATGACCAATATGCAGTCTATTGATTATAACCTGGGTTTTATGATCAACAAGTACTGCTTTAAAGTTGTCAAGATTAGGATAAATTTCGTGCAGTTTATTGTTAATTTGTTTATTCCAATATTCCTTCCAAGCCTGTTGTACTGTAGATCTACATATCCGTTTAAAATCAAGAGCTGTTATAAGATTATTGTTTACATTTTGAGTGGTTTTAGCCCTCAATGTCATTCCCGCTTATGCAAACATGTGATGGTATTCAACAAAAGTGGATATGAAACCCTTCACCACACAATCCTGTAAAGCAGCTTTGGATTTACATTTCATGGGGTTTCGCCCGATATGAGCAACGCTTGATACAAAACTGCGCGAGTCAGTATAAATTATCCACATCCGCTAAGTTTGGTCAGAGATAAAATTAAGAGATAGAAAAATAGCGTAGCAATTTGCGGTAAAAATGGATGAGTCTTGATACAATTGTTCAGATATAGTAAAATTTTCGGTAACAGCACCAAAGCCAACGTGACTATCATGTTTTGAATCATACATTCTCTAGTTTTTGGAGGGTATGCAACATATCGTAGCATTTTATCCAGCAATATTATTAGCAATAGACAAACATTTAATAATTTAAATTCATCTATTTTTGCCACTCTGAATATAGTTAACAACATAATTTTTATTAAATGATATATTCAAAATTTTTATTTATATGCTATTTTTACCACGACAAAAGTCGAATGTTTCATCATTAACTGTTATGTAAATTGTTAATTGAGGTTGAAGACTTAGGAAAAAAAAGTACCGACGTTCTTGCTTCCTTACTTTGCGTCTATAAAAACGTAATAGGATAGTATAGTAAGAAGCCGAATAGAAATGCACGACCTATTCTCGATAAAAAATTTAAAAAAAAATTCATTGTGAGAAAACAGTAAGCTGCACATCCACTAACTGAATTAAGAGCATATTTATGGATATGTCGTCATTTTGAGGAAAAGATGTGTTTTTGGATGTAAACATTATAGCACAACAAGTTAAGTTTTTAACAGCCACCTACAGTGGGTAAAAAAAGTTTCCGTACGGTCACTAAATTTAAGAATAAATGAGCATGTAATTTGTAAAATATTGCATTTTTTCTTTAAATACTGTCTATATGTGTTTAGTATAAGTCTATAGAAAGAGATTTTTATAAATTTTCAATTTTACAAAACGGGAAAAGCATATTATTTGCAATATCTAAGGTAAATTAAAAATTGCAGTGCAAAAAAAGTTTCCGTTACGCGTTATGCAAATTCTTTCTGACGTGTTTAAAACAGGCCCGCAGTAAATCTTTGACGTTAGAAAGTCAATCGTTAAAGTTGATCGTCTCAAAATGGAAGTTCCGAGAGCTATTCGGGAATTAGTGATTAAATTGCGAAAAGATGGATTATCCATGAAAAGGATTAGTGAAATGACTAAAAAATCGAAGTCTACTGTGCAATAAATCATTGAAAGATATCGTAAACTTCATTCACTTGAGGATAGAGATCGATCCGGGAGGCCGTCCAGATTAAATCGCGTGCATAAAAGAAACATCATACGCCAAGTTCAAGAAAATCCACGAATTAGTGCACCGCGGTTGGCAGCAGTTACAACATTAAAGTGTCAACTCAAACCGTGAGAAATGTCATTAAAAAAAGTGGTTATCATGGACGTGCGGCCCGGAAGAAACCCTATATAAGTTTGTGCAACAGGAAAAAGCGCCTCGAGTTTGCAAAGAAGCATGTAAGCAAGCCGTTATATTTTTGGGAATCCATTCTTTTTAGTGATGAATCAAAATTTAACATTCATGGGTCAGATGGCCGAGTTATGGTGTGGAGGAAACCAAACAAACAAATGCTAACTAAGAATTTATGCGGATCTGTGAGGCACGGTGGTGGCGGTGTTATGATGTGGGGGTGTATGAGTGCTTCTGGAGTAGGAAATTTGCAATTCATCGAGGGAACTATGGATCGATTTGGATATCTAGATATTCTTAAACAAAATGTGTTATCCAGCGCAGAGAAGCTATCTCTTGGAACTGGATTTACTTTTCAGCAGGACAAACGATCCTAAACACACCTCTAAGATTTGCCAAGAGTGGTGCCTTTACCATCTTAAACAACTTCATAGCCCTCCCCAGTCACCCGATTTAAACCCCATCGAACATTTGTGGGAAGAAATTGGCTCGACAACTTAAAAAATATGACATAAAAAACAAAGTTGAACTCAAAAGTGCCATTAGTAGCATTTTGTGTAATATTTCTCCAGAAACAACAAAAAAACTTGAAGGGGTAATGGCAAAACGGTTAAGAAAGGTGATAAAGGCCAAAGGAGGGCCCACTGATCATTAAATGCATTTTTGTAAATGTATTTTGCATTTTTGTAAACTTTTTTCGTGTGCTAGGGCACCGTACGGAGACTTTTTTGTTCCATGTTTACGGCATTTTTTGAGTTTTTAAGATTTATTAATTAATTTTGTTAGTATTATGATCCTTTTAATATGAATAAATATTAAATAATATTAGTTTTAACACATTTTTAAGTTTTCATTTTTATCATTATGAATTTTGTGACAAATTAAACTTTGATTTGCATTCGTATCTGCGTACGGAGACTTTTTACCCACTGTAGGTCCGCAGTCAAACAAACAACATATAATCACAGAACCTTTTATTTGTTAACCTCTGGATGATTTTACGCTACTAAGTAAAATAAAGACCAGTTCAAGTGAGGTTTTACAATTACGTTTAACGTCCAAAGGTATAAGGAGATTACTATTTAAGTTGTGAGTGGTTTTAGCTATATCAACACTATCATTTCAAAGGATGTTTGTATTAAAGGGTCGGTGTAAACAAGTTATTTTCAGATTATAATTATGGGAGCTTATTGTGAAATAATGCTACAAAAATGTGAATAATAATAATTTGGCAGAAGAAATAAGAGTAAATTTCTGTGCAAAAAGCTGCATTATTAAGGAAAGCTCGCGCTTCACGAAGCGAGTATATTAATTTTCTGTAATTCCTTAAGATGTATTTTTATGTATTCCTCAAGATAGATTCATATTAATGATTAAGACTATTTTTCTGAAACAATCTTTTTTACATTTAGTTAAAAAAGGGGAAGCAGATACTACCTATGACTGTACCCATGCATTTCATGGTGGTGTAGGCAAATGTCCTGATGAGGGTCCTATATATGAATACGACCAAAATTCAAATGAATGTAAATTATCGGAACATCCACTCTGTAACTTTGGACCTAACAAATTTTATTCTAAAAAGGCATGCGAAATTAAATGCGTGTAAGTATCTTTTTATTTAAGTTTTCACAAATCAATAATAATCCTTCATAAAAATAGACAATACAATAAGTTCTACAGTGTTTATTTTGGAACATTAATTTTTGCAGGTTTTACCCAAAATCTAATTAAAATAATATTCGTAAAAATAAGCACAAACGTGCTTATAATCCTAAACATGAATATGTCATGCACGAAACATGTAATTTGATGTTTCTCTCGTTTTTTCCAGAATCTTAAAATTCTCTCAAAACTCGAATTCCAAAAACTCTTACATAATCAGAACAACATAATCAGATTCTCGAATAACCAATAAACTACATGAACAACTAAGAAATGTGACAAAATTTCATACACATGTGAACTGTCAAACATAGGACAAATTCAACGAGCACTCAAACATCGGTTCAAAAATCATCAAGGTTTCGTCACGAACCAAAAACTTCACCGTTCCTCCACCACGAAACATTGTTAGTTAGAAGGTCATGGGTTCCATTTTCTTCACTCATCCATGAAAGAATTTCATGTGCTGATTTGGATTATTGGAAGAGCACAAGAAAAATAATATTTTTAGCTCCTTTCTTTTCGCGCCCGTCAAGATGACGGGGTGAAGCTTCGTTCTGTATTTTTTGTGTATCTTGTGATAAATCCGGGCTGGAGTGTTCAAAAGCAATAATAAGTTTTACAATGTTCGCCAAATATTCTCGCCAAAAAGATTAATACAACATATCTCTTATGACTGGAATCATGTTTAATTCTCAATTAATACACCAGATGGCAGTACCAGACTATTTGAAATGCGTTTAGAGATAATTTATTTTTCACTACATATCAGTACGAATCAAACAGGTATATTTGCGATTTACCCCTAAATTAAAAATGAATACACATATGGTATTTACACATAGTTTTATACAATTTTCTTGGGGGGGGGGGAAAGAGGCTTTTAAAACCGTTCTTTTCTCTTAAGATCTTATGCGACCATTAAAAAGTTAATGGACTTTACTGATATACAATATTTGTCAAATATTTGGAAATCATTAATTTTTTTTAACCTTCTTTAAATTTATCTTTTAGCCGGGTATTTAACATCTCTCTAGCATGTTGTAACCCCTGCCGGATTAAATTATCTATGTTTTTATCATTGCTGTCTTTTTATCCTTTTGATGAAGGTGACGTGACACCGACATAAATATTGGTTTTAATAAAAAAAATATTTTTTGTGGTTTTAAACACTGTTTTTAGTAAATTTTAGTTTTAACATGTTTTTTTATTTTTTTTCAGGAAAAATTAGTTGAGGAAGCTAGAAAGTAATGGAAGAAACGGAAGACCTATTAATTTAAAAAAAAATTATAATTTCTTTAAAATTGTATTTTGTAACTGAAAATATGCAAGAATAATCGTTTGTCTTAAAATACTTGCAATATTTATATAATAAAGTTGAAGAGTAATAATAAATTGATTCTAAAATTAGGCCTAAAATGCTGTCCCAAGATTGGGTATTTGACTACAGCTAACAAAGCAGAGTTTGAAACGGCTCAGTCAATAAAAGTAATTCATACTCAAATACTTCTGTACTAAATACTTAGAGGAAAATTTTCTACTTTAGAGAATTCCAAACTTTGAGGAGCTATTCAATAAATTCATTACCAATCGGTTGCATACAATTGGTTGCCTGAAAACGGCTCAGATGAAACTTCCGCAGAAGAATGCCGAATTCCAGGGCAATACTGAAATTGCAGTAGTTTCCTTATACATCGCTCATTGACTGTTGATAAATAATTATAAGAGTTATGCAGAAGGATTCCCAGTTAAGCTGAGAAAGTATCATGTATAGAACAGCAATCCAGACAAAATGTTTTTCCAATATCATGAAATAGAACTACTGGTAACACTAATTATGTTACCATCATAACTATCAGTCAAATTAAACCAAACAAGAGCCGCGCCAGTGCCTAATATGACGCTCATGGGCTGCAATAGCGGCACAACTCAAAAAATCAAGTTTTGAGATAAGTGGGTTTAAAGTTTTCATTGCTAAGGAAAAAATGCATAAGAAATGATTCAGTTTGCTTAAAGGAAGATTACCTTCAAGTTGAATTATGAGTTGTGCTAGTATTGCTGCTGAAAAAATGTGTATTTTTATATTTACAGCTGTTCTTAGTCCAAAACGTGTGTTTTTTGAGTTGTGCCACTATTGCAGCCCATGAGCGATACGTAGGGAGCCATGGACTCCGTGTGGCATATTTTTTGAATCCTGGTTGAGAAATGAGTCCCAACAACCAGCTAAAGGTTATCTGGTCGTACTTTTTATACAGGATAATTGTCTGATGGTGAATAGATTGTCTTTCCTGGTTAACCTGTTGCACTCCTCTCATAGGTCTGCAACAGCTCTCTGGGAAAAACTCTGTCGCGCGTGTTGCATTCGCAAACGAAAAGTTTGTCGTCATAGTAGCGCCTTCCAGCAGAAAGTCGGAGAGACTTGGTAAGCAAGCTACGACATTAATCAATGAGTGCAGCCACAAATTTAAACTGGAATATAATATAGAGAAAAATGGTAAATTGGTGAATTATAAATGATACCCTCGAAAGGTAGTACTATGAAACACTACACCAAAATACCGGTTATCTCATGGAAGGGTTTTAAAATAAATAATGTTGAGTTTTGAAGTGTTTGGATGTGACGTGGGAGATCCTTTAATAGATACATAGAGAAGGTTCGCACGAAATTTAAAAGACTGACCAGGGACAAATATAAATAGCTAGATTCTCGGTGCCCTTCTTACTCGTGGCCGTTTGCGTTAAATAGTGTTAGCCTTACATAGTACATATTCGATGAAAACTGTCTATGCTAAGAGTCTGGCACTAAAAACTGCACAAATGTGAGATTTTATGTTTCAGACGCCAGTGTTGTTGGCATTACATTAACTTCAAATGTTTTCATGCGAGCTGGTTAAACAGTTATACGCTTTTTGAGTTGCACTCCTTGTGTATACAATAATATTAAGTCTGAGTGTAGTTTCGAATTGCTATCTTAAAAGAACTCTTTTTCCGATGTTTGTTTCCCATTCATCAGAAGGTATTAATCGTTAGTGAAATAACTCTAATATGACGGTACTGAATTACAACTTTTGACACCACAAAATTAGAACATTTCATTAACACCCTTCATGATATTCTTTTAAAAAATTGTGAAAAGGAAAATTATTTTTAAAAATAAAATATCGATTAAAAAAATTCATTCATATATATATTATTGGAAATCCTTAATAATTTAAGTTATCGACGGATCTTGTTTTGTGCTTAGCGTCTAACATACTTCATTAACTTAATAACAGTCTTAATAGGTTATTGAAAAAATAATCAATGGTTTTCCTATTTATTTGAATGAAAGTGATTCTAGCTTTATAACTACTTATACGGGAATAAACATTCTACTTTTCTTATGTAAACAATAAAAGTAAAATTAAAAAAAAAAATGAGTTGAAACGCAATGCGTTGAATTGTATAACATAATAACATAATTAATCTTGAGTCATTCTCTTTTTTAGTGCATTGAGGAGGGGTATTTTCTTAAAATTTCATATAACATGCGGCATACACTGTTCTATTTTCTTACGCTATTTTGAAAGATCTGTTGCTGATTTTGAAGTTTTAGATTGTCAACTATTTAAGAGTATCAAAGAACAGGAACTAAGAATTTCATGTGTTAAATTATGATATTAATTCATTTTCTGATCTATTTACTTTATGCTTCGTCAGTTTTGTAGTTTCTGGATCTAGTTTTTTCAGATAATACGCCACTGTCAATTTCATTTATTTTGCAAGATATTGTTTCAACCGTATATAAAATGTGTAAGCATAAAATATGATACGTGTTAATATAAAAAATAATAACGCAGCTGCGTTATCTTGGTAGATTTTATGACTTTTTTTCTAAATGTATGATTATTTACTATCGGTTTCTCTTCAGTTGGTTAAAAATTAAGCACAAGTTTGCTGTCTTTATTTAAACTATTGCCTAAGAAAAAAAACAAAATATTTTAGGTACATTATATAAAACCTCTTCATGCCACGATTTTTTTAGTAACTTTGGCTATAAAAGAGGAAAAATAATTTTAAAAAAAAGTTTTACTCCATATAAGTATTTAAAAAGGAAGAACAATGGACTTTTTGAAATATTGATTCGCATATGATATATAATTTGTTAAGACCTACTTCAATGATTAATCAACATATATTTATATACAACTTGATGTTTATTTACTTAAAAAATTATTTTACTAGTGCTTGAAATACTCTTTGTAAATAATGAAGCTTTCTTATGCTCTATTGATGTTGATTTAAATATATAGCAAGCATTCAGAAAACGGATAATATATAGCAAGGTTGATTGATTGAATATATAGCAAGAATAAGAAAAGGCTGTTAGTGGCCATTAACTTTACGTTCTTCATAAATGTCTCCTTTAAAGTAACATTAAAAGTTAAACTCATCATCGGCCTAAGTTTGCCAAGGCTTTTCTTTTAAGAGATTTTCATGCAACTCTCAGTGTAACAATGGTTCGTCATTTCTAAACTTTTAGAATTGAATTTAATTGTCTCTTTTAATTGTGTCTATCCATCGCAGCTTTGGTCGTTCTCTTTTTATTGCTGCAGCTTTGCCAAAACGAACTTTTTACACTGTTTATTATTACAAGTTAAACTAATCATATTTTAAAAATTCGGATCAAATATGATCTTACAAAGTTTTTCTAGATTAGAAAAAAGTATTTTAAATTACATGCAATGCCTTCAGATTAAATTCTATAAGGTTAACATGCTTAATATTATTTTGTACCTTTTTGGAGTGCAGATCATCGAACCTACCTTTAAAAGAACTTTTAAAATCCTTCAGTTTTTTATTTTAATAATATTACATGTCGGATTAATTTTTAAGATCATTATCTTCACGTATGATCTACTTTTTCACTGTCAAGATGATTTTCAATGTATTAAAGTCAATTTTTCACGAATTGTTTGGAGATTTTGCATTTTCGGAAGCTGGTGTTCGATGTATTTTAAAAAACGTGATATAAACGTTTGTTTTGCAAAGCTTCAAACACTTAAAAATGGCGTTATCAAAGAACACATTAAAACTGTAAATGTTTGTTTGTTTTTGTATTCATTACTTGAAATAATTATAACAGCTTTTGTAATAGATAGAATGATTAATGGAAAAAATGTAACTGATGATTGGATTAAAGCTCTTTACCTTAGAGAAAATATAAATGTTACATTACCATTCCGAGTTAAAGAAATAATCGCTATAACTTTGTTTGCATCAACTAGGGTGACAATTACCATATTACAAATATTGTTTATGCTTTTCTATCTGACATGGTGCATAACATTAGGTTCTCTCTTGAAATCATGCACGAAGACTTTAAAAAACCAATCCAGTCTTATTTTCGTCACTCAATATGAATACGTCCACGATTTAGCTATCTCATTTGAAGCCGCGTTTTCTATGACAGCTTTCTTTGTTAGCGCTGCGCATTTCGTAGCGTTCTTACAAATATTTGCCGAACTGCTAGGATTTTGGAATAAATTATTTGGTGACGCTAACTTTTCAGGTCAATTGATAGTGTATGAGATTTGTTCAAGTTTTGGATTTTTCGTTATAGCATTTTTTGCAGCACGGGTTTGTGATAGAGATGAAAGTTTAAGGAATGTAGTAAAAAAGATTGCATATCATCTAAGACAAAGCAAAGAAACTCGTGACCAGGCTAAGACATTATTTCACTTTATGGACTCTAGACAAAAAATATCGCTCACAGCATGGGGAATCTTTCCATTTACGAGAAGTTTTCTTCTGGAATCCGTCGGAATTTTATTCACATATAATTTATTACTTCTTCAGCTAAATACAAATAAGTAATATCCAATATGTGTTGTTATATATTTAATTCTGCGTTACAACTAATGTACCAAATATTACAATACAAATTTATGTATAAATTTCCTTTCCTTTACATCACACTACTATTATAATTTTTCTGGTCTAATAATAATTAACTGATGCATTAGTATAAAATCATTTATCCATAATCGAGCTTTGTCGTCTTTTTTTTAATAATGATTTAAAATGTTTACGTTGAATTCCATGCCAACTGAAACCAGTAGTGGAATTCCAAGCGTAACAGAGGGGAAATCACACAGGTATTTTATCATAAAAAATTTATTAAATATATATTAAATATATGTGAAAACAACAAATTGTGCAATAATATGCTACTTTAAAGTGCAATGTTTAATTAAATGGCATGATATTTCCCTGTAACTATTTGTCAAATTTGCAAAATGTCCCCTCTGTTACATTGCATTTTTTGAAGTTAATAAAAATGTGCAAGCAATTTAAAAAGTCTTATAATAATTTATTTTACCTTGAAATGTGATAATTAAATAAAAATTACAAGTAATGTTTAGGATGTTACAAATCACAGAATATAGCGGAAATAACAGTGCATGTCAAAAATGTGGGATTTCCTTTGTCCCCTCTGTTACGGACGCTTTTTTAATTACCTGGAGAATAAATTATGAGGCTCTTTTATTATTTTATAAAATTAAATTAAACATTGCACCTTAAAGTAGCATATTATCGCACAATATTTTGTTTTCACATATATATTTAATACATTGATTAGGATAAAATACCTGTGTGATTTCCCCTCTGTTACACTTGGAATAGAATTCGACCCAATTGCAATAATCAATATAGCACGATTTGTTAAAAATGAAAGTCAGTACATATAATTCACATAAGCACATCATCGTCACATAATCATGACCATGCACGTGGCCCTATTTTAAGCTCGATCTTTTAACGGCCATAGTAGGAATGCCACGTAATTTCAATACTGGTCAGACGACGTTGACTGCGCCTGATTTGTTACCCCTCCCACCAAATTTTAGCTTCTATTAAATTAATATGCACATTATTGCGTATAAACGCCAATAGTTTTGTCGGCAACCAGGATTGAACTCATGACCCCCTCAGTTATTAACCAGAGGGGCGAACAACGCCTTAACGGATTGCGCTTTATTCTATCGCATTGTTTTATTTAAAAATGGTGTACAAATGCAAAGAGTGCAATTTCAATTTTTATGTAAGAAGATTTTCCGTGTGTAAAGTATGAATGATATGTTTTAATTACAGAAATAATTAAATATACAATTTGCCAGTATTCAATAATTTTTGGAATTTTTTTTTTCTCTCTTAATTTTATGAAACTGACATGGCGAGATGGAAACTATGCAATAACTCAATGTATTAAAATGAGAGTCTTGTTATTTTAGGCACATAAAATAACATTACATAAAATATAATTAGATTTGATTGTATAAGTTACAAGATATTTATATATAAAACGGAAAACTGATTCATTTTTCGAGACAAATGCAAATTATAAAATTATGTATTAATGGAAATAATTTATTTGCAAAATTAATATATAATATATTTAGGAATACAACGATCTAAATTATCAGTCCAGATTACACATGTCGTTTTGCAAAGGAACACTACCAGAACCATTTACGAAGATAGGATCTGGGACTGAACTTCTTTGGCAACTAAGTTTGAAAACTTTCTTATGTGTGAGACATACCCTATCTAAGTTTGATAAGAGAGAATATATCTCAAGGTATCTTGACCTCAAAACTTTTACGCAGATTACAGGCTGCCAGGAATATCTCAGTGGCCTGTACAGGTCTGTCAAAAGTTTATTATGAAAGACTCTTAATCTAGAAGCCAAGATACCAAAAGCATTTTCTGAAACACTTCGAGCTCTAGATAGACAATAGTTGAAAATACGTTGTTCTTTAGTGGATACCTGGATATGACTCACCTGTTTATGTTATATGTTTTACCTGGATATGACTTTAAGAAGTATTCTTCCAAGGAAAAAGCATAATCGCGGCCACAGTAACAAATGGGGCAGGTACGTTGGTACCTAGCAGGAACTGCCTTCCTGGGATATTAAGTTTTCTTTCCTCAATGTATTTTTTAAGGGGAAATTTACTATACACTTCACCATCGCTTATTCGACCACTTGTCCCCATGTCGAAATAAATAAATTTCAAATTAGCATAGACTACTGCTGACAGTAGTCGATGCTATGATGCTACTAAAATGTTTGTGATTCAAGTACAGGTAGTCTGAATTTGGTAATAGCGAAATGGTTACATGCTTCCCGCCCATTGCACCAATGCAGTTTAGGAAGTTCCATTTTTTGTATAATTCCTTTAAATTCGAATCCATTCATCAAGACTGTGAGGCACTTTCATTTCTTCTATCAAGACTTCGATTATGGCTTTGCAGACTGCTGGTATTATTTCCGCAATTGTGTTCTGTGCCACTATAAAATTTAAGGTAATAGAAAGAAGCCTGTGTCTCCCCTATTTAAATGAAACAAAATAATGAAATTAAGATGAAGCAATTTTTATTAATAATCTGCTAATGTAGTACACACTTTAGTAGATTTAGCTTAAATTTAACAAGTAATAAGCCAGTTAAGCCCAGAACTATATCTTTAAAAAAAAAAACTAATAGTAGAAGGAATTTTTATATTATAACCCCTTCACTCAAACAATTTTGTAATTACAAGCAAAGATATTAAATGTATAATTTTACAATAAAAATGTGAAAAATTAACACATTAACCGAAAATTAATATACGGTAAGGATTAATTCAGTGGGACTCAGTAAATTAAATCAATCTCCATTCAGTTTTAATTACAAACCAAATGAAAATTATTAAAATCAAACTTGGAGGTAAATTTAATTGAGAAAACTGTATCTATACAATTTCTAAGACACTTATATTACACGTAAAAATGAAAAATGTATTAAGGTAATTAACTATAAAAATAAAACTTTTTCCATTCTCGAAAAAAAAAAGAAATCTGAATGCAACCTTTGTAAAATCCAGTTTTTTTATTTATTGTTTAAAATCTACAACATTAATCTCATTAACTAACTAAGCACTTATAATAATTACAGTTGATTATTTTTTTTTTATTTAGTTATGAAATACTTTATGTATGTAGAAAAAAATTGTATTTCCTTCAACAACCAATTACATAAAAATTAACTCTTTTCTCAATAAGAATGTGAGTTTTCTTTTATATCCTTATATATGTTAAACGATCAGAAACCTTCCTTAGCTCTTGAAATTTTTTATTAATATAATAAAGAAATGTTTTCGGATGGAATATTAATATAAAAAAAGACATTTTTTCGATTAGTATAATTACTTATTAACTTCAAGGCCGGGATAACCTGCTCGGTAGGGCGCTGAGCCCATGTCTGAGACTTCGTGGGTTCGAACCCAGCCGGTCGAAGACTCCCCGTGTAGTAGAGTGACTGATGCACGTTAAATCAGTCGAGTCGCTAAAGTCCTCCATATTCCCATAACAAATCAATACCTCTGGGGGTACTGGATTGGAGATCGATCGTTCTCTGATTCAGGTCAAAATTACGATCTGTGGATGAATGAATGGGTCCGCCCTATAAACGGGTGCGACGTATGTGTGGCTGAAGTCGGATTCTTGGAGCCGCTGAAATAATAAGAAACGCACTCTCTGCCTCAAATCTGCTCGGTATACCCAAGCAGGCTCGCCCGTGTGGCAAGTGGCATAAGACACATACACACACTTATTAACTTCAGAGCTTTATAATTTCAATTATTACCAAAAAGGTTTTAATTAAGCTTATTCAGCTCATCCACTATGCATTAACCAATATAAAAATAAATGTTGGTAAATTATTGTAGCTAGATATTTTTAAATATTCCGCAAAAGTTTTTGTGGGCGTTTTTGTTGAAAACCCAATTTATAGCTATTTCTATATATTTCATTTGGATTTCTTAACAGCAAGTCTAAATATATATATGTTGAATTGAAAAAAAAAATATGATCTACAAACTTCGAAACAATTTTGTTGAAAATCACAAAGTTCAATTAGAAACACAATTAGTAAGATAAAGTATTCATTAGTAAGATAAAGTAAAGAATTAAATAAAAAGGAAGAGAGGTAACATCTGATTACATTAATTTTTAGATTAAATGAAATTAAATTATTGTGATCTAAAGGTGAAATTTTATAAAGGAACTAATAACTCATGATACATTTTAATTTTTATATAAAAGATAAAAAATAATAAACTTACCTCTAGTGCCAGTTCTCTGAATAAATTCTCATAACAGCCTCGTCCTTTTCTTCGCAATTGCCACTCTTAACACTATAATTTTCTTTTCTTTATTTCCTTCACTTAATCATTAAAAAACATCAACTTTAAACGATAATTACTGAAACAAAATAATAATTTAGGTTCATAATGACATTAGAAATTTTACAATTGCATATAGATATTTAAATTTAAGATGATATAATTTATCGATATAAAAATTTAAGACAATATAATTTTTGAAAAAATCATAAATATTTAGAATAACTACATTAAAAAATATGTTATAAAATTAGGAGAATTTCAACTATACACTATATATTTTATTCATACTTTTTACTTAACGTTTTAATTTTCTTTGACTTTATCCATTTTTTAATTTTTTTCACCTGCCTTTCTTTTTGAAGTAACGAGGCGGTTTCTATTTGGATGGTGAATTTTTATAAAGTTCTTAACGATAGGATAAACGTATTACTGTTTTATATTAACTGTGTCATTTCGGAATCCATTCTTTACATAGTTGTTCATTTACTTTAGGGAACACACGGAAAATTATATTTTTTCCTTTTATTTTTCTATCAGAATTTTTGCAAGTTGCAATTGGGCAAACTGGCATTTCGTTAATAGTATTAAATTTTTGTAAATTCACTGCAAAAACTGAGGAAAGTCATTATAGAAAATAAAAAATTTCTTAGAATATGTCACAAAAAGAAATGCTCCAATATTAGTTAGAGTTAGTAAGGCCGAATGCTCTGTTCTTGAAGTAAAAGTGCGAGCTTTGCGCCAAAGTGACGTCACTAGTGAAAATCGGAGGATTGGCGCGACAAGAGTTTCTTCAAAGGAGTGAACCAGCCCTTCTATTCTCTTTAGCCCTGTAGTTAGACGGCATCAGAGCTTGGTGGATCAACTCTCGAAAACGTTTGGCTACCCTAGACAAACTTCAGGGAAGAAGTTGAACGAAAAGTTGGAATTCGCGAATGAATTGACGAATTTCAATAAGTGGGATATATCTATGTTTTACAGGTGCTTTTTTTTTTTCTTTTTCGAGGTAGCGTACTAGGTGAGAGATGCAACCATGCACTCAAACGTCTTGATAATTAACCGGGTTATCGGCCGGGCTTGATAAAGAAATTTTATAATTAACTTTTGCCAGGTTTCAAAATTGTGATAACTGTAGCCACACGCCAATTAGTAGAGTATGTCTGTTACGTCAAAATTCAGTTTAAGAGCACAAAGGACAAGATTTATTGATATTACATCAAAAAAGTAAATGATTTTCCTTCTATAATATGCTTTCAGAAGTTAGTTCGCTTGCTAGAGAAGAAATAAAGCGACTATATGTTTAGGCATTATATATCTTATTCAATAACAGTAGTACTAATGTTATAATCAAGAGATGACGAAAAAAATTAAAATTTTAAAAATGATGGTTATTTCACAATTCATCTTAACGTTCAATACTTATTGACCGGGTAATGGCAAATTTTTAATTTCTGTATTTTAACAATTTAAAAGTATACACTGGAAAATTTTATTTTTTTTTATAACAGAATTTTATAAATGTCGACGCGATGATCAATACATTTTCAAAAGTAATTGAAGTTATCAGAAAAAGATTTCAGAATTTTAATATGCTTTTTAAAGTTTTAAGCATGTGTGGTGTTCCTGGTTTTCAAAATAAATCACCATCAAAGATATTCACAGTTTTGCATTATTTCTGCGTGATTTTATTGCACACAAATTTGATTTATTCAGTTTGTCTTTATTCAAATGAATTGATGTTCATTTGTGACGATTTTCAGTGTAAAAAAGAAAAAATTTCTAGAGTTTTGTGGAGAATAGGCTTCTTTGGGACTTGGTTTTCCTTATATTTGAACAAAAAAGCAATCGAAGAGGCATTAAATAAGTTCGAAGCTCTAAATATAGTTAAGAAAAAACAACATACTAAACTTGTAAACATTTGTTGCATGCTTTGCTTCATCCTTAATGCAATGACTCTTACCTCAACTGTTCATGCAGTTATTTCATATAGAAATGTTACTGATGCGTGGTTTTCAGAATTGACAATGCGAAAACATATAACAGTTACATATCCAATAAAAACAGTTTTTGTAATTTTATACTTCTTATCCACAAAATTGTTAATAAATATAATTCTCGCATTAATCACAATTTTTTACATAACGTGGTGCATAGCAATAGCTAATATTCTTAAAGATTGTACTCTTTTGTTAAAATCTCAATCTATTCATCAGTTTATTCACAAATATGAAACGATACATGAATTGGCAATCTTGTCAGAATCCGCTTTTACAACCACAGCTTTTTTTCTCAGTGTGACACATTTCACTGAACTTTTCCAGCTTTTCGCAAAAGCTTTAGGATTCTGGTCGTTTGAAGATTTAAATTTTTACATGTCGATGTTTAATTTATCGTTGCATTTTTACACGGTAGTGTTTTGTATTGCCTTTTTTGCAATGGTGTTTTCTGCTGCTCGGGTCGGTAGAGAGGATGAGTCCTTGCGAAATGAAGTGAGAAAAGTAGTTTATAATCCTCCCCACCAGTCATTACACCAACAAATGAACAAACAGCTATCTTACTTCATGAAATCGAAAATCAAAATCTTATTTACAGCTTGGGGAATGTTTACGTTCACCAGAAGTTTCGTTTTGGCATCGGTGGGTATTCTTTGTACCTACAATTTACTGGTTCTTCAAATGAGTACAAAAGAAGAAAAATAGAACTTTTCTTTTATTAAGAATTGTTGTTACGTCCCGCCCAAGACAATGGGCACTCGAATGAGTCAACTTGTCGTCGCGACAGCCCCTCGGAGGAGACCGCAGTCCGAAACCACGGCACACGCACCCGGCCGGAGCCCCACCCGTGGTATTTATTAAAATCAAAATTTTTACAATTAGTTTCTATTGGCAACAGTCCAGAGTTGAACAAAATTATAGAAAACAATAGCAAGTGTTTGGTCCCCAGCAACGTCCATCTTATATGACCGAGGTCGTTTGAGCGTTGCTTTATAGTGTTAGATGGATTTCTTTCATTAAAAAAATTCATTTGATGAGCAGATGTGTTAAAAATAAAATAATTTCAGAACAAAAACTTCATGAAAACGAACCCTATAATTTCTAGTGTGACATTAGTTTCGATTTCATAGCAAATTTTCAGGTTTGAGTGAAAGTATTATTTGTAGTGGACAAAAATCGTTCAAACACACATTATTCTAAATCTTTATTGAAAAACTTGTCACTTGTAAAACGCATTACACTATAAGTCAGAACAAAATTTTCATGAAAACGAAACCTATAATTTCTAGTGTGACATTAGTTTCGATTTCATAGCAAATTTTCCGGTTTGAGTGAAAGTATTATTTGTAGTGGACAAAAATCGTTCAAACACACATTATTCTAAATCTTTATTGAAAAACTTGTCACTTGTAAAACGCATTACACTGTAAGTCAGAACAATAACTTCATGAAAACGAAACCTATAATTTCTAGTGTGACATTAGTTTCGATTTCATAGCAAATTTTCAGGTTTGAGTGAAAGTATTATTTGTAGTGGACAAAAATCGTTCAAACACACATTATTCTAAATCTTTATTGAAAAACTTGTCACTTGTAAAACGCTTTACACTATAAGTCAGAACAAAAACTTCATGAAAACGAAACCTATAATTTCTAGTGCGACATTAGTTTCGATTTCATAGCAAATTTTCAGGTTTGAGTGAAAGTATTATTTGTAGTGGACAAAAATCGTTCAAACACACATTCTAAATCTTTATTGAAAAACTTGTCACTTGTAAAACGCATTACACTATAAGTCAGAACAAAAACTTCATGAAAACGAAACCTATAATTTCTAGTGTGACATTAGTTTCGATTTCATAACAAATTTTCAGGTTTGAGTGAAAGTATTATTTGTAGTGGACAAAAATCGTTCAAACACACATTATTCTAAATCTTTATTGAAAAACTTGTCAGTTGTAAAACGCATTACACTATAAGTTAAATACTGGTTTGATAAACAATTTTCATACGGATTGCAATACACAAAAAAATAAACAATTACAATAGTGGTATATAAGTCACTTATGTAAACTTTTAACAAACCTGCTGGTTTTGAACAAAATAATAAATATATAAATTTTATTTATTGCTGTTTGAAGTATCATTTGATCATGCACCAATCTAATACTTAAAAAATAAACAATGTATATGAGAAATATAGCAAAAGCTTTTCATTTATAGGTGCATGAATAAAGTGCAATGAAGCCAAAACACATGAACTTCAAATTTTTTTTCACAACGATAATGTTTGTAATATGCATCCGTTCCCCAATATTATTGAAGCGTTTAAGCCAATTGATCTAGATTTAATCGAAGCTTAAAAGGAATTTTAATAATGTCTTTATTTTAAGATGAATTCCGCACTTTCAGATCAATTCATTTTGTCGTTGTATGAAAAAGATATCGATAATCAATAAAAGTGCCAGAAATTTTTTTTAATTTCTAATATTAAGATATCGTCAAGGCAACAATTGTTGTAATTGAAAGAGTGAGTTAGCAAATTAATATTTTATAATTACTTACGGAAAATTTGTAAATGTCAATAATATAAAAATGGTTTTTATTTTGAATAATGAAAGGTGATTTTAAATGCCTGGTTTGATAATTTCTCATGTAATAGTAAAACCCAATTTTTTATAAGATACATATTGCTCAAGCATTGGAAATCAATCAAACATTATTTTGTGCTTCAATTTCTAACACATGTAGTAGTAAAACCAATTCGTTATAAGATATGTATTGATAAAGCATTGGAAATCAATGAAACATTTTGTGCTTCATTTAGTCAAAAAGTTCGCGCTTCTGAGATTGTCTGCATGATATGTAACTATGGATTTTGTTTAAAAGGCATTTTGAAAACTTTTAGAAAGTGTATCAAAATAATTAGACAATGATATTTATTTAAAGTAAACAAAATTATTTCGTTGTATTGATATCATGATTGATTTTCTCTATTTCAAAATGTTTGTATGTAGTTAAAATCATCTGCTCGCTAAGTACAATTTAGGTTATGAGTACAAGCATGTTTATAATTAATGGTGTAAAAACAATAAACAAAATATTACTCTAGATTAATTATGAATTTTTTTTTACCCGGACTAATTTCCCTTGTGATTTACAAAAAATAGTCAGGTTTGAAAAATTAGTGAAAAAAAACCGATTTAATACTAGACTACGACTTTTAAAAGAAAACATTGGCACTGCAAATTGAATATTTGAAAGTAATAAAAGTATAATAATATTTAATAAAAAAATATATTTTTTAAGTTTTGCAGTACTGGTTGAGTATCACTATCAAGATTGTGAATTACAAATAGGACAAATAGGACTTGGAAGCACTGTCTTTTAAAAGCTTTTAGTGCATCTAATATTTCGTTATTTACATTCTACATTAAGTAATTTTTTATTATACGATTAATGCTTTGGTTCAAGACATACTCTATAAACAATTGTAGCATGTAAGAGCAAAGGACCTTCTATTTCTGCATATCTCTAGGAATCTATTTCCCTTTGAACTAGACAATGGTCTTAAAAAGGCTATTTAGAATAAAACATTTCATTTTAAATTTCATTAAACATTTCCACAGAAAGTGCAATAAAATTAACGCACTAAACATGACTTTATATATTTTTGGAATACAAATTTTTGAACCGACTTTTAAAAGCTATTTTAAAATTCTACAAATGATTGTTTTTCTAATATTTCATGTTGGTACAATTTTCAAGATCATTATTGTAACCTGCCAACTATTTCTTCACTGCCGAGGAGATTTTCAATGTATAAAAGTTTGTTTTTCGCAAATTGTATGGAGAGTTTGCATTTTAGGAATCTGGTGTTCCATGTATTATAAGAAGTCTGATATAATGATAAGTTTTTCTAAATTTCAATCACTAAAAAAATGTTTTATAAAGAAACGCATTCTAACTGTGAATGTTTGTTTGGTGTTGTATTTATCAATTGAAATCATAAAAGCTGTTTTTATAATACGTAACATCATGAATGGAAAAAATGTATCCGATGATTGGATTAAGGCGTTTTTTGTTAAAGAAAATGTTAGTGTTTCATTGGCTTTCCCTACCAAAGAATTAATTGCTATAACTATGTATTTAACTAGACTTACTGTTGCATTATTATTAATGTGGTTCACACTTTTTTACTTTACATGGTGTGTTACATTAAGTAGCCTCTTGAGATTATGCAAGAAAACTTTAACAAACCAAAGCTGTCCTATTTTCATCACTCAATATGAATGTATCCATGATTTAGCAACTTCATTTGAAACTGCATTTTCAATGGCAGCTTTCTTTGTAAGTGCGGCATATTTTATTGAATTCTTTCAAACTTTTGCCAATTTGCTTGGGTTTTGGACCGGGGAATTTGTTGATATTAACTTCGCAGGACAAATTGCTTTTCACGAGATTAGTACAAGTTTAGGATTTCTTGTAATTATTTTTTTTGCTGCAAGAGTTGACGTAGAAGATGAAACTTTAAGAAATAATGTAAAAATTATTGCATATCGACTAAGGTTAAACGAAAGAACTCGTGACCAGGCCAAAACATTAATTCTCTTTATGAACTCCAGGCAAAAAATAATACTTACAGCATGGGGAATCTTTCAATTTAAGAGAAGCTTCCTCCTGGAATTTGTCGGAATTTTATTTACATACAATTTATTGCTCCTACAACTAAACACAAACAATTAGTGTAATTAGGTATTTCAATTCAATGTTTATTATGTGAAACTTATTTGAATGCATCCACTCAAATGACAAACTTAAATAATAAGGCAAGAAGTCAGTAAACTAAACCGAATTTTTGAATTTATTTTAATAAAAATATGTATAAGCTTTTATTCGTATTTCAGGAAATCCTCTTCCTACATGATATTAGATGCATCATTTAAGACTTTTTTTTTTTGAAGAAAAAAAATATTTACAAAAATAAATTAGACTGAATTGTTTAGACAAGTAGTAGAACACATTCACAACATTTCACATTCACAAGTTTTCACATTCACAACATTTCACATTCACAAGTTTTCACATTCACAACATTTCACAAGTTTTTTGTCACTGTAACAATGCAGCTAGTATTTGTTTGTTTTGCGAAAGACAATTCTCTGGTATAGTTAAAAGTTATGCTTTAATTGATACTTCGATAAATATTGTACATATATATATATTATATATATATATTATATATATATATTATATATATATATTATATTATATATATTATATTATATATATATATATATATTATATATATTATATTATATATATATAATATTATATATATATAATATTATATATATATATATATATATATATATATATATATATATATATAATATTATATATATATATATATATATATATATATATATATATATATATATATATATATATATATAATATTATATATATATATATATATATATAATATTATATATATATATATATATATATATAATATTATATATATATATATATATATATATATATATATAATATTATATATATATATATATATATATATATATATATATATAATATTATATATATATATATATATATATATATATAATATTATATATATATATATATATATATATATATATATATATATATAATATTATATATATATATATATATATATATATATATATATATATATATATATATATAATATTATATATATATATGGGCAATTCCATGAAAGTGTCAACTTTTAAGTAAAATTTTTTTTTTATGAATTGCATATTTTGATTTCAAAAATATGTTCAAAAATAGTCAAAGTTTATATATTCTTGTTTTATTTTTTATAATTTTAAGTTTTTTGAATCTGTCAGAATTCTAAAGTAATCACATAGCTTACAGGTGAAATTTTCACATATGAGCTGAAATTGTTTCCTTGAAAAACACTTCTGAAATAAAAGAAATGCATCATTCTGTTGCAATATTTTGATAAAATTATGCATATAGTGCAATATTTAAGCATTTAAAACGTAGTCTTTAAGTTAATTTAAGTTTCATACATAAGAATAAAAGTAACTTTTTTGTGTCATTCCGTCACATGTTTTAGTGCCTTTTTTTTAAAATAACAACTGGATTTGAAAGTGAAAATATATATATTTTGGAATAAAAAGCAGATGCGGCATAAGAATCAATGAGAGATTATAAAATTTTATGCACGTGATTATTAACTTCCAATAATTAGTGTGACGGAATGACATATCTTCTGTGATGGAATGACATAACGAGTCCTTGAGAAGCTTATTCAAAAATTAGAGAATTATTTCTTTTTCAATTAACTTAATGGCTAAAGCAGCTGTTGAAAGACAAATAGAATGTAGAAAAAGAAACGAGATCTCAATGATATGGTGAAAGAAAGAAAAAAAAAAGACAGAGAAAGAAAGGCAGAGGAGAAAGCTTCCATAAGAACAGCTGAACTTAAAAAAATTAGATGTGCTAACGCTGTTGTGCAGAGATTGTGAAAACAAAGATAAAATCAAATTCTACCAACTTATTCACATACAAATAATTTAAATTTCCCATACAAATCATGGCAGAGTCTTGGTAAAGCAGTGAAAAAAGTTTCACACTCATATCCAAAATCACCAATAAAGGGGAAAAATAATTCAGTCTTTACATGAGAAGTATTTAACATCAAATTCAAAAGAAACTAATTTAAGAGAGAGAAATAGTGTCGATGAGCTGTTTATTTTGGTTTAAAAAAAATTTTGTCAAGATTATTTTAGTTACATGCCCCAATTATGAGGGTTTCAGTCATACAAACTCCAACAGAGTAAGGAAGAGTGCAGAAGCAATACATGCCTATGGGACTAAAAGAGGCTTTTAATTTATTTAAATAAGCATATAATGATGTAAAGTGTATCTTATCTCATTTTAGTTCTTATTTTCATTTTTGGTAAGTGTATTTCATAAATACCTCACAACACATGCATTTGTAAATACCACGTAAATGTAATTTTGTTCTGAAAAGCCAAACAAGATGTTGGCTGCTTTAAAACGACGCCTAATATGCAGAAGAATTTTATGATTTCATAGCAACAAATCATTGAAGTTTTGTTCTCGTTCAGCGGGTCACTTGTTACAGCAGCATTTCTAAGGACAAGAAACGTGCACTAGATTCTTGTAGTTGAGATCAAAATTATAAGTTATCATCAAAAGTCTAAATTATGAGTTCATAAGTTATCATCGAAATTAGAATGTTTTCTACTTTTAACCATAACCAAAATTAAGTATCTGATTTGAAATAAAGCCACTTTTTTTAAAGAGGAAATGGAAAACATGACAGAGGAGTATGGGGTCGGCTCTTTAATCATTGTCCCATATTGCGGAAAAAAGAAGGAACATGTGTGAAGCAAGTTAGATATGTGTCGCAAATTATTTTGATAGACAAAGATGATTTAGATTATATTAAGTTCAAAGATTTGACGAAAATTAATTTATGTATATATATTTTCTAAGAAAAAAGATAGATGTGACATTATAAAGTTAGATATAAAATATCTTAAGAGAGAACCTAATTTTCGAATTGTTGAAAATTTTACTATTTCTGTTTATTGGTTACATACGTATTAATCCTGTTTATCTGTTGCATTTTGTTTATCACTTACAAATTATAAAAATATTTTTTAAATGAAGACTTTTCTCTATTAAACTTTTTGTCATTCCGTCACAGCAAATATATGTTAATAACTGCTAGCCAACGAGGAGTTAATTTTCCAAATTCACATTTTACATTGCTTACACATTATACTAAAAGTAAAAACTAGTTGAGAAAAGTAATAGCTGCAAAATTCACAGAACATACCAGATCTAAGCAGCGTGCCAAAAGCTTGGTTGCCAAAATGTCATTCCGTCACACAAATAAAAAGTTCATAAAAATTAAAAATAAAAAAAATAGAAAATCCTTTTTTTTAGGTTATGAATCGTATTATGCCAATAATAATGATTTGTATGAGAAAAAACTATGTTTATTTAAAATTAGATGCATCGAAACTTCGATTACTTATTATTTTGCAAGTTAAAATGTCATTCCGTCACATATGGAATTGCCCATATATATATATATAATATTATATATATATATAAATATATATATATAATATTATATATATATATAAATATATATATATAATATTATATATATATATATATATATATATATGTTACGGCCAAAGTCCGAAGTCGGCCAATTCGCGATCTGGCCCAAGTCGGAAATTTTTCTTGATTTCGGCAATTGCCCGGCCAGATCGCGAATTGTTCGAGGATGGCTGGCCAAAGTCCGAAACTGTTCTTGGTTTCGGGAATTGGCCGCCCAAATAGCGAATTGGCATGTGAAGATCAGCCAAAGTTGGAAGAAAAAATCATTATACGGGGCAGGGCATTTGATCTTAAAAAACATCAATGTAGGATATACCGGGCAGTGGCACTTGACTTCTTCTATTTTTAAAGTAGAAGATTTATAAGAATTATTTATATAATTATAAAAGGCCGCCAAAGTAAAATATTCACTGATCGCTTCAATTATTTCGGACTTCGGCCAGCCATCCTCGGCTACTTCGCGATCTGACCGGCCAATTCCCGAAATAAAAAAAATTTCGGACTTTGGCCAAGAGGGCCGGCCAATTCGCGATCTGGCCGTAACGTATATATACAATATATATATATATATATATATATATATATATATATATATAACCCCTTGACTATTCTTGGGCTTTAACTCCCTTAAACGATATACCTATACTTGCCTCTGTGATTCATCCATAGAATGAAAAGGCATTACCCCATTAATTTAACATTACTTTTCATTTTTATAATTGATTTTTAATTGTTTATTTGAAAAAGCTCTGTTTGAACTCGTAACTCAATATTGAAAAATTTTTTTCCTTAGAGCTTGAGTGGTGAAAGTTTTCATTGCATGTCACTAATAAAAATAATTAGGTAACAGATAATCATAATTTTGGATTAAAATTATAGATCTAATAAATAATAGCATTAACATCCTGCACAATGAACTTCAATAGTTAACTGGTAATCAATGAATAATTATCCAATTTTGATTTTCTACGTTTTATAGATGAATAAATTATATATGAAGAGAAGTGTGCTTACTCTTCTCTAGATTCAATTGTATTTACAGTTTAGTGAGACCATTGCCACAAACGTAAATGATATTAAGAACTCTAAATAAGCTCGTCAATAATATGTGCAACAAGTCTGATAAACCTTCTATGAAACACAAGGATAAAAGCAGAAGAATTTTATTTATTAATTTTTTTCCTGAGTGCCTTCGACATTCTAAATGTACCTTAATATCGCTTTAACACTAAGTTTTTTTTCTCGTAAAATCTATAGCTAAGCTAAGATAGCCCCCAAAAATGAGGAAATTCAGACTGTATTCGTTTGACCACCTTTTAAATTTTTTTTTTCACTACATTTATTTTGGACATAATCCAAAAAATTAAAATTCGGGGGCTAGGCTTCGCATTTTTACTCCAAATAAATAAAATTCCAATTTTTTTATTGTATTCGTTTGACCATAAATGACCACCTTTTAGATTGTTTTTTTGCCACCCTTATTTTAGCCGTAATCCTAAAAAATAAGAATCAGGATAAGCATGAAGTCCAAACCTCCAAAAATCAGCAAAATTTAAAATTTCAACTGCGTTTGTCTGACCACAAATGACCACCTTATAGTGTTTTTTTACCTCCCTTATTTTAGCCATAACCTTAAACATGAGGCTTGGAGGAAGCGTGAAGTTAGCCCCCGAAAATGAGGGAACTCAAATATGCAAAGTGCATTTGTTTGACCATAAAGGACCATCTTTTAATATTTTTGACCCTTTTTTATTTCGCATATAATCTTTAAAATTCTGTAAAATATAGAAATAATTAAATTAAAATAGGAACACATATCTAATCCCTATATTAAATTATATTTTCAAACTAACGTAACTTTTATTTAAACATGCAAACAATGGAGCTTAAGATTTGATACCGTCCAAACCTTACCAAACGTTAAACAATGTATGTATTATTAGAATTTTAGAAATTGATAATAGAAAGGTAATTTTTTCTCTGTGCTTTAACCAAATGTATTAAATAATTAATATAAGTAAGAACATGTGTAAAATATGTTCAAATGAAATATAAGATAGATTATTAATTATTAAAAACACTAAATAACATAAAATAAAAGTATCCAATAATGTATTGACACATTTTTCAAAAGATTTTCTTTCATAAGTTGTTTCCTTACTATTTTACCAATCGAACAACTCCAAGTCTCGTAGATCAATTAAAATTTAAGAAAAGACAAATATTTTAATGTTTACAATTCAATTCCAAAATTATTATTCAATTCATTGATTACGGCTAAAATAAGGGTGGTAATTTGTGGTCAAATGTAGTTGAAGTTTTAAATTTTCCTGATTTTCGGGGGCTAACTTCACATTTCCCCCAAACCTTATTTTTATGATAACAACTAAAATAAGGGTGGTAAAAAAAACTAAAAGTTGGTCATTTTTGGTTAAACGAATACAATATAAAATTTGAATTTTTATTTATTTACAGTAAAAATGCGAAGTTAGCCCCTAAATTTAATTATTAGCATTATGTCCGGAAAAAAAGTGGTAAAAAAAATTATATACAAGTATAAAAACCCTAAAATCTATGCAATGTATTGCAATAACTTTGTCAAAGGGACGGTCGAAAATCTGAGCACAAATTCTATGACACTTCGCATTTTCCGCCGCCTATGAAGTTCAATTCAAGAATTAAAAAATATTTTCATACGACAGTAAAATTTATTTGTCCAAAACTAATTTTGTTTTATAAAGTTCTTTTAAGAATTAAATATTATTTGTAACTAACCTGCAATTGCATTGCATGATAAGGAAAACTACAAAGACTTTCATGTTTAGCCCGAAAGCAAAGAGACTTTAACCCATAATCCGTCTACCGTTGAGGATATCTTACGTCAGCACTGTGGTCGGTGCGAGCTGGTTGCGGAGTTTGTATCGACCAGTCATCACTGGGCTTCGAACCAGGTTTATCATTTCATCGGGAGGCGGGTGCACTCAGCTGACCCAATTTCAGGTTTACGACTACTAATATTCAACTCCGTAGTCTTGTAATTTTGAACCAATCCAGAAGACCAGGAAACTCCTGGATCAGTAACCCCAGAGGTATGACTTGTTATGGGAACATGGGAGACTTTGTGACTCGACAGATTTAACGTGCATCAGTCACCACTTACTACACGGGAAGCCTTCGACCGGCGGGGATCGAACCCACGACCTCTTAGAGATGGATCCAGTGCCCTACCCACCAGGCTTTCACGGCCTTTGGACTGCGAGGTTGAGGCATTCAAGCCAAGTAAGGTAGTGTTCCCCAAATCCGTGGATCAAATGGTACCGGGCCGCCCATTTCATTGAAACTGAATTTAAATTCTTAGGCTTAGACCCCAAATTAAAAATATCTGTGTTCCATTAAAAAATTTTTAATTTAAAAAAAGGGAGGGGGCTCACGAAGGAAGTGAGATAAATTTTTTAACGTTTGTAATGTATCATTGTCTCCGGTTACCCCCCAGATGGAACCGTCTCATTGCAAAGAAACAAGGTCAGGGTTCTCATTGATTTAACGTTCTAGTAAGTTAAAATAGTTTATATTTATTTTTTCGTGTAACTGTATATTATTTTGAAGGCATGTTTAAATACAATTAAATAAAAATTAATAAATCAAAATAATATAAAATATAAACAATCAACATCTCCCCCCCCCCCAGTGAGCCGCGGTAAAATTATCAAACGTTTACTGGTCAGCGGTGATAAAAAGGTTGGACACTCGAAGAGACGTAACCACGCATTGACATTTGTCATATTTATATCAATCGTGACATTGGACAATTGTCACTCATGAAAACTAAATTTAGTGGCGCACGTTCATTCTTCAGACTAAAATTAATGAAATATGAACTAAGAAATGACTTGTGATAGAAGGCTTCACCTCTCAAATCGCGTAAAAAGTATTGCTACCTTAAACTTCTTACGCAAATAATGTGTTAAAGCTTTTATAATACTGTATCATTGTTTTAATTTCTTAAAATAAAAATAATTCAAAAGTTAAATTTTTTCGTTGAAATTACTCATAAAGAGCCCCTAAAAACGGCTCTGCTTTTTGGATTAAACGTCTTCATTTAAAAAAGTTTAATATATTACCTTAACGCTAGTTTCGTGTACAAAATGAATAAATAATGAAAATGTGACCGAGTTTACACTTAATTATCTGCGGACTCATTTTTCTGCTATATAACTAAAGTTTTTCCTGACAGTATGTATAGCGCTAACGAAAGACGGAGCACCAAAATTAGTACAGCAGTACGTTGTAATTCGGGGATGTAATGTCCCAATAGTTTTGTCAGGAGAGCAGTCCAAAGTTTAGAGCAATTTATGTTAATTTTACTTTTTGCCTATTTCACTATGTCTCGAAAACTTTTAAGGGAATTTGAAATATTTTTGCGCTCAGTTATAAAATTCGTTTATCTAAAAAGAATTCTATGCAAAATATAACCTATAGATAATGTTTATTATTTTATTTAATAATAGTCTAAAATTGAATTGCAAGGTAGAATTTTTTTTTTTTAAATTTAACTTTTCACTAATTGACTGATTTCACAGAAATTTTGCTATTTAAAATTGCATTCTTTAAAATGATGTAAAAAAAATACATCTAATATACAATTCAAAAATTTTCCAACTAATATTAAATAAAAAACTAATGATCATTTAGTAAAAGATAAATTTTGCGTGGAATTATATTTAAATAAACGAATTTTACAATTATGAACAAAACATTTTCAATTCACTTAAAAAGTACTCGAGACATAGTAGAATACACAAAAAGTAAAATTAACATTAAGGGATCCAAATTTTGGAATTTTCTTCTGTCCAAATTATTGGAACAGTATTTCCATTGTTCCGGCTGCCCCCAATATCTTGGGGGTCAGACATCCACATCAGTCCAATTTTATTGTCTTTTTAATCTAACACACGAATAGTTTCTGTTGTAATAAATTACACAATTAATTCAACAATTCCAATTTGGTGTTTAATGTTTTTTAAAGAGTGGACTACGCTGTAATTGGTCTTATACCTGGAAGGTTCTGAGTTCGAATCCTGCTTAGTGCATAGGTGTAATCTATCTGTCCATTAGGGGTGACGTTGATCCACCTTAATGGGACCCACAAAACAGAAGAAAAAAACAATACTGTCTATCACGTGCCACGTTGCGAAAAGTGGTGGGCATTGAAATAATACTTCTGAAAAGTATTAATCTTTGAAATGTGTTGCACATTATTCAAAGTCATCTTAAGGACTAACAGTTAAAATTGAGTCAGTCTTAAAAAACTAAACTCAGTGGCGCGACAGCCCCATAGAGAGCCAAGACCTACTGTGCCCATCTCATTTTTCTTGACCTTGGGCTCTGTGGTGCAGGAGCAGATGTTCCAGTAAGTTGGTCAGCCGAGCGCGAAACCCCCAGTGTTTAGTTCCCAAGCATGCTTGGTACTCATTTACGACCCACTGAAGGGATGAAAGGCTGGGTCAACCCTGCCAGGCCCGAACCCAGGACCTGTGGCACGGGAGCGCTACCACTCAGTTACCGGGCGTCTTAAAATTGAGTCAGTAACTTTAAAAAAAAAAACATTTCTTGCTTGTGTTTTAAATTTTATAAATTAAATTGTGTTTAAAGATTAACAGAATATTGTATTTTAAGTTTCTACGATTGTATAATATTTCTATGCTCAATAGACTGAATTAAATGATCAATTTTATATTATGGCTTTGGAGCTAACAGTATGTCTTTTTGAATCTGTTCTGACTCGTTCTTTTAGTATCTTGCTTACATATTCTATTGAATAGAACGAGAACATTTGACAATGACGTCCGATCTAAATGAAGGAGTATGTGATACCATCAGGTCCGGGGCTTGTATTATGAGACCAATAAAGTGTTCGCTGTAGTGCTCCCTACAAAATTAAAATTACTATTATAGAAGAAGAGACGACGCGTTTCAAAGTTGATGTTATTCCGTTCGATGATCTGCTTATGATGTTGAAATGCTGAACTGTACCTCTCAGGACTAGAGACAGCAACAAATGCCTCACCAAGCATATTGCAGACGTTAACAGAAGAAGAGTGAATGATACCGTTTTTCTCAAATACCGGAAGGTGAAATTCACGGCATATGCCGTTAGCCCTCTTGACTCTCGACCAGACATGTCTGAGAGATGTCGAACATGCTATAGACGAGAGCGGGACCAAGAATCTCTCTGACTATTACACCTAACTTTACATGCTATTGCTTCAGCCCGTTTAAAGGCTATAAAATAGGCAGTGTTAGGGTAAAGGCGGAAGATTCTGCTCTTTATAAGCAGTAACGCATTCAGCATTCCACCACGGTTTGCGATGGCGAGGAAACGAACTTGACGACTTTGGTATACTATCTTCTGCTGCTTGGAGAATTACATCCGTAACACGATCAACAGCTGCACTTACAGTATGATGTGTCACCATATTCTCTGTGATCTGAGAAAATAAAGACCAATTAGCGCGATGATATATGGAATTTGATGATCTTAGGCTCGAGGGAACAGCAGCAGAATATGAAATTATGAGAGGAAAATGATCACTGTTATGAAGATCATCACTCACAGAAAAGTTTATAAAAGGTAAAAGAGTTGGTGAACATGGTGCTAAATCAATTGATTGAAAGGTTCGTGTAGGTGTGTAGAAGTAAGTTTCTTCTCCTTGATTAAGCAAACAGAGGTTATAATCATGAATGAGGTGTTCAATTCTACGCCCCCGCGCATCAACCTATAGGTATGATGAGTGAAGAAGCCCAAGAGGCTAGGAATAAAGATTTTAGAAATTACCGTGAAAAGTTCACAAGAAAGATATCTAGAGTACACACGAATGAAGACATATGTTTCTAATTTCGTCAGATCCAGTCATAAGTTCTCTTCGAAAATTGCCTAGTAGGAAAAGTGGAAGCATGCTTCAAGCCGTTATCGATTTATTGGTATATACTTCAGTAAGTTCATGTTTTATAGAAATGGAAAATTAATAGTGCCAAAGTAGTTTATTTATATTAAATATAAATAAAAAACGTTGTTTAATAAAAATAATACTTCGTGAATAAAAAAAATTATAAAAATAAACTTGAGTTTATTATTTTTGTTATAACATTTTCAAAATTTTTTATATCTAGAAAAATAGATTCATTATTTTTTTTTTTAAAATTCGATAATCGAATTTGTAATTAACAATCTTAAATATTTTGATTCAATTTATTTGGTTTAAATTTGTTTTGATAAATATTTGGGATTTTACATCCATTACTTTATTTATTAAAATTATTAACCACAAATTTGTAATCAGAGATCTCTAAAACTACTAGTAAATTATTCTTATTTATTTATTTTTACAATAATCATCCGCCATTTTGTTTTGTTTTTTTTTTTAAATTTTGACTTCATATTTGAAATCAGCGACCCAAAAAACCTATAGGTGATCAATTTTTAGAACACTGAAGTTAATTTTCTAATTTTGGCCGCATTTTTCTGATTTTGTCCCACTGCGCACATGTAAAAATTTAATACTACAAACAATATTTTTTATGTTAGAAAACGTTCATAACTTTTGCACTACACTTCCGTTCCCCAATATTATTGAAGCGTTTCAGCCAATTGATCTAGATTTAATCGAAACTATTTAACTTAACAAGAATTTTAATAATGTCAATATTTTAAGATCAATTCTGCACTTTCAGATTAATTATTTTTGTCGTTGTACGAAAAATCAATAGATAATTAAGAAAAGTGCAAGTCAATATTTTTTAATTCAAATAGTAAAATATCTCCAGGCCAACAATTGTTGTATTCGAAAGAGTGAGTTAGCAAATTAATATTTTGTAATTACTTACAGAAAATTTTTAAAGGTCAATAATATAAAAATGATAGATGATTTTAAATGCTTTGTTTGATAATTTGTAACACATGAATTTGTTTTAAGGTACATATTGATCAAGCATTGGAAATCAATCAAACATTATTTTGTGCTTCATTTAGTCGAAAAGTTCGGGCTTCTAACATTATCTTCATAATATGTAACAATGAATTTTGTTTAAAACGCATTTTGAAAACTTCTTAAATGTGTATCAAAATAATTTTAAATAATTGGACAATGATATTTATTAAAAGTAAACAAAATTATTACGTTGCATTGATATCATAATTGATTTTCACTATTTCAAAATGTTTGTAAGATTGAAATCATCTGTTCGCTAAGTAAAATTTAGTTCATAGATACAAACATGTTTATAATTAATAGTGTAAAAACAATGAACAAAATAATACTCTAGATTAATTGTGAAAATTTTGTCCCCGAACAAACTTCTCTTGTGAATTACAAAAAAAAAAAAAAGGCAGGTTTGAAAAACTAGTGGAGAAAAATCGATATACTACTAGACTACGACTTTTAAAAGAAAAAATTAACAATTTGCACTGCAGATTAAATATTTGAAAGTAATAAAAGTATAATAATATTTAATTACAAAATATAATGTTAAAGTTTCGCAGAACTGGTTGAGTATAACTATCAAAATTGTGATACTCTTTAAACAATTGTATCATGTAAGTGAAAAGCACCTTCTATTTCTGCATCTCTCTAGGAATCTATTTCCTTTTGGATTAGAAAATGATCTTAAAAGGGCTATTCAGAATAAAACATTTCATTTTAAATTTTATTAAACATTTCCACAGACAGTACAATAAAAGTAACGGACTAAACATTATATTATATATTTTTGGAATACAAATTTTTAAACCGACTTTTAAAAGCTATTTTAAGACTCTACAAATGATTGTTTTACTAATATTTCATGTTGGTACAATTTTCAAGATCATTATTGTAACCTGCCAACTATTTCTTCACTGCCGAGAAGATTTTCAATGCATAAAAGTTTGTTTTTCGCAAATTGTATGGAGAGTTTGCATTTTAGGAATCTGGTGTTCCATGTATTATAAGAAGTCTGATATAATGATAAGTTTTTCTAAATTTCAATCACTAAAAAAATGTTTTATAATGAAACGCATTCTAACTGTGAATGTTTGTTTTATTTTGTATTTATCAATTGAAATCATAAGAACTGTTTTTATAATACGTAACATCATTAATGGAAAAAATGTATCCGATGATTGGATTAAAGCGTTTTATGTTAAAGAAAATTTTAGTGTTTTATTGGCCTTCCCGGTTATAGAATTATTTGCAATAACTATGTATTTAACAAGACTTACTGTTGAAATATTATTAATGTGGTTCACACTTTTTTACTTTACATGGTGTGTTACATTAACTACACTGTTGAGATTATGCATGGAAAATTTAACAAACCAAAGCTGTTTTATTTTCATCACTCAATATGAATGTATCCACGATTTAGCAACTTCATTTGAAGCTGCAGTTTCAATGGCAGCTTTCTTTGTAAGTGCTGTGCATTTTATTGATTTCCTTCAAATGTTTGCCAATTTGCTTGGGTTTTGGACCGGGAAATTTGTTATTATTAATTTCACAGGAGAAATGGTTGGGTACCAGACTAGTTCAATTTTAGGATTTCTTGTAATAGCTATTTTCGCTGCAAGAGTTAACATAGAAGATGAAACTTTAAGGAATAACGTAAAAATTATTGCATATCGACTAAGGTTAAACGAAAGAACTCGTGACCAGGCTAAGACATTAATTCTCTTTATGGACTCAAGACAAAAAATAACACTTACAGCATGGGGAATCTTTCAATTTAAGAGAAGCTTCCTCCTGGAATTAGTCGGAATTTTATTTACATACAATTTATTGCTTCTACAACTAAACACAAACAATTAGTGTAATTAGGTAATTTAATTCTATGTATGTTATCAGAAACTAATTTTAACGCATCTACTCAAATGATTATATTCCTGAAAGAATTCAGAAATTGTATCTGCGATATTGTAACAAGCTTTAACAATAAGGCAAGAAATCTAAAAAATAAATCAAATTTTTGAATTTTCTTTCAATAAAAATATGTATGAGTTTCTATTCGTATTTCATGAAATCCTCTTTCTACATGATATTATAGATGCATCTCATTTAGGACTTTTTTTTAAAATAAAAATATTTACAAAAATAAATTAGACTGAATTGCTTAGACAAGTAGAGTCATAAATGTCGCTGTCGTTTTATGTCGCTGTAACAGTGCTGCTAGTATTTGTTTGTTTTGCGAAAGGCAATTTTCAGTTATAGCTAAAATTATAAATTTTAAGATCCCATTGTTGTTGTCATAGAGCAGGGATGGCGAACCAATAGCACGCGTGCCATTGATGGCACGCGACACAATATTTTGGGCACGCCACCGATCTCAAAGTTCACCATTAAGCAATTGAAAAATTTAATTGAATTTCACAAACAATAAAAAATGGACAATTATTTACAAAAAAACTAACAATTAAATAGGGTAAACTAACCAGTGAAGGAACACTTAAGCTACGCTTGCCTTTTAAAAAATCATATTAATTTCAAAATTCGTAATTTTAGTTAAATGACAGTGTCAGCATGTTTGTTACTAATTGCAAATTACGTAAAAAAATTGTAGAGAACTTACATAATATTGTTTTAAAGTTTCGGAGGTTCAAATAACAAGTATTACGAAGACCAAGTAAAGGAACAGCTGTTACCAGTGAAGGAACGCAAAATTTCCCAGTAAAGGAACACTTAATTTTTGTGTTTCTTCAATGCTCTTTATGAATTTATTAGCCATACAAATATATAAAAACAAGACTATTTGTGAAATTTTAACATTCAAATGCTTATAAAATGCTAACTTTTTTCTGTAATCATGAACTAGAAATTAAAGTGATGTTAAATACAAAATAAATTTAAAAAATCATTCTTTTTTATAATTTGACAGTCAAATCTAAATCATTGTGTCATCCGATGCTGTTTATTATCATTATTATTTTATCACCTTTTTGTTTACTCTTTTTCCTCTTATTTCTTGAAGCTTTTTTTCTTTTTTAAATATTTTTTCTTTCTTTTTCTTCCCCATATTCTCTTGTTTTAACTTTTTTTCAGATCTTTCAGCCTCTTGAAATTTTTGCCATTTCTCTGAAGTTAGTGCAAAAGGTAATTTATTCGTTTTTCTTCTTATTTGATCTTTCTTTTTATCCTCAATATTTGGCCAATGTAAATGGTTCCTCCAAACTTCTTCTGATTTTTCAGCAACATTTCTAGAATGTCTTTCTCGAAAATAGACGGGGGAAAGGTGTCTTGAAGTTTGAGGATAATCCATCTCTTGTTGACTTATATCTAGAAGATCTTCAGAAGTACTGATTTTACTTATAGATTCATTTCTTTTTTCAACTAAGAGAGGATCAGCATGAGGACTCATTTTAAATTCGAAATCAAAGATGCATTCATTATCAATACTAGCTTCAGTTCCTAAGTTTGACTTAACCAAGTGGTCTTCTTTTAATGCGTACTTCTTCCATATTGAAAAAAGTAAAGGCTCTTGGACATTTTCGATATTAGACTCTTCAGTCAATGCTGCGTTAAAAATTTGCAACATATCTTGAGGGATTTCCCTCTCAAGCTTCTGAAGAAATTGAGTATCGTTTCTGTTTAACTCAGTATTTTGTTGAGGAGCTTTCTTGATCATTAATTCTTTGTGTCGGTTTTGCATGCATTTATTATAGTCGACACTTTCAACATCAAAGGGAAAAATACCACATTTTTTAAACGCGTTTTTAATTTTAATTTCATTAACTGATGCCTCAAAGGCTTCTTTAAAAATAGTTGTAAAATTACCTCTACATATGGTCTTGCCACTTTTGTTTCCAAGATCTAACGGAAGATTTCCATGCAGCTATTAAAGCTCTAAATACACCTACATCACAAGGCTGGAGCACATTTGTAGCATTAGGTAAAAAGCTAAATAAAAGAATTCGTTTTGATGAACAAAACTTGCTTAGTTCCAAATTAATATATTTATGCCCGTCTAGTAGAAGCAAAATAGGGAATTTGATAGAATTTTCTACAAGCCATGGATAGAAGCAGTTTGCAACATATTCATAAAATGTTGCTGCTACCATCCATCCTGATTCACTTCTTCCAATAAAATATTCAGCAGGAACTGATTCTGCGATGTCGCGAGGAATTCTTTAATATGGAAAAACTACTATTGGGGGTACTTTCTTTCCACTCGCTGAAAAGTTGGCCAATACTGTTATACTTTCCTTTTCTTTCCCTGGAGCTATGGAATATAAATCTTTATAATTTTTAAGGCTTAATATTTTTCCTGTTTTAGGGCAGCATTCGACTCCGGTTTCGTCCGCATTGAAGATTCGATCACTTTCTAAAAAGATGTCAGAGCTATTTTCTTCCTCAAGATACATCTGAAGTTCATTAAACCACTTTCTAATATCAACCTCTGTAAGGGAAGCCTTGCCTTTTGAAATAATCTCTGTATTGCGCTGAGTTATCAGTGGATGCCGTCTTAAAAAAAGTTTAACCCATTTTTCACCTGGACAATTCATTTTGAAAGGATTTTTTCTTCTCGTTTCTGTTATAACGTTAAACACCGCATTTTTAACGTCATTCTTATGCATGGGGAATCCAATCTTTGCCTTTCCCATAATCCAATCTTCTAACATTCTTTTTTCTTCAGCTGATGATACGCCTGTTTTCATTGGTTATTCCTCGTAATTTCTTTGACAGTGTTGCTTTAGGAATGTTGAACTGACTTGCTACCTTGTTCAAACTAAGTTGCTTAGACCTGACAGCTTCTAAAGCGTTATCAAGATCAGTAATTGAATACCTAAACCTTCCGTAGTTCATTTTCACTGAGCCTTTCTGGTTGCAAATAGGTTTGCTTGTGACAGGCATCTTAAAGTTTCATCAAATCTAAAAAAGGAGAAAAATAATAACTTTTCTTAATTATTTGTTCAAATTATTTATTCAAATTACTTAATGCAAAAGCAATTCATACTGTTACTTTTGAAACAAATGTAAATTTTGGTACTTATACGTTACAATGGCTCTACTTGAACAAGCATTTAATGACACTTTTTGTGACAGCAAAATTTATTTGAAAATTTCTTTGTGTCATAATCATAGTAAAGCCTGATATTAACTTTACTAGAAAACTTTAAAAAAAATGCTGTAGATTTTAAAAATAAATGGCGTAGATTTAAAACATAAGCAATCTACAATTTAATATTTCTCATATTTTTATTAAATCCTGCTTTTTTTATTTAATTGCACTATTTGATAAATTCTACCATGAACAAAATAAAAATCTATTTTTATAGTTTATCCAAAAGCATTACGAGTTATAACACATTGCTATATTTATTATCTTAAAAAAATTAATAGTGTCTATGAAGCAGAAAATGTGTATTATATTGAACATAAAAGTAAATTTAAGAAAAATAAAGTAAGGTTAAAATATTTAAATCAAATCGTAATTTACCTTAAATGTTGAGAAAAAATTTAATTAGTCTTCATTAAAATTTTACATCCGTAAAAAAAGAATTCAAACATTTAATGGAATTACAATAAATACTGATAACCAAACGATTTAAAAAGAACTTCATAATCTCAATTAAAAATAGTAAATGAAAACGATTTTGCTCATATTATAATATAATAATTTTGCATCCACTTTTTAAAATAAGCATAATCGTTTTCATTCCTTCACATGCTCTAGAATTAGAGTAAAAATTTTTAATACTTTTGTGATTTTTTCCTCCTACAATTTGACAAGGTTTCCATTTTTTTTTTTTTTTTTTTGTTATTGTAATCCTCTTCATAGTTTTTTTATTTGCTTCTAAATTCTAACATAAAGTAGTTTTTATAAATTATATAATCACGTTGCTATCCTATAATGATAGCTTATAAGGAGTTTTTGGTGCAAAAGCCAGCGAAAAAATTTTCTATTCAAATTTTTATGATTATATTTAATTAGTTTTCGATTTGTAAACATAGTTTATTAAGTTGCCTAACATTTGATGTAACTACACACCCCATTAATGAATATAAATTATAATTTTTTCATAAATTAAGCTATTAAATTAACATTTTGAACTGAAATTATTTCAGGAATTATTCATACAATTTTTAACAAAATTTCGGTTGTCCTCTATATAGCAGAATTACTTATCTTAGAGTCATGTAAAATCATATTTCACACATTACTGTTCATTCACTGGATGTATTCCCAGTGAAGGAACATGCCTGTTCCTTTACTGGTTAGAAGTTGTTTTTTGTCTTTTAAACAGAATTTCGATGCATAATATGACTAAAAGTACAAGAAAATTAAAAAATTTCGTTTATTTTCATTAACTGGGAAAAAAGCCCAGTAAAGGAACACTTGTTCCTTCATCGTTTGGTAATCCAGTGAAGGAACATGCCTGTTCCTTCACTTGTTAGAAGTTGTTTTTTGTCTTTTAAACAGAATTTTGATGTACAATATGACTAAAAGTACAAGAAAATTAAAAAAATTCTATTATTTTCATTAACTGGGAAAAAAACCCAGTAAAGGAACACTTGTTCCTTCACTGGTTTTTCATCGTTTGGTGATCCAGTGAATAAACACCCCTTATCTCATTACTTGATTATGCTTAAAAAAAAATAAAACGTAACTTCAATAACTATATTTTGAATTCGCTTTTTCACAGTGAGAAAAATAAAACTATTACATGCAATTAATTCCACTTCAAACATATAAATACAAACACTCACCTTATAATTTTTTCAAAGAAGCAAGGTGTTGCAGAGATAGTAACAAATTCAAAAATTTTTCCAGAGAAGTCTATGGGACCAGGTAATCCAAAACATTGCTAGATGACTTCCTATTGTTTGGCAGTAAGCTATTGTTACCAATCAATCTAAAGAAAAACTTTCAAATTCTTATTTTTAATCAATATATATGAAATGTTCCTTCACTGGGTAGTGTTCCTTCACTGGTAGGTTTACCCTACAAAAATAAATAATAACCATAAAAAGACAAGCTAACAATAAATAACTAGCGAAAACTAAATCAACAGTTAATGACTACTAAAAAACAAAGCAAAAGAACAATTAAGCTATGCTAGTGAAAGAAAGCGAAGTAAAAACTACACAAGAGATAATATGACATTTAAACAAAGGCATGGAGACTCGAAAGAGCTGGTGACCAGAGCACAAACATAGCCAACGCGCTAATTCCTCATCCTCAGAAACTAATTCATCGCCAAACTAAAACATCTCCTTCTTATAGTACATTCGCTTTCCTGAGAAGGAATTTATAAGTTAAATACATTTAAACATAATAAAGCTTCTGAACCATGTTTGAAAATAAACTTTTCTTATAATACAAAATATTTATTTATATTTGTACGGACATGTAAACAGTAATTAATTCCATAATAACGAAGAACTACTTTTCGAAGGCGTAGTATTATATTTCCTACCTTTCCCTGTAGTGCCAACTTGAGGTGAAACGATGTATAGAAAAGCACAACTTGTTTAAGCATAGCATAATAGTCAATTTCGTTGACACAACTGCATTTTAAAGTTTATTTGTGCTATATTTACGATTTTTAACTATTATTTAATATAGCTAATTCAGGAAGGAAAACAAAAGTGCAAGATTAGTAAGCGTATCAGAGAATTTCAAACTTGGTGGACTGAGAAATATGGTATTAGTAAAGACGACAAAGAGGTGTGTGTTTTATGTTCTGGAACAGTGGTATGTCGAACATCGTCTGTAAAACGGCATTTTGAAACAAATCACAAATTCGTAAGACAAAAAAGCGAATCAAAGCAAAAGGAATTAGTTGCAAGTACAATGGAAGACAGTCAACGTCTACGATTAAATATGTTGGCAAAAATTGTCATAGGAGTGCGGCAAGTTACTCGGCTGCAAATGTCATTGCTCGGCATAGTAAACCTTTTTGAAGAGGGGGAGTTTTTGAAGGAAGCTTGGTTAGCATGCGCGCCCTCACTTTTTGATGATTTCGATAATAAAAATAAGATAATTCAGCGCATCAAAGATACTCCATTATCTAGAAACACAACAAAAGAATAAGTCTTAAAACAGGCCGGAAATTTAACAGATCAACAAAAATTGACATTAACTCCGCTCTTTTTATATTGCTTATCGCTGTTAAAAATTCGCTTATTGAGAAAGAAATTGATTTGAAAAAAAAATTTTTTTTCAGTAACAACTGGCTTAAACTAACATCTTACAACCCTAATATAAGTTATTTGTAATCTAATCTGCAACAACGGAAGTCGCACCGATGTTACTTTTAATTAAATTACGTGTATAACTGAGATTTTTGCAAAATGTATTTTATTTTCGTTGTAAATAAATAGTTTTGAGTTGATAGTATTGCGTATTATAATTTTCCCAATAATCACGAAGTCAAACTTATTTGACGGCACGCCTATGACCTCATTAAACATTTTCTTAGAAAAAATGGCACGTTGATACACAAAGGTTCGCCACCCCTGTCATAGAGAATAACTGTCGAATATAAGTTAATGTGCCCAAGAAAGGTACAGATAGAGTTAAAACAGAGGTAGCAGATCGTGTAGCTGAATCAGCCAAGTCGTTCCCTGGAATACCGACGTGAATCGGTATGTAAGAGAATAAAATAGGAAATCTATTTTTGTGAAGAGTAATCAATAAGTGATTAATGAAACATAAAATCGGATAAGTATCGCTGTTAAAATTTTCCAACTTACCCTAAAGACTCATACTGTCTGAGTATATGCAATACTTCCTTGTAGAACAAGTAGAAATCAGCCGCAATGCCATGAGGATGGCAAGACTTCAGCAGTAAAGACGGAGCAAATATCTGGGATATTGTAGCTTTAATCATCATCAGCGATGATGACACCACAGCCTACATATCCCACAGATTTTGATCCGTCAGTAAACAGGGGTACATACTCTGAATATTGGTGACGATGAGAAATGAAGAGTTGTTGATAAATGACGGGATCAGCATTAGATTTACTATACATCATAAAAGGGGAATAAAATTGATATGGTGTGATGTTCCATGGAGGAATGAGAAAATGATCCACTGATTGCGTTGATGATTCGCAAATGTGAAAAGTTTGAATGAGTGAACGCATGCGAGAATGAGTGAACGCATACAGGGGTACATACTCTGAATATTGGTGACGATGAGAAATGAAGAGTTGTTGATAAATGACGGGATCAGCATTAGATTTACTATACATCATAAAAGGGGAATAAAATTGATATGGTGTGATGTTCCATGGAGGAATGAGAAAATGATCCACTGATTGCGTTGATGATTCGCAAATGTGAAAAGTTTGAATGAGTGAACGCATGCGAGAATGAGTGAACGCATACAGGGGTACATACTCTGAATATTGGTGACGATGAGAAATGAAGAGTTGTTGATAAATGACGGGATCAGCATTAGATTTACTATACATCATAAAAGGGGAATAAAATTGATATGGTGTGATGTTCCATGGAGGAATGAGAAAATGATCCACTGATTGCGTTGATGATTCGCAAATGTGAAAAGTTTGAATGAGTGAACGCATGCGAGAATGAGTGAACGCATACAGGGGTACATACTCTGAATATTGGTGACGATGAGAAATGAAGAGTTGTTGATAAATGACGGGATCAGCATTAGATTTACTATACATCATAAAAGGGGAATAAAATTGATATGGTGTGATGTTCCATGGAGGAATGAGAAAATGATCCACTGATTGCGTTGATGATTCGCAAATGTGAAAAGTTTGAATGAGTGAACGCATGCGAGAATGAGTGAACGCATACAGGGGTACATACTCTGAATATTGGTGACGATGAGAAATGAAGAGTTGTTGATAAATGACGGGATCAGCATTAGATTTACTATACATCATAAAAGGGGAATAAAATTGATATGGTGTGATGTTCCATGGAGGAATGAGAAAATGATCCACTGATTGCGTTGATGATTCGCAAATGTGAAAAGTTTGAATGAGTGAACGCATGCGAGCATGAAATGGATGGACGTGAGAAGATCTAGCTGCATATAATCTCTCCAAGCTTGAAGAAATTACATAATGCTTTAGCGGATGGTATCTAGAGGACATGAAACGAAATTAAAACTGAGAGACAGCTTCAAGCGATGTAAATCTAATGGTATTTGATTGCAGACAACATATAAATTTTCAACTGGGGATGTACGGAAAGCTCCGGAACAAATGCGAAGTTGAGAATTTCGGATTTGTATGTAAACACACAGAAGCCGAGTTTTACGTATTATATATCATTTCTATTCTCTTTTGGTTCTCTTCTAATCTCTCTCTTTCCATTACTTTTAGCTTTATTCATACAGTTAACAATGACAAAAAAAACTGTAAAATAATAATTTTTTTCTGTTACCCACAATTTATAAATTTTTCCTGTAAGTTCGATCTCTATCATTTTTCGATAAATCACTGTCTTGGACGTTTCTTAGACATGCCGCCTAAAGACGCGGTTTCTGCTTTCGCTTTCCACCAAATATGTACAGTCGGCAAAAAAAAAAGATATCACCCTGAATAACTTTCGTTCTAATGCTCGGATTTTCACGAACTAAGTGTCAATCTCAATGGTTCCTGAGGGTGACCTCAAATATGTTAATTAATTAGTGCGAACTATTAATTAAGTTACAAAATCAGACACAAAAACGTACTTTCTTTGAATAAACATATATTTTTTTTTACATATTTGGAATCTAGACACTTGAATTAGGGGGGGTAGACAAAATTTTAAAAAAATTGGATCGTAAACTGGGTTGCAATAAAGGTTTATATATTTGGCGATAGTCCAGAAAACCGCCAAAAAAAGTCGCCAGCGCAAATGAATATTTTAAGATAACCCATTGACTAATTCAAAAGAGGAATGCTTCATTTTACTAGGTTGCTAGGCAACCAAACTCTGTAAAAAAAATTTAAATATTGTTCTGTGATTGCTCGGAGAAGTTTAATTAATTGTTTACAGAAAATATCTCGTAGTTTCTAGGCAATAGACAATTTTTAAGCTGATTTCTGTCCAAAAAGCAACAAAAAAAATTATTTTAATCTTCTTTGAAAAGAAAATTTGAATCGATTTATAAATTATTTATGATTTTCTAAGTTTTTAGAATTTAAATACATGAACTTTTTATCTGATATTATTTAGATTATGTTGTTTTCGCTATATTTATTCGAGGATTTCATACTAAAATCAAATTAACATAACTTATAGCTACATGCAAAATTTTAGGGTTAATAATTTTTACAGCTTTAATCGAGTCCTCTAGGCAAGAAAGTTTGAAGGAAAAAAAAGTAAATCTTGAAAAATGAAAGCTTGAAAAATAAAAGTATAGATTGTATAGTAATTCACAAGGTTTTCTATAATTTACGATATTTCTTTTTTCTATAACTCAAGGAATTACTGAATGTTTAGTGGCATTTTAAAAACATTGAAATATGTTATGTTTAATAATAAGATATTGAAATAATATGTTGCAGATTGTATGATTCATTGTTTAAAAAATCGCTTCATTCTGCTAGATATTTAGGTTACATAGTTTTCTTTGGATAAAGATGATTAGCAAATAGTGTCCTCATGTTTCGATACATTCTGAAACTTACGTTCGCAAATTCACTATAAAATGTCGCACAACATATTCTTCAATTACGATAAGCTACATTTACCATCAAATACTGCTACTATGATTATTTTTTGTTTTCTTATATATATCTGATATTCTCTTTTTAAAAAGAGCTCGTAAGATCCTTAAGATACTTAAATGGGAGCACAAAAACTTAAAAGATAAAATATTTAATTTCATTAACTCAAAATATCAGGTCTCAATTTTTAAGTTAAGTATAACTTTTACAATATTGATGCTCTTACGTTTTTAAAGACCACATGAATCCTATTAAAATATTAAAATGCATATGTTTACTTTAACGAGTGTAAAATCCTTATCAAAATAATGGTCAAGACCCAAATCTAAAACAGTATAATTGACGATAAAACCTCAACTGGCTTCAAGACATATGAAGAGGGAAGTAAATGTCGGCATGTTTCGAGCGTTCAAATATAATTGCCCATTCTCAAGACTTGTCAGGCTTGAATAACTTGTGACTTTTATTATTGGACGCTCAAAACATGCCTATTTTTATTTCATCTATTATTTTTTTAATCAATTTTCGATTCAGTTTCCTGGAATTATCCATTTAGTTACACAACATATTAAATTATTTCACTCGATATTAAAATAAGTTTTACATAAGTTATAGGCACGGGTTCTTACATTGAAAAAAATAATAATTCCCTACTGACTCTAAAATTGGCACGGCTTCGGAATCTTCTTACATATTTCAATTTTTAGTATTTCCTGCTTAACAAAATAAGGCATTTTCCTGATAACAAATTATATTACAATAATATCTTGGGAATCGCGCTGAAGTAAAAAATTAAACGAAATAGTTTAGTATATTATCAGTAAAAAAAATCTACTCGGTATCATAAAGAAAGAGTAAAAGATATAATGAAATAATTAGTGAATCACACGTGGTCAGATAATTAAAAATTTAATTTCACAACTAAGATGTTAGGACGACATTTAAGATACTGAGATATTTTAAGACGCTTAAAGATTTTGGCTACGTATTCGACAGCTTTGTATGTTCGGTATCTTTATACTCTTTGTAGTGGCTTATAAAACATCAACACTATTTTAGATAATCTATGTTGAAGTCACAAGAAACAAAAACAAAAAAAAAAAAAGAAACAAAAAAGACAATCAATAATTTATGTTCCTTTTCTCGAAAAAAAAAATAGTATGCTTAGCATATAATCAGCTGTTTTGCATTAAATAGTTTTAAACAGCGGAATGTTTTTAATTTCTTAACAAGGTTTTGTTCTTAGCTAGCAGACAATATTTCTTTTAAAAAAACTTGACTATAGCTTAAAAAGGAACTTTACTTTAAAGAAAACCTAAATTTAAGAACTAAAAAAAATTGATTAGTATATTAATGAAGAAATAATAAACGTAGTAGGGTAAAGAATAAGATTTTTAAAAATGTTAAAATTTAATTAAATAGTTGGTACAATAGCTCTGCGAAACACTTCCAGAAATTTCTTTTAAGTTTAAGACGATATAGGGTAAACCAACCAGTGAAGGAACACACCCCAGTGGAGGAACATTTCATAGATATTTTTTAAAAATAAGATTTTAAACGTTTTAATTTAGATTGATTGGTAACAGTAGCTTACTGCCTAACAATAGGAAGTCATCTAACAATGCATTGAGTTACCTGGTCTTAGAATCTTCTCTGGAAAAAGTTTTGAACTTGTTAGTATCTGTTCAACGCCTTGTTTCTTTTATTATTTATACAAAATTATAAGGTCAGTGTTTGTAGTTATCCGTTTAAAGTACAATTAATTGCATATAATAATGCTTTTTTTTTCTCGTTGTGAAAAAGAGAATTCACAATATGGTTATTGGAGTTATGTTTTATTTATTTTAAGCATCATAACACAAGCAAGTACTGAGATTAGGGGGTGTTTATTAGCTGGATTACCAAACGATGAAAACCCAATAAATAAACAAGTGTTCCTTTACTGAGATTTTTTCAAGTCAATGAATATAAAAGAAAAATTTTAATTTTCTTGCACCTTAAGTCATATTATACATCAAAATTATGTTCAAAATACAAAAACTTCTAACCAGTGAAGGAACAGGCATGTTCCTTCACTGGGAATAGATTTCCCAGTGAATGAACAGTATGTGTGAAATAATTAGTAGTTCTGCGATATGGAGGATACCTGAAATTCATTTAAATGTTGTATGAATAGTTCCTATAACAATTTCATTTCAAAATGCAAATTTAATTGCTAAATTTATTTAAAGAATTATAATAATAATTTATTTATTATTTATCTTTATAAATGTAGTGATTAGTTATTACATCATACCTTAGACACCTTAATAAACAATGTTTACTGACTAAATATAACAACTAAATATAATAATAAAAGCTTGAATAGAAAATTTCTTTGCAGACTTTTATGCCAATAATTAGCTAAATAATTATTCTATTGCGGTCTTTAGCGTCCTGACGGGAACTGGTTTGAAAAATCCATCTAAAGACAATCATCCAGGTGAAAAATGGGTGAAGTTTTTTTAAGGCGACATCCACCGATAAATCATTGCAATGCGAAGATAATTTCAAAACGCAAAACTTCCCTTAGAGAATAGTATTCAAAATACTGGTTTTAAGAACTTTAGAAGAATCTTTAGGAAGGAAGTAGCCCTGGCATCCTTTTAGAAAGTGATTGCATTTACAATGCAAACGAAACAAGAGTTGAATACTGCCCTGAAATGCGAAAAATTTTTGGCCCTAAAAATTATAAGGATTTACATTCTAAAGTACCTAGGAAAGAACAAGTACCTCCATTGGTAGTTTTTCCTTACTGAAGAATTCTTTGAGATATTACAGAATCAGTCCCTGCTATATATTTCATTGGAAAAGGCGATTCGTGAAATGAAACAATGACCGCAGCAACATTTTACAAATATATTGCAAATGTTTCTACCCATGGCTAATTAAGATTGCTATCAAATTCCCTATTTTGCTTCTTCTGGATAGGTATAAATCTCATATCAATTTGAAACTGAGCAAGTTTTGTTCATCAAAACAAATTTTCTGGTTTAGTTTTCTACCTAATTCATGGAAATCTCCCGTTAGATCTTGAAAACAAAAGAATTGTAAAACAATATGTCGAGAAAATTTTACATCCATTTTTAAACAAGATTTTGAGTCATCAACTGATGGAGTTAAAATGCTTTTATGAAATGCGATATTTTTCCATTCGATGTAGAAAACGCTGACTTTAACAAATACATGCAAAACAGACACTAATAGTTAATGAGAAAGACTGCTTATCAACAAAACACATACTTCGAGAGTAACGATGCACTATTTCTTCAGAAGCTTGAGAAGGAAATTTCACAAGTTATATTGTAAATTTTTTAAGGAACATTGACAGACGAGTTTAATCTCCCAAATATCCAATAGCTTGTACTTTTCTCAATATGGAAGAATTTATTTCAAAAAGAACATTTGGTTAAGTCACACTTTGGCACTGAAGCTGATACAACTAACATGATAATGAAAGTCTTGAAAACTGACTTTGAGATAAGTCCTCTTGAGGCATTGTTAGTTGAAAAAACAATTGGTTCCATAAGTACTGCTGAAGACCCACTAGATATGAGTCAATGAGAAATGGATTTTACTCAAACTTCGAAACTCCTTTTTCTTATTTATTATCCAGTGAGGAATTCCAGCAATGGTACTGGAAAATCAAAAGAAATTTCAAAGATGTATTTACATTGGCCAAAAATTTGGAAAAAAGAGGAAGGTTAAATCAAAAGAAAAAAATTACTTTTTTGCATTAACTTCAGAAAAAGAACGAAAATTTAAAGAGATTGAAAGAGCTGAAAAAATTGTTAAAGCAGAAAGTATGTCGAAGAGAAAAAAAAGACCTAAAAAGATTTTTTAGAAAAAGCTTAAAAAAATATTGGGGAAAGAGTAAACAAAAAAGTGATCCAATTATAATAATAATAAAAACATCATCGGATTACACAATGATAAACATTCATAATTTAGAACGGACTATTAAACTGCGAGAAAAAAAAATGAAAAGCATTTTTTTAAATTATGTATTCAAACATATTTTACTTTCCATTCCCTGACTGAAAAAAAGGAAACACTTTCTACGTTAACTGTGGTCATATGTTGTAATTCCAAGAAAAATCTTGTTTTTAGACATTTGTGTGGCCTATGGATTCCTAACGAGCATCAAACCTTCTCAAAATTAAGTGTTCATTCACTGGAAAATTTAGTGTTTATTCACTGGTAAGAACTGTTCCTTCACTTGGTTACCTTACTACTTATTATTTAAACCACCAAAAGCTGAAAACAATATTATGTAAGTTAGCTAAAAAAAATTTACATAATTTGCATTTAATAACAAATATGTCGACACCATCATTTAGCTAAAATTACAAATTTTGAAATTTTTTTTAAAGGCAAGCTAAGCTTAAGTGTTCCTTCACTGGTTAGTTTAACCTTTAAGATGTTAAGAATTTTGCGATGTAGTGAGAGATGCTTAAAAATGTTGACTACGTATTTTTATTAATATTTATAAAATATATATTCAAGAAATTTATAAATATTTTATTCCAAATATATTCATACGCATGTATATTATTGAAATTGTATCAGTTCTTGAGAATAAAAACTAAAAAATAATCACATTAAATAAGCACAATCTGTTGTATAATCATATTCTATCACTAGCATGCTTTTATAAAACTCGACATTCGGTGAATAAAATGTTTTTTAATCAATAAAATGTTTTATTCAAATTTCTTTACTAAATTGCAAATAGATTTTTAGACGACTAAAAAAGAAACACCATATTTTATAGCTTAAAAAAATAAAAATAAAAAGATTAGCAAACGATTATTAGCGAAAAAAATATGAATGAAATTTTACGCTTTCCGCGCTAAGTCAAGTTCCTCGTCAGTTTATCACATTTTAATATTAATCGCCCTATTTAATCATTTCTTCATTGTCGCCAAATTATTTTTTTTTAAATAATTAATTTTAATTTTTCTCATCTTCTAATAGATAAAAACAGTAGAAACTTTAGATTTTTCAATTGAAAAATATGTAGATTAATATGGTATAAAAATATCTATACCTTATAATTCAAAATTTTTTCATCCTCAATTTAATTAAATAATAAAAAATAATTATTAAAAATTTTTTTTCTCATGAAATTATCTTTGGGTAAATGAGTTTTATCAGTGGGTGTAATTTTTTTTTGAATTGCTTCATTAGTTTTTAAAATATGACTGAAAACGCAATAAGCGATATTAACATTAAGGGGTCCAAACTTTGAATCGCTCTCCTGACCAAACTATGGGGACCACATTTCCCAGATTGCGGCTACCCCATATATTTTGAAGGTTAAAAATCCAAATATGTAAAAAAAAATATATGTTTATTCAGAGAAAGTACGTTTTTGTGTCTGATTTCGTAACTTAATTAATAGTTAGCACTAATTAATTAGCATATTTGAGGTCACCCCCAAGAATCATTGAGATTGACACTTAGTTCGTGAAAATCCGATCATTAGAACGAAAGTTATTCAGGGTGATATCTTTTTTTTTTGCGGACTGTACATCATAGATGCCGCTTTCCAGCTGCATATTTTCTTAGTCTTTTTTCAAGCGAAAACTGATTCTCACTTAAAAATACTATTTATTTGTTTCAGTTCTCTTCTTTTCTTGAAAAATGGGTCAAAATGTTACAGTCATATTTTTTCACAAAGCAATTTACACATTTCGAAGAATTTCTTTAGCACTTTTCGCGCACATGGTGTAAAAGAATAAAACATTGACTCTCGTTTGTGTTTGAGGAAAATCATGAATACAATTATAAAAAGATCTAGGTAAAAAGATAAATATCGGCGGCAAAATTTGAAATACACAATAAACTTTAGAATTGACGTCAGAAACTATTGTAAACTTCAAAACCAATAACGTAGTTTTAGAAGTAATTGTATTAGCCATTCAAATCTGCTCTAGTGGTAGTAAGAGTCTACTAAAGAGTTTAAAACTCATTTGAAAGTGGTCCTGTCCTCAATTTGGACCCTTCAACTGAACCCTCGACATACTTTAAGTTGCTATTTTCCGATGACATGTCGTCGCTTTGAAATTAAACCGTGGTAACTCAAAAAAGCAAGTTTTTCAGGAGAACGATTTCAAACTTTTCAAGAACGTGCATCGCGCTATTGCGATAACGATTTATCTGCTTTCTAAATTAATTTTATGGAACTTATTAAGATAACACGTTGTTTCTCTCACATGGTAATTTTTTTTTTACGGTAAATTTTTTTTACACAAAATAACCCAAATATCTCGTTTTTCATTTTTTTTTTTTTTTTTTTAGTTACTACGGCTTAGTTTCAAAGCGACGATGTGCAAAATTATCATGGAAAATACAAACAAATATGCCGTTTATATTCATGGGAGAAAATATCTGTCGAACACCAAATGGGTGCCTATTACTGATATAGCTGAGATATGGGCATTCATATCTTGTCTCTTTGTAATGAGTGTTTGCCGCGCCCCACGTATTGTTGATTATTAATCCAACAATTCTATTTTCACGAACTTAAAAGTAAAATCAATCAACAATGATCCCGGACAGATTTTTCGATATCTAGAGATTCTTGCATCTGTCGGGCAGATAAAAGAGAAAATAAAAATCTGACCCCGAATTCAACTATATGCAGAAAGTTGATCCTTTCCCCACTGGCTTGAGGAAAAATTTTCAACAACATTTCGCACCTTACAAGAACTTGTCAGTAGATGAATCACTGATAAAGTACAAAGGACGACTAGGTATTGGTATACATGCCTCAAAAACCCGCCAAGAGAGGTTTAAAAGTGAGGATGATGTGCACTTCCTCTCTTGGGTATGTTTTAAACTTTGAATATTATTGCGACTAACATGATAGAATTAAAAGAAGTGGTCAAGGAATTGGTTAAGACGTAGTCACACATTTAAGAACATTTTACAGTCTGGAAATAACTATGATATTAATTTTGATAGGTATTTCACGAGTGTCCATTTGATGATGGACCTCATGAAAAAAAAAAATTGGGTCTTGTGGAACTTTGGACAATTGCCAAAAATGCTTACTTACCAAAAGAGTTGAAAAGTTGTAAGATTGAAGATGCTGAACAGTCTAAAGTATTTCATTGCGTTGACTTTCTTTTGTGTACGGTCTGGAAGGATAAAAAGGAAATTTATATGTTGTCTATAACTAAATCCGCAACAATTGCAACTGTAAATAAAAGAATCGGTGGAACTGTAAAGACACTCGATTGACATACAGTGTTTTTCGATTACAGCAAGTTTATGAGTGGTGCTGATCTGGCAGATCAAAAGCGCAAATGCTACGAGTCCGCACGGAAATCAAAACAGTGGTGGTTATATGTGTTTTGGTTTTTATTGGACACAGATGTCCACAATTATTTCATAAATTATTAGCTTTCACAGCTACCAACTAATAAAAAACCTAAAAGATTGTTGGGTTTTAAAGTAAGTCTCATCGAAGAATAATCCAAAGGATTCCAAAAGAATTTTATCTCCCATAGTCCGAGCTCATCTGCCAATTCAAACCAAAATCATGTTCATAAAAGATGTAAAACATCGACAATCAGAAGATGCCAAAGATATTCAATATTAAAAATAGAAACATTTGAAAATAATGCCGTTAGAAGCTCTTGGATGTGTCAGGTATGCAATGTATGCCTTTGCATAGATTGTTTCGGTTCATATCACGATGAATTACAGTGTTAGGCGCGAGCGCTAAAAATTACTATAACTTTTTTTACGTCTTAAGTCTTATTATTGTTTTTATTTTATTCTATTCTAATTCTTTCATATTTGTTATTTCTGTTCCTATCAGTATTTTCTACTTCATTGATCATGCCTCAATTCAACAGATTTCATAGCCTAAGGAAAAAGAAGTTTAGGTACCTTAATCATTCGCATTTTTTACTTGATTGTAAACGCCTAAAAATTAATCTTAATTTCATTACAATTAAGACTAACCTTCCTTATTCCAATAAAGTTAATTGCATTCTTCACAAGACTAAGTTTGCTTTCCTTAGAGCAGCGATCCTCAACCTATGGGGCGCGCCCCCCTAGGGAGGGCTCGAGCACACTAGAAGGGGGGCGCGAGAATATCCAAGAGAATATATTATTTTTTAAAAAATTGATTAACTGGATGAGTGAGCACAAAACTTGGAAAACAGAATACATTTCGAAGCATTTAATAACTTATTTAAGTAAAACAATTTATTAGATCAAAACTTAAGGTGGAGAACCAAAGATGGCTTTGCTTTGAGGATTTTTCCTAATTTTCTGGTTGAGTCTGTGGGGCTGAAATTTTTTTTGTAACTTTCCCTTACACTTATCTCTAATACATAGCACGTATACTTTTAGTTGTAAAATAAAATTTCATTTATTTTATAGTACAATTTCAAAATTGTAGCTTCTGCGCCTAACGTTTCCCACAGGTTCCAAAGGTGAGCCATATATTGAAATCACTTTTTCATTTACTCAAATTATCTTTAGAAAAGACACTTTAAGTGTCTCGCTGGTAGGGACAAGTTTCCCGACTTTAAAAAAGATATTTGTTTTTAGAGTGTATAATTTTTTTTATATATCATTTGTTTATATATCATTTACACTAGAATAAATCAAGAATTACTGAGTTAATTCTTTCAAAAGGGTTAACTAACCATAACTAATAAGTAAGCGTTAAATAACCATACTAGAGTTAACTAACCTAACCTATAACTGGTATAAAAATACCCAAATTTATAAAAAAAATGCCAGAATCTACATAGCTACCACAAGAGTACCAAAAAAATACCTAAAACATTACTTTAAAATGCAAACAAAACAAAAAGCTTGAAACAAAATATCGCAAACTCTACTTAAGTGCAGGGAACGTCAAAATAATAAAAAATATTTTAAAATACCAAAGTTTCACATTTACTTAAAACTAAATCAATCAATTGGCATTTAATTAAATCATTCCTTTTTGAGAAATAATATACTACATATTGATTTATAATTAACTCTTTTATAGATTTCACATTTGTTTCCGAAGATGGCCTACGAGTCCCCAAGGTGGCACCGGTGTCCGGCCACTTTGGGAACATGCATATGGTCACCATTTATACGACTTAAAACTATTGATCTGATATATTAATTCGAATTAAAGTAATGTGGTTAAAGAAAAAGAAATAAACTTTCAGAAAACATATCATAACTTAAGGGGACACTTCACGATGAAAAACCCAAAAATCGACCAAATTATACGTTTTTCAATTTTTGTTTTAAAAAATAATAGTTATATCTAGCTACAATTTAAAAACATTTTTTTCAATTTCAGTCATTTTTTGCAAAGTTATAAGCATTTCAAGATTTGTAAACAAGGTGCCACGCCCACTCGAATGGCCGTCAAACATGTAAACAGCATCTTTCCACTCCATTTCTCAAGTTTCGGTTCTATTTTTCGATTTCTGGTTGATAGGCCTCATAATTATTAAAAAAGCTAAATTTATGATAAATTTAATTGGCAACATATAGAATTACTTTAACTTCTACTTTATGTTTGATATTTCAACGAGTGATAGTTATTTTCGTTTCATCGTCTTTTTGTTCGCTTCTAAAACATAAAACAACAGTTCTTTTCAGAACTATTATTTTATTACGTTATTGGTTTTATTATTAGTCTTTTTGTTTCTGTTTTCTTTTATTGATAATTTTTAAGAATGCATAGCGCATGCTCCCGTTGGAGAAAGCCTAAGAGAAGTCAAACTAGAAAAGACAAAGCAAGAAGTGCAGCAATGAAAGCTACTTCTGCACCTGCCCCAGTGTCTAATTGTGATGTTTCCAATGCTGCTGTTTCTAATATTTCCAACACTGATGTTTCTTATATTGATATTTCCAACGCTGATGTTTCTTAAGCTGATGATTCTAATGTGGATGTAAACCTTGATGTGTCTGTTTCTGAAAATTCTGTTGTACCTGATAAGAGTGTTACTAATATGGATAGTAACAGCATCACCACTAGTGTTACAAATGATTACATTATCATGAGTAAATCAACCTTTGCACCATAGTTCCGTAATTTGTCTTGTGATAAGTGTGGAGCAGGATTTCTGGATGTTCGTGCTCTAGATACCTTTGGATATGCTGTAAAGTTGGAAGTGTTTTGTACGTTGTGTTTGAAAAGTTTTGGTTCAACTTTTTCGAGTCCGCGCCAACCATGCACCAAAAAATTTGATGTCAACAGACAGATTGTGAACTCATTCCTTTCTTTTGGCAAAGGGCATTCAGCCATGGAAACATTTTCCATGCACATGGAATCACACGACAATGAATTCTTCCACTTTCTCAACATGTTTTAACCAATTGAGTGAAGAAAATGAAAATTTGAAAAAGAATGTTTGGAAACTGTCCTATGAAACAGTGCGAAAGGCATATATGAGTTTAGAAAATGATTCAAGTAGCACAGTTACAGATATTACAGTCTCTTTTGGAGGCAGAAGCGTGGACACACCTCTCATTATGGAATTGGTATTGTAATTGACTCTTTGACGAATTTAGTATTAGACTATGAGATTTTGTCGAAATTTTGCCCAGAATGCATCAATGCAGCACGAGACTTGAACGAAACGAGCCCAGAATTTTTTATTTGGCATGAGGGCCATAAATCGATGTGCCAAAGAAATTTCGACGGACCATCTGGAAACATGGAGGTTGCCGCTGCAGTGGCCATGTGGAAGCGATCAACTGAATTCTGTGGAATGCGTTACTCTACAATTTTAAGTGACGGTGATTCTAAAACATTTACTACCCTAAATCAACTTAAAATATATATCGATGACTATGTAATTCAAAAAGAAGAGTGCCTCAACCATGTTTCCAAAAGATTAGGAACTGGTTTGAGGAACAAAGTGAAGGAATGGAGGGTCAAAGGGGTGACTCTCGGTGGACGAAAGAAGGGTAGCTTAACTGAGCAAACTATCATGAAGCTACAAAACTATTATCGCAAAGCGATAAAGGATAACATTCCGAATGTTGATTCGATGAAGTCTGCTGTATTTGCTTCGCTTTATCACTGTATGTCCAGTGATAAAAAGCCGCAGCGTACTAGATGCCCCAAGGGCGAAAGTTCATGGTGTTTCTACCAAAGGGCTCTAGCCAACACCTCCTAGAAGAAGGAAAGCCTCAGCACGGATAAATTTAGTAGTCCGATATGACGAAGTTAACTGCGCAGTTGATGAAAAATAAGAAAGATGTCGTTACGTTCGGGGTACTAAGCTGCGCAGTGGTTGAAAATGCGAAATATGTCATTACGTTTGGACTACTAAAGGATATTTATGGTAACCCGTGCTGAGGCCTACTCTTTCTAGGAGGTGCTGCACTAGCTCGAGGTGAAACGCCTCAAAGCCATGAGCTGATGAAAACGAAATTGTCTGAAGTTGTTGTAGAAAATATCCTCCCGGTATATCAGCGACATGCTTCAAATGAGCTTATGCAGCGCTGTATATCGGGAAAAACACAAAACGCCAATGAGAGCCTCCATTCCGTGATATGGAATAAGTGTCCCAAGATCTCTTCATTTCTAAAAAAAGACTTGATTATGCCGTATCATTAGCAGTTAGTGAATAAAACTTTGGGTGTGAAAGGACTTTAGCTCTACGTAAAGGCGATGTAAATCCTGCGTCTTTGACCAATGCAAAGATCCGGGATAGTAGACGCAGCTATCAAATGAAGAGAAAATCTTCAGATAGTTATAAAAAGTTATGTAACAACAAAAAATATAAACAAAAACAAATAAAAAATTTAAACAGTACATATGCATTTGGCGCTTTTAAATCTTATATGCAAAAAGATTAAAAAAAGGTGTATGAACTTTTGTCAACATTACATCTTGTGATAATTTTTTTTTTTTTTTTTTACAAAAAAACATTAAATTCAATCTAATTTTTATTTATATTGTTTAAAACAGTTCATATTTTCTTATGCTTATTTTATATTTCACATATATTATGAAATAAATTTTTCTATATGTGTTTTTATTGTTAAACTGTTTTACTCATTGTTGTTTTTTACGATAATATTCAAACTTCCAAATGTTCCTTGTGCATGAGTTTTGAGTAAATCTTTTTTTTTTCTTGATATAAATGATTAGTATAATGTTCTGAAGTGTCCCCTTAAAGTTCTAAGAATTTAAACACATATAAATTACAATATCTTCTTACCCGGAAATTAGAACGACAACTGCAAAAAATGAAATCACTTCATACAATGGAGGAAATCTCTTCCAATTCAGCCACGTGCACTTCAGATACAAGATTTACAATGCAACAGGGCCATTTTGTGATTCAAAATAAAATTAATTCTTCTTTTGGGGGTAGGCTACGTTAGGAGCACTGGCCACCTTTGCCTCACCCACCTTACTTAATCAAAGCATACTAATTTAACAGCAAATTTAATAATTATTAATGACTGTCTTGCAGAGCAAAGTTTTTCGAGGTAAGGCTTAATATTAGAAATAGCCACTCTCAGTTCTGTTTCTATATTTAGCCGAGAACTATATATTGTCTTCCTAGAAGCCACCGCAGAAAATCCAGATTCACAAAGGTCGGATGTTGAAAATGGTAATATAATGCGAAATGCCCTGTTTTTATATAGAAAAATCATCCTCTACCCCTGCCCAAAATTCAAATAGTGATTTATAACTAAATTGTCTTTTGGTTTCGCCACTTGTCGGGAACTCTATGGAATTGAATGTAGAGTTTAGTGGCACAAAGTCCAAAAGAGGACATGCTGAGCCAAACGATACGGTAAAATAGTTAAAAGGCAAAGTACATTCACCACTTTATTTGTCGTACAATTATAACTAATAAAATGGTATAAGTTTGTAAATAGAATCAGATAAAAGGGATGAATAAAATCACATAAAAGGGAAGGGATGAAATCAGATAAACAGTTATGAATACGATATAAAATACACGAAGTAAGTAAAATAAATTGTTTGCTAAAGTGAATAAAATTGCAGATGCATTAAAACATTTATATACAGTTAAAAATACCAACTGCACGTAAATATGCAAAAATGTTAGGATGATGAATATCATCTAACAAATCCTGCATGCGTAAAATAGAACTCCCCAAAAACGTAATACGAAGTTGGTTGAAACATGGGCATATTATTAAAATGTGATGAATCGAAAGAGTAACGTTACAGGTACTGCATAGAGGAGGAGGCTCTCCAAACAGTAAGTGGAGGTGCGTTAACCGGGTATGACCAATTCGGAGACGTGTAAGCTTTACATCAGCACTACGCAAGGGCAGTACTGGAAAATGGCCTAAATCGGTTTTAATGCTATGCAATTTATTAAAAACTTTGAGATCCCACTGTTGTTGCCACAATGATGTCACAAATTTCCGAATATGCAGTTTTACATCAGAGAAAGGTATGGACAATGGTAAAGTAGATGTGGCAGATCGTGCAGCTGAGTCGGCTAGGTCATTCCCTGGAATACCAGCATGACTCGGTACCCAGCAAAATAAAATCTCAAATCCCTTCTTCTGAAGCGTGGTTAACAAATGAATAATGAAGCATAAAACTGGATGAGTATCACAGTGAGACTTTTCTAATTGGCTCAAAACACTCATACTATCGGAGTATATAAAATACTTCCGATTAGAACGAGTAGAAATTAGTCGTAATGCTAATAAAATAGCAACAGCTTCAGCAGTATAAACGGAGCAAATTTCAGGAATTTGGTAGCTGTACGTGACGTCAGCAATGATGACACCACAGCCAACATATCCAGGAGATTTTGAGCCATCAGTATAAATCGGAACATAATGAGAAAACTGATGACGATGAGAAACGAAAAGTTGCTGAAATATGGTTGGTGATACAAGTGATTTTTTAGATACATCAAATAGAGAGTAAAAATGATATGGTGAAGCAGTCCAGGGAGAAATAAGTAGGTGGTCTACCGATTGTGATGGTGAATCTAAAATAGCAAACGTTTGAATGTGTGATCGCATACGAGCTATAAAAGGGCGAACATAAGAAGGTCTAGCATCATATAGGCGCATTAAACTTATAGGAGTAAACTCACGCTGTAAGGGGTGTGAGGCTGAAGACATGATACGGTAGTAGTGCATCAAGGACAATTGCATTCTGCGTAGATCCAGTGGCAGTTGATGACAAACAGTATACAAGCTTTTAACGGGTGAAGTGCGAAATGCACCACTACAGATGCGTAATGCAGTGTGATGTACCGTATCAAGGCGTTTTAGTTGCGAAGCAGAAGCAGTACCATAAACTGTGCTTGCATAGTCAATGCGCGACAGTATAAGTGCTTGGTAAATTCGCAATAGCGCTATGCGGTCAGCACCCCAAAACGTGTTAGAAAGCACGCGTAACATATTCAGGGATCTCTCGCATCTTTTCCGCAATTGTTTTATGTGAGGCAGAAAAGTAAGCTTATGATCAAAAATAACTCCAAGAAACTTTGTTTGAATTACGATTGGTATAGCAATGTTATGAACATGAATAACAGGATCATTGCGAAGCCGCCGTTGCCGACAAAAATGTACACATGCGCTTTTGGAAGGTGATAGGGTATGACCATTCTCATGACACCATTTTACAATTTTATTGACAGCAAGTTGCAGTTGACGCTCGATTACTCTCATGTCTGATCCTGAGCATGAGACGTTGAGGTCGTCAACATAAAGTGAGCCAAAAACTGTAGGAGGTAGAATGTTTAAAATGGAAGAAACATGAACTATAAAAAGTGTAACACTCAGAACACAACCTTGTGGAACACCTTTAGATTGAATGAAGAGATCAGAAAGTGTATGACCCAGTTTGACATGAAAATATCTCTGACTCAAAAAGTTTTGTATAAACATAGGTAGGTGGCCACGGAGGCCCATATCAAACAATGCCTTTAGAATGCCGTATCTCCATGTCCGATCGTAAGCCTTCTCAATATCGAAGAAGATAGAGATAAAATGGTTACGTCGGACAAGAGCATTACGAATACGCGATTCTAAAGCAACAATGTTATCCATAGTCGACCTGCCCTTTCGAAAACCACTTTGAAAGTCGGGGATGAGTTTTTTCTTCTCTAGAAAATAAACTAAGCGTGAGTTGACCATACGTTCGAATACCTTGCTGAAGCAGCTAGTCAGAGCTATTGGGCGGTAGTTTATTGGTTCCGTCGGATCCTTACCTGGCTTTAAAATTGGTATCACAAGAGCCAGCCGCCAACTAGATGGGTATATCTGCTCCGTCCATAATCTGTTAAAAAGTAACAGGATATTCTGCAAAGATGCAGAAGTCAAATGACGAAGCATGTGATATGATACACCATCAAAGCCGGGGCTCGTATTGGGTGCTTTTGACAGCGCTCGCTGCAATTCATTAAAAGTGAACTTGCAATTGTACTGAAACAGCGTCTGGGCTTCAACTCTATGCTTGTGAGCTTGGAAAGCTGAGCTGTAACTGTCAATGCTAGATACAGCAGCAAACGTTTCACCCAAGATGTTACTCACATCTACTGGGTCAGAGTGCGTGATACCGTTTATATCAAATACCGGAAGATGGAATTCACGGTAGATACCATTCGCTCTCCTGACCCTCGACCAGACTTGTCTGGGAGATGTTGTAGATGTGATGGATGAAACATAGCGTGACCAAGATTCTCTCTGGCTTTGGCGCCGAATCCTGCGTGCAATCGCTTTAGCTCGTTTGAAATCGAGAAGATGGTCTGTTGTAGGATACCGACGGAAGATGTTCCATAGCCTCTGCTTCTCTTTGTGAGCTGCGGAGCATTCAGCTGTCCACCATGGCTTTCGATGACGAGGACGAGAAGTTGATGTTTGTGGTATGCTACTTTGTGCAGCATTGATGATCACAGAAGTCACCGTTTCAACAGCAGCTTCAAGATTTTCATCTGATACCATATCTTCCGTAATGTCAGCAAGATGTGAGAAAAGCCTCCAATCAGCACGATGGTAAATAAATGTAGAGGGTCTTGTAGTGATAGAAGCAGTAGATGTATATGAAACAATGATTGGAAAATGATCGCTATTATGAAGATCATTATCAACCGAAAATTCTGAAAAGGGTAAAAGCGCAGGTGAACATAAAGCAAGATCAATGCAGTGAAAACTTCGTGTAGGTTCATGAAAATAAGTATCTTCACCTTGATTCAGTAAGCAGAGATTATGATCAAGGATGAGAGTTTCAACTTGATGCCCTCGGGCATTTGTGTCGGAACTACCCCATAAATCACTGTGGCCATTAAAATCTCCAAGCAAAATAAAAGGCGTCGGTAACTGATGAATTAATGAGTTTAAATCATATTGTGAAACAGAAGCATGTGGAGGTATGTAAATGGAACAGACTGTAATGATAATGTTTAGATGAACCTTAACTGCAATAGCCTGTAATGACGTTGACAATAAAAGGCGAGTTGATGGAATACTTGTTGATGTTAAAATAGCGACACCACCATTAGGTCTGCTACCTTCGTCATGATCGTTTCGGTAACAAATATAGCTACGTACATTAAAATTATCAGACGATGTTAAATGAGTTTCTTGGATTGCAAAACATGATGGGTGATATTTAAAAATTAAATCTCGTCAGATGTCAGAGATTTTGTTTCGCACACTGCGACAATTCCAAGATATAATGGAATTTGCCATTACCTTTTGGATTTAAAATTTGATTTAGACGCAACATCCATCGGTGGGTCGTCGAAAATCGATTCGTCATCCGATGGATGTAGTGTTATTTCTGTATCCATCTTTTGCAAGATATCTGAAGTGGACCTTTTAATGATTTTTATAAATTTTGGGTCTTTATTCTTTTTAGGAATACCTGGCTTTTCACTAGGTGGCAACTTTACATTCGGGCGCTGCCTTAAGGCAGGACGAGGCTTTTCTGGGGATTTCAATCGAGATGTTTTTGGAGGTGGAGATTTGGATACAGATCTGCGAGATGGTCCAGTGAAATTAAATTGTGTTTTTTGTTTTGTTTGCTGCGAGGTAAATGATGTTGAGGCATCTGTTTGCGTACTGACTGAACAATATGAAATCTTTGCTGCCATGGAATAGGACATACCCGGACGAGGAGTGCGGGCAGTAACTATCCGGCGAGCTTCTTGAAACGTTAGATTTTGTGAGACGTTAACAGATTGTATTTCTTTCTCCTGCGACCATCTTGGACAATTTCTTGAGTAAGCCGCATGATCACCCTTGCAGTTAATGCAATGGGGCGGTAACTCACAGGAAGTATCAGAGTGGCCGGGAGAAGAGCAGCGAGCGCAAACAGATGTACCTCGACAGGATGCTTTTGAATGTCCAAACCTTTGGCACTGAAAGCATCTCAAAGGATTTGGAACATAGGGTCGGACAGGACAGTTAAACCATGCAATTTTAACATCAGATGGTAACGTTGGAGTGTCAAACGTGAGGATAAGATGTTTCGTGGGTATGAGATACTCATCCCTGCGAATCCTTATCCTACGGACCTCTACAACATGCTGATCTTGCAGACTTTCTCTTATCATGGCTTCTTCATCGTGCAGAAGTTCAAATTCTGATATAACACCCCGAGAAGTGTTAAGTGATTTATGCGGAGTAATAGTTACGTCGAAGGAACATATTTTTGTGCAAGTGTTTAGTGTGATTGCTTGCCTTTCAAAAGTGACCTGAATTAACAGATCACCTGAACGCAGCTTCTTTATCATGGCTACTTCTCCCAACACTGAAAGAAGTGCTTTGTGTATCAGAATAGGCGATATCTTACTGAAAGATGAATTTGGTACCGAAGGATTGTTTAATGTCATCATGAAATAACGAGCATAAGCATACGGTGAAGGGGTTGTTCCGCTGTTTTTGTTTTGGTGTGCGGAACTGAACACCTGGTTATTTTCAGCCATAGAAAAATAAACAAATTTCTGCTACCAGCGGCACCACCCACCACGGAGTCCTACTAAGGGGATGCAAGTAACAATAATTTGCCACTTAACACCAATGCTAACCAACAGCTATACGTCCGCGAGTCACCCCTGAAGCAGCCTCCACCCTTAACGAGGTGCCCAGTAAGTGACCCCGGACTTGACCCTAGCCAACAGATGACGTTCGTGGCAAGCCGGTTGATGCATACAGGCCAATATGCACCTCCCGTTTACCTGAAGCACGGGCCAAAGCAATGTATTGGGGTACCAGGATGCCCCTCAACTGCCAGGATCCCCTTTTCCAGGGACACGGGTCTCCACGCACGGCAAACACGTGGGTGGTGTCTTCCCATCTATGTCCAACACAACAGAGTGGTAATCAAACACAGATGACAAGCCCTCACCAGTAAATTTGGCAACCACGACAAGGGGGAAGAGAAAGGGGAAAGCAGGAGTAAAGGGAGAGGAAAATGAAGGGAGGACAGATCACTAGGGTACCCCGGGGCGTGACTCCCTGTGTTTACCTAAAGAAGGTAAACCCCCTCAGGGGCGGGAACTCTATGGATTTTTCTTCCTCATCAATTGAGAGTCCTTCGGGAGTCTAACGAAGTGAATCTCTAGCCCACTCGGAACTTGCTATCAGTTTATCGTCAGTAAGAAAATACATTTTAAAATTCTTTACCAGGATGGCTAAATGATTTTCAATGGTTACAAAAACAACTTTTACATTTTCTTCTTCAGCCTTATAAGTTTTAGTACAATCATCCACATTCGCAAACATTGTTACGTTTTTATGCTTTAAATTTCTGCCTCACAATTCCAACTTTCTACAAAAAACATTAACTTTATCACCCGTATCCAACATATGTGTATTTGCTCCATGGAATTGAAGATTCGAGTTATTTAATTTCTCAAATATTACGACCAAGTAGCTCAATTTCATCACAAATAACCAATCACGAAAATTCTCGGCTTCCGGTTCATCTTCTTCTAGGAAAATGGCGATTTCTTCCCTTAAACACGTTGCAAAAATTTCTCACGTGATAAACATCTTGTTTCGCAATTAAATAGTAATGCTGAATGTACTGAACCCATATCTTTACAAAGTGCGGAAAAGATTCTTGATCTCAGCGGTCTCATTTTTATATAATTTACTACGGTTACAACCGTAGTTAACACATTATTCAAACCAGAACTCATTTCTTTCGAAGCCAAAGCTTCTCTGTGGATATGGATCATTTTGTTTTACAAGTGAGTGTATGCTTTGAAATCTTCCGGACCTTAACGAGCACCATCGGTGCATATTCCGACGTAATTTTTGCACTCTATGTTTGCCTCATTCATAAAATCCTTAAAATAGCAAATAATGCGAGCGCTGTTGTTTTGAGTTCTTTTGATTTGAACTTAGAGAAAAGCTGACACTATACATCTTCAGCTATATCTCCAATTCGACGAGCAACAGTATCATTTGAAAGAGATATAAACTGCAAATGTTTTGAAAAATTATCTCCAAACGTAGTTTTTTCAATCTCAATTGCCGCTGACTTTTACTTAACTTTTGTTTTGGCAGTTAGTTAAAAAGAATTTAAAGATAGAATCCAAAATACTCAATATACATTATTGTTGTATACATTTTACTTTAGGTGGGGGGCGTGATGAAAAATATGATTCAAAACTGGGTCGCGAACTGAATGGTTGAGAAACGCTGCCTTAGAGCCGTCATTAATGAAACCAGGAATAAACTATCCAGTATTGAACGCGAATTGTACCATTTACACATCAGTGTGCCTAATCTAAATTCAAATTTTGACGCAACAGAAAAATCGTCTTGGAATAGGGTATCCAAAATCTCTTTAAAACATAGTTCAAACCTGAATAACAAGTTGAATAAACTCATCAATGTTAATGATAAAAAACATGACATTAGTTTGCCTGTTGTTAATCAAAATTCTGTAGTTAATCTCTCAAATACCACTCTTACTGACGCTCAAATTAATGCTTTAAAACTTAACAATAATTTTGCTATTTCAACTCTACCTTCATTACCTAAACTTATTGCTCCTATGGAAAGATCTTATGGGAAGCGCGGCTCAGTCACAGCCACGGGATGTGGGGCTACTTGGCACCCTTGAGGCACCAGCAGGGACAGCTACGCCAGAACTGTACGGACCTCCTGGGAGCCCTTTAGTACCCAGCATGGTTAGGGATAGTGACTTTACCATAAATTTTAGAGACAAGTCAGACCAAGAAAAAGAGGTCATCTTTAAGCCCACGGAAGACCTGCCTACGATTGGACAGGGATTGGAAAACATTAAATATGATTCCTCTCAGATGGAGATAGACGAAAAATTAAAGCAGATGTTTGATTGTCTATTTGCTACGTTAAAGTACTTATAGATCAGGTTACAAAATGCGGAGATGAGATAGTCAAACTAGGCAACTACAAAACCAGATTTGAAGAACTCAACGACCAAGCCCTCGAGAACGGATCATTTAAGCCCTCACGTAGTGTTAAGGCTAGTCGCGAAGGTCAAAACACACCAGAGAATTTAAGTTCAAAGCTAGATAATTTTATCCCCGGTAAAACAAAAAAATCCTAACTTACCGATTAAAATACAAACATCTCAAATTCCCCTAACTAATAAGTTTAACTTACTTGTCGAGGATAAAATTGAGGAAGTAGATAGCTCGGTAGAAATGAAGGAAAATACTGTAGACACTCCATTTCAAAACCAAACAAAAAAGAGGAAAGCTTATCCTACAAAAAACTTAAATAAAAGAATTGCAACTGCTGATGAGCCCATTGATAGCATATCAGAAACTATGGAAACGCATGAAGAAAATGTTTTTAATGAACATGAATTTAAAACTGTCGGAAACCACCCCCTATAATTATAAAAAATAGTGGAGAGTTTGATTATAAAAAATTCAGTGAATATACTAAAGAGCAAGGAATAACAGACTTTCTCGCAAAAGAGTCTTATGGAAATTATTACATAAAGCCATTCAATGATAATGTGCACAGACAAATATTACTTTATCTAAAAGATAATAACATTGGATTCTATACCTATCTCCTCCCGTCAGAAAGGAACCTCCGGGTTGTTTTAAGAGGAATTCCAATCGAACTAAGCGATGAATGGGTACATAACTGCATAAAGTCTGAATTCCCTATGATCGTCAGTATTAAGAGAATGATAAAAAGGACAAATGGGGAAATCATAAAACTCCCATTGATTTTACTCACCCTAAAAAGAGAGCAACATTTCAAAGAAATTTATAATGTTCACCATCTAGACAGTTTAAAAATCAAAGTGGGAAATTACAAAAACAAATCTGGCGCTGTGGCGCAATGCCATAGATGCCAAAACTTTTTCCACTCAGCTACTTCATGCCACCTCCCACCACGTTGTGTGAAGTGCGGCCAAGAACACTTAACAAGTGAATGCAAAAAATTAAAAGAAGATCCCCCAAATGTTGCAACTGCGGAGACAATCACCCTGCTAGTTACGGAGGCTGCCCAAAACTTCCTGCGGCACCGCTCTCTAAAAAACAACAACCTCATAAAAGTGCTAATAGAGTTTATGAAAATAAAACATACGCTCAAGCCTTGATAAACAGCGAAGCCCAAGAACTGAAAACAGCCATAAATGAAGCCAAGAAAGTCTTTAAAGACCTCAGCGGACTTGTAGGAATAGTTTATGCTGCTAACAGACTACCGGCATTAAATGAAGCCGTAAATAAAATAAATGACGAAACTAATACTGTTAATTATAGATAAACAACATAACCGGAGAAAACCACTCCAAATCATGCTGAGGAACGCAGCCAATCTCAGTACCAAATTTATTGAATTTACTAACTTCTTATTTGATAATGATGTGGACATTGCCTTAATCACGGAGATTCATGCTAATGCTAGCAATAAATTTAAAGTAGTAAACTACAATACCTATAAGACGGATAGAAAAAACTTCAGAGGCGGCGGAACAGCCATTTTTGTTAAAAAATCACTCAGTTCAGTACTATATAGCTCATGCAGCGAGAATGGAACATCTATACTCTTGTATCTAAGTAATACCAATCGTATTAAACTTACAAGCCTCTACAATAGACCAAATAACATTATTAGCAAAGAAATCTTGGACAAATTAATAGACCCAAATTACAACTGCATCATCGGTGGTGATTTCAACGCCAAAAACACAATATGGGGTGCTAGAGTTAATAATCAGAATGGCACTAAGCTCCATCATCTTATTAAAAACAAAGACGTAACAGTTATCACTCCCATGGCACCTACATATTTTCCCTACACTACCCTGAGGAACACCCTCTTCTTGAGTGTAAATGTCTGAAAATATAGGATTTAAAAACACTTGAAAAGTTCTTTCTGCTAAAAAGTTTTTAATAAAATAAAATAGATTCCCTGTTATATTATAATCTAGAAGATCTCGCAGAATACCATAGAGCCATGTTCGGTCGTATGCCTTTTCGATATCAAAAATTACTGCTACTGGATGCTGTCTTTTCAAGAACGCTTCTCTTATCTCAGTTTCTAGAAGTATGGCATCATCAGTAGTAGAACTGCATTTTCTAAAACCAGTCTGTTTGTGAGATAAAATATTTCGAGATTCTAGTAAATAGGTTAGTCTAGCATTTAAAATCCGTTCTAACAGTTTGCATAAACAGCTAGTTAGCGCTATGGGCCGATAGTTATTAGGATTTTTGTGGTCTTTTCCTGATTTGGGGACAGCTATTACGTATGATTTGCGCCTGTTAGAGGGAAATTTTCTCTCTATCTAAATTCTATTCAATATAAATTTATTGAAAAAATTTAAAATTATTAGTAGATATGTATCTGAAAGGTGCTTAAACATGTTACTGTGTATACTATCAGGGCCAGGAGAAGTGGGTTTACAACGTTTAATTGCCGTTTTAAGTTCTATTAAAGTAATTTTTGAATTATAATCATCGATTGGTTCGGATGGACATTTATGTATTGTTTTTTCAGTTATTGCTTTATATCTTTGAAAGGAGGTTGAATAATTTGTGTTGCTGGAATTCTGAAAGAAGCTTTCAGCAAGAGTGTTAACTATTTCTTTTTTATCAGTTATTTTGCGGTTATTTAGTTCAAGATGAGTTACAGGTGAAGTTGCATAATGGCCAGATATTGTTTTAATCTTTTTCCAAACTTCTTTAGATGTAGTATTACTGTTTATTCCACTGACGTATTCAATCCAAGATTTCTTTTGGCTTTGTCTTCGAGTTTTTCTTGCTATTGCTCGGGCCCGTTTGAATGCTATTAAGTTTTCTTGCGTGGGACATCTACGGAATTTTCTCCAAGCCTATTTTTGAAATTTATGAGTTTGGTTACAGGCATAAGGTTAATTGGAGTCCCCATTCCCTTCTCTATTTGCATGTACGAATCAGTTGCGTTATCAGTGTTCATATCTTCAGATTGTTCTAGTTTACTGTTGGATAATTTGTTCCTATTTTTATTGAAACGATTTTGTTTACTTTTTGAAACAAATTTAGGTCTGTTTAATTGTGGCGTCTGGGTTAATTATTTGTGCAAAAAATTTACTAGCTGTGGAGTTAGTTTCAGATATTGATTTTTTTCAGTATTGTTTTGTGAAGATGTTGATTGAGGGGAAACAGATTTTACAGATTTATGTATTTGATGAGACGGTATGATTTTTGAGGCAGAGGTTGTTTGCTGAGATGTTTGTACTTCTGCTTCGATTACGTTACATTGTATGCCGATGGATTAAACCCATCCTTATCATCAGTTAAAGTGATTATCGCAATACTTGTCTTCTTTTCTAATCCTTTAAGAATATCTATCTAGAATCTTAAGAAAGATCTATCTTGTCCAAACCCATCCTTATTGACGAGATCGACCTAGGCTTGAGGTCATATTCGAACGCCGCTGGTCCGGACGGTTCGACTCTGCAACAAATACGCAGAATTTTCCATCACGAGACCACAGTGCTGACGTGAAATATCCTCAGTGGTAGACGGATCATATGTTAGAGTCCCCTGGCCGTTAGGCTAACCGTGGGAGGTTCTTGTGGTCTTCCTCTCCATGTAACGCAAATGCGGGTAAGCTCCATCAGAAAGTCGTCCACGAAGTCAAATTTCTTCCATTACTCGATCCAGGAGCTCTCTTGTCTTCTGGATTGGGTTCAAAATTACAAGGCTAAGGAGTTGGTCATTAGTAGTCGTAAACTCATAAAACTGTGTCGGCTGTTCAACGACGGTTATAAAATAAAATTTAAAAAATCTCATTACCGGTCAGCTCTTTGTGAGTTGCACACATTTTCATGTCTGAGAAAAATAAGTGATTGGTATTATAAACTGTTATAAATATGTAAACCTATTAATGCATAAATAAATGTGTATTATGTGGTAAGCATCTTTCATTGATTCCTGACACTCGACAGTGGTGACCGACGTTAACATGCTACCTTCTGAAAACCATTAACGGACTGATGAAAATTCCTTAATGTCGTCTGGAAATGCCCAAAAAATCTCAATAAGTTGCTTACCTTCGTTTGGAATTAAAATTTATTCAAATATATCCAATCTATAGCTGGAAAAAGATTCATTCAGGTATGGAAAAGATCCCGTGTGGCCCAAATGGTATACTAATCTTATACAAGGTATCTGCTTCATTTTAGATTTTCAAATTCATGACTAATTCCAAGAACTTTTCCTGACTTAACGAGGTTACTATTTTCTCCCGACAAAAACAGATCAATAAATTTAAAAAGCATTATAATAACGTTAATTGAAATGATAGGTATAACCAAAACACTTATACTCCGCATCTTCTTATTTATAGATTTTAAATTTAAAAAATACAGGAAAAAAAAAACAGTTGAAAGAATAAAATAGCTGAAAAAAATACAATAGTAAATAATTTTTTTCTTTTTTTTTTTTCTCTCTGCAGAATTATAATCTAAAGATACTTTTCTTGTTCATCGGAAAGGAAATAAATGCTCCTGATTTTTCTGTTCTCATTTTGGAATAAAAAAAATTCGCCAATGACTGGCTTCCTTAGATAAAATAAAAAATAATAATAAAAATTCTGAAATCACAGAAGTTTAAAACATAAATCACTCTAGAAATGATGTTTTTTTCTTTCATTTTTTGAAAGAACACCATAATTTTTAAAGAACATGATAAAAACATTTTATATTTTAATGAAACATGACTGAGAGTAGGGATTTTGTTACAAATTCAGATATTCGGAACACCGTGAAATTAGGGGGAGGGGTAAAATCCATTTTGAAAATTCGGTAACCTACTTCCATGATTTTTCGGTGACCTAAATCCATGACTTTCCATGATTTTTTTTTAAAAAATAGTTAAAATAATGACATTTCATGGCACATTTTGTTCAATATCGAAATTCATGACATGATTTTTCAAGACTTTCCAGGTGCGCGGATACCCTGCTTATACCACTAATCTTATTGTTTGCTGAATTTTATATGCAGAACATTAAATTTCATTTTAACAGTGCATTAATATCCTCGTAAATTAAATTTTAAATTGTAAACATGGCCACATTTCATGGTAGAATGCCTACCTTTTCTAAAAAAAACATTAAACTATTTTTTGCTCAACTATATGCTGCATTTACGTTAAATAAAAATAACGATGAGGCCACCAAATATAATTATCTTGATAATATATTAGATTCAGAAATTCTTTCCTCTGTTAGTGACTTAATTTTTAGTATACCAACAGATTCGCCATTCACACAATTAAAGCAAACTTCTCACCATTTTAGAGCCTTCTGCTGCCCAATATACTAAGGCTATTTTACGCGATCTCACTTTAGGAGATCAGAAACCTAGTGTCTTGCTCAGACGCATGCGAGAACTTGCTCAATGAATAACTTTAAAATATGAAGGATAAAGGAATACATCACTCATGAGCTGCAATAGCGTCACAACTCAAAAAATCAAGTTTTGAGAAAAGTGGGTTTAACGTTTTCATTGCTAAGCAAAAATGCATAAGAAATGCTTTAGTTTGCTTAAACGAAGATTACCTTCAACTTCAATTATGAGTTGTGCTAGTATTGCTGCTGAAAGAATGTTTATTTTCATATTTACACCTGTTCTTAATTCAAAACACGTGTTTTCTGAGTTGAGACACTATTGCAGCCCTTGACCGAAAAAATAAATACAACGTTTATCTAAGTTGCAATCTCACACATGTAAACGTTTAATACTATAAACAATATTTTTTATGTTAGAAATTGTTTATAACTTTTGCACTACAGTTCTATTTACTTGGTTTTATTCGATATTATTGTTAAAAAAAAATACATTAAAAAATGTACCTCACTTGTCTAAATAAAAAATAGCAGGCATGTAAATAAGTTAAAGTCAAAATTCTAACAAATTATGACTTCTAATTATTAAATAGCTTTTCTTAATCATTTACACTAGTTATTATTTAATCATATATATTTTTAATCATATAAATTATTCATTTCATTAAATACAGCGTTAAAGTATGCATTGGAAACAATGTCTCATTTGTCTAAATGGTAAAATTACTGCTTCTCCCTTTTTTCACCATCTCAATGAATTCAAGATGGCGGCAAACTTTAGGTATCCACATTGGACCTCAACCCCAACTTTTAAAACAATACCTCAATCTTTCTCCGAATTATTTCTGTAATGAGCTAGTGAATACAAGTCACTCTATTTCATCTTTTCATGACATTTTGTTAAGTTATGCTTGTAAGTAAATTTTTTTAAATTTCGTGATAAATGTATCTGTATTAACTGATAAAAGCGAATGGCAATTTCATATTTAGTATCTTTTTCGAAGAACAATTTGATTTCGGTAAATCAGATTTATTTATGATTGATTATAAAAGATTTTGGGAGGGAGTTCAAAAAGGAAGAAAAAAAAGCAGCTGGTTTCTGGAAAAGGCTAGCATTAGATACAGGTTGAGTCAATCACGTTAATCAATAACTTTACCTCACTTAACGTAAATGGACTTTATTCTTCATTGGGATTATTTTCAAAGCAAAATCAATGTTTTATATACTGTAATTAACTTTAACTGCCGAAAATAATATAGATTTATTGAAATTACATCAAAAAAGTAATTCTTTACGTAAATGATTTCTCTTCTATAATATGCTGTCAGAAGGTAGTTCGCTTCGCTTGCTGACGCCTAGCATTTGTTAAGAAATAAAGCGACTATATATTTAACCATTATATATCTTATTCAATAACAGTAGTACTAACGTTATAATCATAGAGATATCGACACAATTCATCTTAATGGTTAATACTTATTGACTTAACAATGGCAAATTTATTATTTCTGTTTTTTTAACAATTTAAAAGTATACATTGGAAAATTTTATTCTTTTTATAACAGAATTTTATAAATGTCGACGCGATGATCAATAAATTTTCAAAAGAAATTGAAATTATCAGACAAAGATTTCAGAATTTTAATATGCTTTTTAAAATTTTAAGCATGTGTCCTGGTTTTCAAAATAAATCACCGTCAAAGATATCTACAGTTTTGCATTATTTCTGCGTGATTTTATGTTACACAAATTTGATTTATTCAGTTTGTCTTAATTCAAATGAATTGATGTTCATTTGTGACGATTTTCAGTGTAAAAAAGAAGAGTTTTGTGGAGAATAGGCTTCTTCGGGACTTGATTTTCCTTATATTTGAACAAAAAAGCAATCGAAGATGCATTAATTAAGTTCGAAGCTCTAGATATAGTTAAGAAAAAACAACATACTAAACTTGTAAACATTTGTTGCATGTTTTGCTTCATCCTTAGTGCAACGACTCTTACCTCAACTGTTCATGCAGTTATTTCAGATAGAAATGTTACTGATGCGTGGTTTTCAGAATTGACAATGCGAAACCATGTAACAGTTACCTATCCAATAAAAACAGTTTTTGTAATTTTATACTTGTTATCCACTAAAGTTTTTATAAATATAGTTCTCGCATTAATCAAATTTTTTACATACCGTGGTGCATAGCAATAGCCATATATGGCAGTACTTTTACTTTCGTTACTTGCACCGCCGGTACAAGTAAAAAGTACGTACTTTTACTTGTACTTCGTTACTTTTTAAATTTAGTACTTCTTTCTTGTACTTTCGTTACTTTTTTAGGGAAAAAGCATAAGTATTTGTAACGGAAATGTCGAATGAAATCGTTACTTTTTTCTAAAACTCGGTAGGCTTTCTAAAAAAGGGAAAAAAATTAAATTTAAAAAAAAATGCTTATGTTTTTTTAATTTATAAAATTAATGTGCAATATATTTGCATTTACATCTAACTTCGTGTTTAAATACCTTGACCTTTTAAAATTTTCATTCCTGAAACGGAAAAGACGGCTCTTTTGATCTTTTTTTTTACTGCAACTATCACTGTGAGTGGAGTGTTCTCCAGAATTGTTTGTCCAGAACAGTCATTATTCATCTTCTAAAAATTGCCTGTGATAGAGGATGACATGAATAGCAAAGGTTTTGTATACCAGTGGTTTTCATCTCAAGAAAAAGTTTCAGATTGGTAAAAAGTGCGCTTTGAAATTCTGTAAACTAAGTATAATGAATGTTACGATTTTAAGAAAAATAATTCATCCAACCTTAACATGTGTGGAGGCTTTAATTATTCTGACATCCGTGAACAGGCTATTTTAATACCTGAATCTTATCTTGACACCAGAATCCTTATCTTTGTGACAATCTGTTGTGACTTATCTTTGTGACAATTTAGAAGAAGAGCTTCATAGTAACATTATGAAAACAAAAGTTTGTAAACCTTTAAACAAAGCTCTTTTAGATGGCGTGCGCGAAAGGTTTCGCGATGTGAAATCGCAGGACGATTTATTGTTTGCTGCAGGTCTGGTACCTTGCATCAAATTTAATTGGTTGGAAGAAAAAGCTAGGGAGGAGGCTACAAAAAAATTGGAAAGAATTGTCCAAGCTGAACACCTTGCTATAACTAATAACGTAACAGGAAAAAAAAACCATGGATTTTAAATTTTCTAAAGCTGAAAACATCATGCCAATCACCAGCGACAGAAGAATTTATGGCATACATGAGCTCAAATGTCGAAACGGAAAGCATATCAATTTTGAATCGAAATCCAATCGTAAAAAAATTATATGTGAAATATAATACTACAGTACCTTCTAGTGCTCCCTTGGAGCGCTTATTCAGTGTGGCTAAGCACGTTCTGAGAAATTCTCGCAGCAAACTCAGTGACACCACTTTCGAAATGCAATTATTTTGCAAAATGAATAAAAATATTAATTAGCAAGTTATTTTCATTAATTTTCGAGTTTTATACATTTATTTAATACATTTTAAATAAAAAATGTTTGATTTTGTTATTACGTTTTTCAATTGTCTTTTTGAACTCACTAATAAATAATACATTTTTGTTTTAGTACATTTTTTACTAAATACATTTTTTTACTAAAATTATGTTTATGCCCGACCTTGTCAAACAACGCCCAGTCAAATCTCTAAGAACTTCAGAACTATTTGTACTATTGAAAACTATTATAATTACAATTTTAACTCTTGAAAACTCGGTATTAACTCGTATGAAAGGTATTAACTTAGCCGCTGATACTAAAATTCGTTAAAAAATTTTAATTATTCCGTTAGGCAAAAATGTTCGGAAAATGATTTTCTCACATGACTTCAGCATTAGCCATTGTTACAAATAAAACTGTAGACTGTCCTGTTTCAACTTATACTGCACATTCAAATATTTTTTACTAGCTCAAAAAGACCACAAAGCTATCTGAAACCCCGTGTTTGCTTTGTTTATGTTTGTGCTTTTAAAATGCGTTTCTATAGAGTAAAACAATTTTAAATCAATGGTAATTTAAATAAATAAAAATAATAAACTAAAAATTAAAATCAATAGATAAAATTTCTTTTTCGTGCAAATCCATAAAAAGTTTGATATTAAAATTATATTTGATTTTAAAATATTATACGATTATATTATAATATTTTTCCGAATTTAAAAATAAACTAATGTCCATAACTTTCAAAATTAGAAATAATTAAATAAATAACAATTTTGCAATAACATTAAAGAACATCAGAATATTATTCAATAAAATTTTAGGTTACTTTGAATTTTCGATTTCCTAGAAATGTACTTTTAAATCGTTACTTTTTTGTTTAGTACTTGTACTTTTTACTCGTTACTTTTTAAAATAAGAACATTTTACTCGTTACTTTTTTTAAAAATACTTTTACTTTTGCTCGTTACTTTTTAAAAGTAACGTTGCCATATATGGCAATAGCTAACATGCTAAAAGATAGTACTTTTTCTTTAAAATCTCAATCTATTCATCAGTTTATTCACAAATATGAAACGATACATGAATTGGCAATCTAGTCAGAATCTGCTTTTACAACTACAGCTTTTCTTTTCAGTGTGACACATTTCACTGAACTTTTCCAGCTTTTCGCAAAAGCTTTAGGATTCTGGTCATTTGAAGATTTAAATTTTTACATGTCAATGTTTAATTTCTCGTTGCATTTTTACACGCTAGTGTTTTGTATTGCCTTTTTTGCAATGGTGTTTTCTGCTGCTCGGGTCGGTAGAGAGGATGAGTTCTTGCGAAATGAAGTGAGAAAAGTAGTTTATAATCCTCCCCACCAGTCATTACACCAACAAATGAACAAACAACTATCTTACTTCATGAAATCGAAAGTCAAAATCTTATTTACAACTTGGGGAATGTTTAAGTTAACCAGAAGTTTCGTTTTGGCATCGGTGGGTATTCTTTGTACCGACAATTTACTGGTTCTTCAAATGAGCACAAAAGAAGAAAAATTTAATTTTTCTTTCATTAAAAAAATTCATTTGATGAGCAGATGTGTTAAGAGAAAATAACTTCAAAACAAAAACTTCATGAAAACGAAACCCAACGAACGAACCTAATTTTCAGGTTTGAGTGAAAGTATTATTCGAAGTGGACAAAAATTTTTCAAAGACACACGATTCTACACCTTTACTGAAAACTTGTAAAACGCCACTATATTGTATTCCACTATAAGTTGAATACTAGTTTGTTAAACAATTTTCATACGGATTGCATTTTAAAAAATAATAACTAACAATTACAATAGTGGTATATAATTTCAATTATGTATACTCTTAAAAAACTTGTTGGTTTTGAACAAAATAATAAATATATAAAATTATTTACTTTTTGCTGTTTGAATTATCATTTGATCTTGCACCAATCTAATACCTTAAAAATAAACAATATATGAGAAATATAAGCAAAAACCTTTAATTTATGGGTGCATGAATGAAGTACAATAAAGCCGAAACACATGAACTTCATTTTTTTTCAAACAATAATGTTTGTAATATGTATCCGTTCCCCGAAATTATTGAAGCGTTTATATTGATCTAGCTTTAATCGAAACTATTTAGCTTAAAAAGAATTTAAATAATGTCTTTATTTTAAGACGAATAACGCACTTAATTATTTTTGTCACTGTATGAAAAGGCGGCAATAGATAATTAAAAAAAGTGAAAGCAAAATTTTTTTAATTTTAATATTAAAATATATCATCAAGCCAACAATTGTTGTAATTAAAAGAGCGAGTTAGCAAATTAATATTTTGTAATTACTTACGGAAAATTTGTAAAGGTTAAAAATATAAAAATGGTTTTTATTTTGAATAATGAAAGGTGATTGTGAATACCTGGTTTGATAATTTCTAACACATGTAGTAGTAAAACCAATTTGTTATAAGATGCATATTAATCAAGTTTTGGAAATCAATCAAACATTATTTTGTGCTTCATTTAGTCCAACATTTCGTGCTTCTGAGATTATCAACATAATATGTAACTATGAATTTTGTTTAAAACGCATTTTGAAAACTTTTTAAATATGTATCAAAATAATTGGACAATTATATTTAAAGTGAACAAAATTATTACCTTGCATTGATATCATGATTAATTTTCTCTATTTCAAAATGTTTGTATGTAATTAAAATCATCTGCTCGCTAAGTACAATTTAGTTCATAGATACAAACATGTTTTTAATGAATGGTGTAAAAGCAATAAACAAAATATCTATATTAATTATGAAAAAATTTTCTCCGAACAAATTTCCCTTCTGAATAACAAAAAAAAAAAAAAAAAAGTCAGGTTTGAAAAACTAGTGAAAATTATTTATATACTACTAGACTAAGACTTTTAAAAGAAAAAAATATCAATTGCCACTGCAAATAAAATATTTGAAAGTGATAAACATAAATAATATTTAATTAAAAAATATATTGTTAAAGTTTTGCATTACTGGTTGAGTATAACTATCAAGATTGCGTATTACAAATACGACTTGGAAGCACTCTCCTTAAAAAGCTTTTAGTTCATCTAGCATTTTGTTATTTACATTCTACATTGAATAATTTTTAATTATATGATTATATGCTTTGGTTCAAGACATACTCTTTAAACAATTGTAGCATGTAAGTGAAAAGAACCTTCTATTTCTGCATCTCTCTCGGAATCTATTTTCCTTTGTATTAGAAAATGATCTTAAAAGGGCTATTCAGAATAAAAAATTTCATTTTGAATTTCATTAAACGTTTCCCCAGAAAGTACAATAAAAGTAACGCACTAAACATTATTTTATATATTTTTGGAATACAAATTTTTAAACCGCCTTTTAAAAGCTATTTTAAGACTTTACAAATGATTGTTTTACTAATATTTCATGTTGGTACAATTTTCAAGATCATTATTATAACCTGCCAACTATTTCTTCACTGCCGAGAAGATTTTCAATGTATAAAAGTTTGTTTTTCGCAAATTGTATGGAGAGTTTGCATTTTAGGACTCTGGTGTTCCATGCATTATAAGAAGTCTGCTATAATTTTAAGTTTTTCTAAATTTCAATCACTAAAAAAATGTTTTATAATGAAACGCATTTTGACTGTGAATGTTTGTTTTGTTTTGTATTTATCAATTGAAATCATAAGAACTGTATTTATAATACGTAACATCATTAATGGAAAAAATATATCCGATGATTGGATTAAATCGTTTTATGTTAAAGAAAATGTTAGTGTTTCATTGGCATTCCCTGCCATGGAATTAACTGCTTTAACTATGTATTTAACAAGACTTACTGTTGCATTATTATTGATGTGGTTCACATTTTTTTACTTTACATGGTGTGCTACATTAAGTAAACTCTTGAGATTATGCATGAAAACTTTAACAAACCAAAGCTGTCTTATTTTCATAACTCAATATGAATGTATCCATGATTTAGCAACTTCATTTGAAGCTGCATTTTCAATGGCAGCTTTCTTTGTAAGTGCTGCGAATTTTATTGAATTCCTTCAAATGTTTGCCAATTTGCTTGGGTTTTGGACCAAAGAATTTGTTGATATTAACTTCCAAGGACAAATGTATAGGTACGAGACTAGTTCATGTTTAGGATTGCTTGTAATAGCTTTTTTTGCTGCAAGAGTTAACGTAGAAGATGAAACTTTAAGAAATAACGTAAAAATTATTGCATATCGACTAAGGTTAAACGAAAGAACTCGTGACCAGGCCAAGACATTAATTCTCTTTATGGACTCAAGACAAAAAATAACACTTACAGCATGGGGAATCTTTCAATTTAAGAGAAGCTTCCTCCTGGAATTAGTCGGAATTTTATTTACATACAATTTATTGCTTCTACAACTAAACACAAACAATTAGTGTAATTAGGCATTTCAATTCAATTTATATTATGTGAAACTAATTTTAATGCATCTACTGAAATGATTATATTCCTGAAAGAATTCAGAAAATTGTATCTGCGATATTGTAACAAGCTATAATAAAAAGGCAAGAAATCTATAAACTAAACCAAATTTTTGAATTTATTTTAATAAAAATATGTATAAGTTTATATTCATATTCCATGAAATCCTCTGTCTACATGATATTAGATGCATCATTTAGACAAGTAGAATCATAAATATTTGACACGTTTTATGTCACTCTAATGGCTATATCACACGAGAGGAAATAAGTGCAACTGCAAGTGTGACCGCAAGTGTAACTGCAACTTTAAATGCAATTTCTCCAAAAATTGCTCGAAAAATCCTCGTGTGATATAGAAATCACGGTTGCACGAAATATCTGCAACCGTTCAGACAATTTCTTTCATGAACCTATCAGATCGTCTGCAGCTTATGACGTTTCAATTTTATGTGATGACATATACAAATGTAAATAAAAATGGCGGCGATGTTGGTGAAGAGGACGATCGGATGAAATTTTTTATAGATGTAACGGAGCAGTTTTTTAGTTTTATAATAACATTTCCTTTAAAAATAAGGCATTAAAAATACTTTCACACGATGAGATGACCATCTCAATGCAGTTGATGCCCAGGTAAAAATTCATGCTGGTACCAGCAACAAAATTATGCTAGTTTTTGCTATGTATTGCTAGGTCTGCTAGATTTTCTTGCTAGTATATGCTTTTTTATGCTGGCCAGTGATGTTTGTGATTGTTGCTAGACTAGCAAGATATTCCAGCAACACAAGCTGGTATCTGTAAGCTAGACAAGTGTGCCAATACATACCATGACATGCTAGTAATTTTGCTGGTACCAGCAAATATTTTTGCTAGATCATGCTTTTTTTTCCTTCTTTTTTTGCTGGTATATTGCATTTTAAGCTTGTCTAGCAAATAAATAGCAAACATTTTAACCTGGATCTAACTTTAATACAAGTTCATTATTGCTGGAATAGATAATGCATTTAAATTTGCTTCATTTGAAAACATTTTTGGGATTACATTCAAATTAAATATTGCATTCGCTATAATTTAACCAAAACATATTAACAAGGTTTTCTGGAAACATGAGGATGTTTAAGAACATAATGATATGGAATTTTTTTTAAAAATTAATTTAGGTTTTCTAACCGAAATAGCCAGTATTTTCATGTAGTTCTATTTTAGAAATTCTAACACAGATTCAAATCAATATTATACATTTATAACCGAGTCATTAAAAATAATCAGAAAAATATATAGCTAGACATTTATAGCCAAATGAATTTCTTAGGCAGCAACAGAACAAGGCGCCCGCGGCTTTTTCATTATATAGAATATCACGTTTAAAAAAATTTAGTCAATTTTGCAGAAAAATATATTCCCTTAAGATTCTTTCATTCAAATTTATGTCTGACTTTAATTTGAAGTGATGTTTCTGAGGTACAGATCAAAATTAATTTAACCTATTTTTCATGTGTAACGAGAAAAATAAAAATATAGTCAATCTTTATTACATATTGCAAAAATATTTATTTGCATATAGTGATGCTATGAAAATGAATTGAGGAAATATATATATATATTTTTTTTTTACATAATGCCTCTTAATTGTGTAAAATGAGCATTTAATAAAAATTTCAAATATTTTCAGAATAAACACACATAATTATTTTATGTAACAATTTTATTTATATAGACTGGCCAAATCTTTCAACAAAAAATAAGCAGTCAAAAAATATTTTAAAGTCATATATACATTATCAAAAGGCAAAATAATTTTCAAACACTTTACATAATCATGATAAAATAAATAGTTTCTGACAAAGAACTCTTTTCTTAACTATATTAGCCATTAAAAAAATTATCAAGAAATTTTTCAGCTTGATTTCAGTGGGTAGAAAATGAAGCTTGAAATTGAACCAATCAAAATCAGCCGCCAACAGCACAAGAGTTCACACGGCTAAGTACAGGTTCTGAGAACAATCGAATTTGTCTAACAGGTCATATAACTGATTCAAAATAATTTTTGCTATCAACAGCAATTTTGGAGTTAAAAATAGTTGGGGATAATATGTTAACTGTCATGCTTTAATTGATGGGGGTTCTCAAGTTTCTTTAATCAGGGAATCATGTTGGAAGAATTTCTACTTTATCTATCTATAATCAAAATGTCGAAAAATTCTACCTTCAAACAACAAAAAGAAATTGTGATAATAGACGCATTGTTAATTTGCATTTTAAGAAAGAAAGAATTTTTAGGAAACTCCCCAAATGAGGCAATACAACGATATATTTTTCATTGGAAAAAAGGTTTCGTGATAACCATAAATTCAAAACGTTAATTTCATAAAATAATATCAAGATCTGGGACATACAACTTGTTCCGAATTATGAACTTTACAAATCATCTTCAGAGTGCTTCTATTATTTTGGTATCATTCGAGAAGAGAGTGAGACAACCAAATTATGCGTTGTCTTTGCATCCGCTAAATCCCCGGCAGGTATTTCTTTTAATGATGTTCTTCGTGTAGGTCCAAAGCTACAAAAAAACCATTTAATGTTCTCTTATAATTCAGATGTTATCCTGCTGCACTAATCAGGGGCATTAAAAAAATGTTCCTCCGTCAAATTCATGTGAACAGTAGCAATGTGGATTACCAGCAGATCTTTTGGAAAGAAAAGCCAGAGGATCAATTACTTAAATTCAGATTGCTCACCGCATCATACGGAGCAGCTGCACTCCTTATTTGGCTATGTGCACGATTCAACAGCTGGCGAAAGATGAATCAGCGTTCTTTCCAGAAGCTTCTAGAGCCGCCTTAGAAGATTTTTATGTGGATGACCTTCTAAATAGAGCAAATACTGATGAGAAAGCTTGGCAACTAGTCATTTTTTCTGCCACTCTAACGCTTGATCACTGTACCATTCGTCGTTCTCTTGAAAGAAGCTGCCCTCAAGGCTCAGTCCTTGGATCCCTGCTCTGGAACATTATTCATAATAAACTTTTAAGTATACTTTCAAACATCAATGGCTGTAAAACAATTGCTTTTGCTGATGACCTTTTAATCTACTTGCAAGGCAAATGTGAGGACACTATTTTTTTACTGGCGCAAACTATCCTAGACATTATTGTTAAATGGTCCAAAGAAAAAAAACTAGATTTCAATTGGAATAAGTCCAAAATCATGGTTATCAAAAAGAAAAATAAAGACTACTCGAATCAACAACTATACCTTGATAATAACCTTCTGGAATTTGTTAGTGAAATTAAATATTTGGGAGTTATTCTTAATGATAATTTGAATTGGAAAAAAAAACATATTTCTTATTTATCAAAAAAATGCAAAAATATTCTTCAAGGATTAAATCGGGTCTCATGCAATACTTTTGGTTTTAAGTTCAATGTTATGAGTTTAATTTATAAACAGGGAATTGTTCCTTTCATTTGCTACGCATCTAGAGTATGGGGTAATGCCCTACTTAAAAAAGTATATGTACATAATCTGCGTAGAGTTCAGAGAAGAATTCTTCTTAGAATTGTGCGAGGATAAAGGACTATTAGCTACGATGCTTGTTTCGTTTTATCAGATTTTCCTCCCATTGATATTTATCTTACAAAACATGTATTATAAAAACAACAGCAACATCTCAGTAAGGTCAAATTTCTCATTAACTAATTTTCCACATCCAGGTAATCGATTACTTATTGATACCATTAAAATCTGCAATAGTATTGAAAGTGATTTCCCGGTTGTTTGCTATATTATGTTAAATTAAATAACAGAGTTGGCCTGGCTTTTGTGATCTTTTATAATAATATAGAAATTGAGAACCACCCAATTGGAATTCCTGATAACTGCAGTGTTTTCCAAGCTGAGCTTTTGTGTCTTTACCACTCTATTAAATGGATCTCAAACAACTCATCTCTTTCATCAAAATTACTAATCTGTTCAGATTCCCTTTCATCGGTATTTGCACTTAAATGCATCACTTCTTTTAATAGAATTATTGTTAATTCGTAGATCATTTTAAATGAACTCCAATCGGAGGGTAAATCTGTGTTCTTTTCCACATGTCCGAGGCTACTCCGGTGTTCTGGGTAATGAAAGAGCTGACTTTCGACTAATCTTGATTCCATTTCGGATAAAAGTCACCCAATATCTTTTTTTACATCAAAATTGAGAAATCATCATCTGTGGTGAACTGGACCACAATGATGGTTAAGACAAGATTACTTTAAGTTCCCATCTCTTGTTTCATTAGCAAACTGAAGATCTAAAATATGAAGAACAATAAGTTGTAGTTCTCAACAACATCACAGTTTGCACCAAAAACAATTACTTTTAAACAATCATCGAGAAATTTTCATCATTTACACCTCTAATTTGAGTAATCTCTTGGTGCTTGCGTTTTATTAACAACTGTGGGTCCACTTAGGCTTTCGGCGTACTTTCATCTTGAAGAAATTTAGAGGTCCATAAAGACTTATTAAGATAATTCAAGAATCAGAACTTTACCAGGAGCTTAATCATTTAATAAAAAAAAAGCTCCTCTCCCTAAGAACAGCAAACTCCATCAGTTAAGTATATTTTTAGATACAGAAAACATTATTAGAGTTAGTGGACGAGTAAAAAGTTACAATTTAAATCAAAAGCACCCAATGCATCTTCCAAAAATTCATTATTTCACCAAAATGATAGTGATGTATTATCATTTAATCCAATTGCATAGTGGACCTCAGCTGAAATTGTTTATCATCCAACAAAAGTTTTGGATTCCTTCTGGAAGAGATGTGGTTAGAAGAAACCTTGCAAAATGTCTAATCTGTTTCTGTCTCAAGACCCAATCTGGTAATCAAGTTATGGGTGACCTGGCTACTAGTAGATTCAACACTGGTAGACCATCCTTAAACATTAAACTGGACTTTGGAGGACCATTTACTACTAAACCTAATGTACCAAGAAGTAGAATCACGATAAAGTTCTATATTGCACTCTTTGTATGCTTTGCTGCTAAGGCAGTGCACCTTGAAGTGGTTTCTGATCTTTCAACAGATGCATTAATTTTGGTGGACTATATGGGAGGCTGAAACTAAGTCTGCAAAGCATCATCTCTTCAAGATAAGCAAATCAAAATAAGCAGGGAAAGGAAAATTCAAAAGCACAATAACTAAATCTTGTCCTCTTTCGCTTGATTGCTGAACATAGTTTAGGCAGGGGAGGATGTTCAGTTTACAAAACCTTTCGTCGATAGATGGCACATTTTAAAAACACTAGTATGATAAAACATTAAAAATAAAATTATATACACAATTCTAGGGTGCATCTTTTTTAAATGAGCAATTTAGACTCCTTCATTTGCCAAAATTGTGAGAAAAGGCGTAAAAATAAACGCAGTCTGGGTTAAATAACGACAAATACGGTATAAAAAACAATAAGGATAATAAAAACATGTAGAGAATAAAATTTTTACAGTTAAAGAAGTTATATACATATATACAACGAATATGTGCTGATACTCGGAAGAACAAAGGGATGCTGAAGAGCGGGCACAACTCTTGAATCCCTGCATCACTCCCTCCCGAAGGGCTTCTCAGGTGCAGTTCTTCTTGGGTAATTGTTTTCCAGACACAGATAACATATCAAAAACTTAACTATCGAAACAAAGGGCTTTTAAAAATCAAAAATAAGCACCTTTAAAAAACACTGCCATAGCAGAGCGTTAAAAATACAATTATGTACACAATTCATGCGACATAGGAACTTTAGAAATTGTTATGACACCGGAATTATCAACATATTCTATTTCATTTGGATCAAGAATTACGAAGGTGTCTGAGTTTCTCACAATATACATGTTACTTATATTTTTGTTGGGTTTTGTTACGACTTCATACTTCTGAATACAAACTACAACTTTTGTAATATTGAGGTGTAAAGCAATAAAAATTATTTTTCCAAAATCTGATTGAGTATATATGAAAGAATCACTCCTTCTCAAATGCTTGTCGGACTTTATCGAGAACAACATATTTTGTATGGTCATACGCTTAAAATATTGGCATTTTCAGATAAACCTTTTTGGAGAAAAAAACCAGTGGGGAAATTTGCTGAACATATATCTTTAACTTCTGTATGCGGTGCTCCATATAAATTAAAATTTCCTATCTTAATAAATTTCTGGGAATGCTTTGATTTTAAGTTAATTTTTGAAATAAAATTTGAAACATGAACTGGATATTTATTTAAGTTAGATATTAATTCTTGATTCAGTAAAAATCTTCTGATGGTTTGTGTTTTTACACCACGAGTGCCCATAATATATGATTGTAGAGTGGCATTATATCCTTCATAAACAAACATTGAATGGCACCAAAGTGGTTCCCAATTGGCAATACTCGTGGTATAATGAAGTGATAAATGCATATTCGATGTCATAAAATCTTCGCCATACAATAATTGTGTCTCAGTAACAAATTTTAACAATAAACAGTTTTTAAATCTTCTACAGTTATAACATTTTGCATTAAAATTTCAACAGCACCCACCAACAAACTAACATGATCCAAATATGCTTGCTTTTGAATATCTTTTATGCATGGGAAACATATAAAGAGAAGGAAGTTTTTCCATTCGGAAGCTTTATACAAGGCTCTTTCACTTATGCCTCTTGGGATTCTCCCAACATTATGTGGAAAAATAAACTTACTCATGCGGTCATTTATCAAACCGCACATTGTAGGAGAACCAAGATAAAAATTACAAGACTTATTTCGAGTGTCAAACCATGAAGACACAAGATGTTTGGTCACTCCTAAAAAAATCCCATGCATATAATCTGGTACAAAACCATTAACAATGTTGAAAGAAGGTATGGGAAGCAATATACTGGGTCCTTTCACCCCCTGTATACTTTTTCCCTTGTGCATTGCTCCAAACATTAATTTAATGGTTTCTTGCTCCCTTCGGTCCTCATAAAGTAAATGATCCTTATAAGTACACTTTATAACATTATTTACAAGGACTCCAGGGTGTTTGCACCAAGTACAACCATTAAATTGGGTTGAATTTTGAATACATGGTCGTGCTACTGAATCAGCACAACATGCAGCAAATACCTTTATTGCATGCTTTGAGTTAGGCCCAAAAGAAATTCTAGTCTCCCCATGTTCTTCTACAAAAGGCTTCAAATACAGATCCATTTTAGGTTCTTTTTTCCCAAACCATAGGCCTGCTAAAAGAACATTTTGATAACGAAGCGTAGGAGGAATTTCATTGATTACCACCAAAATTGGCCATAATGATCCTTTAGCACTGTTAAATACAGCAAGACCATCAACTGAAAAATTATACGTTAGAAACAAAGATTCGTTCTCATTTCGTAATTTTCTATACAACTTTCCATCGTTTATGTCAGAAACCTGATTATGCACGTTAATACTCTTATCGAAATCTTGAATATACGGTATACTAATTGTGCCAGAATTGATCCAATTCTTTATTTGCGCTTCAAGTGAGACACTCAAAAAACAGGATGACTTTTGTACATCACTAGTATGAACTTTATTACCACAAGTAGAACAAACTGTGACTTTCTTGTCAATATGAGATATGTAAGTATAACATTTCTCACAAAAGAAATGAGTTTTAACAATATCTTCTTGGTTACAACTAAACATTTTCCACAAACGATACAAACTTGGACTGATGAATTCTTGCCCAATGATAATGTTCACCATTTCAATAAGACTGAGAATCGCAGTGTCTGATGCTTGGAATCGCAAAGAAAAAGCCACTATCAGTGTTAAAATATCTTTTTTAGATATAGAAATTTTGAGCTGATGTTTTTCATAGAAATCTTCTTGCTGAATACCATCATCTTCCTCAACACAGTTCTGAAAATAGACAAAATATTTTAACCCATATTTATTTACAAACAATCAAACTTTAGAAAGGTTTATTGGTTGTACCTAAAATTAAACTTGTCTTTCGGCTATATTTTAATATAGCTATGGTTTCAGTTGCTTGTATTTCATCTATGTTTGCTATTTTGTATTTGTTGTTAATTTAACTTATTAAGACATTTTGTTAAGTTCCGCAGGCATTTGAAAGGTATTAAAATTTATGTATAATTTTAAAAAATTTAAATTTCTTTCTTTTGATTTTTTAATCAACTGCCAGCAGAGCCTATGGCTAATCACTCACAATTAAGATTGATAAACCAAACCTAGTAGGCAAAAATCACAAGCTTAGTAACAGGAAACTATTGAAAATTAAATTGAAAAGTAGAGATAGTATAGATATAAAAGTAAAGATATATATATATATATATTGCATACGATTGAGTTATTTTTAGAATTTCTCCCCCTTTCACTTTCATATAAGGAAGCATGAAATGATTTTCCTTAATGCGTGAGGATACAAATATTTCAAAGACTGCTCCTTTTTACTCCAAAATGTGTTAGTATAAAAGCGAGAGCAATGTTTTTCGCATGTCTTTTCCATATGATGTGTTCCATGTAAGATCTGCCGGAACCATCAGGACTTTTGTCCACACCCCTCCCTTGCGGAGAGGGGATATATATATATATATATATATATATATATATTTATAAACAATATTTGCAATAATTCACATTGCACTTTATTCAACTAATACCAACTAATATTGCACTTCAACCTGACACCCTTGGTAAGGGGTGTCAGGTTGATTTACTACTTAATTTATGTACAACTTACCAAAACATTTGCTTCATCTTGCTCAAAAGCATCATTATCAATATCCAAATTGTCTTTAGCATCTTGTATAGCATCATCATTTATAACCATCAAAATATCTTTTTCATTAGAAACATCCAGCCATGGAAATATCTTTATTCTCTTGGTTCTAAAAATAGATACAAAAGAATTTTTTCTTAAACTGAAACAAATCAGACAGCAGAAATTTTTAATTCCAGAAAACAAATGCTCAAAAATACAATCAAAAGATTTCTTCTCCTAATTAAAAAAAAAAAAAAAATGCAAAGATTTAAAATTTAAATAAACTTTAGCGTTTCTATTAAAAAAAAATAAAAATAATAAAAATAAAAAACTTTTTTTTAAAATTGAAATTGGTTCTAGAAAATTTCTAAATTTTGATACTGATAAATTTGATGTGAAAGGATAGAAAACTTATTTGATTTTTTATTTATAATAAACCTTTTTGAATTTTTGTTAATCCAATTAATCTTTTACAAATTAGTATTAAATAGTTTAATTAAAGAATAAAAATTACTTTAAAGCTGATATCGGCATCGCTCGAGTCACTATTAGTTGATTCACCGTAGTTGGAAGATGCTGTTGCTTTAACTTGTTCGTTTGAAGTAGTCCGAAAATGTTTTCTAGCTTTACGACATTTCGTGCTTCGAGGAATTTTTCTATCTGCTGGAACACAGTTCAGCTCTAAATATCGCTTATAATATCGAATGTGAGACATACTTTATGAGTTATATTTTATTTCAGCTAACACATAAAGACACGATAATAATATTAAGAATTTTTGGAAAACAACTCGAGTCTCGCTTTTTTTAGGTTTAACGTGGGTGGTGATGATGACGGGCTTTTTTGGAGCTCTTGGCTGTTTCTCACTTATAGCTTGCTTATCAATTATGGTAGTGAGAAGTGAATGGTTGTATCTATTTAACAGTATATTTATAGCCTTTTAAGAATTGAAATTTCAGGCTTAAAATTCATGATCATCTGAGGTGTCAGTGGCATACATAAACTCAGGTGTGCCTCCTGCAGTATTTATAAATGCGCCTTATCTTTGAATTTACAGATTTTTTTTGAAACAAGAACACAGTGAAGAGACACTTGGGCACTTATAATCATTCATTTTATTTTACATTATATATTTAATTAAAACAATTTCAATGTTAATTAACAAGGACTTTAGTATTATTGAGATCGGAAGTTGGATTTTAGGTTGGTAGGTATTTTATTTACATCGTACTAGAGCTTCACAATATGTTATTGACAGAGGTTTGGGAAACATCCCTGAGGATGATCCGAAGACATGCCATCGCAATTTCGATCCTCTGCAGAAAAGATGTATCCTCTGCTTTGGTAGCCCAATGAGCTGCTAGCGAAGTAGAGCGCTTTATGGTAGAATAACAGCTTAACGAGGATCGATACCGTGCACCCTTTGTCCCCATACAAGTTGATCAAAGTTGTCACCAAACCTCTTATTTTCCGCAGTCAGCTGTGTTTCACTGAGAGCCGTGTCTTTACTATTAATCCACTGCGGAACTAGCGGATTATAGAAAATTACACTTTTACCGACTTTATCTTCGACATACTAAATTTATCTTCGACATACGAGAAAAGAGCTACTATCTTACAATAATTGTATCAAAGTTTCGTTAAGGGTTGTTTTCAGTTGCAAAGTAAATAAAATATTCTTATAAAATTATTTTTATCATAATTCATAGGATGCACAACTTTTTTACACTATAGAACTGCGTAACCAAGTATTTAGTCATTTAAAAGTAAACATTAGTGTTTCAGACACAAGTCTTTGTGTCAGTCAACCTAGTAACATATTTGCATAAAATTAAAATTTTCGAAGCGAGCGAAAAACTAAACTATATTGATTTAGATTTTGGCACGTCAGAAACTTAGTTTTTGCACAATTTATAATTGCCAGTTTTTTTTTTTTATTATCCAAAAAAAAAAAAAAGGAAATATAATTGTCAGAAAATATAATAGTAGTATTCAGGTGCTGTCGCGGGAAAAACATCAAAAGCTGGTGGGCTGCAGGTTGTGCGATTCTATCACACAGTGTATTATTTCTTAATGGTGCATCCTCAAACCTTGTACGCGTCAGTCCCCAGAACCAAGTCGTGTCCGAAGTAAGAGGACAGTATCATCGACTATGTTAATCTTCATTTATCAAAAGGTATACCTCAAATTAGAATGAAGCTAACAATTTAGTATTTTTGGTATTTAATATTTTTAGTGGGAGTTACGGCACATTTCTTCTCTTCCAGAATTTTACTTGTGACAGAATCGAATGAATGAATAACAGTAGTTGATTAATGCAGTTTATTTGTTTTCTCTATTTATTTATTTTCACGATGCTGATTTATTCTATCTTTGAGGAGGTAATGGACTGGATCGGAATAAATTAGCTTTTGTCTTATTTGTCGTTCATTTAAGCTGCACAATGAGCTATTGGCGACGGTCTGGGAAACATCCATGCTGAGGATGATCCGAAGACATGCCATCGCAATTTTGATCCTCTGCAGGGGGGATGACACCCCCGCTTCGGTAGCCCGATTACCAGCACGTGAAGTCGAGCACTTTACAGTGGAACAGCTTAACGAAAACCAATACCGCACACCCATAGTACCTACGCAGACTGATCCAAGTGGTTGCCGTCTTAGCTTTCGTCGTAAATGTTCAGGTACGAGTTGAAGAAAAATGGAAGAGAGAGATAATCGATGCTTTTCATTTATATGGGGCATGTGTGTAAAGTTTGCATAGTAATTACTACTCGTCTGGTTTGTTGATTGAGGCGTTTGATCGTATAGTAGATGTCTTCTGGAGAAAATTTGTAATAAATTTATGACTTGACTCACGCATCTTTAGCCATCTCTTCCACGATTTCATTAGCGATAATCCCGGATTGGACAGCTTAACTACAACGACAACAAAAATAATTCACCTAACCAACGCTAAAACCAAACGATCTACTTAACTGGAAGTATAAATACAATGACTTAACTGCAACCGATTAAATGACCATGCTATTTTCTATGTAAAGCGTCAACAACAAACATTTTATTTTAATCTTATACTGAGATTTTCAATTCGCAACTATGTTCGCTTACGTATATTTTATTAATGATAAGCAATTTTCTAAGGTGGTTTTATTAAGAAGTTTGAGAAAGAAACGTATCTTGTGACAAACATTTATAAAGTTTTTTGGAGTCGGCATGTCCATTCGCTCCAAAACGAAAATGATGAAAAGTGCCTCTCTTTATTGAGAGATCTTAGAGAGCCTCCACCTAAACATTCGTGGAAAGTTTCTCAAGGAGAAGGGTTTTATTTTGCCCACATTTTACGAATAGAAGATAAATATATCAATATTTTCTATTAAAAAAAAACATAATAATCAAGAGATTATATCAAAGTGTTGCAGTTATATTATGTTTCGTAATTTTTTTTCAGATTCACTACATTCACTCATCACTAGCCTGAAGCTGAAAAGAACAGCCATTCCTGTTACGCAGTGCGAGGAGGAAATTTCCACCACAGAAGATGAAGTTGCTAGTTTGCAGATAGAAAAAGAAAACAAAAAGCAAGAAGTACGTGTTTATAAATTTCAACTCAACATTCTGGTGACCTGTTATGCAGTTTTTGAGAGTTAACTCAATTTGGTGAATGACAATGTATTATGTCTATTCAGTGTTTTCATTACAGAAAAAAAATGGGAGAGAATTTCTCACCCTTTCTCAATAACAGGGTGAGATTTCAAAAAGTTAAGCGAGATTTCTGAAAATTAAAAAAACAGAAATAGACTCGGAATTTTTTTCTTCTTTAATTATAATATTTAACATCTTCTATTTTTTAAATTAGAGCATTTTGCTGCATCATATGGAAAATGTTCTATGTCTACTTTTCATCAGCTATTCTCATTAGGTTGCTCAGTCAATCTGTTACGATATTTTGTCTTAATTCGGTTTTGGGTGCTAAAAGACATTTCAACAGATGCTGAACTATTTGGATTGGTTGGTTGGATTTTATTGGCGCAAGAGCCAGAAATGGCTATACTGCGCCAGGCACTAGGTTAAACTTTGGTCACAAGGTTAGACTAAGGTGCTATTTTTTAAAGCAGAGAATAAAGTCCTATGGCTTTGATAAATTTTAAAAGATTGTGATGTATAGGGTCACCGAGTAAAGATTGAAGATCAGGGTTAAAATTGCCAAAAAATTTGTTTCTCAAGTATTTGAATCGTCTACAGTCAGTAAAAATATGCTTAATAGTGATAACGACTTGACAGAATGAACAAATAGGTGCAGGTTCGTTTTTCAATAAATGCATATGGGTATATCGTGAGTGGCCAATGCGTAGCCTGTTTATTATAACATGAGTTTTACGGTCAGTGGATATTATTTTATTGTTATCAATAGAAGGGAAAATTTCATGTAATTTATTATCATTTTGTGTATTCCAGTGTTCTTTCCAGGCTTGATAAACTGATGATTTACAAATTCGCTTGATGTCCAATGGTGCTAAAACATTCCTGCTTATATTATGAGTACTTTTTGCAACTATATCAGCACATTCATTCCCGTGTATACCGACATGGGATGGTATCCAACAAAAATAAATATGGAAACCTCTGTCATATAGTCGAGCGATGTATTTTTGGATTTTGAGTACGACTGGGTCTTGACCGATGTGTGAAATACTTGCTATAAAACTACGCGAGTCAGTATATATTATCCACTTTAGATAAGTTTGGTCGAAAATATAGTTAAGGGCAAGTAAAATAGCATAACATTCCGCAGTAAATACTGACGATTCAGGAAGCAGTTGCTCAGATACCGTACAATTTTCGGTAACAACACCACAACCTACATGATTATCGTGTTTTGATCCGTCAGTAAAAATTGGTTTAAAATCAATATATTTATGGCGATGTTCATAAAATTTTTGAGTGAAAACACTTGAGTTAGTGTCAGATTTTTTAAAATTATTAAAAACGTCTAACACACAGATTGAAACATCAATCCAAGGTGGGATGATGCCTGTGTTAGTAAAAACCTCAATATCTAAAATGTTAAAATCATTTAAAATATTGGTGATTCTAATCCCAAACGAAGGTATATAAGATGGACGCGAGGAGAAGTGAGTGGAATATTGTGGATGAACGACACATGAGTATAGTGGATGAAGTGACTTCGATTTAATTTTAAAATAATAATCCAATGACAGTTTAGAGCGACGGAAATAAAGAGAGGGTTCCGAACATAATACATACAGACTTTCAACTGGTGAAGTCCTAAATACACCCGATGATATTCTCAATCCTTGATGATGTATAGTGTCGAGGTATTTTAAAACGGATTGACGAGCCGAGGAGTATACAGGAATACCATAATCTAGTTTAGAACGTATAACTGCACGATATATTTTTAACATCGAATCCATATCAGCCCCCCATGAACAGTTTGCGAGGACTTTAAGAATGTTTAATGATTGAGAGCATTTTCTTCTAATGTAATTTATATAAGGTTTAAAAGTTAGTTTAGAGTCAAAAATCATTCCCAGGAATTTTGTTTCTTCAACAACAGAAATAGCGTTATTATTTAAAATAATTTCAGGATGAGGATGAAGACCACGTCGTCGACAAAAATGAACACAATGAGTTTTTTGAGAGGAGAAAGTAAAACCATTTTCATTTGCCCATTTTAAAATTTTATTTACAGCTAGTTGCATTTGTCGCTCAATTAGTGTCATATTAGTGGATCGGCATGAAATCCGAAAGTCATCTACAAATAATTCACCGTGTACTGTTACAGGAAGTTGAGTTAAAATATTGTTTATTTTCAATATGAAAAGCGTTACACTTAAAACACTTCCCTGAGGAACACCTTGTTCCTGAGGAAAAATATCAGATAAAATGGAATTAATTTTGACCTGAAAAGTTCTATTAGATAAAAAGTTTTTAATAAAATAAAACATGTTACCACCTATTCCACAGTTTATAAGGTCCTTAAGTATACCATAGCGCCAAGTTCTGTCGTAAGCTTTTTCCATATCAAAGAAAATTGAAACTAGATGCTGATTTTTTAAGAATGCGTGGCGAATGTCAGTTTCGAGTTTTAGCAGATTATCTACGGTGCTCCGACCTCTACGGAAACCACTTTGGTGTGCAGAAAGATGATTCTGGGTTTCAAGTAGAAACATAAGGCGTCGATTCACCATTTTTTCAAAGAGCTTGCAGAGGCAGCTGGTTAAAGCGATGGGTCTGTAGCTTGTGGTTTCTTCTGGATTCTTTCCTGGTTTGAGAATGGGTATCACGTAAGCTGTAGACCAGTTTTTAGGAAAAATTCTTTCTGTCCAGATTCGGTTGTATACTATTAAGAGAAGACTTAAGATTTTTTCAGATAGGTTTTGAATCATAGAGTAGTGAATTTCATCAGGACCAGGAGTTGTAGAGCGGGTATTTTTTAAAACATATTGAAGTTCGTTAAGAGTAAAAGGTTTATTATATTCGCTGTTTGTGTTCTTTGGCGTCAGTTTAATCTTCTCACTATTTGTTTTTATCGTGGCAAATGGTTGTTGGTAAGCAGAGTCGCTAGAAACTTTGGCAAAGGCATCGGCTAGTGCATTTGCTATATCGTGAATATGAGATATAAGTGAATTATTGCATCTGAGGATAGGAATATTATTTGCCGTGTATTTACCAGATATTGCTTTTATCTTATGCCAGATAATGTTTGACGGTGTGTTATGTTTGATTGACGTAACGTAATTTTTCCAAGATGTTTTTTGGGCATTACGTCGGATTCTGCGAGCCACGGAGCGAGCTTTTTTAAATGCAATTAGGTTATCTACTGTTGGGTGCTTACGGAAAATTCCCCATCGTTATTTTTGCTCTTTCTGCGCTTGATTACACTCCTGGTTCCACCACGGTTTCGGTTGTTTTGGTAATTTGGACGATGTCATTTTTGTACTGTGTTTGGCTGCTTCAAGTATTTTATCTGTAAAGTGCTCAACTACATGATCTATATTATTTTGATTTATAAGATTTTCTTCAAGTTGTATGCTAGAAGTAAATTTCGTCCAATTTGTTGTATTCATTTTGAGTCGTGGGGTCTTGGAGAGCTGATAATTATTAGTGCCTGTATGAGTGAGTATTAATGGGAAATGATCACTATTGAAGAGATTATTATATACGTGAAATGACCAGTATGGATACTGAGATGAACTGCAAATCGCTAGATCTATGGCATGCAATGTTTTTGAGGGGATGTGGAAATGGGTGCTTTTCCCTGTGTTTAAAAGGCATAAAATATGGTCATCGATAAGTTTTTCAATCATAAGTCCTCTATTATTTGAATCAGGACTCCCCCACATAGGGCTATGGCCATTAAAATCACCGGCTATTATGAAAGGTTGAGGAAGTTGTGCGAGTAAATTGTCTAAATCTAATTGGCTCAGATTATCATGAGGAGGAAGATAAATACAACAAACAGTGAGAAGAAATTGAAGAGATATTTGAACAGCGACTGCTTGTAAGTTTGTGTTAAGTGATATTATACGAGTTGGATACAGAGTGGAAGTCATGATCATGACTCCACCACAAGCTTTATTTCTGTCAGTGTTATCTTTTCTAACTGAATTATAACCGCGAAGTTTAGCATTTTGGTTCGGTTTTAGTGCGGTTTCTTGGAGACAAATGCAACATGGAGAAAATTTATTTACAATATCAATGATGTCAGGTTTTGTAACGTTATAGCTTCTGCAATTCCAAGATATTATTTTTGCCATGATATTACCTTCGAATTTTGAGTTTAGTATTTTTCGGACACAGATTTTGTGGAGTCTCCATCCCATCTTCAGTTTGCATCTGAGAATTAGGCTGTTCGTCGTCCTTATCTTCTTCTGTGCTCATTGCATCAGATTCTTGTTCAGAATGCTGTTCTTTATTTTTTAAATGCTTTAACCTGTTTTTGTTAAATTTGTTTTGTCTACTTTTAGGCAAATATTTTTGTTTACTTACTATTGGAGACTGAGTTAGTTTTTGTTGTAATTTGTTTATCAACTGTGGGGTTAACTTCAAGTACTTTTGATTTTCAGAATTGTTTTGTACCTGTGTTGAAGAAGGGATAACGGATTTTTCAGGATTTCGTGTTTGTTGAGATTGAGAGAAAGTTGTTTTTGATGAGCTTGCTGTTTGCCTGGGAGTTATTGTTTTAAGTTTAGTATTTTGTGTTTCTGCTATATCATATTGACTGCCTACTGATTTTGTATGTTTTGCATTAGAGACTGAGTTCATAACTGCTGCAGCATACGAAACATTAGGTCTGGGTTGCGAATTCCGGAATTTAGTTTTAGCTTCAAAGTAGGAGAGATTTTGAGTTACTTTTATGGTTAAGATCTGTTTTTCTTGTTTCCATTTTAAGCATTGTCTTGAATTTGCAGAATGATTTTCATTGCAGTTAACACATTTTTCAGGAGATGTACAGGACTTAAAGGAGTGCCCGGTTTGACCACAACGTGAACAGGTTTCTTTACCTCTACAATTGTTGGTGGAGTGACCAAACTTTTGGCATTTAAAGCAACGTAGGGGATTCGGAATATATGGACGGACTTTGCAATTTTGATATCCAGCTTTAATGTCAAGAGGTAGATTAGCAGTGTTGAAAGTCAATACTATATGTTGGGTTGTGAAGATATCTGAACCCTTTTTGATAGTGATGTGGTGTGCATCTATAACGCCTTGATTTGAGAGACCTTCTTTTATTTCTGAGATGGGTAGGGATTGCAGAGTTTTATCTGAAATGACGCCTTTAGATATATTCAAAGTGTTGTGCGGTGTTATTGTAATATTAACGTTCCCAATTTGTTTCATTTTTAATAGTGCAGTTGTTTGTTTAGCAGAACTGGTTTCGACTAATAAGTCTCCTGATGGCATTTGTTTGACACTTTTTGGATTCCCAACGTGAGTTTCAAGAGATTTCTGAACTAAAAATGGTGATATAGAAGACAGTTTCTTTTCACTAGAACTAAGTATCAGAAATTTTGCTTTTGAGAGGTCATAATTAGGGCAGTTTGACAAGACAAAACTAGGTGAGGAGGTTGTTCCGCTTTTGTTTCGGTGTACGGAACTGAACACCTGTTCATTTTCAGCCATATAAAGATAAATAAACTTCCACTATCAGCGGCACCACCCACCACGGAGTCCAACATAGGGGATGTAAGTAACCAAAAATGAATCTGTTACTTAGACACCGATGCTAACCAATAGCTATACGCCCGAGAGTCACCCCTGAAACAGCCTCCACCCTTAACGAGGTGCCCAGTAAGTGACCCCGGGCTTGACCCTAGCCAACAGATGACGTTTGTGACAAGCCGATTGATGCATACGGGCCACTATGCACCTCCCGTTTACCTGAAGCAGGGGCCAAAGCAGTGTGTTGGGGCAAAAAGATGCCCCTCAACTACCAGGATTCCCTTTTCCAGGGACACGGGTCTCCACGCACGGCGAACACGCGGGTGGTTTCTTCCCATCAGAGTCCGATATAACACAGAGCTAAGATGAAAAGCCCTTACCAGTAATTTGGCAACCACAACAAGGGTGAAAATTTAAGGAATATAATGCAGATAATGAAGTGAAACAAAATTAATAAATATTCATATAAAGGTAACGGAAATAAGAGGAGATAATCAAAGGAATAAGAACTCATAAATGTTCGCTCACTAGGTCAATGTAATAAATTATGAAAGCCAGAAACTCAAAACAGGACCATCGCAAGAGAGAATCAGAAAAATGCTCAGGTCCAGCTCGGGACCCCGGGTACGCCAAGCCCGTCACACCAAAGTGTGCCCCTGGGGGAGGGGGTGAACTATTTGGAATCACTAAGTAAATTTGCAGCATTGTGCACACACTTTCCCATCCTCTACTTCTACATTTGCCAGCATACACTTTTCAATTACTTCTGCTATAGAATAGTGTAGTTCGTTTACGATATTTCCATGTTCATACTTTATGCTAGGTCTTTCAGCATAGATTTCACAGCCTTCAAGTTTTACAAATTGCAGTAAATTGCCAAAGAGGTAGTTTGGTAATTCATTAATAGCTAAAAATATATCTGACTTGAAACAACTTATTATAAAGGTTTCATTTGTCACAAAGAATTTAAACGTCTTACATGAAGAAACCTTACCTCCGTGGTTGCAGAGAAATGTGTTCTGAAAGGGGTTCCGTCGTTCGGGGGGATGGTGTTTTGCTGTTCACGTTGGTTCCAAATAATACTGGTAAATAAAGAAACAGATAGATAACAGGGACCGATGTTGAAAATAATGATAGATCAATTTTATTCAAAATGGCGAAACTTTTTCCAAAAAGCACAAGATTCGCGCATTTTGAAATTAATGAATAGAGTGCGCGAATTTCGCGTGGTAATCATTTTTTAATGCGAGAAAAGGAAAAAATATGCGAGATTCTCGCGCTGTAGTGAAAACACTGCTATTGGAGTAAGGATTTCATTAATAGGGATCATTAGTTTAGACAGCACAGGGTAAAAAAAAAATTTCACAAAAACCTTCAAATGTTTGATAAAAAAATAAATGTGTAAAGAGCATAAGATGAAATAATTAAATTTAAATCAACAACATTGGAATGCCTTATAATATAAATAAATACAATATAAAACTGTTAGATAAAGAATCTGCCAATGAAAACGAATATTGAGCCAAGAACATGTTATTGTAAAATATGATGTAAAAATAGACTTCACTAGAATAAAGACTATATCTTATTTCAGTAGACAAACTAAGATTGATGAACCTACAGTTACCCAGATTTCTTTGCCAAATCAGGTGTTATTTTTAGTGGAATATACTATTACTGATATTTCAATACTGTAGACTAAAAGCACATTTGGATATATTCACCTTTTAGGATGCTGAGATGAAGCATAGAGAAAATGCTGGCAAAAGAAAAAGAGCTAATGATGTTTTTGAAGAAGCAAAAAGGTCAAGAAAAGAGATATTCAGTAAACTAGGTAAGTGTCTTAAATAATAATGCAAGATAGCTTTTACATTTCTGAACTAGCTCCAAGGCAGTGATCAGAACTTATGGTTACATAACTATTAAAGTCTCCAATTTTTTATTTTGAGTATAATGTATTAATAAGAGGTGATATTGTATTGTTCAACTGATTCTTTTGATAGCTTTAACTTGCTATGTTAATGTACTTTATAACCTGTAGTAATAACTTTATTTTAAAGTAAAATATTGAGATTCATATGATATGTGAGAGATGCGTTTGTTCAAGGTACCACCAGCATGGTCAACTATCAGAAGGTTTTTAAATAATAAATACTAAATAACAAGCAGAATATTTTATTTTTTAAAAAAAATCATTAATATTACCAAGAATGTTATTAGTTATATATGAAAAATCTTTTATGTATATTCTTTAATGAAATATTAAAATATAAGCTTGAAACTGGACCAATTAATCTTGGTTCCCTCTGAATTTCGGAATGTAAATTTATAGGGAATAATTTTCATATAACACTATCAAACTAATTTTTTAGTTCTTATGTTGTTAAGGTGTCATAACACAAATTTGGAGGTAGTGGATAAACATAGAATTACGTAGTGACATGGGAGAATAATGAAAATGCATAATATGGTAACACAACATTGTTAAGCTTTTATTCTTTGTCTCTAAAAATGTTTTATGTTGAAAATTTCAGATTTAGAAAACGAAACTGATGGTTTCGTAACTTCAGACTCTGACGATGATCCTGAAGTGATACCAAGTACCATATTCAGACAGTTAAAAACATCTTATGATATGCTGGAAAAAGAGAAAGAAAAAGCTGACAAGAAGATCGAAAATCTGGAGAGAAAAATTCTTCAGTTAGAAAAACAGGCTGAGAATGTTGATAACAATGAAGTTGTGCAATTGCGAAGCTTGAATAGGCAGCTACAACAAAGGCTTTTAAGTTTGCCAACTAGTCAAGGTAAGCTTCATAACGTTCATAATTTTAGCTCGGAGTAAAACCAAGCAAATTTTTTTTGGTTTATTTTATTAAATTATTCAAGGTTCTTGCGATCTTATTTTTTTCTCAAAAACTTCAAAAGCTCCCCATTCCTATTCTAAAGATTAGAATACCATTTTATAGTATTCTACTTAACTTTATTAATTAGTTCTATTAAATTTTGACAATGATTTGTGTAAAATTAAAACTCTCTTATATTTAAAAGCCTCCATCTGAGTTTTTAATGTTAAAAACCTTTTCATTATCAAATGTAAACACTAAAATGTTGTGAGATTTATTATTAGTCATGTTTCAATTTTTCTTACTATAAAAGCCCTTAAAAGGTGTTTTTTCCATTGGGTGTATTTAAAAACTGCTTAATTTTCTCTTTTTGAAAATGAATCAACATTTTCACAATTCATTCAACTGCAATCTATTTCAGCGTACTGTAGCCAATCATTTTACATGTTTGATGAAATAATTGCGTGTGCGTTGACTGAGCTGAGTTTGGTGAGATTATTGCCCTTTTGTGAAACTCTGCAGCATTTTGCAAGATATTCTGAATGTCAGGATTAATTTTCCACTCTCTGATATCAAACCGAAAAATTTCTAGATAATTTTATAATGGCTAATATAATCAAGAGAAGAGCGCTTTGTCAGAAACTAGTTATTTTATTATGATGTATATAGTGCTTTAAAATTTTTTTGAGTGCTTAAAAGGTGCTTATTTTTTGTAGAAAGATTAGGCTATGCACCATGTTCAAACTATTTTTCTCAAAACTTGAATGTTTTACATGAAATTTTTAGGGAAGTGTAACATTTTGTTACATGTCTAAATTGTAATGTCTAAAATGTAACTTATATGCAATTTTTTTTTAAGTACTAATTTAAAAAAAACTGCAGAGAATTCTTCCTTCTACTTTAATAATGCAAAGTTTTTTGGAGAAATGCTATATAATTGTTTGAAATAAAGATTTAGTTTTCTGTGGCCATATTTTAAATACTAACAAGATTAACATAAAGTAATTTTGCTTGAAATTTGTTAAATTTCTAATATGACTTTAAAAAATATGGTTTGTTCCTTTACCGAAGAACCGATCATGTTCGGCTTTTACATATTTAGACTGTAAAGCTAAATTATTTTTGCATTTTAACAAGTTGAACTAAGCTGAAAGGTTTCCATACTATTGTTTTTTTTAAAAAATTTGTTAATTTTTATATAATTTTTTTTTCTACTTTCATATCTTATTTTCATTTCAGGTCAAATGAGAAAATTTGTGATTAAAAAAGGTGAAAAGTCGTCAGAAATAGAGTCTGCAATAAAACACAGAAATCGTTATGTATCGAACAAGATCCAAGACATTTGTAGTAATGCTGCAAGAGCAGAAGCATATAATAAATCTTTTTAAAGTGTCTTTCTTTGTCTTCTTTTGTATAAATACTTAATCACATGAGTGTTTCCTGTTAAACATTTTAATCCTGACATATGAACTTGTAAAATGAAAATAAAAATATTACTGGTAATTAAACACTTTACTGAAATTTTAAATGAGTTATGATTGCAACTACAGCTGTGGTCTTATTTCATATAAGGGTCATGTAAAAGGAGAAATTTAACTTCACGTGAGCACTTGGTCGGAGGTCAGTTGTGTGTTCGGGAGGTGGACTTCATATTAGAAAAAAATTCTACATAACCGCTAGCAGTAGAGCAGTAATGTAATACTAAAAATTTAAGCTATTGCTCAAAGAGAACTAGTTATAATAAAAATTTTAAGCAATACATAGAAAGATAATGTAACATCAAAAATAAAATTTAAAAGCAACTTATGGTGGTATAGTAATGCTTGAAAAGCATAACTTAATAGCAACTGATGGTAGAATTCTCTTGCTGGAAAAGCAAAAATTCCTAGCAACTAATGGTGGAATTTTCTTGCTGGAATAGCAAAAATTCCTAGCAACCGATGGTGGAAATCTCTTGCAGGAATAGCAAAAATTTCTAGCAACCGATGGTGGAAATCTCTTGCTTGGAATAGCATAGAAAACTAGCAAGTGATGGTCGTGATTGTTGCTAGACTAGCAAGATATTCCAGCAACACAAGCTGGTATCTGTATGCTAGACAAGCAACAAAGTGTGCCAATACACACCATGGCAAGCTAGTTTTTTTGCTGGTACCAGCAAGTATTTTTGCTAGTTCAAGATGGTTTTTTTGCTAGTACATAGCATTCCATGCTTGTCTAGCAAACAAATACCAGCAAAAATTTTTACCTGGGTGTACTACCATCACAGGAACCTGCACATCATTTTAGTATCGGTGAGTTTAGTACACTATTTTTTAGATAAATTTTCTTTTAAAATATTATTTATGTTTAGTTTCAAAAAAACATTATCATTTATTAATTTCAATTTGAATACAGTTTCCTAAACTTAATTATAACTTTTAAAGGATAGCATCAATTCATTAAATATGATTCATTATTTGTCTAATTCTAAATCAGAGATGTCAGCACAATTTTTGTATGAGTCAGCGCAGTAGTAAGTTTCATTTTCGAACCTTTACCTCTAATTCGTTTTCGCCACAGCGCGAATTAATATACGAGTTCGATGTGTTGTAGATGGTTATAATATTTTCTTTTCGGGACCAGCTCCCAAAGATTACGATGATACATTCAAGATAAATAGTTATTTTCGATAACTATTAGCTATATTAATTTCGAGGTGAGTCATTTTCATGTTTTGTTGTCATTAGTTGTGCTGAACTGTCTGAAATCGTTTCATGTTATTAACTAAATAATTTACTGCTATCTTATTAACAACTTGATTACTGTTAAAAATTTTAATTTAAGTTTATTTGTGAAATCAATTATTATCCAGTATTGTTTATTGTTCAATATATTATTTTAAGCAGAATAAAATGTTGTTAAGATTCTTAATTAGTTAGGGTTTAAATTTTAAAATATAATTTTTCTTTCTCTTTTCTATTTTGGTAATTAATTTTACCTGGTCCGTCATTTTACAATTTACAAACATACAATTTCTTTTAAACTAATAAAACTAAAACTTTTTAAAATTTGTTCCAATCAAAGTTTTAATTACTTTGGATAGAAATAATTTCAATTTTTATTTATGTAAAGATTTATACTGACGAAAAGCTTTACTTTGAAATATTCGCCAAGTAACTCGCCAAACTTTCTTGCATTATTATAACATAAAATATAATAATGATTATATTTATTTATTTTTTAATCGTTATTTCTGTAGATTGTAAAAGCATGTGTCTGATTATATGAAAAAAGTTTTTATTATTATTTGTGAAATAATTATTTTATTCTTCCCTAAGAATTCTTTTAATTTTTGAAAAGCTTATTTTAAAACAAGTTAAAAAATATGTGTGGCAAATATTTATCTTGCCTCTTACAAAGTTACCCCATTTTTCAGTAATTATTGAAAAGTATTAAAAAAAAGGTAGTCATATTATATATAAGAAGTAATTATTAAAAATGTAAATTTCTAATCTCCTTGTCTGTTTCTACAGTCATCCCCTCCATTTTTTTTTTTTTTTTTGGAGAATGATGATTTACATAATATTTTGTTTATATTTATTCAAAGTTAACTATTGTACTTTTTATTTATACTTTACATTCATGTTTTGATACTTTACTTCTCTACAATGATAGTAAGTATGTAAGTGTACCTTACTAATTTTTCAATATACTTACATTTTTAATAGTCTTCGTTTATAAATACAATTTATTTTTCTTAAAACGAATTTCAATCCACACATAAAAACCAAACCAAAGATACCTGCCATCTTTCATTAGTGTATAGAATAATCTTAGAAGTATAATCAAAATATCTGTCAAACTTAAAATAAGTTAAAAAGGGACACCTAAAGACTTAAATGTTTTCAAATTAATGATATTTAATCTCCCTTATTCTAATAATATGTTGATAAAATTTTATCATGATAGTGATTTCTTTCTTTTATTTCAGATATTATGTATAATCCTGTAAGGTTTGTCTGGTGAAGAAGGAAAGAGATGTAATATTGTTTTTATGAATGAAATTAAAAAACAAGAAATGTAAATGAATAATGTTCTAAATGTTTCACTTGATATTAAATGTTTTATTTTTTTTAAATTTATTTTTGTATTATTTAAAATGCAAAACAAAACACGTAAAAAGCCAAATCAAAATAATATGATACATAAAAAGTATGCTCTTAATAAAATATTGTTTTTTTCTTAGTTATTAATAAATTTGAATTTATATATTGTATATATTACAATAAATTTGTCCTAAAATAAATCCTATAATTTTTAATTAAATTATCTTATACCAATAATGAATGCTTTAAATTTTACAATAGTAAATTGTAAGTATGACATTGAAAATCCTCTTATATTTAAAAAGCAATTTTACTAAGAAATTGGAAAAAATAATTTTCATAAAAGTGATCTTCCTGAAATGCAATGTGCAGATTAATAAAATTGATGATGCCTTAATTTAAATTAATTTTATGACTATAAAATTCTGACACATTGTAGTATAGACAAGTCTGACATTATTTATTATGTATTTTTTAGACTAAAATAAAAAAAAAGAATTGATTTGATAGATCTAATAGTTTTGATGTTATAAATATTTTGTGAGTAAAAGGTAAGTCAAAAATTGTATATTCCATACATTAAACCCTAATTTCTTCTTAAGAATTATTTCAAAGGACTATTTCTTTTTTAATTAAGCTTGAAAAATTGAATTTGAAGAAATGCCTTACTTGTTTAGATAGCAATGTCAGTTGCATGAAGTGGTATAAGTCATAAAAATGTACTTTCTCCACATGAAACTTTTATAAATTTTCGAATTGCTAAACTATTAAATCAGACAGCTTGGTTTTATTCTCATTCGATTTAGCGTATACATAGATAATGATATCGCACTTGCCTAGCTAGCTTGTTAGATACTAAATATGTATAAATAAACTATGCTTTAACAGGGTGCTTAGCCAAATCTTTCCACAAAAAATAAGCACCTTTTAAGAACTTTTTAGGCACTCAAAAAATATTTTTAAGCACTATTTAAATTGACAAAATGCAAAGACTTAACATGATTATGATAAAATAACTAGAGTTTGACAAATACCTCTTTTCTTGATTATATTAGCCATTAAAAAATGATCATGAGATTTTTCGATTCGTTTTCAGAGGGTGAAAAATGAAGCCTGAAATTGAGAATATCTTGCAAAATGCAGCAGAGTTGCACATGAGAGTGCAAGAATCTCACCGAACCCAGCTCACTAGACGCACATGCGGACTCTCAAGTATTTCCCCAAACCTGTAAAATGATTGGTGCTTTCATAGGATATGGACTGACGGTATGCTGAAATTGATCGTGGTTGAATGAATTCTGAAAACGCTGAATATAAAAATCCCGTTTTTACATAATACGTGGTGAAAATAGACATTCCCTTTCATAAAGCTCATTTTCGAAAAGGGAAAATTAAGCACTTTTTAAAAACACCCATTAAGAAAAGCGTCTTTAAGGGCTTTTAAAATTCGAAAATAAGCACCTTTTAGAAACACTACGCACCATGCTTTATACATTACTCACTCGATTCAACGTAAAAAAAATCGTACAAATTCTAGATAGTATTTAAGTCCAACCTCCTTTTACCCTCTTATCCTTTTAGGGACGCAACGTGAAATTCATTGATATCTTAGTATCATCTTATATTATGAGGAAGAAATCATAATCCTTCTTATACTCTGCTACTTCACTAATGGGGAAATGAAGTGTTCAAAATTTTTATTTGCAGCTGAAAAAAAAAAAAAAACACTTTAAAATGACCAAAATTAAATCAAAATCAATGAATATTCTACAGCGTCTGTGATTTCTTTTTCCTACCTTTACGAACATTGTTGGGAAACTATGATACATACGATAAAGTAAAATATGAGCCAAAAGTAAAGATAAATAATAAAATATGGTAACCCAATTACATGCAACCGTTCAGGCAATTAAGCAACCCTTTCGGCAACGGAGGAATTGCGCTTAGAGTTGCAGATAGAGTTGAAGTTACACTTACGGTTGCACTTATTTTTCTCTCGTGTGATATAGCCATAACAGTGCTGCTAGCATTTGTATGTTTTGCGAAAGGCAATTCTCAGTTATACCTAAAATTATGCCTTAATTAGTTTATATTGTTTGGTAACGGTGGGTTTTCGAATGCTCTTTTAGAATATTAGCTACCAGTTTTTTAATTTTCTGAGGACACTAGTCAGCCAGGCTTCTTTTCAAGCTTTACATAAATGATATGTCTATTAAAGATCGATTTTAGTTGAATATGCTAACATTTTAAATACCAAATTTCATTTTCCTTTCAACATAAGGCAGAGAATTTAATTGAATGTACGGTTTAATAGAACTAAAACCAAAGGAGGATATGCTGCGCCAAACAACGCGTTATAAAATGCACATTATAATTTAATAACTAGATAATATTGAATGTAAGGTTTAATGGCACAAAGTCCGCAGAAGGACATGCTGTGCCAAACAAACGGTTTTAAAATAAATCTTAGGTAAATGTATATTACAAATTTTTCTTATTAGAAATCACACGGAATTTATAAAACTGAATGCAACGGAACAGATGTATCAAAAATGATGTAAAACCAGATCAAATGTAAATATAGTAAAAAATAATAAAACAGTTGCATTCAAAGTTCAATAAAATCAGATAAAATTGTAAATAGGATAAAATAGTTATATACAGTTTAAAAGACTAATTGCGTGTCGAAACGCAAAAATGTTAGGATTTTGAGTCACCAAACAAATCCTGCAGAATTAAAATAGAACTTCTGAAAAAAAGTAAGACGACGGTTAAAACATGGGCAAATGATTAAAATATGATGAACAGTGAGTAAAATTTTACAAGTGCTGCATAGGGGAGCACGTTCTCCAAATAGCAAATGTAAGTGGGTCAGCTGAGTGTGGCCGATTCGGAGACGGTTTAACTTAACATTTGCAAGCACAGACGCTATACAGGTTAAGCGTTAAAATCTGTTTTTACTGAGTGCAATTTGTTATAAATTTTAAGATCCCATTGTTGTTGCCATAGAGATGAACTGTCGAATATAAGTTAATGTGCCCAAGAAAGGTACAGATAAAGTTAAAACAGTGGCAGCAGACCGTGTAGCTGAATCAGCCAAGTCGTTCCCTGGAATACCGACGTGAATCGGTATGCAACAGAATAAAAGAGGAAATCTATTTTTGTGAAGGGTAATCAATAATTAATTAATGAAACATAAAATCGGATGGTATCACTGGTAAAAATTTTCCAACATACCCAAAAGACTCATACTGTCTGAATATATGCAATACTTCCTTGTAGAGCGCGTAGAAATCAGCTGCAATGCCATGAAGATGGCAAAAGCTTCAGCAGTAAAGACGGTGCAAATATCTGGGATTTTGTAGCTATAAGCATCATCAGCGATGATGACACCACAGCCTACATATCCGTCAGTAAACACAGGTACATACTCTGAATATTGGTGACGATGAGAAATGAAGAGTTGTTGATAAATGATGGGATCAACATTAGATTTACTATACTTTGTAAAAGGGGAATAAAATTGATATGGTGTGATGTTCCATGGAGGTATGAGAAAATGATTTACTGATTGCGTTGGTGATTCGCAAATGTCAAAAGTTTGAATGAGTGAACGCATGCGAGCATGAAATGGACGGACGTGAGAAGATCTAGCTGCATACAATTTCTCCAAGCTTGATGAAATTACATAATGCTTTAGTGGATAGTATCTAAAGGACATGATACGAAAGTAATAACTGAGAGACAGCTTCAAGCGATGTAAGTCCAATGGTATTTGATTACAGACACCATATAAATTTTCAACTGGGGTGTACGAAAAGCTCCTTGACAAATGTGAAACTCAGAATTTCGAATTTGTATATAAACACACAGAAGCCGAATTTTACGTATTATATATCATTTCTCTCTCTCTTTCCATTACTTTTTGCTTTACTCATACATTTACAATGAAAAAAAAAACTGTAAAATAATACTAATAATTTTTTTCTCTTACCCTCAATTTATAAAGTTTTTCTGTAAGTTCGATCTCGATCATTTTTCTATAAATCACTGTCTTGGACGTTTCTTAGACATGCCGCCTAAAGACGCGGTTTCTGCTTCCGCTTTCCACCTAATCTGTACATTGTAGATAACACTTTCCAATAGCAGATTTTCTTAGTATTTTTCAAGCATTGACATACCGTTAACTCATTCTTACTTAAAAATACTATTTGTTTCAGTTCTCTTCCTTTCTTGAAAAATGGGTAAATATGTTACAGTTATATTTCTTCACAAAGCAATTTACACATTTCGTAGAATTTCTTTAGCACTTTTTGCGCATATGGTGTAAAAGAATATAACAATTTCTCGTTTCGTTTGTATTAGAGAAAAATCATGAATACAATTATATAAAGATCTAGGTGAAAAGATAAATGCAGGTGGCAAAATGTAAAATACACAATAAACTTTAGAATTGATGTCAGAAACTATTGTAAACTTCAAAACCAATAACGTAGTTTTAGAAGAAATTGTATTAGCAATTCAAAACTGCTCTAGTAGGAAAAGTCTTTTTTTTCTTCTTTTTTTTTACTTTTATTTACACTGTGTTAAATTAAGAGTCGTAGATACTAGTATTCGCTATCTTTAAAAAAATTTTATTCGATTTCTTTTAAAGTTTGTTTTAAAAAATGAGCAAGCGTAAGTAAGAGAGGTTAGGAGCAAGCGGAAATTAATGAATTAATTCTCGCGTCTGATACTAGCGACGAAGAGTTATTAAGCGAGGATGATGGTTGGCCTCTACAATCTCTATCAGAAGATAATGAAGACGTAGAAAAAGACTCAAGAGAATAAAATAGATGATCAGCTTACTGAGGATGAAGAAATAAACTTATCGGACATAAAGTGGACTGAAGATGTGTCGAAGGATTCATTTAAAACTCATTTGAAAGTAGACCTGTCCACAATTTGAAACCTTCTTCTGAACTCTCAACATACTTTAAGTTGCTATTTTCCGATGACAAGTACGAAATTATCATGGAAAATACAAACAAATATGCCGTTTATATTCATGAGGGGGGGGGGGATCTGTCGAACACCTAATGGGGTGCCTATTACTGATATAGCTGAGATATGGGCATTCTTATCTTGTCTCTTTGTAATGAGTGTTCGCCGCTTCCCACGTATTGTTGATTATTGGTCCAACAATCGTATTTTCACGAACTTAAAAAAGTAAAACTACAATGACGCAGAGCAGTTTTTTCGGTATCTAGAGATTCCTGCATCTGTCAGACAGAGAAAAGGGGAAACAAAAATCTGACCCCGAATTCCACTATATGCAGAAAGTCGATCCTTTCCTCATTGACTTGAGGAAAAAATTTCAACAGCATTTCACACCTTACAAGAACTTTCCAGTTGATGATTGGTTGGTTGGTTGGATTTTATTGGCGCAAGAGCCAGAAATGGCTATACTGCGCCAGGCACTAGGTTAAACTTTGGTCACAAGGTTAGACTAAGGTGCTATTTTTTAAAGCAGAGAATAAAGTCCTATGGCTTTGATAAATTTTAAAAGATTGTGATGTATAGGGTCACCGAGTAAAGATTGAAGATCAGGGTTAAAATTGCCAAAAAATTTGTTTCTCAAGTATTTGAATCGTCTGCAGTCAGTAAAAATATGCTTAATAGTGATAACGACTTGACAGAATGAACAAATAGGTGCAGGTTCGTTTTTCAATAAATGCATATGGGTATATCGTGAGTGGCCAATGCGTAGCCTGTTTATTATAACATGAGTTTTACGGTCAGTGGATATTATTTTATTGTTATCAATAGAAGGGAAAATTTCATGTAATTTATTATCATTTTGTGTATTCCAGTGTTCTTTCCAGGCTTGATAAACTGATGATTTACAGATTCGCTTGATGTCCAATGGTGCTAAAACATTCCTGCTTATATTATGAGTACTTTTTGCAACTATATCAGCACATTCATTCCCGTGTATACCGACATGGGATGGTATCCAACAAAAATAAATATGGAAACCTCTGTCATATAGTCGAGCGATGTATTTTTGGATTTTGAGTACGACTGGGTCTTGACCGATGTGAGAAATACTTGCTATAAAACTACGCGAGTCAGTATATATTATCCACTTTAGATAAGTTTGGTCAAAAATATAGTTAAGGGCAAGTAAAATCCAGTTGATGAAGCACTGATAAAGTACAAAGGACGACTTGGTATTGGTATACATGCCCCAAAAACCTGCCAAGAGAGGTTTAAAAGTGAGGATGATGAGTACTTCCTCTCTTGGCTATGTTTTATACTTTGAAGTTTATTGCGACAAACATGATAGAATTAAAAGAAGTGGTCAAGGAATTGGTTATGACGTAGTCAAACAGCTAAGAAGCATTTTACAGCCTGGAAATAACGATGATATTAATTTCGATAGTTATTTCACGAGTGTCTCTTTGATGATGGACTTCATGAAAAAAAAAATATTGGTTCTTGTGGAACTTTGAACACTTGCCGAAAATTCTTACCAAAAGAGTTGTAAAGTTGTGTGCTTGAAGATACTGGACAGTCTGAAGTATTTCATTGCGTTGAATTGAATGTAGGGTTTAGTGGCACAAGGTCCAAAACAGGACATACTGCGCCAAACACACAGTTTTAGAAACAGATTAAAAGGCAAAGTAAAGCACATGCATAAAATCAGATAAAATAGTGAAAATTGTAAAACAATGTTATAAAGTTACATACTTTAAAATCAATACAACTTCATGGTAAATTTACTAAAATGGTAAGTAGTCTAAAACCATTATATACAACTTAAAATTCCAATAGCACGTAAAAATGCAAAGATGTTAGGGTGGTGATTTTTATCTAACAAGTTTTTTTTATACATAACATCGTGCTTCCAAAAAAGGTAAGGCGTTGTTGGTTTTCATTGCGTTGACTTTCTTTATCTTTTGTGTACGGTCTGGAAGGATAAGAAGGACATTTTTATGTTGTCTACAACTAAATCCGCAACAATTGCAACTGTAAAAAGAAGAATCGGTGGAACTATTAAGACACTCGATTGCCCTACAATGTTTTTCGATTACAGCAAGTTTAGGAGTGGTGTTGATCTGGCAGATCAAAATCGCAATACTACAAGTCCGCGCGGAAATCAAGAAAGTGGTGGTTATATGTGTTTTGGTTTTTGTTGGACACAGCTGTTCACAATTCTTTCATAAATTATTCGGTTTCACAGCCACCAACTAATACGAAACCTAAAAGACTGATGGGCTTTATAATGTAAGTCTCATCGAAGAATAGTCCAAAGGATTCCAAAAGAATTCTTTCTCCCATAGTCCGAACCCATCTGCCAATTCGAACCAATATTATCTTCATTAAAGATGTAAAACATCGACACCCAGATGATGCCACAGACGTTCAAAATTGAAAACATTTGGGAAATAATGCCGTTAGAACCTCTTGGATATGTCAGGTATGCCTTTGCGTAAATTGTTTCGGTCCATATCACACTGAATTATAATGTTAGGCACGACCGGGTAAAATTACTAGATTCTTTTTTTCTGTAAAATCCCTTTCTATGCATTCAAATATTTGCCAAACATTTTCCCTTAACAAAATTTAAGTACTTATTTTAATTAATAGTGCGCTCATGGAAATCTTTATAATCACGTTCTTCCTCATCAAAATTTAAATAAAATCATTTTTAAAATAAATTAATTATTTTATCTTTAAACTGTAAATTTTCATGATTTTTTTTTTTTTTTTTTTGGAATATAGTTAATTTTTTAAACATTACGATATTAGAGGAATATTGTTTCTTTAAATACACTCACCTTTGTTATTTAGAATTTCCAAGATTCATCCTCGAGCTTTTTCCTTTCGTGTTAGTATACATTTTTTTATAAATGCATTATAAGTTGTATGCATGTTATATTTCATTTCATTCAGTAACAACTGATTAATTTCATTTACTTTAAAAAATATTTTCGCAGCATTTAGAATCATGCTTATCCGCGTTTAATTTTATTATTTATGAATGCTTCAAAGCTTCACTCACAAAAAAAAAAAAAAAAAATTCCTATGTGATGTAAAATGTTGACAGAGATTTTTCTTGATGGTACAGAGTGTGTGTTTCAAGGAGAGGACACTCTTACAAAATTTTGCACTTATGTGCTGGCACCAGTACATAAGGGGTACACTTTGATTGCCCATAACATGAAGGATTTCGATAGATAATTCGTATTGAGGTGGCTGCTGGAGAGAGGATACCAACCAAAGGTGATTCCGCAAGGGTCCAAAATCTTGCAAATACAAGTGACCGCGTTAAGTATACGCTTCATTGATTCATGGCAATGGCCCTATCCAAACTACCAAAAATGTTGGGAATTCGAGAGTTGGTTAAGGGTTTCTTCCCGCATTCTTTTAATGTGCTTGAAAATCAAGAGTATGTAGGTATGATGCCGGATCACTCCTTCTATGGCCCGGATTCTATGTCAACAGAAACTCCCTACAAATTCATAGCCTGGTATAATGAACATAAGGATGATGTCTTTGACTTTCGCAAAGAGATGGAGATTTATTGTCGGTATGTATCTAGTGTAAATAGTATTTTTTTTTTTTTTTTTTGCGATAGTTTGAATATATTTTTTATTTATTCTAATTTGTGCTCAATTTGTATTAGATCGGACGTGAATATATATAGAAAATGTTGCTTAGAGTTCAGGAAACAGTTTCTATAAATTTGCGGTATTGATCTATTTTGGTACGGTTTATTTACTTTTTTATTATCGTTTACTAATACATATATCTTTTATTAGTACATTTTACAATTTGTAACTATTGCATATATAGCTTTTATTTCTTTTTTTAAAAAAAACATGTCATTTTTTTAATTTATTATTTTAATTACGTGACCATCGCTGCATCCTGCATGGCCTGCTATCGAAGCAGTCACATTATAGCTGGAACAATCGCTATGGTGCCAGTACATGGTTACGTTAACGGCAACTACAGTTTTGACTGTATTAGATGGCTGGACTATGTTTCTTTTTCGGAAGGGATTTATATCAACCATTCGCGTAAGTTTTACTTTCTATATTTTTTAATTATTTTTTTTAATATTTATTTTTTTAGTTTATGTTTATTTTTTATCATTCTTTGAAAACAGGGGTGCCTCTTCCATGGTTGTGCAAAATGTTACGACCCAGATGTCATCAATCCCGTGTCTGGTGAGACCATGGAAAGACAGAAGAAATCTCTGAAAGAATCAAGAGAAAAGGGCATCATTTGATTGAAATGTGGAAGCATGACTTTGCAGCGATGAAAGATACTAGTAACGTCAGGTTGTTTTTAGAAACTCACGACGTTGTGGATCGATTAAATCCACGAGACGCATTCTTCGTTGGCCGCACAAACGCAGTGAAACTAGTATACGAAGTTAGAGCAAAATACATCGACTTCACCAGTTTGTACCCCTGGTGCAATAAATACTGTCGGTACGTTTAAAATTTTTAACACCTCTTAATGCTAAAAATGTGAATTTTTTGTATCATTATTATTATAATTATATTTTTTTTTTAAAATTTTTGTTTTGTTTTACAGATACCCGATTGGACACCCCAGCATAATTACCGAAAATTTTGACGATATTACCTCTTATTTTGGCTTCGTAAAGTGTGAGGTTTTGTCGCCCAGAAAATTGTTTCATCCTGTATTGCCTTATGGGAGCAATGAGCAGATTTTGTTCCCACTCTGCCAAGCTTGTTGTGACATGTCTCAGCAGACTTCCTGTCAGCATAATGATGATGGAAGAGCTTTCGTCGGTACATGGGTTACTGAAGAGGAGAAGAAATCTGTAGAAAAAGGCTTCGAGATAATTAAGGTTGAGATTTTCTTATTTGGTAATTTTTTCTATTTCTAATATTTCTCGTTTGATATTATTCATATTATTTTTTTTATCATTCCAGATATACGAAGTATATCACTTCGAAGAATCGTCCACGGATTTATTCAAATCCTACATTGATCTGTTTCTTCAATTGAAACAAGAGGCAAGTGGATAGCCAGCAGGATGCGAAACTGATGAGGATAAGGATGCCTATATTGAATCTTATTTCAAAAAGGAAGGCATACTACTCCGGAAAGACAAGATCTCTTTCAATCCCGGACAGAGAGCAGTACAAAGCTTGCGCTCAATAGCTTTTGGGGGAGATGGGGAATGAGCCTCATTAAAATGATGCTAAATTTTGTCGGCACCTTGGAATATTTCAACAAGTATCTTTCTGATAATACAAAAGTGGTAAGCATTGTTCATTTAACAAACATTTAGGGAGATAACGAATATTCCTATTCGATGGAACTTTATGATTTCATTATGTTTAAACATTTTCTTCCCTATCTTAGATTCAAGATGTGTTTTTCCCCACCGAATAAATCTGTGCCATGCAGTGGAAACAAAGATCGGAATTCCTTGACGGAGATCAAAGCACGAATATTTTCCTAGCTGCATTTACTACCTGCCACGCGAAACTAAAGCTTTACAGTGAGTTGGAAAAATTGGTTGAGCAGGTGCTGTATTTCGACACGGAAAGGATTACGTAACATATTAATAAAATGCTTAATGTTATTTATTAATAGAATAATATGTTACGTAATCCTTTCCTTGACTTCTTTTTTTCTATCAGCACATTGTAATAGAGGGCGTTGTTTTCTTTAGTTTTTAGTGTTTCCTTTTCATTTGGTTTGCTTGTGAAATCGCTGTTTGACCTGGTTAAAGTGAGTTTTTATTTTCTGATGATTTTGTTTGAGATTCTTTTCTGAATTGGTTCTATGTATTTCATGTTTTTTCCTAGTCTTCTATACAAAACATTTGGGGTACAGAGGGGGTTATTTTAGGCTTTTGCCCTCTCTCTCAATAGAAAAGGTTTTGTTTTATGCCTACCGGGGCCGGTACCCCCTGAAGACGTCGGCTTCGATGTTCATATTTTTATTTCCTTCGTATCCTTTACTGCTACATTTATTCTTTTTTTGAAATTCCTGCTGCTTTTAAGCGCGTTTTTTTTTCAAAGAAGTTTTTTGTCTATTTAAAAAAATTTTGTTTTCTTTTAGTACAATTTGAATAATACTAATTATACCCTATATTATTACGAAAAATATGAGTTAGTGTAATATATATTTACATGGGCGTCGGCAAGGTGGGGCAGGGAGTGGCCACCCCCCCCCCCTACAGATTTTGAAAATTAGTAGATAGTTAAATAATAACTTTTCGGAACACATTTAATGATTTTTCATAGATTGCTCGGTTTATTTTTACCCCGAATTTAGATTATTATTGCACTTTCAGATGTCTAAAAGGCGTAAATACCTGACTGAAGAAGAAATTCTTCAAATGTTAGCAGCCTCTGAATCTGAACTGAGTGATATCGACAAGACGTACGAACCCCGGGTATTAGAAGGAGTATGATGGAGATGATTTGCCTGCAATCACTGACATTTCAGCTCAAGAGAATCGCCCTTTAACATCGACTGAACCCTTAGATCAGAATTTAATCCACAAACCACTTGCATCTTCGACAAAAGTTAAGAAAAAGAAAAGAAAAAGCGAGGTTTATCAGTGGAACAATATAAAATTCAATCCTGTACCTTTGGACTCAAATACAGGTATTTGTTTTTCAGTAATTTCAATAACATTTCGAGTAATAAAAATCGGAGGGAAGGATGTTATTTTGTTTTTCTTTTCAGACTCCAGACACAGTAAGGACTCCTTTGCAGTATTTTAGGCAATACTTCCAAGACGAGTTTTTCAAAGACGCTGCTGATTTGACTAATCAATATTCCATTACAAAATCAGGAAAATCCCTGAAAACTGATGCACGAGAATTAAAGGTATTTGTTGCAGCCAATTTGATTTTGGGATGCGTAACATTTTCACGACTGAGAATGTACTGGCAAGCAGAATACAAGTATCTAATATTATTTCAAGAGACAGATTTTTGGCTTTAAGAAATGCTTTCCACGTTGTATATATTAATAATCCTCCTGGAAACGTCAACGAAAATAAATTGTGGAAGATTCAACCTGTTATTGACGCTGTTAGAAAAGTATGCTTAAGTTTGCCACGTGATAATGTCCCATACTCCATAGATGAGCAGATGATACCATTTACTGGTCGTTGTTCAGTGAAACAGTATGTGAAAAACAAACATCGACATGTGGGACTTAAGAATTTCGTTCTTTGTACGTCATCAGGCTAGTAATGGATTTTGAAATTTATCAAAGAAAATTGTAGTGTTGCTACAACTCTCTTTCCTTTTTATGAGTATCAGTCATCCTATTTCTGCCCAAACTGTCTGACTGTTTGAAATAGCTTTTTTGTGAATAAAATAAGCAGTTTTGGTCTGCCAATTTTTGGAAAAGGAGAGAAAACTAGAGAAGAAGGGCAGGACAGAGATGGAAAAGACAGGGCTAAGACCTGGTGAGCTGAGTGGAAGGTGATTAGAAAAAGAAGATGTTTTGATAGAAATTCTGAGGAAAGACATACATCAACCCAACCCTACAACAATTGCTGCCATATATCTGGACAATTAATATAGATGGATATATCCAGAGAAGAATAACCTGATACCTACAAATAGTTTATCAGTTCCTCAGGATTTTCAAGCCAAGTCTAGCACATGTGCAAGATAAGTGACTTTAAAATTCAACTGACTTTAGCTGTGAAATTCCTTTTCTTAAAAATGTTCTCCAAATCTTTTTGTCACATGTTGATTTAGTTTAGTGTAATTGGTTATGACTTTATTTTATTATGCCACATGGTCAAATTTATTTTAATGAGTAAATCTTGTTAATTAAGTTAATCATCATTAAAATTGCTTAAATAAATTATCTCCCTTGTGATCATTATTTCTAGACAGATATTCTTATCTTACTTTATTTGTATGTGTTGGTGATGATTTGGGATAGGCCTTAGTTGTAAAATGCAATAGTACTAAATTAGGTAATTATCCCACTATACTTTACCCAAATTGTCACCCATTGTCAATTGTGTATACTTTACCCAATTGTATTTTGGTGCCGTGACCAGGATTGTAAGGTCTGTGGATAGATGTGGAATTTATATTGACCACCCGGGTTCCAATTCCAGCCGATACTGGGATTGGAACCCGGATCACCTCATTGAAAGGTGACCAAATGATTTTTACAAATTATTCAAAAACAACTTTTTTCCAACTATTATATTATAAAATATAATATTTTCCATGCGTTATAAACTTACTCATAAAGGGCTCCCATATAAAAACAGGCACAGTGCTCCTGAAAACATATAATCAGCTCGGATTCTATACAAAAGAATTGTCAACCTAGGAATGAGCATAAATGCTGTTAGTAGTACTTGCGGTATGTCTAGTTTAGTTCATGTAATGTGTTCAATATAACTATTATCTTTTAATTTAAAAATATTAAAATTAACCACAGTTCGTGTTTTTTTTTTTTTTTCAGCTGCTACCTTCAAACTGTTCAAAGAAGCTAGTCGACTAGAAAAAGCTGACAAATTTGGTGAAGTTCTTGCCACCGCCAACAACTGGGAAGGCACGAAGACTAAGTTTGCCTCAACTGTCACAGTTTTGTTTTTGAAACAATTGATTGTATTAAAGAATACAATAAATTATAGAAATTAGTATATTATTCTTTACTGTTTAATAAAAATTATATTTCATTTACACATTTGACAACCGTTCAAGCCCTAATAGATATTTTGCCAACACTTTAATGGACAAAGGCCGTAAGTAAATTAAATCGTAGCTTATTCTACCACGTTTACCTTCTTTTAAATCTGAAAAAGTGACTCCGGTTATTTTATTATGATAATATCAGTGTAAATATTGCTTTTTTTTAAATCAGTTTTCTTAAAATCGATCCTGATGCTATGAAGATAAGGAATTTTGTTTTCCATACATACTATTTTAGTAAAATACAAATTATATAATACTAAAACTTCACAGCAAAAAAGTTTATCGTTTTAAATTAAACATATTATAATTTTAATCTACATAGTAAAACATAGATGCTGTAAAAATTATTGCATAAATCACTTAAAATATTAAATTTATTTCACAGTATAAATGGCTGCTTGTACCCTGGAAAAGAGAAGAAATATCTTAACAAAACTATTTACTTTCTAGCTTATTTTATAGAATAATAGTAAAATATACCTGCCTACCCAAACTTATTAAATATTAATAACTAAGCTGTAGACTTTAAAATTCTATAAGTTTTGGTAATAACAAATAATTTAATTTTAAACAAGTTAGAACGGTTTTGTTATCAGCTTTTTCCGGATTACAAACAGGCATGAATATTTTCAAACACTAATTTTTATTTTCTCAAATAACGTAATTTTGGCGATTGTCGGCATTCCACAGCATTTGTTTTTTGAATATCGTGTTGACGATGTCGGTCGATATTGTACAGCTTTTGTAAATGTTCATAGATATCGATCGAAGTTCCCCAACGTTTTTACGATATCGAACAATATTTTGCGATATTGAATATACGTTATAAAAGGGGTCCATTTTTATATTGTACAATCTTTCGCTACGATATTGTACAATGTTCGAAGCTAAGTTTTTACGATATCGTATTTGAGATATGTGCTACTTGGGAAATCCAAGAGTTAAAGACTGCTGCACCGACATACAGCGAAATTGTCAAAAGACCTTCTCCACCAGCTCCAATCATCCTACCAGCAAGTAAAGACTGCACTACGGACGACACCATAAATAAATTAACAAGCAACGCGAACAAACCAACAATCAAGAAAATATATAAAAACGACAAGATAGTAGAAATTAAATTTTACAGCGATAGTGATAAAGACAAATTAACAGAATGCATTAAACACACCGAACTGCCCTTTAAAGACAAAACCAAACGATTAAATTCACTTATCTTATTAAATGTGCCGTCAACCCATAACGATGATAAAGTTTTGGATAGAATCAAACAAGGAGCTAACTTTAACAAAAACTTTGATGAAATCAACATTCTAAAATAAATTCCCCACAAAAAGAAAAAACACAAAAAAACATCTTCAAAGCTACATTTCAATTACCTCAACATCTATTGAATATGAACTATATATATGTTGGTCTCAATAAATGCTATATAAAAAAGAGGATAACCTTACTGCGCTGCAGACACTGCCAGATCATAGGCCGTCATCAGGAAAATTGCACCCATCAAATTTCATGTGGGTCATGTGGAAATCATTCAGCAGACAGCTGTACAAGTCAAACACCTTTATGCATCAACTGCATGGAATCAAATTCGCGCAGAAACACGAACTTCAACTACGAACACACGTCAGCGGATCAAGCATGTCCTAGTTACCTTAGAGCTTTAGATAGTCTTAAAAAGCAACAACAACTTAACCAGCAGAAAGTTTTCTCAAATCAGGTGTCAAGGTACTAAACTCAATAAATAAAACACTTTTCATCCTTAAAAAAAAAAAAGTCCAAAGTTTAAAAGCCTATAGACTAAGTACTTTTTATTTTTAAGCTTGAAGTCTAATACTACCTTCTTCATTTAATAAGTTTATTTTTCTTAATTTATTCTTCTGAAGCTAGTATTCCTATTTTTTTTTTGGTTACATATTTTTCTTCTTTTAAAAATTTTTTATTTAAAAATATACATATAAATTTTTTTTTAACTTTATACCTTCAACTCTTTTTGTTTTCATATTCTGACTTCTATTCATAGTCTAGTCATACGTTTATAACAATTCCTCATTTCTTTAAACATACTTCTTATTTCTTTAACCCTCTTTTTAAATTTTCACTTCTTTCGTTAATTTTTTTATTTTTAACTTTTTAGTGCCCCTACTCTGGAGTGCTCGTATGTTAAAAAAAGAAAAGATAAATACCAAATAAATTTTTTATGTTATTTACGTTCCTACTTTTATGACAATGCAAAAAGAATACAATAATAGCCTCAAAAAATTCACAATTTCGACAAATTTGAATAATTTAAAAATTCTACAGATAAATTTACAAAGGAGTAAATCTGCAATGCTTACTCTCCAAAATTCAGCTGCTGAGCTGGAAATTGATGCAGTCTGTTTTCAAGAACCCTATTGTCCTAAAGGTAATATTATAGGTTTTCCACTATCATGGAAACTATTTCACTCAAAGAATAACAAGAGTGGTATTTTTATTGTGAATAAATCAATTAATCCTCTACAATTGATCTCTTAAGAACATTCTGTCGCTATCTCTCTACAATCCAATGATAATCCTAAATCGCTAGTGCTCGTATCTTTTTATAACTCATCTTTTGATCGTGATATTAATTTAATAAGTGACTTAATACAACATATATCGAAATTCTCGATTGATACAAATTTATTAATCTGCCGTGATTTCAACACCCATCACGAGTTCTTGGGCTACAAAAATGCAGATGTAAGGGGTGAGGCACTCGTGGATTTTATAACTTCGAATAATCCTAATGCACCTCCTACTTTTGTTACCTCTCAGGCTTCTTTTTCCCAAGACCTCAGTCTAACAAATAGTCTTGATATACTAAATTACTCTAACTGGTCTGTTTTAGACATTGAATCAAATTCAGATCACAAATATATAATGATACAGCTAAATGACTCTTTCACCTTCTCTCCTTTTATAAGATTAAAAACCAAATTTGGTAATCATCGAAAATTTCAAAATTTCTTCCAGACCTAAAATCTAAACTAGATAATATAAATGACGCGCCTGCATTAAACACCTTCACAGATGATCTAATTGACAAAATCTTCATGTCTTGCAAAAGCACTTATAAAACTAAAACTTTCAATGAAATAAATAACCCCACTTGGTGGAATTCCGAATTATCAATTTTACAGAAAGAACTTCACGCGTTTAGAAAACGATATCAAAGATCTACATCAGCTGATAAACATCAAAAATATAAATCAATCTTCAATTTAAAAAGCAATATAAAAAACAAATCACAAAAGCAAAATTTGACACTTCTCAGTGGTAGACGGATCATGGGTTAGAGTCCCCTTGCCGTCAGGCTAACCGTGGGAGGTTCTCGTGGTCTTCAACCGTGGGAGGTTCTCGTGGTCTTCCTCTCCATGTAACGCAAATGCGGGTTAGCTCCATCAAAAAGTCCTCCACGAAGGCAAATTTCTCCCAATACTCGATCCAGGAGTTCCCTTGTCTTCTGGATTGGGTTCAAAATTACAAGGCTACGGAGTTGAACATTAGTAGCCGTAAACCCATTAAGTTGGGTCGGCTGTTCAACGACGGTTATAAAATAAAAATAAAAAATACAAACTTCCCACTGACACAAACTTATTACCAATAGACAATTTTCATTATTCCAATCTCACTCTAGACCCACCGTTTAATCAAACTGAACTCACAAACTTAATTAAATCCCTAAACAACAAGAAAGCTCCAGGAATTGATGGTATTGATTACATAATCGTCAAAAATCTTTACTTTTTTGGTAATTTCTTAAAAAAAATTTTTAATAAATGCTTAGCCTTACGCGTATTCCCTGATCATTTCAAAAAAGGCCTTGTACTTTTATTTCTCAGAACAGGCAAGGATTCTAAACAACTTGCATCATATAGACCCATTACGCTTTTACCTTGCTTAGGAAAATTCTTGGAAGATCTTCTTACAAAGAGAATCAACTTTCATCTGGAAAATACCCAATTTGGATTTAGTTACGGTACATCAATAAATCACGCTTTTAATAATTTCGTAGAGAATTTAAACAAATTAAAACAAAAATACAAGCATGTATCGGTGGTTTCGCTGCACATAAAAAATCTATTAAGAACTTTCCAAATGTAATATGCCAATAAATTTATGCCACATCATTGAAAACATCAACACAAATAGAACAGCCATTCTCTCAACCAATCAAGGCTACACATTCAAACAAATATACAAAGGTAATGTAATAAATCTTAAAGAAAGCAATAATTATAATCATCTAAATATACACAATTACTTTACAGATGGCTCTAAAATGGAGACAGGTACAGGCTTTGCATTTTATAACATAAATTTCTCAAAAAATTTCACTCTTAGCAAAAATAATTCCATCTTCCAAGTAGAATTACTAACCATTCTTGAATGTATTCTACATATTAAAAAACAAAATGATTTTAATAATATTCAACAATATACTATTTGTATACAATCTATATTCTTTCAATGGACTGAGACGATGCTATAGCTACTAAACATATCTTCATTTTATACACTTCACACGTTGTTTTCTCCACGAATGGATAATTTCACACTCCAGATGCTGATTGGATAAACTGCATCGTCAAAAAGCACGCCATACTTTGGTTCGCCAATATTGAAACGCAGTTCATTGTATCCGGAATTACTCAAGATGATACAAAGTTTTATTGCGTAGTATCGGCCCTTGCCTCCGACATCTTGAGTTACGTTAGCAATATCGTGCTCTCACCGCCAGCCAGGGACACATAAGCTACTCTTAAATCGCAGTTAATAAGCGAATTTTCAGATTCAGAACAGAGAAGAATTAAAGCTGTACTATCAGATTTAACCTTGGGAAACGACAAACCTTCCCATTTATTGCGAAACATGAAGCAATTGGCTGACAAAATTCTTAGCGATTCAACATTCGTGGGTTTTCTGCGAGAAACCATGTCTCGTATACAAGCAGTGCCAACAAACCTCCGCTCTGGAAAAACGGTGTTGCTTCACAGTGCCCTGGCTTCTTGTAGTCTTGTGTCCCCCTACGTCGAGATGCTGCACTCACCACCCATATGCTTGCTTACATAGGTCCATATAGTGTTATTTCAAGAAATTACAAAACATTTGTCATCAAACAGGTTTCAGGAAATGTAACGGTCAACATCGATCGTTTAAAACCAGCATTCTTAGATGCTACCCCTGATGAGAGCAAGATAGCTACACCGACCCTAATTATTTCTACACCTGTCCATCCTCCAGACGCTTCATCACAACTCCATGCACTTCTTCCTGGACAGCCTTATTTCACAAGGTCTGGGCAAAGAGCAAAATTCAATACCCGTTTCTTGTGAACTCCTTCGTTATCACTGGAAGGGGAGTCCTGTGGCGGCAGCACTTGTAATCATTTCTGTGTTGTGGCGCCACCTATAGACAGGTTTGCCGCAAATAGAAAGTGTGGTTAAGGGGAACCACTTATCTTCTTTGAACACTATAGAAAAATAGCATTTCTTGTTGTGGGTGGGATTGTCTTCTTGGTAAGCAGACAACTGTGACCACGTTTTGATATACACCACTCATTGTTTGAAAAAATATTGTGTTTCTATTATTTGTTTTGTAGGCAAAGTTACCAGTGTTCCAAACAAGTCTAGAAAGGAGGTACCATTGGACCAGACAAGAAACATAATCTATACTCATTGTTATTTAATACTCAGTATATATTAAGGGAACTATAATCATGTTATACTTTATAACACTGGTGTTAGTACCGCTTATTATACAATTTTGATATCTCTCTCCCTATATATATGTATCTATGAGCATTTTTTATAATGAACTTTTGTAGTCTTTTAGCCTCAATAATTGTTGAAATATGTAATTTTAGAACTTTGTTTTCCTTAAGAAAAAAAAATTGCGGCGAACAGGGTTCGAATCTCAGTCGATACGAATTCCGCAGCCGGCCTGCACCGTCCACAGTGCTGCCGAGAAATATCCTCAGTGGCGGACGGATCATGGGTTAGAGTTTCCTTGCCGTCAGGGTAACCCCGGGAGGTTCTCGTAGTCTTCCTCTCCATGTAACGCAAATGTGGGTTAGCTCCATTAAAAAGTACTCCACGAAAGCAAATTTCTCCCAATACTCGATCCAGGAGTTCCCTTGTCTTCAGGATTGGGTTCAAAATTACAGGACTACGGAGTTGGACATTAGTAGTCGTAAACCCATAAAATTGGGTCTGCTGTTCAACGACGGTTGTAAAATAAAATAAAAAATCACACTACCGGCCAGCTCTTTGTGAGTTGCACACGTTTTTATGTCTGAGAAAAATATGTGATTGGTATTATAAACTGTTATAAATATGTAAACCAATTAGTGTATAAATAAATGTGTATTCTGTGGTAAGCATCTTTCATTGATTCCTGACGCTCGACAATGATGACCGACGTTAACATGCTACCTTCTGAAAACCATTAACGGACTGATGAAAATTCCTTAAAGTTTTCTGGAAATGCTCAAAACATCTCAATAAGTTGCTTATCTTCGTCTGGCATTAAAATTTATTCAAATATATCCAATTTATAGCTGGAGAAAGATTCATTCAGGTATGGAAAAGACCCCAAGATCATCATCAACTGAGAATTGTGAGAGCGGTAAAAGTTGAGGTGAACATAACGCCAGATCTATACAATGGAAAGTTTGTGTGGGTGCATGAAAATATGTGTCCTCACCTTGATTCAGCAAACATAAGTTATGGTCAAGGATGAGTTTTTCTATTTGGTGTCCGCGAGCATTGGAGTCCGAATAACCCCACAGTTCGCTGTGACCATTAAAATCCCCGAGTAGTAGAAAAGGCGCTGTCAATTGATGAAGTAATGAGTTTAAATCGAATTGAGATATGGGATCATTTGGAGGTAAATAAATACAGCAGACTGTGATGGAGATGTTAAGGTAAATTTGAACGGCAACAGCCTGCAATGATGTTGTTAATGAAAGGCGAGTTGAGGGAATACATGTAGAGGTTAAAACCGCTACACCACCATTAGGTCGATTATTGCCTAAGCCGTCATTTCGATGGCAGATATAGTTGCGTAGCTTAAAATTGTCTGACGATGATAAATGGGTTTCTTGAAGCGCGATACACGTAGGATGATAAATAGAAACTATGTCTTTGATGTAAGAGGTTTTGTTTCGCGCACTGCGACAGTTCCAAGAAACAAAACTAGTGGACATTATTTGTTCTTCCTGGAAGTAGTGGTGGACGTGGACGCATAATCAATCGGAAGGTCATCGAATAGAGATTCGTCGTCCGAAGGATGAAACGTCACCATATCATCCATCCTTTCAATAACATCAGAAACAGATTTGTGAACGTATTGATTAAATTTAGGGTCCTTTTTCTTCCGAGAAAGGCCCGGTTTTTCACTGGGTGGGATTTTTGAGAGAGTCAGCTTCAAAGCAGGTCGAGGCTTTTCTGTGAAATTTGTTTTAGGTGCTTTAGATGGTGGAGGAGAAGTAGAAACGGGCCTGCGGGATGTCGATGGTCCTGTGAAATCGAATATTGGTTTTTTGTTCTGATTCTCCATAGAGGGTTGCAGTGACACATCTGTTTGTGTGCCAATTGAGCGGAATGAAGTTTTAATAGCCGCTGCATAGGACAGGCCCGAACGAGGAGTACGGGCGGTGACTATGCGACGGGCTTCATTGAAAGTAAGATTTTGCATCACCTTTACATTTTGAATTTCTTTCTCTTGTGACCATTTTGGACAGCTTCTCGAGTATGCAGCGTGATCCCCCTTGCAGTTTATGCAGAGGGGCGGCAACTCGCAAGAAGCGTCGTCATGATCAGAGCCAGAGCAACGGGCACAGGTAGGCTTGCTTCGATAGGATGTTTTAGCGTGACCAAATCTTTGACATTGGAAACAGCTCAGAGAATTTGGCACGTATGGTCGGACTGGGAAATTATACCAAGCAAGTTTTATAGAAGATGGTAACTTTGGTGTATTGAATGTTAAGATAAGATGTTTGGTAGGGACTAGATGACCGCCCCTCCGAATCTTTATCCTACGAACTGCGGTTACATTTTGATCTGCAAGGTTTTCAACAAGCATTTCTTCGTCATCGTTCACAAATTCTGCTGCTAAGATTACACCTCGAGAGGTGTTTAGTGATTTATGAGGCGTGACATTAATTTTGAATGAACACATAGATGTACAAAATATTGGCCTGTGTCATCGAGGAGACTTCAACTAAGAGGTGTCACCTGAACGTAATTTTTTCACAGAGGCGACTTCTCCCAGTACGGAAAGAAGAGCCTTGTGAATAAGAAATGGAGATACTTTACCGAAAGAAGTATTCGGTACATTCGGATTCGTAAGAGCTATCAACAAAAATCGAGCGTAATCACACGGTGTTGAGGTTTTTCCGCTGTTTTTGCAGTGGTGTGCGGAACTGAACACCTTACTATTTTCTGCCATAGAAAATATCAATCACTTCAGCTACCAGCGGCATCACCCACCACGGAGTCCTACTTAGGGGATGCAAATAGTAAATTAGTGCTGCCACCAATCCGCTATTTAACAACCACTAGCTATACGCCCGCAAGCCACCCCTGAAGCAGCCTCCACCTTTAACGAGGTGCCCAGTAAGTGACGGTGAGCTTGACCCTAGCCAACAGATGACATTCGTGACTAGCCGATTGATGCACACAGGTCAATATGCACCTCCTGTTTACCTGAAGCACGGGCCAAAGCAGTGTATTGGGGTACCAGGATGCCCTTCAACTGCCAGGATTCCCTTTTCCAGGGACACGGGTCTCCACGCACGGCAAACACGCGGGTGGTCTCTTCCTATCTGGGTTCGATACAACAGGGTGGTAATCGAACACAGACAAAAAGCCCTCACCAGTAAATTCGGCAACCACGACAAGAGGGAAGAGAAAGGAGAAAAGGGAGAGGAAACGGAAGGGAGGATAGATCACTAGGGTACCCCGGGGCGTGACTCCCTGTGTTTACCTAAAGAAGGTAAACCCCCTCAGGGCATCAGAAACGGCAAATAGCCGCATTAGCGTTGACCAATAGCAAAGTTTTAGGCTTCCAATTTATTCCGTTTGATTTGTTACAACTCAATTTCCAGCATGAAGTGTTTTCACTTTGTTTGTTTTTATGCATTGAGTTATTTTTACAAGTCTTTAACTTTTCAAAATCTATTTTTGAAACGGAACGTTGGTTGCGGTTTTTTTATATCTTTATAAAATGGAAAGTAGCAACTTTCGCACTCGGCAAAATAACCAGGCCGCAGTGACGAGCAAAGAAGACGGCAACGTGAGAGAAGTCGTAGAAATTATGAAAAAAATAGAGAACTTATAAACAGTCGTCGACGCAAAGCTAGAGTTGTAGCTACAAATAGGGTTGAAAATCAATACCTAGGTGAGTGTCTGAGTGACGACTGCCCTACGCTTTCAATTGGTGGCACGAATGCAAAATGTGATTACTGTGATGCTTTACTTTTTCAAAATGAGCACGGAAGAATCAAGCATAATTGTTGCCATAATGGTAAAATTGAAGTAGAATCCCCCCAGTACCCCGAAGCACTAAGAGAATTATTATTAGGACACTCTTCTGATGCACAACATTTCAGACAGAACATACGCTCATACAATGCAGCATTTGCAATGGCAGCATTTTCACCTGCTGAGGAGATTCTTTTTAATGGTATAAGTTGTGTTACAGTAAAAGGTGAAGTAAATGCACTTGCAAATACTCGCCTTATACCAAAAAATGTTGAAAAACCAAGATATGCACACATTTATATACATGAAAATGATGCAGCATATACTTATAACAAATGTAGTTTGCCTGTGTTACAAATAATTCAAAGTATTATGAACACTAATCCCTATGTTAAAAACTATAAAACACTTTACCAGAGATATGAAGAACATCCGGAAGAAGATGTTCATTTAGTGTTTCGTCGTGGTGCTATTTCTGGTGGTCGTCGATATAACTTACCCACTGCAAGCGCATTGGCTGAAATGGTTTATCCGAAGCAAAATTATGAATGCCAAAAACTATTTAAATTATCTTAACATGTGGAACCCATGGTTTTCCCATTGTTATTTCTATTAGGGAATCCAGGCTACTACGTATATATGAAAAATAATTTGTCTGCACGAAGAATTACGACTGTCTAATATTTTGGATGGAAACTATGTGTCACCAATGGTTTCAACATTATAACAATGGCTGGTAGATTGACCCAACAATATGTCACACATGGATATATCACAAATGAGTGGAATCGATTAAATTACTTTCGCACTCATCAAGATCATGTTGAACGTAGTGCCGCAAATACGTCTGACGCAGTTCGGCTTGGTAGGGTAATGGTTCTACCATCAACATTTGAAAGAAAAAGAACTGCATCTATTTACGATACTGGGAGGTCAGAGACCTTTTGTTCAATTTAAATTCTTAATTTAATTTTTGTGTTTGATGTTTTGCTTTTGTATATTTCATCTCTTTTCTGTATTTGTATTTTTCTTTTTTTGATCTCTCTACGGCGTTAGGATAATGTCTGTATCGCCTGCTGCATTGGAAATAAAATAAAAAACATTTGAAGGAAGTCCTCGATCGATGCAGCAGCATTTCCAAGATGGCTTTACCAAGAGAAGTAGGCAGGCCAGATTTGCTTATTACCTTTACTACCAACCCGCAATGGCCTGAACTTCGAGATTTCCTTAGAACACTACCTGCAGGCTATACTGCAAGTGACATTCCACATGTGGTTGTTGTGCTTTTTTATTTTATTAGGTTTGATACTTTCATAAAAGAAATTTCTTCTGGAGCTGTTTTCGGCAAGATCTTATGGTTAACATATAATATTGAATTCCAGAAAAGGGATTTACCACATGCTCACTGTTTGTTCATATTAAATCCGAGAGACAAATTACTGACACCCGAAGCTTTTGATCGTTTCATTTGTGCTGAAATACCTGCCAAAGAAAATTTTCCAAACGGATATGGAAAAGTCATGAAACACATGTTACATGGACCACATACTGCCGTAACTCCATGTTACAATACTTCAACTGGCATTTGTCATAAAAAGTTTCCATATGCATTTAATAATGCCTCTAATATGTCTGGGGATGGTTTTCCTCTCTATAGACGCAGAGACAATCGTGCAGAAATACATTTCTACAACGAAGGAGTTAATAACAGACTTATTCCAGTCGATAATTTTATGGTAGTGCCTTATAATCCATACTTACTTATGAAATATGATTGCCATATAAATGTGGATTATTGCGGTAGCATCATGGCATATAAATACATATCTAAGTATGTCAATAAAAGGCATGATAGAATTCATGTGACGATTGCAAACAAGCAGGAAAGCTCTATAACTAATGAGATCCAAGACTAGGTTGACACTCGATATGTGAATTCGATGGAAGCTGCTTGGCGTCTGTTGGAATTACCTCTCCATGAAAACAGTCATTCAGTTATTCGACTTCCGGAGTATTTACCTGGTCAGCAATGTGCCACTTTTCAAGAAGGTCATGAAACGGAAGCGTTACGTTCGTAAAATTACGTTACTCAGCTCATGGTTTTTTTTTAAAGCTTAATTCTGATGAGCTTGAAGCCAGACAGTACAAGTACAATGAGATTCCAAAGCATTATGTTTGGATACAAATTGAACGTAAATGGAAAAAGCGGCAACGTGTCGGTGACCAACTCATTGTACGTTTATATTCAGTTTCGCCTACGGACAGTGAGAGATTTTTCCTTAAATTTTTGCTCCAACATCATTCTGGACCAGGGCTCGAAAAACCACCCGTCCTCGGCGGTCAAAAATTCCCCGCGGACAACAAATTTCTCGAATCCGACGTCCGCGCGGACGGCCATTTTCCCGTTAAAGTTCGTGATTAATTTTCAATTTTTGTTATCTTACAAGAGTCTATTGCCTCACTTCTATAATGACCCTCTAATCTAGAAATACAGCAACATACTGCGCTTGGTGGAATTGGTGTTTTCTCTGTCTGGGAGTACTGCAGAGGTTGAAAGGAGCTTTTCAGTAATGAACTTACAAAAAAACACATTACGTACTGGTCTTAACAAGAAGCGTTAAACGCAATTATGAACATCTACCTAAATCGAAAACCCCTTTCAGATTTCTGAGCACAAACCTCTGTAAATCATTAGATTGATGGTGGAACTGGCAAACGTCATATTTGATTCATTTAAAAAACGCAGTATCCTCGGATAAATTGGCATTCCAGATAACTTGACCTTTGTTATTTAAATTATTTCACATAAGAAATAAATTATTTCATAAAATAAATACTAGGTTACTAATAGTATTTCTTTTATAACTGTATAATGTTATCCTAGTATTTGTAATCCTAATAACTGCTAATTCATTGTGCAATTTATATGATAAATGTTGTAATAAATAAGAGAAAATTATATTTTTAATTATTCAGAAGTGACCGGTAAGTTTAAAAGGAGGACGGGTGCATTGTTAAACAAGCCGTCCTCGGGGACGGTTAAAATTTCCGAGTTTTTTCGAGCCCTGTTCTGGACCATGCTCATTTGAAGATCTTTGTACAGTTAGTGGACATGAGTTTTTCACTTTTCGTGAAGCCGCATATAGTTCAGGTTTCGGAGAAAGTGGCAATAAAGTTGATGATGCCTAAGCAATTGCGAATATTTTTTGCACATCTTCTGTTGACATGTGTTCATGTTAATGCTCAACAGTTGTGGCATAAATTTTGTCCACAAATGTGTGAGAATTCAGAAGAGCAAGTATGTTTATAGGACATTGAGCAGCGCCTAAAAAGTTAAGACAAAACTCTATCAGATTTTGGACTTCCTTCTTTACAAAACACATTTGAGGTACCAACACATTTTGCTGATGTTTCTGCAAATGAACACTGTGCAATAGCCCAAAGCATGATTATACAATTGAATTGTGAGCAAAGAAGACCAGAGAAGAGAAGGCTCTAGGCCCCCCTAGTGCAATATAAAATACCAATAGTTCGCAGAAATGCGAAAATGTCAGGATGATGAATTTCACCTAAAAATCCTTCATACATAAAGTAGTGCTATTAAAAAGGTATGACGATATTGGTTCAAACAGATGGTTAAAATATGATGAAGCGTAAGTAAAACATTACAAAAGTCGCCTTAGGGAGGAAGTTTTCCGAACAACAGACGAAGCTGGGAGAGTCGAATGTGGCCGAATCTGAGACGATTAAGCCTTTACATAGATCCAGCAAAAGGTTCAAATCTGGTTTAATGTTATGAAGTTTATTTTAAGTTTGAAAGTCCCAAAGTTGTTGCCAAAGGAGTGCGATAAACTGCCGAATATATAGTTTAATGTCTGAGAATGATACAGATATTGTTAAAGCTGTAGTGGCAGATCGTGCTACATAATCAACCACAGCCTACGTATCCAGCAGATTTTGAGCCGTCAGTAAAATCAGGCACATAATCAGAAAATATTAATGACGATGAGAAGTTAATAGTTGTTGATAAATTATGAGTGCAAAATCAGAATTACTGTACGTTATATAAAAGGGAATAAAACTAATATGGTGCGATGGTCGTAGGTGATCCATTGATTGCGATGCAAATTTCGTTTCGAATATTTGTATGAGTGAGCTCGCGCGAGCAAGAGGTGGATAGACGTGTGGAGATCTAACTTCATACAATCGCTCCAAGCTTATTTAAATGACATGCTTTAGATTTGCAGGACATGTCTCTTAAGTCAAAGTTAAAATGTGCAAATTGCGTAATAGAATTATCAAAAAATAGTTATGCTTCACATCTTTTGCGAAGAAATAAAGGAGATTTAATTATTCCCGGTTATGACGCTGTAGGAATTAGCAGAATCGGTGAAAAAAGCTTTCGACGTGCTCATTCTGAGGGAAAGCTACAGCACAAAAATTTAATGCAATTATTACTAAATTATTCGATGGCACAGATTGAATCCAATATATTCTATAGCATAAATCACTCCTTAGAAAATCATCGAATATGCCTTATGAAATCAATACTGTATGAATATTTAAGAATTCGGTTGTACCACCACGGAAAGGTTGCAACACAAACATTTAAAAGAAAAAATATAAGATCAATAAACACTAAACTAACTCTTTTTAAAGGCCAGTAAAAAATAAAATGTTTAAATTTTTTTTTTAAAGTTTATTTCGGTTTCTTAATTTATAAGACAATACAAGATTAAAAGATACTTTTAACCCTTTTATGTCATGCTATGTATATTAAATATTTTGGAAGCAATTCAATAAAAATAATTAGAATTTTTATTTATTTAAATTATGTTGTCTTTCTAAAAATTTTAAAAAAAATATTAAGAGTTATCGAGTATTAATGTAATAATTGTATGATATTTTGAAATGTTTCTCCTGTGTAAAACGTTTAATATGGTTAAATGAAATAATTTATCAAAGTTCTTTTTATGTGTGCAACTTTTTATTTAACTTTATTTCAAACAGAAAAGCCAATTTTTTTTTTTACTCTTTGTCACAAATGTAAATAAATTATATTGGAAATTGTCTTCCTTTTCTAGTAAAACTGTTTTACGTTTTTTCTTTATTTTTTATCCAGCATTGAAGAAATACAATACTTAACAATTAATAGGGAAAAGCGGCTTTTAGTTCTATTTTCTTGAAGAAGTATGCTCGTAGATCCTGGTATTTCATTTATTTCAAGGGATGTAAAGCGAAAAACCAAACGAGATTGCGATTTTGTAGCAGATAAAGCGATTTTAGTCGCTCGCCAAATGCGGCAACTTTTCCAAACCAGTCATGTCTCCACTTCTTTCCCCAGAATTAATTAAGAAGCTCACTCTAACTATCTTATACCACCTGTATGAAATAGAACATACAGTGAGGAAAATATTAATATGAATTTGGACAACGAAAGCTTGTAATGAGGTTAATAATGGAAGGTGAATAGATAATGCATTTGAAGTTAAAATTGAAACACCTCCAAGATGTCGACTTCCATCATCACAATCCCGCCAATAGCAAGAATAGTTAAGCAGTTTTAAAGCATTGGATAACGCTAAATGTGTTTCCTGAGAGCAATGAATGCAGGTTGAAAATTTTAAAATTATGTCTTTGACATTAGGAAACGTTTTTCGCAATCTACGATATAAAATATAAGGGCATTAAGAAGTGGATGGAGATGACTGAATGATAACGTCATTTTAGCAAGAGCTCAGTCAAGTAGGCATTCATCGTCAGAAGGATAATGTGTAATACATTTAGATGAAAAGATAGTCATCTTAAACGGTCATCAACATTACTGGCATTGTCTGAATAAAGAATTTTACTCAACTTAACCAGAAGTTTAATAGTCTGCACACTAAAGTTCAATTTTGGTCTTAATAGAAAGCAGACGCTTACAGATTATATTCAAATGCTCAGATTTGAGCTGTTTTTTTATGACTACGAATAAAAAGAGTGATTGTTTCAACAAAAAGATTCTGTTCTGTTAATAAAGTTGAAAAATTAGCCATTACGAATAATATACAGCTTACAGGTGTCATCATAGCCAGCTAAGAGCCCAGATCTCAACATAATGGAAATAATCTATGCAAAGCTCATTTGTTGGGTATATGCTAGTTTGTTTAAAAATTGTGTACACGCCTTAGTTTTCATTTCAATTAAATTAACTCAAATTTTGTTTTAACAACCTTCAAATTCAGAATAAATACAATAATGTGTGAACCTCAAAGAGAGATTAAATTATCTAATGCTATCTATCTGCTTCTAAATTTCAAAAGTATGTAAGAAAACTAAAAAAGTATATAAGAAAATAAAAATCTTCAGATGCATATTATTAGTACAAAAAATTAGGTCTTGCCAAACTATTAATTGGGCTTCGAAGAATAAAGATCATTGGGGTACCCCGGGGTTGTGAATCCCGTGTTTACCTAAAAAAGGTAAACCCCCTGAGGAAAATAGCCTTAGTTTTCATTTCAATTAAATTAACTCAAATTTTGTTTTAACAACCTTCGAAATCAGAATAAATACAATAATGTGTGAACATCAAAGAGAGTTTAAATTATCTAATGCTATCTATCTGCTTCTAAATTTCAAAAGTATGTAAGAAAACTAAAAAAGTATATAAAAAAATAAAAATCTTCAGATGCATATTATTAGTACAAAAAATTAAAGGTCTTGCCAAACTATTAATTGGGCTTCGAAAAATAAAGATCACTAGGGTACCTCGGGGTTGTGAATCCCGTGTTTACCTAAAAAAGGTAAACCCCCTGAGGAAAATTTTAAATAATTAATACATTTTGCCCTGATCCTTATTTGTTTTGAATACTAGTTCAGGAAACTTCATTTATAATAATTGACATCTGCTTAACCTTTTTTGAGCATTTTTTGTACAGTTGACTTAATTTTTTATTTAAAAATCCCCCCTAGTATATGACTTATTTATTTTAATCTGAATATTTCTCTCTTAAAGATTAGGAAAGAGTAAAGAATCCCCCCCTTTACAATAGAGGGGGGAAAAAGTACTACACTATTTATTACTTTAACCGGTTTTAAAGTAGTTCTTATCCCAACTCATTCAAAATACAGTAGAGCTGCGATTATACAGACCAAAGTTGATCGATAAAACAAAAAGTCAGTATAATTGGACAATTTTAATATAACAGCTAAGAGAATATTATTAAGTAAATACCCTTAGCACTTTTTTCCAGGTTTAGGTCTGGCAAACATATACAAAGCCAATCATAGCATATTACAATGGTGCTTTTAGAAGTTTTATTTTTTCCCTTATTAATTGAAAACTACTTACCATTCACATTGTAACAGGGCAGAATGAAAGGACTTATATTCAAGGTCACTAAGATATAAGCCCCCCCCCCCCCCTTTTTTTTTTACCTCTTTCAGGCATTTTATAATTAAAGAAGCATTTTATGGAGGAAAAAAATTCAAGTGGAGTAGTTTTGAAAAATACACTGTTCTTAAACAATCTGGATAATTAAACTATCCGGTAAATCAAGGTTTGGAGGAATGTTCTAAAATATTTAACACAGATTGAAATTAAGACTTAAGCTTTACTTACTAAACATTACTTTAAAAACTTTTTAATATAGACTGCTTCATATCTTACACAGATAGATCAAGTTGAATAATCATAGATTTATTTAATCTTTGTCATTTCATATTGTGCAGAAACATAGCCTATACGTTTTCAAATTTCAGCCTAAATGCTGTGTCTGTTTTATAAATAAATGATAATATTTCATTTAAAACAAATACTTATTTATATAATTATTTATATAATTATTATAATTTTAATTTAATTATGAATAAAGTTTTTCTAAGTTTTATTTCCCAATAAAACGAACAATGAAGTGACTGTTATATGCGATTAAAAGAAAATATTAAGATTATTTTCCAAAATTAAAATTTTTTTAAATAAAACCATTTCAAAAATTAGGTACATAAAATTATTTTTCAAAAACTAATAAAAAATAACACATTTAAAATAACATATAGAGATAATTATCTTTACTAAAATGCTGCCAGATAATGTCTTATGTTCAATTATTTTAATTTTAACATTGTAACCTGTAACAAGGTATAAAAAAAATACACAATAGTAAAAGACATTTGCAAATGTTTCGTGAAACATTAAAAACAGAAAAATAAAAGATATAGGCAGGCAAATTCTTTATTTCAATAAATATTGACTAGAAAATGAAAAATAATGAAGTTAATAAAATTTTATGCATATTAACTATTATATGTACATTTTAAGAACAGTTAAATTAAAAGATTATAAATATTGCAATTTTTTTTTATATAATGTTATATTTTGACTTAATAGTAAGAAGTAAGTCATTAGTAATATTGGAGGTAAAAAAATTGTACAATGAAAAAAACAACATCATTTTTGAACATTTCTGTAAAATAAAACACAGCTAGACTATTTTAAAAATGTAAGTTATAAGAGGGAAAAAAATTTAATTTTTATAAAATAAGATGAATATCTTGCTTTAAAATATTTTCTGGAAATTTTTTTTAATTTATTACAGCAGAAAAATTAGGAATAACAAGAAAAGGCTGAACAATGAATAATGAATTGGATTAATTATGATTTTCAATGCATTTCAAATCTATGAGAGGACCAGAGGCAGATTGAATATCTGTTTTAATTTTAAAATACCATATCAGAAGAAAACATTTTTAAAAAGATCCACTGTAAATGCAACCCTTATAAGTACAAACTAAAAATTATAATTGGAAAATGTCTAAGGTCACTTGAAGGGGGGGGGGAATTAAGAAAGTTAACATCGATATGTTACTTTCAATGACATAAAATGAAAATTTTAGTTTAATTTTTAAATATAATGAAATATACAATAAGTAATGCATAAAGTACTCAAAGCTGGAAAATCAATTTTATCTGCAAAAGAGTTTCCTAGCAAAGTAATGGATGAGCTAAGGATATCATAAAGAATTTAATTTTATCAATATTTGCAGCAATTTATAAATTTTGTAGGTATTGTTTATTAATATTTTTAATTTAAAATCAAAGAGAGAAAGGGGGTAAAAATAAAAACAAATTAAATTTCAAAAACTTTTGCATACTTTTACAAAGAAGTAAATTGCAACTAAATAACTTCAACCATATAAAGTGGTTTTAAATTTAAACACACATCAGAATAATTTTATTCAATAAAGTTTTATGGAAACAAAAACTTCAAAATTCTGCAATACTAAATCTAAGAGTTCAAATGTTATACTTTATATAACCAAAACACATTAAAATATGCATGTATACATATAAAAGTGCATAAAAATTATAAATAAAAAAAAGTTAACAAGCTCACACAGAGTGCATATAACCTATTTAAAAAAAATACAGCCATCAAAAGACATATCTTTTAACTACATAACAACCAATGTAAATTAAAATATGAAAATATATCTTAACGCTAAAATATATAACACTAAATTGATATTTTAAAAGTTACAAGAATATTGTTTCAAATATTTTCAGTAATCTGTCTTTACAGAATTGTTTTTCTTCTTATTTGGAGCTTATAAGTATACAATTATAACAAAAGCAAAAAAAGATTTAACTGAGGCATTTAATATATATAGATAATGTCTTTCTTCATGAACTAGTTCATAAAAAAGAATGCTAGTTCACAACTGCAATAACATAAACATATTTACATTCTAAAAACATTTATAAAGTTTGTATTATGAAATATAAATTAAACAAAGTCATTAACTAGAAGGCAAATAACAAACTATAATAAATTACTGTTTAAATATAATAAATTACTTAATATGATTTTTAAAATTCACAATTTATTCTGAGAATATAACAAAAAAAAAAAAAAAAAACATTTAATGGAGTAAAAAAGTTTTATTCGCTTAACAATATTCGCTTCACAATAAATTACTGCTTAAATATAATAAATTACTAAAAATGATTTTTAAAATTCACAATTTATTCTGAGAATATAACAAAAAAAAAAACATTTAATGAAGTAAAAAAGTTTTATTCACTTAACAATATGAATTGTGCCAGCACAAAGTTAGAAAATAATAATAAAAAAAATATATATTAAATAGAAAAAACTTTGAAAAGTATTTTGATCAAATGTGTATCAAGTACCTATAATTGTTGCTCTACTTGGGCATATTTGTATAAAAAATACTGTGTACCATAATGCAAAATTACTTGTACAAGATATTTTCCTACAAAAAAAAATCTACACTTTTATAACACATAGTCAATAAAGTTAAAATACGCCATTATCACATTGTCAGCTGTGAATATTATATGAAAATACATATTTTCAAGTTTAAAAAATATAAGTTCAGTAGATACTATTTCTGTGGACTGTCCCAGACTAGCATTATACCATTCTAAATGGAGAAGTAAATATCTGTATGTCCACAACAAGTAAATACATTATACACATATTTTAAAGAAAAAACTTGACTAGACAGAATTTTTTTTTTTATTTCAATTTTCTTCTTGCTATTCATTTGTTTCCTTCCCACAATACAGAAAATAGGTAGTAAAATTAATGACCAAATATTTTCTGTGTCTGATATCATTTTCTTTTATAGTTTTCGCGGATGTTTTTTTTTTTTTAGTCACAGTTTTAATAACTTATGAAAACTTTTTGGACATAATTACGTACAAAATAATATTTTAAACTTCTATTTAATATGAAATATGATTGTTTCAATGATATGTATGTTTACAGACTAAATACAAGCAATAAAAGGAATGTATTTTTTTAAAAATCTTTTTCATGAATTTTGTAATATAAATGTAAACCATAAACAGGTAAGGTGGAACACGAAACTATTTGAATTCCATTTTTTTCGAAATTGAAACAATTCGAACTTTATTTATTTTTTTTTTGTAACATTACTTAAAAACCCTATAGCTGAAAGAGAAAATAGTGCAGAAAAGCCACAAATAGCAAACTTAATAATATGAATACGCATTATGCATATTTTTGTAAAAACATCACTCTTCAATACACACAAATATATCTTTAAACAAAAACTTTTAAGATGCAAAACAAACACTTGAAAACCATGTACAATAAAATAAATATTTAATATTAATTTCGGTTTCAAATTTTAAGGTAAATAAGTACAGGAAAAGCTCACTTAATAGTAGCAATTTGAGTGGGGTAAACAATCATATAAATTTGTCAATCATTCAGAACAAATAGTTTAAATATATAAGGACTAGTTTCATTTCTGAAATAAATATTGCACAATAGAATGATCTTATTGCATAATTTTGTAACACATATCTCCAAAGGAATATTATTCAGGCTCTATACCCTTTTGGATTTTTTGACTGCCATCGCCATGTATCTTGACCTATGAAAAGAGAAAAAACAGCTTTATTACTCATTATATAAATAGAACTTGGCAGTAACAAGAGTTATATATATATATATATACAGGACAGAAGTTACAGCACAGAAGGAAAAAACTTACCAAATACAGCATCACCAAAATTTATTGAAAACCTACTGCTTAAGACTACCACTTTTTAGAACAAATGAAAAAATATATTTTCTAAAGAAATTTAAAGAAAATATATATGTTTATTATTATTTTTTTAAAAATTAAGTTGACAAATTATTTGTTCTCATAAGATTTGTCTCGTTAAACATAACAAGAGTTATAGAATAATCTACTAAAATTTAACAAAATTCTACCCAAAAAACTTAATTAAGGAGGACATTTGATTTAGATCATCAAATAATTTTTACAATAAACAGGATAATAGCAAAATATATTCTCAAACAATAACTTCATAAATTTTAGAACAGATATTATTTGTTTTCTTGAATTTTGCAGGCTACTGAATCTTTTTAGAACCATTAAATGCTATTACATTTAGGTACCGCATGTAGACCAATTATTTAACTATTCTGTATTAAAATTAAGACATTTTAAGGTTGAAATTTTTTGCTATCATTGTGTAAAAATATCACATATCATAGTACATTTGAAAATTATTTTCCTACAACAAAATTTATTGATGAAAAATAATAGAGGAGATTAATTAGGTAAGATAGACCTTTACATTCCAACATTGTGTTGTTTCTTTAAGGAAAAGATCAAAAATTTCAATTATTTTAAAAGGTTAGATATTTAATTTAATAATCACTTGCAAGTTTATATGATAAAACGAGAAATTTTTGTCATCTTTTATGAAACCTAGAACATGGGATACATTGGTTCACTAAAAACCACGGTTAGTAGGTCCACAAAATAATTCAGCGAAACTTTATTACAAGTATTTCTCTTGTTATTTTAGAGTTATACAATTAAAAATCCATCATACAGACTTAAACTTAATAATTATTTAAATTTATTTATATATACAGATATATTTTAGAAATAGAAAAGTTTTTCAAATATATTTTAAAAAATAGTCTGAAATGAAGAAATACAAAATTAAAAGGTAATATTTCATAAAAACCTTTAGAAATAATTTAATGCAAATCTTTTCCACAAATATTCATTTCATTAGTTTTATTTACAGAAAATACCCTAAACTAGTCTTAATTCACAACAAATAATAAAACTTGCCAATTTTTTTTTTTTTTTTTTTTACCTTTTGTTAAACTAGACAAAATTAGAAACATTGTACACTCATAAAAATTACAAGTAATAGAGTGTGTATTTTTTTTTACTTAAATATATAAACATATATATATATAAAAACATTTTATATTAAGGAATTATGATTAAAAACAAAATTTTTTCAGACATAAATTTAGATAGTGTCTAAGTTTTTTTTAAATGTTTTTTGTTTATTTATTTCTTAATGTGACTTAAATTTATGTTCTACGATAATATAAATATTTTACTAGACAATAACGGATAAAAATGATCGAAATCTTATTTTTCACAAATCCAATAAAGGAAATATCAGGTTTTTCATTAGGAAGTTAGTGTTTCATATGCCCTTTTAGAATTTTAATTTGCTATAAATTACATAACATTTAATGTCATGTTTCTTCAAGTAAAATCCAAAAATTTATTAGGTAATAAAATTTAAACAATTGTGCATAGAAGTAACTATTTTTTTTTACATTTGAAATCATATATACTTTATTAATTTTTAAAAATTATTTTTCAATTTTAAATGCTAAAAAATATAATGTAATTACTGCTGTTTTGGATAACATTTATCCTTAAAAATTGTTACTGAAAATATTTTTATCATACAGTTTAACATGCCTCGTGGGATGTTCTAAACTGCCTTGGCCCCATAACACATTGGTTCAGTCTTCAATTTAAATTTAAAAAATTATCATTACAATAGAATTATCCACTAAGCAATTTGTAAAAAATCATGAAGTAATAATTTTTTTAATAAGATAAACCATAAGGAATTTACCTTACTAAAAAAAATCAAACTGAATAGTTAATTTTTTAGCAAGGAAATATAAAAGCTGAAAAGTGCACCAACACTCTGGTTCTCCCAATATATCTACAAGTGGACATTGTTGAACTACTGTGGATACACAATATATTTTACCTAATGTATTTATTCCATGAAAAAGCATTTAATTTTTGTTAGCCAGAAACTTCTATTTAATAATTTATTTATTTTTTAATTATATGTCATGACATGATTCTTAAGTGGCTTTACATTCTGAAAATTTGTTTACTTAAACACAATTTAATTTCTTACACATCTCTTTCAGTGTGCGCTTAGCCTTCCAACACAGACGCTTTTCTGCTAGAGAAGCATTAGCATATATGCTATCAACATCTCCTTCCCGCCGACCAACAATTTTGTAAGGAATCTTAACACCACAGCCGTCTTCAAATGCTTGAATCACTTGAAGGACAGAATAACCTTCACCACTACCTAAATTATACACCTGCCAAAAAATATTTTATTGAAGTAACCTTTAAGATAAGGTTATTATAAGATACAGGAAAAATATCAAACTTTAGGGCTAGAATTAATTTACAACAGTTCAAAGTAAATAAATAATGCAATAATTAAAGACAAAAATGGGACTTAACAAAGACAAATTTTTCATACATTAATATTTTCCATATTTTTTTTCTTTAATAATATCAATAGCAATACTATAAATGAAGAATTTAAGCTTAATTAATGTTATAAATTAATACTTTAAATCATGAAAACAATTAGACTTAAATATAACGAGAAATATACTAAGTCTCTTATACTATTCCTCAGTAATTCCACTTAATAATAACGCTATTTAGAATGTCAGAATGAAACTATTGACTTCCCTACAATGTAATTGTCTTTCTCAAGAAAATAATTTTATGAAAATTGTTTTCTCATTTAAAGAAAAGGAGAAGAAATTTGATTGAGAAAGAGTCCATTAATATAAGTACTAAGTTTAAGAATAAAGGGAGATTGGACATTTTCTAAAATATCTGAATTATTGTGGAAAATGATGAGCAGTGGACATTTTCTAAAATATCAGAATTATTGTGGAAAATGCGTAGCTGCATTGTGGATTAGTTTTTTATATTACTTCAAATGCAGTTCTGAGATCTTTTTGGTGTTTAATTTCCTTTTTGCTTTAATGTAGTTTTAAATTTACTTAAAATTCAATGAATTTATCTGTATAATTAAGAAATAGCTATCTTTTCTGAACAATCACTTGAAACAGTCATGTCCAGCCTGGACAACGATAATTGATTTTAAAATGAAATTTAAATAATAAGAATTTTGCAACTTCTTTATCACATTAACATTGCTTTTTTGAGGATCATATAAAACTCTGTGAATTTCAGATGAAATGAAATAGAAAATAACTTTGTCTGTGTAATTCTTTCCAAACACTATTAATATTTATAGTTTATTTATTTTTCTGTTATACTATCAGAGAAGCAGCAAGAAATAAAATAAAAATATACTAATGCTTTTTTTAAATTTTTTTTTTTTTAAACAGATCAGTGTTAAAAATAAATTATAACGGAAAAAAAGGTTTGTTTATTTTACTTGTTAAAAAAGTGATCTAGCTTCTGGTAAATGGATGAATAGAAGAATTTGCATTGTACTTAACAACCAAAGTGAATGATAAAAACATTTTTTATAAACTAAAAGAAATATGGAATATAAGTAAAATACCTTGCAAACACCCTCATTTCTTTCTAAAATTTCATTAACTGCAGCAACATGACCTTCTGCTAAATCCATAACATGAATATAATCACGTACTCCTAAAGAATGTAAATACTTTGATTATAACATAATAAAACATAAAGGGGCCATTATATTATGGAACTAAAGAGTAAATATAATAACAGTTGCACAAATATTTAAAAATGTTTATTTTTTTATTATTAAGAACAACATGACAGAAAAAGTAGAATTAGACACTTTTAGATAAACTATTGGTTTTTATATTGATATCGGAATACACTATTCACCTGCCTGTATCTGATTTCAAGTCTAGAAAAGGGTTACATGCTGTTTAGGAGATAAAAGGCATATGATCCTTTTAAATTTACTGTTTGTTTTTTTTAAAGAAGAAAAAATAATTTTTTTTTTTCAGAAACAGACTGCATTGCAAAATTTAATGCAAAGAAATAATCAGACCACTTGTAATATTCAATTTAGCCTTCACAGTCTGAGAAAAAACTTTAAAAAGGTCAATCAATCAACTTTTAAATTCATTTTGGAATAATTAATTAAAGGTAATTCTATTGTTGTTGTAGCTTACCCTCCTTGGCTTAGACAAACTAAACCAAGTCAAGGAGACTATTTTGCAAGGCAATTCTTTTTTAAGAATTGAAATTCAATTCTCGTTGTGAAAGACAAGAAAAATAATTAATTTACAATAATTTAAAGAAATTATTAAAATAAAATTTTGAAAAAAAATTAGTCCAAAAAAATTTTTTAGGGACATAATGCTTTCATAAAAACATTTAATCACACACACACAAAAAAAAAAAATTTATAGTTTATCTTGCAATCACTGGTTTTTAACTTTTCTTCTATTATTTTTACTTTTAGAGATATAGTTTGTCCAAGTGAAAAACAATTAAACATAAATAATATTTATTAAACATGAAAAAAGAATATCATATTTTTGCAACATTAAATTAAATTGATTGAAGTCATACAATTTATGGAGACTATTTCTAAACTTTTAAAAATCATATATTACTGCAGAACTCTAAATAAATTTGTGGCTAATACAATGTAACTCATTCAAGAATTCATTATATTCCAAAAATAAAATTCAAGATAAATTCAAGATCAATTAAAAATAAAATTCAAGATATTTTTACTTAATTCAGAGAAAAATTTGTGAAATTTGGTTAATTTTTAACAAGTTTTATCATTCTTTTAAAAAGTAAATTTTAAGGATACCTTTGCATAATCACCACGAACTGACAAATGCTAAAAATGCTTTGTAAGTTATAACCAAGGAAAGATTTTATAAAAAATAATTTAATACCTATTAAAGAAAAATGAAAACCATTAATTCATTTGATAGACATGATTCTAGGGAGAGAAATTTAATTTCTCAAAAAAAGCTGCTTGAACTAAAACAATTGTTGATCAACATCTTTCACATGATTGAGGTTAATTACTCACAACGGTAAACTGACTATAGATTAGAGTTTAAGGACAGGTTAGGTCAATAACTACTTCACAAAACAAATTTATCTTACTACTGTAATCAGTTTCCTCATCAGTTAGGTAAAGTTTAAAATTACAATTTTATTGAGATAATTCCTTTGACAAATCACACAAAATTACAACTGAACGCAAAATTCATTTAAATTATAACAAGAATTATATTGAGTTTTTCAATAGTTTAAAATATGATTAATATTTTTCAGTTGATAAGTGTTTAAACTATTTTGAAGCAATGTAATGTTAGTAACTCATATATTAATTAAATAAATTTGTATTATATAAGAGGAATTACAATAATAGGGACTTAGAAAACAAAATTTAGCATAAATAAAATCTTCACTTTAAAACAGTTTATAACTGTACAAAAATAAATAAAAGAATGGTAACAAAAGTCACCATGAAAAACCTTAATTGTCACACCTGACCTTAATCTGTATCAATCCTGAGTTTTATCCATTTTAGTGTTTTATCATTTTGAAAGGAGTTGACTTTTAAAATCACACATAAACTGATACTCATATAGTTTATTGAACATACCTGTTCCATCAACAGTCTTATAATCATTGCCAAATACTTGTAGTTCTTTTAAGCGTCCAACTGCTACTTGAGATAAATATGGCATGAGATTATTTGGTATACCCTGAGGATCTTCTCCAATCTCACCGGATTCATGAGCACCAACTGGGTTAAAATACCTTAACAATGTAACAGCCCAATCCTGTGAAAATAAACATTAAAAAAAATTCCAAATTATATGATAACAAAACAAAATGTAGATAAAAGCAGTAGGTATGTATTAATCATTTAAGTCAAACCTAACAAGGGATAAATAGAATTTACATATTTAACAACCCCCATATAAACAGTCATGATAATGCAATCTACCAATATTATCAGAGTAAAATTTGTTCAAAGAACCATAAAAATTATTAAACCAGGTTTTTTTTATTTATTGTTTTCCTAGTTAATTTAAAACTATAGGTCAAATAATATTTTAAGATCCAAAATAAAAGTAGCCAAACCATTCAAAATTATTTGATAGAAACCTCTTTTAAATATTAACTAATGTTTTCAATAAACAATTCAAAAATATTCCATAAACATGCTAACAGGATAAAAAATATATATATAGATATATAAAAAACTAAGATAAGATATATAAAAAACTAATAATAACCAAATTATTTACACGTGCTAGTATATTAATTAACAACTTAACAAGCAAATAAACAATCAACATCAAAATGTTATTCTATTAATGCATGTAACAAAATGATTTCTTCCTTGCATGTCTGCAATATGAAAATTTCCTACTTCACTCTTATATTATTTATATTAATACCATTATTTAGCAGTATACAATTTATAGCATAAGAATGCAAATTAAATTTTATAAAATAAACATTTTTTTATTTTATTTTTTTTATCAACTGAATATGAATATCTACTTAATTGCTATTGCTTCTTTTTCTATAGTAATAAGACTTTACCTATAAGAATTTGACTATTCAGTCAAGCTTAATAGCTTTGTGAAAGATTAAAAAGTAACCTATATTAGCATAAATATGAAAAAAAAGGAAATTTTACAAATTCATTTTAAATATTTATTTTATTAGAGCAGAAATTAAATTTTTTTTTTTTTCATTTAATATAAACATTTTGTTAGGTAGCACAAGATATTCATATAAAATTTTCAAAACAATAAATAAATAAATAATGCAATACCTTATCAGAAGTGCAAAGATCTTTTAAAATCTCCTCAATGAAATACTTAGTTCGACCATAAGGGTTTGTACAAGTCGAGCCAACAGGATGATTTTCATCAATTGGAAGATACTCCGGCTTGCCATAAACAGTAGCCGAACTTGAAAATACAAATCTTTTTACCTTGAAATTTTTCATCACCTAATGATGTTAACAAAATTTAAGAATTCACTGAATAATTTTAAAATTATGATTATTTTTTCCCTTTATTTATTATTATTATTTTTATAATTTTTGCAAAATAAATATAAAATAACAATATACATTTAATAAATGATAAAAACAAATCTGTAATAATTTTGTTCTTGAGTCAAAACTATAAGCATTACATGCACGACTTTTTGCAGCACATTTAAAACATTTTTATTAATATTTAAACTTTTCTTTAAAAAAAAAGAAATCACTATGATTGGGTCTAATTATCAAACATAATTAGCAGCTCATAGCTTTTATCTATATACTTCATAAATAACTAAAAGACTTTTACTACATCAAATTTCGATTATGGAATAAAATGAAAAGGTATAAAAAACTAATTTTTTTATACATTTGTAAATAATAATTTTTATACATTAAAAAGACAATCAGACATTATAGAGTAGCTATTTGGCCTATTATCAGATAAAATTGATGAATAAGTGCAATCATTTTGCTTTAAAAGTTTAAGCTTAAGTGTGATCAAATTCTATTATTATAGGAACTAAAATTAAATTGCTAAATTGAGTACATTACTATATACTTAATGTAACTAAGTCACATGGTCTTATAAACTAAGTCTGACACAAAAATAAGATGGGGAAAAAACAAAAGATAACTATGATATGGAGTTGAAAGACATGTATTTACAGGGCCAACTCCAGAGAAGTTGTTTACTTGAGACGACAATAATAGACACAAATAGGATATGAAAAAAAGAGAAGAATTTCACCTTGCAAACGGGTTATTCAGATTTTATAATTTGTTATGATCAATATATAAGCAAAAATACACTAAAGAAAAAAAAATAGAAGCTTTAGAACATGTCAGCTCACATAAGCAATTTTTCAAGTATTCAGGTATAATCAGGAAGAAAAAAAATTCATATAAAATAAAAAATTCTAATCTACCCAAAGTTTTTCTTTTTTTTTGTTTTTTTTTATGGTTCAATTATAAAAGTAGTTTCATGCTTCAGTTAGAGAATGTAATTGATTTATTGTCTTAGGCTCTGAAATAATTGGAACTATGAATTGAAATAGATTTAAAAGTTGTTCAAAAAAAGTGAAATTATTTTGTTCCAATTTCAAAATAGACACATAATACTGTGGAGAGAAAAGTACTAAAACTTAAAACTACAATAATTTTAAATGGCTATAAGTGAGAAAATAACATTAATAAATTATTAGGCATTTCAAATTTAGAGAATTATAAACTTTACCTCTAAAAGATTCACTGTTCCTCCCACATTGTTTCGATAGTAATCTAAAGGCACACGACATGATTCTCCAACAGCTTTCAAAGCTGCAAAATGTATCACACAAGAAAATGCATGCTGTAAAGATAATTTTGTGAATTAACTTTTAGTTATAAATAGATAACTTACATTCTTTTATTTTTAAAATATAAAACAAGCAAAGATTAAAGGAAAAAATATAAGACAAAAACAGGATGAATAACAATTCAAAGATTTTAATAAAATTTTATTCAGTACCTTGATTGACTGGGTACCGCATTGGTAATACAGCAAAATTTGAGTCAGAGAGGTGAAAAAGAGAAAATAAAGTGATTTGAATAGAATTGCGTAAGCAGCTGTGACAAATTATTGACAAATTAATAATTGAGAGCTGTGACAAGTAAATACATTCGTTTAAACTATGAATTCCCTTAGCCATTCGCCTGGACCTGTGGCGGTGACTATGGTAACGAGGTATAACTATTTCAAGTGTGGGTCATTCTATAGGACAGGTTTTGGTTCGGCTCAGCCAGAGAAAAGGAATATTTTTTTTCAGTCTATTGTGTTAGCCCTAGAGTGATGAGATGCTACCCTCATTGAGATGCGCTATTCTTGTTTCCATAGCAACAGACGGTTTCAGACTTAGACTTAGAGGTTGGGCAGCTCTGACGAGCAGGGCACATCGACCAGAGGTCTATTGTACCCAAACCCTAATCATGATTAGCAAGAAAGCCCTATAGCTGTAATAAAATTCAGCAGACACCTTACAGGAACCTCTTGCAGTTCCCAGGCTTTGACGCAGTGCTGCCCTAAGTGCTCAAATCTTTGAGCGGAATAGTAATCACAATCACAAAGTATGTGGCGTGATGTTTCTTCTTCTAAATGACAACCCCGACAAATAGGATTGGATTCAATACCCATAATGTGTAGGTGTCTCTTGAGGATACAATGACCAGTAAGAAGACCAATGATCTTCCTTAAACTGTTTCTATTAAGCTTTAAGAGCTCCTTTTGACGTATGCTAGGACAGTCTCGATTCAGCTCCTTAGCTTGTCTTTGACCGTCAGCAGCGCGCCATTGCTCATGGGCAATCTTGCCGTAGAGCTTGAATATGGTTGCCCTAAATGAGGAGGGAGAAATTCCCAGTGCAGGTTCAGGGCCCCAGAAAATTGCATTAGAGCCAGCCCGTGCTGCTTCATCAGCTAACTCATTTCCACCAATACCCATATGTCCAGGTACCCAATGCAGGGATACCTTGTTATGAGCGGACAGGTCGCAGAGGACCGAGAAGCATTCCCATACTAACAAAGAGGTGAATTTACACCTTGCCAGTGATAGGAGAGCAGCCTGACTGTCAGAACAGATGCGGATAGTCTTATTTTGATATCTCATGTCTATGCATAACTTGCAGCACAAGATAATGGCATAGACCTCAGCCTGAAAGACAGTGGCATAATTTCCCAGGGGAAAGTGAAGTTTGGTACCGTCATTGGAGCAGTAAATTCCAGCTCCTGATTTGGTGCCAATCTTAGAACCATCAGTGTACCAAATTAGGCATTTGCCTTTAAGCCACCGAGGAGAGTTGAACCATTCATCTCTAGTAGGAAAATGAATCTTGATCACTTGTGAAACAAGATGTCCCCAAGACAAGTGCTTGGAATACTCTTTCCATAGGCCAAGGTTCATAAGACGCTTTACGCCCGTTTGAGCTTCAACCTCAATGCGTAAGTTCAAAGGAAGAAGCCCGAGTAAGCTCTCAAGAGCAGCTGTAGGAGTGGTCCTGAGACATCCTGACAGGGCTACACAGACCATTCTTTGAAGTTTGTTTAGATTGGTTCTTGCGGAACTCAATCTAGTCCTTGACCACCAGACGACTGCGCCATAAGTGACTATAGGACTAATGATCATTGAGTAGATCCAGTAAACTATTTTGGGGGACAATCCCCAGGTTCTACCAATAGCATTTCTACAGGACCAGAAAATCTTTCTGGCCCTGTTGGTACAGTAATCAAGTTGATGGCCCCAATTTAATTTGGAGTCAAAGTAAACCCCGAGAAATTTGACTTTCTCTTTGAGTTCCAATTTATGGTTCAGGTAGTAGGTTTCAGACTTTGTGGCAGGGGGAGTTCTCACCGTAGACAAACTATAACTGAAACAGGGTTGGTGAACATCAACGAGCAGTGCTGGATAGTATATTTAAATGAAAGTATGATTTATTTTGTCACAGTCATCAGTGGGAGAATTTTTCAGGCTTTCTGCAACAATTTTCTGTAGCTCTAATATCTTTCTGCATGATGTTTTTGATAATAATTAATATATATGTAACAAGTTTACAATTAGAGAGGAGCCTTGTGCAAATAAAAAAAGCAACATATATAAAGAAAGCTGTATATGTATACAATTCTTTTTAAAAAATTGTATAGCTGAGGTCAACATTTTTCTTGGAAGTAATCTTTTTAAATGTAAAATAAGTCATCAGGTAGAAAAATAAATATGAAAGTTAAGTATTAAAAAATATAAAATATTTTTCTTGACCATTTGAAGCATGGTAATCAATTGGCTTTGGTATTTCTTTTGCCTACAAATATTTTCACTAACTCATGTGAAAATTCTACAAGTGTATAGCATGATGACCAGATCATGAGTGTTTTTTATCTTTCCAATACGCAATAAAAAACAGTCTTTTGAGAACAATTCTACAGGGGGAAAAACATCTTTTGAAAAGTCTACAGAAAATATTACGCAGAGCAACTTTTTTTTCTCCACTGAACTTGGATTTAAAAGAACACTAAAATGTTGCTTTTCAAATGAAAACGCTTTCAAGAACTCTCAGGATTTTGGCAATGTTGCCTAGATTTGTCCACAAGAGTGATAATTCAAAGGCAAACTTTGTGATAAATAATAAACCATTTACTTTAATTCAAATTATTCTAATAAAAACTGATGTGACTGTATAATTATTTATTTAAAATTTTTGAAATAAAATAAAATTCTTTTGGTAATTGGAGGATCTTAGTTTGTTTATAAACCTTTTGTTTGCTATTTTTACCCCTTTCGAGACCAAAAATTTTTTTTTCAAAACAGCTCAACGATATAAATTGCTTTATTCCCTTAATTTATTACATTGGAAAAAATAAATTTTTTCTCAAAAAGAATAAATACATAACAGTTGCTAAGATGAGTAGGATCTTTGATAGTCTCTACTATCAAACCTAAAAATGATCACTATTTTGCTAAAATATTTAACCTAAAAGCTTTAAAAAAATATAACAGTTTTAAACATGACCAGTTTTAGTTAGCTATTAAGATAATAATTTAGTTGGAGATGGCCTGACATTTTAAAAAATATTTTGAACAATTTTCATTCACAATTGCATTTATTCCTATTATACGTACGGGAGAAATAACAATAATTAACATTATAATTACACAAATTATATTAACCTTTTGGAAGACTTCTTCTAAAGCTTCTTTGTTTAAAAGGTCTATTTGATAAAAAATTAATGTTTTTTTGGCTAAATTTTGAACTCTTCTTAAGCTCTCTGGCATATCATTATTATCACCTAGAATATATATAAAAATATTATTATTGAGAAGTTTCAGGAAAAAAAAACTAAGAATGACAATAAATAGATTACATAATTGCAATTATTGATTTGCATAAAAAATGTAAAAGGAACTAAAAGTAGTTTAGTGAAAACTCAACAATGTAGATCTGTTTCTATAGGACCTTTAAATTTAAATAAAATCACACATAACGTATTTTACCATTATTTATTAATAACAGCATTACCCATTTTCTTTTATTTTTTATTTATTTTCTTTCAGCAATATTGTTACCGGTATGTAAGAAAAATCATAATTCTTTTTTTACACTGTACTATTTCTAAGTGACACATTTTGAAAATAAGCTATTAAATTAAGTAATTAAAAACTTGTAGTCAAAGAATCAAAATTGATGAAATATTTTTACACTTTTCAGTATTTATCCCAATAAAGATAATGCAAATTATATAAAAAGAATTAAGAATTCATAAGATAGGATTTCAGAGGCTTAAAGTTGATTTTTAAAAGGATAAGCATTAAAAATTTATTCAAATTTTTAGAAACTTTTAAAAATATAAGTTAGGGGTAAGAAAGAGAAAAAATAAAAAGATAGAAATTTAAGTACAATTCTGTGGCAAGAAATTAAACCAAATTTATAATTAACACATAAATTTTACTAAAATTATAAATTGTGTTTAGAAGTGAATTGCAATTTGAATTTCAACAGTTATAATTGAAGTAATTCAAAATGAAATACAGATATCAATATTAAAAAACAGAGTCATAGTTAAGCAGTGGTTCCATTTATGTGCTGTAGTGCGTCAAATACGCCTCAATTATTCAAAAATAAGTAATGAAGCATCATCAGGATGTGTAATTCTCATCACAAAATAAATAAATAAATAGCGCTAAAGCAGATTTGCCTAGGAAAAATTAAACTAAACATTAAAAAAATATTTTTTGTGTACTTATAACAATGGAAGAAAATAAATTAGTAGTTAAATTATTATTATTGAATCAAATACTAATCACATTTTTTTTTTCAAATAATATTTTTTGTGTGCTTTAAACTAGATTTATATTATTTTAAATAGGGATCTACTTCCAGTTAAAAAGAATCCAGAATAATGATTTACTTGTTATCATTTCATTGTTATCATTCATCTTATTATGAATAGAAATAAAAAATATAAAAAAACATCCACTGAACCCATTCAGGAAAGGGAACTAAATTTACATTATAAATAAACAGTATATTTTAATAAAAAGAGTTTAAAAACTCAAGAATTTAAAAAAATATATAATTTAACAAAAATCCATTTTTTTATGAAAATCAGATTTATTTATTTTTTTTTACATTTATATAGCTGCCAACTCTACTGGATGAACCAGTAGAATACTGGATTTCGCAGTTTTCTCCTGGTCCACTGTTATAATAATGGTTTTGTACATTTTAGAAAATTACCAAAAATTGAGTAAGTTTTTAAAAAAAATCTCTATTATCATAGGATTTTGATAAATTTTATTGCTTGTTTGAATATTTAAATAAGTATTACTAATACCTAATGAAGCGAGCTTCACTTATCACAATCATTTTAAAGCTTTTCTTTCTTCAAATTTCAGTTTATTAATATTCAGAACAGTCTTTAAATTATAAAATATTTAATGGTAACAATGGTAATTATAAAATATTTAATGGTATCAAATATTTAATGGTTATTACTTGTTACTTGTCATTATCAATAATGATTTACTTGTCTACCACTATTTAAAATTATGAGTTAACATAATAATAAAAAAAAAGATTTCGAATACAGGATTAAATATTTTAAATAACTTCAAATGTTAGAAGGTATGACTAGTATATAAAAATTTTAAAATTCAGAAAAAAAAGCATTCATCCCAAAACATTCAGGAGAGGGAGCCACATTGTAATTGATTGATAAACTATTAAAAAAATTGCATTAACTGAGCAAATTCAGAAAAGTGAGCTAAAATTTCATCAAATAAAAACAAGAACTGAGCAAAAATATAAAATTTAACCATTAATATAATGTTGATAACCTCATTCCATGTAAATAAAAAATCATATTTGTTATAAGAAACAAAAAACTAAATATAAAAAGCTTTGAAATTCAGATAAAAATGCATTCATCCCAAACAGTCAGGAGAGGGAGCCACATTATTACCATCCAGTTGATGGAATAAGGGCAATAGCTAAGTAAGGTGTTTGGAACATTACAGAGACAGGATGATCTCTTGTCCGCAATGCTTCCGATTTTGCTATAGCAAGTGAATCAACCAAGATTTAGGTGGTAAATATAGACATTGAAAAAATTAAGGCAAGAAACACACTTCTAAATTGCAAGTCTATTTTTAGTGAAAGTTTGTCAATGAAAAGTACAGGGAAAATGTACTGCTTTTTCTCAGTATATGGAAAAGCCACCTGTTGCATGGTGTCTAAAATGATGTCCAATTACAAGAATATAGAAAGATAATAAATGACATGAAAATAATATGGGTTCTAGCTGAGTGTGAAGCTAAGTTTTATCCCAGTGAGGTGATGAACAAAGTATAATGATTCCAGCAGACGAAATCTGGAAATTGCTTGAAAATTAAGATGGAATGTTTTACAAAAAAGATAAAATTCAAAAAAGTAAATAGATAATTGAATTTTTTAGCTGTTGTTAATTTTAGAAATCATTTTTGTTTTAAGGAAATTAAATAAACTAATATGAACATATTTACACTCATAATGTGCTTTGAAAATTTTTATCAAATCTTTTATAGTAAAAAGAGTAGCCAGGAATTTTTCTCAATAAATATGTTTATATTTAAAAATTTTCTATATTTGTAATTCAATAATTTGTTTTTCCCTTTTTTGAAATAATTTAATATAAGAAGATTTTATTATATTAGTTTAAATAAAATAATATAATAATTAATGCAAATCGTAAATGCCCTGTATCCTTTTCGGGTTAACAAGAGTAACCACATTTTAAATTCAACATTTCTTTGAACAATTAAAGTGTAGGTATCAAGTTTTTCTTGCAGAAATAAAGGTAAATATTCTGCTTTGTTATTTAGCAACAAAAAAAAAAGGTTCAAATTAAAATAAAAAAATTATTAGTAAAAGCAAATGATGTGTAATACATGTAACAAGAATAGCCATGGAATTTACCTATAAATTTTTTACAAAACTTTTGCAAGTACAAAAAAAATAAATTTAAACCTTGATGATGGTAGTTAGCATGAACAAGAACTGATAATAAAATATCCCCATAGATAGCAACAGGGCATAGAATCTTTTTAATTCGTCTTTACTTTAAAATTTAGTCTACTTGTTATTACCACAGAGAGCGTATCAATAAGTTATGAAATTTTAACACAAATTTTTTCATGAAAGTATAACTCAAATGAAAAAATAATATACTTACTAGGACTTGAATTAGAAAAATTGTCTATGGCTACTACTTTATAGTTATTTTGTAAGAGGATCAAAATAGAGTGACTACCCACATATCCCGCACCTCCTGTCACAAGAATGTATTCTTTTACAGAAGACATTATTCTACAATAGAAGAAAATTTGTCAAATAAAAAAAGCTTTATATAATTTTTTTAGAATTCATACAAACGAAAATGAAACTCTTAAAATTAGAAAATAAATCTTAAAATTAGAATTATAAAAACAGAAGGAAAAACTAATACGATTGAGGTAATGGTTTGATTTTGAAATCTTTTGCCCACAACAAATTGATATTTCATTATTTTGATAGTAACCTTAAATTAGAATGTTTCTATTTATTTACCTAACTAACAAAAAGAGGTTTGAATGAGATTAAAAAGTACCCACAATGAAGAAAATTAGATTATTTGAGTTAATGTATTACTCGAAATATGGCATATGTGTGTAATGGTATTATGGTATATGTGTGCATGGTATATAAGGATTATAACAAATCTTGAAAAAAGAAAACTTTTTTTTGCAGGTAATTCCATATAAAATCAATTAATGATCAAATGTCAGGTCTTTGTACTTTGTTTAATTTTGGCACTGAGATAGAACTAGCAAATTAGATGAAAAATAGAATTTCAAAATTTTTACCCATTAATTTCTGAGTTACAAATTTTTAAAATTTCAAATTTTTTTTTTTTAATTTTTAAACAGCTGTAACTTGAGAACTATTTGACCTAGACAGTTATAAAATTTTAGTAGAGTTATATATTTTTATTCAGTTATAATATTATTTAATGAAAGATAGAACATGGCTAAACTATTTAAAATATTTTTTTAAAAATTAAATTTTAAAAATCTCAAACAAAATTTAGTATTTTTGGAAAAAGAAAATATTTTTTAAAATTTTTTTAGCAATGTTTCTGCCAAACTTCGAGGTGATATTCCTTTGGGATCGTGATGAAGAAAAATAATAATTAACAGTTTAACACTGACATAAACCATAAGAAAAAAATCACATAATATGTATGCTATTAAAGAATATTTCTGGGTAAAAAGGTGGTTTATACATGCAAAGAAAAAAAAAATTATATATACTTCATTTGCTAACTTCAATTACCTAATTCAAATTGTGATATTTATGGATCCCTTTGCAAAACAGCTCATAATAAAATAATTATTAGTTAAAGAATTAATAAAGGAATATGAAAGAAAAATTTTAAAAAACAAAGATTTCAAAAGAAAACAAAAGTTTAAGATTAACATCATTTGATGGAGTAGAATTGTTTTGACAAGCAAAATAAATAACTTTCGCAGAGGCATTATTCTAGAATTGTTCTTCTGCTTTCTCATTCTTAAAAGTGTAGGGAGCAAAATTTACGAATGAAAGGAATGGTTAGATGCATAAGATTAATATTACAGCTGGAACATTTTCAATTAAATGGAATAAAATAAACATGGAACAGGGCGCAGCTGATTCCGTAACATGAAACATTCCACCGTAATGGCATTGGTCAAATAGTGACAAAAATATCATTTGTTTTAGACATCACATGTGGATATAACAAAAAGGAACTAATTCTTTACAGTGGCCAGAGGGAAAGAAAAATGCTGATTAATCTTTTTAATAATGAATTTGTAAAAATAAAAAATCACACATTTTTCACAAACCAAGGAAAAATAGTTATTCTTGCCAGTATTTTAGCTAAATTAGTCAATATAGAATTTTTTTCTTCAAAATAGTAGTTTAAGTCATCTTTTTAGCTGCCAATGGTAGCCTGCATTAGTGATCCAATTTGTAGCAAAAATGACCCCCTCATTTCATGGATACGGAGTCTGGCTTTAATTATTTAATGCACCTTGGAGATTCACTGGAGAATCCCCTATTAATAAAATTAAACATAAAAGTTACAAAAGATACTGAAAAGAAAACAAATTCTTCTTACGTTGAGGAATTGGCCTTATGATGCCGGTAAAAAAGGCCAATCTCCCGACATAGAAAAATAATTTTTTCTTTTACACTATCTTTTGTAACTTTTATATTTCGTTTTATAAATAGGTGATTTCCCACTGGATGTGCAAAGTGCATTAAATAATTAAAGCGAGATTCAATATCCATGAAATGACAGTCTCATCTTTGCTACAATTTGGTTTGCAAATGCAGGCTGCCATTGGCAACCAAAAAAGAAAAAGTCACATGTGGCTTAGATGAGTTTTTTCTTCTTTTTTTTCAGTCATCTACTACAAATAAAAGACTGTATTTATGCTAAAGTCAAAAATCGAAATACTTGATTTGCTTAAAAAGATTCTAAAAGCAATTGAAAAAAAAACATTTTTGAACTTCAATGATTTTACCAAAAAGTTTAGTCATGTGTCAAAATTAAACAGTAATTTGGTGTAAGAAATTACATTATTACTAAAAAAGCATAAAACTTGATTGAGATTGACCAAATGCCAGGTAAAACATTACAGTTGTAAAAAAAATTTTTAATGATGAGATGATGAAGTTAGCAGGCAAATGCCTGGTAAAAAAGATTATGTTTGTGGGGTCAACGATGCAAAAAGATAAAAAAATTTTCCTAATTTGAAAATTGCCTTCTCAAAACTTACAGAACTGAGGCCAAAAAATTATATTAGTACTCATTCTGTGTATGTCTGAACAAGGCACCTAAACTATTACAAACAATGTTCTTATTGTCAAATAATAATCTTTTATTATTTAAATTCTGACTTATTAAAAAAAAAATTAAATATGTCATAATACAGTATACAGTAGTTATGACAACGATTATTACAAAACAATAAGTTTTCACAAATAGGAGGAAAAATATTTCATTTCTTTAATTAAGCAATCCATATTTTATAAAAGCAAAATATTCCACTTTGTAAAAATCAAAAAAAAATTTACTTGCTTTAAATTTCTTTGATAAAAATTTAGGGGAAAGAAATTAGAATCAACAAAGACACCCACAGATTTTTTAAGTTAAAACTAAGCTTATTGACTCTTAAGAAAATGGTACAGCAATTATACTTTACTGTTCTATACAGAAGATTGATTTTTGTAACCTGGAAGATATATTTTATATAACTAGAGTAAACTAAAGTGTTTCTTACGAGTGTGAATTTCTCGTACTTGTGACAGTATTTAAACAGAAGTTAGAGATGCATGCAAAGTGAGATGTAGAAAAAATTATACAAATTATTCTAAGAATATTAATTGTAAACATTCAAGTAGACCAGTGTTTCCCAAACTGTGGTACGCCTACCCCCAGGGGTACGGGAACAGTTTACTGGGGGTACGCGTTCTTATGCGAAAAATCTTGCAAACAAAAATTTTTTTTAAAAACAAAGCTAGCCATGGAAATTTACGATTATTAATTTTTCTATTGGCTATTTTTTGCAGAGTTAACAGTTATTAGTGGTGTCAACTGCCAGTTGTGATTTTTAAATTTTGTGCAATTTTTTAAAGTAAAAAATACATTCATTTTTTTATTAGTGGTACACAGCCTTACGAAAAATTTAGAAAGGGTACACAAAAGTCATAAGTTTGGGAAACACTGAAGTAGACCATCAAACTATATAAGAAAATGTAGGAATATATCTCGGCAACACTTTCATAATATAGTAACTTTCTTAAAAAAGTTTAGAAATGTGTGTTGGGAACATGGGACAGTAATGGCATTGTCTATATATTACAATTTTAAAAATAAAATTTAAGTACAAAACTTATCTAATGCATTTTTTTAAAACTCTTTATGAGTAGTTTTAAGCAAATCATACGATTAAATTATATGACACAAATATTAACAAATTGAGAAAATAACTCATATATTCTAACTTCATAGCTATTTAACAGAATTAACAAAATAATTTCTTAACATAACAATTATTTTATTTTAATATTAAACCTGGGTTTCCTATGTTTTTTTTTTTTTTTTTTTTTTTTTTAAAACTGCTTTAAGACTATTTTAAAAATTCTCATAAAGCATCTTTGCTAAAGTATTTTACCAGATTCTAATTAAAAAATTCACTAAAAATTACTATAAGAAATACACGCCTAAATTTGATTGTTTGGATAGAAAAGTATTTACTTAATAAGAGAAAAAAAAACAATAATTTTATTCATTATAAAATAAAATTTTACAAATGAAAATAAAATACTTCTAGATTTTTAAAATGATATGTGAACTCATTTTTAAGCCAATTGGTATTCTACTATTTTTGATAAAGAGCTTTTGAACTTAGTTTCAGCCCTGTGTTTTCATGTTTGTTTGACATATAGAAAACCAAATTTTCAGATTAGAAACTAAATCAGAAACTTTTGTTTCAAATCAGATCAGACTTTGAAAGTGATAAAAAAAAATCATAGTTACTTTTAAACATACAGTAAAGAGGAAATATTGTTTGTTGCTGCCAAAATTAAAATTCGGAAAAACTAAAATATTATTGGGAGAAAAAAAATCTAGGATATAAAGGATGAACATTTTACAATTATTACCCTTTTTAACCTTTACAATAGAAGCCACTACCTAGATATAAATGCATCATCTTAAAATTTATCTTAACATTCTCTGAAATTTCTTACCAATATTTTTTTCTAAAAAATAAATAATTCCATTTTTGAAAGTATTTAATCTTACAAATACAAGATTTATGAATATTCATACCTGAACTAAATTAAAAGAATTTTTCTTTTTTACTATCTTTTAAAAGATGAACAAAATTAAGTTAATTTTACATCAGGATAAATTTAACTTGCAAACTAATCTCAATTTAGTTTCAATAATAAAATTTTTTTAAATGAAAATAAGAGACAAATTAATTAGCAGATATATATTTGCTTGGAAAAAGATAAACATACGAAACTGTAGAAAAATTCATAAATATATAAAAATAATTAGTACTGACCGGTAAATTCTTACTGCAGAAAGAAAATTCTAATAATAAAAAAACTGCAAGAGTGCATTACTTTCAAAACTACCGATGTTATCTAATCTACGTAAGCAAACTTTTATTGACTTTCAGTATACATAGAGTAGGAAAAAAAAAAGGTAAAATATTTCGCAATTAGAATAAATATAAATCGTTTTCACGAACAATGTTCTTCAACATTTTATGGATCTCCAATACTGAAAATAATTATACTAATCATTCTCAACAATTTATTCGCCGTTAAAAAAGGCCATAGATGACTTTATTGAAAGGGAATATTATAAACTATAATTACTATCATCTGTAAAAACCAAATAATCTTTTCATTATCATTCTTTGAACAGCGGCATAGTTTTCTGAGCTTACAACAAGGCTACAAGTATATTGCAGACGCTTTTGACTGTTTCTTTTTGCACCGCTTAAGTTTTAAAAGATTAGAACCGTTCCCGCTGCACGTGATTTACACACTTCCAATCGTCCTCGCGGTTTCATGAAAAAAAAAAATTCAAAAATGCGCACAGCATCCGAAAAATGAGTGGATGCGAAGGTGACCGCTCTAAAAAATAAGCTGTAAGTGTTAAAATTAGTCGGAAGTAGTAACCCAAAAGTCATACGATGAATTTTAACCCATAGCTCTATCTGAGCTTTATGGTCAACCATCCACATATTCTGTTGTTGTAGTGTAATTTATTTGCGCAAGAGTTGCACAATGGACTATTAGCGACGGTTTGGGAAGCATTCCTGAAGATGATCTGAAGACAAGCCATCACAATTTTGATCATCTGCATTGGGGATGATGATCAAAGTGGGCACTCATCCGCAAACCGACTACAGTCAGTGATGCTTGACTTCGGTGATCTGCTGGGAGCCGTGTCTTATTGATCAGTTCATTGCGGAACTTATATATTCGCAGAAAAGTTTCTATCAAGCGGTACAATCAGCAGCTTTGCTTTTCTTCCTGGCCTTATCAAATGTATTATTCCTGGAATTTATATGTTTTATTAATATTTTTTAACTCGTATGTATTGAAAAAACTTGCGATGCTGCTATTGCTCTGATAGAAAAATGCTTTAAAAGACAGAAATTAAACTAATACGGTTGCTCCCCTGTCAGACTAGAAGTAGAAACGATTTAGCTTTTTCATTTACAAAATTAAAGAAAGAAGAAACACCTCATAGCACAATTATTTCAGGATTAGCTTTCATACCGCCAAAATAAAATTTGAATTACCATCACGATAGTTAAGTAACTTAAAGCCCCTAATAAAATGTATATTGTTAATTTTAGCAAATTTAAGTTCTTTAAACGTAATTACCACTTGTCTCTCTTTTCTACAAATTAATAAATCAAAACAAAAATTTAATTGATTAAAATAAATTTTTTCTATTGGTAAAATATATGTTCAATAATTTCAAGTTTATATAAAATGACTACTTTATTTTTAAAAAAATCTCTCAGAAAATACAATAAATACAAGGGGTTTTCATGTTATTGTCATTCTAGCTTTCACTTATTCTTTGAAGATTCGTTCATTTTGGGAGTCTTGAGGATTATTTGTGTGAATTACGAATAACACATCGGTTCATAATATTTTGTTATTTTAAAAAATGTTTATTAAAGAAAAATTCAGCAGATTTCAGTCTGTCTTAAAATTGCAAGCATCAGTTTCAAAATTTAGCTTTCACTTCTTGTTTAATTTATATTTTATAAACAATTTAACAAGATTTCCGCGGGTTTTGTAAATTTTAAAAAGTGGTGATGAAAATTAAACAAATGTCCATAATTTAATTTCTGTGTAACTACCACTAAAAATTATTTTCCAAAGAAAATATGTATGCAAAAATAATTTTATCTTTTCAACCCTTTACTTTATTTGCATTCCACAACCCAGAGATGCCCACTGCTCCGGACACGCCTAAGTAATTAACAAAACGGTATATAATTATTAAGTAAATTTCGTCTATATTTGACTATTTTATCTCGCTTTTTAAAAGGTATAACACAACATAAGTACTTACTTTACTTTATTTAACAAAAGCTGGGCACCTGGGCCGCGCAGAAAACCCATATCCCATTCATCATGAAATTACAGAAAATTAAATAAATATATAAACAGTTTGTATACAGAGTCTCTGGGGTGACGGATATTGTAGAGCAAGCACCTTGCTTGTTTCTGAACATAAAAGTGAAACTAACTTGCTGTAGTAAAGATGGCTGTGAATTTATTGTCAACATGAGGTATCAGGTTCGGATTTCAAGGCTGGTATTGTGGTTGAGGTTGTAATCTATTGATGTTTTGAACTATTCTTACGAACTGTTGATGTAAGATTTGGAGATTTTTATTTATGTTGGTAGTTTTGGTATGAGACGTCAGAGGTGCAGCTATAGGTCTAAGGGTTTTGTCTTTTTTAAAGTTTTCAAATTTAAATATTTCGTTGAAGTTAGCTGTATTGCAGTTGATTGCTTTGTCGTAAAAGTTTGTAAATATGCTGAGAGAGAGTCGGGATTTTAAGGTCTTTGTGGATGTTTGAATTTCTAATGAACCATCTGGCACAGGTGATTTTACGGAGTATTTATTTTGGTACTGTTTCAGTTTCTTCATAAGATGGTCTGGAATTGTGGCCCAAGCAGGAGAAGCATATGTTAGAATGGGTCGGATCATGGAAGTATAAAGCAGTTTTTTACTTTTAAGTGAAACATTCTGGTTGTAGATGAGAGGTTGAATTGCATTTATTGCTGCATTGGCTTTGTCTATTGTATTTTCTATATGGTCGCTCCAGGTGAGTTTGCTGTTTATGGTAAGTCCGAGGTACTTTGTTTTGTTTACTATTGGAATTTGGATATCGAAAAGCTTTGGTTTGCATTGAGGAAGTATTTTGATTCTTCTTTTTTGTATGATTATGATCTCAGATTTTTCGGCATTGCCCGCTATTTTCCAATTTCTGCACCAGTCTTCTATTTCATAAATGTGTTCTTGTAATTTCATCAGGGCAAGTGTTGGGTTTCTGAATTTTATAATTATACTAGTATCGTCTGCATAATAGGCTGTAATACTGTTGAAATCTGCATGATTTATTGGGAAGTCATATGTATAGAGAATATATAGAATCGGTCCAAGTATGCTGCCCTGAGGTACACCAGCTGTTATAGCATAAGTACTATAAAGTTATAAATTATATAAGCCTACGAATTATTTAGAAATAGTGGTGGATAAAAATCTACTAAATTGAATTTATTAAACCAATAATCACAATTAATAAACTACCACTTTAAAATATTTATTTGCTGTCTGGAGCAAATTGGCATATCTGATATATGATTAAAGTTATGAATGAATAATTAAATTGAGAAATTAAATATTTATATAATGAAGTTCTACCACTTTTTCCTTTCTTTTGGTGCATGTTCCATCACTGCCCTGCATGACGGCTTCTAGTATTGTCTTCCATCGGCATAGCTAATACAAAGAATTTCACAGATTTTAGATTTAGAAAATGTTTTACTAACTGCGGGAACTCTGGTTTAAGTTTAATTTTTAAATGAAGAAATAAGTTTATCATTTTTCTTTTAAAAATTGATTAATACAGAAAAAATTAGCAAGAAATTTTTATTTTTTTAAAGTAATATTAAGCATCTGCTTCAAAATTTAGTTCCCACTTCATGTCGTATTGAACTCTCTTGAAGATCAAAGGGAAAAATTGGTTTGTGCCCATAAAAGCTGATTCGAAAGAAAACGATTTTCCTCGCGAAAAGGAAGGGGTTTTTCAACAGTACGGCTCATCTTCACTGCGTAATAACTTTCGGGGGAAACTGATTTTTCTTATTATTGATTTGTCAAATCTTTGTAATCCTCAAAAAACAACAGATGGCGATCCAATCGTCATTTTGAGAAAAGTGGACATAAACCATACTTGCAAATTGATCTTCATTCTTCAGATATTTTAACCCTTTGTACTCCGATATTCCCACGGAGGCACCATCAACTGTCACCACTTTAAAATTAAGAAATTTTATACCTTCATAATTAGTAACCACATTATTTTAAGAATTTTAAATCGTATAATAATACTATATTGTGTATTTTAAATGCCACTACCCTCAAATCTGGAAAAATGCATCAGTTATTCTATTTCTCAAGAAAAACAAAAATCCAAGTTGCCCTGAGAGTTACAGACCAATCAGCCTACTAAATATATTTGGAAAAATCTATGAAAAAATAATTTACAACAGAATCAAGCCACTTTTAACAGCCCTTCCCGATGAACAATATGGATTCCGACAAAAACTAAATACAACCATACAGCTACTTCGAATAATAGACTACGCCGGAAGAGCAATAGTAAACAAAGAAACAATAGTTTTCCTAATGATCGACATCTCAAAAGCATTTGACAAAGTATGGCACACCGGTACAATATTCAAACTAATGCAACTAAATTTTCCTCCTGGACTCATCAAACTTCTATCCTGTTATCTCTCAAACCGAACATTTCAAGTGACTATCCAAAACTGCATCTCATCAAAAAGAAACATCTTAGCCGGAGTACCTCAGGGCAGCATACTTGGACCAATTTTATATATACTTTACACCTATGATTTCCCTATAAATAAAGCAGATTACAATAGCATTACAGCCTTCTACGCAGATGATACTGGTATAATAATCAAATCCAGAAATCCAAACTTAGCTCTAATAAAACTACAAGAACAAATATATGAAATAGAAGACTGGTGTAGAAAATGGAAAATAGCCGTAAACGCCGACAAATCACAAATCCTCATCATACAAAAAAGAAGAATTAAAATTTCACCTCAATGCAAACCGAAACTGTTCAACATTCAAATTCCAATAGTTAAGAGAGCAAAGTACCTTGGACTCATAATTAATAGCAAACTCACTTGGAGCGACCATATTAAAAATATAATAGACAAAGCAAATGCAGCAGTTAATATCATCCAACCTCTCATCTATAACCAAAATGCCTCACTAAAAATCAGAAAATTACTATACACCTCTATGATCCGACCTATACTTACATATGCTTTACCTGCCTGGACTACTATACCCGAACACCTAATGAAAAAGCTCAACCAATGTCAAAATAAAATACTCAGAAAAATCACTCGTGCCAGATGGTTCATACGTAATTCAAATATCCATAAAGATCTCAAAATTCCGTTTCTATCCGAATATATATATAAATTAAATGCAGACTTCTACGATAAAGCCATAAAATGCAGCACAGCCAACTTCAATCAGATTTTTAACTTCGAGAACTATAAAAAAGACGAAAAACTAAGACCAATAGCCGCTCATTTCACCTCCGACTCCTCATACAACAACTATCAGCATAAGTAATAGTCATCAATTCCAGCATCTATAGTCTACATCAATAATCCAAAGCATCAAACACTTTACCAATACTGAAATCCTGACTTATGTTACTTCACGTTGACAATCAAACCACAGCCATCCACAGTTTAACAGCAAGTTGCTCTTATTATTTTCATTTTCTTTCAGTTATACAAGCAAGGTGCTTGTTTAAATGCTTATTCTATTCAATGCTCATATGTCATTTGTGCTTGTTGTACATATCATAATGCAATTCATTTTCAATGCTTAAATATCAATTGTGCTATTTATATTTATGATAATTTTTGTTTATTTCAAAAATCATGATTCATATTAATTTTTCAAATTATGTTTAATTTATCAAGCAAATATGCTTGGTCTCTTGTTTTTGCCACCTTAATGCTGCATAATTCAAAATGTTTTTAATTCAACCTGTAAATATTTCATGATGAATGGGTTGGGGGCCGCTGCGCGGCCCAGGCACCCAATTTTTGATAAATAAAGAAAGAAAAGAATTTTAAATGCTTTAGTGCTGATATTCGATCAAACATCATTTAAAAGTAGTTCGAGTGCAAAGGGTTTAACTTTCATTAAATTTTGTGAAAAATTTTCCTGAAATTTTTTTTTAAAAAATGTTAATTTTTTACTTAGATGTGTGCAGAATTCGTTATATTATTAATAAATATAAGTATGCAGTATTTTTTACACCTACACCACATAGGAATCATAATTTTTTTTTATTTAACTATTTTAATTGTGCGAATCGATTATTCGTGGGACAAATAATAAACATGTCTTAGAATGGAAAGTAGCGTAGTAAAAGGCGAAAGTAGTATTTTTTTTTTACACCTACACTACATAAAAATCATAATTATTTTTTATTTTGATTAATTTCTTTAGAATGAGGGGTATTTAATGGGCCCATGTCTTCGAATGGTCGAAAGTATTACTTTTTTACACTGCATAATAATCCTAATTATTTTTTAAATTTGCTATTTTAACAGTGCGGAAGGGATACTTCATGGGCCCAATAAGAAATATGTTATGGAATTGTAGTAGCAAAACGGTATGGAATGGTAGTAGTGAAACGGTATGAAATGATAGTAGCGTAGTAAGTGGCGATAGTAATATTTTTTTACAAAGTAAAGAATCATAATTATTTTTGATTTTGCTTTTTTAATAGGGAGAAAGAAATATTTCATGAGCCTAATAAGAAACATGTCATGGGATGGAATTTAGCGTAACAGTTTTTTCGATTCTATGCTAAATTATATTAAATTAACGGGGTACCTAGTGCCTAGTCCTAGTGTTTTGATTATAGTAAGCACCTGAGCCGCGAAGCGGCCCCTATCCCATTCATCTGGAATTTTAACACAGTTATGGTTGAGCATTGAGGTAAGCAGGCAGTATAGTTGCTTTTATGAATGTTTCAAACAATTTGCTTGAATAACTAAAAAGGAATCAAAAATAAAATAAGCAGCTTGCTCTAAACTGTGTTTGTTTGATTTTGGAGTTGTTCAGAACTGTATCAGCATGAGGAAAAGTTATTTTCAGAAAGGTTGAAATTATTTGTTTTGATAGTTATGATATGAGGCGTCGGAGGTGAAATGTGCAGCTATTGATCTGTAGTTTTTATCTTTGATATAATTTTCAAATTTAAAGACATCATTAAAATTTGCTGTTTTACATTCTATGGCTTTATCGAAAAAATCTGCGTTTAGCTTGTATATATGTTGTGATAGAGTTGGTATTTTGAGGTCTGCATGTATATTGGTATTTCGTATGAACCATCTTGCACTGGTTATTTTTCTAAGGATCTTGTTTTGGCATTGGTTTAATTTCTTCAGTAGATGCTGAGGTATCGTTGTCCAGGCAGGTGAGGCATAGGTGAGTATTGGGCGGATCATTCCTGTATATAGTAGCTTCTTTAGTTTAAGTGACATATTCTGATTATATATTAATGGTTGTATGGCTATTATTACTGCATTTGCTTTATCTATTGTGCTTTTGATATGATCATTCCAGGTGAGTTTGCTATTGATTATAAGGCCAAGATAATTTGCTTTTTTAACTATTGGTATTGGTATATTGAACATTTTTGGTTGAAGTTGTGGAAGTATTTTAATTCTTCTTTTTTGTATAATTAATAATTGTGATTTTCCAGCGTTTACAGCAGTTTTCCATTTTAAGCACCAGTCTTCGATTTCGTATATATGGTCTTGTAGTTTCTGAAGAGCATGATTTGGGTTTCTGGATTTAATAATAATACCGGTGTCATCTGCGTAATAGGCTGTTATGCTATTATAATCGGCTTTGTTTATAGGAAAATCGTAAGTGTATAATATGTATAAAATCGGTCCTAGAATGCTGCCTTGAGGTACTTCGGCTGTGATGTTTCTTTTTGTCGATTTTTTGTTTTTGATGGTGACTTGAAATGTTCTATCAGAAAGATAGCAGGATAGGAGTTTGATAATGCCGGTTGGAAAATTTAGTTGTATGAGTTTATATATTGTGCCAGTATGCCATACTTTATCAAATGCTTTGGATATGTCGATCATCAGGAAGTCTATTGTTTCCTTATTTATGATTGCTCTGCCAGAATATTGTCTATTATTCGGAGTAACTGTTTGGTGGTATCTAGTTTTTGTCGGAATCCATACTGCTCGTCGGGGAGGGCTGTAAGTAGTGGTTTTATTCTGTTGTAGATGATTTTTTCGTATATTTTTCCAAGTATGTTAAGTAGACTGATTGGGCGATAACCCTCAGGGCAGCTTGGGTTCTTGTTTTTCTTGAGAAATAAAATGACTGATGCGTTTTTCCAGATTTGTGGGTAGTAATTATGAGCAAGGCAGATATTAAAAATATGCGTGATTTTGCAGATGTAGTTGTTTGGTAATAGTTTAATCATTTTGTTCTTTATCCCGTCCTCACCTGGAGCTTTATTGTTTTTCAGTTTTTGTATGATGCTGCTAACTTCTTTATTATTGGTTGAATTTATTGTTTCTGGGATGAGGTGTTCAGTTTGAAACTTATTAACTTCTTCTGTGATGATATTGTGATGATTTTGGTCATAGTTGATATTTGGTGAAAATTGATTTTGAAGTGAATCTGCGAATATTTCGATCTTTTCTGATATTGTGTACGCTGTGCCCGATGGATGATCTGGTTCTTTTTGTAACTGTTTGTTGTTTTCCTTCGTCACTGTTTGTTTTTTGTTGGTTGTTATTCGTATTGGCTTTTGTTGATGATTTCTTTCGATTTTTGTTTCTCTTTACTGGAGTATCTATGGATATCGTGGGATTGCTTGGGATTATTATTTCTGAATCTGCATTCTGTTTGTTGATTTTTGGTAGATGTCTATTTTCTTTCTTTAATTCATCATTTTCAGCTTGGAGCTTATCAATACTTTGTTGCAATGCTGTCATCGTAGTTCAAATATTGTTTTGATGTCATTTAATTGCTGAGATAAAGATTTATTGAGTTCAGTTTGTTGTTGCAATTGTTGTTTTAGCAAATCCATGGTGTCCATTACCCAGCTGGGAACAGCACTTTCACTGATTTTTTATGTATTAGACATTATAATGTTATTGTAAGTACAGAAATAGTTATAAAGTTTATGAAATACAGTTTATCTGCACTTACTTGGAATAAATGCAGCCACCGCTGCTCGAAAATTATGTCCAATAATGTGGAAAATAAAATTGTGGTTCAGCATACACTTTATGCTGACGAGAAAACAAAATAGTCTTAGTGCAACTCGCACTATGAAGCTGTATTTAAGGAATTAGTTTAGCAGAACTGCATGCCTTTGTATCACTGCTGTAGCACAAACACAAATAAATCGGTTTAAATAATAGTTCACGAAGATATGTTTACAGTTTCAATTGTTTGATGTAAACGTGGCATAAACACACGTCATCACTTGTCACAACGTCATCAACACAAATTATCAGTGAATATCAATAGCAATCAAACTTACACATATGAGTAGCGCTCTTTCACGTCAATCTGAATTCAACTTCCTTCACGATTTCGGCTTCAAAATCCACATTCACAAAATCAATCCGAGATCTTACTCGTCAAATTTCACATTCCATTCCGATCCATCCGATCAAACTTCTCCGTATCAAATTCGACCATTTAATCGTTCAGGTCGTAAGCACTTTCTATTTTTCTTAAATCTTTCGCAAGCGGTTCCCTTGAGTACCTAGTGCCCGTTGTCGTATTATAAATATATACAAATTTGTTATAAATATATAACTATAGATATATAATTGAAAATATATAATTATGAATATATTATAACATAAATACAGTATAAATATGTTTCAAAATGTCTGATGTGTATTCAATGTTTTGTCCTTCTATAACTTTTTTCAAGGAAATTTAACATTAACAGCTTGTGTAAATATCTAATTTTAATTTCCTTTTTTTCATTAATATTAATTGAAAACGTGGTCACGTTTCATAATATTAAGATTTGTTGTTGCTAGTCCTCAATTGTTAGCAAAGCTAAAACGAATCCATGACACAAGCATCTCTGGGCATATCAAGCACGTAGAATTCTTGCTGTATATTTAATTATATCAGTATTTGCTCATTATATTCACTTAATTTTTTTTTTCCTTTCATTATTTGTTCATAGCGCATTCTGTTTTCTTCTTAATTTTTGTTTATTTACCGGAAGACTTTATTTACTTCACTTGATTCTTTGAGCGGTATATTTTATTTTAAGTAACTCAACTGTTTACTTGAACTATACATCAATGATGGTGAGATCAAACAACGCTTCCTATAACTGAAAGCCTCCACACGGTTTTTTGTAGGTAGTCCGATCAGACCACTGTGAAGGATATCCACTTTCCGAACGAGTCATTTAATACAAAATCTAGTTAAAATAAGAAAGTGGTAGCAAATATATGACTAAATATTTGTTTTAATTATGTATATTATTGGTTTGCTTTATTAACTTGTCAACCACTACAGATTCAATTCTCAAATATATATGATAAATTTATCTCAGTAACTTTTATAAGAGGTTATGGGTTCATGCGCAGAACTGGTTCACTTTTTAAACAGTCTGCGCGGACTACTTACAAAAGACCGTGTGGAGGCATTTTTGATACAGGAGGTTATGGATCAAATCACGTCCGGGTCACCAATGAGGGGACTGAATATCGACTCTGTCAACCACTATCTATCAAAAGACACCTCAAGATGGTAACAAGATAACATGTTTTATATACTAGTGAATCGGTATTTAATAATTATAGTGGTAGTTACGCCAAAAGATCTCTAGAAAGACCAAGTCAGTTGAGAGTATGGGCGGGTGAAGCCTGAAAGGCAGTGTACTTAGAACGTATAGGGAAGACTTTTACTTCCTTTGTATATCATAGATTTCAGATGACCAATGCGAAAACGATAATTTATAGTCAGCTTCTGTCACATGACCACTGCGAAAATGAGAAATGATATTCAGCTTTTGTCTGCTGCATTGGAGAAACAGTGGACCACATATTTAAATTATTTCATATCTAAATTAGATTTGACTACTATTAAACGGAATCCGCATAAAGCTTCTAGCATTGGTAGTAAGATTTTATTTTCATTCTTTAACTTTAAGTATTTAATACTTTTTATAAAATCTCTTATCTTGAAATGATAATTTCCAAAAGATAATATTTAAAAAAATATTACTTTTCTTTTAAATTGTCTTATGAATATTTTTGAATATTCATAATTTGAATATTCATATTTTGAATATAAAAAATATTTAATGAATATTTTTTAAAAATATTTTTTATTAAATTCTAATTACTGATTCATAAGTACTTACGATATTTGGAAACAATTACTTACAGCATTATTTAAATTAATTAGTTATTAAATTCCGTATTGGACCGAAACATTGGTCCAATATTTCATTCCTCATTTTTAATTATCAATAAACTTTTAAGTCGTATTTTAAGTCTTTCTATTAAATTAGTTCATTTTTAAAAATTATAACATACTTTTTTAAGCTTGCAAAAACATAAATTAGTTTCATTTAAAACAATTCTCTTCAGTTGTTCTAATAGAGTTATTTTTGAAATGAACCAAGCAGTTGTAAATATATTTGAATTCAAAATAAATTATTTATAAATTCTAAATTTACGCTTGAAGTAAAGCTACGTAAGTAAGTAATTTAATTAAGTCTTACTTCAATAAAGCTTGAAAAATATTTGTGAAGAAGTTTTTTCTCCAGCATACCAAATTACTGGATTCCGAATGCATTTATTCAATTTACTTATGTTATTTGAATGGAGTAGTGATATGTTTTAAATTTTTACGGCAATTCAACAAATTTACAGTGATCGTAGCATGATAAATATTACACTTCAGAATTATCATCATGCAAAACTTATAGTTTTTGCGAGCACATTTGTTATAATAGATATTTTTGTACCGTTTTGATATAGTGTTTGATTGAATTAAATGTTTTCAGGTATTATTGAATTAAATGCTATGATGCTTGTGTGAATAAAACGTAATATTTTTAAACTAAAGGTATATTTGTATGTAGGATAATGTGCAATCCATTTAATTTAATTCAATTTTATTACTAACATTGAGTTTTATTTCAATGCTGAAAACATTTAAAACATAGTTTCTATGATCTTTAATTTTACTACCACAATAAAAGCTACACATAGTATTTTCGGGTTGTCCACTCCGCTTTATCAATTCTCGACATATTTTATCTGCTCTGTTAACTAAGTTTACCAGAAGCAATAAACAGGGTGTTCTAAAATTCGATTGACAAATTTAGCATCAAGAAGAGGAAAAATTATTATAGAACATGGGGACGCTAACCTCATTGAAAAGGTGAAAAATTGCGAAAAACTCATCAAGCGGTTCCGTTGCATGGCCGCCACGTTAGCCGGATCTTTATCCGTGTGACTTTTTCCAATAATAAATTACTAGTTCAAGCGGACCTGTGGACACACTGGTATCACAAAAATATCTTTATAAAATTTTAAAAAATTAGAGTCATATTATACATCAAATTATGAATTTTGCTACCGCTAGAAAAATCTCGCCATCCCTGTAAGAGACCTAAATAATGCTCATAACACTTTTTATGCTAAATGTTTAATTGCTTCTGAAATTTGGTTTCAAGGGTCATTTTTGCTCGTTTAGTCGAATAAATTTAAAAAAGAAATTGATATATATTTATAAATAAAAAAAATCGTGCTTATGCTAAAAAACATGCAAATTCAATCACGGTTATGGTTAACTGATATGCACTTCATTAAATATTTTTTCGAGAATCTGCCATAGAACTTAAACCGGACTAATAGTCAAAAGTTATAAGGGTGTTTTTTATATATGCAGTAAGACCTGTTTTTGTGCGGTCCTTTTTTATGCGATTTTGTTTTTGTGCGATTGGTTTTGTGCGATTTTATTTTTGTGCGATTTTTTTTTGTGAGATTTATTTTTATGCGGTATATGAATTTTAGCTCTGTTAGCATCAAGTTAATGTTTCCTATTAATGTACATATACATGTTGTGGACGAACTCTGATTATGTGGCCTCCTTGACAACGATGTATCTGGACCTCGCGATGCTTTGTTCATTTAATTTAAACAATCTCCTGACAAGGCAGAGTCAGTTATGTACATAATGTCGCTCGACGCGCGAACAGTATACGCTTCGTATTCAGAGTTTTATACACGATTCACGTGGTTAAGGATTCATTTTATAGTGAGATTAAAAGTAAATAAATTTATTACATTTTGTTTCTATTTATATGTAGTTTTTTTTTTTATTTATTTCTTTTTAGGATTTTTATTGGTGCGTTCCGGAGCTTAATCTTGATCGTGAAATCACCACTACCATCAGCAGATTGCGGACGGGTCACATGAGAGGTATGAAGATCATGCCCGACGGCTCTAGAATCTACGCAGATTGCAGGCACTGCCCGGGTGCTCAGATGGATCCGAAGCATCTCTTCAACTGTGTCTCTGTTGCCTCGACTCTCTTCAAATTGACCTCAACTGCTGCCATGACACCCTTTATTCCGAAAAAGTCGGAGATGTGGCCAGGGCTGTGCTACATGCCTTCGGTCCGATTTGATTGCACTTTTTATGCACTTGTCAAACGACAACAACAACAACATGATTTTTATTTTATTTTTAGACATAAGTACTTACTTAAAATGAATAATTTTAGCCAAAAGAAAGTAAAAAGACAGACAATTCAACTATTTAATGTATAACTTGAAAATTTCTCCATGTATATGTACAATGAAGAATTAAATCTTTTTGCAATTTCTTTAGGTCTAATTTAATTATTTAATTTAATTGAAAGCATTCTCTCATCTATTTCATAAATCATTGATGTATTTTATAAGTCAGACTTTTTTTATGCGGTTCCTATCCACCGCATAAAAAATTTTTTAGGTAGTATATCGCACAAAGTTGTTTATTATATGTAAGAATTAATAACATTTTCGAATATTTTTTTGTGCGATTTCTTATATGTGGTCCCTATCCACCACACAAAAACAGGTTTTACTGTATATTTCTGTTGATTGTTAAACTATTCTTTCGCGAGTGCACCTTTTACAACATTGCAAATCTTGTGGACGGACATTATTGGGTTAAGCTGAAAAGAAACAAAAACGACAATAAATTATCTTAAATCATTAATGTGGAAGGCGGTACTCATAAGAAGATAAATATTTGTTTTAGAATTTGAATATATTAGCTTTTACTTCTTCAGACTTTACACTTTCTGGAAAAATGTCTTCTAATGGTTGATAAGTTTAAGTATTTATGTTTAATTCTTGTAGTTAATTTAATTTAAAATCATTTCCACGCCACAACGTATAAAGGACTCAAAAGTTCATACCAAATGGCAATTTGTTCTTGCTCTAATGTTGACATATAATAATGTAATTACTTTATAATGTAATAAAGGAACAACTTTTTCAGTATAAAGCTTTCAATTTTGAATAATAATTAAAATCAAAAACCCAATAATTACAGAGAATGATATTAACATAGGATGATAAAACTATATAATTGGTAGATTTTGGTGATTACTTTATAACTATAACTTTAAAATAAATATTAACATAACGTAAAAACGCGTCTATGGCGACCCAACATTATTTGCAATTGGGTCAGGGCCCACTTTGAGATTCTTGGCAACGAGGAGGCGGATCAAGCAGCCAAGAGAGCCATCAGTCTATGCCAAATTGACTTAGAGGTCCCAAGCTCAAAGGCTCAGATCAAAAATTTTATCAAGTCACATAATTTGAAGCGTTGGAAATTGGATTGTCAGAGTTCCGAGAAAGGCCGACAAACTTTTACGTTTTTTTAAAAATCCAACTACTAGAAGACTACAGGCCAGCTTTTATTTAAACCAATTCGTTTTAGAAAATTTCAACACAAAATGTTTAACAAAAATCCGAATTGCATTAACTGTGGGAACCATCAAACTATAGATCATTTAAGTATTGTACTCACTTCCAGGCACTCTTTGGAAATTACTTAGGGGAGAGTCGGGTAGCCCCGCCCACTTAAGGAGTATTGCTTATATTTCTGTATAATATTGAGTAATAATCAATATTTTTGTATGTTTCTATTGTTTTATCATCTAATTAAATAATTCAAAAAGAATAAACCAAAAAAAGAATAGTTTAACTTAAAAAAATAGAAATTTAAAAAATTTGACTACTGTATTCAACATATTTTCACAACTATTGTTTACCATGTTACCAGCTGCATAAATACTTGAAACTTTGAAAAGAATCTTTTTTAAATATAACAATTAATGTCCGATGGCCCATTGACTTGAAAAAATATTCTATACATATGAAATTGACAGTGGGCGGGGGTACCCGACACTCCCCTACATGATCAAGACCAACACTAGTGCTTCGTAAAGTTGATCTGTAGAGACATTGTCAAAAAAAAATTATTAAAACCACTCTAGAAGATGTGCCGGCTGACATTTAAACCTTAACTCGGAACATGCGGTCTTTTACTCTGGTGTCTTGAAGTTTAACCTTAAACTTTTAACTACTTTTGAGCTTGCCTTTTTATAAATTGCTGTTAGTAATTTCCCCTTTTGGGATTGGTTTTACTGCTTTTAAGATGTTTTATAACTGCTTTTATGTTTAAATGACTTGTATACTCTTCCCTTTTAATGGTCTTAAATTTTTACCAGTTTTTAGGTAAATTTAACCCCTTTTGGGATTAGTTTTAAAGACTTTACTTTTAAATGTCTTGTTTTAAGTTTTTATGACCTTCTTCATTTTACTATTTATGATTCTACTTTTATTTTTACTAGATTTTGGGCTGTTTTTAATTGTTTTAGCTCCCTTTAAGTTAAACTTTTAAATTGTTGCTCTTTTTAATGAATTTTTTAACTGAAATTTCTGCCAGCATTTTATAATCATTTTTAAACCTATGGCTTGACTGCCATTTTTTCGTGTGCCTTTAAATAGGGCGGGTCAAGTGATATATTAACCTTTAACAAAACGTAAGATAATTTGAACGTAACATAACTTTAATATAATATAACTTTAATATAATATAACTTTAATATAATATAACTTTAATATAATATAACTTTAATATAATATAACTTTATTTATAACTTTATAACAAAACATTAGAATTGGCTGTAACTTTATAACATAATAAAGAAACACTTTCAATTTTCAGTTTTCAATTCAAAATAATAATTAAAATCAAAAACACAATAATTACCGATAATGATATTAATATAGGATGATAAAAATATATAATCAGAAGCTATACGTATATTAATTTGAGACCCAAATTTTTGCCTCTAAGGAGCATATACTTTTTCATCAAAAGGTTAGAAAATAAAGGGATGAAGCAGGAGAAAGTGCGAATGGAAAATCTAAATTTATATAATCATTCCCCAAACTTCCCTACAAATACATGGGCTTTGCTGATGAGGGTTGATGGTTGATGCAACGCCTCCTATAATTGAAAGCCTCCACACGGTTTTTTGTTGGTAGTCCGAACAGACCACCATGAAGGTATACCAATTTTTTTTTTTTTTTGTTACTTTTATTAAAATTAAACTGGGTGCCTGGGCCGCGCAGCGGCCCCTAACCCATTCATCATAAAATATGTACAGTGTGTAAAAACATTTTGGTTTTTGCAACATTATGGTAGCAAGAAAAGAAAAAAGAAAAGAAAAGAAAATTACATAATACAAATTTTTACATTAAAGATATTGCATGCTTTGTTTGTTGTTTAAGGTTGTAGTTTTCAAGGTATACCAATTAAATAAAAAAAACCATTTAATATAATATCTATTAAAAATTAGAAAGTGGTAGCAAATATATGTCTAACCATTTGTTTAATTTATGAATATAATTTGTTTGTTTTATTTACTTGTCAACCACTACAGATTAAATTGTCAAATATATATCAAAAATTTCTCTCAAGTACCTTCAAAATATAATTTGGGTTCAAGCGCACAAGTGGTTCGCTTTTAAAATAATCTGCGCAGACTACTTATAAAAGACCGCGTGGAGGCTTTCTGATGTTGGAGGTGTTGGTTGATGGCACTCATCGACATTAAGAGAAAAACGAAAACTAGTCCTAGTGTTTTTATTTTATTGGGCACCTGGGCCGCGAAACTGCCCCTATCCCATTCATCTGGAATTTTAACATAGTTTTGGTTGAGCATTGAGGTAAGCAGGCAGTGGAGTTGCTTTTATGAATGTTTCAAACACTTTGCTTGAATAACTAAAAAGGAATCAAAAATAAAATAAGCAGCTTGCTCTAAACTGTGTTTGTTTGATTTTGGAGTTGTTCAGAACTGTATCAGCATGAGGAAAAGTTATTTTCAGAAAGGTTGATGATATTATTTGTTTTGATAGTTATGATATGAGGCGTCGGAGGTGAAATGTGCAGCTATTGGTCTGTAGTTTTTATCTTGGATATAATTTTCAAATTTAAAGACTTGATTAAAATTTGGTGTTTTACATTCTATGGCTTTATCGAAAAAATCTGCGTTTAGCTTGTATATATGCTGTGATAGAGTTGGTATTTTGAGGTCTGCATGTGTATTGGTATTTCGTATGAACCATCTTGCACTGGTTATTTTTCTAAGGATCTTGTTTTGGCATTTGTTTAATTTCTTCAGTAGATGTTGAGGTATCGTTGTCCAGGCAGGTGAGGCATAGGTGAGTATTGGGCGGATCATTGCTGTATATAGTAGGTTCTTTAGTTTAAGTGACATATTCTGATTATATATTAATGGTTGTATGGCTATTATTGCTGCATTTGCTTTATCTATTGTGCTTTTGATATGATCATTCCAGGTGAGTTTGCTATTGATTATAAGGCCAAGATAATTTGCTTTTTTAACTATTGGTATTGGTATATTGAACATTTTTGGTTAAAATTGTGGAAATATTTTAATTCTTCTTTTTTGTATAATTAATAATTGTGATTTTCCAGCGTTTACTGCAGTTTTCCATTTTAAGCACCAGTCTTCGATTTCATATATATGGCCTTGTAGTTTTTGAAGAGCATGATTTGGGTTTCTGGATTTAATAATAATACCGGTGTCATCTGCGTACAAAAACGAAAACTTTCTTTTATTTAAATAAATAAACTGGGCACCTGTGCCGCGAAGCGGCCCCTATCCCATTCATCATAAAATTACAAACAGTCAGATAAAAAACATTGATTTGGCAGACATTGTGGTAGCCATAAAAAAAATCAAGCTGTTTGCTTGTGAAATAAAACAATTAAAAAATTCAATGTCACAAATTGACGTTTTTACATATATTAATTGTAGATTAAAAATAAAAATTAAACATGATTTGATTTGTACAATGATTTTTGAAAAATGAAAGACATAATTGATGAAAATAGATAAATCATACCTTAATACATGATAAAATTGCATATTTGTAGAAAATGCAGTAAATATATTTTATCAGAGAAATATTGCTCATTAACTAAAATAGAATTTGCAAAAGAATTTAACGTGCATAAATTGATAAATATATATGTTTAAATTGGCTATATCAGAAAATAAATTGGAATATAATTTAACTTAAGTAAAACTCTGCTTTGAAAAGTTCAGTGAATTTAACTTGAGAGTCTTAAAAATAAAAACAGAACTCACTAAGACTGAGATGTTTCCCCGATGATCCGCCTCAGAAGGTGGAGCACTTCTTCATTTTTGAGCAATTCCTGTAATTCTTTGATTAATGACACTAATCGGTGAGCAAGTTTAGGCTTCGAATTTGATGTTGTTCGAGGGCTCCTTCTGCTGGGTCGGTTCTCGCACCCAGTATAGTTAGCTGTGTGGTTTTTGGTACAATTACAGCATTTTGAAGGTGTTGTTCTGTCTTTATCGCATTCATGAGACCTGTGGTTTTCAGCGCATTTTACACACCTTGCAGGTGCATTGCAGTGGCTTTGAGTATGTCCATAATTTTGGCAGTTGTAACATTGTATAGGTCCACGACCTCCTCGATATCGTTCGATTTTGATCGGGATCTGCTGTATGTTGTTGACTTCGAATACTCTATGGTGATTCGCCTTTGATGTTAGGATTATGAGAAAAAGTGGTAGGAGCCGATAGGCCTCTCCCATTCTCTTCTTAAACTGCACTATTTTAAAGGTTTCAATATTGTTTTTCTGAAATTCTGTATTGATGACATCTGTGTTAAAGTCCACAGGCAGGCCCCGGACCAAAACCTTAATAAATCTGGCTTGCGGTGTTATTTCAGGTTTGCTGGGCAGATCCCGTACTTTGTCGGTATCCTCCTTAGGTTTTGTTGTAGGCAAGATAGTGACGTCATATGTTGAGTTATGTTGGCTAGAAGAAGGACAGCTGTTTGTAGACATGAGTGTAGAATTACCTTCAATTATTTTCACTGCATTTTGCTTTTTCTTCTTCTTTTTTCTTTTCTTTGCTGGTGGCTCTGAATTATTGTTAATATTGATGTCTGTGTCAGTTTCTGTATTCAGTGTTGTATTCAGGTTTTCATCTTTATTTTCCGTGGTTATGTCTTCAGTGTTTGGATTAGTTTCAGTAATTATTGATTCGACTTGAATGGATTTTTCATTCATCTTGTTTTCTTCTGTTTGAAAATTTTTCCTCTTCCATCTAACGTGATAAGCTGCATTTGTCAGTTTTAGGAAGTACGAGTATTCATAGTCTCCAGGGTAACTCGATCTTATTTGAATGAGCAGTTTGCTAAATAATTTATCTAAATGAATCAGCTCCTCTGTATCAAACTGGGTGTAAAACTCTACAAGATCGTCAATATGTTCAAGTTCAATTGATGGAAAATATTTTTTTGAAATCCCACTAGTAGCAATGATTTCTTCTAATGACGTGGAGTCTTTGCAATGCGACGGTGAATTACAAAAACGAAAACAATTACTATATTAGCAGTATATAAAATTGATAAAAATAAATTAACTGGTATTTATAATTCTAAAAATATTTATATTGATATCCATAATTGGTAAAATTATTATTATTATTATATATCAGCGGTAAAAATAAATAATTAGCCTGTAAATACCGTTATAATTTTTATTTATTACAGGCTGAGTATAGCCAAAATTATTTTGATTTTCTTTATGTTTTACTGATTCTGGGATTTTTCTGTGCACTGAGAATTTACATAGCTATAAGAAGACAACTTTATTTTTACAATATCTAAAGAAAAAAAATTATTTCAAATTCCCACAGTCTTTAACAATTAATTAAGAAAAGCATTTACATGTGTCAAAAACTGATTCAGAATGCATACTGTGACATAATCAAGAATAAAACTTGGCAAATACAAAACAAAATTGATGATGTCTACAGAGTAAAATGTAACAAACGCTATGCAAAATTCATTGAGTAGAAAAACAGAAAAATAAGTTTTATTCTTAAACAAGCATTGCGCCTTAGTGAAAAACTCAAGAAACCCATCGAAAGAATCAATAGGGTAGAAACTTAGTTTAGAATTCCTTTAGAACTTTAAAGATTCTCGGAATATTCCAGGCAGAGAATTAAATTATGCAAGATTTCTTCGCCGCCAAAGAAGAAATTTGATCCAACTTTCAGGTGGATTTTTCCATCTTCTGCTCTTAACCGTGATTTGGGGGCTACTTTTAGAAATTGCAATCCACTAGGCATTTTTCACCTTTTTTTTTTTTGCTTCAGTAGAAGTATAATGTTATATGTCTGCTAAGTAACTTTTTGTTTTTTGTCATAATAATAATTTATTCAAGGTAAATTTTAACAAAATAGTTTTTAAACCCTTTTTGTGTTTAGCTTCTTTTTAAGACGACAGTTCCTTAAGTCTGTAAGGAAAAAGTGGTAACACAAATGCTTTATTTTGTGGAAACAAGATTGTTCAGTGTTCAATAATACAAATATTTATATATAAATCTGAAGTTAACCCTTTGCATACCGAGTACTTTAATATGCAACTATGAACTAATTTAAGCACTAAATCATTTAAAATACATAATGCAGTATTTTTGCATAATTTTTTAAAATTCATAGAATTATTTGATTATTAATTATTAAGATAATAAAAAATAGTGCGTGGAGTCCCTCCGCGCGGAAGAAGTTAAACTTCGTAACCTGCGACGTTAATTATTAACATTGCTTACAATTCACAATTGATCGCATCATTTAATTATTATTTTCGAGTGGAGAAATATCAAAATCTATAAAATTTACAATGGGATTATGATAACTAAAGTAAGATACGAAATGTTTCAGTTCTATTTTTTCAATATTTCTTGCGAAAACTGCATCAATGGTAGTTCCCCCTTTGGTTGTTGGATCATTCCCACCATTTATCATTTCCAATCCAAATTTGTCTTTAAGGAAGGTTAATAATGTTTCTGCTTCAGGTAACGAGAAATTCATATTAAAATCTCCTGCAAGGATCACAGGCCGCTCACAATAATCAATTTCTTCACCAGTAATGTCTGCCAGAGCTTGTGAACCTGCAGTGGATAGTGGCAATAAAGATTTTGCAATAAATAATTTAATATCCCTCATGGCTGCATTTGGTGAAATATAAATGGCAATTAGAAAAGAGAAAACCTAACAATCAATTGATATTCACAAGAGACATACCTTGGCATAACCTTAAATCCGTCGCATTGTCCGTGGGATTGTTTTCACCCATTTTTTACAATTGTTATCCACTAAGTTTGAAAATAAAAAATACTACCCTATTAAATTATATGTGTATCAAATCAAACTAAAATATTTATGGAAAAACAAAAGTTTTATGACTCATATTATTTTTATGCTAGTGAGAACCAAAACAATATGGAAATGAATGAGGGAAAACTGGATCCTACCACGTGATTTCCCGGCCAATAAAAATGAAGCGTTAAACGTTTAACGCTTTCTTGTTGCAAGTCGCATAAGAAGAATAACTTCAAAAACGAGATGTAGTTGTGACTTTAGAGGTCACATCAGAGGCGACAACCGACTGCAAAGGTTTATAGCTAAATTGGCAGGTAGTCAGGGATGCCAACTGCTCCGCTTTCTGGAATAGTTTTAATAAAGTGGTAGCAAATTATATAGTAAAATTTGTTAAAGAAGGTTAGTTACGCCTACTTATTAATAGAGTAACCAGAAGATGAATGTGTTAACGTTGCGTTATATATAATTCTTAGTATTTTTGATATTTAGCGGTGAAAGAAATTACTTAAAATAAAAAATACTAAACTCAAAGTAAATTAAATTTCGCTACCACTAGAAAATTCTGTTTTACAAAGCGGAGCAAGTTGGCATCTCTGGGTAGCACAAAGAAAGAGAAAACTCATTGTATAGACTTATAAGTTTGAGGTTACGTGGCTAGACATTGATAACACTTACTTACTGGAAATGAGATTAAACTGGTAGTAAAATAACCTCATTTCTTACTTGTTTAGAGGAGGAGTCTAATATCCTTGATTACGATGGATTAATAATATATACAGGGTGTTCCACGATTATTGGAACAAATTAAAAGGGGAGATAGGGGATTCAGATTTGCATAGCAACCCATATTCGGAAAGTTCTTAAGTGGTGTCACAGGAGCATTAGAGCTAACAGACCTGCATTGCCACAGTCATTTGAGCTGCCATCGCCCGCATAGGAGGATGCAAGATTTTACGTACTCCAAGCTGGCAGGTGTATACATGGTGTACGGATAGAGTGAGGAAAATGCACGAGCAGCAAAAAGATTGTATCGTTAAAGGTACCCAAACAGAGATGCACCAGACCGCGGGAAGTTTACTAATTTGCATCACAATTTGTGTGAATATATATCTTTACAAAGTAATAGACATGGAAAGAAAGTGGGTCACGAGTTACTCGAACTCTCAGCATGGAATTTTTCGAAAGAATCCGAATACCAGCTTACGAATCGTCGCTGTTATCGTAGGAGGATCTCGGAGTAGTTAGTGTTCATCGTGTTTTTCAACGTAAAGGCTTACACCCAGAACATCTTCACAGAGCATTGTCATTGCTCCTAACAGATCATCCCGTGAGTGTACGTTTTGCGCAGTGGTATTTCTCTTCCTGCGAGATGGTGAGTTCAGCCAACGCCTCCTATAACTGAAAGCCTCCACACGGTTTTTTATAGGTAGTTCGATCAGACCACTGTAAAGAATATCCATATTCCGAAGGAGTTATTTAATACAAAATCTAGTTAAAATAAGGAAGTGGTAGCAAATATATGACTAAAAATTTGTTTTACTTATGAATATTATTGGTTTGCCTTATTCACTTGTCAACCACTACAGATTCAATTCTCAAATATATATGATGAATTTCTCTCATTTACTTTTATAAAATCTAAGAAATAAACTCTCTTTGGCAGAAGGGAAGATTATTAGAAGACTCGTCGGTGCCCCTAAATGCATTAGCAATAATAGCTTAAGAAAGGATCTAAAAATTGATGACATCAATGTCTATATGAAAAATTTAAATAAAAATTTCTACGATGAAGCAAAAACCTGCACCACCAGCAATTTTAACTCACTCCTAGATAAAGAATTAATTGATGACAACACTAAATTTAGCCCAATCACTGCCTTTTTCCTTAGGGATACAGTGTTGTAAATATATATATGTGTGTGTATATATATATGCATATGTATATATTGTATCTAACCCAGACCTTCCTTAATTATATCGATCATCATAATCTCCATGATTATTTTATTTTATATTGTTTATGATTACATTCATTTAATTATACCCCATGCCGCTCAACACTTCAAGATTGTCTATGTCACACGAACCCCCTCTCGACTTTTTGGTGCTGAGCACCCCCTCTTCCTCCCATCTCCATTCCTCCTCACTACTCCTCATCATCGAATTTTCACTACAGATGAATCGGTTAATGCCGCTTCGCGGCAGCGCACCGAGATTTATGTGATTTCTACCATTCTTATAAAAGTAGAATTGCAGTAGTAGAATTGAAAAGTAGACCAGTTGTGCGCATGAACCCAAAACCTTTTATAAAAGGTTTTGGGTTCATGCGCACAACTGGTTCACTTTTTAAATAGTCTGCGTGGACTACTTATAAAAGACCGTGTGGAGGCTTTTTGATGTAGGAGGTGATGGTTCAGCCACCACAGTGCGCATTTATGGGCTCGAGAATCCCCATGGCATGGGACCACATGCTGCGCAACATCGCTTTTCAGTGAATGTTTGGTTTGGTGTGTTCGGCGACCTCTTAGCTGGGCCTTACTCGTTGCCATCACCTCTAACATCTGCAAATTATCTCGCTGATACAAAGCGTACTTCATCCTGTACCACAGCACGTCAGACCTTACAAGAGGTTTCAACATGTTAGGGTCCCTCCCTGTTATGGCAGATGCGTTCGTGAACACTTGAATCAGGTGTTTGGTTACCGATGCATTGGGAGAGGTGTACCGGTTCTCTGGCCACAACTATCTCCTGATTTATGCAGCATGGACTTCTTTCTTTGGGGTACATTTGATAGGGCTGTCAGCGTCCAGATCCATTTTGAAATCCACAGGTGTTGACCTGCGGATTTCAAAATGGATCTGGTTGCAAGAATCGTCTGTGTTACTAGGGATATCCAACAAAATCCAGGTGTATATTAACGAGTCCACCAATCCACGACCCGATGGTGTAACGCATGCATCGTTAGCAATGGTGTAAACTTTGCCCCCTACCTCCCCTTAAAGTTTGTTCGTTTGACACAATAATTCTCTCTCTCTCTCTGCCCTTATTAATCAGCATATTTGAGATCACCCCTCTCGAACCATTAAGATTGAGTCCTAGAACGTGAAGATCCTATCATAAGATCAAAAGTTATTAAGGGTGGTCCGTTTATTTTTTTCAGCACTGTACATTCATAACTTAATAACTGTTATTATTGAACACAATGAATTAAAATACTCTAAAATTTCACTTAAAGATTAAAAATTATTCTAAAGTGAGTGAATAAAAAAAGAAGAAAAAAGCGAGAAAAAGGAAACGAATCAATAAACAAAGATTTTTAATGTTCAGAATCAGACAGCGCTCTGCCTTTTTTAGTTTTATGCACAAGAAACATTCCAAATTGCAATCGAAATTTTTATGAGTAGTGATTTCAATATTTAATGTTTCACGAACATTTTTTTTATAAATGCCTGGTTTGAAAATGATCCTAATATGTATATCCACCATTTTTCCATCCGCTTTTCTTATGTTTTCTTATATACATATACAATCTTTCTCACATATATATTGCATTGCATTTTCTCATATGCAATAACGTAATTTTGCCTCACGTTTATGTTATTATTGCTCTAGTCTAAAAAATTATCAAAAATTAACCCCAGACTATTCCTATTTCCTTTCCTCAAAGATGATAAAACAACATTAGAGGTGCCACCTTGCTCTGGACAGCGGATAAATATTTTCGAGTGGTATTCTTTTAATGTATGATTTTTGGTTTAGAAAATTGGATTTATTGGGTTATTACTCACCGCTACTTCTAAATAATTCAAAAGACTTATGCGATATGCCAGTTTGCATAACAGTTAAGTACCCCCATACAAATGAGCTTCGGTGGTTTAAATAATATTTTCACTCAGACGAATTAGTTAGAGGCCATAACGCGGCTGATACTTAGATATCTAATTTACATAGGTAGAGGTTAAGTCGTGTTTAAGCTTTTAAAAGGTTGGCGAAATTGGCCGAGAATCTTCAAATTTTAGCTTGTAGTTCTTTACCGTTTTTAAAATATTTTGTCGAATCCGAAGCAGTCAGCATCTCTGCAACATAGATATTTTTCCTCTTCTCTCCCATTCATTGCTCATTTACTTGATCCCCACTGTAAAATGACTTGATGTGAATTTTATAAGATAATTCAATTTATAGTAAATTTGTATTTTAATTTGAAGTTTTGTACGGAAAAAAAGTAATTATAAAAAATTGTGTGGCTAAGAATTTTTAAATTTGGCTAACATTCGGCTTATAATTTGAAATTAAAGGCTAATAATTTGAAGTCCTTAGCGCGGGAATAAAATAGCAGCTATTGCTATTAAAGATTTATGTTTATATATTAAAGATTATGTTTATATATATAATATATATGTAATACAAAAAGTATAAATACTTTTGTATTAATAAAAGAATTAAATCTCTTTCGATTTCATAAAATGTCTTTGTTAAAGAATAAGCGTAGAGATATTCTATTTTGGGAATTCAAGGCTGTAACATACCAATGAATAATAATTAGATTTATATTTCAAACGAGGAATTATTTTTAAAATCTCTCCCCGTTCACTTCCATATTAGGAAGCATTAAATGATTTTCCTTAATATGTAAGGATAGAAGTATTTCAGAGACTGTGCCTTTTTACTCCAATATGTGTTTGTATCAAACATAAGAACAATAGTTTTTGCGAGTCCTTTTCATCATGTTGTGATCCTGATAAGTTGTTCCAGAATTGTCAGAAGTCTTGTCCATCCCCTCCCTTGTGGAGAGCGGATGTGAACTGTTATGAATACCAACCTACCGTTAATAAACTATTTCAGAACGTATGATGGCTTACGACTGCATTATTTAAGCTAACTATAACACTGATAACAGGGATTTTAGCCCTTTTATAACATATATAAACTTATAATAAGTGGCGACAAGTTCGAAAGTTAACGATTTAACTCAGGGCTGCCAACTTTCTACCATTTTTTAGAAAATTTTTTATTCTTTACTTCATTAATTTGATTTAAAATTATATTCCACACCATTACATAAAAATCATTCAAAAGTCCATATCAAATTGTTCCTTTAATTTTAATTATATATCGCTTGATAAAATATTTTGCGTAGTTGCTTGTAGCTCGGTTGCTTATTTACAATCTATCGACCTTTGACGACTTGCTCTCTTTCTTTGAGATTTCCTTCTTGGCTATAGTTGAATGAATTATAACGCAAGCTTTAATTTCTTTTAAAATTTGTTAACTGAACTAAAATTAAAAATATGCGTAACAGGAGAGTAGGTCGAACCCCTGGATTTGAAAATTGCAGCCCGGTAATGTAATTAATTTTAAAGAAATGTAATTACAAAGCAAATCACTACCAGTTTTAGTTATAAATTTGTATTAATATATTTAGTTATTTTAACGAGTTGTAAACAATGTATTAAAACTGTTATAAAGAATTTAAAAAAGTAATTGCCGAAAGGTGATAACTATTGTTTAATTAAAGCTTTTTTTTTTTTTCAATTTTGGACTTACGACTACTGATGTTCAACTCCATAGCCTTGTAATTTTAAACTCAATCCAGAAGACAATGGAACTCCTGGATCAAGTATTGGGTGAAGTTGACTTTCGCGGAGGACTTTTTGATGGAACTTTCTCATTGTTATTTCAATGGAGGAAAATCGATGAGGGAATTTCAAATTCTGAAATCTTAGAATATGGTGGTTTGCTCTGCCGTATTTTGTTGTACAGAAAAATTTGTTGAAGGAGGACCTCATACATTTCGTAAGCTTATTTATCATTTTTTGGAAATACAATTGTTTTATTTATAATGTAAATAAACTTTAAAAATGTTCTTTTCCTTAACAAATCATATTATTCCCAATTATTCCATTTCATTTTTTCTGAAATCCAAATTTATGCTTTTAAATCTATCTTGCAAATAAATAAAAACACAACTTAACCAAAAATAGCAATTATAAAAAATATTCATTATTAATATGTATATATAGTCAGACCTCGATATAAGGTCACCCCTAGGGACATCGCAAAAGTGACCTTATAAGCGGGGTGACCTTTTAACCGATTTATTAGCAGTTCGTAACTAAGCATGTAAATAGTACACATTATGGTTTTTGAAAATTGAACGAAACAAACGAAAAATAAATATTAAATATATTAATATTTAAGTTAATAAATTAAATATTTAAGACAATAAATTTTAACAGAATTAGAAAAGAATTAAAGAAAGTTAGATTTTTTAAAAAAATTTAATTTAAAATAAAGCTGTTTACAAATTTCCTCAAAGTGTACATACATACATTACATCTTACCTTATTTAAAATAGTCATTTATGCAGGTCTGTCTCGTTTTTGGTTTCATTTTTCGAACAATGTTTTCTAGATTTTTTTAAGAGACGTTATTAATAAGTAAAACAGTTTTAAAAAATATAAAAAGCCTGCATTTAAAGCCTAACACAATAAGGAAAAAATATTATCTGATCAGCTCACACGATTATATCCATATCCTTAAAAAAGAGAGCTCTCTAATGTTATATTAATATAACCATAGCTAAAAAATCGTTAATCTTTCTTTTCCTTTATTGTTATATATATGTATATGTGCGTGTTTGTGTTAATTTGATTTCCTCTTGCATTGTAAATGCGCTTTTAATTTTTTGCCATGTTTGCAACTGAGAATTACGGGATTAAATCTTTTAATTTTAGCGTCAGTTTTTAACACCGATTCCTGTTTTTATATAATTTGGATAATTCTTTTATACGCGTACAGAGATGTCAACTCTTATTATTTGAAAAACTTATAAAAGAAGAATTATCAATTATGAAAAAATTATCCTGTTCAAAGAAGAACTCCCTATAATAGTGAGAGAAAAATGTCTCTGCACATTAAAAGACACATTTATTTAATGTGTATTAGACCTATACTTTGCTATGCTTACCCGGCCTGGAGGACACTCACAAACGTCCAAAGAAAAAGACTAAGGGTCTTTGAGCATAAAGTTCTTAGAAGAATTACTGGGGCACTCTGGTTTGTTCGTAATAATACCCTCTACAATGACTTAAAAATAGATAAAATCGACGAATACCTATTTAAACTTAAGGCTTCCTTTTTTAACACGTTGAATGCCACGCTAATTTTACATGGCTTGCTCGTCAGACCACACGGTAAATAACTACAAACTAAATTTGCAAATATAGACAGATTTTGCTAGTTTATAAAAGTTTTAGCATGACATATCTCCTTTTCCTTCCTTTCCTTTATTTAAAAATAACTGGGCCACGCAGCGGCCCCTATCCCATTCACCATGAAAATAATATATACATTGAGTAAAAAAACATTTTGAGTTAAGCATCATTATGGTAGCTTTACAAAATTAATAAAATACAACCATGATTAGAAAAGTATACATTATATACAGACTTGATCAGATATATAATATGCATTGGTATTATTTTGTAGACATAATTGGAGATAGATACATAAATCATTATTTGCAAGCTTGATCAATGAAAAAAGATACATTATAATTAAACGTAATTAGTTAAATGTGCAATAATACTTATATACAGCTTGATTAGAAAATTATTCATCGAGTTATGAAAGGTGAATGAATATTAAGCAATTGAAAATTATTAAACAAGTTGATACATAAACATAAGTCAAGCACTATAGATCTTAGATTTTGCCGAACTTTAGTGGCGCCATCAGATGTAAACAACTCGAAATTGACTGAGTGGAAAAATATTCAAAATTTGTAAAAAAGGCAGTATGAAAATTGAATTAGAGTTCTATGTTACAAAAGAGTTCAAGTTTAGGCAGAAAATGTCATTATTTAGGGGTGGACTCCCTCATGATTGTTTATAGCAGTTGGAATACTTCTCTGCTTTTTAAAAGTTCTTGCAGTTCTTTAACAATCGAAACCAGTCTATAGGCTTGAATAGAGTTGTAGATTGTGTGGCACGAGGGCCCCTCCTGAGGGGACGGGCCTTGCATCCCGTGAAGTTGGCAGTGTGTGCCTCCCCACAGTTGCAACACTTAGGTGGTATGTAGATGTCCTTATGGCACTCAAAAGATCGGTGTTCTGCGGCACATTTAACACATCGTGGTTGTGAGTTGCAAATTCGTTGAGTGTGGCCAAAGTTTTGGCAGTTGTAGCACTCAATTGGGCCTCTCCCGCCGCGGAACCTTTCAATTTTCACCAGGACATCACATATGTTGGTAACGGAGAAGATTTGTCTATTTTGATCTGTTTTGATTAGAATTGTGAGAGCATGACATATCTGAAAAAAGTGGTGAGTTATATATGCCTACGAATTGTTTAAAAATAGTGGTGGATAAAGATCTACTAAATTGAATTTATTAAACCAAAAATCACAAAAATTAAGTAAATTTTCTGCAATTCCATAAAAGAGTGTAAATTTTATAGTTCTATATCATGTTACACGCTGTCAGCCAGCTGTTTTTCGCGGCCTATGTGAAAGGTCAGTGTCAGCAAGCGGTGGCAGACGCAGCCTAAATGTAATTTCAGTGTCAGATACCGGTGGTTGACAGGGCCTAAATGTAATTTCAGTGTCAGCCACCGATGGCTGACGTGGCGCTTAACGTGTCAAAGGAGCTGAAGAGTGTTCTACCTGCGACTTTAATAAATTGCTAGACATAGATTTTATCGACAAAAAAGTTAAATTTAGCCCGATTACCGCTTTCTTTCTTAGCGATTGCGTGCTTTCAAAGCATTTCCGATAACTATGCACTCTGCACCTGAGAAGACCGGCTACCGGAGGGAGGCGAAGGAGTGCATAGGGAGTCTTCTTCTCATGTATATGTTGGTATATATTATTCTTTTTTCACCTTTTTATCTCTCTTTTTGTATTTGTATAATTTTTTATGTATCAAACTGCGATTTTACTTCACATGCAACCCAGACTTTAAACTATCTACCCCAACTTGAGATTTAACTTTAGTTAAACGCAGCGCCGCCCTTCCCATCCTCCAATTTATTTAAATTTCGATAAAGGAGCAGATATCCCATTCAGATAGGAACTCCGAAACAACTGTATTAGTTAGTTAGTAGTTAGAGATGTTGTCAACTCACTCCTTTAAAAATAAAAAACAAGTCTAGTGATAACGAAATTCAAATTAATTTCAGTTTAGTTGTTTTCATTTTAAATAATTTTTCCACCATCACACCTAAAAAATTCCCATGAATCCTCCATTAACTTTCCTATGATATGTAACTTTATTGTTCTTTCCTTTTTTTTTTTTACACTTTTCTTACTTTAATTAGCAATTATCCACTAATTTAAACCAATGAGTCAGCGAACATCATATAAACGCGGATGTGGCTTGTTACTCGTTAACACTTATTTCTAGATCTCGTGGTGACATTTTAAAAAAGTAGGCGTGATTATCCTTATTCTGCAAGTTTTGCTTTATAATTCGCTGCCAATTTATTATAAGTTCTTCAGAAAGCCGAGCTTTTGGCATCCCTGCACTTAACCCAATGCCCGTTAACGAAATGTGGCTTAAGTATGAGATTAAAACACCGATATGAAATAGGTGGATATTTCTTTTATCTACCTAATCAAACATTGTGCTACCACATTTTCCTTTAATGAAAAAAAGGAATTGCTCTTTTGAAATTGATCCAGGTTCAAATGACTGAATCTGTTTGTTTTAGTTTAATCATTAATGTTCTATACAGATCCACATCTTATATTCTCCATGTATTGCATTTATCATAATTAATGTTTTATCTGGATTCAGCGGCCTTCATCTTTTCATGGTATACGAAATGCAATAACAACAGATAAAACGTAAAAGTTATTATCAAAGATGAAACGACAATAGACAGTTGATCTTACAGATAAAATTTCGCTTAACGGATATAACTCTGATGAGGATTACTACTGAATCGTTAGAGAAAGCAAAGAAAATGATTATTCCATTAATATTTTTCGTTTTCTCGTAGCTTTAGAAAATATTACTCTCTGGATTAGTTTACGAGAATTATAGCTTTGTTTATAAAAATGTTACTTTTATGCATTAGAAACATTAAACATAATCAATACTATAATATAATTTACGACACAAAATCAGACTTTATAACTGCATGACTCTTTTATAATTTTAACGCATGCCTTTTCACACTTAAATTGTACTAACAAAAATGCCAACTTGCACAGATTTACAAAATATTGTTTGGTCAATTCTTTTATATACCAATCTCAGTGGTAGTTGCTCTTTTAAATCGGGACAGTGATTCTGAAATAAAAAGAAGTTAACAGAGATGCCAACTGTTCTGCACACGACAGAATATTTTGAAATCCCGGAGAGAACTAAAAGTTGCAGTTTTTAGTTAACAGGTCTGCCAACTTTCCACGCTTTTTTTTAAAAAATTTCTTCGAATGGTAGCTAAGTTTATTATTAGCTAAGGTTATAAGTTTGTAAAATTTATTGAAAGTTACTTTCCGCACCAACACTTTTAAATGATTAAAAATTTCAAATGAAACGCCACTTCTCGTTAGGTCTCTTGTGGAGGGGAACTTAAAACGTTGGCAAAATTTCCAAACTTCTGAAAGCCTTAGTATTGAATCACATGCCACTCAAGAAATTATTTTGCTAAAAGCGCGGTAGTTGGGAGCCATGGGTTAATTTCCATGGGTTAATTGGTTTAGTAAATTCGACTTAGAGGGTTTTTACTCCTCACCATTACTTCTAAATAATTCAAAAGCTTATGTGATCCGCCACTTTATTATAGTTGAGTCGTCAGACCAATAGCTGCACATTTCACCTCCGACGCCTCATATCATAACTATCAAAACAAATAATTTCATCAACCTTTCTGAAAATAACTTTTCCTCATGCTGATACAGTTCTGAACAACTCCAAAATCAAACAAACACAGTTTAGAGCAAGCTGCTTATTTTATTTTTGATTCCTTTTTAGTTATTCAAGCAAAGTGTTTGAAACATTCATAAAAGCAACTCCACTGCCTGCTTACCTCAATGCTCAACCAAAACTGTGTTAAAATTCCAGATGAATGGGATAGGGGCCGCTTCGCGGCCCAGGTACCCAATAAAATCAAAACACTAGGACTAGGATAGTTGAGTCGTGCTGATCCTTTAAAAAAGTTAGTATTTAGTTTGTGGTTCTATATCGGTTTTTAAAATATTTTGTCGAATTCAGAGCAGTTGGCCTCTATGCGTAAGTTAGAACTGTCTGATCCTCTGTAATATAAATTAGTCTTTTTAATTTGATACATAATTATGATTTAAAAGTGATAAGAACTTTGTTTACTACGTTTGTTGATTTATCTTCAATCTTCACATGGTCAATCAAAGTGAAATTTGAGTTTAGTACCAGAATAGGATAAGTCACCCTTTGCGCTACAGGAATACAATCTTTAAAGACAGTTAAAAAGTTGTATGTATATTTGTGATTTTTTTTTCTTTTGATGAACATTATGGATTTTTTGTGCATTTCAGTCGATGGTTTCCAGTCGAGGCATCAATTTTCAATTTCAAAAACTTTGTTTTATATTTTACAACTGTTATTATTTTTATTCTTATTGTTTGCCATTGTTATTATTGTCTACTAATAATTTATTACTAATTTAAAAATCTATATTTATTTTTGTAATAAATATTTTAAAAGTTAAAAAGGTAGATAAAAAATCTTATTTTGCATGGTTTAATATATATATCAAATGTTCAAAATGTAAAGAAAACATGGAAAAATTACTGACAATGAAAAAGGGAAAAAGAAAAAAAATAATAATGAAAATAATAAAAATCCGGAAAAAAAGAAAAAAGTAATAAAAATTCGGAAGATATAAGATATAATCTTTTCATCAGCTATATCTTACGTATTTCGGATTTTAATAATTTTTTTTCTCATTTTCTTCTGGATTAATATTATTTTTATAATGATTATTCTTATTTTTCCCTTTTTTCATTGTTCTGTAATTTTTTTCATATTTTCTCTAAATTTTGAACTTATTTTATGAGTTCTATTTACTTGCAGCTTATGCGCAGTAAATAAAACTTAATGTTTTTCTTAATTTTCTTCGTTTTTTTTTTCTTTTTGTATATACCACTAAATCTATATCTACTATAATTTAGTGGTGTTGCTGGTTATATAGATGGTGGTCAGAATACTTTTAATTTTAGTTTATTAAAATGTTAATGCATTAACATTGCTACCACTATGAAAAAAATTTTATAAAACACTGGAGATCCCGTAGTAATTGGAGTCTGTAATATTATTATTATTTTCTCTAGTTTTTTTTTCTTAACATTGAAATGCATGCTAATATTTTTACCAGCATAGACGGTACTGATTACAAATAATGAACAAAACTTAATATCACAGTTATGAATAAATATCGAATACACAACGGCAATCAAAATATTTTTTTCCCCATAAAAAAGTTATTTCATATGACATAATGGCTTTCGAGTAACAGTCTTCAGTTTTGAAGAACAAATCTTTACAATTAAATGAATGAATTTTTATTTTTAATAAATAAAATTTTAAATCAATCGTGAAAAGGGTGTAATTAATGGGGAAGATATGTAAAGAAAAAGCAGACAAGAATTTTTAATCAAAAAAAAAAAAACATTTTATTTTATTTGTAATAAATAAAAAAGTACATGCATTTCAACATTACCACGAATAATCACTCCTTGAATATTACAAATCTACTGCGTACATTCATAAAATATTTCAATCATACATTTTTTTATAAATAATTGGAATTCGATGCCCCCGCCGAAAGAAAATTGAACTCAAATAAGCACGCCAACCAAGAATAAAGTTACCAATTTCCTACGTTCATTTATTGAATCTGAACTCTTAACATGGCTACAAATATCTTTTGTACTAGCTCTACATTAACTGAATAATTGTTATTTGTAGAGAATTTTAACATACTAAGCACAATAAGTGAAACTTGATAATCTTAGAGAATAAATTATAATTTCATAAAAAAAAAATTTAAAAAAATACTGGTATATTCTAAAAATTTTTTTTTTTTCATATGAGGGAAGAGCTTTCGTGGAACAGTTTGCAGTCTTGAATAAGCAAGCCTCAATCTAGCAGTTAGGAATAAATTATGAACTCACAGCAGTCACAAACATAATGTTATTTTCTTTAAAACGTTATTTAATATGGCAGGAATGCTTTCAAGAAACAGTTTGAATTGTTTCATTCATAAACAAACGAAACTTAATCTAACAATTATGAAAAAACAAGTTATGAACTCACAACAGTTTTAAAAATATTGCGATTCACTAAAAAATGTTATTTCATTTGACGGAGGAGTTTTCGAGAAACAGTCTGAATTGTTTCAGTCTTGAACAGATTAAACTTAAGCAAACAGTTATGAAAAAACTAAGAACTAACAGCAGTTCCAAAAATATTGTTATTCACTAAAAAATATTATTTCTTATGACGAAAGAGCTTTCGAGGAACAGTTCTAATTTACCGAGCATAACTTTATAGTTCTCGAACACAATATCAGTTATTTTTACTTTTTGGAAATGACTAAATCAATATTTACCATTTTTACTCATGAGTATTAGATACAAACTTTACAATGAAACAAATAATCATCATTGGGGAATTCGCCAACGTATTCATAAAATGCAGCAGAAATGCATCAAGAACAATGAGCACGTATGAAAAAACAAAATTCAGAAAGGAGTAAATAAATTCAGTTTTATAGACAATTATTTAAAATAACTAGTTTCGACATTTTATCGATTTTTAGTATATGAAAGTCCTTTTTATTAGAACAAAGAATGAGCTGCTCTTGAAGAAATGGTTTGATCTAAATTTACATTTTTACCTTTTGAAAACATTATCTGAATCAATACAATAAAATATTACGAACGTCATTTGAAGGCTTAGATAAGTTTCATTAAGTTGACGTAAGTAAAATAAGAAATAGTGTTAAAACAAATGTAATTTGTAACTGAATCAGCATTTCACATCGCTATATTTTGGAAACATTCGTTTTTAATTCAAAAAAGCCGCACATACAAACAAATGTAGTGAAGTATTTTTTTTAAAATATGGTAGTTCTTAACAGAACTACCATATTTATACCAAAACAAGGTTTTGAAAAAGTATTTTGACATATTTTGCATGTTACTTATAATATTTCTTTATTGGTGCAACGTTTATTTGCAGGCTTATGTGCTCAATTAAGGCTTGTAAACTTTTGTCAGTAGAAGGACAGATAGCGCAATACAGAGGGAGACAGCATTAAGTACAAGGGTAACAATGGGATTCGAACCCGCTACCTCCACGCTACACACAGCGTTTAGCGGACGAAACCGCTCTGTCATGGAGGCCCTTTATTTATGAGTATAAATTGTTCAACATATATTTTGTCCGCCGGAAAATTCTGTGTAGGGGGGAAACAGGAATCTTTATACAAAGACACAAAAGGTGCCTTTATAACAAAAAGTGATACGGCATTTACCATTAAAGTATATATCAGATGTACCACTTCATTTTATTGGATACTTTTACTACTATCGGAGAGAATAAAAAGAGGAAACATTTTACCACTCTCTTTCACAAAAGAATCATTTGTATAACTGTAAAAGAATAAGTGTATTTCAGCAAAAAGAACTTTACAGTAAACACAATATAAATTTTTCTGTACACTATAATATTAGCCCATTTGTTTCACATGTTATTGATTTTCATTGCAGATCTTTCCTACCCTGGGTCTGTTTGGGCAATAATGGCTAAGCTTATATTTTACTCAGCTGTGAAGGGTAGAAATCACATAAATCTCGGTGCGCTGCCGCGAAGCGGCATTAACCGATTCATCTGCAGGGATGCCAACTGCTCCGCTCTCTGGAAAAGTTTTAATAAAGTGGTAGCGAATTAAATAGTATAACTTGTAAAAATAAGCATAGTAACGCCTACTTTAAAAAACAGTAACCAAATAATTAATCCTTTAGGCTTAGGCTGTGTTGTGGTACGCAGAACCTGTCCGCGAAGCGGACACTCCACTGCTTCATCTGAGTTGATGCCCGCAGGCGACTGGGGTACTGTGTTTATAGCAAATGCAAGTGAAGTAGCAGAAGCACTGGGAGACGTAAGTTTAAACTTATTGTCGTGCTTATATTAATGGGATAAGTTAGGTAAAAAGCTAGGGGTGGATACTCCCGAGTCGGCAATCACATGAAGGTCACTTCACCTCTCTGGGAGTATCCATGGTAAGATGAGGGGAGGGGTAAAATTATTTGTAATGCCTTGAGAGGACACAATCTGATGTTAGAAATGAAGTAATTGGATTGTAAAGTCTCATGTCTAGTATTAGTTCTTTATTCAATAGTTCATTGAAGCCTACTGGGTCGGGGTTCTTAGCTTTGCTGAAGAAAGATATGTTTAGTTTATTGATAAATTCGGTGCTGGTGCTGATGTTGAGGTCATTTCTGATGGCTCTATATGGAATGTAATACGGGGCACCAGTTATCCGTCTTAATATTTTGCTTTGAGTTACCTCAAGTTTCTTTTGCTGAGTTTGTTTAATGCATCCCCATGCGGGGCATGCATAAGTTAAGATTGGTCTTATACACATGGTGTATAGTGTCTTTTTAAGGTTTAAGGGGAGTGGTGAGCAGGAGTTTATTAATGGCCTGAGGCAGCTGTAGGCGGCATGAGCCTTGTTGATCACTTTTTTGATTTGGAGATTCCATGTTAGGCTACTGTTAATAGTAAGTCCGAGGTAATCAGCTTGATTAACAATTGGTATGATTTTGTTGAATAGTATGACATTATTCTTTATGATTTTCTTCTGTTTCTTTCTCCTTATAATCATAAGTTTTGATTTTTCGGCGTTAATTAGAATTTTGTTATCAGCGCACCAAGATTCTATTTTAGGCATAATGCTGTTCATATTTTTTATTGCCTGGTTTGGGTTTAATGATCTGATTACGATGGCTGTATCGTCTGCATAATATGCAATCATTTGGTTTATATTGTTGTTGCATGAAGGGAAGTCATGGGTGAAAATTAAGTAGAGGATAGGACCTAGGATGGTGCCTTGCGGCACACCCGTCCTTTTGGTTGAAAAATGTCCATTCAATCTGATCTGGAATGTCCTGGTAGGAGTCAATTATATTTGTAATATTATTTGGTAGTCCTTGGTTAACAAGTTTGAGTATAAGAGCTCTATGCCAGACGCGGTCAAATGCTTTGGCCACGTCTAGCATGAGCAGAGCGGTGGCCTCGGTTTTAAAAATTCCTTCACTAATGAAGTTAATAAGGCGTATCAGTTGTTTAGTAGTAGAAAGTTGTTTCCTAAAACCAAACTGTTCTTTGGGAAGGAAGGTTAGCAGTGGTTCTAGCCTGGTTAGGATAATTCTTTCTAACATCTTCCCCAGGGTGGGGAGAAGGCTGATGGGCCTGTGGTTTTCCGGATGCCTGGAGTCTTTTCCAGGTTTTGGAAATAATATTATAACTGCATTCTTCCAGCTATTAGGGAAGTAGTTCAGGCAGGCATTATATATGTCAATAATGTCTCTAATTTTGTTGCAGGGTAGCTGTTATTGATGTTGTCCTCTCCTGGCGACTTTCTATTGTTAAGCTTTTTAATGATGTTAATAACCTCATCCTGGTTAACATTTGAAATTGGGCTATTTTTGTCGGTGATGAAGTTGTTATAGTTTGAGTTCACTTGTTCTTCTTCAGTGTTATCAGTGCTGGGGAATGTATTTAAAGAAAATTGTTTTTCAATAGTGTCCGCGAAGATGTTCACTTTATCACTATCACTGTATATATTTTTGTTGTTGTGGATAATAGGCTTGTTTATGGCTTTAGTCGTTTTTAGTGCTTTCGACATTCTCCATATGGACTGGTCGTTGATATTAAGACTAGCTACTTTATCGGACCAGGTCTCATTTCGGTGGTTATGCATAAGTTTTTAATTTCCTTAGTGAGTTTATTTAACTCTCTCTTGTCTGCGGGATTTCTATATTTTTGCCATTGCTTGCGCACGTAGTTTTTGTAGTGTATTTTCTCTTTAATGTCACGTGGGAGCTTTTGATGATTATTCGAGTTGCTAGTAATGGTAGTAGCATCATTCAGGGCATCTTGTAAGTCTTTAGTGATCTTAGTAATATTGTTCTCAATATCAGTATTACTGATTGGTTGTGGATATTCATTTTGGTTTACTAAGATATTGTGGAACAGATCCCAGTCAATTTTCTTAGAATTATTAGTGGTTTCAGTATGATGAGAGCCGATGATGGCTATCACTGGTACGTGGTCGCTTGATAATTCCCTAATAGTATAGCAGCTGAAGTTGATATGGTTATTAACAATGTAGAAATCAAGTAGGTCTGGTTGGTGGTGGATATTATGTGGGAAGTAGGTAGGTTCTAATGGTGAGATAACAGTAAGATCGAGGTTTTTAATTATATCATGCAGATTTTTTCCATTTTTGTTATTTACTCTGGCTCCCCAGATCGTATTTTTTGCATTTAAATCTCCTCCTATGATACAGTTTGTGTTGTTAGGTAGCAGGGATTTAATATCATCAGTGGTAAGAATATTTCCTGGCCTGTTGTAGATTGCCGTGAATTTAATAAAGTCTTTATTGTTTTGATAGAATAAAATCGACGTCTCTTCGTAGCCGTTATTGGCGGTGTTGCTATATAGCGTGGTTTTAAGGCTTCTTTTGGCGAAAATGGCAGTGCCGCCTCCCCAGCAAATAGTTCTGTCTGTTTTGTAGGTATTGTAATTAACAATATTAAAATTGCTACTTGCATTAGCGTGGGACTCAGTCACTAGGGCAATGTCTATGTCGTGGTCGTGAAGGAAGTTTATGAACTCAGTTAATTTAGTAGATAAGTTAGCTGCATTCCACAGCATTATTTGAATTGGTTTCCATCTATAGGTTGTATTATTCATGATTATTTTTATTGCTTTCCTCATTTATTGTATCAACTGCTGCATTAAGGGCTGGGAGCCTTTTTGCTGCATGTACTATGGCTACAAGACCACCAAGGTCTTTGAATACTTGTTTTGCTTCGTTTACCATGTTTTTTAAGTCTTCCATTTCTGACTTTCTAACAGCGTCTGCGTATGATTTGTTATGGAACACTTTTTCTGTTCTTTTAGGTTCCTGCCTTTTTTTTATCTTAGGGAATTTATCGCATCCTCTATAGCTTGCTGGGTGCGTTCCCCCGCAGTTACAGCATTTTGCTTCTTCTTTTTTCTTAATGCATGAGCTGGTTGGATGATTCTCTCCGCATTTAACGCATCTTGGGGGAAGATGGCATGCAGAGGAAGAATGGTAGAAGTTTTGGCAATTGTGGCACTGGGCCACTGCACCTGATCTGTTTCTGTAATTTTCTACTTTTACTCTAATTCTATCTATATGGATGACATTATAAATATCTTTGTAATTTCCTACTTTTTTTAGTGTAACGATACATAATGGGAGTTTTATAACTTCTCCATTTCGTCTTTTTGTCATTCTTTTTACGCTTATGATTGGTAATGAATCTTCAATTAAGATGTTATCTTCAGTGTAGTTTTGTGGTTGCTTCTTATGACTACTCTAAGATTGCGTTCTGAGGGGAGGAGGTAGGTGTAGAAACCTATATCTTTTTCTTCTAGATATTGTCTGATCTTTCTGTGAGTTATTTCAGACTTTGGTTTAATATTATAGTTGCCATAAGATTCCTTTGCCTCATAGTCGTCTATGTTGTTGACTTTTGTATATTCAAAGAAAGCTTTGTAGTCAAATTCTCCTTTAATAACAATGGGGGGTGGTTTTAATTTCTTTTTATTTTGTTGGATGAATGGCTCATTATTTTCATTTTCATCTAGTTCCCACAAGTTCTCATTTATTGAGCTAGGGGTGTTTTCTTCAATTGCCGCTTTTTTTGCGACATTTTGTTTCTCAGGGGATGCTTTTCTTTTTTTGTGGGCATTTTCCACAGAATTTTCAATGTTAATATTTTAAGTGTCCATATCCATGGTATTTTCATGTGCCTCCTGCTCATCACTTAGAGGGCTGTACTTATTTGATAGGGAAATTGGGGGGTAATTATTCCTATCGGTTATCATATGTTTTTTAGAAATAGGCTCTTTCAAGGCTAAAATCTTTCGTCTACCAGTGCGACCGTCGCATCTTGTATTTGTATTGCTATTGAACACAGTAGGATTATTTTGTGCTGCTCTGTCCTCTTTTCTTCCATAGTAGCTTTCATATTGGGCTAGTTTGTTAACTTTGTCTCCATAATTTGTAATCTGGGAAATTAGCTTAGTGATATAGCCTGCTAGTAGGGATACACAGGTCTTAATTTCATTGTCCGTACACTTGTTTTCTATAACATGTCTGATACTATCCGTTCCTGTTTTCATTTCTTCCAGGTCATCTGTTGCTTCATTAATTAGGACTTCCTGTTCAAATCCTTGTTGGGTCTTTAGGGAAAAACTATGCATTTTGCCTTTCCTAACCAAGTTGGATCCTATACGATTCCCAGGCAGCCCGTGCGGTTCTGGCGTAGCCGTCCCCGTCGGTACTGCAAGGGCTCCGCAACTCGTGGCCCTGGCTCGGCCGCGTCTCCCATATCCGTTACGGAGAGCCCTGAGAAGGGCTGGGGTGTATGGGTAGACTCGAGATGCAAAGGAACTGTAGCCGGGATGCCCGACCGTCCGGGGGACTGGCCCCCGCGACACTCGGACTGACCCACGGCTGCAGCCCTGTCGTGAAGTTCGTCGTCGCTCATGATAAGAACCGGTTTTGCAGGAGAACCTTGCTCGACCGTGTCTGAGAAGAGAATGAATTAATCAATTTACCAATTTAAATTTGATTTTTCGAAGTTCCTAGCCCGTAGGGCTATCTACTTCTTCATCGAAGATGTTTGTTCAATAAGGGTAGATTGGGGTAAGAGAGATTGAAGGAGTGTAATAACTTCTTCGTTTTTCACTAGTTCTTGCAGTTCCTTGATTATAGAGACTAATCTGTTGGCATATGTGGCTGGGGTGTTCTTTTTCAGTCTGTAATTTTTTCTACAGGGGCGGGCCTCGCACCCTGAGAAATTTGAAGTATGTGCTTTGCTGCAATTGCAACAAGTTGCAGGTGTGTCTTTAGCTTTCTTGCACTTGTAAGAGAAGTGGCCACCGGCACACTTCATGCATTTTGGTTGGCTAGCGCAAGAGTTCTGAGTGTGTCCATAGGCCTGGTAGCGGTAGCACTGCATCGGCCGACGGCCGCCGTGAAACCGCTCGATGCTGACCGGTATGTCTCTGATTTTCTCCGTGTAGTATACTTTCATGTGATTGGCCAGTTTCGGTAGGATCACTAGGAAAAGTGGGAGGAGCCGATAGGCTCCGCCCATCCTCCTCTTAAATTGGATGATTTTATGAACTTCTATATTCAACTTCCCTAATTCTAGGGAAATCAAATCAGGATTAAAGTCCTTAGGGAGACAACGGAAGAGCACTTTTAGGAACATGGGTTTCTTTATGGCATCGTCAGTGGGAGAAACTTTGGTGTCGGCTTCCTCTATGGTTTCCATCGGGGCTGGTGCGGGTGACTCCGGCGGCAAGAGAGCGTCAGAAGGCGGGTGGCAGGGTGAAGGCTTAGCTGGGGGAGAGGCTTTAGTTTCCTTTGCTGCTTTTGACTTTTTCTTTCGTCTCTTTTTGGCTGGAGGCATGGAAGGGTTTTCTGTGTACGCTGTCTCGGAAGCCGAGGCTTCCTCATCAGGTTCAGTAGATTCAGGAACACTGGGCTCGGGAGCGGGCACAGGCTCTTTCGGAGTATCAAGTTCCATCTCGGGAGTGGGATCTTGCTTTGACATCAATTCTATGAAGAAATTTGCGTCGAACTTTTTAAGCTGTGTCGAGAGTTTTCCCATTACATTTGAAGCAGTGGATATCGCATCATCAAGATCAAGAGATGCATCTCCTGTAGAGTCGGGTCGACGGCTGGAAGGTAAAACCTTACCGCCGCGAGCTGTTCGATGAAAAGGCATGATATAATCGAAACTTGAATGAAAACACAACCTACTCTCAGTTCGGTCCCGAAAATACCACCATCATCATGCCCCCAGAATGAATTAATCCTTTTACATTGCATGTTATATAATTCTTATAATTTTGATATTTAGTGGTGGAAAAAACTAACAATAATAAACTAAAAATATCTTAAATTTCGTTACCTCTAGAAAATACTATTTTGCTAAGCGGAGCAAGTTGGCATCTCTGCAGCTGTAGTAAAAACTCGATGGTGAGGAGTAAAGGCTCTGATATTTTATTTTGTGATCTCAGTGCGTGTTCAGCTGTGAATAATATATATTTTTAAATTAAATGTTCTTTTTTTATCATAAAAAGTGGTAGTATTGGTAAATTATAATTTGTTTTGCCAAAGCAAAGTCATTCTTTCCACTGTAATATATCAATAATAAGAAATTTATTTGGATATGAAGTCAAAACACTTTGCATATTCAAAGTTAAAATCGTAAGTAAATGAGAAAAAAATCTCCTGGTTTAAACATGCTTGCACTATCACTTTTTTTCGTAAAACTATTTTTTACACGATTGAAAAATTTATGGTTGAATATTAATATATATTGTATATTATTATATATTGAATATTTTATATATATTGAATATTAATTGATTAAATAAATATACATATTTAAGTGTTTATTGTATATTACACTAAAGACACAATTTCTGTCCATTTATACCTATTTGTTAGTTTTTACCAATTTTTGAGGTTTGAATCGAAATATGTCTTTTCAATCTGTGTGGCTTTGTTCTTCAAAAATCACACATTTTGTAGGAAGATAAAAAATAAAGAGAATTTAGTTTTAATTAGTTTTCTTAAGAGGTCAAAGTTATTTTCCCCAAGTCTTAAAATTTGTTTCAAAGTTCGTAGGTATAGAGTGCTGCTAACCAAAAATAACTATAAAATTTAGTTTTTCAATTAACCACCATTTTCAACAAAATCAACAGACAACCTTGCATATTTTTCATTCGAAACAAGTGAAAAAAATCTTTGTTTTATACTCTTTCTTTGCTAGAAGTGTTATCTATTGACGAATTTAGTAACTATTTTCAAATCTTGGTGATAATAAATTGCGTTGCTTCCTAGGCATTGAATTAAAAAAAAAAACGCATTTTCCTTCGGTTATTCTTCAATGATTGTTTCAAATCATCGGTTATTTTTAAAACACCTGAATTTTATTCTAAATATGTGTAGTTTCATTTATGTTCTAAATAAAATTTGTACAAGATATTGATGTGTTTAATTCTAAATTTATATTTTTAATAATATTTTTAAAATAAGGAAAAAATTAAAAATATATTTTTAATTTTTAAATTGTTAAATGCTATTTTATTTTACTGGTACCAAATAGAAAAAACTAGTTAATACACGTCAAACTAATTTATATTTATTTCTCTTAAGTACATCTTTAGATTTTAAACTTGACTGTACCTGATTTTCGAATTTAAATAAACATTTTTATATTAATATTATATTTTATGACAATTTCTTGTTTCTGCAAAATAAATGATAATAAAAAATATAAAAACTAGTGGGCTGCGCCCCCTGTTCGCTAACGCTCACCAAACCCCGAAAATTGCCACGCAATCTAATAGGGTTTGCTTCGCAAACCAAGCTCGCTTCGCTCGCTACTAACTTAGGTACATTGCAAATGCATAAAATTCTAAGAATTCAAAACAATCATTCAAATCCATATAAAAACTTTTTTTTAAAAAAAATTTACATCTTAGTAAATACTAAGTCATTAAAATAAATTTGAATTCAAATAAATGACATGTAATTCGTTAAACCTATTAGAAATGTGCTATAGTATAAAATCTTAAGATAAAATTTCTAAAACTGATATCTCTATTAAAAGGTTAAAATTTTGGCTATAATTAAGTCTATTAAAAATTGAATAATCACATATGGTGAGAATGCTCTCTCTGGTTATTTCAGTTTCCGTTTTTAAAAGCGCTATATGTTGAGCCACCTCAGCTAGATTTGGCATGTGACATTTTTAGCGGCAATCATTGGTCGATTTTCTAGCGTTGCCATTCGGGGAGTTGTAGTGAGGCTTTTTTTTTGTCGCCGTGTAAGAGAAATATATATATAGAATATCACTATTTTGTTTCTGCTACGTAAATGATAATAACATGCTAGCGAACTCTTCCGGTTTTTCCGGCAAAATTTATGGTATCACCTTTTTGAATGATAATATTACTTAACAACCACACGAGCAGCTGACATCAAAGTGTCAAAACAAATTTGTGACAGGTGGAATAGAGGCCGCTTCGCGGCCCAGGTCTCCAATTACCGAGCACTACTATGACTATGGATGCGTACTTTCAAATATTTAATTTTGAATTAATACTAAATTTAGTCCTGCCACTTCCTTTTTTCTTGAGTGATGGAGTACTAATGCTTCTCAGTACTTCTAACCCTCATATTCATTTACTCATAAGATGAACTGTATCACTCCACCCCGTTGAAGCCCTACGGGGGGGGGGGATGATGCAAGGATTCGAAATGCTCGTTGATTTTCATCAATTGTATATCTAATCAATTGTATATCTCTATCAATTGTATATGCGTAATTACTGTAAAAAAAAAATTTCCCTTATCCCAGTTAAATTCTTTTTAGCACCTTCCTTCCCTTCCTCCACATATTCTTCAATTTAGATGAAAGAGCAGATATCCATTCCTGGATAGGTACTCTGAAAAACTTGATTAGTAAGTTAATAGTAAGTGCTGTTATACGTATTCGTTCATGCGTCAAATTGACGCGTGTTCGTAGAGATAGGTATATAAGAAACGTCCACAAACCTAGTGTTAATAAAATAGGTACTGCAATCATTTCGAATTAAACAATTTTAGCATATCTCTATAAATAAAGATGTTTTGAAACTAATAAGACGCATATTGATTTAAGAAACTAAGTCTAATTTATCAGCTTTAGTTAACAATAACACACTATGTACTTTGTGTTAATACTTTTTGCAGGCGCACCAAAACTGATCAGAAACTTCATTCGTACATAAAAAAGATAATAAAAGGTTTTATTTATACGTTATATAACATACTTTGACAGTGTAAATCTCTCTGTTTCGTTAGTGGTATGTTATATTCAGTAAGGTTACGGAAACATAAACCGCCACAAGTATGAGTGACGGCGGCAATCTTCGACCTAGAGAATATAAATCATTACTTTTTGGCATTTAAGTTTATTAAAAACCTGCCGAAGGCATTAGGATTTCAATATTTGTTTCTCCGCTCATTATGGTCAAGTCTTATCCTTATGATCATAAAAATAACAGAAAATATTCATGTATTGGTAAAAGAAGATATTTGTTTTGGTTTAAAAACTATTTTGTATCAGATAACTTTATTAGTGTAATGATAATTAAAGTATAAAAAATTTCTGAAAATTATGCTATTTGTCAAAATTTAAGAACACACTTGCTAAACTAATGTACTTTTAATTCTTATGTTCGAATCATTGATTTATCATGGTAACAATTTAAGATGTAACTTTTATAAATAGATTTGTTATAATTTTTTATTGATGCGTCAAACATATCCTACAGCTGCAGAAGTAAAAGTTAAAAAGAAAATTTTCCACCCTAAAAACTTTGTCTTTCAATTTGCTACTTACATTAAAGCGATAAAAATTCCCGATTTCTTTCATTGAAGTGGTACAAATAGATATTTCATGGAGAAAGTACTATAATATATAAACAGAGTTCCCACGGCCAGGATTTTTTTTTTTTTTTAATGATGGCGAAAGATCTAGATGTTTTAAGCTATTAATTAATATTAGATCTTAAGGAAATTATGTATGGGTGTAGAAAATACTCCGTGAATAGTTTCGTAACTCATACATGAAAAATAAATGTAAGCATTTTTCAGTAGTCTTGAAAAATCTTAGCTACCACTCATTTATTTATTTTTTTCAGGTTGGGGAGCCCTGATAATGTTAAAACTAAGTGGCGACTATTTTCTACAGTTTGCTATTTCAAACTCCTTATAGTTCCAGAAATACCTAAATAGCCTTCAGAAATACCATTCATAAATTATAGTAGGTGAGGATCTTGATTTTTCTAAACAAATTGTAAAACTTAAACAACTGTTCTATCACGATATACGTTTTTGAAAAAATAAACTATTACGCTATAACTGTTACGCTATAGGCGATAACCGGTTATCAATATAGTGTTTTGTCTTGTTTCAACACACAGAGGTTGATCGAAGTAATGAAAATACTTCTCTAACTCAATGTAAACAATTTTTCTTTTTGCGGCATATATTTCGGACGATTTTACTTGGCGAAACTGTTGGCACAATTTGAAAGATAATGCTTGAAGCTCTTAGAATATAATTTTTACCCATACAAAATTTGCATCGACCAAAAGCTAGTAAAAAATTTAAATGCTGATTTTCTTTTTTCAATTCCACTATAACTAAAAAAGCTATCTTACATGGATATTGTTAGCCTGTAGAACAGGGGTTTCCACCTTACATGAGGCCGGGGGCCCGCATTAAAAAATACCAACCAAATGGCGGGCCGCAACTTTATCAAAATTTTATATAGGACTCCTTCATGTTTGAAGGAACAGATTTTTATCAACTTGTACAAAACAAAAGTATTGAATTACAAATCAAAATACAAAGTAGATTTTTAAAAATATTTGATTGCATATTAAACAATTCTGGCTACAAAAACTTTAATGGGCACCTATGTATTAAACAATTAATGTGCAAAAGATATCAAATTGTTAAGAAGTAAAGCTTAAAAGTATTTTAAACCCATGCAGATTTCTTACGAAAATTGTCAGCAAAAAATATTTTAGTTCACGGGCCACAAAAGAAGGCTTCGCGGGCCACTAGTTGGTAACCACTGCTATAGAATGATTATAAAATTCTAGTATTGAAGCTAAAAAAAAATTTACTGACTTCCAACTTTTATTTTCATTGATCCAAACTTTGAATGGGTAAAAAAAAAAAAACACCGTTTCTAGAAGGTTGAAGCATGATCTTTCAAATTGCACCTACAGTTTTGCAGTGTAAAATCTTCCATAACATTTCATGCTAAACGAATAATTGTCTACATAGAGTTACTGTAGAAGTGTTTCCGTATTTTGATCTCCAGTTTTTTTCTACTTCTTCTCAACCTTATCGATTGACATAACCTCCTACTACGGAAATTTTCGCATTTCAAGAAAATATTTTTCCTGGTGTTAACAAAGACAATATACTAAAATTGTAATAAATTGCGATTCAAAGAAATTTGTTTACCTCTGCATATAAATAATTTAAACGGTTGCACTAGACAGTAAACAGCCTAACGGTATCCAGTTAAATTTTAATGATGATTGTGATAACAACAAATTAACTATCCTTTCAGAATATATTGTTAATCCCAATGCAAGGCAGAAAAATATAACATCGCAAATTTTAATGACATTTTCAATCTAGATCTTCTACAGTGCAGCTTTCCTGTCGTTGGAAGGAATCTTCCTCAGACCATACTGTAAATAGTATGTAAATAATTCGTAAATTGTTTCACTTAACCGGAGAGCAACCAGCACATAAATTTAGAGTAGCTGAGGGAGGGATGGGTCCACTAGCCTTTGCCCATAATTATCTCATTCGGTAAATTTAAAATGGTTTTGTGCTTGTCCTTCCACAATCGATTTTTCCTAGCCACGTTTTTATCTCCTTCTATGATTCTCATATCAGATGAATCAGTGAGTACAGAGCATCAAGACAAGATCTCTAAACGTTAAATTAGTATTTTAACCCTTCCAGGTGAAGTGTAGCCAGTCTCGCAACACAAATTCAATAAATGTTACAAAACACTAAAAATTAAGACTGATTGCGTTGAGCGTTTATCTACCACTCTTCTTTAAACAACAAAGAGCTTAAGTATATCAACTCGTTGGTTAGTGGCTGGTTAGGGGACGCTGCGCAGCCCAAGCACCCAATTTATTTTAAATAAAGAAAGAAAGAATGCTCATACTCGTCATTTAATTAAAAAAACATATATATGGACCGAAGAGAGCGAGCAACCCCAAGGGGTCGCCCCCGTTGAATATGTAGTATGATTAAGAATGTAAATCTTTGCATATCTACAATAGCCCCAAGAAATCATTCTTTCGTTTAAGCTCGTTTTCCGTTAAATAACGAAAGGCTAATCAAATGAGACATAATATGTGATAAGCATGTTCATTTAGTAATAAAATATCTCTTGCAAATTATAATAATCTAAAGTCGCATTTGAAGCACAAATTAAGAAGTTACACTTGCATTATAAAAACTTTGTTTCTTTAATTTTCTCCCTAACTATCGAATGTCTTGTGTCTCCCAATTTATGAAAAACACCTTTGTCAACCTGCCAAAATTAACCGATAATTTTTGAATGATAAATAGTAAGAATATTCCAATTATTTACACTCACTCCATGTCAACAACCCAGCTCTCTCTTCCCTATAGTTTTGTTACGGTTCAAGAATAGTTTGGTTTGTGGGTGATTAATTAATTAAGGTTGATTAATTCATAATTAAAAAATAAGATTAATAATGGATATTTTTCTTAATGCAAGCTGATCAACTTTTTGAGTGCAAACTCTCAGATATTAAGTTTGTCATTTCACCTGCAATTCATTCACCTGTTATTCAATGGTACCTATGATATAGAAGAGACAATGGGCACCTATGAAAGAAAAAAAAAATCCGTTGACAATGGTTGAATAAGACCATAAGGGGCCTCTGTTGAGAGATCAGGATCTGCAGTCAATGATTGGTAGAGCTACCACGAGAGGCATTCACAGCTTCAAACATCCGGAAAATGCTTATTTAGGGCTGCTGGTTTATCGGAAAAGATAAGAAATTGGAAGTAATAAAATTGAATTTCTTATCTTTTTTCAGGGGAAAAGTAACTATAAATAACTACCATCTCTTATACTTGATTATGATGTATATTTATACTATTACTCTGACAATTGAGGCTGTTACAATAATATTTTCGAAGTTGAAATGCTAATTGAAGACGCTAAAATTAGAACTCTAGCACACTTTTTTTACTCGCGATGCTATTTCATCTAACAAATTTAAATAATTTTTCACTAAGCTGAGATTGTTTTGATACATTTATCATAATCTATAACGCCGTAATCGACTGGCGCTGTAGTATACTTATGCTTAATATGAACATCTCTTGATTTTATAGGCGCTGCTCATGCGGCATATTATTTCAAATTCGGAATCATTTTTCCATTATCCTATTATTTTCTTTTTTTTTCTCATCATAAATCGTGATCCAATAAATCACTATGAAAAGCTAAAATACCCCTGCTTAGCCTAAACTACTTGAGAAATCTTAGGACCATGTTGTGGTTGTCTACGATAGTTTACTAATTCCTCATTAAAAGTAAAATTAATAGTTGTTCTTACTACCAATTTTTCATGTTTTGCGGATTAGTAACCATACTTGCAATCTTTTAATCATTCTGATTATGATTTTCCCCAGTGTTATTGAAGCGAAAAATATAATCATTATCATAGGCAGAAATATGTTTTCTTTAAAAAAAAATCGAATACGTAATAGTCTGATTGTCATATATATATGTTTAATTTGTTTATATAGCGGTCGTCAAAATCGTTCTAAATTAAACTTATAAGTCTAAGAAATAATTTGAAAGCCTAAATTTTTTTTACCACTTTAAATATAAAAAAAAAATTTTGCGCCAAATGCGAAAACTTGTAATAAATCATTAATTTTAATAGATGCAAAATGTTCTCATCTTTTTCTTTAAGTCTATAATATAATAATATAATAGAAAGAGTATATTTTCTTTAAGTTTATAAAGGTGCGAACAAAATGTTTTCAATTTAAACTTTTAATCTTGATAATATTAATATATCAGCGATGCCAACTGCTCCGGACACGTCAAAATAATTATTAAAAAAAATGGTAAATAACTACAAACTAAATTTTGCAAATATTTGACTATTTGCTTACTTTTTAAAAGGTATTGCGAGTCATATCTACTTTCTTTATTTATACAAATTGGGCATCTGGGCCGCGCAGAAGGCCCCTATCCCATATATCATGAAGTAAAAAAAAAAAAAAAAAAAAAAAGTTAAAATAAAAGACAGTTTGAGTTCAGCAGTCTATGGGGTGGTAGGTTGTATTTACAAAAATTGACAATTCTATTGGAGCATATTGCTTATTAAGTAATACAGTAGATATTTAGAATTTTTAAAGTTCTATTGAAAGTCCAAAGTTTGTGATTTTGATTTGTTGATTCAACTGCTCACAGCCTTAAAAGTGCTCCCAGTGCGAAGTGTTAATTTTAAAATTCTGCTAACTATTAAAAACTAATTTGGTAACTAAATAATTAAGGATGAAATGCTCATTAATATAGGATATTGAATTATTATATCTCTAGACATATCTACTATAAAGTGGTGAATTATATATTCCTACGAATTATTTATAAATAGTGGTGGATAAAAATGTACGAAATTGAATTTATTAAATCAAGAATCACAATTGATAAACTACCACTTTAAAATATTTATTTGCTGTCCGGAGCAAATTGGCATTTCTGATATATGATTAAGGGGCCTCCCTGGCCGAGCGGTATCGCTCGCCAAACGCTCTGTTAAGCGTGGAGGTGGCGGGTTCGAATCCCGCCGTAACCCTGGATGTATTCTTTGTGATGTTCTTCTACTTGACAAAGGTTTATAAGCCTTAATTGAGCACACAAGCCTGCAAATGTATGTTGTACCAATAAATAAAACAATATATGATTAAAGTTATGAATGAATAATTAAATTGAGAAATTGAATATTTATATAATGAAATTCTACCACTTTTCCTTTCTTTTGGTGCATGTTCCATCACTGCCTTGCATGACGGCTTGTATTGTCTTCCATCGGCATAGCTAATACAAAGAATTTCACCGACTTTAGATGGTTGTTACACCCTTTAATTCGAGGATTCCAGAGATTCTCGATATGGTTTAGGTCTAGGCCCTGGATAAGTCAGTTCATTTGGATTCCATGGTCCCCATTATCAATGTTGAACCGCGTAACATGATAGCTAACTTATTGCTCTGTAAGTAATGTGGGTTCAATCATTAAAACTACTAAAACGTCATCCAAAATGGTGCTGTTGATGTAATCGTTGAACTTATCATGAATTTGTACTTAGAGTACCAGCCCATACTAGAAAAAACACCTACCAAACCATTATTTCATTCTGCTGATATACATTTGTGTCTAAATTGGAAGATAGTATAGGCGAAATTTAGTTTACAACTACAAAAAGCTAGAATTAAAAATAGGCATTAATTTCATAATTTGTTTAAAAAAATTGTAGTACGCTTAAATGGAAAACCGCTTTACATTTGTGACTTTATTGCACGCTATCCGAAAAAACTATTTATTCGGGACTCAAAGTTTTTTTGATAACTTTAGCCCGCTGGTGGTTTAGCATATGGGCGAAATTCGGAGAATATTTCACCCCAATACACTATTTTCCTATCTAATATTATGAAAAAAACCGGTTTTGCTATGTGGAGAAGACTGTATGTGAAAATGCGACTTTTTACTTGAAAAACCGTCAGAGGGTTAAAATTAATAATCTGGACATCTTTTCAGAATAGTTAAAAGTCAGATTTTAATAATTAAAATAAGAAACACAAATATATTGACTACGAAAGAAAAGTATTGCGATAATTAAAAACGAAAACTTTATTAAAATATTCAACTTAAAACAATTACACGCACTATACAAAAAACTAAACTTAAAAAGATATGCATCATTTTATGAACAAGATTGAGGATGATAGGATAATCAATGACTAGGAAGTTGAATCACTAAATATATGGCTTAAATTTTAAATATGAAGAAAATATTTTTTTTTTTTTTTTACAGTAATAAATAATACTTTGGAAGATAATTTGAAAGAAATTGTGCTAGTACCAGAGGAGGAAGTTAAGATTTTTCATCAGTCTTAACTGTTTATTTTGTCACTGATCATACAGCTCTCGTTCCCAATCTTCTAGGTCTTTGGCAAAAACTTTCATCGATTTCAGCAACAAATTCGTCTCCCATCGAATGTTGTCGTTTCTGTCTCGTGGATATGTAGAGCCATCGAATCTGTTTTCGTCTTCATCAGGAGTCTCTGGAATATCTTTCTTAGAATGGTCTGCTTCACTGGTGGAAGATATTGACGAATCCATACGTTTTCCGAACCTCATGGGGATTCTCATTCTGCAGCGTTGGCAGAAGTCCTGTCCATCGGAGCGGCTGCAGACTGATTGGCAACGTTTTGAAACAACTGATAGAACGTCTGGGACGAGGAGGAACAAAACCACGGTTGCAGTTGCGTAGAGGTGCAAATGTTTGATCGAGTTCATCTGTGGTCACACTCTGAAAAACTGAAGAAAAAAATGCATTAAATAACGAAATGCAATTCTATTCTTTGAAGAGTTGATAACATTACTAGTACTGAAAAAATAACCATTATAGAGGGTGCAGTACTGTACTCTGAAAGACTGAAGGGGAAAAAATGCATTAATTAACAAAATGATCAAGTTTACTTTAATGAACATTTCGGACAGACCAAAGCGACTATGTGATTGTTGACATTCACCGGAGAAAGTCGACATTCTCTTGATTTCGATCATTTACGGTAACATATACACCAAACATAATTATCTAACAAACTTAAAATATTGCATGCATGTTATAGGAACGAAACATACTTTGAGTAGTGGTTTTTTTAACTTTTGCCCCATGTCTTCGACAATTCGTCCTTAATCGCTAAAACAGAATGCAAAGTAAACTGCTGTTTGTAGAAAATGCAACACCATGAAAGAATCATCAGAATCAAATGAAATTTAATGCAGAAACGACTTGTACTGATACAAATAAATGATGAAATTTTCAAAACAAAAGAAACAAATTAAGCGTCCGAAATCAGTATTTGGTGCAGCCACCACGCGCTGCAATAAGTGCTGCTATACGACGTGGCATGGAGTCAAACAGATGTTGAATATCTGCTTGAGGAAGAGAATTCCATATCGCTTGTATGCGCAACCAAAGTTCGTCTTTGGAAACTGCAGGACGCGGATCACGAGTGAGACGCCGACCAACCATATCCCACACGTGCTCAATAGGCGACATATCCGGCGAATAAGCAGGCCAAGGAAGAAGTTGCATGCGTTGCGCTGAACAGAAGTCTCTAACAGTCCGCGCAACATGTGGGCGTGCATTATCCTGCTGAAAGATAGCTCCAGGGATGCCTTGAAGGAAAGGAACGACTTCGGGCTGTAGCACTTCACGGACGTATCTGTTGCTATTGAGATTACCCTCAATTCGTATCAAATTGGATCGTCCATGATACGAAATCGCACCCCAGACCATAACTCCGGGTGTTCGACCACTATGTCGTTCAATAATACACTCAGGAAGGCAGCGTTGACCGGCATAACGTCTAACACGAACACGGCCATCATGGGTCCACAAATTGAAGCGTGATTCATCTGAAAAGACAACTTGGTGCCAATCAGCTCGCCAGTCTCTGTGCTCAAGAGCCCACTGCCGACGCAGCCGTCGATGATCCGCCGTGAGGGGAATCCTGTATAATGGCACCCTTGCACGCAATCCACGGCGCAGCAGACGACGACGAATTGACGAAGCCGACAATTGTACACCTGTAGCAGTAGACCAATGTGCTGCCAGCTGCCTGGAGGAAGCTGTGCGATCATTCACCGCCATGCGGAGCAGGTGTCGATCATCGCGCTCTGACGTCACCTTCTGTCGTCCAGTGCCTGTTTTTCGAGTTGTTCGGTGCTCGTCGGTCCACTGCTTCCAAGCTCGCATCACTGTGGAACTGTTCCGCTGCATACGAGCTGCTATTGCGCGATAGGAAAATCCTCCTTCTCGAAGGCCGATTATCCTCCCTCGTTCAAACTCCGTAAGTTGCTTGAATTTCTTATTCTTCCGTCGTGGAGGCATACTCAGGTCTCACTAAACGTTTGCCACTAACAAATAATCATAGACTATTTTCAACGTCCCGCTACAGCACTTTATTTATACGCTTTCAGCATCAATTCAGAGGGCGCTGCGCGCGCCACGCACGCGCGATGGCTCTGAAACTTTATTAATTTGCATAATATCCTATAATTGACATTTGCTGCGAATTTCATTTGATTCTGATGATTCCTTCATGGTGTTGCATTTTCTACAAACAGCAGTTTAGATTGATTTTGTTTAAGGAATTGTTCTAGTAGATATTTTTTCTTACTTTTTATTTCCATGTCATAATTCTAATTTTCTTTTCTATTATCGAGAAATGAAGGATTTGGATTATATATGTCAAAAACGGGGATTAAACATGACGCGAAGGCTATACAACTATAATGCTGCGAACAATTCTATAAAAACCTTTTTTTTAAAATTATAATACACTTTTGCAAATCGTTCATTAATTTTATTGCAAAGAAATTACTAAGTCTATATGAAGTAAGTTTTAAAATATACATTTTATATTGAAGAATATATATATATGAATGCATATGAAATAATTTTAAATATAATATTTTTATTTCAAAATTTGAAAATTGTTTCTGAGTACAGTCTAATTAGAATTACAATTAAAAAAATATATTTAGAAAATTTTATGAAGTATTCTAGCAGACATTGTTATTTATAAACGTTAAAAATGTTAGAATCATATATAAATTTTCGATATAAAATTAAGTTTACGCCAAATAGGTATAGTTTTATAAACATTGTGGTAATTATTCTAAGACATTTGATATTAATTTAACGTCCAATAAAACTTAAAAGTAAAATTTATAAATAAATTATTCCTAACTGTATCTATCTTTAAATTTTACTCATTGTCAGTATTAAAAAATTCAATTTAAATAAAATATTTATAATTTTTTTAAATTTAGTTAAAATATTTGTTAATTTAAAATATAATTATAATATAGTTTAAGTATTTGTAGTTAAAGTTTTGATTAAAAATTAACAAAAATAAAAATTTTACATCGGAAGATACTCGACAAAAATCAAAGATTTTTATGAAATTAAATGTAGGTGTACAAATTATTTAACTACTTAATCATTTTATAATAGTTGTTAAAACTTTTTCTGAAAAAAAAGGCATAATCAACAGCTAATAACTCATGTAACTTTTATTCGCAAAATTAATTAAAGCGAAGACAAACAACTAATGTTATAAAATATTAAAATTAGAAGACAAGTAATGCATCGTTTCAATGTATGTCATTTCGATTTGTATCGAGAGAATTAATTTTAAAAATTTTCACTAGCAGCATAAATATTCTTTGGGAGCTTATAATTTAAAAATTTGATTAAGAATTTAGAACGCGAAGTAGCTAACTATGCTTTAGATTTGAATTCTGGGCTCTGAAATAATTTAGATGCATGCATACTAAGTTTTGTTGAAAATCATTTGCATTTGAATTTAGCCCTAATCATGTTATGTGCTCACTTCTACGCTTTCTGCTAAAATTCTGTATATGTGTTAACGTTTAAAATATTAATGGGGTGATAGAAACATTAAATTAGTAATTATTTAATTAATAATTAACAACTGAAATATTATGAGATGAAAATTTTTTAGTATTTCGCTCTATTTTTATCATTTAACAGATTTATGTTTCAAGAAATAATTAAAGAAGTATGTGAAAACTTCATTTGGTACAATACTTTTCATGCTAGCAACAAGTAAATTACACTGTGGAACAATTTTTTTGATACATTTGTACAAATACTTGATCTTGCCTAATTCAGGTGTAGAGATTTCAAATAAGAAATTAGTTTTGCTCTCAAAGCTACAGAATTTTTTTTTTTAATGAAATTTTTATTCTATTTTTGTCTAAATGTACTAGTTTAAAAACGTTATATACAACAGGGGGTCGCGTTAATGTTGCTATAAACTTCTAGGGGAAAGAGAGCACATCATCTAGAGTAAAATTGCATAGGAACTCATACCTGGAAATGACTTCACACGTGGCTACGGGCGCGCCCCTCGTGGTGTATGACAGCATTTCCGGGCATAGGTTTCTAAGCAATTTTGATCCTTATGATATGCCCTAACTCACCTCGAAGTTTTTCGCAACGCTTAGGCGACCCTTTTCATAAATAACGGTTTTAAACTTGTACGTTGCGACAAAAAATAGACTGAAAATGTCATTAAAAATAAGCTCGAATAAAGAAACCAGTTGCTAATGTTGATGATATATTACTTCGGTAATGCTCGACTTGATGTGTAAGAGTTTGATATGAAAAAAGTAGTAATGCTGTTGCTTTCAAACTAATCAATTATGTTCATCACTTAGCCATCGCTTTAATTTAATTAAAATAGTCACATCTCATCTCATACTCATCTGTGGTGGTTATCTTAGCATCAGCCCCGCTAGGGGCTCTAACTAATTCATCTGAAAATGGTCACATATTTCTAATGTTAGATCCAATTAAAAATTTGCTATCAACAATAGCGGTGGGCATAAATATTCCTAAGCTTTTAAATATAAATACTAATAGTCTGACATGTAAGTGAAAGTTTTGTTTATAATTTTTAGGTTTTTCAGATCTTATATTAATTAGGATCGATATGTATTAAGAAAAACAGCAGCATTCACAAACTGTAACTAATTATCAGTTTGTGACTGATACCTGAAAAAATTGCTATTCGCTGAAAAAATCTCTATCTTATAATTAACTCTTTCCGGAACATAAATATATGCTTAAAAATTGTGATCAGGGCGTACGTTAGCAAGTACCCGTAGTATTTTATTTTTAAAGTTATAATGAATCTTATAAATACTGTTTAATATGATTTTGACAAGCACTAAATGCAAATGAAATAATCTTTTAAGATTGCTTAGCATTTCTGAAAAGTTTATTTTATCTACAATTGCATTTTAAGACGTTCACTCCGGGTATTCATGCACCACCTCCTACATCAAGAAGCTTCCACACGGTCTTTTATTAGTCCTCGCAGACTACTGAAAAAGTGAACCAGTTGTGCGCATGAACCCAAAACTTTTTATAAAAGTAATTGAGAGGAATTCATCATATATATTTGAGAATTGAATCTGTAGTGGTTGACAAGTGAATAAGGCAAACCAATAATATTCATAAATAAATAAAAAAATTTTAGTCATATATTTGCTACCACTTTCTTATTTTAACTAGATTTTGTATTCAGTGACTCGTTCGGTAAGTGGATATCCTTCAAAGTGGTCTGATCAGACTACTTATAAAAAACCGTGTGGAGGCTTTCAGATATAGGAAGCGTTGGTTCAGGCCTGAAAGTGGGACGGAAAAGAGAAAATACTGGTAGAACTATTTCAATATTATATAATATTCGGGAGGAGGTGAATCTACTCTCAACAATAACAATTCACTGTAAGGAAATTTATCACGGCGAAGAAGCAATTCAATATTGAAATTGCATCCGTTAAAAACAATTGGTAGTTATGGATTTTTATTATTCCCGGGAAAAAATGAAATTTATTTGATACCAGTTTTTACTCCGGTGCGCCGCTCGATGAGTTCACGCCGGCGTGAACGTGTTAAGTGAAAAATTCTATTAGTAATTCGCATCGAATAAAAATAACCAAGTTCAACAATGAAGAAGTATATGTTTCTCTGAAAACCATTCTAAACGCTTATTATCTTTCTTTTTCGTTTTTATTTTAATGGAAATCATATTTCAACTCATTCACTTTTCAGTTTATGCATGTATTAAAATTAAATTGAGAATTAGACTAACTATAATAATAATTGAGTAAGTAAAGAATATATGCAACTGTGAAAAATTACATTATTATTTTTTCGCATCGAATACATCGACCTATTACGCATCGACCAATTACAACAATGAAGAAGTTGATAACCATATATGTTTGAAATATGTAACTCACAAAATAACTGGTATGTGCCTGTACAGGCCTGTGAATTTACCTGTCTAACATAAAACCCAATTTTAAGACTAAAATTTACAAAACGATATGAGGAAAAATTTAAATCATTACATGTTTTCAAAATAAATAATAGTCTTTCGTTAATTAATGTATTCACAATTGCTTATGAAATTTATTCATTAAATCTCAAAGTTCCATCAAAAGAAGGTTGATTATTTAGTGTTCCATAATCAAAAGTAACTGGGAACCAAGTTTTTGCATAATAGGAAGCTTAAATATTCTAATCCAGCAAACACAACATTTCTTTTTGTTAATGAATCATAAATTTTTTTTCAGAAGTGCTTTGGCTCCTTTAACTGCATGACTACAACTACTAGTAAGCAACTGTGCATCATAAATTGCATCGATTCCTAGAACTTAAAGTAGAGAATTTTCTTTTGTTTACGACGTGCATTAGAAAGTTGAGACTAATAACTTCAGCAAAAATCCCTGGGGTACACTTAAACCAACACATAATAGCGAAAAAATAATCACTGTTAGTCTGAAAGTACAGAGGAAGAATGTTTTTTTCAAAGGTATGTTAATTCTTTTAGCGAAATACTTCGATTACTTTGCTTTCAATTATAGAGTTGAATTTCATTTTGCGGATTTACTTGAAATAGTCTTCTAACATAAATTGTTTTGTCTAAAAAATATTATAAGATATATGCCTCCAGAAATTTCTTATATTGAATATCGTGTAGGCGGGTGCAGCTACGAAATTTTTTCAAGTTTTAAATATGCTTTAAACATCAAAGATCTCAGTTTTTATTTCAAAAACCACTTAAGCTGTTTGATTTGTTTACAATTCAATCATTTAAAAATATTTTTAAGTATTCCATATATTTTTTTCATTTAACTACGCTTATTTAGTTTTTGTGTTCCGAAAGTTTAGAACGAGATGGATTATTTATTGAAATTATTGAACCACATGCAAAAAGAAAGAAGCTACGTAATTATAAGTATTTAATTTGTTATTGAATAAAATTTTTTACTTTTATTTATAGTTTTTAATAATGATATCTTCTTTAAAAAAAAAGCTTTTCATGAGAAACTAAAACTTTAATAATCAATTGAGTAAAACTCAACTTACACAATTAAAGTTTATTTTAATATTATTAATGTAAAAAATGAAATTACTCAGGTACAACAACAACTTTATTTCCCGAAAAAAATAGCTTTTAAGAAAGATGATCCCTCAAAAAATCATCAACGGTGAATTGCTTAAACAATTTATTCAAATATATTTACCAATTAATTAAATTGTTTATTAATAACAATATATTAAAAACAATGGTTCTGTTATTTATTGAATATTGCATACTATTAAGGTAGTACTGCATCAGGGTTCCCACGGTCTGGAAATTTTTTTAAGTGGTAGCAAAACTGAGGGAAGTTTAGATGTTTTAAATTACCAATAAATGTTTAATTTAAAGGAAATATATATAGGATGAATAAGTTAGAGCCACTAGCGGGGCTGATATTTAGATTTCTACATCACATAGGCGTAGGCTCTGGAATAATTTCATAATTCTCAAATGAAGGCTAAATTTAAGCATTTTTGAGAAGTCTTGAAAATTTTTATCTACCCCTCATTTATTTTTTCAGGACGCGGGAACCCTGTGTACACATATTTTACGGAGGGGAGTGTCGGGTACTCCCGCCCACTGTCAATTTCATATGTATAGAATATTTTTTCAAGTCAATGGGTCATCGGACATTAATTGTTATATTAAAAAACGATTATTTTCAAAGTTTCAAGCATTTATGCAGCTGATAACATGGTAAACAATAGTTTTGAAAATATTTTGAATACAGTTGTCAAATTTTTTAAATTTCTATTTTTTTAAGTTTAACTATTCTTATTTTGGTTTATTCTTTTTGCATTATTTAATTAGATGATAAAACAATAGAAACATACAAAAATATTGATTATTACTCAATATTATACAGAAATATAAGTAATACTCCTTAAGTGGGAGGGGCTACCCGACTCTCCCCTACGTATTATATTTCTTTTTAATACTTATTATTAAGCCCCGGATTTTGATGACATTTGCATTTTTGGGCATTTTTTGTCCTTTAGAGCATTTTTTTAGATTTATAGGACATTTTTCTTGAAATTTTGGGGCATATTTTGCATTTTAAAGCCTTTTTTAAATTTTTTGTTAATTTTTTCCAATTTTTATTATTTTTTATCATTTTTCATTATTACACTGGCTTCCAAACAATGAAGAAAATCTCTAGGATATTAACAGGTGAAGCAACATCTTTTCAAATTGAAGAAGAATTGTCAGTAAGTGAGACCGTCTTTTTCAAGTACGCACCAATAACATAAGTAGAAGTTGAAAGAAGCTTCTTCAGGTATAAAAATTAACCTTCAGACAAGAGACGCTCGTTTACATTTCAAAACATTAAAAAAAAATTAATAATCCAATGTAATTCTGATATTTAGTAATATTATGAGATGGAAGTTGTCATATTCATTAAAGTTTCTATACAAAATGAAAATGTTTTGGAGTCATTATATTTTCCTTTTTTTTGTTATTTTAGGATATAAAACATATTTTTCAAACTTTAATGAACGTAGAACAAGTATTGCATTGCTTTATATTTTTTTAAATGACTCATAATAATTTTTAGTGCAATTTTCACATTTTAAGGGCATTTTTTGCACTTTTTAAGAGCATTTTTTGCACTTTTAAAGGGCATTTTTTGCACTTTTGAAGGGCATTAATTGAGATTTTTTAGGTCATCAAAATCCGGGCTTTACTTATTATCTTTCGAATACTTAGGAAATCCTATCGAATCCTTAGTAAGCTGAGGAAATTTTCTTAGTTTCAGAAAATATTTTTCTTAGTCACAATATAAGTAATCTGCTAATTTTTAAAAAAAAATGCAATTGTAAGAAATTTGTATAGCGCTATATATAAATAATTTAACCCTTTGCGATCTTATTAAGTTTATACAGGGGTGTCATGCTGATCTGAAATAATTTACTTAAACACAATTTATAAAAAATAATTTCGGATTCTACGTATCTCCGAAGCTTGTCTACTTAATATAGTATAAGATCAGTATGCTCTCAGCCACCATCGCGATGGTGGCTGAGAGCAGACGTACGACCGCAAAGGGTTAAACGCATGTATCAAAGGCAAGCTACATGTATTGTAATGTTTTTCATTTCTGCGGAAATCTTGAACAATTCTGTTTGTTTTCAAAATTTCTGCTTATATTCTCTGCCTCTGGAAAAATATTTTGCAAACACCTGAAATGTTGAAGGGTATGCTTTAGTCAAATAATGAAGGGTTATAGTCAAATAATGAAGGGTTATAGTCAATGATGAAGGGTTATAGTCAAATTATGAAAGGTTATAGTCAATGATGAAGGGTTATAGTCAATGATGAAGGGTTATAGTCAAATTATGAAGGGTTATAGTCAATGATGAAGGGTTATAGTCAATGATGAAGGGTTATAGTCAAATTATTAGAAGTCGAATTCTTAGTCATTGATGGCGCCACTGGAAAACAAGAACAACAGTAGCCCCTCTGCCTTAATGTCCGAAATGTTGAAGGGTATGCTTGTTTTAAATTTTTCTAAAACAAAAAATATCCCACAACTTTTTCTTGGCATATTTTTTACGAGTAACTCGGTTACTCCAATGTTCAAACCATTAATTTCATAGACATTTCAACCTTTCCCATTCATCGTGTAGTATTTGTCATTTTGTTGGGTTCCATTGAGATTTAGCAGGCAATGGGGTTGCTGTCAGGGGGATTCAAGCACTTTGCTTGAATAAATAATAATAAGGAAAATGAAACGGAGCAGCTTGCTCTAAACTATGTGTGACTTGAATTTTGGATGCTGTTTGATGGTCAACGCGGGGAAACTTTTGTTCTTTTATCGCGCCAGTTGTAGATTCATTCAATTTAATTTCAGAAAAAAAGCTGGACAATTTTTGAACAGTAAGCTGCTAGATGGTTGTTTACAGAGAGATGTCAGCTTTCTCATTTTGGACATTTTGACATTAAAATTTATAGGGTAAAATGTTAACGCTAGATGGGGAGATTGATCCATCATAATCATTCTTTGCTGAAATTTCGTGGTATGGTATTACTATTTGAGAAAGATTTTTACGATTATGCTAAAAAAATATTCTTATCATAAATTATTGCACATTACTCAAATATTAAAAATTTCCCAAAAAGGGATGACGACACAGAGCTATCTGTTTTTCTTTGTTAAGCGCAATATACAAGAAAAAAAAAGTATTAATCAGATTTGATAAAATGTCTCCATTAACTTATTTTGGAATAACTATTTCGTACTAAATACTAAAATGTGAGATAATTAATTGGGTTAAAAAAAATTTACAATCACAGGAGGAAATCCCAGATGTGATAAAAGTTCATACTTTCAAATTATTATGCCTCACTTACTTTCAAATATATTTGTAGAATAAAGTGATACCTTCCTAAGTCACACTTTCATTAACTGCAACATTTTACATCAAACTGTTCCCTAGTATAAATTTTCGATAAGTGCTTCACATTTTTAGAAATTTTACTAAACAACAGTGTAATGCGCAGAAAAATTATTTCCTACTTTTGCTCATGCTGGATATAGGTGAAATCTCGGCATTAAGCGCTTCTAACCGATTCGTCGAATCTGTTGTGATATAAAACTAAAAAGTCATTTGTGATTCAAAGTTCTAAGCTAAAAAGTTCAGGTAAAAGTCCTTAATGAGATGAGTTGCAGGCAGTAGAGCATCAATTGGAATGGATATTTCCCTTGATCAAAGTCGTAAGCAAATTGAGCACTTCTTGATCTTTCATTAACTCTTGAAGTTCTTTGATGAGGCTAACAAGGCGATGTGCACTGGATGTTGGATTTGTGTTCCTGTTCGATGGTTTTCTCTTACTGGGGCGGGGCTCGCACCCAGTAAAGTTAGCTGTGTGATCTTTCAGGCAATTGCAGCACTAGGCCGGGGTATCACTTTTGCTCGTTTACGTTAAAGTTTGCTTTAAAGGTACAGGCTTTAAAAATAACTTGGTAAAATCATGTTGATGCTAGTGAGATTTCCTTTTTAAGAAACTACTTTAACTACAGAGATGCCAACTTGCTCCGCTTTGTAAAATAGTATTTTCTAGTGGTAGCAAAATTTAAGTTACTTTAGTTTAGAATTTTTCCTTTTAAGTGATTTTCACACCGCTATATAAAAAATTATAAGTATCATCTAAAATGCAACGTTAAAGCATCCATCTAGTGGTTACTCTATTAAAAAGTAGGCGTAACTATCCTTCTTTAAGGAATTTTACTATATAATTTGCTACCACTTTATTAAAATTATTCCAGAAAGCGGAGCAGTTGGCACCCCTGTAACTAATCCGAGGTTTGCAACTTTTTAAAACGACAGTTTGGGTTTTCATAAAATAGGTAAAATTACAAGTGACGGATCTTATTACTACACCACTAATTGTCCTTTTTGAGGATTCACGACCTACTGGACATGGTCTAGCTTGCAGCTAGACATTGAGGAATAAGTCACACATAAGTGTTTGATTTAGCATTTATTTAGTAAAAAACAAGTTAATTCTGTATACTGTAATATATTAATGATTAAATCCTTTATATTTAGACCTGATATTAAGTTTCCTAAGTACCTTCACCTTTCAGTTGCGCTTCGGCGATTTATTATTTATTCTCACTCAGATGAATTAGTTAGAACCCCTAGCGGGGCTGATGCTAAGATAACCACCACATATGAGTATGAGTTTCTAAAGTAGGACTGCCAACTTTTTTACGGTTTGTGGGAATATTTATGTTTTAATGCATGATTCATTGTTCATTAAATTTTATTTAAAGTTATTTTTCACACCACTATGCATACCTGCCAACTTTTACGCATTTGGCGTAAAATTTTATTTCTATATTTAAAGTGGTAGTGAAATGAATGCTTTCTGTATATTCCTTGCATTTATAAACCTAATTTATAATATTTTTGATGCACCACTGTTTTTAAAAAAATTAAGCGTATATATTGATATATATTGTTGAAGTAATCCGCATAAGCTTGTTCAAAATACAGCGCATGTTTTCGCCTACAATTGTAATTTAAATTTCATGTTTGAAAGGATTAAAAGTTGGCAGGTATGCTACTATGTGTGAAAAGCTCAATTTCTTCTGCTACCCCTCAATATTTACAGTGGTAGAAAAATAACTGTTATGGTAAGGCCAATTTGATAAATTTTGCCACTTTTTAAAAACATTATTAAAAATATAAAATGTTATTATATTCGTTTAAATTTTTTACATATAATGTTAGTATAGTCATTTTACATTTTTTAAATGTCATCTTTTCAATCATCCCATCGATGCTCAACTAATAATATTGTAACGATGCTAAAAGTGAGTGTGTAAGAAATAATAGAGTAAGATAATTAAATCAAATGGTTCTTTCTTTCTTATACTTAGCACAGCTATGAAATGCAATGCCAGGCCTGCCAACTTTTTCAGCGTTTAGACTGAATTTTCGCTTAGATATATGAATTTAGAGCAAAATTCGTGTATACACTATTTATTTAAAATGAATTTGTCCACAGTAGCATTTAATGAACTCACAAATAATTATATTGATGTAACAACATGTTGTCTTAACCCTATGCTGCGTAATGCTTACTTTGACTGAGCATCAAATGTCATAACTGAAATTCATGAAAAGTCACCACTCTGAAATTTAAATTAATTTTAGTTTGATATATTTGGAAACCGCTGATAATCCCGTACAGCTGTTGCCAAACAGTTTCATCAGTAGCCTAACGCTCTGAAGCGTTCAAGTAGTTGGTTTGAATCCTGTCTTAATCCAGGATTCTGTGTTTGCTATGTCCTTTAAGGCTATTTTTCGAAGGCTGCATCGTAATATTAAATGAAACCTTTTTGAGAATAATATTCTATTTTTATAACTGCTGTGAGTTTGCAACTGTTACTGATGATAGTTAGATCAAGTTTAGCTGATCCAAAGCCAGTGCTGTCTACGCTTATTTTGAAAATGGCACCAAATTTCAATATGGAGAAAAACCATAGTTTGGTGAAAATAGAAAGCGCTTGCGATCTAATTTTTTTTATATTTAAAAACTGACTCCAATATTGCATTACTTGGGTTCATGAAAATTTCCAAAAACTGAGAATGAGGCAGTAATTTCGATAATTTTCCTCCAGGTGGAAAAATGTACCCAAATTATCGATTTTTAAAACAGTTTAATAACTTTTAAAATATTTAAGTTATTTGTCTGTTCCAAAGACCAGATAATTCTCAACGGCAAGATTACATAAATTTATATAGTTTAAAATCATCGCATTGCTTCAAGTGTAAGGCACTTAAACTATGGCTTTTCTATTTTCCTTGGCGACAGAGCTTCGAAAACCAGCGTTAACTTCAATTTGACAAGTGTTTACAAGTCGCATTTTATCATGAGCAGACAAGCTTGTCGATGTAACAATGAAAAAATATTTTATGATTGTTAGCCATTATATTATATGTTATGTTGATTGTTATATTATATAAAAACAACTAGAAATATAAAACTAAAAGGCTTTTAAATGTTCAACAGCCTTTATTTTTTATACAAAGAAAAGAGTAAGTATGTCGCGTCAGAGGGAATGTTCTGACTATGATCGCACAGCGTCAGATCGTTCTGCCTGACTAAAATTTTTAATCGAAATTTGCTGCTAAGGAAAGCTTTAAAAGAACGTTAAGCCCAAGAGAGTATAGGCTCGAAAAACGTTAAGCCAAGCCCAAGATACATGTATACAGAGATGTTAACTTGCTCCTTATGGCAGTTGAATATTTCTCGAGAGGTAGTTTTTTAATGAATGAATCCTGGTTTAAGAAATTCGATTTATAAAGTTTTTATCCACCTCTACTTCTAAATAATTCGAAGGCTTATGTAAGTCACTCCCCTAATTTTCTTAAGTTGTGTTAACCCCTTGGGGACGGGTGATCCATAAAAGCATTCGCAGTTGCTAATGATTCGATTGTATCACAAAATATTCTTTTTATAAAATTGCATGGAATGCATGTTTAATACAAATGTTGTGTTTAATGACTTAAAACATTACAAGGAACCTTGAATTTCTTCCTTTTAACGCTATTCAACACACTTATATATACATAGTATATATAAGTGTGTTGAATACGTACACAGTAAACTATAGGACCACATTGTAGGTTCCCTTATTTTCCTGTAATAATTTCCTATGATAGGGTACACTAGTACCCTGTAATATAATATGTGTCCCAGTTTGAATATTATGGGACAATATTAAGGGGAGTTATACGGAAATGTACTAATACAGTATATTAACTTCGAATTTCCTCATTTTAACGCGATTCAAGGGTTACATTGTGGGCCCCCTAATTGGCCTATAAAAATTTCCTTTTGTAGAGTACACTAGTACCCTGTAATATAATACGTTACTCAATTTGAATATTATGGGTCAATGTTAAGGGGAGATAAAGGTACTAATACAGTATACTAATCTCGAATTTCCTCATTCCAATCGCTATTCAACTCACTAATAAATATAAAGTAATAAAAACAAACATAAATTAACACAATAAACAAAAATAAAGTAATTAATTAATAACTAAAATACTACCCATATCTCGTATTACATTATACATTCTTTTTTTAAAATTTTTTTTAACAACTATGGAAAATAAAATTACATAAAAAAATTCAAGCTACATATTTGAATATATCTATTGGCTGCATAAATCGCGTTGCTTTCACTATGCGTTATGCAAAAGTTTACTTACTTATTTACTTTTGCACTGAAGATTTTACTAGATCAACATTTTTAGCGTCTCACTTTTAACATCTTTAGGCACTCAAACCATATTTGTAAATATTTTAAATCTTTAACTGACGCACCTCAGCTAATTTACTTTCAAATTCGCTCTCTGCGACTTACAAAACACAGAGATTTGTAACTTTGCTGTTTGTAAATATTAACAATTCAAAATACTTCCTACTGGAAGTTTTAAAAAATGATTCAAAACTACTATTTTAATTTACATAAACATGGAATTTTCAAATACTTAAAACTAGAATATTTCTAATAATAAACAACAAATACGTCATAGATAGAACTGTCACTTAGTTTTGTACCACGCATCTCAAAACATAGCGTCGTCATTGAAGCAACAAGAAAACACAAGGGTTTTTTGATTTTGAATATAAAATCATTTGGCGTGAACAACACTTAAATGAAATTCTAAACAGAATAAATTTGCATTGATTTCAAATCCCGCCGAAACGCATTGTGAGAATTTTTACTTTACGTTAAAGTTTTATAAAAAAAGAAAAATAACACAACTTAATACACATTTCAGCTTAAAATATGTATAATTTAATATGAGATATAATGTTAGTTTTTTTTTGTTATTTATGAGAATATATTTTAAATAATTCAAGCATTTAATTCAACGTGATTTAATTTGTACAAAAATTGTTTTTGAATATACAGAAGTTTAATATTTTAAAGGTATGAAACGAAATTGTAAGAATTTGTGCATAAATTAAAACTCTTTAAGAAACGCAGCTTATCCATTTGTTAAAAAAAAATTTCCATTGTATGTTGATAAACAGAATAAGTCATTCTTTTATCATTATTTTAATTATTATTAAATTTTTGTGAATAATTTAATGAAAGGAAATTAATTATCTAAAATGATGTATTAAAATGTTTCGCAAATAATTCAATTCTTTAATGCAATACAATTCAATTTGTAAGATCATTTATAATAAGTCAGAGCTGCCAACTTCTACGCATTTTCTAACAGATTGTAGCGAAAATTACGTTTTAGTATTTTAATAAATTTGATTTAAAATTACTCTGACTATCGAAAATAATAAATAAATAAAATATACATAAATACTTTTTATTATTCATAATTCAGCACAGCTACCAACCTTTGCATTGCTTTATTGACAAGAAATTGGGTGCCTGGGCCGCGCAGCGGCACCTAACCCATACATCGTGAAACCCATACATCGCTGTCTGACCTTGTTTATGTGAGTTTTTATTTTCTATTGATTTTTATTTTTGAAGAATTTGAGTTTTTGATGAGTTGTATGACTTTTCTGTATTAGTTTTATGTCTTGCTTGTTTTTTTCTCCTGGACTTTTAAACAAAACCTTCGGGGTACTGAGGAAGGTTTTTAGGCTTTTGCCTTCTTCCTCAATAGAAAAGGTTTTGTTTTTTGGCCACTGGGGCCGGTACCCCCTGAAGACGTCGGCTTCAGTGGTCATATTTTTAATTTTGTTTTTTCCTTTTCTACATTTATTTCTATTTTTATTCTCTCTTTTTTTGAAAATTCTGCTGCTTTTTAGCGCATTTTTTTAAAAGAAGTTTTGTTCATTTTGTTTAGATTTTAATTGTACTCTTTTAGTATTGTAAATTTTTGTGAATAATTTAATGCAAGGAAATTAATTATCTAAAATGATGTATTAAAATTTTTCGCAAATAATTCAATTCTTTAATGTAATACAATTCAATTTGTAAGATCATTTATAATAAGTCAGAGCTGCCAACTTCTACGCATTTTGTAACAGATTGTAGCGAAAATTACGTTTTAGTATTTTAATAAATTTGATTTAAAATTACTCTGACTATCGAAAATAATAAATAAATAAAATATACATAAATACTTTTTATTATTCATAATTCAGCACAGCTACCAACCTTTGCATTGCTTTATTGACAAGAAATTGGGTGCCTGGGCCGCGCAGCGGCACCTAACCCATACATCGTGAAATTAGAAAACATTGTATGAAAACATTTTGTATTGAGCATCATTATGGTAGCTACAAAAAAGAATTTACAGGCATTGTTTGAATCTTATAGTTGTAGGTTGTATTTACAAAAATTGACAGTTCTATTGGAGCATATTGCTTATTAAGTAATACAGTAGATATTAAGAATTTTTTATTGTAAATATTTAGAATTTTTAAAGTTCTATTGAAAGTCCAAAGTTTGTGATTTTGATTTGTTGATTCAACTGCTCACAGCTACCAACCAAGGCTGAAAGTCGATATATATCAAGACGGAAAAGAATAAAAACTGGTAACGAATAAATTTCATTTTTAGCTTTTTTTCGGGAATAATAAAATACCTATACCTACCAAATATTTTTAACGGATACAAATTATATATTGAATTGCTTCATTAACGAGAAAGAGATAACAAACAAAGCATGCAATATCTTTAATGTAAAAATTTTTTATTATGTAATTATCTTTTCTTTTCTTTTTTCTTTTCTTGCTACCATAATGTTGCAAAAACCAAAATGTTTTTACACACTGTACATATTTTATGATGAATGGGTTAGGGGCCGCTGCGCGGCCCAGGCACACAGTTTTATTTTAATAAAAGCAAAAGCAAAAAAAACGAGAAAGAAATAATAGCAGAGATGCCAGCTTGCTCCGCTTCGTGAAATAGTATTTTCTAGTGGTAGCGAAATTCAAGTTACTTTTAGTTTCGTATTTTTCCTTTTAAGTAACTTTTTCACCTCTAAATATCAAAAAGTATCATATAAAATGCAACGTTAAAGCAACAATCAACTGGTTACTCTATTTAAAAGTAGGCGTAACTGTCCGTCTCTAACAAAATTTTCTGTATAACTTGCTACCACTTTATTAAAACTATTCCAGAAAGCGGAGCAGTTGGCATCCCTGTAATAGAAATGAATTGTTTAGTGTTAAAAATAGATTTATTACTAACGCAAATGATTTATTATTGAAATAGTTTTACTACCAGTTGTTCCTCTTTTCCGTCTCGCTTTCAGACCTGCTACCAACTTTAAACACATCTTCTAACAGGTGGGAACCTTTTTTTTGTAAAAGATTTTCCCCTTCGGATTGTTATTTATAAAATATATTTTGCTATTGCAGAAACCTGTGTAGCTTTACCAGCACACAGAAATATCACGTCTTACATAAATATATTTCAGTTATTAGCAAGTCGTCGTTGCCAAAATATTCTAAAACTACATTTATTAAAACAATAATTAAACAGTTGCACCGATTTCTTTAAAAGGCTAATGTAAGCTTTAATTATTAAACACCCTTAATAGATTAACCCTTGGCCCTCGGATGTTCCCACGGAGGCACCATCAATAGTTACCACTTTAAAATTAAGAAAGAAATTTTTTTAAATTAATAATTAGTTACCACTTTATTTTCAGAATTTTAAAATTGCTTAATAATACAGGGCTGTTCTTAATTCCCTCCAGGGTTTCGAAGCGTAATAGTAAAAAAACGAAGATGAATATGGCAAAAAAGAACAGTATGAAATTGTTCCGAAAGTATTCAAGTTTCAATTTAAGAAGTTGCCGGTAGAGGGCAGTAACATGTACCACTGAAGCCGGTTGTAGTAAACAGAGGGAATTATGAATGACCCTGTACTATATTGTGCACTTTAAATGCTATAGTGTTGATATTAAATCAAACAGCTTTTAAAAGTGCTCCCAGTGCGAAGTGTTAATTTTAAAAATCTGCTAACTATTAAAAACTAATTTGGTAACTAAATAATTAAGGATGAAATGCTCATTAATATAGGATATTGAATTATTATATCTAGGAAGATTTAGATAATGTGTATTTACATAAAGATAAAAGAGAAAAAAAAACTGGTAGTAAAATAATTCCAATCTTACTATTTTTTGGGACGAGAATAAATTATTATTAAGATGTTTCAAATTATGGTAGAATGGTAGAAATCACATAAATCTCGGTGCGCTGCCGCGAAGCGGCATTAACCGATTCATCTGTAGTGAAAATTCGATGATGAGGAGAAATGGAGATGGGAGGAAGAGGGGGTGCTCAGCACCAAAAAGTCGACAGGGGGTTCGTGTGACATAGACAATCTTGAAGTGTTGAGCGGCATGGGGTATAATTAAATGAATGTAATCATAAACAATATAAAATAAAATAATCATGAAGATTATGATGATCGATATAATTAAGGAAGGTCTGGGTTAGATATGTTTTAAATTATAACTCGAGTATTGAACTCTTTTTTAAACTAATACAGAGTAAGTGGTATATATTTACAGGTAGTAAGTATTTTTTTTTTTTCTATACTCGAAAACCAACTGAAATTGAATGAAAAGTGAGATGGTAAGGAGAGATACTACCAGTTATTTCTCTTTACCATCTCACTTTTCTGTTCTGAAGGAGACATGAGGGTGCAAGGAGTGAAATATCAGAACAAAAATTTAAAAATAATAATTATAATAACACACACACAAATTGACAGACACATAAGAGGGTACTAAATATAGGTGATATAGAATAATAAACAATACTTTTAAACTATAAAACCACATTTTGAAATTATTCCCAATATGTAATTATTAATCAACTCTAACTATGGATGAGGAATAATAAATATTTAAAACCAATTCAAAAGTATCATACTTCATTCAACCAGAAAATCATTGCGAAGATAATTTTATTCGCTTGTAGTTTAAATTTAAATATTTAAACTAAAAGTTTGCGAGAACAAAATAATTACACTTCACTTCAGGCTATACGGATTTCATTAATTAAAACGAATGTCATAAATTTAAATTATAGGTTATGTTATAGTTGCATAAAAGTTTCCAGCCATGTTTAAGTGGCTATATTTGGTATACTTTTCCCTAGAAACTACTGATCCTAGAGCATTGCAATTTTTCATAGCAGGAAATGGACATTCAAGATTCCATACTAAGTGCGCATTTAAAAAATATATTACATAATTAGATGAAATTTTTATATACCTAAATAAGAAGTGCTTCGACAAAAATTTATGTATTTATCTACATAAGTTGTAAAGATGCAGTTTTATTATATTCGTATTTAAAGTATAAAAGACATATTATATGCAGGCCTGACAAATACATACTACCCTTTTTGCAAAAAATTTTATAGAGTGGTAGACATTTAAAACCAAAACGTTCTGAATCTTTGGCAATTTTGCCAATATTTTAAAAGCTTCGCCACTAAAGAGCTGATAGTAAGTGTAAATACACTAGCCTGCTTTGCTTAGTAAAAATATAATTTCTGGTGGAATACAAAATTAACGTTATTTTTAGTTTAGTAATTTTCATTGTAAGTTATTTTGGTATAAGTTATTTTTAATTTTGGAGAGTCTGTCAACATTCCGTTGCGAGTTGTTGTTTACAGTGAAATCAAAGACCATTTCTATATCAAGAAATTTATAATTCCACACAGTTTAGATTTTTTGATATGTCAAGGGTTTAATATCATCTTTGAACTTTTTCTCTTACATTTTCTTTCAACCGAATCCATAATCGTCAACTAATATTTTCATGTTATTTCTTTATCTTAATTTATTATTCAAAACTAAGCGCTTTCTCACACTTTATTATTCACATTCTATCTTGTAATTTATTTTTGGTTTCAAATTATGCATTAATTATCATTTTATAGTTCACCTTTTACTAACCATAAGAAACATTTTACCCTCGACCTACTTAATAGACCTATTATAATTTTTCAGGTTTCCCTTTTCCTCTAAAACAAAGCATTATTACAGGACTATTTTGCGAGATTTTTCCCTAACTTTTATGGGAGAGTACTTTAATTTGTGTGTCATTTAGATGCTCAGAAATGGTTTTTACCCGAAATTCTCCATAAAAAATTTATTCGAAATTTATTTGATTCTTAAATTTCTGCCCTATTTCGGCAACCACTGCTAAATGTATTTCGTACAAAACCCAAATATTGAAGGGTTATGTAATAAGTACTAAATATTAGTACACAATATTATTAAACCTAGACCACTATTGATCAATTTAAATACATAAGGGAATAAATTTAGCTACAGCAAATATGATACCAGGTACCGATATTAGGGTTCAATTATGGTTCAACTTATAAACAATTGATTTGAGAGAGGTGTGAAAAGTGCAAACACCTAAATGAAAACCAGAAATATCAATAACTGTACAATAACATAATAATGTATTTTATTTAAAAAAAAAAAAAACTCCCATTCATAAGTTAGTAATGGTTTAAATTCTTTAAAATAATACATTACTTTTGCTATGCATTTCTAAACACAAATACCGTGACCTTTTTTGACCTTGTAAAAACATCTAAAAAAGATATTGTAGAAAAGATATTCGGCAGAATTCAATAAAGTTGAATGAGTGTATGATATTTTTCCAGTAGAATAATTTTGTTATTCTTTTGCTTGGGGTTATTTACTGTAAAATTGAAACTAAGCACGTATAAGGAAGAACTGATTTAAGAAACACACAATGGCAAATATATTATTGACCGGTTTCTTTATATTTTCAAAGACCCAGAGCTGCAAGATCAAAACTAATAACAAAAATTGCAGACAAATCAGAAAATCGTGGATTTGAAAAAACTAAAATAAAATTTTACTAGAATTCTAAAGATCTCGTCCAAAGAGATCATTAGGAATACTTCATTCAACAATAAAGGACAATTTCTGTAATTGTTATTTTTTAATGCATTTGTAAATTTTTTTAATGCAATTGTAAAAAAAAAATCATGCCCATCAATATACATATTAAGTTTTCATTTTGCAAAGAAATATAAAATTGTCTATTAATAAATTTGGGTAATTTAAATATTCTTAATTACTCGAAAATAATATTATAACATTATATTATTTTTGACTAATTAAGCGTTGAGTAATTTATGTATATTTTTGTCTGGTTTTAGAGATTAGAGTTGTGAAATCAAAATTAATAACAAAAACTACGCAAGAAAAAACACAAGAAAATTCAAATCATAGAAATATCTTAAACTATAAATATGAGCAAAGAAAGGCCGATTTCTACCATTGTTCTGTTATTCAATGCATTTGTAAAATCATAACATCAGTATACATTGAGCTTTCTATTTGCAAGGAAACATAAAATTATCAATTTTATTTTATGGTACTGATTATATAGTTATTATGTAGTTTTTCATGATACTTATTGTATTATAAATTCATTATGTTCTTTTACGGTGCTGATTATGTATCTGCATAAAATAATAGGTAATTTCAAAAGCGTTGTTATATAAAAAAAATTTTTTTTACACAATAATCTTATAAGCAATTGACATAATGTTTAAAAAGACGTTCACGTTTAGACAATAGTGAAAATAGTTTTTTTAACACCTTGTTGCCATATTTTTTTTTAACATTTTGTCGCGCCATGGTGAGACACTGAGTACAGTTAGTCCTTCTGAAGAAAAAAAAAAAAGAGAAATCCTTGGTATTCATCTAACTCGGTCGATTCAGGTTTACATTCGGAATTACCATTAATGGTAAAAAAAAATCACTTCGAGAAAGAAATTTAGACCGTTTCTACGACTTTCACTCCTCATGAAAAATCACTAAACTATTTAACAAAAAAAATTATTTAACATTGAGAGACAGTTATAGAAACTGACGAAAAACACATAGCTATAGGGGAGATGAGGTTTGTGTTGATATGGGACTAGTGTAAACAAATGTTATATTTCTGTTACTTATCATTCGGTTGTCTGTAAAAATTGGCGCAACTGTATTACACTCTGAAGTCAAACATTGAATTTTGAAATAGCAAATTAAAAAACAAGGTTTTTAAAGTGGAAAAGTAAATTCTTAATTTGCTTTATAATTGCTATTTTATACTATTTTTATTCGTGCTTTTTTCATATGCAGGTATGTCACAGGCAACTAAAAATGTAAAACTTAGTGATTAAAACTCGCAACTTTGCCTGGCATATTGCTTTCGGTTTACTATTGTAAGGAACAGTTAGATTCTAGTGTTGCAATTTATCTGAACACCTGGGCCTCGAAGCGGCCCCTTTCCCATTCTTCGTGAATTTAAGTTCAGTTTATGTTGAGTCTTTCCGCTCAGTAGGTAGTGAGATTGTTGTATATACACTTCAAGTTATTTACTTAACTATAAATTGATTGAAATAATAAAAGCAGCTTGCTCTTAACTAGATTTGCAACAAAAATTTTAGTTGTAGTTTCAGGTGAGTAAAAATGCATCAGCACAAGGAAACCCCTTGAATACGAGGATGGGTAAGAATGTTTTAAAATTAAATATGACTAATTTGCCATGTAATTCATGGCGGTAGTTACGACTGAAAAATTAATTGAGTTTTTACTATTTCTTTCATTTGTAGTCGCCCGTGTCATTTCTGCATATGAGATATGTCATTAATGAATATGTTTATTACATATTTTAATTGTCACATATTTTATTGTCGTATATAATTTTTTGAATGATAATTTTTTTAAAGAGAAATAGAATTTTGAAACTGACCAACAGGATTATGATACTATTTGTCTCGAAATAAAAAACGTTTTTTATTTTGAATTAAAAATCAGGGTTAAGCTTGTATTGTAATTGTCACATATTTTATTGTCGTATATAATTTTTTGAAAGATAATTTTTTTAAAGAGAAATAGAGTTTTGAAACTGACCAACAGGATTATGATACTATTTGTCTCGAAATAAAAAACGTTTTTTATTTTGAATTAAAAATCAGGGTCAAGCTTGTATTGTAATTGTCACATATTTTATTGTCGTATATAATTTTTTGAATGATAATTTTTTTAAAGAGAAATAGAGTTTTGAAACTGACCGACAGGATTATGATACTATTTGTCTTGAAATAAAAAACGTTTTTTATTTTGAATTAAAAATCAGGGTTAAACTTGTATTGTAATTGTCACATATTTTATTGTCGTATATAATTTTTTGAATGATAATTTTTTTAAAGAGAAATAGAATTTTGAAACTGACAGACAGGATTATCGTATTATTTGTCTCGAAATAAAAAACGTTTTTTATCTTGAATTAAAAATCAGGGTTAAGCTTGTATTGTAATTGTCACATATTTTATTGTCGTATATAATTTTTTGAAAGAGAAATAGAATTTTGAAACTGACAGACAGGATTATCGTACTATTTGTCTCGAAATAAAAAAACGTTTTTATTTTCAATTAAAAAGCAGGGTTACACGACTTGTATTCTGATTAGTTGTACAGCTTAATTACTCGTGAATGTGCTTGCAAGATATAATGATCACTTTAAGAAGAAATAAAGTCGAAGATGATTACGACCTCTCATTAGTTAGAACGAGAAAAAATGTTTGTTTACTTTACTCGAAATTTCAATAGTTTTTCTTTAAAAAAGATAGCTTATAGCAGTTAGGAAAAATGTCCCCATTTTCTATTCTCCCTTTACAACTAATCAATTTTGTTGATTTTTTTATTTTTGTATATAAATTTAGGCTTTATCTATGATAAATCAAAGATTTGTTCATAACCTTCAAAAAACACATGGGTGTTTTTTATCGGATGATTTGGGAAAAAGTCGATTTTTTTTATTTATTTTTTTTTATTTTTTTTATTTATTTTTTTTTTATGGCTTTGCTTTTCGTTCGTAAATTCTGATTCTGATTTTCGAAAGTGGTTTTCACATGATTATGTTAAAAATTGTAGTATGAGAATGAAAGATATTTGGTATCAAATTGTAATATATGTTATCACAAAAGACTATGTGGTACCGGTTCTTCAAGTTATTATTATTATTATTTTGAAAAAAAATTCAAGGTTTTCCCTTTGGTTGAAAGTTTATATAAATTAATACTAAAAGAGCAAAAACTGGATATAATATTTCATTTCAGATTATTTTTGGAAAGAATAACTTGTCTATATCTACCAAGAATTTTTGAATAGTTTTTACATACATATGGCAATATTTTCTAACCCTTGCGAAGTCAATAGTTATGAAAAGCTTCTGGTTAAAACAGTTAGAGCACATTTTACCTCCAGAGATGCCAACTTTCTCCGCTTTATAAAAAAAGTATTTTCTAGTGGTATCGAAATTCAAGTTATTTTTTCTTTCGTGTTTTTCATTTTAAATAATTTTTACACCACTACGTATAAAAAATTGTATGTATTATATGAAATGCAACTTTGTTATACTATATTATTGTAAAATATTTTTGAAACACTATTCTAACATTTAGATAGCTTGGTGAGATCATGGGTGAAAGCCCTTATATAGCATGAAGGAAAAGAGAAAAACCTGGTACGTAAGACATTTCATTCCAGCATTTTTTACGAAAAAAATAAAATATCTGTAACTATCAAGATTTCTTTTAAAATTTTAGCATATATATAAAACTGCTTCTTTTCGAAGATAAAGTAGATATTGCTGAATAATTTAAAAAAAGAATAAGTAAACTCCTCCCCAAAACTAGCTATAACTGAAAAGGTTTCACTACCAGCCTTTCCTATTTTCCGTCTCGCTTTCACCCCTGGGTGAGATAGAATTTTTATACATATTTATTATATTTGCACAGTAGTTAAATGTATTATTCACATGCTCAAATGTATTATGTTGCTTATGTAATGCATTATGTAAAGGCTTATGTAATGCGCCACTTTGTTACACGAGCAACATAAAATTCGAAAATTGATGACTAATATAAATAAAACTTTTATTAATAGATATTAAAGTAAGGAACTTTTTCTAACGTACAAGGTTGACACGGACTGCTAAAATTGTAAAATGCGGTGACTAAAAAATTCAAAATTTGTTTAAAAAAGCAGAGATGCCAACTTGCTCCGCTTTGAAGAAAAGTATTTTTTATGGGTACGAAATTTAATTTTAGTTTAGTATTTTACATTTTAAGTAATTTTTTCACCACTACATATCAAAAATTCGAAGAATCATATAAAATGCAACTTTTTTTTGCAGTTATTTAGTGGTGACTCTCTTAAAAAATAGGCTTCATCTTTATTCTGCATGTTTTATTATTTAATTCGCTACCAATTTAGTAAAACTTTTACAGGAAGGGGTGCAAGTGGCATCCTAGAAATAGGCTAGCTCCTTAAGTTATGTCTTTGACAAAAAATTCCGGACAGCGGATAAATATTTAAGAGTGAGAGTCTTTTAATGTAAAATTCTTGATTTAGTAAATTCGATTTACAGAGTTATTACTCACCACTACTTCTAAATAATTCAAAGGTTTGCGTGATACGTCACTTTGTTACAGTTGAGCATCCACACGGTATTTTAAAAGTAGTCTGCGCAGACTATTTAAGAGCCAGTTGTGCGCATGAACACAAACTCTTTTTTTTAAAAGTAATTCAGAGAAATTTATCATATGTATATGAGAATTGAATCTGTAGTGGTTGACAAGTGAATAAGACAAACCAATCATATTCATAAATTAAACAAATTTTTAGACATATATTTGCTACCACTTTCTTATTTTTACTAGATTTTGTGTTAAATGGCTCTTATTAACTTCATAATAGTCCGATCGAAGAACCGTGTAGAGGCTTTCAGTTGTAGGAGGCGTGGAATACTCCAGAGAAGAGGAAAGGAACAAAGATGGTACTCAGTTCGGGAGTATTTCTCCCCCCTTTAGTTAATTAAATTAAATTAAGCTTCAATACTCATTATTTGATATTTATTAAGCTTTTCTATATATTTTATATCATTACTTGATCTGTATACAAAAGCCTGCCATTTTAACCTCCAGCTGCATCATTTTCCTCCAAATATCTATGCTATTTAATCCCAGTTGCCCTTGGGCAAATTGCAGATTTAGAAGATTGGAGCCCGTTTGATTTAAAATGTTTTTTAAATAAGTGAAGTTTGGTTTAAAATTGAGTAGATATTTTCTACTAAGTTTGCTTTAGTTGGTTAAGTTTGCTTTAGTAAGTTTGCTCTAGGCGAGAACTTCAGATCATAGGAATAAATATTTTTATTATTTTAACCCCTTAACTTGTGCTCTCGAGTTAATTCGAGAGGCGTTGTATTTTATGCTGGTATAATTTTTCCCACTCGAATATAATCGAGAATTGAAAATAACAATGTGAAAGCTAAGAATAAGAAGAAAAAAAATCGTTTTATTGATATTCATCATTTACACAGGATTGTAAGCTATAACTTATTTATAGCTTACAATCCTTATTTATAGCTTACAATCCTACAACTAAATTCAAGAATAAAATATACAGAGATGCAACTTGCTCTGGACAGCAAATATATATTTTTTAAAGTGGTAGTTTATCAATTGTGATTCTTGGTTTAATAAATTCAACTTAGTAGATTTTTATCCACCTCTATTTCTAAATAATTCGTAGGCTTATATAATTCACCACTTTATAGTACTCATGCCAGGCCTTTTAAAAAGCAAGCAACAATAATAAAATATCTGCAAAATTTACTTGGAAGTTATTTATCGCTTTTTTAATCTTTTTTGGCGTGTCTGGAGCAGTTGGCATTTCTGAATATAGACATTTTTCATGGAACAAAAGCGCAGTATATCAAAATTGCCCACCAAAAGAAAAGATAATGTTCTAAAGTGTGCTTTTTACATCTAAAAATATATATATATTATATTTTTTTTTCAAAAAATCTGTGCGTTAAGAGGTTAAACATCTCTCCTAATAATTTTTAACTAAAAAACTGCTTGAATTGTTAATCAATTCGGTAAAACATACTTAACTAATTCCATATACGGTTAAATCTAAAGTAAAATTTTAAAATCCAATCCATTTTTTTAAACCTTTTTAAGCTAACATTAAATAGCTGAATTCCTTAACAATTTATTTCTACTGTAAAAGTTTAAAGAAAGTCTAAAACTTATTATGTGAAACTACAAATAAAAGTAAAAATCCTCATTATTAACTCACAATTTAAACATATATTTTCTTATAGAATTAGTTCAGTTTTAATTGTTTAATTATTACACAAGCCTTTTTATTGTATAAAATTTCGTGAAATTCAGTCCTATAATTTAACGTTATTAAAACCTACTATATTTTTTATTTTTTACACTTATTTTACGAAATATCTGTAACATTACTGTTTTTAACTTAAAATCCATAGATTATTTCTTTACAATACTTTATCTTTGAAATAGGTAAGTACTAGCTTTAATATGGCGGGATGAAATTTAAATCATATATCAAACGTTTTAATAGACTCTGAATGCAATGAATTATATTTCAATAAATCATTAGCTATAATAATTAAAAGGAATAAATTCAACTCACCCTGTGACGAAAAAAAACTATTTGTAACAAACATCAAAGCTGTTTAAAAAGCATAAAACGCTTTTTTACAAATTTAATTTAAGCATTAATTTTATTTTTTAAAGAATATTTATCTTTTTTTCTAGATTAATATACTTTATAAGATAAAACGTTTTAAATTATAATCAAAAACTGGTCAAGTGTTAGAATAAATACTGCTTTTAATTAATGTTAATCAGAAACATGCGCTATTTTATAGTAGTATATTAAATGCTATGAATTTGTTATACGATATTTTAACTGTAAATAAGAAATTTCAAGAGTTTATTGAAATAACGACAAATATAATTAGGACTTGATTGACTCTCAAATTAATGTTATTTTTAAATACATATATTACGATTCATAGAAATTTTTGTTTCTATGAAATAAATCCTAATAATGAGACACTTCTACTACCAATTTTTTTAATTTATAAAGTGAAAGAACAGTGAAAAGCTTGTTAAGTAATGCTGAAATTGTAGGCATAGTGTTTGATAAAACAAGAGTGGTAGGTTCTACTGTTTCTCATGTAACGGTGGCTTTTCACGAGTAGATTATGTTTTTGGAGACAGGAATAAAGGGATTTAAGTTACTATAAGCACTGACTTAAGAGTAACCAGAACGACAGTTGTTGTCTAGTGCAGTGGCATTATTTCTATGAATGAGCTGCTGTTTTTTTTATTAGAATCCTGAGAATTGAGGAAAATGTGATAACAAACACCATTACAAAGCTCATTATTTTATATACTGGTCTTTTAAAAAGACCTATGTGAAAAAATCGGTTGCTTATAATTAATGGATTTTTTTTCTGATACCTACCAATTTAGCTTAGAGTAAGGACCGTACTTTAACTTCAATTCCAAATATAAATATTTATATTGTTACAATACATGTATGTACAATATATTTAATCATTTTTTATTTTTAGAATATTTTTTTTTAGCTTCAAATTTAAAATTCCATAGGTCCATGTAACCCTGACTTCATAATATTCACAACATTAAAAAATATTTTATCACAGAACACAAACCACGTGTATTTACAAAGAGGATCAGTAGCAGAGCTAAGAGTACGAAATATGTATTAAAAATACACATATTTGAACAGTGCTGACATCTAGTTTAAAACAAACTAACTATCTCCAATTGCATTAAAATAGTCTGGTGTAGTCATCTAGTGTCTAAGAAAAGATCTTAAAAAAATTCTAGGCACAAGAGATCGATATATTAAAACCTTTTTTGGTTCATAACGTTTGAACGCTCTTCCTTGGATATATCACGGGCACGAGAAATAGGAGACGAAAGCTCATGTCATGATTTTGGTGTGAGTTAGGGGAAAAGATTAAATATGTATTGTAGTTGATAGAGATCTCCCTTTTTCGAAAAATAAATTCGAATTATGAAACACTTGTACTACCAATTTTTTTATAATCGAAAGAAAGCCTTTTTTTTGGAAGGTCCGCGCCTCTAATATACTGGTTTTGGCATAGATATATGGCTCGTCATTGATGTCATGCTGGTCTGGGATGCCGATAGCTGATGCTGGTCATGCTCTACTGATGTCCTCTTCTCCCTTGCTATGCTAGTCATACTGAATTGATGCTGATTATCCTGAACGTTACACAAGGTGAGTGATACTGATTTTGATCTCGTCAGGTTCCTGAGTCGGGAGAGACAATACTGCCAACTCACCATTTTGATGTCTAGATTTTGAGCCCGCCATTTTGTTTTTTCAAGTCATGCCGTATCATAAAACAGCTCGTGGTGGAAAGGTCTCACTCTCTGGTCGTAATTCACCGTCGCATTGCAAAGAATCCACGTCATTAGAAGAAATCATTGCTACTAGTGGAATTTCAAATTTTTTTTTTCTCCATCAGTTGAACTTGAACATATTGACGATCTTGTAGAGTTTTACACCTAGTTTGATACAGAGGAGCTGATTCATTTAGATAAATTATTTAGCAAACTGCTCATTCAAATAAGATCGAGTTAACCTGGAGACTATGAATACTCGTACTTCCTAAAATTGACAAATGCAGCTTATCACGTTAGATGGAAGAGGAAAAATTTTCAAACAGAAGAAAACAAGATGAATGAAAAATCCATTCAAGTCGAATCAATAATTACTGAAACTAATCCAAACACTGAAGACAAAACAACGGAAAATAAAGATGAAAACCTGAATACAACACTGAATACAGAAACTGACGCAGACATCAATATTAACAATAATTCAGAGCCACCAGCAAAGAAAAGAAAAAAGAAGAAGAAAAAGCAAAATGCAGAGAAAATAATTGAAGGTAATTCTACACTCATGTCTACAAACAGCTGTCCTTCTTCTAGCCAACATAACTCAACATATGACGCCACTATCTTGCCGACAACAAAACCTAAGGAGGATACCGACAAAGTACGGGATCTGCCCAGCAAACCTGAAATAACACCGCAAGCCAGATTTATTAAGGTTTTGGTCCAGGGCCTGCCTGTGGACTTTAATACAGATGTCATCAATACAGAATTTCAGAAAAACAATATTGAAACCTTTAAAATAGTGCAGTTTAAGAAGAGAATGGGAGAGGCCTATCGGCTCCTACCACTTTTTCTCATAATCCTAACATCAAAGGCGAATCACCATAGAGTATTCGAAGTCAACAACATACAGCAGATCCCGATCAAAATCGAACGATATCGAGGAGGTCGTGGACCTATACAATGTTACAACTGCCAAAATTATGGACATACTCAAAGCCACTGCAATGCACCTGCAAGGTGTGTAAAATGCGCCGAAAACCACAGGTCTCATGAATGCGACAAAGACAGAACAACACCTCCAAAATGCTGTAATTGTACCAAAAACCACACAGCTAACTATACTGGGTGCGAGACCCGACCCAGCAGGAGGAGCCCTCGAACAACATCAAATTCGAAGCCTAAACTTGCTCACCGATTAGTGTCATTAATCAAAGAATTACAGGAATTGCTCAAAAATGAAGAAGTGCTCCATCTTCTGAGGCGGATCATCGGGGGAACCATCTCAGTCTTAGTGAGTTCTGTTTTTATTTTTAAGACTCTCAAGTTAAATTCACTGAACTTTTCAAAGCAGAGTTTTACTTAAGTTAAATTATATTCCAATTTACTTTCTGATATAGCCAATTTAAACATATATTTTTATCAATTTATGCACGTTAAATTCTTTTGCAAATTCTATTGAAGTTAATGAGCAATATTTCTCTGATAAAATATATTTACTGCATTTTCTACAAATATGCTATTTTATCATGTATCAAGGTATGATTTATCTATTTTCATCAATTATGTCTTTCATTTTTCAAAAATCATTGTACAAATCAAATCATGTTTAATTTTTATTTTTAATCTACAATCAATATACGTAAAAACGTCAATTTGTGATATTGGATTTTTTCATTGTTTTATTTCACAAGCAAACAGCTTGATTTTTTTTATGGCTACCACAATGTCTGCCAAATCAATGTTTTTTATCTGACTGTTTGTAATTTTATGATGAATGGGATAGGGGCCGCTTCGCGGCCCAGGTGCCCAGTTTATTTAAATAAAGAAAGAAAGCCTCTAATATACTAATGGTCAATGAAATATTTTAAATGCAGTTAAGGTATTGATTTAGTCATTCATTATTTAAATTTTATATTGAACAAAATACTATTACACGATAATAATTCAAATATCTGTAATTTGATTTGGAATTAAAGAACTGTAATATTTTGAGACTCAAGTGTTAACCATTGATAAAAAGGAATCTAATTTGTTTAAAGCATAAATTCTATATCTTTCTTCCCTAAAAAATTTTTTACATCTCTACAAAATGTCGCGTTATCGCTGTAGTAATGGGCTAATTAGAATTTTCATTTCTTAGAAAATTGAAAGATTAAACTAATGAGAATCGAAGCAAGAAAATATATACGTTGTTGGTAGAAAAATTCCAAGATTTTATTACTGAACAATTCATATATAAAAATACTGAATAATTAAATTTAAAGAATTTGTAATCTAATCTTTTGTTTTAGACTAATTTAACAATACATTAACGTCAAAGCTTAGATTAGGGTTATATAAGAAACCTTATTTCTAATGATAGCTCATGGGATTGTAATCCTCGAGTGAGTGGTAAAAACAATTTTACCATATATTTAAAATTCCTTTGTCCTTGGAGAAATTAATATTATATTTTACAGAATAGATTTACAATAAAACCACGGTATGGATGGGTATTCTGATAATATAAGTTTACTCTAAAGATATTAGTTAAACTTAAAACAATGAGAAAAAAAATTCAGACTTCATTCATTACATACGCATTCAAAATGAGAATTTCTAATTAAAACTTTGATAAAATTCATCAAATTTAAGTTTATTATAAATTAAGCTCTGTTCAATTTCATAGCTGAGCTCAGTTGTCGGAAGTAGCGTAACTACTGTAGTAACTACTGTACTGTATAAGTAGGGAAACTACTGTTGTCGCTACCTTTTTCGTAGTTTGTAGTGCAGTGTGCTACTTAAAAAAAAAAAAAAAAAAAGTAGTGCAGTGAGCAGTGCAATACAAAAAACAGTAGTTTGCAGCGATTTCTGGCAACTTCTTTAAAACACTTGCTTAGAAAATAAACACAGTTCTAACGCGACAAATTTTTAGAATTTGATAATACAAATATTCGCAGGTCCGTCAATGGATCTAATGAAAATGACCCTGTGGCTGCAACTGAACTTTAACAGAAATTACGTATTTAAAATCACTTTTAACTAATATTAAAACTAGGCACTACGAAAAATAAACAATTAATCACTTTGGTCAAACTTTCAAACGCGAAAGCACACTCATGAAACATTGATGTTATTTCAAAGAAATGGAACGTATTTTCGATTTACTTAACTTCTTAGCATTAAACAATTGAAAAATTTCTATTATTTGTCAATTTCGAATTTTTTTAAATTGAATATTCGCCGTCGAAAAAGGAATAAAAAGTATAAGGTTAAATGAACGAAATCGATAAAAAAAAATATGTTTTGGAATGACAAACTATCTCATATAAACATGAAAAAATATTTCTTAGTTATTCACTTACATTTAATGTAAGCCAATTTCTTATTCAAAACCATATGGGACATAGATGTAAATTCAGTTCTCCAGCAAAGTTCGTTTCCTTTAAGTAGTTACTGAATTCTACAGTGATTTGTAGTGACTACATTTAAAAAAAGTAGTTGTAATTGTAGTAAACGACATTTGCAACAAAATAGTTTTAGTAAATTACAAAAATAATGTAGTTTTTTTCTGACCGCTGGCTTAACTTTAACCCTTTCTAGCGCAGTGTTGTTAGTCTGGCAGCACTTAATTCAAAAATTTTAGAGACCAATGTTGGAAATTTAAAACTATTTATTTCCAAATAATCACCAAATTTTAGCTACCACTATTCTTTAAGCAGCAAAAAGATAGAGCATGCTCCTTCATAACATTACTGAAATTAACCAACGCCTCCTATAACTGAAAGCCTCCACACGATTTTTTATAGGTAGTCCGATCAGACCACTGTGAAGTATATCCACTTTCCGAACGAGTCACTTAATACAAAATCTAGTTAAAGTAAGAAAGTGGTAGCAAGTATATGACTAAAAATATTTTTTTATTTATGAATATCATTGGTTTGCCTTATTCACTTGTCAACCACTACAGATTCAATTCTCAAATATATATGATGAATTTCTCTCAATTACTTTTATAAAAGGTTTTGGGTTCATGCGCACAACTGGTTCACTTTTTAGGTAGTCTGCACGGACTACTTATAAAAGACCGTATGGAGGCTTTTTGATGTAGGAGGTGATGAATTAACCCAGCATAAGATATTAATTCCTTTATGACTTGTGAACATAGGATTATTTAGTACAGACGAATCGGTTGGTGGCGACCGAGCTACTACTCATATCCAGCATTAGTGAAATTATTGACATTATTAAAATAAATCATGAATTTTATTTTACAAAAAAATAATACAACCTTCTTAACATTGCCGAATGCGCTTCATATAATTGGATAACGTAATTATAAATTGAAATGAAATCATAAGGAAATATGCAACAGAAACTATAAGAGAAAATATAATAAATACACTATACATACGCTATGAATAATTGCAAAGTTAGTGATGCAATACAAAAATAAATTAAAATAATACAAAAATAAATTAAAATAATACAAAAATAAATAAATTAAATTAAAATTTATTCAAATTTCTTTTATTTTCAAGTCAAATTTAACATTTGAACTCTCAAATAGAATAAAAATATCAAACATCGTAGAGAATATTTATTCTAAGATAGATTTTCGATATCTAAAGAGGAAATAATGAAACATATATCACATAACGTTTTATCATTTTTTTTTTTTTTTAAAAAAAGATCGGAATGAATAGCTTCCTAGAAATATTTTTATATGTGCGTGATTCTGAAAATGGGAAACATTTTCGAATATCTGAAACTAAAAAATGTTTTCGATTGTTTGTTGTTGCAAAGCGTAAGTTGAGACAAGTGAAATACAATATCTGTAAAGATTGGTGTTTTTTTTTTTTAAAAAAAACAAGCATTTAAACAAATGTAGCGTTAACATAAAAATCAAATTGTTCCCAGTTGTAATAAAATCATTTTATCGACTCTCTCAAAAAATTATTATAAAAACTTGACTTTTAAATTTTTTTAATGTAAAGCAGGCAATCATTTTAAATTAAAAAAAAATATTTAGAAAGCAATATTTCTGAAGCAAGTATAATATATATTGAAATTAATGTAATTAGAATTGCTTTATTTAAATAATAATAAAGAATTAAAAAATTTTATTCTCTGTTAATCCTAATCGAGTAAATTCACATTTAATTCGTTCTAAAAAAAATTTTGTGCGTGATTTTCAAAATAGAAAAGTTTTTGTTTACTAAAAAATATTTCTTATTTGTTGCTGCAAGAAATATAAATACGTTCTTTTAAATGATTGGTAAATTCAGGTTTGCTTTTGCAAGAAATATGCTGGTTAGAATTATTATTTTAATTTAATGCCAATAAATGTAAAGTAGAAGTAATTACGCATTGCAAGTTACTATTCTGTTTCAATCCTAATCGAAGTGATTCGCAATTAATTCATTCTAAGAAAAGGCTTTATTTGAGCTTGGTTCTAAAAATAGTAAGTATTTTCGAATATTTAATTCTAAAAATTATTTTTTGCAGTTTGTTGCTGCATGAATTATATTAGTTAGATTTATTTTAAATTAATAGATGTAAATGTAAAGTAGAATTAAATATGCATTGAAAATTATTATTCAAATTAAATTAATCAATACTAATCAAATTAATTTACATTTCATTCGATTGAAAAAAAAGTTCTTTTTGTGTGTGATTCTTAAAATAGGAAAAGTTTTTATGTATTAAAAAATATTTTCTGTGCTGCTGCACTGTTAGAATTTTTATTCTAAAATTATGGTAAAATAACCGGCAGTAGTCTGTTAATCCGATTAACATTAAAGTTTGCGGTAAATAATTTTTTTTTTACTTTTACGGTTTTGAAACCGTTTACAATTAGTATGGTTATAAAATCATAAACATGAAAATATACGCTTTTTTAACCACTTACAAATAGCATGGTTTCAAAACCGTATCGTTAATTAATGGGTTTGAAAGTTATTATTCTGTGACAATCTTAATCGAAATAATTTGCGAATAATTCATTCTAGAAAGAGGTTTTATTTGTACGTGGTTCTTGATATAGTAAATATTTACGAATATTTGATGCTAAAATATATTTTCTGTGGTTTGTTGTCGCAGGAAATAAGTTAGTTTAAATTATTGATTAATAGTGGTTTGTTGTTGCAAAAAATAGGTTGATTAAAAATATTGTTCTAAATTTAAACTAAAAAAAAGCGGAATTAATATGCATTGAAAATGATTATTATGGGTCAATCTTAATCAAAGTAATTTCCAATTAATTCATTCTAAAAATAGTTCTATTTGATACTAAAAAATATTTTCTATGGTTTGTTGTTGCAAAAAATAACTTCTGCATAATAATATCTGTTTCGATATATGTATGCGTTTTTTTATCAAATAATAATTTAACCAAATGAAATAATAAAGGTGAAATTAAAATGAATTCAACAAGAGAACAAATCACATTACGCCCGATTGGGATAAAATTCGTATATTGACTTTATCAAACAAGGAATATAAATTAAGTGAAAACAATTAACTGCTTGAATTCATTATCAGTTTAAATTAAAAAAATTTAATCATATTTTAAAGATTATTCTGAAGTTGAATGCAATGTAATTGGTGTGTGAGTTAAAAGTATTTAAAACAGCCTTCTTTAAATAATAATATTTTCTTGATGTAAAATAAATATTCTCGGTCAAAGTTGTTAAAAAGCACAATTAATAACGCATTTAAAGTGTTGTTCTATATGTTAGTGTTAATAAATGGACAACACAATTTTTAACTTATTTGAAAATTTTATTCATTGTAAATACTAATATGTACAATTAATTACACGTTTAAAATTATTATTGATTGTTAATTACGTACATAACTATAAAACAAGCAAATTTCGTATTAAAAATTATTTGTTTTAGTTAATGCTATTCTCTTGTTTCTTTGGGATTTACTTCATAAATGTATAAAAAGATTGAATTCTTAATTTCTAAAATTAAAACAATGATGTCTGACACAGAGAACAATGTTTAATAGTTGGATTGTTGGAGTATTATAGTTGTTTCAATTCTACAAACAAATCATCATTGTTACGACATAAAATGGAGAAAAATATCGCAAGATTACATTTAAATTTATCTGTATTTTTAATTAACAAGAGATAAAAATATAAGAGATATGATTAACCTCATTTAAATAATACTTAAATATTTTTGCTAGAAACGTTTACAGGATGATTGATATAGAACAAATTAAAAGTGTTCTATTATTATCTAAAAAAAAAATTTTTTAAAAATTTATATTTCACAATCGCACTATCGCTAAGAATATAAATAAATAAGCGATATTTGACGTAGCAAGAATATTAGGATGAAAGAAGTTGCAGCTGTTCAAATAAAATGTCACAGTTAGTTTCCGTTGTCGTTTTATTTGTATCTTTCTCATATGAGCCCGGATAGCTCAGTCGGTAGAGCGTTAGGCTTTTAACCTAACGGTCCAGGGTTCGAGTCCCTGTTCGGGCGGAACAAAATTTATGTTTTAGATTTTAAAAACAATTTTAAATTAATTTTATGAGGAGTGAGTCAGAATCCGATTGAACAATGAATCGAAATCGATGTTAAAGCAATTGAATACCGTCATTAATACGATTCTAAATGATAGAGTTGTTGATAATCGTGACAGCTAATACTTGTGAAAATACTTCTTATTTTTCACTACTCCTGCTATCCAATAATGTATAATTTAACTTTAGGACCTGTTATTAAACTGTCATTATAGTTAAATTGTTCCATAAAAAAATTCAAATTCATTGAAATGGGCCTAGCTTAGCGATCGGTGCTATGTGACGCGCACAAGCTAGGTTCTAGTTTAAGCTTTTTCTAATTGGTTCATATGCTGCAACCAGTCTAAATGGTTTCATCGATGATGATAAAATAAACCAATTGAAGTAAAAATAACTTACTAAAAATATCACATCTAAAAAAATTATAATACAAGAATCGTATCCATTCTTTCATTTGAAATATTTCTATTAAAAGAACTTCAGAACTTAAATGAGATAAAATCAATAATAAAAATAGAAATAAATGTAGAAAAGGAAAAAAACAAAATTAAAAATATGACCACTGAAGCCGACGTCTTCAGGGGGTACCGGCCCCAGTGGCCTGAAGACGTCGGCTTCAGTGGTCATATTTTTAATTTTGTTTTTTTCCTTTTCTACATTTATTTCTATTTTTATTCTCTCTTTTTTTGAACATTCTGCTGCTTTTTAGCGCATTTTTTTAAAAGAAGTTTTGTTCATTTTGCTTAGATATTAATTGTATTCTTTTAGTATAGAATCAATAAATAAGGCAAAAATGTATTACGCAAAAATCATACTCAAAAATAAAAATACGCTTAGTTTTCTATAGTGAAATGTGTTTTGTATAATACCCTTCTAGAAATTAAAAAATAAACAGTTTTAAAACAGGAAATAAAGAAAAAATCAAACAGTATATTATTAAAAAAAAGAAGAATGATACAATGTAAAGGAATTGAAAGGAACATAATCCATTTATAAATTATTTATCTAATAGTAATTCATATGAAACTTCTATTAGATTGAAACAAATATTATCACACAATAAATTTTTCCTTTTAAAAACAGAATTGAACAAAAAGATATATTTTGTGTGACTTACGCATGCTTTGTATTTTAAATTTTGCTTCAAAAATATAATAGATCTAATAGAATTCATTTTCATCTAATAGAAATCTAATCTAATTCAAATCTAATAGAATTCATTTTTTATTTACTTTTTACATTGAATGAGTTCAAAATTTTTACTCGCAAAATTTTTAGTTACTAATAAAGTTATTCAATTATTTAAGAACAAAATATAAAATGAAGCAAATGGATAATAGAGAAACATTTATTTATATATCTTTAGATATTGTTTTTGGAATTGTTTTTTAAACATAATTGTTAAATGTTTTTCATCTAAGTTTTAAATGCAATATTTGTTGAATAAAAATATAATTTATAAACGACACTTTAAGTTTTTACGCTTTCATACACAAATTAAGAAATTTGGTTTAGGTGTGGAGTTATGTAAATTCATATTAGAGCTAAATATATTAATACTTTCTTAGGTAAAAAGGAATAGTTGGCATTGTTTAATAATTTATAAAATATAAGAAAATATAATTTATAAATTTCACAAAACAATTGCATAATAAATTAACATAACGTTCAACCCGTGGAAACTATAAAACAATGTCTTAACATAAGAATATTTTTTTTACCAATCATTTTATGTCTTTTTCGAGATAAATCACTAGTAAGTTAAAAGAAATTATTTTAGATAGACGTCCTGATACAATTTGATACACGAATTAACTAAAAACATTTTCTTTATTTAAATCTGAAATTCAATAAATTACCATTGGAGTATATATATATATATATATATATATATATATATATGTGTGTATATATATATATATATATATATATATGTGTATATATATATATCTATGTATATATATATATATATATATATGTATATATATATATATATATATGTATATATATATATATATATATGTATATATATATATATATATATATATATATATATATATATATATATATATATATATATATATATATATATATATATATATATATATATATATATACAGTACCCTTCCAAATTATTAGGGACACTTAAAGTTTCTAAAAAATTTTCATTTTTCAAAGTGTCATAACTTTTTCAAAAATGAATCAATTTTCATAAAAATTTCAGGATATCATGTTCAGGTCTTCTACTTTCACCAAAAAATTAATAATTTGATTTATCTCAATGTTTTGCAAAAATTTGCACATTTGAACAAAGCAATTTTTTTTCTCTAAAAAATGTCAAGTTTGACAAGTTGCTACTTTGTAACAAAATTTTCTGCATAAAAATTATTATTTACACATTAAAGTACAAGTCATTAACTTTAAAACGCGCTAAAGTAAATGACTTTACGATTTGTTTTGACCGAGATATGAGATTTTGAAATTTATTTGTCATTTATAGTGAAAACGAAATTATTGTGAATTCGAAAATTATTTAGTATATATTTAGTACAGATATTATTGCAAAAGCAAAGGCTTGTATTGAAAGTATGCCGCGAAGAATAATCGCAGTTATACAAGCAAAAGGACATGTTACAAAATATTAAGAATTTTTTTATTATACTTGTTTTTGTAAAAAAGTTTTTGAATTTTATAATAAAGTTAAATTTCTTAAAAAATTCTTGAGTCGTTTTTTAAAATTGTTATTGCAAATTAAAAAATTGTATGTTCCTGTTTGTAATAATGTTTTAAATAAAAAACTTAATTAATCCAAATAAGAAAGTTGCAAAAAAATAATACTAAATACTAAATAATTTTCGAATTCGCAATAATTTCGTTTTCACTATAAATGACAAACAATTTTCAAAATCTCATATCTCGCTCAAAAAAAAATCGTAAGGTCATTTACTTTAGCGTGTTTTAAAGTTAATGAAATGTACTTTAATGTGTAAATAATAATTTTTATGCAAAAAATTTTGTTACAAAGTAGCAACTTGTCAAACTTGACATTTTTTTTATTAAAAGAATTGCTTTGTTCAAATGTGCAAATTTTTGCAAAAAATTGAGATAAATTAAATTAGTAATTTTTAAGTGAAAGTAGAAAACCTGAACATGATATCCTGAAATTTTTATGAAAATTGATTCATTTTTGAAAAAGTTATGACAGTTTGAAAAATGACAATTTTTTAGAAATTTTAAGTGTCCCTAATAATTTGGAAGGGTACTGTATATATATATATATATATATATATATATATATATATATATATATATATATATATATATATATATATATATATATATATATATATATATATATATATATATATATATATATATACTGTCGGACTTCTATATAACGAACTTTTCTTTGAGATCCACTTTTCCTTTTTCCCAAAATATTTCAGAACATTTTAAACTTGTTGACGGATTTATGGGGGAAATAAACTTTAATTGAATTTTGAAGCCACTTAACTTTTAGAGAAAGCAGTAAAATCACTTCCATTTTTTGTTCTCATTTCAAACGAAAAAGTCAGACAAAATTAAAGGATTTTATCAGTACCAAATTAAACTTAAAAAAGCATGTGGTAATGTATGTTTAAAATTACTTTTATAATAAATGCAGCTATAATTTTATGCCTAAATTTAGCTTTTTTTTAGTAGAAAATGTAACTAGCATGATTGTGTAACACTACTCTCTCTTACTACTCTATGTTTTACTCTCTTCTTGCTTTCCATGCAGATTTCTTTTACGATTAAGATTTATAAATTAAATAGCAGATGCTACTTTACAATATAAAATTGTATCCATTGCTATTTTAATTATGTCTAGTATTTATGAATTTGAAACCTGTTTTGAGTCGTTTAAGTATTTCAAAAGATGATTTTCTATTTAACGAATTTTCCTCATAACGAACTTATTTTCAGGATTTAGTAACTTTGTTAAATACAGGTTGGACTGTATATATATATATATATATATATATATATATATATATATATATATATATATATATATATATATATATAACTAAACTCAATTGCGCGACAGCCCATAGAGGGCCATGGCCTACTGTGCCCATCTCAGTTTTCTTGACCTTGGGCTCTGGGGTGCAGGAGCAGATGTTCCGGTCAGGTGGTCAGCCGAACGCGGAACCCCAGTGTTTAGTTCCCAAGCATGCTTGGTACTCATTTATCGACCCACTGAAGGGATGAAAGGCTGAGTCGACCTTGCCCGGTCCGAGTATAAAATACATCTCCGATTCGTCAAATGTCATTCATAAATGACAAGTTCAAAACGTCATCTGATTTGATATTAATTTATTCGTGGATATAATTACATTTATTCGATATTTTAATACTTACTGGCGATAGATTATATTTATTCGATATTTTAATACTTACTGACGATAGATTAGAAGAAACATCAGTGTTTGGAGTATCGGGCAAATATATACCGGGCAATGGCACTTGACCTTAAAAATATCAGTGTAGGGTATACCGGGCAAATGTATGCCGGACAGTGGCACTGAACCTTAAAAAAATATCGGTGTAGGGTATACCGGCCAATGGCTCTTGACCTTAAAAGACCTAGACCTAGTATATATTTCGAACATTTACCAAAGGTCTAGTCATACTAGGTCCTATACCATTGCCCGGTATATCCTACACTGATGTTTTTTTAAGGACATGTGCCATTGCCCGGTTTACATTTGCCCGGTATACCCAACACTGCTGTTTTTTTAAGGTTCAGGGCCTCTACCCGGTATACATTTGCCCGTTATACCCTACACTGATGTTTTTTAAGGTCAAGTGCCACTGCCCGGTATACCCTACACTGATGTTTTTTAAAGGTCAAGTGCCACTGCCCGGTATACATTTGCCCGGTATTCCCTACACTGATATTTTTTTAAGGTCAAGTGCCATTGCCCGGTATATACTTACCCGATACTCCAAACACTAATGTTTCTTATAATCTATCGTCAGTAAGTATTAGAATATCGAATAAATGTAATTATATCCACGAATAAATTCATATCAAATCGGATGTAATAAATATTTTTGACATTCACCAAAGCGACTATGTGATTGTCAACATTCACCGTTGAAAGTCAACAACCACCGATTTCGGTCATTCGTAGTAACATGCACATCATTTACATAATAACCTCATCAAGACGATTATTTCATACTTTGCCTAAAAACGTCAGGTATTCTATACAATGCCTAGGCATTCTATACAATGCCGGCGTCTCATACTTTGCCGGTAACATATATATATATATATATATATATATATATATATTTATTTATTTATTTATTTATTTATTTATTTTATTTTTTTTTTTTTTTTCAATTCCAGTATAACCCAAAATTGAATTTTTTTTGTATAATATTTTGATTTTCATATTTCTAATATATTTGAATTTGTTTATTAATTGTAGTATAATTCATTCTATTGAATTTTCATTTTTTCCCTTCTTGTATGTAACTATTTGTGCATTAAATTTTGAACTCGAAGTATAAGTATTTGGTTTTTGTTATGTACCATTAATACTTATGTTCCAAAATGTTAATTTCAAATTAATGTAAGGTGCCACTAGTAATGGCTTTGTAGTCTTACTGGGGCCAGGGCAATTTTTTTTTCTTCGAAAATTACGAAATCTAAATAAAATTTGTTTGTTTGTTGGTTATTTATCGGTCATCAAATAAACGAAAACTTTGATACAAAACTGTTGTAATTACTCTTTTTAAATAAACAATTTTTACCCGTCATACATTATAGGAAGATCTTTTAATATGAACTTGGAATCATAGCTTGGCTTATGAATTTTGAATTGAAACTTTAAATCAGAATTGAAATATTAAACAAAAAATCCCCAGAAATTAAAGAGGTAAGATAATACCTGATTAAAAACTTTATTCCCTTCAAAAATATATAAATAGCAAATAACAGTCGACACGTTTCAAGCGTTTTTAAAATAGGCTCCAACTTTCAAGACTTGATAGACGACAATGAGAAGAAACAAAAGTGATTCGCTCAATTTCACTTTTGTTCTTCTCACTATCACTTTTGTTCGCATTGTTTTTTTTTGTTGTTTTTTTGCTAATTTACGTCTGGCAAGTCTTGAAAATGGGCTCCTATTTTCAAAACGCTTGTCGATTGTTGTTTGCTATTTATGTATTTTTGAAGTGAAGGAAGTTTTTAAACAGACATATTATTAATTGGAAAAATTAACAAATATGCTTTATAAGATTGTTAAAATCTTAAATTCCATTTTAAAGACGCGATAGTTAGAAATAGTTTGCAGAATTTTATTATATACAGTTCAAATTTCATAATAAATAACAATAAAAATATCCCGAGAACCGATTTTTAATGTTTCAAAACCTTTGCAATTCATAATACCTGTGTAAAAGCATGGTAACATACAAAATAATGATTGTTATAGCAAAATATTAAAATAGGTTAAATTCTGCCCACTTAAATATTCACCACTTAAATGCAATTCCCTCTGCTTGTTTCCACAACAAATCTCTCGCTCCATAATTTATCTTTGAACTGAATAACTTAACTTATAATCAAATCAGCAGTAGCATCCTTACCACGAACCCATGCACAAAAGGTATTACTTGTGTGTTTGTAAAATGACTGTGTAATAAATGCTCTGCGCCAGTAATATTTAAAAAGTAAATTCAGAAAGCACAACGCTTTATACAAATTAACTAAAGTAGAGGAACTTATTTTAAAATGCATTTATAGTTAATCCACTTTAATTTTAATGTCCCAGGTGAAAAACTTAATCTATTTTATTAGATTTTCTAAAATCCTTTTATTCTTAGAACTACTTTGACAATTGCATTTACCCCCATTTAATTTTTTATCTACTTAAACTATTAAGGATCAACGTCACCATGCACTTTTTATAAGAAGATAAAAACTGTTAATTCAATTATTGCATTACAGAAATTTATCATAGAAAAGAAGGCATTTTATTTTATTATAATATATATTTATAATTTGGATTTGAAAATATAGCACCGGGGCTGATGAAAAATGCAAAAAGTGGTATCAACTTAATTCAATTTTATTTATTTAATAATTACTATCTAATAGAACTACCACCATAACTTACATTGCAAAACAAATGACACGTTGGCAGTTATGATGGTAAAACAAAATTTTTTGCCGTAAAGTCGTCATTTAAGCATAAAGAAATTGATAATGGTGACTCTTTAACTTTTTGACGCAGAAGGAACACCAGTGTCCCTTTTATGTATTTTTCTGACGCTTTAATTACAAGCAAAAGTATATTTTGGTATTTTTTAATTATTAAAAAGGAGTATAATAGATACTTAAAAAATATGTTAGATTATTGAAATTATTTTTGCACTAAAATATAAAATCCAAAAAGAAAGTTTGAATTTTTTTCCGTTCATATTCAAAAATTTACCAATAATTGATCTTGCAATTTAAAAAAGCAATAATAAATAACTGTTTCTCTTTGATCTAAAATAACTACTGATAAGTGCAAATTTGAAAAATTATTGTTTGGAAGTGAGGCATATATGGAAGATTTCATCTTTAACCCAGAAAAAAACAGCGACATTTCATGCTGAATGTCGTAACCATAATTTATTGAAGTGCTTAATATTATATTTTTCAATTATTTTGACTTAAATTAATAGAAAATAATAAAAAAAAGTATAAAAATTATGTTTAATAAAAATTTTGAGTCAAAGGGTTAACAGTAAATTTTAAAGAAACGATAACAGATATAACATACATTCAATTGAGATGAATAACATTCAATTGAGATGAATAATCCCAAGGATTTGCAAAATTAATTCTTACTTTATTATCACTTGCGCCGACGAATAAAATTAGTGAATGGGCTCTGTTTCAATTAGTTCAAATTCAATTAGACTATAATCGAGACAATATGTCATTTCTAACAGAAAATTGAAATTTTAAAAAATTTTTCTTTAAAATAGTCATTTTTCTCACTCATTAACTTAAAGATTATGTAAAATGTTTCAAGTACAATTCTAAATTTACGAAAAAATTCTGTTAATTGCATGCTCTGTTTTTTTTCTGGTAATTTTATTTATTTTTTACATAAATTGCTTATTGTTCTTCAGTAAGTACTCTACAATACAAACTAAAGCCGGTTGACATAACTTTTTAATAAAAGCTTTTGAAACTTAGTTAAGTCTAGACATAAACAGTCGCAATGCCTTACAAAAAACAATAATGTGATAACCAACTTACTTTAAACTAACAAGGAAATGTTTTGAATTAGATTTGGCATTCTCAAAATATTTAATTTTAACATTTCACTTTATATAAAAAAATTAATACAGTGCGCAATTTTGCAAAAGAATGAAAGACCCAAGAAAATATTTGAACATCAATAAGATAGAAGAACACATAGTTGAACTATGTGCAAAATTCTTTAGAGAAGCACTTACATGTGAAACGTAGAATTTCTTCGAAAATTTCGATTTTTAACTAATCAAAAATAACGCAAAGTATAGCCCGGCAACCGCCTTTTTCCTATCCGACGGTGTACTTTCACGACATTTTGTAAATATTTGTACATAGTTATTTTTTACTTTTCAATTGTTTTTTAAATTTAATCTTGCAATTTATTATAATGTTTTTTCCTTTTAATTCGAGTCAATGTGGCTGCTGTACACCTGAGAAGCTCGGGGGGAGGCGAGGCAGCCAGACACAAAACCTCTTCTCTCACTTATTGTATTATTTTAACCTAGTACACTGTATTTAAATTTTTATTATAGTTCAGTAAACGGTTCTGAAACCCACCTTCTCCCATTCAATTGAGCTTCGGCGATTTATAACTAAAAACCCACACAGACGAATTAGTTAGAGCCCCTCGCGGGGTCGACGCTAAGATAATTACCACATATGAGTATTATTACTTAAATTGTTAATATGCCGTAATTAAACATCTCGTATCGTCCTATTATCTTACTACCACAGTTTTACTTTCAATAGGACGCTGCAATCTCTGAGACAGACATATTTTCGCAAATCACTAATAAACATCATAATGAACATCAGTATGGGTAAGTTCTCTCCATGCCAATTAGTTCATTTGTTATTGATCAAAGTATTTTAATTTGTTATTGATTAAAGTATTATTAATTTAAGTATTTTAAATAGTTAAAGTATGTAAAGGAATTCGACAATATATACATAAAATAAACCGATCACTGGTTAAAATGATAAGTCTTTAAACCACCGTAACATCAGTAATGATTGGAATTCACTTATAAATTATAATTCAGTATTAAATTCAATAAGCGTAAATGGTAATAAATTATAATTCGGCAAGAACTCAGTACTATAAATACTCCAATAATTTTGGAAATATGCAGGAGTGAGTAATGCGATAAAATAAATCGAAATTTTTTAATAAATTTGGAAAAATAATTCGATTGTAAAAAAAAAAGGTGGAAATGAGAACGTCTATTTTTATACTTTATATGTGGATCTCATTAACAAAAACTCAAATAGAAGAAATACTCGCTTTTATTTGTCTGTATGATAAAAATTATCACAGAATTGTTTCATCGAATTATTTTACAGAATTTATTACAAAATTCCGATTTATTTAATCGTACTACCGAACTCTGACTCACGCATATTACCAAAACTATTGGCGTATTATATAACCGAATTTATTACCAAAATTGGAATATGTATTTTATTTTTACTTAACATGTGGATATCATTAGAAAAACCCAAATACAAGAAATACTCGAATCATTTTCTGCAATCAGAATTATCACAGATTTTTTTCATTTTTTTTTTTTTTTTAACCGAATGCATTACAAAATTTCGATTTATTTATTCGTATTACCAAGCTCTGTCTCACGCATACTAGTATTACGAAAATTATTGGCGCATTATTTTACCGAATTTATTACCGAATTATAATTTATTATCAATCAGGCTTATTGAATCTATTACTGAATTTCAATGTTTTTCTGAACTCCAATTTATTAGCTAAATTGGAAATTCAGAGGTGTATTTTTTTTTTTTTTACTTAACATGAGGATCACGTTGATAATGTTGATAGAGAATAAAAGAAAGAAAAAACTAAGTGATTAGAGTGAGCGACAATTTTCACGCTAGGTTGTCGCGTGAGTTCCTGGCTCTGGGGAATATATTTCGTATGAAAGTGTCGTCACAATTCATTCATTAATAAAGCTCATTATGACAACTCAAATAGAAGAAATACTCGATTTCATTTATGCGTAGGACGAATTTACTGGAAAAAATCATATTGTGAATAAATGCCTTCTGGTTAATTAACTATTTCCAAACTAATTATTCAAAGAAATCCAAAATTTCAAAGCTACGAAATCCCGGTAAAAGCTATCAAAAATTTTTTATTTATGTATTTTGTTTTCATGCCAAAATCTAATATTTTATGCATATTAAAATGTAATTAAAACTATTATTATACCATTACAATTTATTTTTTCATTTACTTGGGCATTTAATTGTTTTTGTCCCCGATAATAGTTAGACTCTCTATTTCATAGAATTCATTATTACTTTCTCGCTTGGAGATTTTTGTAATAGAAAACAATTTTTGAAAAAACTCTTTATTTTTATTCGGACTGAAAGATAATTAGTTAATTTTTTATTTCCATTTTTTATATAAACAACAATAATTTCATTTTATATTCGATGGTATTCCCTTGTTGTCTTTCTTTTTTTATTAAATAAACTGTACTTTTTCAAGCCACTAAATTTATAGGGGAAAAACCTACCTTTAATTTATATTCTTTATCAACCTTTACAATGTGATAAATTCCAGTCTAACGCTGTAAATGGTGGCAACTACTTTATACCATAATTGTGTTACGTACATAACTCTTGGAATTAACTGTTTCACTACATTAAGTACTACTCTTGGCATTTCCGGCAAAATTAAATGCCTAGTGCACTTTAGCATCCAAAATAGAGTCTCGGTGCTGCCATCTAGTGGGGCAGAAACTAGACGTCAAAATTAACATGGCCACCGGTATCTCATTCATTGTGGTGGTCCTGAAAGAGTGGATACCACTTCTAGAGAACGCACTAGGTCTGCTCATCGGGAATTAAAAAACATTAAGCACTACTCAGTGCAATGTATGCCGCTAGTATTTTTGTTACTAATTAACACTAAAATTTATAATTACAGTAATATGAGTTACATATAAGAGTCAGTAAAGTTATTTTTACGATACAATATTATTAATTAAGGATATATTATATACAATATTTTTTAATATAAAATTAGTTAATCAAACATTCACTCAGTACAGAGCGAATATATGAATTCGAAACAAGGCTTAACAACCAAAGCAGGCAGAAATAAAATTTTATAAAATTATTTAATATAATTGGCAGATATCTGTAAACTTTTTTATGGCAACATACTTATCTTTATTTTACAGTGTAAAAGCTGTTTTGTAATATCTCTCCAAACATGATGTTAAAAGATCCCAAAAAAATGAGTGGAAGAACACTTTATTCCGAGTTAACACAATCGAACGTTCATATGCGATTTAAAGGGTGTAATTTAAATCTGAACACTGAAAATTGAATAACCTTACAAGATTGGCGCTTGACCAACCTTGAATATCAAAAAACAAGTAGAAAATCGCGAGTAGTTTTTTTACAATCTGGGATAAAATACCAAGAGTTCGTTGTGATTTTCAATAATTTCTGTAATTTCTGATATTCATCATCAGAAACAACACTTCAGCGCCTAATACGTATGTATGTTTTCGGTTGTGTAATTAGGATAATTATATACTAGCAAACCTCGGCTACCATAATGGACGATTTCTTAGACGTTAAGAGGGCAGATAGTGCGTCCCTGGTTCTCTCCATTTGGTAGAACGTTTAGAGTCAGCGGTCAGGCTGAAGCAAGACTCATTAGTGAAGAGAACATTCGAACATTGATCCATGCTCTAATATCTATGATCTCTGCGCCGTACTAAACGATTTTTCTGTTGATAGAAGTCAGTGATACGCAAATAGCAGGTCTTCTTGCAAATAGTCCTCTTTCATGAAACCTTCTGGAAACAGTAACTTTTAAAAACTCGGCAATTAAAAACTTCTGCAGCAATTAAAAACTCGGTAATTTAAAAACTTCTTGTGTAGAGATCACGAAAAAGCTGAGAGGCTGTAGCATCCCTGTTTCGCCTTGCTGTAATCGACAATTACCGATATTTGTTAGCCGCTGCTTCTCTTGCTCAAGCTCGGTCATGCTTTCCCTCGTCAGTTCTAGAATTCTGAAGTTGTTTCCATAATCCATGAGTTGTAGTTTCCCCACAATCCGCCACCTTATTTCATCTTCTAAACAGTGGTTGTTACTCATTTTTGTTCTTTGCGAGCTATCTATTAGCCATCACTAGGATTCGAACCCGGTACCCATTGGATGACGAATGCCCTATCCCCTGAGCCATCACGGCTCCATGCACATCATAACAGATTCCTCTCATTTCTTTAATAATATTATTTATAATCATAGAAAAAATAGAAAAAGTGGTGACAAAAATTTTTAGAGACCGCCATTTTGAAAGACCGCCATTATTTATGTAGACTAAATATAAGATAGCCTCATATCCAGGATTAAGACATCATATGTGTTGTATATGTGTACTAAGTTGGGCGCTTATATCATTAAAATCACGATTTTTCCTCATATCTGTTGTACTAATATAATTTTATTAATTATATTCATAAAAATATACTTACTACATTTTTATTTTATCAAATGTTAACTATTAAAGGTTTTTCAATACATAATTTTCAATGTCACTCCTAATAGAAGTTTATTTAATTCCTACATCTCTTAGACTTTAAATCATAATCCTTAATAACAATTCCCTATTAACATAATCCTCATAAACAATTTGTGTTGGCCATAATAAAATTCATACTCATTTCATAAACTTAAAGAATTGTCGATCATTCTTCCTAATGAAACTATACAATGACGGGGATATTTTCCATAGCATTTTGCCAAGTTCAAGAAAATGTTTAATATACATTGATAACAATTACGCTATCTAAATTATAAGGGATGAGTAATATGAAACAATCTTTATGATACCTTCACGAATTCTTAATTGATCCCATTTGTTAATTGATATAGTAATCTCCTATCTCGAAATAATTTTGAAAAATAATATAAATAGTTGAAAATCATTTTCAAAATGTCAAAAAATCAAAATAATTTTACTTATGAAGTGTTAATATTGTTGTATGTTTAAGAATATGATTAAAGGTTTATGGGAAAGAATAGAATAACAAATTTGCAAAAAACGTGAAATCTGATTCCCACAAAAGACTTGGAATATAAAATAGCTACAAAAGTGGATATAGATTTTTTAAAAAAAGGGCGTGAATATCTATTTACACCAAAAATGTAATTTTGGATATTCAAAAACAATTGGAAAAAAAGTTTTACCATTATACATTTTTTAAAAACTGTATAATAACCCATTGATGCAGAATTTTCATAAAACGTAATTTTTAAACTTTTCTTCAATATTTAGCATTAATTTAGGTCAAAATAAAGGGAAAATTCAGTATTTAGCATTTTAATAATTTATAGTTACGAAATACAGCATAGGACACTAGCTTCTCTTTCTGCATTAAAAGTAAAATCTTCCAAACACGGCTCACTGCCAAACAATATTTTTTTTTTAAATTTGCCCTTATTTTGATCTAAAAGAAGCAGTAATTTATCTATGAGATTTCTTTAATTTACTAAGTCAATTATTGATAAATTTTTGAGCATGAATAAAATTAAATTTTTCAAACAACTTTTTTTAATTTGATATTTTAGTACAAATAAATATAATTTGTATGATCTAACAGATATTTTGGTAACTATTAGGCTGTTTTTTATAAATAAAAAATACCAAAATATATTTTTACTTGATAGATGAAAAGGACATCTTTGTTCCATTAGTTTCAAAGGGTTAGTTGATAAAATATAATTAATTAAATTTCACCACAACCATTTGCATTTGTTTTATCTTCAAGTTTCACATCTTGACACAAAGTTTTTTTTTATCCTTTTAGTTATTTTATAAAATGCCTAGGTATTCTTAATTGATAAATTATAATGTTTTATAATTCATCATTTAACAATTTAAATTACTAATCAATGCAAATAATTTTATTTAACTTTTATGTTTAATAAAGTTTTAGCTATCAAATTTTATCAAAAATAATTTCTAAACCCACATCTCAACCAATTGAAAAACAAACAACAATTGAAAAACATATATATTCTGGCAATTTAAAGACAATCTATTTCTCAAAACAAAACCCAGAGATCTCTTTTTTAAAGAAAGAAGTTAATTTTGTTACGTCGACTTAAGCCACTGTAAGGCATCCTTATTGTTGCTTCAAACAGCCCAATTAATAGACACTTCTATAATGCAGAAAAGATTCATTTTTGAAACATATTCCAAACATTTTATTCTTCAATACACTGAAAAAGTATACCATTATACATTTTTTATTAAAACTGTATAACCTGTCGAGAAACTGCGAGGAACTATCTAACTTTAAAAAATTTAACCGTAACTGTGGCGTGACTGCAGTTTGTAAGCCCGTGTTTGATGTGTCAGCTAAAACTCGTAATTCTTTATTGTTAAATGAGTGTATTGAAAAAGGGCCAAATTTGATAGAGCTAATACCATAAGTTTTAAATCGTTTTAGATGGGGTAAAATCGATGCTATACCCGATATTCGCAAAGCCTTTTTACAAATAAGCCTACAAGAAAGTGATAGGAATTGTTTGAAGTTTTTATGGTGGAGAGACGGTGACCCTCGCAAATTAATTACTTACAGGCACTGTCGCGTTGTTTTTGGTGTTTCGTGCAGCCCTTTTCTGCCGTTTTAAACCACTATTTGGAAAACGTACCAGAAAACTTAAAGCATTTGGCTGAAAGACTCAATGCACGTGGACAATTGTGTTACAAGTGTTGATTCTGTTACAGAACTAGAATATTTTCCTTCAGAATCTCAGAAACTGCTAGCTTCTGCAAAATTTGACTTGCGTGGCTGGGTAGACAATGCACACACTTTATGGAATAAAGTTGAGGAAAATTTACAAGTTACGAATTCCGAAAACTTTAAAGTCCCGGTTTTAGGTCTTTTGCGGAACTTTAAGAACGATACGTTGTCCTGTGATATTAACGATATAGTATCGATGATAAAAGCATAAGTAAGAGGAAAATATTGTCACTGGAAACTACTTCTCCAATATTGTTGGAAAGCTCAAGTCTCTTGGGATGCTGAACTTCCGAAAGATATCGTTCAAAAGTTAAATAATTGGAGAAACCAAATCTCAGTTTTGAAGAACATTGAAATTCCTAGAAATTACTCATGCTTGGATCTAAATGACGTAAAATTGACTTTACATGTTTTTTGCGACGCATCCAAACTTTCTTATGCTACTGCAATTTTCTTGAGAGCAGAACGGGGAGATGAAGTGACTTGTCAGTTACTACAAGTTAGATCACGAGTGGCACCATTAAAGAATGTGTCGATACCGAGATTGGAATTACTCGCCAATTACCAATTTAGATCTCTAAAAATTACAATGGATAATGATGGTCTCCTATGGGTTAAAACCAGAGTTTTCATGAGAATAGATAAAGAAGATTTTAGACTTCCACTACTTTTACCATCAAATCATCATGTGGTAAAAAGTCTAATAATTAGTAAACACCAAGAGTTAGGACATGCAGGAGTGCCATTTTTAATGACTGCCTTAAGAGAAAATTATTGGATTTTAAAGAGTAGACGAACCGTAAAGAAAGCCTTAAAGGTGTGTGTTGTATGCCAAAGCTTCAAATTAAGACCAGCGAGTATTCCTGAAGAACCATTACCGGAAGACCGAGTGAAGGAAGCGTCTGTTTTTGAGATAATTGGTTTAGATGTGGCTGGTCCTTTGTACCTTAAAGAAAGACAAAAGGTGTGGATACATCTAATAACGTGTGCTATCTACAGAGCAGTTCATTTGGAGCTTTTGACTGCTCTATCCACTGACAACTTCTTATTGGCTCTAAGAAGGTTCATTTCACGACGCGGAAGACCTTCGAAGATCTATTCGGATAATGGGACTAACTTCGTCGGATTTGAAAAACAGCTGATCTTGAGAAACTGAAAGGAGAAATAGCTCCCATCACTTGGAAATTTATACCACCTTCAGCTCCTTGATGGGGTGGTTTCTGAGAACGGTAGGTCTTAAGAAGCAGATTTTGAGAAAAATAGTAGGAAGAACTTCGCTAAGTTATGAGGAAATGGCTACTGTTTTGTGCGAATGTGAGTTTCTTCTCAATTCAAGACCGCTCACCCATGTTTCTGATGATTCAAATGATTTAAATCCCATTACACCAGCAATGTTTTTGCAAGAAAACAAGAATAATGATGTTGCTGATCTTGATCAATTTAGCCAAACAGGTGGGAAAAGTTTAAATAAACGTTTGGCTTACCTTTTAAGAATTTTAAAAGATCTACATTCGAGATTTCGAGTTGAATACTTAGGCCAATTGCGTGACAATTACAAAAAGAAGGATAACGTCCGTGTTCCTAAAGTAGGTGATATAGTACTTGTATGGAGTGATAACATCAAGAGACTTAACTGGCCGATGGCAAGAATTTTGGAAACTTATCCCAGACAAGATGGACTTGTTCGTTTAGCAAAAATAAAGACAAAATCTGGTGTCTTTATTCGCCCTGTCCAAAAATTGTGCCCTATGGAACTGGACGGTAGTGATGTTATTGCCAATAATACTACTCCAAATGATTATGTCAACCCTAACCCTGTATGAAAAACTTAACTGTTTCTTCAGTGACTGATGATAACTACAGAAAAGCTGTTCCTGTGACCACTCGAGCTGGTAGGGTTGTGTGAGTGCCTCAACGTTTTGGACAATAATATGTGTTGAGTTTCAGTGATCTACATCTCTAAACCTCAAGAGGAGAGTGTCGAGAATCTGCGAGGAACTATCTAACTTTAAAAAATTTAACCGTAACTGGGGCGTGACTGCAGTTTGTAAGTGGAAGGGGCATGATCGCCTCAGAGTGAAGAGGTTGAAATGTTCTGTCCAATTTTAAAAAAGCTTGATGTTTCGTTTTAATTATGTATGTTGTTACGTTTTGTTTTAAATATTAAATGTTTTCAAAAAATAGTTAATTCCTTCAATGGCAGACCTTGTTGCTTTTATCATTGACATCTTCTTCTTTTGCATGAGTAGCAATCTTTTAAAAGCGAAAGAAAAGCTGTCCGTCGTTTCCCCGAGAAATAGAAAATAGAAGAAAAGTCAACAGAAATTACAGGTAAGGTAATTTTACCTTTAATTAAAGCGTATTATTGATTTATTTGAGTTTATTTTAAAAAAAATTACATAACCCTTTGACACAGAATTTTCATTAAACATATTTTTCATAATTGTTTTATTATTCTGCATTAATTTAGGTAAAAATAAGTTAAAATATTATATTTAGAATTTTAATTATTTATGATTATGAAATACTACATGGCGCCTCGCAGTCTTATTAAAGCTCGAATCATTGAAACACGACTCGCTTCCAAACTATAATTTTTCAAATTAATACCTATTTAGCTCTAAGAGAGACAGTAATTCATCATTGAAATTTCTTTAATTTGCTAAATCAAGTATTGATAAGTTTTCGAATATGAATGAAAAAAAAAGTTTTTAAATTACTTTTTCTTTTGATTTCATATTTTAATGCAAATATAATTCCTATAATCTAACAGATTTTTTACTAACTTTAAATTGTTTTGAAACTATAATTAAAAAATATTTTTTTACTTGTTATTAGAAAAAAGGGACACCGGTGTTCCAACTTTGTCAAAGGGTTAATTGATAAAATATTAATAATTGCATGTCATCCCAACCACTGTTATATATTCAAATTTCACAACGTGACGCAACGTTTTTTTTATCATTTTAATCATTTCATAAAATACCTTGATATTCTTAATTGATAAATTATAATGTTATCAGTGTGCGAATGCCGACATTTCACACTTTTAGACGGTAACATTTACAATTTGTCAATGAACAATTTAAACTACTAATCAACGCAGAGTAATTTTAATTTAATTTTTGAGTTTACAAAAGTTTTAGTTATCGAATTTCATCAAAAATAATCTCCCCTCACCTTAACCTAAAAACACTTGCAAAATATATATTATTTTCTTTTATAGCCGGCCCAGTTCTGAGTTTACAGCCATCAATGTTCAACTCTGTGAACCCAGCCCAGAAAACAAGAGAACTCCTGGATCAAGCATTGGGATAAACTAGCCTTCATGGAGGACTTTTTAATGGGACTAACCCGATTTGCGTTACATAGAGAGAAAAACCACGAAAACCTCTCACTGCTAGCCCGATGGTAAGAGTATTATAACCCATGACCTGTCTACTACTGTGGATATTTTACATCAGCACTGTGGTCGGTGCGAGCTGGGAGCAGAATTCATAATAACCAGCTATCTTCGAATAAGGCCCACCTCATTGGGAGGCTAACGCTCTTTTCCCCTTAGCCACAGCGGCTTTTATAAAAATATTATATATTCTTGAAATTTAAAAACAGACTATTTAGCAACAAAAAACCCAGTGATCTCTTTTTAAAGAAAGCAGTTAATTTTGTTTCACAGATTTAAGCCGCCATAAAGCATCTCTATTGTTGTTCCAAGCAGTCCCATTTTATTTACACGTTTATAAAGTTGAAAGGTACATTTTTGAAACATATTTCAAACATTTTATTCGCCATTGCACTAAAAAAGCACATCAAAGTAAATTTAGAAACTAAGCAATCCAGTGATTTCTTTGTAAATAAATACTGTTTATCCTTAAAAAGTTAAATTAGAAATCCAAATTATACTTAACACTTTCAGTAGAGGCGAGTGAGTGTACAAGGTGAAATCAATGAAATCAGTACTTTAGATTTATGTAAGAGAAAAATGTTTAGATATTTTGTTGACGCTTTAAAACTTTAGTTTCTCTTTACAAATTAAGCTGTTCTTTAATAACTACTTTAGTCACTTTAAAAGGTTTAAATCAGAAAGGAATTGCTTTTGAATAACTTTAAAATAAAAAAGCATTTTGCGCTTTTCTTTTTTAAGTCTTTTTTTCTACAAATGGAGATTTTTATCAAAGCTGCAATTCTTCAACGTGGCAATATTTTTGATAGAGACGTCAGAACCGGACTAAAATTATATTCGATAGTAACAAGCAGCAGGTTTTAGTAGCAATTTAAAAATCATGTTTGTGATGCCATTATAGGCGTTACATATTTCCTAGCATTTAAAAATTTCTTTAATTTCACAAATTTAATTTTTTTAATCATTCTTAAACCTGTTATAAATAAGTTATTTAATTTTTATCACTTGTTATAAAAAGCGAATATAAATACTTTTATTTTTTTCTTCAATATCAATGCAACAGCTAACTATTTAATCCAATACAAATGTATATTTCATTAATTCAGTGTAGTGATTAATTAATACTAAAATTTATTTTTTACTGTATTTTTCTTTAAGCTACTTTATTTCTTTAAACACAAAAATGTTTTGGTTACAGGATTATATTAAATTCTAACAGTCTTTTAGGTGATTAAGCTGCAGTCGGATTATTTAAAATTTAATATTAATAATGGGAGGCTGGCTTTAACTTTGGCTATATTATCTATCGATATTTCGCCAAATTTTTAATCTCTTCCCAAGCTCCCAAGTGTCCGTTAGCAACTATTCATTTTATTGGAAATTTGAACTTCTTGGCGTTAGGAGTGAGGGGTTATTTGCATGCTCGATGGCCCCTCAGTCCGGCTATTAGAAATTGACATTATATATAAAAAATAATGTATAAAAATTTAATTTAATTTTATAAAAATTGTGCATAAATTATAAAAAATACGTAAAGTATAAAAATGGTATGAAATATATATAAATTATGTATAATTTTTATATATAATGTTATATATATTAAAAATAGGATCTGTGTTCATCTCGATGAAGAGATGAATTAATACTTTATTTTGTTGATTAAATATATTTTAGAATTTTTAAATGTGGCCATATTTGTTTTTTTAACTTTTAAAAAAAGCTGCCTAATAAAAGTAGGATGTTTTTGTTTGATATACCTTTTACAGTACAATAAATATGCAAAAGAAGTTTCCATTATACCAAATTCTTCTACCATAATATAGCATAGGGTCGTTAAACTCGTTACAAAAATTATTTTTATGATATTTAAAACATGACATATTTATTTTGCCAAAAAAAAAAAAAACTAAGAAACACATAGCGCATTTTCGGTATGACAAATGAATAAATTAATCAGGTTGAATAATATGTAGACAGACGTTAAATTATTAACGAATTCATATCACCTCGCCCGTATTTTTTATGCACTTAGTTACTGAGGCGTAACAAATGTAAATTAGTATATATTTAACTAATTAGGAAGTATTTAATAAACAGATATCGAGAGAGAGGTTTTGTTGCTATTTTATTATTCTTTCATTAAAAAAAGGAGCGAAATAAAAATATTTGAGGAGTATTTTTTCTCCATAGCTTATAATTTTTATATTTTACTTAATCAAAAATGTCATTCTCTTTTTTAACACTTTTTCAGTTAGTTATTTAGTAGCATTGTTTAAAAAATTTCAAAACAATGTAGATTCTTCCGTCTTTATGTCTACTTTTATTATTTATCATTTTATTAATGATATTTACGCTTGTCTCAAATCACAATTTAAAAAAAAAAATTTTAGCTTTTCATTATTATGCAATTTAATATGAGGTATCTCATTGAGTGAGAATAAAAATAAAAATATATGAATAGTTTTAAATATGATAAATTGGCGAATCATGACAGAGCATGATTAAATTTCAAAATTATAAATGCATTAAAAAAATCAATGACTCAACAGTTTTACAGGAAACATGATTTGAAGCAGTATTTAGTTTGAATTTGTTGCACCATTAATAAGGATGCAAATTGAATTGCTTGTATTTTTGTTCAAATAGAACCATGATATCGACTTTGCAAGTTAAAAAGTATGTATACATATAATTTAATTTAGCACATTCGAAAGGTTGCAGTAAATTTGAAAGATATTATGAATACACAAAAAAATAATTCAACATCTTAAGGTTGCAGCAAAATTGAATGATATTACTGTTTAATACACTAGAAAATGTCCACCACTTCCACCTATGAATTTAAAGTTTAATTTAGCACTATCTGAAGATTACAGCAAATTTGAATGATAGTATGGTTAAACACATCGAAAAATTTTCACTAACTCTACCACATTAAGATTGCAGCAAATTTGAATGATAGTATGGTTTAACATACTAGAAAATTTCCACCACATTAAAAGTTGCAGCAAATTTGAATCATAGTAGGGTTTAGTAGAGCACTAAAAAAGTTCCACCATCTTAAGTTTGCAATAAATTTGAATAATAATATGCTTTAATACACTAGAAGATTTCTACCGCCTGAAAGTTGCAGCAAATTTGAAGGATAGTATGGTTTAACACACTTAAAAAATTCCACTACCTCAACCATTTTAAGGTTGCAGCAAATTTGAATGATAATATGATTTAACACACTAAGATAATTTAAGGTTGCTGCAAATTTCAATGGTAGTATGGTTTTACATACTAAAACATTTCTACTACCGTTCTATTGCAGCAAATTTGAATGATAGTATGGTTTAAGACACTAAAAATTTAAATGATCTCTACCACTTTAAGGTTGCAGCAAATTTCAATGATAGTATGGTTTAACACTCTAAAACATAACTTCCACAGTAAGATTGCAGAAAATTTGAATTATAGTATGGTTTAAGACACTGAGAACTTCCAATCACCTCAACTACTTTAAGATTGCAGCAAATTTGACAGATAGTATGGCTTAAAAATTAAATGCAATCTTATGTCAAGCTTAAAAATTTTAAGTGATTTTATAAAGCATCAACGTTTATGTGATATTATTAGTAAAAGATTCGTGACTAAAACAAAACTTTGTTATGTTTGTTGTAAACTTTGTTTTTTTTATACTGTTTTAAGTATATTTATTAAAAACATATTATAAATTCTATTATTTGATCAAACGCTAAAAGGCTTTCCATTTTATCAAACATTTGATGTTTTGATTTACATTTCACACAATAGCTTTTAATTTCAAATAAATTAAAACAAGTTTTTGTTTACATTTCCAAGATATTTATAAAGAGAAATCTATTCTCCTTATTTCAATCAAGAGATGAAAATACAACATAGTTTAAAACATTAAAGTAAAATAAAATTTCCGATATTTATTTAATAGATTTTCTATTACTTTATCATTTTATAATTTTCTAAATCGTTCGCATTCACCAATCTTTTGTTATCAATAATCAAGCTTTGTTATTTTTAATTTAAGCCTTAAAGCCATTAATTTGGACAACTTGTGATACAAAGAACTAATTGTTGAAATTCATATGATTCTCTATATCGATATTGAGAATAAAGTTCCTCTATTGAAATACAATTAATTCTAAGTTGCAGACAAAAAGATGTTCCTTATTTTTCACACTGCAATTTTAATATCTGAAAAAGCTTTTAAGCTCATTTTCGTTACTAATTCCATTTTTTATTCTGCGATATTGATTGCTACGAACTACGACAGAGTAAGGAATTGAGACTTCTCCACGAAAAGTTGTATTTTGGGTTTTCTATTTTTTTTTCTCTATTATTTTAATTTATTTATTTTATTATTTTATTTTTTCTGTTATACTAAATTTAAAGGCTCCTTTACAGTTCAAAAGAAAAAAAAATCCTCTTCAAATGCATCTTAGATATGAAGTTTAAAACGGAATTGTTAAACTACTTATTTATTGTTAACGCTAAATTTATGCCATCTTCTTCAAATGGAATTTATTTTGATAAATTAACTTTACGCGTTTTAAAACATTCATCTTTTAATTAATTTCATCTGAAACATATAATTTAATTCAACTGTATTCAGAGAGAAAATAATCATCGCAAGCAAAAATCAAACAAATCTGTTGAGTTGTGTGCTTCATGACACCGAATCGAGACACTAATTTAAAAATGGAATAAAATTTTATGATTAGAAAGAATAATTTATTTGATACTATTGGATTTACTGACTTAAATTAACTTAAATTTTTTACCCAAGCTGATTAAAGTTAATTTTTTTGAAACGATTGAAATGGCCAAACTGATTCTCAACCATTGATATAGTTTATTAATAAATTAATTTTATATGAAACCTGTAATTGAATCCAATAATTGAATTGTAAAGGAAAATAATCATCAAAATAACTAGAATCAAATTAATTTGTTCAGCTAGTTTATTCAATTCACAAATTTCAAAAGACTGATTCGAAAAACGAATCTATATTAGGTGCTTGAAACGTTCATTAAATTGACACAACTTGACTAACTTATTCTTACTTTTGAATCAACTGATTAGTGCAAATTGATTCCAGTTAATTCTTTTTAATTTATTTAAATGCATACACTGGTTCTCAATCATTGATTAAAAACATCCTGTTTAAAATAGCACATTTAATTCTAATAAAATTTTTGAATCAAAACGGATGATTGAATCAACAGATTCAATTCATTTCTTTTTACGTATCATTCGAATTAAAGAATCGCGGGCTTAATTACCAATTCTAATATGAGTATGATGTATTCTAATGGGTCTTCTGCCTGTAGAAAATGTTTTGTTTTTACAGAAAATTAAAACCTTAGGCTTTCTTCGCAAAATCAATGATTTATAAATCCCAAACGTATCTATTGTCTCCTACAGGAAAATGAAAGCAAATTTAACACGTTGGGTTTTGATGTATTGTAATGGAGCAGAAAAAATGAGGAACTTTAACATAATAACTTAGTTGGAACGGTTAAGCATGGTGGTGGTGTCCTTATGTGTTGGAGCATGGATAAGGAAATTTGGCATAATAAATAAACCTGTTTATTTAAATATTTTAAGATGCAATTTACAATTATCAGTCCAAAATTAGAGTATTGGAAAAAACTTTGTTTTATATCAAAATAATGTTCGCATCTGGTGTCTCAATAATAATTGATCACATGTTTTTAACATACTACCTTAATTGCTATTAAAGCCCAATAAAACATATTTGAAGAAAACTGGTATAATAACATGATATTAAAACGAAAAATTATAATGGTAAAGATGAGTTATTACGATAGTTAATTGAAAGAAAGAAATAATAATGCCAAAATTACAAAAAGAGAAAAACTAGTTACATTTATTTACAGACTTTTTAAAAGCTACCGTGGATGCCATATGATATGTTACTCAATGTTGATTGAACGAAAAATTTGAATATTTTCTAATAGGTGAAGATTTTTTTATATGTGTCCGATGTCTTCTGTGAGATCGAAGTTTGGTAACTTTCTGATTAGAAATAAACTTTTGCTTTGTTTTTAAAATGTTCCATGCATTTTTGCGAAGACAGAATATATATCTTATTATTAAATATCTATGCTGAAATATTCATTTTAATTAATGGATAGAAGCCTATTTCATTGAAAATCGTAAGAGTTCAACACTTTTTAGAGCCACTTTACATATACATCGAAGAGCCATTACATTATGACCACCCTCCATCTATAAAAATGTATGGTGTGACAATGTATGGTAGTATGGTGTGGGCAAGGTTTTCATGGGGCACATTAGGACCCATAATCGTCATAGAACAATCCCTGACGTCTGTAAGCTACTTGAACATAGTTGCAGACCAGGCTCACCCATTCATGGCAACAGTTTTTCCTGCGGGGGATGGTGTTTAGCAACAGGATAATTCACCATGTCATAAGGGTCGAATTATCATGGATTGGTTCGAGGAACATTCCAGTGACTTTCAAGTCATGTCTTGGCCCCCAAATTCACCTGACCTTAATCCAATAGAGCATTTGTGCTGCCACGCTACCCCCTCGCAATGTGAGGGAATTGCAGGACCAGTTGGTGAGCGCTTGGTACCAGATACATCAGACTACCTATCATCACCTTGTGGAATCAATGTCATGGCGGGTGCTAGCAATTTTGAGGGCTAAAGGTGGTCCTACATGTTATTAGCAGGGTGTTCATAATGCTCTTCGGTGTAGATTAGTATTTTAAATAACACAGATTATAAACAATTTTTACATTTAAGAGATTCATATGAACCAGTTATTAAATTGCAAAACGATTTAGTATCGTACAAAAACACTAAAAAATACATATTTTTTGTAAACTAGGTATATTTTTTATTCCTAAATCTTTCCATAAAAATTAATTTCATAAAATTTATTTTTTCTTTACTTTTTGCCTTAAATTAATTCTAAATATTTTATAATTAAATATTCAGCTGCTCATAAAATGATTTATTCTATTATTTAGTGAAAATGTATGAAATGAAGTAAATAAGCATAATAAATAAATGGCAGCCTTGTTCATTATAGAGGAGTCTCTGCAGAAAGAATAATCCCAAATATTTCTCTTTACAAAAACATTAATTTATGTTTCTTTAGAAATTGTTGCTGGAACACCTTTTTATACGTAATTGTAAAATATTTTTCTTCTTAAATCAAAATACAATTCATCTCGCAAAGACAATAAATGTTTAATGACATAAGTGAATAAAAAAAATTACAAAAATATGTCTCAAAATTTAGATATTTAGCTATTACACTTTCATTCACAAAACGAAAATGACATTTTGTTTTTGATTTACGTAAATTTTCATTAGAATTTAATAAATTTCTTACGAATCCTAGTAAAAAAAAAGAACCATAAATATTGTATAATAATTTTCTAACGCTTAAAACAAATAAAAATGAATAAATTTTAATTTTTGCATACATTTTCATACAACAAAAGCCGAATAAATAAAACTAGTGAGCTTTTCCCGCTGTTGGCTGAAGCTCCCCAGCCCTCGAAGAAAAACTAAGTAATTTAATATGGCTTGCTTTGCAAACCATGCTAGCTTCCATCGCTGCTACTAAGTTGAACCCATTTATAATTTGTTCTAACTTAATATCTTAGGAATTTAAATCAATTATTACGATTGTCAATTTTTTAATTAGTATTTTACATTTATCAATCATTATAATTATTATTACAATTATTAATAATTAAAATCTTTAAAATTAATTTCTCTTTAGGAAATTAAAATTTTGAATCATTAATGGGTTATTGAAATAAAAAAAATTTTAAATTGAAATAAATGATGTGCAATCGAAAAAATTGCAGAAACAAAAAAAATAATTATGCGTTTAAAAAACAATTATAATTAAAGATCCACAACTTTGTTATAACACATTTGTAAATTTCAGAACTTTGAGTTATTAATTTTGAAGTTGTCAAATGACCTTATTATTGGGAAGTTTAAATTGAAAGAAAATGACACGCAAAAGAAAGATTCGCAAAAACTAAACATCATTTGTGCTTTAAAAAAAAAAACAATTACTTTTCCGTGATAGAATACTTTGTTCGTATGAATTGTAGTCGCTTTGAACCTTTGAATTCTTCCCGCTTTATAACTCAGTTTGTTTCAGTATTTCGTTGAATAGAACTTTCATTCAGAAATTTGTAAACATACACTTTTACGCTCTCATGCTAATGACGGCTTACACACTTGATATTTCAATTATTTGCTGTCAACGCGACAAAGAAATGAGGACTTCCTTTATGTATATATTGATAAAACCAATCCATATTTTTGTCGAATTTTCTTAAAGAATAATAATATTAGATGGTAAGTGTCGAAATTAGCCGAGCTGAAATACACAAATTTTGAAAAACATTAAACGTAATAAGTCTCTTTATTTTCTTAAGTCCATTTTGTTTGTTTAAACGTTTTACTAACAGTTTTTTTTTTAATTTTTTAAACGCAACAAATCTGTTTCTTTCTGCGAACTTTTTCCAAATTTTGCAAAGTATTTTTAACATAATCATTAACCATTTTCTTTTTTCTATAATGTTCAACCGTTTAAACGTTTTCGTTTCTTTAAACAGAGCTAAAAAGGTCTCTTAAGACTACTTTTTACATACTCATAGGCATAATAACATTAGCTTTCATCAAAATCATTAGAAAATTTTTCAATATGCATTCAACTATAGTTTATGTTGTTCATAGGATACAATGCAAGGATAGTTCGCCAATCCACGCTACTGCTTTTGCAGTTCCTTGCAGGTCGCTTAGCGATTCAAGCTGGCTCATTATATACTTATGTGTAGGTCTAGCTTTGCATGTATGCTGTTGCTCTACTTGAAATGAAGTTCTAAAAATATGAATCCTTTGAAATTTCCGATTTAAAAATATTCGTTTCAATTTATATATTACGATAGCACAGAATTTCTCTTTATGCATAATTATAAATATTAGTGTTTAAAGACTCAACAGTAATTAAGTCATTTAATCTGACATTAATCGGAAGCATTGTATCAAAGTTTTAAAAACAATTGGTTCGATTCAATGTCCTCTCAATCAAGTTTAGTTTGAATTAATATTTCTGTCCGATATCTATTTGTCAAACGCATCGCTCTTCTGCATTAATCTTTAAGCAGTATTTAATATTAAAATTCAGCTCTAAATCATTCAGTTATCTACGTAAATTAACAACCATAATTTAAACGAAAATGTCGAATATTTTTTATTAACCGTTCGCTTTTTAACTTTTTATTTCTGTCCAACTTGTAGCTCAGTTTGTTTAACCTCTCAGTTGGCTAAATTGATGCCCTTATGAGTTATTTAGACTATTCCTTTGTGATATTTTAACTTGTTGCCTTAAGGCCTGCTTACTACGATTATTCGTCGACTGTTTAGTAGCAGATGCACTTGAAACGTTCTTCCATACCAAAAATTTTCAAAGACTGTCACTTAAAACCTTCTTCCATTGAAACCTCCGAAATCTAATTACTTGAAATGATGAAAATCCCAGCGATAGCTAGTCGATACGTATTCCGCACCCGGCTCGCATCGACCACAGTGTGACTGAATATGAGTTGGAGTCCATTGCCGACAGGCTAACCGTGGGAGGTTTTCGTGGTTTCCCTTTACATGTAACGCGAATGCTGGTTAGTTCCATCAAAAGGTTCTCCACGAAGGCAAATTTCTCCCAATACTTGCTCCAGGAGTTCCTTTGTCTTCTGGATTAGGTTCAAAATTACAAGGCTACGAAGCTAAACGTTGGAAGACGTAAACTCAAACTTGGGTTGGTTGTTCAACGACGGTTATGAAATAAAATTTCCAACCTAATGGTAACAATGGGCGACTAAGACTGCAAAACGTGGTGATTAATAAAATTCAAAATTTTATTAAAAGAGATTAAAATTAGCTGCTTTTTCTAGCATACTTTTTTCGGTTTACTACTGAGAGCAGTTGCAAGGATTGTTTTTGCTTTAAAAGTGAATAATTTGAAATGTATATCATAGTGGTAGTTACGATTGAATATTAAAGATATAATAAATAAACAAAAATTAATTGAGCTTCTACCACTCTTTACATTTTTCGTCCTGTGGCATTCCTGCTTCATCCTTCAACTTTTCAGGACAAAAAACCAAATTTGCAATGATAGAAGTCGCGCTTGAAAATGCGATAAGTTGTGACCGAAAAAAGGAGGCTGACAAAAATGTTCTCACTTTATTCTTTCAGTTTATTAGTCAAAATTATTGTTCACACGATTTTCTATTTAAATATATACTCAAGATAATTGTATTATATGGTATTACATGTCTCATTACTGAATTCATAATGGAAAAGTCATTAAAATAGAGAAAAAAGAAATAGGCTTTTAATACAGAGTAACCGTGGATCTTAGAAAAATTTAATAAAGTTTTATTAACGCGAAAAAAAAAACATGTTGTGGCAAATAATCCTTTTTGTAAGTTGATAAAATACTTTATAACTGATATTATTTTTATTATTTATCTCACAATAAAGTTTCAATTTAATTATTAATATTAAAAGAAATAACTAGATTGCTTAGCCTAAAGAGATATATGTTTAAAATAGCAGACTAGTAATAAAAAATATTTTGAACTAAATTAGAATAAAAATTTACATTAGCAAACATTTTAAAAGTAGTTTTTTTTTTTTTTTTTAAATTAAATGGCTATACATATAATTGTTTGAAAACATTAAATTACTAACATAACCATCTTTTACTATAAAGTTAAGTTAATAAAAAAAATTGAATATCACAGATATACCAAATTGCTCTGGACAGTGGATAAAAATTTTCGAGTAATAGTCTTTTAATATATGATTCTTGGTTTAGTGAATTCGATTCATAGGGTTTTTATTCACCACTATTTCAAAATTTTATGTGAAATGTTACATTTACAGTGAGATAAAGCCTTTTAGAAAGTTAGCAAAATCTACCTCGACTCTGCAAATTTTAATTTATAGTTTTCTACAGTGATTTAAAACATTTTGTAGAATCCGGAGCTTCTCAGATATCATATTTTATTCGCCTTTTCCCTTATGTTGTACTAATTTTTAAAAAGTATCATCTCCAGTTGGTATGAGAAAAAATTCTAGTAATTCTTCTGGAAACAGTCAGTATTGGTAATATAGTTTCATTTATATATATATATATATATATATATATATATATATATATATATATATATATATATATATATATATATATATTTGAAATATGACTTTAGCGTAGACGCGTTGTTTGTTTAAAACTTTTTGCATTTTATTTATTTCTCGATTTTTGGTGAACTACAAAATAAAATAAAAATGTGATATAGTGTAAAATTATGACATTGTGGCATTATTATAATTATTTATTACAAAAGTTATTTGATTAGAGAGTAATTCTACAATAACTTGATTTGTTTTTAAAGGATGACTAAACTTATTATTATAAATGTGTAACTTTTAAGAGTATCACACTTTAGAAAGCTTAATATTATATTGCAAAAAATATTTTCACCATTTATTAAAATAAAATAACTTAAAATAACAGTAATTGTAAAATATAAAATAATACAATCCGTAAATGTTTTCATTATTATTTATTTTCATTTTTTTAATATTTTCATTTTTATTTATTTTCATTTTTATAAGTGTTAAATTCGTGATTTCTTTTGTTTAATAGTTATAAAAAATATTATCAAACAAAATTTAACATTCATTAAAATTCAATAACACAACAAATATTACATTTGCTCAATGTTAAAAAATTTTTTAACATTGAGCAAATTAATTATTTATCATTTTAAATCATTTAAAAAAATATTTATTTCATTTTATTTAATAAATAATATTATTATAAAATCAAATTTCATATTTATTCAAAATAACTGCTTTTTGTCTGTTTTTAAAATAACAACATAAAACGTTTAATGAAAGTAAAACATTTCGGAAAACAATTTTTTTCTTTTATGTATGGCACGACGTCTAATTTTTATTTGAGTGAAATTTAACATGAATTAAAATAGTTTTTCTTTATTTTACAGCCAAAAATAATTTTAAAAAAACTTTCCCTTTCTAGGCAATATCTGAGAAACAAAGGTTTCTAATGAAACAATTGATATTTTGTGATATATAATTATAAAATAAGAATTAATAGCAATTAAAATTATTTTTCTATTTTATGAAAAATAACTAAGAAATATTTCGTTTTCTAGTTGACATCTAGGAAACATAGGTTACTTTTAAAACAATTTTTTTCATCATAAAACAGAATTTAATATGATTTAAAATAATTTTTCCTTATTTGTACAAAATAAATAAAAGTATTCCGTTTTTCTAAAGAACCTGTTAGAACCATAGGTAATTTTTAAAACAATTAATATTTTTTTTAAAATAAAATTTAAGATGAATTTAATATAGTTTTTCCTTAATTTCACGAAATAAATAAAAATATTTCATTATTAATATAACATTTCGGATACATAGGTAATTGTTGAAAGAATTTACATTATCAGAAAATAAATTTTAAGATGAATTAAAATTCTTATTTTATACAAAAAAGTATTAATTATCCCATTTTTTAAGAAAGATATTGGAATTGGCTTTTATTTTAACAATTGGTGCATTATAATAAATAAATTTATTAATGCATTAGAGTAAAATAAATTAAACAAAACTTAAAAATGACTTTTTCTTCTTTTGAAAGAATTCCATTTGCTATAAATTCCAAAAACTATGAAAAAGAACGAAGAAAAATACTCACCTTAGCTGGAGCGAAAACTAATTTAATTTTTTTTAAAAAATTTATCTTATTTTTAGAAAATGCACGGGAAATTTTATAAATTTTTCCTTTCAGTTTCTGCACACTAAGAGCGCAACAAAAGCTCTTTAAAATAAAACTGCACCAAAAATTATGATAAATTCACATATATATAAAGTTTCGCAGGTAAATGCAACTCTACTGCGCATGCGTTCCCCCAACTTCTCTGGAGGCGATGTTTATTGGCGGCGCCCACTTGTTGATTGTGACGTCACAAACATAAATCGATTGTTTAGTTCCACTGAAATATAAGGGAGCGTAAAAAATATTAGATAAGAAAACCTGTTAAAAGGGATTTCTACAGGTTGTTCAGCGTAGGCTTACATGAATTTATGCCTCATTAACTGCAAAAAAAAATTTTCTACCTGGAAAAATTCCAGTTTCATGTGATCAGGCAATTGCACACCAATTGATTTCGCTAAACAGGATATTCGAATTGCTTTTATTTGTGCAATGCTATTAAATGGGTGTGACTGTTTATGCAAATTAGGAGATTATTTAGAAGCACAATTAATTAACTAATCAAACGCGTTTGTTCTGTTTTATAATGAAACTATGCGATTTTTTTTTGTTACCTCCAGCAGTTTTACAATAAGTAAATGAATTTTCTTTAATGCATACGAAGTCTGTTCGCTTTTTGTTTATAATTTTAATTCCTACTTATTATTTTTATAAAGTCGTGATTTACATGAACATTAATGTATTACGCATAATTATGGCTCTATTAGTCTTCAAGTCAATTATGCATATAAAAAAAAAAACTCTAATGAAAGCATCATATAAAATTAATTCGCTCTTGAAAATTTGCAGACATGTTTGTTAAGTCGAACTCGTTATTTATAAATAATGGCTTTAATTGAAACAAGTACGTTTAAATTTAAGTATTTACACTATGCTTTGCATAACTACAGATATTAAATTACTTTTAATAATTAGCTTTTATTGATTTTAGTTTAATGAGGAATTATTTTTCGCTTTTACGCATGCATTCTATTAGCAATTATCATATTTTATACTTGCAAGTTACATAGTTACAAACCAATAACGAGCAGAAAAATCAGAAGTAAATTATATTTTTTATCATATTCTTTTTTGTTTATCATTGCTAAGTCATCATGTAAAAAATGTTTAGATTTCTACTTTGATTTAAAAAATGACTTTTTATGTATAATTATAAAAAATTTTAACAGTTAATTTAAATGGAATATTTACTATAATTCCTAAAATTATTGACTAAATGATAACTAGGGAAATGATAGAATGGAACTACAGGAGATGTATGGCTAAATTTTTAATTTATAACATGATGGTTATAATAAATTAAAAGGAATACTACTTAAAGAAGAATAGACAGGGGCAAATTTTTGTAGAGTGGCACATTTTCGTGGAATATAAACCTACAAAATTTCCGTACAATTTTCATGTAGTGTATAGTAAGGAAGAGGAATAATACCATTATAACTTTTGAACGGTTAGTCGGATATTCATTCTGTAATGTAAATTTCTCAAAGAAATCTCTTAAAATATGTATAACAGTTAACCATAACCGTGGCGGAATATGCTTGTCTTGACTAAAAAAAAACGCACTTTTTTCCGAAGAAACACGCTTTTTTTCCTAAATTTGGATTTCTTAAAGCTCCAAAAATAATAAGGAGATGTGGGTAAGGTTATTCTCAGTGGTAGACGGGCCATGGGTTAGAGTCAACTTGGCGTAAAACTAATGGTGGGAGATTTTCGTGATTTCCCTCTCTATGTAATGCAAATGCTGATTAGATCCATCAAAAAGTCCTCCACGAAGGTAAACTTTCTCCCAATATTTAATCCTGGAGTTCTCTTGTCTTCTAGGAGGGGTTCAAAATTACAAGGGCTATGAAGTTGAGCACTGGTAATCGTAAACTTAAAATTGGGTCGGCTGTTCAACGACGGTTATAAAAAAAAAACAGTATATATGAATAGATTAGGTGGTTCAATCTTTACACAGTTTACTTTACATAGAACCAAAAGATTTATAAAGACTATTGCAAAACTGTTCCATTAAATGACAATCCAAATTTCAAGCTTTTACTTCAGTCTGATAGTGTAGCTGGGTTAAAAGGACCGTATAAATTTAAAACCAAATTTGGTAAAATTTAAATAGCTCAACGTTAATTAAAGTTGAAATTGAGTTAAGTTATAAACATTAAGACACAATAAGTCAGGCCAAAGTAAAATACATTTAAAGAAATAGATTGAAAGTTAGGTAAAATGGAAAAGATTGATAAGACCAATTTGTTAATACAAACGGTGATAAAAAGTCAAAATTTACCTAACAATTAATTAAAATTAGGTGGTTAAAAGGTGTAAACAATCAAGCTTAAATGAAATTCACCAACAGTGGATGAAATTAAATAGATAAAAGCTAAGTCGGATAAAATATCACTTATTAAAATGAGAAAAAAGTGCCTGGTTAAAATATTAAGATAATATAAAGATAAAAGATTAAAATGAAACATAACAGAAACTATTGGCATGCTTTTACGTCCTGTGAGTATTGTAGAGCCTATAGAGTTTTATATTATGAGTTTTGGGCCAGCATATTTTCCAGTCTTTTTTATTATTATTTTCATTACTTCTCTGCTGGCCATATACCATTGATGTTGAATACCATTGATGTTGAGTGGATATATTGTTAAATTTGTTTGCATGGTGTGTTTGGAAATGTGGACATTTTTTAATTAAATGATCAATATTTTGGGATACAACTCAGTGGAACGGGTAGATAAAGCAAAGTTTCGAAAAGTTAGCTTTTATAGTTTAACCGCTATAACGATTCAAAATTTTGTTACTCTTATGTTACTTTAATCTGTCGCATTTATCTCTATATATTTCGAATAATTCGTCAAATGAAAACAATTATTTCACAAAAAGTTATAAGCCTTCATCACAAAGACAAACATGCTATATATAAGAAGCAATTTAAACAAAATAAATGATTTTTATTAATTAACTTGAAAGTGAAAGAAAAAATTTAAAATTATAAGTTTAAAAAAATTTTATATATACTGTTATGTATGATTTTTTTCGAATCTAATTATAATTTCAAATTTTTCATGTCATTTGAATCATAAATAAGTACTTAAAACTTAATTTGAATAATTAACAAATGAATGGTTTTCAAATGGCACTCCATTTAGTAGTTATATCGCCAAATTGCCGTACTTCCTGAGTGTAAGATCATAAGAATATTAATAAGGAAATATAAACCAATTAGTTTGTAAATATTATCAGTTATATAATTTTTAAAAATTTTTTTTTAGTTTCTTTAGAACAATAGGTTGCTTATTATGGATAAAAGAGTTATTCCTTTCTTTAATCATTTGCTTGAGAATTAAGAAACCCTCATATTTAAGGAATTTCCAAAAATAAAAACTGGTAGATGGCCATCAACAGAAGGTTAAAAAAAATTTGGAAATGGTCTAATTTGTCAAAAAATATACAACGAATCGGAAAAGAACAAATAGAAGCATTCAATATTTTTTGAAAACTTTCCAATGAGACAGAACTCGATTCTCCGCTTCCACTCCCTGAGAGCGGGATGGGGCAACTTTGAAATGTTAAGTATAAACCCCTATTTTTCATTGCAGATTATGATTCTCCTGAAAAAAGTAACCTTATTTGGTTCATGCATTTTGCGAAACATGTGGCGCTATAATCGAGAAAATTAAAATAGGGCAAATTGTTTTAAATGGTGGTATCCCGGGACCCTTGAAAAAATATATTAAAAATCAAAATGTTTAGACATTTAAAAAAAAAATCCCTTTTAGAAAAAGTCTTTAAAAAATTTAAGCAAGTTTATTCTTATGTTCTTAATCTGATAGGTCTCGAGATTCGTCAGTTTAAACAATTTGTACCGTAATTTAATTTTTTAATTTTGCTTGCTTTCAGCGCCACCTTTGAAGCAAAATGCATCAACCTACTTTTCAAATAGGCTTACTTTTTTCTGGAAAATAGGAGTTCATTTTTAAGATTTGAAAGCTTCCGCTTTCCCACATTCTGCCCTCAGAGGTTGGAGATGAAAGTTCGAGTTTAGTATCATTGGATAGTCTTAAAAAAATATTTCATGTCATGTCTGTTATTTTAACTTTTTCGAACCGATGTGTATATTTCTCGAGCCGTTTGACCGTTTCCAAAGATTTTTTTACACCCTGCATATTTTTTATCTGATATTTCTTTTTCTTCAAACTATGCGCTTTAATTTTAAAATATTTTTCCAACAGTCTTCATTGCTAATCTTGTCACTGATGCATAAAAGCAATATATTCTTACAATAGTGCTATTACTTTTTAATTTTACAGGATTACTAGATTTTTCCAATCTAGATCAGGCAAAAATGTTAAAAGTGGCGTAATTGTACTTTTTACCCTAACTTTCTAGTTAATTCGCAATGTTTTTAATATTTTTGATTAAATGTTAATAAAATATTGAAGGAACTTGGATAGATAAAATGTTAATGTGAACAAAGCAATCACTCCTTTAAAAAAGAAAAAAAAAATTCTCAGCAAAAACAATTTTAATTTTTTTAAAATTATGAATGTAACTTGAGAAAGAATTTTATACTTCAAGATATATAAATTAGCCTAACACATAAATAATCTGAAAACTATGTAGTCATATTTATGAATGACAGCAAAACTAAATCAGTCCCTGCCGTATTGATGGAATTTAGTTAACTACCACAGAAAAGTATTAGAATTATTGAAAATTAAATATTCAATTAAGAAAAACTATTTTAAATCCCTCCACTGCTTATAAATATCTTAGACAGTATATTACAAGTTGCATAGAGAAATAGCCATGCCCTAAATCCTTAATCAAGGTCTTTTGATTTTGAAATTTCGGGCCAATTGCTACCACTGATATATGTATTTCGCACAATACTCTAATATTGTCGAGTATAATTATAAGCACCGATAACTCCACTCAGACGAATTCAACGCCTCCTATAACTAAAAGCCTCCACACGGTTTTTTATAGGTAGTCCGATCAGACCACTGTGAAGGATATCCACTTTCCAAACGAATCATTTAATACAAAGTCTAGTTAAAATAAGAAATTGGTAGCAAATATATGACTAAAAATTTGTTTTATTTATGAATAATATTGGTTTGCTTTATTCACTTGTCAACCACTACAGATTCAATTCTCAAATATATATGATAAATTTCTCTTAATTACTTTTATAAAAGGCTTTGGATTCATGCGCGCAACTGGTTCACTTTTTAAATATTCTGCGCGGACTACTTATAAAAGACCGTGTGGAGGCTTTTTGATGTTGGAGGTAATGGGCTGACGCTAAGATCACTACCACATATGATGATATAGTAGGCACCGAATATAATAATATAGATTTCAAGTATTGTCATATATTTGGTAATTATTAAAAAGGCACCAATACTGGGAAATCGGGAGTGAAAGGAACAGCTAGTTTTCGAGAAGAGTGAATCGATTCTTTTCTTCAAACTAATCAACAATATCTACTTTTTTCCTGAAAAGAAACAGTTTTATTTAGGTTTATGCTATAATTGTAAAAAAATTTCTTGGTACAGATATTTTAGTTTTCTCGTAATAAATGCTAGAATGAAATGTCTTTCTTACCAGTTTTTGCTTTTTTCCGTCCTGATGTATATATACACGGGTACCATATACGACTAAAAATGTAAAAAGTGGTAGAAACTCAATTCATTTTTATTTATTTATTATTTCTTTAATTATTCAAACTTATCTACCTACTACTATGACTTACAATTCAAATTATTCATATTCAAAGCAAAAACATACTTTCTCGCTACTATCTATAATAAACTGGATAAAATGAGCAATAAAAAGGTAGCTAATTTTAATTTTAGAAAAGCTAATTTTAATTTCTCTCAATTAAATTTTGAATTTAGTTAGTCAACACCTTTTACATTTTTAGTCGCTCGTGTCAACCCTGCGTTAGGATAAAAGCTAAATATAAAATTTAAAAAATGCAGACTACTTTAAATACTATAAATCAAATTTTCTAAACCAAGAATCATACATTAAATGCTACCACTAGAAAATATTTATCCGAGATCCGGATCAAGTGGTAGTTTATTAATTGTGATTCTTGGTTTAATAAATTAGTAGATTTTTATCTACCATTATTTCTAAACAATTCGTAGGCTTAAATAGTTCACCACTTTTTTTAGCTATGTCATGCTAAACCTTTTAAAAAACTAGAAAAATCTGTCCAATATTTGCAAATTTAGTTTGAAGTTATTTATTGTTGTAGACAGACGGGCAAGCCATGTAAAATTAGCGTGACATTCAACGTGTTAATAGAATTTAATAAATTTCAAGACTGAAATAATTCAATATACCTTTCATTTAGAAAACTGTGCATGAGGTCGTTGGCTTTTATAGTTGTCTCTTAGGATGGAACTGTATTTTTTTATTGTAAAACTCTAATTCAATGGTGATGTAAGTTCGTGATCAGGGGTCGCTCGCAACTTCTATTTCCGTGTTTTTGTATATGAAGCTTAATAATTTATGTCATATTTGAAACAGAGAGAGATTAGATTGATAGTTTTAATAAAAATGCTAAGAAAATTTTATAAAGAAATGAAAAGCTTATTGTTTCTATATTTAAACCATAAGTATCTTATGTTTTCAAAATATACTGAATTTTATACTTTCTGTTGAAGTACGTAGTTAAAATAATAATAAAAATAAATATCCTGTATCAAAATAAAATTCACTAGGGAGAAGCATGAAGAAAGTATCAACTAAAATAAGAAACAGTATAAATAAAACTGCCTTCATAAATATGTTAAAAAACAAAATTACAATAAATACACATACGAAATAGATGATAAATCAGTAAATAATGTATTTCCATTTGAGAAGAGTGCGTGGATACTTTTATAAGCTGTTTAGTAAAAATCTTTTTAATCAAAGTATTTCGAATTAGAACTAAAATAGCATTTCTCATCATGACGTAAATCCTTTTCATCAGTTATTTATTTTTTCTTATAGAAATTGTGATTAGGAGGAACAAAAATAACAATTAAAATCCGATTTGTAGAATATATTTTTTTAATTATTTGTATAATAAAATCTAAATATATATCATTTATCTCATAATATATAATGCTTAAGCTATTTTCCAGAAATTTGTATAGTTGAAAACAAGATGTAATGTGTTTCTTTTACTTCCTTTGAAATGGTAATATAAATGTGTGATGCGTCGGTAAAACTAAAAATAAAATTATATTTGCTATACAATACCTGGTTTTACTAACATGAATATAGTTTGAATAAAAGAACGTATCTTATAGTTAATCATAAATTCTCTAAGGAGGTGTTTAGTTAAATTAGTTTAATTAATAACTACTTAATTCTATTATATTCTTAATTGTGTAATTTAATGATTTATAACATTTATAATGAAATTTTTGTTCTCGTAAATGTGTCATACTTATATTCATGCTTTTAATATTCATATGCATATTTTTATACATTAATTAAAACAAAATTAATGAATCTAATAGAAATACTTGGATAAAATCTGTATAGTTTTAAACTTTCCTGATGATCAGTTTTACAAAACAGTTATTGTATTTTATTGGAGTTAGGTTATTTGTAAACATTTTTCCATTGGTGCTTCAAAGTAATTAACGAGACCAATTAAATATAATCTGAAGAAATTCATCCGTCTTGATTTATTTCTGACATTAGAAGGAAAAAAATTAGAAAAAAAAAAAAAAAAAAAAAAAAAAAAAAAAACATATTGTGGTAAAAGAACAAATCTATATCAACACTTTAAAAAGTTATACTGTTTTTAAAGTGTATCGTAACTCCATTATAACTATTAAATTTCTATTCACTAGTGTATAAAACGTAAACTTAAGATACCTTTTAGTAGATAATATTTCAAGATGGATGGGAAAAGGGCCGCTAACGGCCTCAGGCGCCCAGATAAATTTCTATGATGATGATGACTTTTTAGTAGATAAGTGGGTTGACATCGGTGGCTTATAGACGCTCTGAATACTCCTACCTCATCAGAAACGCCCAGTTAGATATGAATACAGTTGACTTGTTATTTGATACTACGACAATGTCCTCACGCTGCTGCTACTCAGGCTCGATCGAATACTACGGGGGCTTGTACAATACAGGAGCTACCACTAGCACAACTGTGGTTTACAGCTTTCACGACAAGCACTCGAAGTCCGGTGATCTTAATACAGCTCTCTCTGCCTCTTGCAAAACAGCAATGAAACAACTAGTGGCATCCGTTCACCGATTTCTATCACAGATAAAATTCTAGTGAGGAAGTATTGTAGTGTAACTACAACTACAATTATTAGATTTCTTTTCACTAGTATATAATACATGTTAACTCAGTAAATATTAGACAAAGACATGTTTTTGGTAGATTCCTATTAAACACGTGTGGAGTAGTGCTGCTTTCAAAAGGTGTGAAAGTAACTTTCAAATTTTCTTTTATTGACATTTCTTTCTGCTCAGAATTTCAAGAAAAGGTGATATGTTTTAAATTTATACTGTTTTTTTAAAATTAATTTTGATATTTCTTGTTGTTCTGTATAATTTAAATTAAAAAGAAATAAGTATATATGAACGCATGTTTAAATGGGGCTGGAGTAGACACGTGGTACAGCTAATCTGAACCAGTCGACACACTGGTTCCATTCAACTTTCAATCGAAGAAATATGAATTGGTTATAACTGTACCACATTTGATGTTATTTATTTTCTAAATTAGAATGATTTTTATTTTCTAATGATCGGATCTTTACGTTCTAGCACTCATTCTGAATGGATGATCTCAAATATGCTAAATAATTAGTGCAGACGATAAGTTACGAAATCAGACAAAAAAACTTACTTTCTCTGAATAAATGTACCTTTTTTTTCTACGGATAAGAATTTTTGACCCGCAAATTATAGGGGGTAGCTGCAATTCGGGAAATATGGTCCCTATAGTTTGGTCAAGAAAATTATCCAAAATTTAGACCCCTTTATGTTAATTTTACTCTTTCCGTATTTCACCATATCTCCAGAAATTTTTAAGCGAATTTAAAAATTTTGCACTCAATTAAAAATTCGTTTAATCAAAGATAATTCCTTGCAAAAAATAAATTTCAGTAATTATCTATTAATTTTATTATTTTATTTAATATTACTCGAAAAAATTTTTTAATTGAAAAACATACTATTTTTTAGGTCATTTTAAAGTATGTAATTTTACATGGCAAAATACAAAATTTGAGCAAAATCGATTAAATAGTTATTAGAAGTTTGAGGAAGTCGTATGCTTAAATCGTATATTATAGTCGTATATAATAGTATTTATTGTAGATTATAGTCGTTGCACACACCCGAAATAGGTAAGATTAAGAACTTGTATAAATGCAACAAAAAGTTTGTTCCTCAGTGTTATAAACTTGAATGAAAAAAAATCTGGAACATTTTGAAAATCTTCGAAAACAACGCATTAAAAATTCCCATTCCTTTCTGAGTCGTCATAAATGGCTGCTTAAAATTATAAAATGTAAGCCCCGTGCTAATTTTTCCGGATTTTCTGGAAGATTTGATTTTTATATTTGAAGTTAAGCAAAATGTAAACTTTTTTATTTCATTCGCAGATTTATAACCATAATTTAGAATAATTTTAACCACCACTACATATAAATAAATTAAATATATAAAGGTATGAAAAATCAGAAAAGAATGGTGTTACGTATAAGTTACTGCAAACTATGCAAATGTTTCTGCCTGCAATTGAGTTTTCAATTCTCGTTTCCCGTCTGTGAAAATCGTTCTTGGAAACAGCATAAGTTGACAGGTAAAATTTAACTTTTTAGGTATTCCATTTTTTTCATATCAATGTTTTGCATTTTCTCTAATACCTTAAAACATATTTTAAGTTGAAGGTTTATATAAGCTGTCCAACTTCTTTTATGGCTGTATAATTGGAGGGGTACGATGCGGCATTTTTTTTTAAAAAAAAAAAGGTTGTTTTTCTCAATGAATTAAAACATCTATTTATTTTGACATTTAACGTAATGTATTAGACAAAATTTTATGTAGCTAAAATGATAAACGGAATGAACTGTACCCATATATAATCGATATACCATATAAATTTTAAGTAATTAAAATTATAAACTATAGTCGAAACGGTCTTCACCCATATATGATGAATAATGTAAGATTTTTTTTTTTTTTTTGGAAATACCTAAAAGATGGGAACACGCTAAAAACTTTAATTTTTATCGATATTAAAAATTTTAACTGCTGATCTATCATTGATATAGCTGTCGTTGAAAATAGAATGTGTTTCTTTTTTTTTATTTTTTTTTTAACGAAATACCGATATATAGAGCAAAACCTGTCTAGAAAACTTGTCATTTTAAAATTTCAATTTTACATTTTATATTGCGTGAATTTAAAACACGATATATTTTCTTATTGTGAGATTTAGAATTTGTGTTACTTAATTTGAGTTAGTTTTCTTATTGTGTTAGTTGCTTTGACTTTAGAGTTTTAATTTAGTTTGAAGTAATTGAGTTCCAATTCATAACTTTAAGAAATTCATCTGCAGTTTTCTTACCGTTCAAATATTTTAAAATAGTAAAACAAATCTATTGAAAATGTTACATTAGTCTGTCTAGTGAGATTATAAAAAAAATGAAAGAAAAAAAACTTAATTTTCGCAAAAAAGTTATAACATTGCATATGCAATTCATAATCAAGATATAGATTATAAAACATATTGACAGGTTTGACGTAATTTTAGTATGCTTTAAGATGAAAACAAAAACTATTTCGAAGTATTGCTGCATAACTTAACGTTAAAATAAATGCTCGTAAAGGCTTCAATCTTGAAGAAAAATAAAATTTTTTTTTTAATTAAACTGTCTCTTGTTTTGAGAAGAGAAATAGTGAGATGACCTCGAATAAACACAAAATAGGAAAAAACAAAAACGTCGTTTCTGCCTAAAATGCAGAAATTGTTTTCCCTTTGAAGAAAGGGATATTAAAATTATGAGACGCTGAAGAAGTTTGTTTTTACACTTTTTGTTTCTATTTATCATAACCCTTATTTAAATTATTTAAAAGTTTCTATTTTTAAATTTTCGAATTTCATTTCAATATTTCAGATTCATTCATTTATCATTCAATGATTAATTTAAGTATGTTATTCTTGAAATTTATTTTAAACAGGAATCGAAAAATTCAGATTAAATGATGAATTTTTTAAAAATCTTTTACGCATTGATGAAAGAGCACTTTTTTTTTTTGAAAGTGTTCGACTAGTTTCGGCAACTTTTTTTTAAAAATATTAATGTAAAATTTAAAAAAAAATTAGTTTATTTGTCATGTGTAAAAACTTATAAAACTAGCGAAAAACTATTATTATTATTTAAAACTGGCAATTTTTAGATGAAAATACGGCATTTTTTTTTTTTTTTTTTTTTGCATATACGCTTAAAGTTGTAAAAAAAATTCGATCTCTTAAAGCAAAAAATCATTTGAAGTGTTTATTTAGAAGGTGATCACCTATTTTTTGAATTATTATCTTAAATGCAAGTGCATAGACTGAGTTAGGGATCAGTGTGGTTAAACAAGCAAATTTTTAAAAATTTCTGCACTTGTCTTCGAGAAAAGACATGCGTAAAAAGTGAAATTCTGTTCTTTTTTCTTTTTTTTTTCTCTTAATCTATTGTTCAAAACATGTCTGCTATAACCACAAACACTCATGAAAAATTACAGACAATCATTTTTAAAACTACGTAAGATATCGGGTTTAAGGTGTAAAATGAGAAAAAATCTGATTTTCAGATAAACGCATTTGAACTGAAAATCATTAGTCTATCCACTCTTATCCCATTGCACAAAAATTACTATAACTTTGTAAATATGTAGAATACAAGCATAAGTAAAGTGTTTTTAAAAAACTAAGAGCACAGGGATTTTAAATTAATATTAAATTTCGAAAATTTTGCCCAAAATTATGTTTTTTCACTTATCACATACCTTTCCACATTAAAATTTTTACTCATCTAGCCCAGACATTTCAAGGGCATGAAGATCTCACGCGCCCATACAAAATTCTATCCCATCTGCAAGTACTGTCCTCATTTGCAACTAACTCCAGACCATGTTTTTGAGTGCCAGGCCATTATCGGCTCCCTCTTTCAACTTGGAGCACCTCCCATCGACATTCTCTATGGCCATCGGGCTCCAGAACTTGCAAATCTTGTTATCAAGACTTTTGGAGGACTCTAATCTTTGCACTAACATAGACACGACAACAACAACAACACTCATCTAGTCAAACTAAGGGCAATTCTATAATGTTTCGTAACTATTAATATTCGGTTATGAGAAAATAATAGGAACCTGATAAACTAATAGAAAAGAAATTAGAATTTGTAATTAAGTTCGTAGGATCCACTTGAAATAAATAATAATATACACTGTTTTGTTTGAATTGCAAATATGATTCTAAAATTCAAAAAATTCTTCTGAGAATTATATAAAATGTTTGTGTTAAAACATTTATTGTTTAGAATATGTTCAAAAGATATTACTAAGTTTTAAGCATAAGAACAAACTTTAAAAAAAAAAAAATCTAATTTTTTGGAATAAATTACTGGATGGTTATAAAGTTCCACTTTGAAATGTCCCCTCTCCAGAGGATCAAAATTGTGACGGCATGTCTTCGGATCATCCTCAGGGATGTTTCCCAGAATCGTCGCCAATAGCCCATTGTGCAGCTCCAGTGCAACGTAAATGAACTACAACTACAAATCCACTTTGAAATGGCTATAAAATGGAAACTTACTGGGCCAAATGTTATCGAACTTGGCAATAGTTGGAGGCCATAGGAATTTACTTTCCGCCAAAAAAAAATTTATAGTTAGTTCGAGTATTGCTAAAAAGTTTTTTCGAGTGCCGATGAAAAGACAGTGGGTTCGAGTACTGATCAAATGATATGGGCTTCAAACACCGATAAAATGATAGTAGGTTCAAGTGTTGATCAAAAGAGATAGGGTTCGAATACGGATCAAATGATAACGAGTCCTAATTCTTCATGCCCCGCAGTGGACTGATCGCGAAGACACGGTTCCCAGTAGAACACCGTTGTCAAGCATCACTGGTTGCTGTCAGTAAGCAGGTAGATGACCACTTTGATCAGCCAGAGTAGGAACCGAGGGTGCGTGGTATTGGTCCTCGTTAAACTGTTCTACCGTTAAGTGCTTGACTTCTCGCGTAGGTCGTCGGGCTACCAAAACAGAGGAGCCATCCCCTCAACAGAAGATCAAAATTGCGATGGCACGTCTTCGGATCATCCTCAGGGATGTTTCCCAGACCGTCGCCAACAGCCCATTGGGCAGCTCTAGTGCGACGTAAATAAAGTACATACCAACCTAATTTTCCACTGTTGCTTCCTCTGCTGCTAATGCAACAATCGCCTCTGTTTCCACGGGAGAATGTTTACTTTTCCTCCAACAAAGTAAGTTAGATTTTGACCCTTATTTTGTTTAACAATATTATCTACAGCGTATAATGTATTGCAGTATTGTATTATCAAGTTCGATAACATTTGGTCCAGTAGTTTTCCTTTAAGACCATTTCAAAGTAGAACTTAAACTCCTTCCTTCTCGCTCCCGTGAAAATGACGAGGTTAGATTTCGCCCTCTATTTCTCGCTCCCGTGATATTGACGGGCGGGAGTGTTCAGTAGTAACGCACCAATAAGAATAAAACTAATTCATTTCTTTTGCCCGGAAAACATTTTATTTTTCATTTCACACACCAGATGGCAGTACCAGGATATTTTTAAGGTAATTGTAGATAGTTAGTTTATTTTAAACCAGCACTAATCAAATACGTGATACAAATACAAAAGCCGAAATATAGACACTTTTATGACCGTTTTCTTGAAAATTAACCGATCGTTAAGGAGTTAATTATAACCACCCTGAATTTTTACACTAAATGTTTTATCGGAGTTTATCATACAAAGTTCAAAAATTCATTTCTTAGATCAAAAAAAAACTTTAAACTTGCAATTTTTGTTGACTTGAAAATTTGAATATTGGTAGCTTATGTCAGGAATCGTGAAATCAAATTAGGAAAGTGTTCTTTTAAGTGGTAGCATGTTATGATTTATCAGGACAGAACTAGACCCTTAACCCTACAATAGTTTCATTTCATTTATTTTTGCTACACTTTTTTAAATTTTTGTAAAGTTCAGTTGTGTGGTATCTGCACAGTGCTGTTTTCACTACTCTATAGAATGATAATAATTGAATAATAATTATAATAACTAAACTCATTGTGATATAGCATGTTTAGAGCATTTTTAAAAAAATCTGAAAATTTAAAGCTTTTGAGACTTTAATATGTCCTTTAAAGTCGATGCAAATTAGACTGCAAAAATAATTATTGAATAAGTTTAATGCACATTCTCGTTTTAACACATGATGACTAAAACATTCTGAACTAGTTTAACCTTGAAAATAAAAATTATATTTTTAACCGTTCTCAATTTTTTATGCCACTTAAAAATCTAGCAATACATGACATGGACAGAGAAAAAAAATCTAATCATTGTTTGCGCAGAGTGTGGAAAAAGGAGAATGCAAAAAAAAAAAAAAAAAAAAAAAAAAAGCAAATTAAAAATTAACTAAAAATTACACTGACGTCATTTTAAAACTAGGAAAATTGACAATTATCAATTTTCCTAGTTTTAAAATTTTTTCATATTGTGCAAAACTAATAATATAATGTGCTCAGCATAAAATTTCAAAACTTGGTTACAAGAATATTCGGCTAAAGTGATTATTTTACGAAGTCAAAATAATTCCTTTCATTGTTAATAGAAACGAAGGTCTTTTTTTTTTTTAAAAGCTTCACAACTCTCATTATTAAAAGAGTACAGATGTTCACATTTTCATGCTCATACTTGTCATTTCTACATTATTTTAAAACTAGTACATCTCCATTTATTTTTTCTGCTAGGACAATGTATTCGTTAGATTTTAAGGCTGTGTATCACAAATTGAACAAAGCTGGAATTTGCCCAATTTCATCAACCTGGATTAAAATAAGACCTTCAATTTACACAACAATTATAGCTTGATTTCTAAAAATAAATTTAAAAATACAAATGCCAAGATTTAAGCTCTCGAAAAACAATGATTTGTGAATGAACAATGAACAATGATTGATTGTGAGAAATACTATACTTTGATGCTCCTTACCAGAGATAATACAATAATAATATAGCAAAACAGACTTCAATACAGTACTTTATTATGAATTGAATAAAATTGTAAGACAAATCTTTATGAAAGCCTTTCCAAAACTTGCAAAAAGGAGGAAACAATTCACTCAATGCATTGAGAGGTATTTTGGAATTGAAGGATTAGCGCTTCACGCTTTTTGTTTTGTAATTTTGCAACCTAGAAGTTCCAACTCTCCGTAGTGGTTTAAGTGATAGTGAAAAAACAATTAAGTAATTATGTCAGGACTCGAAAAACCGCCCGTCCTCGGCGGTCAAAAATTCTCCCGCGGACAACGAATTTCTCGAATCCGACGTCCGCGCGGACGGCCATTTTCTCGTTCAAGTTCGTGATACATTTTCAATTTTTGTTATCTTACAAGAGTCTATCGCCTCACTTCTATAATGACCCTCTAATCTAGAAATACAGCAACATACTGCGCTTGGTGGAATTGATGTTTTCTCTGTCTGGGAGTACTGCAGCGGTTGAAAGGAGCTTTTTAGTAATGAACTTACAAAAAAACACATTACGTACTGGTCTTAACAAGAAGCGTTAAACGCAATTATGAACATCTACCTAAATGGAAAACCCCTTTCAGATTTCTGAGCAGAAACCTCTATAAATCATTGGATTGATTGTGGAACTGGCAAACGTTATATTTGATTAATTTAAAAAACGCAGTACCCTCGGATAAAGTGACATTCCAGATAACTTGATCTTTGTAATTTAAATTATTTCATATAAGAAATAAATTATTTCATAAAATAAATACTAGGTTACTATTAGTAACCTAGTATTTCTTTTATTACTGTATAATGTAATCCTAGTATTTGTAATCCTAGTACCTACTAATTCATTGTGCAATTTATATGATAAATGTTTGTAATAGATAAGAGAAAATTATATTTTTATTTATTTAGAAGTGACGGGTTAGTTTCAAAGGAGGACGGTTACATTGTTGGACAAGCCGTCCTCGGGGACGGTTAAATTTTCAGAGTTTTTTCGAGCCCTGAATTATGTATTTGCGAAATTTTTACGTGACTTTAAAACATCACAACATGATTATGAAAACTTTTATAAACATCCTTTAATTAATGAAAGTGCTTGTCGGTCAAAATCGCTTTTTAAACGTACTATTAAAAACAGTTATTAACTAATTGCACATAAAATAAAAGTACACTATCTTATTCAAAATAATGTTATTGCTACTCCCTTTATCTTTATCTCATATTCTTCTTGATAAAGTAGATATTTTTAACTAAAAGAATCAAGCAATTATTAAAATACGCAACAAAACGATATATTTATTTTTTATAGAATATTGACAAAGTTGCCATTCTATCAAAAGTAAAGCTTAATAATATTACAATCACTTCAGATCACTATAATTAATAAATTAAAAATGTAACAGCTCTGATTCTTTTATTAAATTATAAATTTCGATTATCATTTATGCATCTGGAAAGTTGAGAGTTACGACTTACAAATTGGAAGTTGAGGTTCTTTGTATTTAAATAATTTTAGCATTTATATTTATAATTAATTTTACGACTAGAAACAAAGATTTTTAGAAAACAATCATAGAGATTACTAATAAGTAGACAAGAAAGTTATTCCCTGGAGCAATTTGCAGATAGAGCACAAAATGAATGAATAAATAAATAAATTAAATAATAAAATTTCACCTTGGATCATTCGTAATGTACTCCGAGAAAATGCCTCCAAATATAAAATAGTTTCTGGAAATGAAGCCTTTTAGCTATGTTGGTATTCAATTTAAGTACAAAAGAGAAGAAAAAAAAGAAAGAAAGACGTTTAAAATTTTCAGTGATTTCTTAGGAAGTTCTACCCATCTTCTATTTTCACATCAACGAATATTCCATCTTCTATTTTTACATCAACGAATATTCCCTCTTCTATTTTTACATCAACGAATATTCCATCTTCTATTTTTACATCAACGAATATTCCATCTTCTATTTTTACATCAACGAATATTCCATCTTCTATTTTTACATCAACGAATATTCCATCTTCTATTTTTACATCAACGAATATTTCATCTTCTATTTTTACATCAACGAATATTCCATCTTCTATTTTTACATCAACGAATATTGAAATAAATGAATAAATAAAATAAAACGTGTTTAGTATGTTCATACGTGCAAAACAGTAGGGGAGAGAGGGGTCAATTGTAACATTTTTTACTTAACTATTTTTAACTAACAAAAAATCCAATATATTATTAGTATTAATTGACAGTCTAGTAAAGTAGACTATCCTCTACTAGAAAAAAAATACCTTATTTTAAATGTTAATATATTAGTTATTAGCAATTTTTGACAGTCGTGCACTTGTTACAATTGTCCCCACTTACGGGGTCAATTGTAACAGTTCATAAATTCAACTAAAACATAGTTAATTATACATATTATCATAGTTGTGATACATTTTTTTATTGATCAAAATAGTAGTGACATTTTAGGAGTAAAAATAATAATGAGCAGAGACCTAAAGGGTTAAACTTTTAACTTTAAGGGGTTAAAAATTTTAATTTATGCTGTGAAAGGTGACAAATAAAATAATGCACATGCAACATAATATAAGTGATATAGGAAACTATTGGTGGTTCTTAAAGAGTTAAGTAATGGTTTGTAAACATAAGATTATTTATTTTCAGCTGTTACACTCGTCCCTTTACTTATTGTTACAATCGTCCCCAAGACGCCATTTCAGCTTCATTTGTTAAAAACAATGCTAGTTAATTAACAAAACTAATATCTTTTTTTTTTTTGAAAAGTTAATTAAGGGGTCCACTTACATATTCAGTTAATAATTTTTATTTGCTTAAACAAAATTACTTTGTTACAATATAATATTCTAATATCAAAAAAAGTACTTACGTAGCGTGAAAATATCTTTTGTGATGTAACTCTTTCAAAAGTACATAAAAATGGTTGCCAGCAGGGGTATACATGTAGATTTATTAAATACACCTTGTGCGCCACCTAGGAACCAAATCTAGAACCCGACACTCGAAATTTTTGCTCTGTTACAATCGTACCCTGTTACAATTGACCCCACTCTCCCCTATGAATATTAAATTTTTAGGTATTTTTAAGCATAAATCCTTTAGAAACCTCGCATTTTATAAACTTTAATACTAAGGATTTTAAAAAGCATATAATTTCTTTTATATTTCAAAGAACAAAATTTAGTTTTAAAGTAGTATACAATGTATAAAATATGTATAAAATAGGAAAAAAATCTGAATAATTTTTGATCTAATGATCGGATTTTCACGCACTTGTACTCAATTCTAGGATTACGTTATACCTACCATGTACGATAAATACGTTTTTCTTACTGATTCAGTATCTTTTAATATTGAGCCCTCGAACCAATTAGGTTAGTCCTAGTACGTGAAAATCCGATCATTAAATCAAAAGTTATTCAAAGTGCCTCTTTAATATATTAAAAGAGAAAAAAATTTTAACTCATAAAAAACACCGGAAAAAACATGGTTAAAAAAATTTGCAAACAATCAATGAAAAACATTTTTTTTTCTTTAGTTCTTTTCTTCTACTGATTGCACTCTCTAAACTTCAGGCAAATTGCATTTTTTGATAAGAGTTTCAAGTCTTCTAAAAAAATTTCGTTCCCAAAAGTTTTCAAATTGGAATTTATAATGAAGATATTTTTCTGAGGCATGAATTAAAACGTTATATAAAAAAATATCATAAAAAAGTTAGTTTCATTCCTAAATTAACGCATCCTTTTAACAATCAGGGAAAACTATTCCATCAAAACCACCCACTTTGATCTTAATTATTTCATTCAGTCACAACTACCTTTTAGAAGATCACGTACGGCGGGTTTACCTTTTTTTTTTTTAACTAAATAAATTAAATTTTTAACTAAATATGAAATATCAATTAAGAGAAAGTAGCATCCTCTGATTTGGTTTTTAAACGCGCTTAACTTTTTAAATGATTTCAATGAAATTGATTATATCAGAGGTTCCCAAACTTTTCCATGTTCTGTTCTCTACTCAAAAGAAAATATCTTGAAAAACTATCAGTTAGAAAAAAAAAGAAAAGAAACTGACACCTCTTGTTGCTTTTTAAACGCAGTTTTAATGATTTTAATGAAATTGATCCAACTTTCGAAACTTTTCCAACCTGTGGCACCTTAACGAGATTTAAAATTTTTTCAGGGCATCCATTCTAGTGAAGTAAAAAGACTCGAAACATTACTGTCATTTGAATAATAAGTTCGAGAAACTTACTAGCCAAGCACCTATTAATTACGTAATTATTGCCAATTTTTAATCAACGAAAAAAAAAAAATGTGGCTCTGCAATAATTTAAACAAAAATGCAGACAATAAACTTGTAAGCTTAAATTTTTTTTTTTTTTTTTGTCGTCATACATCTTTTACTCTTATTTGACTCTTTCGAAACCATCATAATAAAAGAAAGAGTTAGTATGTATTATCTTTCTTATAACCAAAGAATATAGAATATCCCTCTATATTCTTTATTTTAACTCCAGAAATGTTTGTGCTAGGGGCCTGATATATGAACAGAGGCTACAATAAGCAATTTTAAACCCCCTCCTAAAAATTGTTTCAAAAATTTTAATTCGTCCGTTCGGGTGAAGTGAACGAGTTTTTCGTATTTGTTAAGCTTCAGCTTACCACGCATAATTTCAACTAAAATAATTTTCTTTTCAAAATTTTGATCTTTTGCACTCTGAGTACTTTTAAATAAACGATAGCGCTAATTTATTTAAAACATATCATGCAATATTACTAAATAAGGACTATAATAATCATAGATTAACGTGCTAAAGAAATATTAAGATAAAAAAAAAAAATTTAATTTCAAAATGGTATTTTTGATATCCTCTTAGAGGGGACAATAAAGTGCTAAAGGTTAAACGATGACATAAGTGATGTTTACAGCAGTAAAGAAACGAGATTGAAGCCTCTCTTAAACGAATTTTAAAGGAAGCTCATCGCACGTCCTTTAATAATTATTTATCTTTGATTCTTAATCTTTGTCTTTGTAAAACTGTGCTACCGTAAAGTGCTAGACTTGGCGCGCAGGTCATCAGGCTATCAACCAAATCGGGGTAGACCTCGCCTCTGTAGAGAACTGAAATCGTGATGGCATATCTTCGGATCATCCCCAAGGATATATTCCAGATCGTTGCCATTGTGCAGCTCTAGTGAAACGTAAATAAAGTGCTACAACCAAAGACAGTTAACATTCCCGATGAGCAGACCTAGTGCGTTCTCCAGAAGTGGTATCCACTCTTTCAGGACCACCACAATGGGTGAGATACCGTTGGCCATGTTAATTTGGACGTCTAGTTTCTGCCACACTAGATGGCAGCACCAAGACTCTATTCGAACTAGTATCTTGAAAGCTATCTGAAACCACGTTTTTATTTTGTTTATAGATATGTTTTTGAAACGCATTCTACTACAAACCATTGTAAAATGAACTATACGGTATTTTTTTATATATATATAACCGAACGTTGAACAGCTGACCAAATTTTCAGTTTACAACTACCAATGTTCAACTCCGTATCCTTGTAATTTTGGATCCAATCCAGAAGACAAGGGAACTCCTGGATAAAGTATTGGGAGAAATTTGCCTTCGTGGAGGACTTTTTGATGGAACTAACCCGCATTTGCGTTGCATGGAGAGAAAATCCACGAAAAACTCCCATGCTTAGCCTGAGGCAAGAGGACTCTGACCCATGATCCGTCTACCACAGAGGATATTTTACGTCAGGGCTGTGGACGCTGCGAGGCGGGTGCGGAATTGAAATCAACCAGCCATTGCCGGAATTCGAACCTGGTTCACCTCATTGGGAGGCGAGAGCTCTATTCTCTGAGCCACCACGGGTCTACGATACGGTAATTAAAATAAATAAGTTATGTACAGAAGTGGGGATGCAAATTAATCGGAAAAATTAATTTAATCTAGACTAAATTAATAAATCTTGAAATCTAGGAAATAATAATAAATCTAAGAAAATTTACCGCATTCATTACCATTATTTTCTGTATTTCGATGCGTTGAACTTTCAAAAACTCTTTAAGAACATTTTTTTTAATTAATTGAAATTTTTTTTTTTTTTAGCTATCTTACTGTATGCCTTTCCGTTTTGTGTAGAACTGCGTAGTATTAATTGATAGCGATTCAATAAATATTTACGATTTTTTTCTTAAGTAATAAACTAGTAATGTCTACAAATAATATATCTGATAGATTAATAGACTTTAGAAAAGTGGTAGGAATAGGTTATGTATTAAAGAGTTCCTCCGTGTCTAAGAAATTTTTGAAAGTGGTGGAGAAAATTGAGATTTTATTAAATATGTAATATATTTGTGAAAGAAAATATATTTACATGAGATTTTTTTACAATAAATTAAAGTTTTTATTTTTTATCAATTACAAGCTGAATATCCGTTCTTCATACGGGATGGGGGAAAAATCATACGCAAAACTGAAAGGCTTATGCTGGCACCATTAATAAAGCTAAAATAATTTCATTTCTCTTTAATTTATTATTATTTGTTGCCCTTCTCGGTGGCTTTACTTAATTAAATTAAGCAAAACAATTTTTTTCATAATTCATCCCATCAGAATAAAGATTAACTGTATTCAGCATCATGCGACCAACTCATATGATAGTAAAATTTTACCACTATCAAGTGATTTTCTCCGATACATATCTCTTTCGAAGAGTCGCACGACACTTATTTCCACAGTATCATTAACATTAATTATATTAATTAAATTAGTATATTTGGTACCTATCCTTCAATATTTGAGTTTTTTACGAAATACATTTATAAATGTTAGCAAAACAAAGCCGAAATTTCAAAATAAAATAAAATTCGTATAAGACCTAGATGAGGAATTTAGAGCATGACTTTTAATCTATCTGACTTTTAATATACTGTTTAAAATATTTATAAGTAGCGGTGGAAAAAAGTTCTTTTAATTCGAATTCATTAAAATATTAATGCACTATCTTTGCTACCACTGGAAAAATATTTTCTGAAACTACGGAAAACTGTTGTATAATTCTTATTAAAACTTCTTCAATTACCATAATACAAGTAGTACGTATTACCAAAATTAATTGAACATCATCAGCATATAGCGATTTTCTATGGTTCCCCTAGCCCTAGACGAATGAGCCACTAAACGAACACTTTTCCCCATTAACTCTGCTTTTTAGTACACAGCTATTTTTTTATTTCAATAATTATATACAATCAATATTAATTAAGCATTGCTGTCAATAATAATATGGTGATTTTTACGGTCCCCCAAAACCTTTTATACCTTGCAAAATACCTTTTCTCTTTAACTTTGCGTTTTAGTACATAGCTTACTTTTTTATTTCAATTAATGCATATTACCAATATTAATTATGTGTTATTAACGTGGATAATAGAAATTCAATTTTGTAGAGTTTCTCTAATCGTCTAATCTAAACAAATAAATACCTTTTCTCCTTAACTTTTGCTTTTTGGCTTTTTATCTGTCTCTACTTTTGTAGTAGAGGCAGCCAGTTCAATAATAACAAAATATTTTTTAGTGTGAAGAAAACATACTAAATCTTTAAAAAAAATATTTAATAAAAATTTCACTTAAAGAGTAAATCATAAAAAAAATATTGCCCCCTCATCCTACTGATAAAAGTCTTGTTTAATAAAGAATAATGTAATAAGTTATTGAAGGCTGATGAAAAGAAAAAAAAAACTAAAGTATATTTTTTACTTACTTTCCTTTCCTTTTTATTTATTTGTTGATATTTATGGGATTTCACGATAATATTATGATTATTTTGAATTTTACGATAGTATTTTTATTATTTGGAATTTTACGATAATATTATTACTTTGCTTAAACTGTCAAAAGATGGCGCCACAAAAGTTAAATAAAAAAAATTTTACGTTCACCATTTTTAACTTTATAATTTTAAAATAAAAATTTTAAAACATTCAGGTTACTTTTCAGGCTGATTAGAAAAGCAATACTTTACTTAACAATTATTACAGTTGTTAAATTTATATAATCTATGTAAAGTTGCTATTATATTCAAATGCAATTTAAAATTATCTGATATTTTTAAACAAAAAAACTCATTTTCCCCATTAAACAATAGCTTGAGAAAATATTTTACGATATAGCTTTTAAAATCTGATTAATGAAACCATTATTAAAAAACAAATTTATATTTTAAAAATATATAAATATTTAGAATGTAAAGAAAAAAGTACCTACGTTGGAAAAAATTTAATGTTTCGAAAAAGAAATTATAATATACTTTTATTTTCGAAAAGAGATAACTAATTAAAAAGTACAATACCTAGATACATTTTTTTTTTTTTTTTATCTTGCTGAAGGAAAAAAAAAAAAGGAAAAAAATTTCCGTCGAGCCGGAGTCGAACCAGCGACCTATGGATGACTATGATAAACCACTACAGTCCACCGCTCTGCCAACTGAGCTATCGACGGATATTTATGTAAATGTTAAGTTAATTCATAAACAAAATCTTTAATTATGTCAAAAATTTTATTACGTCGAAGATTTTTTAACGTAATTGTTATATATTTTCTTATTTCAATTTAAAATTATTATTCATGATATTATTTAAAAATTGTAAATGAAAATCGTATAATAATTTTAAATTTTATAATAATGAATGAAAGTTATATAATAATGAATAAAAGTTATATAATAATTGGAAATGTCAAAAATTGAGAATCACTAAAAATTTTCTGAACTTTAACAAACAACTAGAAATTAATTTATTTCAGAGGGACGACGAAATTAATGTATTTCAGAGGAAAACCGCAATTGTTTGGAGTAAATTAACAGAAATATCCGTGATAAATTTTAATACAAGAATACGAATTTTAGAGCAAAATCACAAAAAACTATAAGGGGAGGAGATACTAATTCCGTCTTCTAACGTGATTAGGGTAGATGGGAGTATTTAATTTACTCACACTCTTCATTTTTAATAATATGTACTAAATTACTGTAATTCACGTGCTGCAGATTTTACTTTTAATAAATTTGTATTAAAAAATACATTTCTTTTAAAAAAATTACAATTAAATTATATTAATTTTTGTTTTAGATATATTAGACAAATAAAATAAAACTCATAAGTTATTCTCGATTCTAGTTAAGTTAAAAACAAACAAATTATTCATTTTTGAAGATATTAGACAAACGGGAGAGATTTTGATAATTAAAAGATTTTTTCCTTCTAGGAAAAATTTGAGAGCTATTGAAAAAGAGTGAATTTTCTCCCTCTCAAAAACTTGGTATCGTGTCTATTTGGCGTCTATGATTGAATCTAATTTAAAGCAAGGATGAAGAGAAATTATTCTTCCTTTAATGCCTCTTTTTCTTTCTTTTTCCAAAAAGCATTCAGAATATAAAAATAAATAAATCAAAACTCTTAAAAATATTTGAAAAAAGAAATAATAAAAATAAAGAGTAGTCTAATTCTAATATATCTCTAAGAGTATATATTGAGGTTAATTACAAAACTTTTAACACAAAAACACTATGAAAATTCCTTATTAAATATTTGGCTTACGGAATAAAAGGACATTAATATTGTTGCACTTAATTATATTTGGAAATTAAATTTTGATTTATAAGTATAGATTGAAAACTGATTATTCTCTCATCTATAAAGTCAACTGTGAAAGAACAGAAAAAAATATAGAAGAGGAAAATATATTATGAAAATAGATGTCAATGAGCTTAATGGTTCATTGGAAAAGAAATATTATAGAGGGCTCTAAGACGTTCAGTCAAAATCAGTCTATAAATCACGCCATATTGAGACATATAAAGAACAATATGAAGATATAAAACAATAAACAATGACCTTTGTAAGCAACTATGTTAAGATTTTGTAAGTAAACACATAAATCAGTCTTTTCTGCAAATGTTTCTAGGCTTATACATGTCTATGTCTCATATTCTCACTCATTTTTGTTTGCAACTCATATATCTTTACTATTTTTTTTCTTCTTAATATTTATTTAAATAGTATTATTTCCTACTAAAGAGATAAATCAATATCATACGTTATTGGTGATTGACTAAATTAAATTGACAAGTGTATCTGAAAAACTAAGAAACTGGTAGACCTTCTAAGAGTATATTTGAAAAAAAGTCATTGCTCTATATTTCCAGTTTCATATTCTAGGAACATAATATTCTGAATTCCAGAATTCTCTACTGAATTCCAATTTAATATTCTGAAATCCCAGGTAGTAAATTCTAATAATAAAAGTGCTTTTTTTAAAGGAAAAAAAATTCTTTTTTCTTTCTTTTTTTTTGAGGAACTTTGAGGATATTTTACGTCAGCTCTGTGTCTAGTACGAGCCGGTTGCGGAATTCGTATCGAAAACTTTTGCTTCCTACCCTTCAACATCTGGCTGTCCGCACTTTTAACGGAACTTCTAACTGTCCATACTTTTAACGGAACATCTAACTGTTCGTACTTTTAACAGAACATCTAACTAACCGTAAGAACGGAATTTCCGTACTTTTAGAGATATTTCTCTTATTTGTAACAGAGGATCAAAATTATTTCAATTAAGATTTTAATAAATTTTAAATAGTTTTGACTATTATTACTTATAAACAATTTAAACAGATGTAATAGGTCAGAATCACAAAAAGTCATGTTCATATTGCTCTGATAAAAATTTTAGGAAATCCTAATTTCTGCTTTATTTTTCTAGCACTGAGGAAAATATTTCACATAAATGTAAAATGTTGAAGGGCAAAAAAATTACAGTCGTTTTGTTTTAGCATACAGATAATAAATATACCGTCGGTGTGCTTTTTATTCTAGACATTGCTTGAAATGCATTGCTTAAGAAAATGGACACAGCATCTAATTCCGAATTTCACTTTAAAAAATTGTTCTTTTTTTTTCTTAAATAATTTACTAATGGATCCAAATAAAGTTGCAATGTCGTAATGTTTGCCTTAATAATTTTGAAATTTTATTTATTTATTTAAAATTAATGCATTATACATTTTTAATGAAAAAAAATTTCATTAGAACTGGTGAAAGAAATCTCAAGTTAAGCTTTCGGTATTGCCGAAAACGAATCTACACTTTCATGAATCTAGTCTATGTGCTTATACTTAAAATTTCAATTACTGTAATTTAATTTAGTCCCATAATTTCAGCGAATATCATTAAGCTAGATGTTTTTGTTTCACTAAAGCTAAAGAATTTTTTAAAAAAAATTATGCAAAATGAAAAAAAAATTCTTATCCACATTTTTATTATTTATTAAATAATTAAATAAACAGAAATGATAATATCGACTTTTATTATTTTTTGAGTAAAGAGGAATTTTACTATGGTGAAAAGTCACTTTTATATGTATTTTAAATCCTGTTTCTCTAATGCAAAACTAAATAAATGCATATGCTTGATTTCAATACTGTTATAATATATATTAACGCAATTAAAATAAAATAAATAAAATCTATTAGAATATATTTCTTTCTTTCTCTTTCGTTTAACAATTTTTTTTTTTAAGAATGAATTTAAAGTTTTGCTAAGATCACAATTTCTATAAAAGGATGCGCTATGCTGGGCATAATTCCCTGCATTAAATTCAAGATAGAATAAATAAATAAAAAAATCAATTACTTAAGCTTTTCTACATTTTTAAGATCTAAAACTTCAATATAAAAAAATTTATCCAACATTTTTATCACTTAACATGAAAATAATTAGAATTATACCTTACAAAAGATTGCCATGGTTAAAAAAATATGAAATAACAAAATTTTGTATTTATAACGCATCATTTTAATAAGTAATATCAGGCATCCATAACTTATTCTAGCCCCTTTTTCAGCTGTATTCTCTGCAACTCGCATTTTGAGATTTGACCCTTCTCTTGGAACACGCTTTATGGGCTGTATTCTATTAAACATACACTTTTAGATTTGTTCATTCTGTTAGAACATGCTTTTTCAGCTGTATTCTCTGCTGCAACACGCATTTTGAAGTGTGACCATTCTCTGAGAACACGCTTCTTGTGCTGTTTTCTCTTTTTTGAGCTATGTTCAGAATAAAAGGCTCTCCGGAAAATAAGTAACTGTCTAGGTATGAAATTCGACATTCTATGGAATGTTTAGTTATTGTGTAGAATGGAAAATATCAATTCACAAAATATGAAAGGATAGATTCACAAAATATGAAAGGATTGATATTTCGCACATCGGTCTATATTCATCAAAGAGTAAAACTTTCATAGTCTACAAAGAGCATTTGTCTTTCTATAGAATGCCTACGCATTTTATACAATAACTGGGGAAAGTACGCATACATTTTCACAACTCATGCTTTGCTTAAAAACGCTAGGCATTCTGTATTCTATAGAATGCCGACATTTTACACATTGATGGAAACATCAGTATAAAGTTAAAAAAAATAATAAAATTGCCGGCTTTACCGCGAATCTGCGATAATAACAATAATTAACGTTCAATTTGAGGCGTAGTCGATTACAGATAATATTTCTTTTCATGTATTTATTAATTCATTTTGAGGGAGTTATGCAAAGCTGTTGGACATCCGATTAATGGCCAGTGGACACTTTCTCGCCATTAATGTCATTAATTTTGCCGATTCATTTTAAGTAAGTGCAAAGTAATGGACATGTATAGCGTCAGGTATTATTTATTGAAACAGGAGTCAAAAGCATGCTTATGTAACATCGCCAAGGCTGTCTTCTAATTATGATGATAGATATGAAATGGATGTTTCCAATGCACAATACAAAATTACAACTAATTATACATTATAAGTATTCCTAAAGGTATTAATTAGTGGTGAGTCCTAGAGTAATGCTTATGAGAGTCAGGCCTGTATAAGGATTAAAAGATCTAGATCTATATTTTAATAAGTTAAAGAAATGATTTGATCTCCTTGTCTATAATTTAACTAGTTTTTGAATCCTAATTTGTAAAATACTTGTAAAAAATGATATTCTGTTGATTAAATTTTCTGTGAAAATAGAAATTAGTATTTTATAATCATAATTACTATTACAACAGATCTCTCTTTTTGCAACATATTTTCCCTTTGAATTAGCAGTTAGTTTTCCTTCTGAATTGATAGTCTAGTTCTTCCCCTTGAATTAATATTATAATGTAATGTAAAATTGTTTTGAAAAATTGTTTTAAAAAAGGCAAGTAAAGCCGATTCAGGTTCGGTTTTTTTAAGCTAGGTGTTGATAGTAGGTAGTGTGGGAGGAAGAAAATAATACATTGAAAAGACCTAAAATATTTCTCGGAAATATAATTTTTACGATATATTACGCACTTAGTCTAACTCTAGTAACTCTAATTTAAGTTTTTTTTTAATTTTTATTACCTGTTGATTTTACATTATTCAGGTCTACTAGTCGTAAACTATAGTTCATAAATTCGCTAATGTTATAATCACGTGAACGAGGAAATAAGGATAGGGGACATCTTAACATGATAATAAAGGGGGCTCACATGTCAAATGTTTGTTTTATTTAGCATCTTTGCATGGTAAGTTACATATTGTATATAAAAAAAAAAAAATTATTAGTTTTTTTGAAATTCTATTTTAGCGTTCGTAGCATTACCAATAGAAAGAACATAGTTTTCCAGCCACTTTTCTCGTAATCTCTCGTGAAGCACTTACATTGTTTTTTGATTGCACGGCACAGTAGTTTTCACTATGATTCTTGAAACAGTATCAATTTTCATAAAAATACAAAAATATTAATTACTATGGCTAACTTAATGTAAACAATAACAAGCTTCCTACAACCGGAAGAAATTGGGAAAACTTCCGGTGTATCCCTCCGCTTATGTTAAGTTTACGATGCGATGTGTGAATAGGCTTGAAGTTTATTATTGTGAACTGTGTTAAATTTACCAGTGTAGGGGCGGAGTTATCAACCATGCCAACCGTCATCTATCAAAAGGTACCTCAAAATGGATTCACGTTTTAGCATGCTTTATATACCAGTGAATTGACGTTTATAATTCATAGTGGTAGTTACGCCACAATACTCCCCCACCAGAATTCTATCAGGGATAGAATTCGATGAACAGATACCACTAGTTGCTGTACTTGTGACAGACCGGGAAAGCGGTCACCGGAATTTTGAGTGCTGAATAAACTTCACAGTAGTAGTCGCTCCTGTGTTGCCAGAAGCAGTCGAGAGTTTGCTGACAGACGTTGTGTTTAATCGAGACGAGTAATGAGTAGCAACAGCGCGAGGAGGTGAGTAAGTCGCTGCCACAAGTAGCCAAGTGTTTAATGTGTTCCATCCAACGAAGTAGGCGTTACCAGATCGAAGTGGGCGTTACTGCGTGTTCAAATCACGTCCAAAGGTCACCAATGTGGGTGCGGAGTTATCGACCATTCCAACCGTCATCTATCAAAAGTTACCTCAAGATGGATTTAAGTTAGCATGCTTTATATACGAGTGAATTGATGTTTATAATTCGTAGTGGTAGTTACGCCACACCAGTATAATTTGACCGTTCATAAGAGTTGTGTGTAATTTTTAAATTCTAACAGGTCAAGAGCCTAAAACAAACCTAAGAAAATTATTATTCATAACATAAAGTGTAAGGTTTGCCATGTTTTGAGCGTTATCCCTTATTGGCTAGATTAGTGTAAAATATTGTCGTTTGTTACTTTTTTGTACAGCATCATAGCATGCTTGCGGAGTCCTCCAAATTCATTCATTGTTTTTTTAGTGAAATTTAAATTGAAAGGAACACGTTATAGTGTAATCGCTACAGGTAATAATATTGGATGGAGCGCTTTTTCGAGGTTAGGCGTAAAAATTAATCGTAAGTGGTAACCCGAGGACAAATTTAGAGCTAACTGCGCTTCGCTTTACACGATCAACTATCCATATATGTGAGCCATGGCTATAGTGAGCTATGAGTGGCTATAGTGAGCCATGGTGGCTCAGATGATAGAGCGTTTGCCTTCCAATGAGGTGAATCTGGTTCGAATCCGAGAGATGGCTGGTCGATATGAATTCCGCACCGACCACAGTGCTGACATGAAATATCCTCAGTGATAGGTTAGAGTTCCCTTGCTGTCAAGCTAACATTGGGAGGTTTTTTCTCCATGTAACGTAAATTGCGGGTTAGCTCCATCAAAAAGTCCTCCTCGAAGGCAAATTGATCCAGGAGTGCCCTTTTCTCCTCTATTGGGTTCAAAATTTTCAGGCTACAGAGTTAAACACAGGTAGTCGTAAACCCAAAATTGGGTCGGCTGCTCAACGACTGTTTGTAAAACCATCTATAGTTGTTGTATTATTACTTAAAAAACAAACACAGGTATCCCAGTAAACAAAAGAAATGACTAATAGCAGACTAGTTTACTTGATTAAAAACTTAATTGGCTTCAAAAAATGTGTAGATGCAAATAAAGGTTGTTCTTGAGAATGGGCGCCTATTCTTGAGCGCTTGAAACATGTCCACTTTCATTTCAATCTTCATATTTTTTGGGACTATTTATTAACACACTAGTATGTTATATTAATACTTTTTCAAACGATTAAAGTATTATTTCTCACCCTTAAATAATTAGTTTATTAATGTACAAAAAGAAAAATAACTATGAAAATATTGCTACATTAAAATTTCTGTGCTTCTGTTGTGCCATATTAAACCGTGTTATGAAATTAACAAGATCTGAATAAATGTTGTATGTGTTAATTTGTTTGAAAAGGGGGGATGGATTAAAGAAGATTTTGAACCTCCATCCAAGACAATTGCCTTTGGTGACTGAATCTTTTGAATTTCAAATGAAATTTTCTAAGTTAGTAAAAAAAAATTTTAGTTTTACAATGCAGTCATGCCATGAACCCGTTTCTGGAATCTATGTTAGATCAGCGGTTACATCTGCCAATTATTTTTTCAGATACGAAAGCCTAAATAATCAACCTTCTTTCAACGAAACCCCCGATTTTTTAAAAAAATAGTTTCGTAAGGCAATTGTGAACGTTATAACCAAAAAAATACTATTTTTAAAATATTTATTTAAATGATAGAAGATTTTTCATCGTTTTAATCATTAACTATATTTAGTTTGGTTTTATGTCCCAATACTTGTTAAATTTGCAGTGTTTATGATGCATCTAGTCTAGTTATGAATTTGTGTTTCGAGTGCATACATAAGCTGAAAATGAATAAAATAAGCCGAATTATGGTTTATTTAAAAATGAAACTTAAAAGAACTGCTTTATACATTGAAAATTGTTATTAGAAAAACCAATTTCTTTATTAAAGAATTTAGTTATTTTATTTTGAAAAGCGCGTTTAGAAATACTAATGCAATATTTTATAAATGCTTGTTCTTATCATAATTTGTTCAATATATTGTAATTAGAAATATTACATTTTCTTTTTCAAATAAATGTCATTTCTAATTCATTAGCATTTTACATGAAATAATTTCAATAAGGCAACCAAAAGATTAAATAATAAATTATAGGTTGGATTTAGATACATTTAGAGATTTCAAAACTCGCGTAACCCTTTTAACTCCTCCGTGGAGCCCTAGGGTTCCACGTAAACCGCTGTGTTAGATCACTAACTACTACAATTCGTATTTCATGCTACTCTTAAAACCTTGCAAGGAAGGTACCTGGTCCATTAGGCTGAATTTATTTTTATCGATAGCGTTTTTTGGAAATCATAAATGAAATTTGTTTTGTTAAATTAGGGGTATTTAAGTTATAAAAGATCAAAAACAACAATTTTTACCCGGAATACAATTAACTACAGACAAAAATATGTTTTAGTCTTTTTTTTTTATTATAACAAACAGTAATAGTTACAAAAAAATTAAGTTAAAATATAGGAATTATATTTGTACTAAAATATAAAATCCAAAAAGAGTTGTTTAAAAAAAATGTTTTTTCATTCATATTTAAAATTTTATCAGTAATTGATTTTTTAAATTAAAAAAAAAATCAATGATGAATAACTGTTTCTCTTAGATGTAAATAAATGCAAATTTAAAAAAAAATACTGTTTGGATAATTTCGCTTTCAACACAGAAAAAGACTATGTTTCATGCTGAATTCCATAACCATAAAAATGCTAAATATAATACTTTTCATTTATTTTGACCTAAATTAATACAAAATAATGGTAAGAAAAATATGTTTAATAAAAATTCTACATTAAAGGGTTAAAAAGGCAAATACTAAGAGATAAGTTTTAAAAAATTTCTACTGCTTTGAGTAATAAATACAAAAATGCTTATTATACTGGCATTTTTTAAAGATAATTTAATAGCGGAATCAGATTTTTAATAGATATCATTTGAATGTGATACTTTATATATATATATATTGCCTAAGTTTACTTTTTCAATGATTTATATCTTAGCAACAAAAGTGAACCAGTAAAAAAAAAAAAATCTATAAATTATTTAAAATAAATAGTACTACTATTACTAGTAAAATGGTTAAAAAAAGTTTTGACTGGCATAAATTATGTATAAAATACATTAGAGGCAGTAAATTGGATACAGCAAATAATAACACTTTGCAGTTCAGTATATATACAGATGTTTTATTTACGAAAATCTTATCACAACGGGTAAGTTTACATACTAGGTTTCAAGCCAGATTAATACACAAAGATTTCAGTTTAATTTCCAATCAGAAAAAAAATACCACAGTTAATTTTACTATTATTCATACATTCAATTCTTTTGCTTACAAATAGCCAATCACAAACAAAAAGTATTTCACCATATGCCAATACCTAACAATTATATTTAAAAAAAATTATACAATGAATTACCAAAATATTTATTCTAAATTTTGGACTACATCAAGCAATAAAATTTTTCAATTTCCACACATGAAACAATTCCATGCCCATGAAAGTTTATAAAAATATTTTAAGGTACATATTTTAACTAGGACTATTTGTCATACGTGTTTAAACTAACACATTTAATTCATCAAAAAAAAATTATTATGTTGAGGAAAAAATAATCAGAAAACAAACATTAAAGACTGATTTAAATAAAATAATTAACATTAGGAAACACAATTTGAAAGGGAAGAAAATAAAATACAGCAAAGATTTAATTATCCAACATTGTGAAAGAAAACTTTTACATGCAATTTATTATTTTGTAAGTTTCAGATGGTAAAGTAACAAATGATTAGTATTAAGAGATAAGAAATTTATTTAGATTTCAAAAACAATTGAGCTTTGAAATGTATACATAAAAAAAATGCAAACTATATGGATAGAGTTTGTAGATAATAAGAGTTTTAGCAACTTCGGTAATTTTATTTTCCCTTTCCCAAAATGCACCAAGTAGTACTACTAAATTGTAACCAGAAGTAAAGGCCTTTTACAATGTAAATTAGTAATTATTATATACTTATTGAATAAAAGTTGCATAGAAGTTTTTCAAGCAGAATTAATATTGTGGAAAACTAATATGGGGAAATTGCCCAGTTTATTAAGAGATGGATAACTGGACTAACACTGTAAAAAACCAAAATTTACTGTTATAGCTAAAGATTTAAAAAATATATATATAGAAAATTAAAGGGATGCCTAAATATTAAAAATTATAAAAGTTAAATCCAGGCTTTAATACGGAGATATTTATACGAGTACATAATAAAAACTATACAGCCGCATTGACAGTAAGCATCATTACATTAAAATTACAATAATTTTCTTTTTTTCACTGTTCAAATCTTTACTACAAAAAAAAATGTATATAAGTAGATATAACTTAAACTGACGCCACTAAAAATAAAGAGGAAACAAATCACACTAGTTTAAATATTTCTTTTGCTCAAAACTTTGAATTGTATCGCTTACTTAAAGAACAAACATTTTTTTAAATTTATTTCAACAGAAAATTAAAAACCGATAAGACTTTGATAAGATAAGACTTTGAATAATTTATGCTATCCTGATTAAGAATGGAGATAGAAGTTGTTTTAAATATACAAGAACAAATTAAGTAAATAAATTAATCTGTGATTATAGAATTTATCAAGAAATACTATCTTCTCTGCATTGCAAAAAAATGAATTTAAGAGAAATACTGATTGTCTATCTATGGATAATTAAAAAGATAGGCAAGAACTTAACAAAAAAGTGACTAGGGTACTTTTAATTAGACAAAAATAAATAACATCTCAACTGAGCAATGGTGTTAGAATTAAATTAGTTTTTAATTCAATATCATCAAATGAATATTATATTATATTTTTTCTTAATAAAAAAAAAAAAATACTGATAAATTTGGGTGTTAGTAAAACAAAGAATCATGCTTTCATATTTGAAAAAACATAGATTACTCATAAAAATACATTTAATTTGGCATTAATGTATAAAAAATAAATCAGTCAAATCATATTAATGCTAGATTCTTTAATTACAGTAAAGTGTAACTATTTACTTTCACAATGCTTTGTTAACTTATTGATTCTACCTAGTTGACACAGATACTTTATGGCGAAAATTGCAAGATAAAAATTGTAATAAATCTAAGAGACTCAAATCGAAAAATAATATCGGAATTCATTGTAACAGTATTCATTATTATTGCTATTGCTCTCAATTTAAAAGTATGTACAGTCAAATAAGTAAAAAAAACACAGAGAGAATTATTAAAATAATATAGGATTTTACACAGTTGCAGCAAGGTAGACCTTACAAAGCCCGAAATGTACTTCACTAATTTTAAATCAAGATAAATCTAAAGTTCGCATCAAATTTAGTTTTTTTCTTTTATTTTAATTAACTTATTAATGTCCAAATCACCTTTTTTAGCAAACACGCATTATAGAAAATATTATAATTTTAAATAATTAATGTAATAAAGCAGTTAATTTCAAATACATTCTAATAAACAATAATACCAATAAATAACATTCAACAATTTAAAATTATTTCATAATTGCTTAAAAAGATAACATTATTTTAAATAATTATTACATGCATTTATAAAGTAGTTAATTTAAAAAACAGTTTAATCCACAATAAAACTCATAAGTTAATGCTTAATTTTTTCAATGTTTAAAAATGATAAATAATACTAATTGCTTCAACAATATTCGGTATATTATTTTTGTCTTAAAAAACTAATGTATGATAAAAATAATCATAAATTTAGATAATTCATGTAAATAAAGTAATTAATTTAAAGTACATTCTAATAATTATTTCTGTTTAAATTGTGCTTAATATCATTACTGTTATATTAAAAACTAGTTAATAAACAAAAAGATTTAATGACTAATTTTTCTTTTAATGAGCTGCAACTGTGTTCCATGTTATAGGCTGTGTTATATATATCTCATGAAGTTTGAAAGTTACATCTTCACAAAAATAAATATTAAAAAAATGCTATGAAAACAACTTATTTCTTCTCAACATTCAAACTATGCAATGTAACAATTCTATTTTCTTTAACTACTACACATATTGCATACTTAGAAACTACGCTGACTTTTGTAAAATCACATTTTACATTGATATTATTTGTTTGCATAGAAATAATAAGTACACATATTTAACTTATTTATAATAAGTAGGATAAAATTCTTAAGATCAAAAATGAAAAATATTACAGGAGGTGAAATAATACACATGCTCAGAAAAATGTTACAATATATATATGCAAAGATGTTGTTCGTTTGGAGTTATTCAAAAAAAAAAAAAGTTTATAGTTTTATTAAATTTTACACATTTTCAACTTCTAATTAAATTTATATTTTAATCTTGTGCTTATTTTCATATTAATTCCAAAGTTAACAGCATAGTTAAAATGTTTGAACATTTCGATAAAATAATTGGAAGATTTCTTTTATCTTTTTTCACTTTCATACAAATTTATTTATGCATTCTTTTAAAATTCCTTTTTTAAGTACGATTTTAATATTTGGTAAGCAATACATACAATTAATTTTGACAGAAACTATAACATAATTTCCAAATTATCAACATCTTTGAATATATAGAAAAAGAATTTGAATGAACTATGAATAAATTATAATTAGGAAATTGTATAAATGATAATGTACAAAGATAAAAAAAAAAATGGATTTGAACAACAAGAAAATAAAACTTCTATAATAGTTGATACTTTAAAAATTCTTACTTTAAGTTTATTATATATTTACTCTATATTTCACTATATACATTTTATGCTTAACTCTTAGATAAGAGAACTCAAGTAATATAATATTTAAAGTGGAATGTTTCTTTTAAAAATATGACAGCTTGTAGAAATCTAATTAGTTCAAATGAATAAGAAAAAAACGTTATTAATAAAAGTGCTATGCTTTAAAGACTGTAAAAAATTAAAAAAATTTATTTTTTATCCCTTCAAGCATTAGAACTTGAGGTATAACTGTAGAAAATGTTCCATTCTCAATACTTTTATGTTATGAAAAATATTTATTTACCAGAAAGAGATTAGTTTAAAGTTCGAAAAAACTTGAATTAAAGATCAGAGGGTTAAACCCTCTTTTTTATGGGGAAAAAATTGAATGTGTTTGTAAGTCATCAAGAAAACAAAACTGAGGAAGATATTTATTTTAAAGTACAAAACAATATAATAAGTGTATCAATAAAGTGTAGTTTACATGAATCCATGGAGAAAAAAAATTTTTTTTTTTCAATTCGAAAAAAAACGAGTTTCCTTTTTTAACAATAAAAATATGACAGTTCAAATTGTTATCATTTACAACTGAAGTTTCAACCGTACCAAGACAATATTTTTCAAGAGTAATGCCACTAAAATACAATGAAAAATTGTTATAGCTAAAATTAATGTTTTTTGTAATTAAATTTACATTGCTATGTTTCTCTGGACAAAAAAAGCAGCAATATATGTTAGCAGTACAATATTATTCATACTTAAACGGTTTTAATTTTAAAAAGATTCATATAATTCTAAACCAATAAAAGCATTTCAATCAAAATCGAATGATCAAATACAATTTAGTTGGCTTAAGACAACATGTTTAAATCTGTCATGGACTTAGGGATAACAAACTGTAATTATTATTTTCATTGACAAATACTTATTAACATTAAAGTAACAACCAGGTAACAAACTTTAAAGAAAAACCTAGATTTTCATTGTCTGTTATGCAAAAACAAAAAAGGAATTTTTATAAATTAAAAAAAAATCGCAATGAACAGATTTTTATAATAAAAGCAGTCTATAAAACAATCAAGTGATGATTGATCATTAAATGATCTACAAAAACTAGAAAACAAAGTGTTATTATTATATCACTAATTCAATAAGCTAAAATGAGATTCCTGAATTAACTATCTAAATTTAAATCTTTAAGCAGTGTTTTCTTCAGAAAGGTTGTATATATTAAAACGGAATAAATGTGTTTAAAATTAAGTAAAAAAAAATATATATATACTGCCAGTCTTGAAAAACCAATGCTTCAATGCATATTAATTAAAATTAAACACATATTTTAAGCAATAAAGATAGCAATATATATTATTAACTTCTGTGTAGAAAATTTATAAATAAATAAATAAATAGTTTTCCTGAAAAACTTAAGTGTTTCAACATTGGAAAAAAATGTATCTTTGACACACATAGAACAGTTTGTGCTGTACTATCTGAAATGCTGCCCTTATGATAATGATTAATCATTCAATGATAACCAATGTATCATTAGATATGACATAACCAAAATTAATTTTGAGAATAATTCCAAGCAACATTTATTTAAAATATTTCAGCACATGTTGAATTGATTCAAAACTCTTAAAATAAAGTTCATAATACACTTTTTATTAAATAATTTTTTCTTCCTTTTATTATGAATTGAGTTTTTTTTTCAAAACTTGATACAGACAGTAAATCAAGTTGGCAAGTACGTATTTTGACGAGCTCAGTTCCAGAAGGCAGCGAAATATATGTTAACATAATAATACTAAAAGCATAGATAACACAGAACAAAATAAAAAATAACACACACACACACACAATGAACACATAGTAAACAAAGATCACCGTTAAGAAATGAAAAAAAAGAAAGTGATGAATGCTTAATATTATGAAAAGAAACTATATTGAGGTAATATCTAAATATAAATCAATGCACTACAATATTTGAAACTGCAGCACTGACATAAGACACCTCAACTTTGCACAATTTCCTCACAAGAAAGATCTGGAATGATAGTAACTCAATCAAACCCTGTATTGGACCTTATGATAAACTTTCACATTTAATGGACTTCACCCAATCTAAAACTTTAATATCTGGAATAAAAAGAGAAGAATATATTACAAACAAAACTTAACAAATATAATTTTAATACGTTCCGGAAGTGCTACAAGTTTACTTCCCACTCGATATAATTATCATAATTATTACTAAATTAAATAATTATTACTTAATTAAAACTAAATTAATTGGATTCTTGTAAGTGTTCATCATAGGCAAAGCTTAGCATTTGGCGATTCAAAACTCAATCAGGTTTGAAATACGCACGACATTGCTTACATGTATCCAATTAAATCTCTTTAAATCACATGGTTAAGCATAATCACTGCAAGTACTCAATTGTAAAAAAGATAACAATAAAAATGACAAAAATAACAAAATTATTTTCGCCACCATATTATATGCAGCATGAGACCTAGTAAATATAAGTGCCATACAGATTATATGGCAGAATTGTTTCGTTAAGGGTTAACAATTATTATTATAAAAAGTATGGCAAATAGCTCTTTGTTTGCAAACAGTGATACATATAGTTCGTCTAAAGTAAGAACTTCCCTAGCCATTCGTCTAGACCCGTGGAGGTGACTAAGGTAACGAGGTATAACTATTTCAAGTAGGGATCTGGGACCACTGTTCAGGACATCGGGTCGGCGAGAGAAAGGGAATCTTCTTCTTTGGTCTGTTGTGTTAGCCCTAAAGTGAAGAGAAGCTACCCTCCCTGAAATGCACTATTCTTGTTTCAATAGCAGCAGACGACCTTAGACTTTCTGGGGGGGGGGAGTTCTTACCGTAAACAAATAATAAGTTCATATTTCATCTATATTTAACATAATATTTGAAAGTAAGGTATTTGCATTATGCAAGACATTTATTGTTTTGGGAAATTTATTTCTTACATATTATTATGAGAAATCATTTACATTCACTTAAGAAAACTATGTTTTTGTAAACTCAATGAACAGTTAATATAATTCAAAATTATCAATTTCTCTGGTTTAGTACAAAAACTGATGATTACTTTTAAAGATTATTTGAAAAATGTTAGAATTCAAATAAAGTTTCATTTAAATATCTAGACTAGCTGACTATAGCTATTTACATCACTAATTATATCTAATTTATTTCGGTTTGACCCATAATATTAATACAATTCAACAGAATGCAATAAACTGAATTGGTAAGACAGCAGGTGTAAAATTTTGGAATAAAATTCTGCCTCGTAAACATTAAAAAAAAACATATTTTTTAAATACCTATAATACGCTTGTTTGAAAGGGCCAGCTTTGTTTAAGCCCATATATCGAGCTTGTTCATCTGTCATTTCAGTCAGGTGGGCATCAAATGTAGGCAAATGAAGACTTGCAACATATTCATCTGAAAAAGAGGATTTTACACACTTTAAAATTCTTCAGAAATCATTCTATAGCCTTTAATACAGTTCACTAAATAAAACAACAACAGAAAAACTTGTTACTTAAACAATGCTTATAAAAATTGTATCAATTTCAAATTTTATTTTTAAACCTTGCTTAGGCTTTTGTTTTTCTTAGTTCTCAATTGAAAAAAAAATATTTAATAGATACAGAAAATAACAAACAAAAAAAAAAAAACAAAAAACAAAAAAAAAAAAAAAACAAAAAAAAATTATGAATTCTTTCATAAGATTATTACAATAATTTTTAACATAACCTCCTAACTGTTGCAGGGATCCCCCTCTCTAAGTTTTGCATCACATAGAAATAAGCTTGTAGTAGAAAAAACAGCTCTTTTTTAGCACATAGATATAAACCTCAATGTGAATAACTTTTTTGACATGCATTAAAAATAAAGTTTTTAAGCAAAATAAAGCTAAGAAAAGCACAATAATAAATGCTTAATTATTAAAGTTTTAAATTTAAGTTGAATAATTTAAAAGCAGACAAAGAACTATTCTTTGAAAATTTCAAATATCAATAATTAAGAAAAATATGCAATTTTTTAAACTAAAAATAAAACATTAATCTGAGAAAAATTATAATAAAAATTTTATTTATTAATTTAATTAAAATCAGTGCTATTGATATCATCAAAGTATGATCGTGAGAACAAAAACAAAATTAAATGCATGTTTGTTAAAATTTTCTTTTAAACACACACAATTATTATTTTATTGGTTCTGCCTAATTTCTTAAATTAGGGAAGCCAAAAGCACATTATTAATTTTAGTATATACTTCCTGGAGCAGTATTTGAATACAGTAGTCTTTAATTTTTACAAGCATTTTCTAATAACTTTTGAGTTGCATCAAATTTTTGGGCCAATTTTTTTTTTCTTCATTTACCAACTTTGTTACAATATTTTCTTTTTGAATACAGGAACCCCAGAAAAAAAAAATAACATAGGAAAAAGATAATGAGTGTGATCAACTAGCTGCTGTGACACCATGTGTATTGTAAAGAAAAATGAAAGGATCATATGAAAAAAGAAATAGCATTCAGTTTTTGAAATTACGCTGAGGAAGTGGAACTTGTGGTTTGGTGCAAATTGGCCAAAATAATGCATTATCGGCTAGTAGCAGCTTTTTCCGTTCTGCGCAATCAGTGAAAGTGTGGACCCTCTCCTACCACCTGGATTCAGATGACTTAAAAAAGGCCTTAATTTCAAATAAGAAGACAAACCATAAAGCTATGAATTTAAAGATTCCAGAACATCATCAGTGTTGGATTCAATAATGTTAGCAATGTCATCGTAGGCCAGGATAGCTTGGTTGATAGGACATTGTGTTCGTGTTCGCAAGAACTTGAATTCAAATTTTGGCGGCTGAAAAATCTTCTTGTTTTAAGAGATAACTAGTGCACATTAAATCTGACAGGGTTACGAAGTCCTCTAAATTCCCAAAACAAATAAATACCTCTGGGGGACTGAATTGGAGATTGATAGTTCTCTAGTTCATGTTAAAATTACAATCTGAGGATGAATGAATGGAGTATTATTGGATCCCTTCTGTAAAACGGGCTGCGACCTGTGTATGGCTGAAGTCGTATTCTTGGCCGTAGATGACGCCACTGAAAACAAGAAATGCATCTTTTGCCTTAAAAATTCGATAGATTTCAAGCAGGCTTGTTGTCATTGGCAAGTGGCATAAGAAGAGCCACGATATCTCAGGGTATAGAGCATTCGCCTTCCAATGAGAAGAACCGGGTTCGAATCCCAGTCGATACGAATTCCGCATCCGGCTTGCACCAACCACAGTGCTGACCTGAAATATCCTCAGTGGTAGACAAATCATGGTTTAGAGTCCCCTTGCCGTCAGACTAGCAATGGGAGGTTTTCATAGTGTTCCTCTCCATGTAACGCAAATGCGGGTTAGCTCCATCAAAAAGTCCCCCACGAAGGCAAAATTTCTCCCAATACTCGATCCAGGAGTTCCCTCGTCTTCTGGATTGAGTTCAAAATTATAAGGCTACGGAGTTGAACATTAGTAGTCGTAAGCCCATAAAATTGGGTCGGCTGTTCAACGACGGTTATAAAATATAAAAATAAAATAAAGTGGCATAAGTAACAACATGTCGTCATACGGATCCTAATCTGCAATGAGTTTTACTTCATCTGTTCAGTTAAACAAAAAATTTTCTTAAACTCCAAAATGGAATTTAAAATTCAAAACATTTTATAAGATTTTACAGTATTTGTTAGTGCATCTTTATCAGAAGTGCAAATGTATCACATTCAGTAAGAATAATGTGAAATGCTTTAAATTTGAGGAAAATTTTGTAGACTTGATAATTTTTTTATAACTTTATACTTTTGTTAATACGTTTTTAGAAACTTTCATATTTTTTATTCAAAGATCAATTTATAAACCTGATGCCTTGTAATCAAAAATTGGGGGATATTTATACACTAGGATATATGGTATTTAGATAACCTTTAAATTCAAGTATAAAAACATTTTATAAATTCTAACAAAATAAAAATTCTAAAATATAATTTCTGTTTATTTGTATAAGTTCAGATAATAAATCCCTAGAAAATTCATATATTTATCCAATAGTTTGTACATAAAACAGAGAAATATTAGGAAGAAAATATAGATAAATAAATATAATAATCATAACAGAGAATTACCCATTTTTTTGGGCAGAAGATAAACATCTCCCTTGTACCTTCCAGCAGCAGCACTAAATAATTCAATAAGAGCTAGAGCTTGAGTAGATGCTGTAATGGATACAACAAATGAAGGAATAGTGGAACAGCTCAGATTGGCAAGGCGGCCCTGCATTATGCATACAACACAAATTAAAAATAATTAAACAATTCAACTGTATATCAATTTCTTTAACTTTACTATCAAGTAAAATAAAGGCATGTGAGGACATACTTTTTTTTTCCAATAGCAAAAGAAAACTGAAAATTTAAACTAGCATAAAAGTATATCAGCACTATAAAATTTTATATTTCAATACATTACATTATATATTTCAATTTTATATGTTAATACATTTTAATATAAATCCTATTCGTAAATACTGTAAAATTACAATATATTACTTATACTTACAATGTTAAGAATGTGAAATATTTTGAATTCGCTAGTATAATGACAAGGAAAATTAAAAATATTCAAACTGACACTATTATATTTATTAAAATTTGGAATCTATTTTATTGCACTTAAGAAATATGTCAATCAAAATCACCAGTTTTTAAAATTAAGAGTAGAAAAAAATTAAATAATTCCTTTGTAATATGATATATTGTACATTTAATTTAATGTATGTAAAAGTAAACTAATGATCAGATATTAAATGAGTGACAATTAAAACGCTACAAGTCAGTCATGCATTAAAAACAAAAATTATCTTAAATTGAGTTCAAATGAAATTTGTCCCATATGAATCTCATGTATAAAATTTGTAGTATAACACTGGGTTACTATAATTATAAACTTTAGAAATACTAGTAATAGGAAACAGTTATCTGTGATTTTTTTTTATAATAACTTTATTTTCTTTATACTTAATTCAGATAATAAATAATTTATTTAGCTATTCAGAGAGTTAGCTATTGGACATAAAAATAACAGAAGAAAGTGGTTTTGCACTAAACTCTTTTGAAATATGTTTTTGCTCTCTCTTTCTCTATTGTTTAACAGTATAGAGATGAAAATATTCATGTAGATATTCCTGCTTGCAGTAAATAAATAATAAAATAATTTTTAATTATATATTATTTTTAAAAACTGTTTTCAACATCGACAATAAAGTAAAGTTCACCTCAGCTAAAAGAATTATTCTTTTTCCATCAGGCCATATAATATGATCCACTTGTGATCGAACCTTCTCCCATGTTAGACCTTTTAAACTTTGCTAAAAAATTAAGAATATAAAAATTAGTACATTTCATCAAAATTTTATAAATTTCCTCTAAGTTTGATTGATAAGATATTAAATATAACTTCTTTGAAAATTAAATAAAAATCTTGATTACAGAAGATATGTTAAGAACTGAACTAAAACAATTTCATATTTTTGTCTAGATTATGAATAAAAAATATGCAATTTTAGAATAAAAATTTAAAAGAAAAATAATTTCACTCAAAAATAATTCATGAATAAAATACTATTAGAGAACAGATTGGATTAAATAGTATCAATAATTGAGAAATATAAATAAATAGTATCAATAATTGAGAAATATAAATAAATAGTATCAATAATTAAATGGTATCCATAGTTCGATCAGTCGATTAAATAGTATAAATAACTGAGAAATATTAAATTAACACAGAACACTACCTAACACTTAGATATCTCGCAATCAATGGATGTATTTTGCAGCATAATTTAATAAGTTAACACTAAATTCTTTTTAACTACAAAGTAATTCATAATTTTAAGTTATCATACAAATTAAGTAGGGTCTTTAAATCTTGTCAGCACCAAAAATTTTTAAATACTAGAGAGTATATACTATAACGAAACTGGTCAAGTTATAAACTCACCACATCAATTTCAGTATTTGAATGGCCCATATTACAAAGAATGCAACCATTTTTCATTTTATCCATGTGCTCTCTGGTCACAACATTTTTGTTACCTGAATAAAACATAAGTATAAACATGACAAAAATCATAGAAGCATTTGTTAGTGAAAAGAAATTTCATGTAAAGCTTACATACCAGTAGCTGTAATTAATACATCGATGTGTCGCACCACTTCTCCCACTTTAACAACTCTAAAACCATCCATGCTAAAAAGTAATAAAAATAATAAATATTGCTAAAAATAACAAATCTAAAAATATACTAAAAATGACTGATGCACAAAATGATTATAAAATAAGTCAGATTTTGTAGATACATTACTAATACACTACACAAATACATTCCAATTTGATGTCTAAAACAATATAAAGGCATTGTGAAACATTACTCTCAATGTTATCTGACATAAAAATCCAAATTGAACATAAGCATATTTAAAAAAAAATATATAATAATGCAACGAAGCAAATGCAAAGAAGCTTATTCACACTGATTTTGAAAACAATTTTATTTAAATAATATAAAATTTGCACTTAGCTTTTCAGATGAAAATATTTACTTCTAAATAATATTTTTAAAGAAAATTCTTTGATAACATCTTGATAGTTTTAAATTTAGATTCTGGTTGCCAAGATTAGGTACAAAAATTTTTTGTATTCATTCAACGTAACTGAATAGGATAAATTTCCAGGCAAAGTTAAAACAATTTATATTATAATCACTCTGTTTATACAAACAAGCACAATAAGTATTGTTTGTTCACCAGGAATTGGTACTGGGATCCACCTCTTTGTACCTGAAGTTCTTTTCAGTGTGGGGAGAGAAAATTCTTGTGCTTCTACTTGAGCCAACCCTTAATGCACCCCAAGCAGTGAATATTTTTCCTCACTTACCTTTCTTAATTATTTGCTATATGCTCTTATACTTTTTGGAACTCTAGCTAGTTAACCCAAGAGGACGCCCGGGGGTCGTTGCATGACCCTATGCAATCTATAAAGTCTTATTCCTAGAAAACTAGACATCTGTTTTTTATTAGTAGCTGAGTTTTTTTCCTTATCTCTTTTTTCTGACGCACCTTCTAAGTACTTTTTAAGGACTCAAAAAATATTTTTAATCACTTTTCAAAAGAAAATTCATAATTAGGATCTGTGCAGTAATAAAAATAAAATATTAAATTATAAAAATAATAAAAATGATTTTTTTCTATCGTTTAAATTTCTTAATTTATTAACATAAAATCAATAAAATTCAAAAACATTTTCAAAAACTTTACATAACCATGATAAAATAACTAGTTTCTGATAAATATTGCAGAGAAAATTGTGCAAATCATGCATTTTTTTGTAATTTAGAGAACGGCAATCGATACCGGAAAGAAAAAATTTCTTTTAAAAAGATAGAAAATTAAGCCCTTTTTACAAACCCCGAATAAAAAAAGCACCTTTAAGGGCTTTTTAAAAATGTAAATAAAAAATAAGCAGTTTTTAAAAACGCTACGCACCCGTTAAAGGTTATTTCAGGCATTCTTCTTCCCCTAATAGACGCTTTATCAGTTACTGGAATTATAGAATGACCCTGCACATCTTCCCGTTTGTTCTACAAATCAATCAAATTTAGTGCATTATCTTTCTTTCTCCATTAAAATAATTTCTACTTGTTTACTATGTTCTTTAAAGTTCTGCCACACCAAGTTCAAGAACTGATTTGCTATCTAGTGAAAATCCATTAACTTTTCTAAAACGTTAACGAACGATGCTGGGAAAATTTAGGTTAGAAAACGTTATCTAACTGTACATAAGAAATCAAAGACATTGCTATTTCACTTAGTAGTGATTAGAACCAGCAAAAATTTGGTTAGTCAGAGTTTGAATCCTGAACTACTAGTCCAAATATGCCTGGTTCAGGTTCCCTGGAATCATCAAATTAAAAATAAAAAAACTTCCTCAAAATGAAGTTTTGCCCAAGAAATCGAGAACTACTGGAACTAGCATTGTGCACAAATGTTTTTGCAATGAACATATATTTCTATGTGTAATAATTATCATCAAGAAAATTAAACAAAAATTACTAGATACATTCATGTTTGCATTAAAACAAAAATATCAAATAAACTGTAATAATTTATAACCTAATTATCAGAGAAGTAAATATATCATATTTTATTAAATTTTAGCGTAAAAATTATGGTAAAAAGTTTCAAATAGTTAAGAGAAAGTGAAGGTATAAAATTCAAAAGTGTTGTATTTTTGATAAAAATAATAAAGTTTTCAGCAGAGTGCATGAATAAATTAAATTGGGGGAGTCCTCCCAGGCATGAGTCCTCCCAGATAAATATATTTTAGGTATACAAATCTTAACTGCAGATTTTTGAATTGTTTTGGTTCTTGTGTTTTACTATTTTCTTAAAATGTAATAATTTTGAATGAATTTTATTTTTGATTTAGGTACATTATGCTTTCTGCTAATAATCTAAATTTTTTTAAATATTGGCTTTAAATAACTCAATGTATAAGGTATTATTCACAAATGAATGAAGTTTGCAATGTATACAGTCAAAGAGCAAATAAGCATTTTATTCAAATTCGTACTAATGAATATTTTTATAAAACTGTATTGTAGTTTTATATTTTTGTTTGTTGAATGGAAAACTATTTGAAGTTCATTTGCAAAATAAAAAAAAAGAAAAAAAAAAAAAGATTAAATTCGTTATTTGCGAAAATGCAGATTGAATAAAATTATATAATGTACAAAAAATAAAAATTCGAATTAAAACTTTTTGGAATAGTAAATTTGTAATGAAACTGGAAGAAGTTCTTAAATAATAGGTGTTTACAGTCATTTAAAAAGAATCATTAGACATTCATATCGATATTATTGCAATATCCTAAATTTTACTGTAAAATATACCTGCATTCAAATAATAAAAAGAATTTGACTTGATAAAATTTATCAATTATTAACACCGATATTTTTGTCATATGATCATCTGGCAACCTTTCTAGAGTTTGTTCACATTCCCCCCAAATCGCATAATAGCAATGTTGGATACCACATGACAAAGGCAAAGCCAAGTGCCAACTCTTGGTGAATGAACATTACATGCTTCTTAAGTACCTCCTACATAAAAAATATTTTTCAGGAAAATACAGTTAGTATTTGTTATTTAAAAAAAGAAAACAATTTTAAAATAAATCACAATAAATACATTTTACTTCTTAAAAATAAATTCATAAATAAGTCAAATAATAACTGCATATATAAATAGACAGCATAAATAAAGCTACAAAATTCATTTTTTCATGTTTAGCTTTACTTTCAGGTAGAGAACCATACTCATTCCAGTATCTGTAATTGCCGTAATTTTAGGAACAAGACCATTAGCATTAGTTATATCTTAAAAAATAAATTTTAAAAAAACAAGAAAAAGTACATGACACTTCTCACAAACAAATTTATAAACATACACAGATGTAAAAAAATAATAATAAAATTATGCATCTCAAGAGGAAAAAATATTTACCAAGCTTGCAGAGCACAGATAGGATCAATTTCTGAAACACAAACAACAGATCCCATTCCTTTCAAAGCAGAACAACAGCCCTTTCCAACCTAGAAGGAAAAAACTAACAAAATGTTAGGAATATCATTGTTACCAAGTGAAAAAGTATTAGTGTAAGATAATTGGCACATGAAAAAAAGTAGTACTTTGATTTTTTTTTTCTCATAAAAAAAAGAGAAAAAAAAGGAACAAAAAATAATAAAAAAACAAAGAGATATAAATTGATATATTCCGTAAAATACTATAAAAAATACTGTCTTTTTAATTAAAAATAATAATTTATTTAGGAAAAATTTTAACACGAGATTTTGAACATGAAATTGATACAATAAATAACTAATACAAATGTAATTTTTTTGGGAAAAGTCACGTTTCAATTCTGTTAACCAACAAATTATTCTTAGATAATAAGCCATATTTAGGTACAGAAAAAATGACGAATATATTTGAAAAATAGACTAAGTTTTAAATTAGAAATTGAACAATTTTATTAAATTTTAGCAGTATACTAAACTGGTGCATTTAATTATGTTTTATAGGAGAATTATCTATTAATTAGAAAAAATTTTAAATATACAAAAAAGTTACAAATCAATAATAAAAAGAGAGGGACTATGTCAACAATTAATTGTTTGATTGACATTGCCTTTGTTTCATTAAAAAGTGTAATCATTCAATTAATATAAAATATCTAGATGACGAGTAGAATTAAATATATTGATGATCTTTATTAGAAAACTTCCCTTTCAAGCTTTAATCCTATTTTTAAGAATAAATAATAATAAAAGATAAAAATTTATAAAATAAATATTTTTTAAGCTTTCTCTAATGAAATAAGTTTAATTCACAACTAATAAATTAAAATAAAATTCACCCACAAAAGAAAGTATTGCTAACATTCAAAAAATTTCTCTTTTTAAGAAGTCTAACTGCACACATTTATACACAAATAATTTAATCAAAAACTAAAATTTATGAAAAACTGTGATAATTTACCTCACCATATCCACAGACAAGAACATGTTTTCCACCAAACATAACATCAGTTGAACGCTTCAAACTGAAAAGAATTATTTACTTTAGACACAGAAAATAATAAAATAAAAGTATAATCTAAAGAGGTTTCTGAAATATTTATTACAAAAAAGAAATATACAAAGATTTATCTCTTTGTTAGTGATTTTTCAATTTCTGTTAAAGTACATTTTTATAACAATTTATAAATATTTCTTGAATTGAATTCAGGCATTAAGGAAAAACTAATCACAACTAAAAAAAAATTCTCAAGATTTGGTTACTGGTATATATATATATATATATATATATATATATATATATATATATATATATATATATATATATTACTAATATTATAAAACTTAAAAAGTTCAACTGCATTACATAATTATCAAATTAAAAAGTATGACAGCATTTATAATTGTTTATATATAATTAAAATTCCAATTCTTTTCTATTAAATATCATTTCTAGGTCTGTGAACAACGTTTCTAACATTTTCTGCTTACCTTATACTTGATATTAGCCTTTTAAATAACTTGCCCATTATTAAAAACTACCATTTAACTTTATAGAAATTTTTTGTTAATCTTCGGATTTTGAATGTTAAATGTTGATTAGGGAAAAAATATTAACTTTAAGTTTTTTTTACAGGAAAAAACTATAATCGCTGGAAGCTTTGTTACACATGGAATGTGTAATAGTAGAGAAAACCCTTAATCAATGCTATGTTAAGCTTTTTTTGTATATAAATTAATAAAAAACATTTACATAATTTTTTTAAAAGTTTACTTACGCATCAAGAATACTCTCTCTGCAGCTATATAGATTGTCGAATTTCGTCTGAAATAAAGAAAGAATTTTAGCAAAACATCAAATCTTTAAAAGAATAACAAATTCTTCAACAAATTTTTATTAAAACAATTTTGTTTTATATCAACTTTTAAAATTGATTAAGTATATAGTTTTTGTGCAAATCTAGCTTCTCAATCAAATAGTGATACTAAAAAGCCTAAAACAAACTTTGAATGTTTTACAAGATAAAAAAAAACACACAAAAAAACTGAAATAGTACTTATTAGTAAGAGTATTTTACAATTTACATGAGTAAATGAAAATTTTAAATTTAGGATTTTATAACTTTCTTTTATTAGGAGGAGGAATTCCGGTCTATATATGAAACATATATAAACTCTGCTACATATGGACAGTAAGTTTGTGCAATCTCACCCCAAATTTTAAAGTTTAGTATTAAAAAAGGGTAGTTAGACTGAAAAACAGGATGAAATAAATAAATTTACAAGTGAAACACTATTCTATAAAAAGTAATTGTATTAAGCAATAAAGGCAAAACTACTCTTTTCTGAAACTGAAGTGTAATTACTCCAATAATTTGAACAGATTGCAATGATTTAATAACAATAAAAGAGAGGCAAAGATGACAAAATATGACTTATGCTTTGTCTGTTAACAGAAAGAAACAAATTATTAAAATAAAAATAAACTTAAACAGGATTAAAATTTTAGAATGACTAAAGCTCTGTTTTATATATACACATTAAAATTAATATTTCTTAAATGACTATATAAAACTTACTTTAGTTACAGAATCATTAACATTCATAGCAGGTACTGTCAACTTCCCAGATTTTGATAACTGATAGAGACGGTGTACACCAGTAACACTTTCTTCAACAATACCTTTAATTCCACGGAACATGGCTGGGTATTTTTTTAACATTAAGTGTGTGGCGTCACCTCCATCGTCTAAAATCTACATACAACGATCCAAAACATTAATAAATATTCGAAATTAGAAATGATGTCACATATTCTTCAAATAAAATTCATAACAGAATAAAAAAAAAATTATAAATATTTTTCACCAGTAAAATCCAAATTTAAAATTCTACATGTAACAAATTTTTAAATTCAGAATAAAGAAAAATTATAAAATTAAAATGCATGTTTGATAACAACTTATGATATAGTATACAAGTTAGAAAAGGGCCAGGATAGTAGTGCGTTGGGGCCCAAGCCTGAGGGATCGATCTCTGCCAGCTGAAGAAATGAGAAGTGTACAAAATGGGGACTGCTGCACGCTAAATCTGTCAGGGTCATCAAGTCCTCCAAGTTCAAATAATAAATAAATACCTCTGGGGTTACTGATCGGTGATCTGGTTCAGATCAAAATTACGATTTGTAACTGAAATGTGAATATGTCCTGGATATATGAAATGGGATGTGATGTACGTATGCTGTCTTTGGATCATCCTCAGGATGTTTCCCAGACCGTCACCAATAGCTCATTGTGTAACTCTAGTGCGACGTAAATAAAAGTACCGTACTGTAAAAGTTGGAAAAAGTGAACTTGTAAACTGCATGTTTTTTGTGCACATAAAGAAAACAATATGTAAACATTTTCCCCTTAACGTAATCATTATACATCAGTAAAAATACTCAACCAAAACTAATAAAATTCTGCTGAAGAAACGGTGACAATTTCATAAAAACAAAGTATATAAATAAATTTGAGACTTCAAAATATTTAACAGAACATCATTTCTGTATTCTACCTAGTTTTTTAATAAGGTAGTTTTCTCTGGCATTAATAAATTCATTAGAACTACACTTGTTAATATGCTTTCCATCAAAGCTTTAAAATCAAGTTAAATTATTAAATTGTATTTGTTTACTTCGACATTAACAACATAACCAAAATCTGACAATCAATAACTTTTTAATCAATATTTCACAACTCTTGAACACATACCAAATGTCCCAAAAATAAGTGGTGATTTAAAAAATCAATAAAGAAAATTGGAAGGACACGGAAGTGTACAATTTGCTTAGTATTGTTTTTTTATTTTTTAAATAGAACATAGCTTTAACTTTACCAAATTTCAAAATTTGTCAACACATAACTGAGAAAAACTATAAAATGATGTTTTTTAAAATTAAGAACAACAATGTCGCAGTCTGAGGAGGAAAGTAAGACAAGCCTATTCTAATAAGTAGTTACATTTGTTGATTTTTATTTTGAAACATTTTAAGAATAAAATCTTATTCTAAGCAGGACACAACAAACTGTAGTTTTTAATCTCCTCTTCTCTGATTTTTCAAATATTTAATTACTTTTAAACATCTCCCGTATAAGTACTCTCAAGAAATAATTAAACCAATGATAATATTTCTAATTAAATTAATTTAGGGTCACCAGGTGCAAATGAAAAATAAACTTCTAAGCTTTCACCATTGCTATTTTTTTAATAACTGAATCAGCTCCAAAATCGAAAAATATTTAAGTCTGTGATTTAGTTTTATAAATCTCTTAATGGCTAAAAATATAAGGAATGTACCAAAAACAAAACTTAAATTTTTTTTTTAATGTGGCCTCAAGGAATGGGGCTACAAAATATATTTATAGGTACTAATCTAAAACACTATTAATTTAAAGTAAATTTAAGTATTTATAAATTAAGAAGCATGCCTAAAACTCTGAAAAGGTTGTTTTCATTTCAAAATATTAAATTTTCATGTCTTTTTTTTAAATCTTAATTTCATGAGTTAGAACTGAAGAGTCATCAGTAAACTCAGAAGAGTCAGATAATTATTTTCTCTAATCTGTTAAAAGGAACAATGATGATAAAATTTCTAATCATTAGCAAAGTTTCCAATGTTGTCATTTAATGTTCATACAATAAACTAATAGTGAAATAACAATTTAACAATAAAATTTATTTATTTATTTGTAATTTCACTAGTACTTGAAAACAAGACCGCATAATTTTTCCATAGACTTTTAAACTGAGTCAAACTCTGTGATTATCAAAATCACATTAAAACAAATTTAAAACAAAAATGATATGTTAACCCATTTTAGGCCAAAAACTGAAATTTTATAAAATGTGGTGCAATTTTAATTAAAATAAGCTTGCATTACATTCATTAAGACACAAAAATATTCATGAATGAAAAATTATATTCTATTTAAGAAATAAAGTGGTATGTATAAGCACCATTCACTAATTCAATGAACAAACCATTTAGTTGAACACTTGTATTTTACGAAATTTTTTTATTCTTTTTTTTTATTTACGGACACTTACAACTTTAATCTATCACAAAAATAAATGATAAATTTCAAAAAGAATAATTATACATATTTAAAAAATTCCATTTGTCAATAACCGTTTGAAGTTAATAAGCTAGAGTAGTTTAAAATCTCACCAGAAAGTGTTTACTCTAATTGAATTACTAATATTTTATAGATGTCTTCAGATCTCTTGATAACAACAGAAAAATAAAGTTAGCGAAAAATATTTGCCACAGTGTTAGTAAAAAAATATTTATTGAAACACCAATTTGTGCACCTTTGGCCGAAAATGGGTTAAAGCATAAATTTACCAATCACTCTAAATATTATTTGTGAAAAATTGCAAAACAGTTCTAAAATAGAAATACTAAATGCATGAAGTGATTAAAAAACATAGTACATTTTTTCCATGCAGAGATGTCATATTACCATATTTGGCTGCCAATTATCAGCATATATGCACTTATCTATGCACCACCAGAAGTCCTCTTCACTCTCTCCTCTCCATGCATATACTGGAACACCTACACAACACAGTTTAGTTAGATGCTAGTTAAAACAATTCTTCCACTTGTAGTGAGTATTGAAACATTTATGAATATTATAGATAGGGTTCACACCAGCAATAAAAATTAAGCGGTCTGAAAACATAATCACTTAATAAAAACATAAAAAAAATTTCAACTTTGTCTAACATATTAACTTCACAATTACATAATTCCAGTCATGATACACATCAAAAATTATTAATTGCTACCTATAACACCCTAATTAGGTTCATTACTCCATAATAATTGAAGATCAGTATTTATTAAAATTAAGTGAAAAAAAGTTAAAACAAAATCAGTAAATACATTCAACATACAGATTAAAATGCTGAGACCAAATTAGTAAATGAGGAAAACGGAGAAAGTGAGAACTAAAATATTATTTTAAAACTTAATTATCTAAAAATATTAAAGTCAATTATAAAAGAGCGAAAAATATTTTGTCAGTATAGGAATTCAAAGCAAGACACAACATGCAGGTTTGAAATTTTAACATTTAAATTTAAAAATGTTTGCACCAGACTTATTTTATTTGAATAATATGCATAGAACAATAAAATTAGTAGATTTTTTTTTTAAATGCATTGAATTCGATGCCAAAAACTATTTTGTTACTATTTTGTAAATTCCAAACAATTTTTCAAGGCGGCAAATTTTTCCACCAGGCATATGATTTTAGCTACATTTGTCAAACGTTCAGCAGCAACTGTCACCATTATGGCATGCATTTTTATTATAGAATTTATATAAACTTATGCCAGAATGTTACAAAAAAGTACAACCACCAGATATTGTTTGATTTTAGCTATATTTGTCAAACGTTCAGCAACAACTGTCACCATTATGGCATAAATTTTTATTATAGAATTTATATAAACATATGCTAGAATGTTAAAAAAACGTACAACCACCAGATATTGTTTAAGAGACCAGAAAATAAAAGTTTCAAAAATTGGTTACAGTTTTTCAATATTAATAATAAATTTCTCCAATATCAGAAACAATTAGGAAATTGAAGCAAAGAGCAAATCCTTTAGTAGCTAAAAAAAGTTATAACCAAATAAGTGCAATAGCTTTTAAAAAATAAATAAAATAAAAATTTTAGTTTCTAATTTTGCCAATAAAATACTTGACTATAAGGTCATAACACTATAGTGAAGCATGTAATATATTTAGTTGTTCAAACAATTTAAAGAATAAAATTGACTAAAAGTATTGATATCCGCTTACAATATATTTTTAATTAAGGCAAAATTATATTAAATAAGTCCCACTTTTAATTTTTAAAGATTATATAAGAATGAGCAAACAGGGAAATTGCCCAGAGGAACTAACAGGTAAATGAGAACAAATTGACCACAAATAATAATTTCTTACTTTGCAATTGTAAAAGATTAAAACTAAATGTATTTTTTAAGCAGAGACCAAGAAATTTGAAGCTTTATTGTTTAGAAGTTAATTGCTTTTCCCCTTTAATATTTAAAACTTGATTACATACATAAGTTTGTAATCTACATTCTACACCTTCAGCGTTTAATAAAATAAAGCTAACTACTAAATGAGATCAAAGTGACAAAATGTGTCATGAATATTTTTACTTAAATAGCACCAGACATTCTACTACCTGCTCTTACATAAGATAGCATAATGTCTAGGTCAGTTTTTGGTATAAAAACACTAGTTTAAAACTCCATTTTCTATCTTAAATTAACTTTTTCTTCGTTGGAATGCCCCATTTCCTTATGCTGAGCTATTAGACAACAACTCAGCATAAAAAGGAAATAAAATTGACCACTAAAACGTTTCCTTTCATGTTTATTGAAAATAAATTTATAAAATAATATAAAAGTTTAATAAAATAAGTTATTTGAAACACACAGTGGAAATAATGTTAAATATATTCATTTTTTAAAGCCATTTGTCATAATTACACAATAAATCTTTATATCTGAATCATTGCCTGACTTTAAATGTACAGTAAAAAAGAAAAGAGAATCACCCTGAGCAATTTTTAATCTAATGATTGGATTTTTATGTACAAGGACTATTAATTATGCTTAAAAAATTATCAAGATATGGTGAAATACACAAAAATTTTTGAACTGCTCTCCTGACCAAACAATTGGAACCATATATCCCAAATTGAGGATACCTCTCTTATTTTGAGTGTAAGGAATTCAAATCTATCGAAAAAGAGGTATGTTTATGCAGAGAGAAAGTACATTTTTGTGTCTGATTTCGTAACTTAAAATATTGTCTGCACTAATTAATTTTTAATATTTGCAATCACTCCCTTGAATCCTAGTACATGAATATCCAATCATTTGATCAAGAGCTATTCAGGGTGATTTTTTTTCTGCACTGTAGATTTGTCATAATTAATTCATACAAAACTGTCATACTATACCCCTTTCCATTAAATAGCATAAATATTTAACAATTAATATATTTTTACTTGTTAACTTAATGTATTATCTTACACTTCATGATAATGTCTAAAATATATGGCCAAACTATAGAGTTTTTTCAAGACTATATAACAGTAAACTCAAAAATGTAGAATAACTCTAATTAGCTTATTAATTTTTTTCTACTTTCCTAAATATATTTAAATTTTTATTTAATGAATTGAAATTTATTAAAATTAACTAACCTGATTCGGCAACAGCAGCAGCAACTTCGTTCTGAAATTAAAATGAATATTAGAATTACAATAAATTAAAATATTAAAGTGTTATAATTGCTTTTTTTTTTATAATTAACAAGAGTTTAAAAATTAGAAAGAAAAAAGTACAGAAAATTCAGATTTTCATTTTATTGTTTATAAAGCATGAAAGTTTAAACATACCTAATTCATTAAGACGAAAAAGTTAATATAGATAAAGATAAAAACAAATTATTTTCCAATATAGTTTTTTTTTCAATTACAGAGTTAGGATCATTAAAATTGTTTTCAAACAAATATTAAATTAGAAAATTTTTTTTTTTGTATAGCTACAAATGTGACCAAATATTAATCACATTTACAATGCACAAGATTTGATTTTTGTTAGCTACTTACAGCAACTATGTCAACTATGACCATCCAACTATCAAGTTTTAAAAGTGTACAAATACTTAATTACAGAAGGACCATCTTTATGTATAGAAAATTTGAATATAAAAAAAAAATGAATTCAGTACAGAACCTCTTATCCGGAAATCAGAAAACCGGAACGAAATTCGATAAATTTTCCCGCTATTTTTGAAAAAAAAAATTTTTTTTTCCTCATAAGATTTTAGGATTTTTCTTTCTTTTTTAAAAGATGTTTACCTTACCATCATTTTAGAAATAATCATTAGTGTATTACTTCATCGTTTTCTCTTCTTTTTAAGATTATTTCTAAATATTTTTTTTTTCAGTTGGGTTTGACAATAAAAAAACTGGTTTTTGTAGCGATTCAGAAAACCGGAAAAATCAGTTATCCGGAATAGCGATGGTCCCGATCGTTCCGGATAATCGGCTCCCTACTACTTTTCAAAGTAAGTTGGAAAAAAAATTCTCTATACATATGTGTTAGAGCTTTCAGATACACAATAGGGAATAATTTTTAAAGTTCTAATAGAGAATATTTTGTTAAGTTTATGTGCTGCGTTATAAAATGATTAGCCAAGCTTAAATTATTTATGACACAACTTATTATTAAACTGTTTTACAGTCATACATTTTTAATACACAATCATTTAACACTTTTTAAACCCTTCGAATTTACTAAAATTTTGAATATCATTGGTAATAAAAAAATTTCACTAACAAAAAAAAAAAAAAAAAAAAAAAAAAAAAAAAAATCAAAAATGATATAACACTTTTTAAACAAATTTCAATAATAATTTAAATAAATTTTATTCATATAAAATTTTAAAAGAAATTTTTTCTCATACATGTTTCCACAATGATGGAACACAAGTACAGCTACAATACACCATTTTAGGTAAAAGTGCATTGGAAAAATATATATATATACTAAAATGAAATCATGGTAAAAAAATCAAAACAACATTTTTCGAAAACATCAGTACATTTTTTTGTGCAATACACAAATATCAGGCTATTTTTAAAAAGGGCAAATTAAAAATAAGTCTAATAAACACAGAACAATAAAATATATAACTTTTTAATTTTCTAATTACTATCTTCGAACAGAAAGTTTTAACAGTTTCTACTATAATTTTATGAATACTGGACAACTCATAATAGTTACAAATCATACATGGAAAATTTTTTCAGTGCAGTTGCGTTAAAAAAATAACAAATATCAATTATTAAATATTCCCATACATACCAGTGTATATTTAAAATTTGTAATAAAAGTTCAATACTTCCTTGATCAAATAATTTTATTGAATGACCCCTGAATTTTTATTTAAAAATACTACGATGTGATTACTATATTGTTGAATGGAACTGATCATTTTCAAAATCAAGTGAAAGTGAGAAATCAATAATTGGGAAACTACAAAACTCCACCCCACAAGATTTGTTACTACATTTACTGAAAATAATAAATAGGCATATGATTCCTGAATTCCTTACCATAAAAAATTTGATAATGTAAAACTGATAATTCAGTATCTTTATAACCTAATGACTGAATTCCAACACATGTTGAAATTATGAATCTAAAGAGTAAAGCTATATGTTTCAACCATATAAATAATTAGTAGATGGTCCCTAAATTATAACCATCACATTTTCTGATTTCTACTAGCATTGTTAATTAAAATAAAAAGATCTTTGACCAAAAATTCAAATCTTTCAATCCTTCAAATCAAATTTTTAAAAATTCTCATTTGTATTCTTAGAAAATGGTAAGTCTTGAACACAGAAATCTGGACAAAAAACTAATAATTAGGACAAAATATTTTTATCAGGAATATCAGGACCAACTGTGAACTCTGTATTAATTTATCTATCAAAGTTGTAAAAAATTTTTTTATTGTTGACACATTAAAATTGTTATGTAAAAAATAGTCAAAGTTAAACACATTTTTCTCGAAACAAACAATAAAGCAAATGAAACTTTAAGTTACAAAACATTATGTATTTAGTTCTTGGCAGTCTCATCAATCTATTACAGAACACAATTTTACAATGATACTTTTGATTCCACAAAAAAAAAATATTATTATAAAAATAGTATAAAATTAAAAAATTCTGCATCTCCTTAAAGTAATTAATAGTGTTTAAATTTTTCAGTTGCTATTATAACAAACTGATTATAAATTAACTTGGAGCAATGAAGTGATACGTCACTTTTTCCAAAGGTGAAATTTTTATATTAAACTGTTCCCCAATATTGTTGCTAAATAACACTTTACAAATTCTTAGAGTTTTAATTAGATAGGAGTATTATACAAACTAAGGCAAACAACGTTAAAGAGCACAAAAATATATATAAAATACAGACAGCTGTTTCGTTGTTTGCCTTAATTTGTATTTTAGCACAAAGGTCGCCCACTTGTGTATTTAGGAGCATTATATGCAGAAACAAATTGCCTAAGTAGATGGTATCTTCAAAATTGTTCTCCTGAATAAAATGGAAATAAAGACTCATCATTATATTGCTCCAGGTTACACAAAAAAGAAATGGCGAAAAGTAACAAAGAAATAAAGGAAACAATGCTGAAAATTAAGGATAAAAGAAACTTTTTTTTAAGACAAAATTTTTTTAAATGAATCGGTATTAAAAAAAACTATGTCTGCTTTAAATATTAAGTTTTTTATTTTTTAAATTTAATTTTAAACCTTTTAAATAATTATTTTTAAAATCATCTAATCCGGACGTCCCTTTTCCGGAAGAGTCAATTTCCCAGACACTTTTTAACAATCAAAATAAACAAACATTTCTTCACCTTCCCCTCTCTTAAAAAAAAAAAAAAAAAGGTCTTTTGACAGGTTTTTTCCTTTCTTAGGTTCTAGTGATTTATGCATTGAACCCATAAATCAACAGAAAGGGGAACAGAAGATCTACCAAGAAGATCTAGTGACGCTCCTCCTTTGGAATGCAGGAAAGGGGGGGGGGATTTGTTTTCAAAGGAGCACAACTGAGTCCCTTCTTTCCTATGTAGCTGGCTAGTAAAAGAGGCATTTCCTGGAACCTTTTTATTAGAGTGTTAGGGCAAGAAAAAGTACAGTGAAAAAGTGTAAACACAACCACAACAAACGTTAAAGTGGAAGGGGAATTCCCTTTAGTCACACAAGAAAAAATAAAGAGAACCCAATCAGCATGCCACGCCTTTATGCTTGATTGATAGCCACTGATGGGAGAGAAAATAAGAATTTGTCACTGTCCCGCCCTCAACTTGAATGAGAAATAAGGAGGAAATGAATTTTCTTCTCCACCTACCCACCTTAGTGAATGACGGGAATTTCCCCTTCTTGCTTGAATCGTTCTAGTTCAAAATGGCGGAGAGAGCAATTAATATTTTTCGTTTTCTATATTTATTTTTATAATAGTAATAATTATTTATTTTCTAATATTTTGTTTTTGATTGATTAGATATCATTCTAATAATAAAACATTATTGCCCGAAAAATAATGTTTAATTTTTGCTTCTTAGATTCATATCATTTTAAGTTTTGTTTACCTTGGGAGTCTATTATACGGAAAAATCGAATATACGGACTTGGGGAAGTCCCGCCGATTCCGGATACGCGACTTTCCACTAGTAAGTTTTATAGACTACAGAAATACTAAAGTATTTCATACCTGAGTTGAATAAATATTGCAAGCTGCCCATCGAACACTGGCTCCTAAAGCAATCAAAGTTTCAATAAGGACCTGAAATGTCAAAAGTATAATTTTAGTTTAATCATTTATTTCAACAAAATAGTAAAGGAGAATAAAAAAAAAGTATTGTTAAAGCCCAAAACATTGCAATGAAATATGAGAAGCAGTAGCAAACCTTTCAATAAAAAGATCTATAAGTTAGAAGCGTAATTTAGAAGTGATTTACTCACAGCTGTTTGAGCATTGATGTGTGTGCAGCATGTGATTTTGGCTCCTTTAAGTGGTCTGTCTCCCTCAGTATTAGCTCTTTGCCTCAAAGACATGATACCAGGCATCTCTGAAACAAACACAAGTCCATTAATACATTTTGTCACTAACAATCATTTTTGGAAACAAAAACTTTAACTTTTTTTAAGAAATGTAAAAAAAATTATAGTTTTGTAATGCTTAATAGCATTCAAGTAAGTCCTATTTAATTCAACTACACTCATGTCCATAAATTAAGGATAATGAAGTTCAGACACAGAAAGAGACAGAAGCCAAGCAAATTTGACTTACTTGTAAAGTCTATGTATTAAACAAAAGGTAAAGAGCAAAAAAGATGCTATATGTTTGACATAATTAATAAAAATTGCGATTTTTACTCCCTGGAGCAAATTTCAAAAAAGAACCTATTTACAAAAAACAGTATAACATGGTTAGTATGATGGTTAATACGGAGTATGTTTCCCGGACGATGCAATACAGGCCGTACAACGCCTAGGCATGCTGAGTATCAAATTATCAATCTGATCTTGGGGAATATTACACCACTCATCAAGCAATGCCCTCCGAAAGTCCGGTAGACAGGTGAGAGGGGGTTGACGGGCTGCAATTCGTCGGCCAAACATATCCCACACATGCTCTATTGGATTCAAGTCCGGTGAGTATGCTGGCCAATCCATACGGGTGATATCCTCCGATTGAAGGCATTCGTCTACAATGTTTGCACGGTGAGGACGGGCGTTGTCGCCCATAAACAGAAGTTCAGCACCCATGGCGCCCCGAAACAAACGTACATGTTGTTCCAGAATGACATCCCTATAGATGTGGCCTGTCATCGTTACACTCAGAACATGCAGGTCAGTTCTGGAACCAAGAATAATTTCTCCCCAAACGAGCCATCCTGCACCACCGTAACGGTGTCGTTCAATGGTTTTGTCTTGGTAGTAACGGGTACCTGGCGCTCTCCATATGAAAGTCCGGCGAGAATCAGACCTGCAAACTAAACCTGGACTCGTCGGAAAACATCACACAAGACCACTGTTTCGGTGTCCAAAATGCATGCTCTCTACTCCAGGCTAATCGCAGGCGACAGTGAGTTGCGGTAAGTCGAACACATCTGACAGGCCTACGAGCATATAGACCTATGTGCCCTAAGCGTCTGTACACGGTCTGCCTTGAAAGTGTCGTACCGGTAGCTGAAGAGAGCTGACGAGACAGGTCTGATGCTGTGGCCCGTCTGTTTCTTTTGGCAGTAACTGCCAAATACCGGTCTTCATTCGGCGTTGTAACTCGGGGGCGACCTGTGCTGTAACGTCTACTCACATTACCATCATCTTGGAATCGTTGCCAAAGCCTGGAGATGACACTCTGGGCGATTCCAAGTTCCTCGGATACTTCCAGTTGGGTACGTCCACATTCCAGTCGTCCGATGATTCTGCCACGTAAAAAATCATCCAAATGCTTTCTTTTTGCCATAACTATGCGGTTATTGCACTGAAAGGCTTTTAAAGCGCTTGTGAACAATTTTACTTCTTTTCCACCATTCCTTGTATACCCTTCTCTTATACTCTCGTCATTGTGACGTACTACAAGCGTCATCTAGTGGTTTCCTGTAATTTGCATATTCTTCTTCAGGATGTGTGTGATAATTCTACAGGTGAAATTTTGATTTTAGAGTTTGATTTCCGTGTGATTCTGAATTATCCTTAATTTATGGACATGAGTGTATTTACATATATAAAGTTTCTATTTGTAATCAATAAAATTCATTAAAAAAGGCTGAACTAAGTAAAATCTACATTTAAAAAACTAACATTAAATAGGGGTTTTATTTATTATTTTACAAAATTAATTCTCTTCCAATCATCATAATTTTTTTTTAAATCTAAGCAAAACTCAAATCTGGAGTATATAAGGTTTAAAATAAAAATAAAAATTCAGAGTTATAATAATTTAAATGCAGAGCTAGCGCTAATTCACTTTAAAATATTTTAATATAAAATGTTTCATTTTTAACGGCTATTTTGAAAATTTTTCTTAATTGAATATTGACAAAGCCATTTAGAGTAAACTAAGAAACAAATCGACCACCGCTAATTGGATGTACTGCAAGTGACGTACGTCGTTATAGGTAAAATGTAGCATTTGTCGATTCAGCAACCAATAAGGTTCGACACACACGCGCAGGGCCCGATTAACTTCTGAAAATAGGGGAAGCATAATAGGATTTTGGGACCCCCCTAACTTGAGAAAAAGAAACTTTTGATATTTTTCGCCCATAAACAATACATTTTAAAGAGACAAGAACCATGTGAAAACTATTAGAGCCTTAGAAAGGAATACAGAGATCTTATGCAATCATGTTGGACCCTTCTTTACATGCTTTATAGTAACAAAAACATGAGGGAGTAGCTAGCACATATGTTAACAAAATTTAAATATTTCACTAAATTAAATTATAAATTACTTGTTGTTATACTAAAGGTTCTTTGCAAGATTAGTCTCTTTTTTTACGCCAATTTGTTTACTAGCGGCAAAACAACACAAAATTCTAATTCAGCATAAATTATTGTTACTGCACCAAAACAATCATACCAAATAATTTTCAAACATGAAACAAAAATACTTTTTGTACTAATAGATATTTAAACGTCTTGTGTGTTTAGTTCAACAATAAAAAACAGAGAAAAATTAAATTGAGCACACATGATAGAGAAAAAAGATTTAAAAAAATTAATAAGAAGAAAACTCATAGGTTACCATTACATAGGTTTTTTTCTCGCTTTAAAATTCGCAAAATCTTCAATAATATCTGCAAATTGTAACCTATTTGTATTATTATTATTATTATTTTGCAAAAAATAAGAAATTAGGCCCTTAATTTCAGTCATTTGGGCCCCCCCTAGAATTTTACGGGGGAAGCACTTGCTTCCTGTGCCTTTTCGGTAATCAGGCCCTGCACACGCGTGACGTCATTTACGGCTTACAGGTATCTAATTAAATCGGATTTAAATGACATGGTTAGACAATATCATTTCACTTTTTTTTCGAGTTGCAAATAGCCAATCATAGAAGTTTTGGAAAATTGTTGCACAAGATCATTATGTCTCCACAATGAACTTTAACAGGGACATAAGCATTTAAAGAGAAAATATTGATTTATATAGTTTTATCTATTCGACTTTATTTTTAAGTAGTGATACTATTTTAATACTTTTAGATAACATAAATAATTTGATATGAAAATATTATTCAAAGGTGAAAAAATACCAATGAAATGCATTTAAAATGACAATGTATAAATTGTATCAATTAATACTTTCTTCAAAACACAAGATTTAAATTTGGGGCAGATTAATTTTTATCAATGAATTATAATTTCATGAGGAACTGGACTATATAATGATACAGGGCAGCCAGTATTCACTAAAAACAAAACATAATAAACATAAAGAATTAAACACACAAATTAAATTTCTTCTTGTAAGCATATTTATTTTGTAACTAAGTAAATGATAAATTATCTAAACAATACTAAAATCTATTTAAAAAAATTATAATAATATGCGTTTTTTAGTGGTTTAAATAACTCTTTTTTAAGTGACAAGGTCGATTTTTTAAAATTTTGCTCGCATTGAAAGTTTAACTAAGTTATCTATTTTTAAAAAATACGATTAAAATAATCTTAATAGGTAATTTAGCTAAAATTGCTTAAGAAAACTGACGCACTTATTATCTTTAATTATAAATATCCCAAAAAAAGTAACGCAGAAATTGTTTGAAATTGAAGAATCAAGTAAAGAAGAAAAAAATTCTTTTAAAGAGGCATTTTGTCACAAAACGTAATTCATTTGGCTATAAAAACAAGCCCATGAAATATTTTAAATTCCCTAAATTAGAATTAGGCCCCTGGCATAGTTATGATGGTGGTTTTTATGGTTTATTACTATTTGTAAAAAAAATTATTGATCAAATGTTTATGAAAACAAATAAAAATCAATATTCCTTATTAAGAATATTAGTTTCATAGCGTAAACTATTATCTTCAATTAAAATTTAAACAAAGCATGAACTTAAGTGAACGTTTTCTGCCAAACTCGCTTAGAATTGCATACTTGCAATTCGAGAAGAAGGTTTGGTTTATTATCCCGCTGAATCAATTTCGGGATCAGTTAAATTGGATGCCTGCAAGTGACGTCACGCGTGTGTGTCGAATCTGATTGACGGCTGAATCCTGGCATAAACCAAATGCTGCGATTTACCCACGCGTGACGTCGCTTGCAGATATTCAGTTGATGGGGGGGGGGGGATACTGAGCTCTTTATTAAACAATCAGTAGCACCCTAAAATTCATCGGATATTTAAAATAATATGACAAGAAAAGGTGCTTATTCAAATGAGTGCATAAAAAGTTAAAGAGGTAATTTGTATTTAAAAAAAAAAAATAGATTGGTTCAGAAATCGTTATTCAGGGTTATTCCGGATATTGATATCGTTATTCAGGGTATTCTGTAATCATTACCATCACAATTAATTTTGATAATCTATGTCAAAATTGAAGTCCTATGAAGCTACCTTATGAACAACAATATAATATTTAAGGGGGGAAAAAGAAACATATTGTCAACATTCTACATATTAAAATCATTATGGAGATCAATTACAACAAATAAGGGTTAAAAAAAACCTGTTTGTTCCATACATCCATTTTTTTTTTTTTTTTTTTTTTTTCGGAAAAATAATATGCTTTAGTAGTTTAGAATTTAAATAGGTGGATACCATAGCCGCAAATAAGTTAAAAATATCAAGGTCAGTTTCGACTGGATTATATCTTATATAAAATGAACAGAGTAACGAAGAATAATTCATTAAGGTGAGCACTATAGTCGCAAATAAATTAAAAATATCAAGGTCAACTGGATTAAATCTAATTTTAGCACGAGCATTCATTCTTCACATATTTGTTTCCCTCGACCTTTAAATTATAGAATTTCGTTATTAAAAATTTGAGTCGATCCCCACTTTAGAGAATATCAATTAATTTCCGAGTGAGATTGAAAAATTAAATTATAAGGGCGGTGTTTAGAGAACACTGCATGTTTTAAAATACAGAAACTAAAATTCGATGAAGGGCACCACGGCGTGAGCTTTGACAATTCTGTTAAACGTTTATTTCAGATTTTGAAATATAGCGCTGGTCTGTCACAGGATGAAACGACACAAGCGAATTTAGAAAATACAATCGACGAGAGAGGAAAAAAAAAAAGAAAAAATAATAAAAAAAAGAATAATTATGAGTGAAATGTTATAGCTCTCTTTACCAGAACCTCACATAAGTAAAGTGAAATCAATTTCATTTCCTGACGAATACGCAAAATTTCCGAAACGGTTTGATTTATCCTCGAGTTGCCAATTTCACGTTGCGCTGCCTCAGCTAATTTCTCGGATCTCCGATACTTCCCCATCTCAAATATTCGTTTTCAGGAATGCATTTATAATACCGACGATCCTGGAGCAGAATCGGACGTGTTTCCAAGTTTGATTTGGAAACGAAATGGAGCCGATATCTAATATCATTTTACATGAAAACTATGGAGTGCTATTTTGTTTTATGAGAAACATTTTAAGAGTATGCATTTTAAAATCTGCATTTCTACAGATTATCTAGTTAATGTGCAGATCAACTAGGGTGATGCGTAAAAATGCCCCCCCCCCCCAAAAAAAAACAATTCATTTCTCAAATAACGTAGGTAAATACATTCATTTACACATTGCCATATACGTACTGGTTAAAGTGAAAATAAGATCTTTACCGGAAAAATAGCAACGTTTCTGTACACTTAAATTAATAAACAATGGTATTTATTTATCGCAAAAAAAAAAGAAAAAGAATAATCAGGTAACTACAATCAGACAATCAATAACTTAAATGTTAGAAACAATAATGAATCACTTTAAAAACTATAAAACTAAGAATCAAACGATTTAAAACATTATTAGAATTAACTAAATTAACAGAATACCATTTATTTATTTTATTATTAACAAAAGAATCAAAATCAGTCAATACAATCAAATAATCAACAAATTAGTTCATAAAATGAGAGAAGCAAATTTTTGAACCTTAACGATACGGAAATTACATTATTTTCAGGAAAATTACATTATTATCAGACGCACATTACACAGGGCTAAAGAGAATAGAAGGGCTGGTTCACTCCTTTGAAGAAACTCTCGCCGCGCCAATCCTCCGATTTTCTCTAGTGGCGTCACTAAGGCGCAAAACTCGCACTTTTACTTCAAGAAGAGAGCGTTCGGCCTTACTAGCTCTAACTAATATTGGAGCATTTCTTTTTGTGACATATTCTAAGACATTTGTTATTTTCTATAATGACTTACCTCAGTTTTTGAAGTGAATTTACGAAAATTTAAAACTATTAACGAAATGCCAGTTTGCATTTCGTAATTCCAAAGTTTGTGTTTCCAAATTCTGATTGAAGACAAAAGGAACAATCTAATTTTCCGCGTGTTCCCTAAAGTAAATGAACAACTATGTAAAGAATGGATTCCGAAATGACACAGTTAATATAAAACAGCAATACGTTTTTTCTATCGTTAAGAACTTTTATAAAAATTCATTATCTAAATAGAAACCGCCTCGTTACTTCAAAAAGAAAGGCAAGTGAAAAAAAATTAAAAAACGGATAAAGTCAAAGAAAATTAAAACGTAAATAAAAAGTATAAATAAAATATATAGTGCATAGTTGAAATTCTCCTAATTTCATAACTTATTTTTTTAATGTAGTTATTCTAAATATCTATAAACAATTGTAAAATTTCTAATGTAATTATGAACCTAAATCATTATTTTGTCTCAGTAATTAGCTTTTAAAGTTGATGTTTCCTTTTGATTAAGTATGAACAAATTGCTATTAACGGCATATTTTAAAATCAGGGTTTCTAAATTTAACTCAACTTATTGTTATAAAAGAATATGTAGATAAAAAAGTGTCGATATATGCTTTCATTTTTCTTAATAATAATTAAAGTTAAAACTGAACTCTTAAAAATAAAGTATTTATAGTGTCATTTTCGCCAACTATTAAAACATTTTTATAAGTTTAAAATGGTATTTTTTTAATATAATGGCCAAGAAAGTTTTTTTGAACTATGTTTATGAACGGAAATAATGTGTTAATTACGTAAAGTTTGAAAGCTAATAACCAGAAAAAGTCTAACTTATTTTTACAAAGAGAAAGATGCAAAGTTATCATAATATCTTTGCTTGTGATCACCGAGATCTGTGGACACAGTGACGTCATGAGGAGGGAAATCGTAGCTTCAGCTCTAAGAGCGGAGTGAACTAACCAGCCCTTCTATTCTCTTTAGTCCTGCACATTGCATATCAGGTAAATTGCGGATAACATGCGATTCTGCACTTTTTATATTACCCTAGTTCATCAGCAGATTAGCTGGGTATTGTGCACAGTAACGGCTTTTGAGCTTTAGATGTAACAATCACACGTGGAAGTTTAGAAAAACGTGTAATGTTGACAATAGATATGAAATCTAAAATCAATACCTCACAGCTTATACTTTAATGAGTGAGGTAAATCTCTGAGAATACGATAAGATTGATTATGATAATTTTTTTAAAAAAAAGTAGGAAACATTAAAAAAGAAAATACATACACTTACAGGTTGTTCCGAAATGATCACCCTTAATACACACATATTTATAAAATCATTGTCAAACATGAAATATAAAAAGCATGCTTATTAGGCTTAGCAAACATCATAGAGGAAGAAACAAAAAGCGCTATCGAAATCTAACGAATCGTTAAAGGGACAACCGAAACAGAAAACACCAAAACCTGTTTGATTGCAGCATACAAATGCTTCCAAGTTTATTCAGGCAATCAGGTTGGATTATATGTCATTCATTCAATCATAGTCATTAGTGGTTTAATAGATTCTGCTGGCGTTTTTGTTTTTTCTTCGCGTAGGTTTTAAACATTATATGGTAGGTGCTCTGTTTAGAAATACACTAAATTAAATAATAGAGGGAAAATTTCTTAATAAAAGTGTAAATGTATTTAGCTTAACATTTTCAGTTTCACAACAACTTTAAAAGTACTCATTTCAGTACTGTTAGTACTGAAATGAGACAGTTTCTGACAAAATTAAAAAAGCAAACATCTTGAAATGATAATTTTCTTACAAGCTGACGTGATATTTATCAACCAGTGCACTAATTAGTAAGAAATTGCACCTGGTTGTTAATTAATTTGATTCTGTTGTTAACATACGTCATTCTCGTGGGATCTAGAATCAAGTGTATAAATCGAATAAAAGTTAACTTGTAATTCTTCTTTTTCTTTTTTATTAACAAAAACTTCCATCATTGTTTTACAAACGACCATTTGACTTATATTTTCTAATAAAATTATTTTTAGTAAGCACAATAACTGCAACCCAGTAGATAGGCAATTAGCATTTATTTTATATTTTACTCTTTTTTTAAATGAAATTATCGTTTCAGGAAAGCGGTAAATTTTTATTTTATTTTTTGCAATAATTAATACACACTTCATTAAATTGAGAAATAATTTAAAAAAAAAAAAAAAAAAAACGTCGAACCAATCTTCTTTAGTTAACATAAATAGTTTCAAATTGATGCAATGCATATAAAATTTTCCTGTTAAGAGGAATTAGCCCTCCAAAAAAGAAAGAAATCTTTCTCTTAAATAAAGGTTTCTAAGCTAATTGAATAATAAATTATTAGTGTTAGTAACACAGAAGACAATTTACCCTGTTCAGCAATCTCTATCTCACGTCGTCCAAAAGCACTCTGCTTGATATTCTTGACACAGAAATCTGAGCCACCAGCCGAGTTGACTTGGTGCTTGTCTCGGGGCATTTTACCCTCCTCATCAGAGCTCGTGTCACAATAAGATGCTGAAAAGACACAAAATAAGAGAACAGTTTAATTCAATGTGGAAGCTGCTAAATATGAAAAGTAAATTATAATAAAAAATTAATCATTTAAAATCGCAGTTTCCCCCCCCCCTCTCAAACTACAAAAGGAATATGTTCTTAGAATACTTAAGGTGAATAGAAATAGACTTCAGAGATAACTATGAAAATATTAAAAGTACGTAATGAAATTTATATAGGTAACAAAAAGAATCTTTTCCTAAAAAAAAAATAAAAAATAATAATAATAATAAAATAAATAAAAAATTTGCATAGAAACAATTAAAGGGGTCAGATTATTATTCTTATTGCAGCTGGAAATTGCTCTTCTGACATTTATTTTACAAAAGGCGCCTATCGAAATTGGAAGTATGAAGAAGGTCTCCAACTGCTTCCACCAAGACTGCAAAATAAATTCAATCTTTTCGGTAATTTTAAGGCTTTACGAACGATCGAGTTTCAATAAGTGGAACCAAAAAGCAAATATACCAAGAAACTACCATTATTTATCCCATCGACATTTGGAAAATTTTCTAGGTAAAGGAGTGCGATGAATCGCTTAATTTAAAATGTTGAAACTTGGCTCCAGCATTGGGATTTGTGAGATCAGTTACTATAAAGCTAATTTTAGATGCGATTCTATTATAACCTTTAACTGGTTCATTGAACCATCTCAATAGAGGTTCGTTATTGTATACCTTTTTTTAAATTTTTTTCAGTAAAGGATAATTCAAGAATTAGTCCTTTTATATTAATTCCAGTTATTTTTCGGAAATACAAATGAAAATTAAATTCTCACTACATTACTTAGGGTCAAAAACAATCATTTGTATAAAAATCTCCTTTATATTAACACGTTGAATGCCACGCTAATTTTACATGTCTTGCCAGTCTGGCCAAAGCAATAAACAACAACAAACTAAATTTGTAGATCTTAAACAGATTTTGTTAGTGATTTTGCTTACGTAGAAAAAGTGGTGAATAATATAAGCCTACAAATTATTTAGAAATAGTGGTGGATAAAAATCTACTAAATTGAATTTATTAAACCAAGAATCACAATTAATAAACTACCACTTCAAAATATTTATTCGCTGTCCGGAGCAAGTTGGCATCTCTGTGTATATAAATAAAACTATTTTTGTGTGTTCTATATTGCATTAATTTCCTAAAACCATTTTAGCAACGATAATAATATAAAAAAAAATAAAAATTTACCCGAATTATGTGTTTCGAATAATCTTGGCTTCGCCGAAAGTAGCGTTGCCTATTTACACATACATGCACTCGATCAAATAACTTTGATGAGTTTAAAAAGAAATAGTACCGCAGAAGAAAACATGTTTTGAAAGAAGCACTCAAAAAAGCACCGACTAACACACTAATAAAATAAAAATAACAGACTAATATAATAAAAATTAGATAGTGTAAGTGAATAATATGATGTAATTATTATGAAAATTGAATTTAACAAGCAATACAATTTCAATTATTTTTAAAGTTTAAAGAAAATATTTAAGAAATAAAAAGTTTTTTGTTTTTTTAAGGATAGATATGACTTTCAAGGATGATATTTTTTTATTATATCAATAATGAATAAATAGTTTCAATCATTTTTATAACTAATATTACCTATTTAAAACAGTCGCTGACAAGTAAACAATAACCTCACTGTAACATCGTTAAAAAAGAATATATTGTCAAACCAGAAATAACATCGGTTTTAAAGAATTATTTTGAATACTTAGAGCCATTTCGAAACATTAAAGTGAAAAGTCATGTTTTTTAACAATAAAAACAAATTTCGGCAGATAAACAATTCGTTTAATTTAGACAATTCTTTCATATTCTTTTATAAAATAAATGTAAACAGTAACTGAAATTTTTTTGGTGTAGTAAGTTTTAATAAAACGACTTTCAGTTTCAAAAAATATTGAGTTCGTGAAATTTCTAGGCAGATTTAGAGAAGTGTTTTTTTTTTTTTTTACCCATTAAAATTTTATTATTTTTTAAGACAGGCGTTGACCAGCCGACACGGTACTGCTTTTATGACTACCATTGTTCAATTACGCAGTCTTGTAATTTTGAGCCCAATCCAGCAGACAAAGAAACTTTAGAAACAAGTATGGGGAGAAATATGCCTACGTGGAGGACTTTTAGATGGAACTAACCCGCATTTGTATTACATGGAGAGGGAAACCACGAAAACCTCCCATGGTTAGCCTGACGGCAAGGAGACTAACTCATCATACGTCTACCACTGAAGATATTTTACGTCAGCACTGTGGTCAGTACGAGTCGGGTGCGGAATTCATATCGATTATCCACAGCTGGGAGTCGAACCCGGGTCAAATCATTGGGAGAGGAGCGCTCTTTCCCCTACTGAACCACCGCGGCTGAAATATTGAAATTTTATTTTATTTTATAACCGTTGTTGAAAAGCCGTGATTTTACGACCAGCTCAGCAGCCTTGTAAATTTGAACTCAATCCAGAAGAAAAGGAAACTCTAGGATAAAGTATTGGAAGAAATTTGCCTTCGTGGATGTCTATTTGATGAAACTAACCCGCATTTTCGTTACATGGACAGGAAAACAGCGAAAACCTCCCACCCGACGGCAGGGGGACTCTAACGCATGATCCGTCTACCACTGAGGATATTTTTCGTCATCAAATAAATATAATTTTTTTTTCTATAACCGTCGTTGAACAGCCGATCCAGTGTTGAGTTTATGACTACCAATGTTTAACACCGTAGCCTTGTAATTTTGAACCCAATCCAGAAAACAAGGAAACTCCGGGATCAAGTATTAGGATAAATTTTGTTTTCATGGAAGCCTTTTTGATGGAACTAATCCGCACTTGCGCTGCACGGAGAGGAAAACCACGAAACCCTCCCATGGTTAGCTTGACGGCAAGGGGACTCTAACACATAATCCGTCTACCACTGAAGATATTTTCTGCCAGCACTGTGGTCGGTTTGGACTCTCCATCCCTTGAGTCGCCATGACTCAAATATTAAAATTTTGTTCTATAAACGTCATTGAACAGCTAATCCAATTTCGGTTTCACGACTATTATTATATTCGGGCCGCCAAATGCCCCTAAATATCCCTGCAGTGCACTTGTCCTAGATTTCCTCAAACAGCTTTGTCAAGACTTAGGACCAGCCACATAAAGTGTTTGACCTTCAGAGCGAAAGAAAAGACTTATGCCTATTGTCATTGCTCGGCCATCGCTTCTCCATCTCATCTTTTGGATTGCATTGGTGCCTCTGTGAGGCAACTGATGAGTGATGGAGAGACTGTCTATGACTTGCTGATGATCTTCTTGGTCCAGGGCTCTAGACCAAGGGGATAAGCAACAACAACGACTATTAATGTTCAACGCCGTAGCCTTGTAATTTTAAACATAATCCAGAAGACAAGGGAACTCCTGGATGAAGTATTAAGAGACATTTGCCTCCGTGAAGAACTTTCTTTGATGAAATTAACCAGCTTTCTTGCGTTACATGGAGAGGAAGATCACGAGAACATCCCACGGTTAGCCTGACGGTAAGGGGACTCTAACCCACGATTCATCTACCACTGATGATTTTTTCAGTCAGCACTGTGGTCGGTGTAAGCCAGATGCGGAATTTGTATTGACCAACCATCGCTTGGATTCGAACTCGGTACACCTCATTGGGAGGCAACGCTCCACCCCCTGAGCCACCACGGCTCAAATAATTGAAATTATAATAATTACACATAAAAATTCTCACCAGGGCCACTAAAATTAGGACCGAAAAAAATCATTCCTTATTGATAAGTTTATTAAATATTAATATTATTACAATACAATTCAGTTATAATCGCAATCACGTTTTATAATGTTTTATATTTATTGGTTTGTTCGAATTAGTTGGTAAAATTATAATTTGTAATTATCATTTGTACCACTTTCTTTTTAAAACTCTTGCGAATTTTGCAGCAAGAAATGTGAAAATACAGCTTATATGTTTTCCGTCATCCCCTTAAAACCCAAAGAACGGGCTTGATATTTATTTAAATGAAATATGCACTTACAATGAATGAATGAAAATAAGTAAAATTACTACCATTTTGAGTTGATGTTTCATTAGAATAATTTTCATAAAAGTATAATCAACTGAAATAATTGAAATCACGCAATAAACAGAATAAATAAAAACGTCATTAAAAAAAATACAACAGAAAAACAAAGCTAATAATCTTTCTTTGAAACTTTATTCCTCCAAAACCATTATGAAAAGCATATAATTCTATATGCATAGCAATACATAATCATAAATTAGGTCATGCACGATATGGCACAGTATAATTATGGTTAGAAGGCAATACATTAATGATTATGTGTCATGCAATGGGAACTTACAGTCTGAACCAGTGGATGCCGTGGATGCTCGGCGATTGTCCAAATTGAGGTAAGGACCTATTGGGAGGCTCATGCGCCGGCGCGTCCTGTCCTTGAACGCCGGCATATTGTTCATCAGCACCTAAACGTTGGCACAAACACTTTCATAAAACACACTTCCTCCCGCAACACCCTTTATTCAATACCTTAAACGAGCTGAAAACGGAGGACGATATCAAAGTGTATACGAATTTAGATTGCAAAGAAAGACGACCTAACGATTTTGAGGGCGTAAATATGATTTTAAAATATTTTGTTATTATAAAACGATATGATGAAGAAACAATAATTAATAGAAAAATGATGAAAATGAGTATTTCTTTTGTATATCATATCATAATAGCGCACAAATTGTAAAAATTAATTGATGGGTCCATGAAGCTCTTGTGAATAACTTTCAATCAATCAATCATAGTAATGAAGAACGGAGCATTTGATAAGGACATCCAAAAACGATTATCCACAGAAAAATCTAGAATTTGAAATTTAAATTCCAGGGTCAATTTATGCGTAGAGATGCTCAGAATGGCATTTATTAAGACTGACATCAGGAACAGAGAAAATAGCATTTTGCTTAGCCAGATGAAACACTTCACTCAATTAGGTTTTGTTTGTAAGACATTGCATATTTGACAATATTTTTTGTGAAAATCCTAGATGATTGAATAGGTTCTATAATAATAATATAAACCGGGGATGTTCGAAATTTTTAGCCTAAAGACCGGACAGACTCCTTCGTTATGTCCTAAAACCTAGCTTGAAAAAGTACTATTTATGAAGGTAATGGTCAAAATATTCCTCGCACTCTTTTAATTTAAGAAAAAAAAAAAGCTCCTTTTCACAGTTTTTGGACTGATTTGAGCATTTTTCAAAGCACGAAGTGACTCATATGCCAAATTGTCAACTCAATCATGCCAACGTAAAACTGGCCATGGAATGAGATATCAATGGCGTAAGAGAACTCAAAAGTTATTTCATCTCATTAATTACAATGATATTTCATATCATTAAGGACAGTATATTTCATATCTTTAATTACAACTTAAATGTTCGATTCCATTTTAAATTTCTATGCCACTTCTGATTATTATTTTGTAAGAATGACTTAGGATGTAATTGAAAATAGAATAAAAATAAACTGTGAACCAGATACTGACGTATCAGGCCTTCATTCGCAGGTAGGCTTGGCGGTGATGGTGACTTCGATGTAAACAAAATTAGATGCGATACGATAGCATGTGCCGCCAGATGTAATCACCGAAATCAACCTTCTATTTGAGCCCTTTTCACATCTGAACTAGTCTAAAAAATGACATCTTTTCAGCTAAATGATGAAAATTATCATGAACTAACCGGTGTTAAGCTACACATCCATGAATACTATTTCGTACCAGTGAATAACAAATATATTTAAGACAGTTTTTTAGGAAGTTTTATTGACAAAATTCTTTTTCTGCGTCCCAAGTCTCTATAAAACAAAAAACTTAATGGTTTAACAGGCAGTTTTAGATAGTTGTCGGTGTCTTTTTCGGTCGAAACAACAAAGGATAAAATCTAGTTTTTCTGTGTTAATTTTCATATTTCATTTGGTTATTATCATGATAAAACCAATAAAAGTCATAAAAGGTATCCCCAATTCAAAGTTAATATTTATTTTTCTTATTCTGTACGTATTACTACGTTCTAGCTCTTGTTTAAATTAAAAGAGCTGTTTCTTTATCATTATGTAATTTCTATGATATTATCTTACTACGCTGCGTTTTTAGAAGAACTTTTTTAAATTGTTGTCTAAACTTATTAACCGATTTATAATTAATTATTATTTGGTGCAAATTACATTAATATACTATTATAAATTATATTCAAAGAGATTCGTTCATGAGTAAGAACTTAACGATCAGCACAATGCGATGCACAAATTGTATTTATTATATCCGTTTGATTGGTAAGCGAAAATATTAAATGACGGTTTTAAACTCCCCAAATTTGTTATAACACTATACCTTAAATTTTAAATGTTATTTAAAGAAACGATTACTAAGCAAAGTTATTTATACTCACTAATAGATCTTAATAGAATCATAAGGGAAATTTTTGAACTTGGCAAACCAGTGCGCAACAAAAAAAAAAAAAAAAAAAAAAGCAAACAGAATTCTTTTTAGCACATATATTTTAAGTGAATAATTTCAACTTTCGAGAAAAAGACCGTATTATGCCAAAAGACAACCATTATTGCAAGGAAATCATTTGGGATGGTGATCGAGAACTAGGGGCTTAGGTCCCAAGTAAAATTTTATTTTTCATGAATTCAAACGTCGAATATTATTCAAAAGTTCCAAACATTGAAGACAAAATAAAAACGGTATCAAAACCTGACGAATAAATGTCATTGACAAAAAGTGAAATCACCTAAGTACGCAGTAAGTATTAATGATATAAAATATAGTAATAACGACTTTTTTTTTTAAAAAAATGGTACCACAAGTAATTTTATACAATAACACCGAATAAGAGATCAACAAAGTATTAACCAAAACAATTTCAAACAACTAATTCAAAATCAGTTTTAAACACCTCATTTACGTTTATTTAAAGAACGAAGCGATAAATGAAAATATTGCAACAAACAGCATTGTTCTTGAATAGTTTTATAACTGAATTTAACGATTGGATACAATGAGATATTTTTGGAGCAGATGATAATTAAAACACCCTTCCGGAGAAAGATAATAGTTAGAGAAATAAAGTCTTGTTTCAGAATATAAAACTATACCCGCAGTTAAACTATCTTTCTATCTTATGGAATTCCTAATTAATTAAACGGCTGTTTAATATTCAAGAAGTGTAAAACAAATATTTTGTTTCTCTAATTATTCTATTAATTTATACAGTTGTTTTTAATTTAAAGCGTGTGGATGTTAAGGGTAGGCTTAAATAATTCCCAACTGTTGTTGAAGGATTAATTATTCCGCTCCTCGACTCATTGTGTTATAACTTCATTAATACAGTTTAACAAAAGAATCATAGAAAATAGTATTATCTTTTGCGTGACTGTTAACAAGATGCATTTGTTCAAGAATATGTAGAATTAACTTGGAATACAAACGCAAACAAGGAACTAGTAAAAATAAACTGATTAGCTTATTTATTTCTGAAAATCAAGTGAACAAGTGAAATGTTGCTTTTTTTTTTACACAGGGTGCGTAGCCAAATTATTAAAAAAAAAAAAGCACATTTTAGGCACTTTTCAAGCACTCAAAAAAATATCATAATTAGGCAGGGTTGAAAAGTTTTTGACAATCGAAGGTTTTATCTTGTTTTTGACAGTTTTGACTTTTGGCATTTTTGTCGGTTTTGGCATTGTTTTTGACAATTGTCAAAAATCATGAAATTTTGAATCATGTAAAACGAATTACGTTTACATACGCTACGGAATGACAATACGCCGAAATAGATTGGGGGTTGAGAAAACGTTGAATAGAACAATGTGAACTGTGTCTTTTTGCATAAATTCCTAGCAAAAATCAACATGGCAAAGGAAAAATCTCATTTTGAAAAAGGGAAAATTAAGCACTTTTTAAAAACACCCAATGAAAAAAAAAGCACCTTTAACGGCTTTTAAAAACAAAAATCGGAAATAAGCACCTTTAAAAACGTTACGCACCCTGTTCCATTTCAAATACATTTTATCAAAAGTTCTTTAAAAAGCTTTTAAGGTAGAATAAATGGTGGGGAGGGGGGGGGGGAGAGTTCCGTATATAAAAAAAATTGAGTTTATTATGGATTTTTGAAGAAAAAAAACTAAAATCCTCAAAAATAAATTGGATTTCTAAGTTTAATGACACAAGAGGTGGTTGCGGCTACACTGAGATTACGGTTCATGTGGTAGATAGCGATATTATGTTTCAAACGGCAGTGTCTGGTAAAAGAAAAGGTAGAAGACAAAAGGGAGAAATGGTTAAATCGGGATCATGGATTATTTATTGAAGGAATCACGGTAAATTTTTACATTTCAGGGGGAAAAAATGTTTCTCTAAATAATTACGAGCATAAAGAAAAAACATCAGCAAAATATTTTGCAATGGAAACCATAATTCAGTATTTAAATATGAAATAGTGGAGTTAAATGGAATACTAAGTAATAATTTCATAATCCGACACTGAACACTAATAATAAAAGAAGTGGTTTAGAAAGAGATTCCAATCTCTGCCTGTACTTAAATAGAAAAAAGAAGTAACATGCGTGACTTATGCTTTGAAATTCTCACGCAAACACAACAAATACATCATAACAAACAGGAAAATTGCATTTTTTAATACAATCCGATCATAAAACTTTTTCGATTAATAACAGTTTTTTTTCATACTTAAATCGTCTTCTGCTGTTCAAAAAGAAAATGTTGTTGCAGTAATGTATATGTTGTTGTGCAATGATTGTTGCACTATCTTACTAGAATACAACAGACACTTTAAAATCTTGATATTATTTTAACTTCAGAAGCGCATGCGATATTTCATACTTTGCTAGTTTAAAGCTTTCAGAGGTTTGAAAGACCGACAATAAATTACGAAAGAAAAAAAGTATTTTTGAACACGCTATGATAAAAATCAAGCAATTAACTTGTAACTTGTGTCGATTACTTTGGTTATTTTCAAAAACTGCATAAAATTTTGTAAATCTAGCTTAAATATTTATGTAGATATGAACATTTTTTTCAAAAATATATAAATTTTTCGTCTTATCTTTTTTTACTTGGTTTTTTTTAAATTTAATTAAAAAATTACAGTTGTTGATTGTTGTTGCTAAAAATTTTAAACAAAAAATTGCTAAAAAGTGCACAAGATATGAGTATTTAAAGTGATTCTTTTGTATGGCGCATGCGCGAAAATATTTTTTTTAATAATTTTGCAGTGAATCGTATTTGGCAACTAATGGAAATAAAATCTGATTAAAATGTCTTAAAAATGGAAAATATAAACCGAACAGCAAGAACAAAATTAAATATGTGAAAAACCTTATCGTTACCGTTTTAAGCTTCGTCATCGTTACTAAGTTACCGTTTTAAGCTTTCCTTAAAGAGAAGAGAAGAAAAAAAACTTAGAAAATTGCTTGAAACATTTTACGTTTTTAAGACGCTTAAATCAGATTTTTTTTTCTCTCCATTAGTTGCCAAATACGATTCACTACAAAATTATGAAAAAATAATTTTAAATTTTATTCGCACATGCGCAGTACGAAAGAACCTACTTTAATAACTCATATCTTACGCAATTTTTAAATTTTTTTTTCAAATTTTAAAACAATAATTTTAAAAAAAAATTTAAATCGCTCCAAAAATTATGCTAATTTTACTGAATATTTTTAAAATTATAGAAAAAAAAAAAAAACGTAAGACAAAAAATATTAGTTTTTTTTATGAAAAGGTCCATATCTCTATAAATATTTAACAAAGGCTTACGAAATTTTATGCAGCAATTGCATATAAAATCTTAAATTATCGATACAAGTTACAGGTTTATTGCTTGATTTTCTTGCATAGGATGTTCAAAAATACTTGTTTTCTTTCATAATTTATTGTCGGTCTCTCAAACTTTGGAAAGGTTTGAACTTTATAGCAAAGTATGAAAAATCGTATAAACTAAACATTCTAAAGTTACAAAATAATTCTCCAAGTATTTCTTGATAAATTCAAAAAAATATCAAAAACTGATATATATATATATATATATATATATATATATGTAATACAAAAATTATAATACTTTTGTTTTAATAAAAGAATTAAAACTCTTTCGTTTTCATAAAATGTCTTTGTTAAAGAATAAGCGTAGAGATTCTATTTTGGGAATTCAAGGCTAATAACATACGATTGAGTTATTTTTAGAATCTCTCCCCCTTTTCACTTCCATACAAGGAAGCAGTAAATGATTTTCCTTAATGCGTAAGGATACAAGTATGTCAGAGACTGTGCCTTTTTACTCCAATATGTGTTGGTATAAAATGCGAGAGCAATGGTTTTCGCATGTCCTTTTCATCATGTTGTGATCCTGATAAATTGTTCCAGAATTGTCAGACGTCTTGTCCACCCCCTCCCTTTTGGAGAGCGGATGTGAACTGTTATCAATACCAACCTACCGTTAATAAACCATTTTAGAACGTATGATGGCTTGCGACTGCATTATTTAAGCTAACTATAACACTGATAACAGGGATTTTAGCCCTTTTATTACATATATATATATATATATATATATTATAAAATAGACTATTTCGTATCATTTATTGTTATATTTATGGTTGAATAAAACTATATCTTATTGTTAAATAAATACAATATCTTTTGTAAAAATTTTTTGAACATAATATTTAATTCAGAATAGAAGAAGTTTGTATTGTTTTTTTAATATATTCTATTCACAACTGTAAATGATATATCATTCCATATTCTTCCGAATTTTCTATCGTCTTTCTTTTGATTAAGAGAACTGAATAAATAAAGAAACCCAAAACACGAGGGACCAGGCACACTATCACTATTTCGTTATCAAGAAGAAAGTGAAATCAAAGCAGCCAGACAACAGTCATTTGATCCCACGTAATCGAATGAATGCCTTAGCAGATATTTCAAGGCAAGACGCCAAAGATACTTCAAAAATAATATTTCTTCATTCTTTCGGAGAGGGGCGATAACAGACTCGAAGAATTGCGATAAATTCATGCGTTGCCTGGCAACAACTTCAAACGTGGAACAAAGGAAACAGATTGGTGAAGGTTTCAATTTGTGCGAGTAGAAAGAGAATTAAAATAGAAAGAAAAAAATAATAGAAATCTCCAAGGGTGGTAACTACCGTACAAACATGAGAGCCGCTTAGAGAAAAAAAAAATAAAAAAATAAAAAAAAAATAAAAAAACGCCCTCAGCTTAATAGAATTGCAGGAAAATTTGGAAATATTCCTTTTTCTTCTTCTTTTTAACATGATAATGTGTATATAAAGAAAGAAAAAGTGGGTGTGGTGCACTTTGAGCTCCAACATTTGTCATAAGTAAAAGAAATTTTATCTATTAAAGATAGAATAATGGGACGGATAAAACTCTTTAACAAATGGCAAAATTACGGACCAGGTGAAACAGTTTTGCTGAGAACATAAATTAAATTTGGGTCCAAAGTATTTAAGTTTATGTATAATCATAATAATTAATTATAATTATAAAACTAATTAAAGATAAGATAATTATGGCACGTGACTGCACGATAACAGCCAAAAAGTAATGTTCATATCCCCTCATATGATTATTCTATTTTTAATACGAGAAGCATTATTTTGGGTAGCATTAAAAATCTTCTGTTAATGATGATGATTTAATAATATTTCGTTTTAATAAAATAATAAAAAAATTTTAAAAAAAATGAAAAACTTATAAGAAGAAAAAAAGGGCAAATTCAACAAACAAGGTTTTTTTGGGGAGTTTTATTTTTCTGTCGCTTTCAAGCGAAAAATATTTCGACAAAAAACTGGAATTAGTTTCTTTTTAAATTTAGATAAGTTTATCAAAAACCGAAGCATTTATAGCAATTTTCAGTTTTATTTGAAACATACGTCTAAAACGTGGTTTTAAAAAGTAATTAATTCAATAGCTTCCAAAATTATTCACATTTTAAGTAATACTTTTAAAAGCAGTAAAAGGACCGTATGTCGTAAACACGAGCTACAAGATTAAACTAACAAAAAAAGTGAGTTGTCGACGCGTGTTTGCTTACATTTTATTCCATTTCTTTTCAACAAAAAGAAAAAAATATTAATTTATTAATAATTAAAAATTTTAATATTTAAGGGGGAGTCGGTAGGGCATATATTTTATGTGGCCAAAAATATGTATTAACAGTCATCACAGTGTAAACATGCATACGTAAATATTCTGTGAAAAAAAAAAAAAAAAAAATGAAGCAATATCTTGTTTCGAAGCCGAGTAAAAGCGGAATTGAAAAAATTTTAGTTTTAGCATTATTGGTATATGCTCCACCAGCTTTCCGTAACAGCTAAAAAAAAAAAAAAAAAAATTTATTTTTACATATTGCTTTAAAAAAAAAAATAAATAAAAATGATATATATATTTAATATAAAAATACAACGATGTAACTCCCCAAACACAGTTTCAGAATTTTTTTGCGATCGAGGAACAAAACAAAATAAGCAAAGACAACAAAATTTTATTTTCATTCCACGTTATACCGCATTAGAACAGGCATTAACAAATTTCCCTCCTGACCAAACATCGAAGAAATCATTCAAACCACACGCAAAACCACACCCCAACTTCCGATTCCGATCAAAGACACAAAATCTCACTTAGGAAATTCAGCGAGAAATGCCCTTGCCCGTGACATAAGGGCGCCCCACTACCGCCCCATCAGGATTTACAAGGTCACTTTGCTAGTATTGATTGGCCTTAGAAGCAAGCGAAGCACACACCTTCCACGATAGGGCTTATTCCAACACTAAATCCAAGAAAATAAATAAAAAAAATCTCGACATAAGAGGATCGGGCAAGTTGAAATCATGTTTCAGTCTTTTTTTAGCTACTTTTTCTTCATCATCTTTTTGGAGAGTAGGTGGAAGAGTACGTGTGAAAAAGAAACTTAACTTTTTGCAACTTGAACGGCGAGTTTCGATTGGAGGAAAAGTACATTACGAACGAGTTTGGAAACTGAATTCTTTAATTTTTCTCAGATGTTAAATATAGAATTTCATGATTTTTAGTTAAGATTTATGTCAGCGATTTATATTTTTTTAAGGGCGTGAAGTATAAAATTTCTGGATTTCAAGGAAATAAAAAATATCTCATGCCTTATTCTCATTAGATAATTTTACATTGTTTATTCCTGGGTACTATACATAAATGTACTCGGGAATGAACTAATTTTAATTTAAACTTTACTGTGATAATTTAGCTTAAAGAATAGTTGGAACAGGTCATATTTATTTTTACCTTTTATAAAAAATATCTAAAAATACATGGAAACATCTGATTGCCTTACATGGAAATAATGTTTTTTTTCTTTCCTCACTAAAAACGCTCTTTTTAATAATTTAAAAACGTGGCGTTTCATTATATTGCCTTAAATTATTCAAATCAGACCTCTTGTTAGATGTAGATGATTGAGATTTGTAATATAGTTATCTCTAACTAATGTAGAAATTTTTCGTAAACATCCAAAAAAACATGTTCAGCTCTTAGGTTAAATCTTAATAATGAGCATTATAATTACATATTGTGGCGATTAACTAAACACATAAGTAAAATTTGTAATATATTATGATTAAAAAAATCCGCAATCTTTTATAAACATTGCGAGGTCTTCCTAGAAGCGTTTATTAAAATAAGTAACATCAAATATTCCATTAGAATGCGTAAAATATAACAATAGCTCTTTACCAATCCACTTAAGGAAGGAAAAAAAAAACATCCATTGTCCACGGGAAAAAAATTACTTTCAAAAAGCGGAACCTTACCCTTCTATAAACCTTAATTCAAAAGAATATGCTATTTAACAAATCATAATAATAGAATTAGTCTCAGTAAAAGATTTTCAGTATCAAAATTTTCATAAATCTTGAATACCATTAACTCTTTTGCTTCAACCAATAATTCAACAATTATTTGTAATTAAATAAATACTACAATTTGTGATATATCGTTTAAAAAAACGCAGTCTTTTCAAAATATTGTTAAGTATTCTTAAAAGAGTTCCTTTAAATAAACTAAACCATTAAAATTTTTAAACTATTAAAATAGCTCTTAACATCTTTAGTCTACAGCAAAACGCACTTTCAAAAAGCGGAAAGATGATTCAATGAAAATTGGATTCAAATAAATGCTTACTTTTCTGTAAACCTTAATTCAAAAGAAAACTTTATTTAACAAATCATAAATAGAATTACTTCAGTACAAGGTTTTCAGCATCAAACTTTACATAAATAAGCAGATCAAAAGTGTTAAGAACATGATTTTGTTATTAAAAATAAATTAAGTATATACTACAATTTGTGATAAAAAATTTGCATTCCTTTCAAGAATATTGCAAGTTCTTCCCAAAAGCATTTTTTTAAAATAGATTTTAAATATTACTTTGATATTCGTAAAATATTACAACAGCTCTTTATTAATACACTAAATGGAGAAATAAACAACTTTAGTCGAATGAAACTACTTTCAAAAAGCGGAAAGAAATTTCGATGACATGGATGCAAATACCTACTCTTCTGTAAACCTTAATTCAAAAGAAAATGCCATTTAACACAGCATGAATAGAATTAGTCTCAGTAAAAGGTTTTCAGCAATAAATTTTACATAAACTTGCATAAATAAGCTAATGAAAAGTGTTAAAAACATGATTTCGGTATTAAAAAAAAAAACGTGCTTTACGAACTGCAACGAAAAGAAATAATTTGCTCAAAGAGTGAGTAACAGTCAATGCACTAAGAAAAAAAAAAAAAAAAAAAAAAAAAAAAAAAGAGGAAATTTTCATGCTTGGTTGAAATCTTAAAGAGAAAGTTAATTTTATAGGTAAATAGCTCTTTTTAAAAATGTCTCAATTTAGAATAAAAATCCTATCAGCCGGGGAAAAAAAGAAAATTTCACGATGTTAATAAAGAGTTATAAAAACTATTTGTTTTTAAGATAATTGCAATTGCTACTAGTATTAGCATATAAGTAAAGATTTCTCAGTAAGCTGAGATGTCATTTCCTAAAATTAAGAAGGTTGCTAATTATAATTAGAATAATCAGAAACGTACAGTAGTCGAAGTTAATTATGCTTGTTTGCGTTTCAATAAATTAAAACTCAAACATATACGGAGGGAAAAAAATGAATAAAATATGCGCTTGAAAAAATTATTAACAAAATAGTTCAAAAAACGTTATTTACCAAAATATACTGTAACTGCACTAGCATTATTTTATTTTATTTATTTTGAAAAAAGTCGTCGATTTAAAATTTGATTTCTCAGTAACGATGCGTTCGATTTCGCTCGAATTTTGTATTTTGCTATTTAAAAATTCATTCTTTAAAATTATGTAAAGAATTTTATACCTTACAGTTGAAACAATTTTCGACCTAAATAAAATAATAAAAAACAATAAATATTTACTAATAGTTGTATTTCGCATGAAATTTTCTCTGGATAAACGATTTTTATAACTGTGAGTAAAAAAAGTTTCAAATCACTTGTAATGAGTTCGCGAGATATGGTGAAACAAGCAAAAAGTCAAATCAACACTGAGGTGTCCAAACATTGAACGGCTCTTCTGAGTAAACTATTGGGACCACATTTCCAGATTGCGCTACCCCCTATATTTTGAGGGTCAGAATTCCGAATCCGTTGATAAACAGGTGTATTTATTCAGAGAATGTACGTTTCTGTGTCTGATTTCATAACTTAAAATATCGTCTGTGCTTATTAATTAGCATATTTGAGATTCCCCCCTCAAACCTTTGAGATTGAGTACCTAGAACGTGAAAATCCGATCATTAGATCAAAAGTAAATGGTAAATGGTTTGTTGTGTGTTTTTATTTCGTTCTTAATGATTAAAAAATATGGGAAACTTTTGGATAAAATATGGGATATGATATGCATATGGGAAACTTTTTTGTGCCCATTTTATAAAAAAAAAAAGTAATATTGTAATATAGAGACAGATATTAATCGTATCTATTAAAATTAATAGAACTGAGGAATACATTCAACAAGATCGAGTAACATAATGAATTAATTTACATTCACTAAGAAATAGAAAAAAAAATTATAACGTGTTTGATTTGAATTTTAAAAAAACTTATTCCATTCAATTGCTACAGACAATCATCATTTTTATATTTTTAGTACAATTTTTAAATAAGTTACAAGATATTGTCATGACGGGTTCAAAGAATAATAACTTACATGGAAATTAGAAAAAAAAATGTTGCAATTTCTTAAATCAGGCATACTTACGCAAAATTAAAAAACACTGTCAAACAGTCTCAAATGTTCTGAGCAAAATTTTGATAATTTAAGCTCCATAAAAAAAAACAAATTGTGTTTGTGCAACTGTCTAGACTTTCCACCAGTAATATTAGATAAATCAATACTTTTACACATACTTAACTTATTGCAAAAAAATTTACAAAAAGAAAGCATATTTAGTAGTTTTTTTTAGCAGCTGTTCAAATATCATATTAGCACATTTATATGATGATTTTAAAAATCAGCAAAAATATAGGCAAATCAAAAAAACTCTTATTAAATAAGCCTATAAAAAAATTTATCTATTTTTCGAAATTTAACTAATTTTGATAATTACAAAAAAAAGTTGTTTCACGAAGGAAATGAGTGTAGTATGTAAGCATTGCTTTTATTCTTACCAAGAAAGTAAACAAACCGCAAGTGTTTAGGGGCTCACTAGTGATAAGACGGGTTTCAGTCCAAGCCCGACTAGTTTTACTGAAAAAAAGTTTCGTTCTCCGGCGGGGTCGGACTCATGATATGTATTTCATAACTTTTTAACAAACGTTTGGTTCAGTTAATAATGGAACAAAAATGCAAAAGTTATAGGATATAATAAATTACAGCGATTATCATTAAAGACTGAGGGATAATACCGCAAAATTTCGAACGTATATCTCGGACCCGGAAGAACTTGGGTTCTAAGAAATTCAACATATCTCGGGCTCATGTGGGCACGAATTAAAATTCGTCGGGCTCAGGCCTCCAAAAGTGAGCCCAAAATCACCCGTAGTACTAAAGTATAATGATTAAACGGTCCCTTATGAGCCACGGTGGCTCAAGGGAAAGAGCGCACGCTTCTCAATCAGGTGACTCTGATTCGAATCCCAGTGATGGCTGGTCGATACAAATTCCGCACTCGGCTCGCATCGACCACAGTGCTGACGTGAAATATCCCCAGTGGTAAAACGATAGAGTACCCTTGCCGTCAGGTTAACCGTGGGAGGTTTTCCTCTCCATGTAACGCAAATGCGGATTAGTTTCATCAAAAAGTCCCGCGCGAAATCAAAATTTTCTCAATACTTAATCTAGCAGTTCCCTTGTCTTCTGGATTGGGTTCAAAATTACAAGGCTACGAAGTTGAACATTGGCACAGTCCTAACAGGAACATTGGCACAGTCCTAACTCTTATGGAATGCCATAAAAGTCCGAGAAACTATTTTATAATGATGTTTTTTGTAAAAATTAAGCATTCATTATTTTCGAAGTTTATCGGCTGAATAAGAATTCTATAATTAAACACTATTCAAGAAATTAAAAATAGAAAAAATTAAAAAAAAAAAATTTTTTTTTTTTTTTTTTTTTTTTTGCACCATTAAAATACTGCCGTAATTTTTCTTCAACCCGGGAAAAGTGAAAAAAGCTTCTCCGAGACTTTCATGTTATTTTTCTTTCTTTTAAAAATGTTGAAAATAATCGATTCAATCATTTTATTTTTAAATACTTCATTAAGCTAGTGTCTTATTATGAAAAAGATTTTAAAAAAATAAATAAATAAAACCTTATCTTTTACGGAAAAAAAAAATTCATAATCCATTTTCCTTATCAGAGGTATTATAAATATATTCTGAAAAATAATTACTTTGAAGCTCGAGATAACATAATGAGTTCGGAATGAAGAATTTGATAGGTACTTAACAATTATGAAAGGATAAATAGAAGCTTCGCATGTTAATACACAGCTCAGTAAAGCATAAAAACAACTTCAGTTTTGTGGAAGTGACAGTGGCTTTAGAGCATTATTCACGAACGGAATTTTTTTTAAATTTCTCAATCAAGATTTTTTAATAGGCATTATTAGATATCGGATATATTAAATACATTAAGTTTCATGAACAAACTTAATGTATTTAATATTTTAGACTTCCCTTTTTTATATAATTAAAAGAAAGTAATAAAAAAAAATGAAGTTAATCAGAATCGGAAACTTTATTCATATCATTAAATCAATTTTGCGGTGCTGCATCGTTCCTTTTGTATGGTTGATAGGAATTTCTTAAAAAAAATTTTTTAAAACAGTTTTGACACCTGTAATTTTATTTAGATCCAATCAATAATCCATTCATTACTAAATATTTCGGATTCCTTTGAGCAATTATTTTAACTAAATTGCCAATTTTTTAAAAAAATATATACCCATATTTTTTCAATAATAATGTATTTTTTAATATATTTTAACGATTGAATAAATTATGAAAATCACCCATTTATAAAATATTGCATTAGTATTTTTCATTGCGCTTTTCAAATCAAAATAAAATAGCTAAATTCGTTATTCAAAAGAAATGTTTCCCTAATATCAATTTTTAGAATTAAACACTCCTACAGAAATCATAAAAAGTGATTTTAATACAAATCATTTAATACATAGTGATTCTGCGACTTCATTTCGGCTTGGATTCAATAAGGAATAAAGATATGAGGCCACAAGTTTTAATCGGTGCGTCGCATCCAATTTAAACCTCTAAACGCTTGGAGACGCTGCTTTCAGCGTTTTTACTTGCAATAACAATATGCCTCAAAGATTTTCGATGTGGTTTAAATCAGGTGATACTGCAGACCAATCAAGATGCTTTAGTGTTAATAAAAACCAGTTACATATTCTCCTAGCCCGATGAACTGTGATGTTATCTTGAAAAATACGAGAAACTACAGCATACTCATCATGAATATTTTGACGGAAAACCAACATCTCATCAGTCAAAAGGTTAAAACAAACATGCTGGTTCAGTAAATGGTGGCCAAAAATAGCGGGTCTATTTAATAAACACAACTGGCGCACCCTCGTTTTTAATCTGACTTTTCTCACAACCTCTTTCTCAGTTGATGCCTGTTTTTTTTTTTTTTTTTCCTCCAGTGAGCTAATATCTCTATTTAGTTTCATCATTATAAGTGTTAAACAAGTTTTTATAATATTCTAAACTAAAAAAAATTACACGTACTAAAAACTTTCGAAAAGGAAGAAAAAAAAAATCAAAGAAGTGGGTAAAGAGTACGCGTGGCATACAATCGCTAATACTTAACCACTTAACCTTAATTATCGAATAATAAAAAGAAAAAGCTAATTACCACTGCAAACAAAATAAAACTAACGAAATGAAGTTATCTAGGGCGACGTAAAAACTATTTTGAGAGAACAGTTATCCAAGAGTTTTATCACAGGCACATGCATGATTAAAAAGTACTCATAAATTAAATTAACGAGACTCCATCAAATACTCGACTTTTTCTGTAAGTGAATCAAAATGTTTGGAGTAGAGAGGAATTTTCGTTGTTCTTTAGAAAGAATTGTTTGCTTTCAGACGATAGAATAGCGAGAATGGAATTTCATGTTTAAATTTTTAATACTTTTCCGCCCATACAATACAACATTAATGAAAAAACACACAAGACTTGACGTGCATGAGAATTTCTTCCCTTTTCAAACTCTACCGAATTTTATGTTTTATAGTTTAGTTTATCAAGTGGATATAAGAATCAGCTGAAGTTAAAATGGCGAGAGTCATTTTTACAGGTAGTCGAAAATATCTGCTATAAAAGTAGTTATATCTCAATTCTTAAATTTTTCTGAAAATTATCTATATATTTTTTATGGGATGTTATGCTGAAGCCAAGTATTTATCTGATAAAATATTTAATGTTATAAAAAAAATAATAGTTTTTAAAATTTTAGACTCTTTAATCGTCATCAGGATTCCACCTTAGACTGCCTGCACCTTGGAAGTTGCAAATTAATATTTAACAGATGAAAAAAAATCAAAGATACTTTCGAAATATGACAAATCACGGTACAGAAAGTCGAGAGTAATAAACAACAAGATTGATTTTATTGCGGTAGGAAACCAAAAGGAAAGACTAAGATAAGCAACACCTTGAAGTTTCAACCTCCAATTACAACCAGTTTTGATGTGATGATGGAATATTTTAATTGGTTATTAAAAGATGTGGTGTTTGCTATCAAATTTATTTGTAAATAAATGTATATACATTTTAAAAACGTCTTGTTCGTTGATTACAAGAAAACCATCGATATTTTTTACAACTCAAAATGAATAATTTTGTGCGTGGTTTCCACAAATACAATAATTAACTTTTAAACATATTTACGACACTTGTTTGAGGGCCGTGATGGCTAAGGCGACAGAACCAGGTTCGAATCCCAGAGTTGGCTGGTCGATACGAATTCTGCACCCGGCTGATCGAGCACAGTGTTGACAAAAAATAGCCTCTGTGGTAGACGGCTCACGGGTTAGAGTCGCTTCTCCTTCTAATCGTGGTAGGTTTTCCTTTCCGTGTAACGAAGTGCGGATTAGTTCCACCAAAATAGTCCTCCACGAAGACGAATTTATTTTAATGTTTTATCCAGAAATCCCCTTGTCTTCTGGATTGGGTTAAAAAATTGCAAGGCTCTACGGAATTGAACAATGGATGTCGTAAACTCAAAATTGAGTCGTCTGTCCAACGACGGTTATAAAATAAAATAAAACACATATTTCAGAAATTTATAAACAGAAACAAATATGTTTTTTTTTACAAATTTACATAACTTCTTAATTAATAAAGCTTTAATAAGACTTGATATATTTTTTGAAATATAATCTATATGCGGTATTTATAACTGAATGCACAAACTTGATTGCGAGAATCACAATATAGAATTTATCACACATATCACTACCTGGCTCACTTAACATCATTACCTCAATTATTAAGGCCAGATTCTCCAGAAATCGATAGTTTCTGTCAATGGCATCATTAACTAAATTAAAAAGAAGACCCATTTCTGGCGGAATCGATAGATTCTGCATAAGGCATATAATAGATACTAATGATTTAAATCTAACGAGCTCATGGATATTAATTTCATTGAATGGGTATGACAACTGGACCACTAATTCCAATACTTAATTTAAAGGGAAAATTAACTTTAAGAAGTCATTTCAGGTATTTAGTGTAAATAAAATAAAGAGTATAGACGAGGTAGTATTAATATTTGGTTTAAGCAATAAAAGAGGTAGATTAAAGCAGTAGTTGAAAATTTGGATTAAAATATAATTTTTAATGTATCTTAACCATTTTAACCGAGAACTATAGCAGCCGATGAAATAAGAGGGTATAATAGCGAAACCGGAAAATCACACTGGCAACTCAACTCGGACATCAGTTTTTAAAGTTCGAATTTGCTATTGGCGGAAACGCTGAATCATCAAGTTTCTTGTAAGCAATGGAACTTAATTTCGATTCTCACTCCCATCGAGCTAGCTAAAAAGGTTTTAAAGCTAACTAAAACAAGCAAAAAAAAGACTTTTGAAGTTTTGCAGTTTAGGTGATTTTGGTCACCATTTTAATTTGTATGTAAAAGAAGCTAGCTAACATTTTCCACTTAATTATTTCAACACCACACTGAATTTCACAGAAATAAATTCAAAAACTTTTTTAATGCGAAACATTTATTGCGAAATACTGAAATTCGTGAATGTGGGAGATTGACTTGAATGTCTTATATTCCAGTGAATGCCAAATAAAATATTTTTTGTTAAATATGATATTCCCAATATTGCATTAGTTGAATGTTCATAATATTCATTAAATTTCACTATTTCTCTCTGATAACAGTAAATGTCACTGTTTAGCTTGCAGATGGAACATAGAATATGTTTGTTAAATATCATTATTTTTACAAACACTGACAAATATCAAGAATCAGTATGCTTTGATGAAAAGGTTGAAAGAGTAATTAACACACAAACGATTTTTATAATAAATAAAGTAAAAAGTGAATAAAGCATTAATAATGACATAAAAATGGACATACTGTAGATTCGGTTCTGAAAACAAAAACCTTCAGTGTCAAAAAATAAATAAATAAATAAATAAAATAAAACACGAGTCAAACACGTTGCAATGAAAAGAAAAACAGTCGAAACCATAGTACGTCTATTTTTGTGTCTTTATTTATGTTCCATTTAAGTTGTTTTGCCTTATTCATACGTACTACAAAATAAACTCTATTTTCATTTGTATCAACATTCATTACTGAATATAGATATTTTCCTGTATAGGAGAAAAATAATAATATTAATAGCTTATAATCTGGACATTCACCAAAGTGTCCATGTGAATCTCGACATTATAAGGAAGTAAATAATTACATAAGTCGTCTTAACTTTCAATTGTGAAGCAGTTGTTGACTAGTTTTAACAAATTTAAATTTTTAGCAACCCAAAAAACAAATAAAACAATTGTGAAACTAAAATAAAGAAACGAACTATTTATTATAAATATAAAAAAATTAGTAAGACAAATGATAATAACCCATATAATGATTTCAACAAACATTTTACTATAAGTTTTAGATGAAACGTATTCTTTTATCCTTATAAATACATCATTACCATAGCTCACAATTGAGAAAAAGAGTTCTTTAGAATTCTTACATGGTGAACTCTAAACGTATGTAACGAACGCAATAAGAAAAAAAAGGAAGCTTACTTTTCTTCGAAGCGGAAATAAATAATGGCATTCATTAGTGAAACATCAGCTTATAGCCAGAGAGATGCATTTTTCAACAATGGGATTTTTTCTAACTTTCGATCAGCTGTGTGGAACACTCCTTAAAATGTATGAATAATTCACAAGGTTCTAGGAAAACTCTGATGTACATTTGTCTGTAGAAAATTTCGAAGCTTGGAAACAAATGTAAGACTACGGTGAAATTAAAAAAAAAAATGATATTTCTATAATTGCGACCCTTTGTTGTTGTGAATTGTTGATTGTTTATTCTATTCTCGAAATGAACGAAGTTTACTATAATACACTGCAAACATTCTATCTCGAAGATAACAAATCGTATATTGATTTAAATCAATCAAATGTTGACTAGCTTTTACAAATTAATTTTATTTCTCCGAAAAATAAATAAATAAAAAAATCTATAAACTAATACTGAAAAAAAAAAAAAAAACTATTATAAATATAAAAATTTGGGTGGGTCCTAGAATAGCCCAAGAATGCCCTTTCGAATGAATAGAAAATTCGCATAACTAGGTTTCTGAAACATATTTCGGACAGATATGTTGCAACGTTACAGAGCGTCTACTTTTTTTTATATTTTATTTCATTAATAATATTTTAATAAATTTGTAACAATTCAAATTGTTTGTTTTAATAATAAAAAAAAAAAAACAACTTGATCCAAGTAATTATCGCCAACTTAGCGAGATTTCAAAAACTCGCCAAGGGGTGGGCTATTCTAGGATTTTACCAAAATTTTTGTAAGACAAACGATATAACTCATATGAAGTTATCAACAAACATGTTAACATACGAGTTAGACAAAACGAATTATTTTATCCTTATAAATATTTCATTACCATATCTCACAATTCAGAAAAAGTGTTTTTAAGATTTCTTACCTAGTAAACTCTAAACTTAAGTAAAGAATGCAATAAAGAAATAAAAAAGGAAGCCCACTTTTCTTCAGAGCAGAAATAATAGCATTCATTAGTGCACCATCAACCTATATCCAGAGAGAAATCCATTTTTCAACAATGAGATATTTTTCTAACTTACGTACGAACTATGTAAGACAATTCCTGACACTTATGAATAATTCACTAGGAAAACTCTGATGTACATTTGTTTTTTAAAAAAATCCAAAGCCTGGAAATAAATGTACTTTTTTTTTGTAAGTAGGACAACGTAATAAAAATAAGCAAAACAAAATGATATTTCTATAATTGGAACTCTTTGGTACCTAGAAATGCTGATTATTTAAGTAATTCTCAAAAAAGATGAAGATAAATAAGCTGCAAGCATTCTGCCTAGAAAAAACAAATCGTATATGGATGCAATCAAAACATCTTTAGTACACATAGAACTAAATGGTAATAGGAAAGTAAAAAGGAAAACTAGCGCCATTTCAAATGTTTTCAGCTTCAAAAGAAAATCTTATAATTTATACAGATGCAATCAATATATTTGAGTATACATAATTCACAAAATTACAAATGGGGAACTAACGTAGATTTAAATGCTGACTTATAATTTTTTTTAAGATTTAAAACGTTACGCCCCCCTATACCATGTTTTAAGCAGATGTAATAAATATGCCCTATTAAATGCGTCATAGAAAATAAATAAAATAAGAAAATATATAAATGTTGTCTTTCATATAAAAAAAATTAAAACAGTAATAAAATCAAATACTAGTATTCAATCGAAAATAAAAAATTATGAAATAAATTCGCCGGGGTGAGAAATCGAAATATTTATTTAGTATCGAAACTTTCAAAATACAAAACAGACTATTTAGTAATTTATATTTTAGATAAAGTATGTTTGAAGAAGTAAGTAAATATTTTCCTTGTAACCAATCTTTTCGAATAATTATCAGAGAAAAATTGATTTTCATTTTAGACGCAAAATAAACAAATAAAAAGTAAATATTTTAAGCATAAATTCTCTTGTAACGGTAACAAACACATAGTTTATAAACAAATGACGGTAATTCAGGTGCTTTGTAAAACCTTAACGTTTGATTATGATTCTTAAAGCACTAAAAAAAGCATTGAGTATCGACTCGATATTGCATTGTACGGATACTGAAAAATAAATGAAAAAAAAAAAAAAAAAGAAGAAAGGAACAAAATATTTCAAAAAAATATCCTAAAATGAAAATAAAATTGTTATTTATAGGATGTGTTTTGATCATCCAAATAAAATATCTAAAACTTAGTTTTTCAGAAACTACGAATCGTTTAACAAAAATTAAAATCAACTTGTAAGCCATAACGTAAAAAACTGGCGCTTTAATTAAAAGAAATATTATGGTGAATAATTTTAAATATTTTTAATTAAATTTCTCATATGAAAATTAAAATACACAAACTTAAGTTATTATCACTTTATATGTATATCAATTTAAATATTCTGGTTTATATATAGCTGGACTAATATTATAATAATTTAAAGTAGCTAATTTACTCCATGGTAAGAGATATGACTCTTAATTAAAAGAAGAAGTAAACAATGGCATGCTACATTAATTTCAGAGATTAATTCAACAATGTGATCCAGAAGGGGGCGCTGTTAGGCACCACGGAAATATTTCAGTTACTTTTAATCGCAATTTATCATTCGCTAGAATGAATTTTCGATTCTGAAAAAGATGCTGCAATAATTGAAGAATTATTCAAGTTGAAACAAGAAAATATGAACTTGTTAATTTGAAAAGAATAACGGTTAAGATTGGAGAATTTATTCACTTGAGACAAGAGAAGAATAATTCAGGTTTATGGAACAGACAGATAACAAATCGAAAATATCCTTTCCTAGCTTCCGTTCCAATTTAGCAATGAGTTTTTCAACAGAGGCATAAATTATTGCTAAGTAACCAGCTAGTCTGACTATATTTTTCGAAAAAAAACAGAAAAGTGAAAAATATTTTATGAGTTATTCGTTGGTTTACGGAAGTGCAACACATTAAACTATTCTGAAATAAATTCTAGTTACTATAGATTCTAATATATATTTGAACTTTTTTTTATCATTCGCGAAACACAATTTTTGTGACAAATCACGAAGATAAAAAGAAACTTTTAAAACTCTTATATGTTTTTTATTTTCCTCTTCAAAATAATTATAGTGTATTTTTAGAGCAGCTTCATGATTGAAAAAATTATTTACACAAAAAAAATTGCGCAAAAAACGTCTTTTAAATTATAAAGTTGTAGACGTCCACTGCTGTACCGTAAGTTCTATAAACATTGTTATATTTTACTTTATTTTATAACTGTCATTGATCAACCGACCCAATTCTCAGTTTACGACTAGAAATGTTTAACTCTATGACCTTGCAATTTTAAACAAAACCCAGAAGACTCCTGGGTAAACACTGGAACAAGAGGGGAAGGCATTGGGATACACTAGCCTTTATGGACTACAAACCCGCATTTGCGCTGGAAAACCCCAGAGATCGTCCACAGTTAGCCAGGCGGCAAAGAGACTTCATAAACATGATTCGTCTACCCCTGAGAATATTTCACGCCGGCAATTTTGTCGGTGCGAGCCGCAAGCGGAATTCGTATTGAGCATTCGAACGCGGGTCACCTCTTTTAGAGGGGAGCTATTACCTCGCGGACCACGGCTTAACATTTTTATAATGAATCAAACTAATTTCAGCAAACAATTAATTTCAGATTCCACGTTTACCCATTGATTTGACAATTTACAGATTTAACAATTCATTGATTAACCGGTCTATTCTCATCCAATTATCCGTTTCCTTTAATTACCAAGTTCATTTCTTTATTCACCCACTATATGAAAAATATTTTTAAGATATAGTTTGATAAAGGGGAAATGATGTTACGCTTTGAAGGGAGGGAGAGAATTCATTTAACTATGACAATTTGTGATTTGGGCCAGGGAGTAAACAATCTGGTTAAAATTATTACATTTAAAATCAGCAAATTATAGTTTTTAAAAAAATATATAATTAGCTTCTATATTTAATACATTTTTCACCAAAATAAATACACATCTAGCCATTATGTTAATAATGTCCTTAAAACAAATAATAAAAGTTTGAAAATATTTAAAACATGATTTATAACACGTGTTTTGTTTCTGAACTGATTGCATAAGTTGACGTAGTATACTGTACCAAACGCGGTGGCAACTACTGCCGGGTTACCTAGCCGTAAAGCTGGGGCCAAATTTCGAATACATTCAAAGCTGGGGGGAAGCGGGGACAACTTCAGCTCCGCTCTCATCGGCTTTCTGTCCTACCGGTCGGCAGTCAGTGGCTGCATTACAGCCATCGGGGTCCTCCTACGCTCCAGCTTGACATGTGACCAGGAGGTAGGATAAGATGAAGTGTAAAAAATATGAGGAAGAGTCAATAATCTTGAAAAGCTGTGTGACATCATTTATGGTCGGCCTAAGATTATAGAATTCCTTTGTATAAAAAACAAAGACGTCTTATAATCAAAAAAAAAAAAAAAAAAAAAAAAAAAAATTCTTAAGCGGTGGAAAACTGAAAAGAGGTGAATTGAACTTAAAAGTTTTCCTAATAGAAATATAGAAATACATATCGCTTGTTCAAAACTAAAACGACACATCTGCAATGTTAACTCAAATGGAGATGTGTCGTTTAAGTTTTGAACCAGCGATATTATTACTAATTTTTATTCCTGACAAGCATGACTCGATCTAATTTTTCCTATATATATATATATATATATATATATATATATATATATATATATATATATATATATATATATATATATATATATATATATATATATATATATATATATATATATATATATATATATATATATATATATATATATATATATATATATATATATATATATAGGAAAAATTAGATCGAGTCATGCTTGTCAGGAATAAAAATTAGTAATAATATCGCTGGTTCAAAACTTAAACGACACATCTCCATTTGAGTTAACATTGCAGATGTGATAGATAGAGATAGATAGAGAGAGATAGAGATAGAGAGAGAGAGAGAGAGAGGAAAAATTGGGACGAGTATGCTTGTCAGGAATAAAAATTAGTAAAATTTAGTCACTGTTTTATGGGATTGGTAACTAAAAAACCCCACTAATCCGGAAATATTGTCACTTGTCAGTTTGCATGTGCCCCAATTAGATTTTTAGAAAAATGCGTAAAAATTTAAGAAATAAAATAAATTTTACAAAAACAATGTTTTAATTTTCGTAAACTAATTAAAAATTACAAATTAAACTATATTAACCGAATTAACTTCATTATTTTTATTACGCATGCTTTATGTTACATATTTTCCTAAAGCTGAGCATTGCATTAAATATTTAAAGTAAAAAAAAAAAAAAAATAAATAAATAAATTCTAATTTTTCCTAAATGTAAATTCTATGAAACACTACAGTCCAATCTGTTTATAATATTAAAAATTAACATGAAGAAACTCAAAATTTTGTGTCAGAAGCACAGACCAAAATATCAAAGTAAAAAATACAAAAATAAATTCAGCAAAAAATCAGATGATATTCGATTGGCAGTGATTGGTCACAGATCTATGAGATCACAAAATAGCATTTCATGGTGCTGCGAGTAATATTTCCGCGGTCCTGAACATAGCCTACCGTTAACTTAAACACCTGCTTGTGATGAACTTCCTGAATGAAATAATTAAAAATTTTGTTCAGGTAAGAGAGAATTCATTATTTCCGAATTAAATCAAAACTTCCATTAATCACCCAATGGTTTAAAAACTATCCTAGGTATATATTGGTTATAAAACTTTAAATATATAACCAGATGGTGTAAGAAATGGGGCGACGAACGACCTTCCTCTATTCCCTTATTATTAACTATTTTGTAAAAGCAAAATTGGATAATTTCAAATAAAAAAAAAGTAAGCATTTATTTATCCCTTTCTTAAGTAAGAAACAGGTAAAGAATAATGTACCTCACATATCAAAACAATCAAAGAATAACCTTGAAAGCGGTAGTTGATTACTAACAACATGATAGAAATAATAGTACAGCTGACCTTGTAATCTTTCCAAGCAAGCAAAGAACAGAAGAGGATAAAAAAAACAACACTTTTTATCTTAAAATAGCAATTAAGAGACAACGGTAAACAACATCACCTATTATTACAACATCACTAGTTTCGGTACTTTTAAGAGCTTTTAAGAGCATTCAAGATTTATTTTCACGAGCCTATTAATATTACATACAGCTTACAAACATTTCTCAATCTGAAATGCTTTAAAGTACACTTGCTAATACAAGATTATTCGTTCCACTGATTTCAGAAGATGCCCCAGAAAATTGTAGCAAAATTTTAAGCTTCAAGTTGACGAAATTTTTTTTTTAATCACAAATTAACCAAAATCTTTTTGTCAATTGAAAGACATATAGTCTCCCAAAACGAGTCTAAAATTTTACATTTTAGAGTAAAAATCATAAATTTTACATTTTTTAAGCATAAATATAAAACTAAATTTAGTTTTCAAGTTTAAAAATGTTAAACTTGGAAGGAAAAGTAACAGTAAACAAGTTTTGTATAAAATGTAAATTCACATCAGCTAATATGTACACGAAAATTTCAATTTTTGAAACAAATACTTATGATTTCAATTTTCAACCCAATCTTTAGGTAAGCTTATTATCTAGATTGTAGTTTAATACTAGAAAGACAAACTTAGTATATAGTATATACCTATATTGCCCAAAAGCAGTCAAAACGACTGGAGATTGTGAAAGAACAACTAATGTGTAAAGAAATTTGTTTAAAATTAATTTTTAATAATTTTTATATTATTTACAGTTATAGAAAAATTTATTAGTAAATATTAACAATAAAAAAATTATATGTTGTACAAAAAGTCACAAAATTCTAAGAAATTTGAAATTAAAAACCAGTCAAAATGACTTCCATGGGCAATCTAGTGTTAACAATCCAAACTTTACAATTATGAACTTGAAAATTATATTTTTATTTATATTTATGCTTTTAAACAAAAATTTAAAATGCAGGTTCTTGTTTCAAAAAAGATTATAGAAGATTTGATTGAAAGATGAAGATTTGTTCGAACATAGGGACAACTTTTCGAAATTTTGAATTGCGGAAAAGTGTTTTGGAACATATAACAATGACCATAATCTTTGAAATAGTCAAGTTAGAACAGGAGAATTCCATCATTTATGAATGTCATGCATGTAACTTCAAAGCACAAAACACAGTTTAAAAATATTAAAAAAATCAAGAGGTTCCAATAATTTTTGTTAAAATAATTCTTGGCGCCATTTACACCTACTCCAATTTTCAATAACTTTAGTAAATTTAAAACTTGGTTAGAGAGGTGGCATATCGTATTGCACTCATAACACCCAATTTTAATTTTTAAAAATTTTCAAACTTATGAAAGCTACTGAAAATTGGAGGTGTAAATGGCACCAAAGAATACTTATTAGAACGGTTCGATATTTTTCAATTGAGTCATATGCATTTTAGGTCTGCAAATATGGCATTTGCAAATGATGGAATTGTCCGGCAGAGAAATTTCAAGCATTGAAGAAATAACTTAAAGGCATGAAACAAGGTCAAATGACATTTTAAATGACGTTGATAAATTCATAACTCTTTTTACCCCCTACCCTCACAACTAGAAATAACCCGCAATTTCATTAATGACTACCACTATCTCCATTTCGAAAAATTATACGATCCATTAAGCAGACGACGAGAGCAGACGAAAAGAAAGGCAAACTAAAAGTACGTGAAAGGGTTGGGAAGAAGAAGAAAAAAAAAAAAAATAATAATAATAATCCCAATGGACCCGTAATCCGAATGAAAAATTGTCCGGCGTTGAGCAACAGGGGAAGTGTGATCTAGGTTTGTCCCATTTTCGCCGGGACGCTGGGTCAGATACAGGATCGGGAGTGGCAGCGAAACACTAGGGCGCTGTTTGGGCTACTTGCCAAAATCGAAAAGGAGAAGGCAGAAAAGGTTGAAATTCGCTTCGCAAGGAAGTTGCCCGGATCGAAATGGAGTAGGTGTAAGTTTTTATTTTTTATTTTTAAGGAAGATTGGAAACAGGAAGGAACCAGGAAGTATCAGCTAAGATATGAAAATTGGAAGTTTCTCAATCAACAAAAGGACTATGAAAGATAATTTTACTTGTATCAATTATGGGCGAGTTGAAAATATATATAACTCATAAAATAAGTTTGAAATATAGAGAAAGCATGGAAAATAACAAAGATTAATGAAAAGAGAATAAGGAAAATTATTAAATATATATATATATATATATATTTATATTATAAAGTCGGAAAAACAAAATAATAAATAATAAAAAGATAATCTCTGCATCAGCTCACACGATTATATCTGCAAAAAGGAGTGCTTTCTAATATTGCATCAATATAGCCAAAGCAAAATATATCAATACAATAGTGTGGCGATCACTAAAAAAATGGAAATAAAAAATAGAAAACATTAGGTAAAAAATATATAAGAAATAAAGCATATCAAGCAAAAGCCAGAAAATAAAAGATAAAGTAAATGTTTTTTTGGTTTTTGCTTGATGTTTTATTTCTTATATATTTTTTACTTAATGTGTTCTATCTCCGGTTCAAATTTTTTTTTAGTGCTCCTCACAATATTGTATTGATATATTTTGCTATTTGACTATATTGATACATTATTAGAAAGCACTCCTTTTTGCAGATATAATCGCGTGAACTGATCCTAAATTTGTATTAAAATAATTCACTATCTTTGGATATGTTAAAATGTTACAGTGACATCTCAAATATCCAACAGTCTGTTGTTTAGTTATTCATGGATAAAATAAAAATAAAAAACGTTAATTATTTATTGCACTAACATTTTTAAGATGTACACACCTTCGTATAAACTTCAATCAATGTGAAAAAAAAGATTCTTTTAATTATTTAAATATATTTTATATTTTATAGTACTATGGTTTTTGACAATTATTCGGTTTTCAATCAAAAAGAAAATAAGTTTAACTGAAAAATCTGATTACAAAGAATGCTGAGTTGAATTTGTTTTCACTTGATATTAATATAGGACATATTGACAATTAGTATATTAAAATTAACTCTCAAAATGTACTTAAATGACTAACTACTAAAATAATTAAAGTAATTTGTAAATAAAAAATTTCACGATATGTAAATCAAAAATTACAATATAAAACGAATTTCTTAATAGATATTTCAAAATTTGCGTTTTCGTCGAGAAAAATACCTTCAGTATAATTAATTTTATAAAAATCGAGCAAATATATCAGAATTTATTAAAAATATCGGAAAAATTTCTTAAAAAAAAAAAAAAAAAAAAAAAAAAAAAAAAAAAAAGAATAAAATCGTTCGTGATCAGAAAAGTAAAGAAATGGGCTCAAAATAAAAAATGTTCGTTCACAAAAAGATAAAAAAAAAAAAAAAAAAAAAAAAAAAAAAAAAACTCTAAAATAAGGTACTTAATGTTTATAAAATATCACGATGCATGTATAACTCCATATCAAATTTAGAGTTTGTTTTTACCTTAACTACAACTTTTAACTTCCACATAATTTGATTAAATTCGCTTAAACATTATTAAATTCTTTAAAGGAATAATTACACGCACAAGATAATCTTCGATTCTAAATTTACAAGTTTCTAAAAAAAAGAAAGAAAAACATTCGTCTCAAGGTTATGTCAAAATTTCCACTTGTAACAAAATAGAGTCACAGCACGACTTCAAAGAGTAAAAAAAGAAATATATATATATACTTAAATTTTTTTTTTTTTTTTTTTTTTAAATTTTTTTTTGTTACATTCTTCAAGCTTAGATAATTCATCAACCGCTTTCTCGGCTTTTTTTTCTTCAAAAAAAAAACTGTTAACGGACCAAAAAAAAAAAAATAAATAAATAAAAATGCATTTACAGTTTCGTGAAACTAAAGCAACGAAGTCACGAAATCCCCCGTAACAATAGTTTCACCGCCAAGCCAAGCGCTCATAAGGGGAAAAAAGCAAGCGCGTGCCGCAAAAAGAAGAAAGCATCGAGAGCTACTCGGTCGGCTTCTCTGCATCGCGGTTTACAGCTGATGCAGTAGATGGAAAGTTGCCAAAAAGCTGCACAACAATCGAATGAGGCATGAAGGAAAGGGGGCGTACATCAATGCGTACAGCCCCTGCATTGCGTAAATTGTTTACGGGTCGTCAGAATTGCCCTCTGATTTGTAATAAAACTGTAAGGGAACTCGAATAATAATAATAAAAAAAAAAATATTACGAGGACGTTATTTTTTTTCAGCAAAGGCGAAAAGTAAAATAATTTGATCAATAAATATTTTACCGCAATATGTAAAACAAAAACAAAAAATACTCTCTGATCAAGGTCAAATTTTCAACATGCATCACAAGAAGACACTATTTTATTGACAAGCAATATATACGTGATTATAAAATAAGCAAATAAATTGAATAAGTATGATAGACAACGAGGTATAAAAAATATTTAGAGACATTATGAAATTACTACATTTTAGGAAATTTGGTACTTATCAGTAGTTAATTTAGTAGGGTTTACCTCCTCCTAACAATCAGAAACTTGCAATTTTTATGCTGCAATTAAAATCTCGAATTATAAGCGAAATAGTAAACCAACCAAATTATTCAATACTTTTCAAATACTTTAGCAATTCAAATATGTGTATTAGTAAAAACTTGTCATAATATGAGTTCATGTTTATAAATAGTATTGAGCGTTTGTAGGAAAAAGCAGAAAGAGAATAGAGTTATTATAAAGTAGAGTAAATAGACCCATTATAATAATCATTAATATCAGACTAGGTGGAAAAATCTTGAAAACTGAAATGAATAACTGTCGGCAAATTCTGTAGCTTAAATAAATTTTAAATAATTTAACACAGTTTTTGCAATAAAACTATTTTTAAGGCACTTTTCTTTTGTTTCTTCTTTTCATTGGAACGAATAATGATAATGGCATCTTCCCAATAAAAATTGTACAATCATAAATCAATATAATTACCTGATTAAAAGCTTCATTCGTTTCAAGAATATATAAATAGAAAATAATAGTCGACATGTTTGAAGCGCTCAAAAACAGGCGCTTATTTTCAAGACTTGCCAGACTTGAAATATAAAACGAAGAGATGCCAGCGCGATAAATGGAAAAATAAAGATGACAAACAAAACTAGAAAAACCACAGAAGTCGAGAGAGAAAAAAAGAAAAGTGGTCGAGAAGGACAAATCATGCATTCCAAATGGGCGCTTGTTTTTGAGTGCTTGAAACATGTCGACTGTTTACCTATTATATCTATTTATATTAGATCTATTTATATTTTCTTGAAGCGAATGAAGTTTTAAGTTAGGTAACATTTTACCGTTTTAGTTTCTCGGGATTATTTATTTAATTCAATATAATATTTTTCTCAAAACTCTATAAGAATTAATATTATAATATTTAAGATTATTAAATAAAACAATGAAAAACTATTAAACTTAATAATGGTTTTCAAGTTTTACTTCTTAAAAAGTCATTAAAAATGAATTGAAATACTTATTTGACGAAAAAAAAAATTTTTTTCCCCCGCTCATATATAAAAAGCTAAATAATAAAGGAAATTAAAATAAAAAATTAAAAGTGATTTGAAATTGATATGCTATTTGAAAGTAATACACAAACTGTTAAAAAAAAAAAAAAAAAGCATTAACGAGCAAAAAATAAGCTTTAAGCATGCGCAGCCACGCGACCAGCCGGAGGGAAAATTTAGTTCACAGCTGAATAAGCGGAATTTCTACACAATGACCATTATTTCAAAGTACACATTCTTCCACTTCCTCCCGCTAAATTTCCATTAATGTTAAGAGCCTTAACGAAATAATGCTCTAAGAAAAGAAAGTTAAGAAATAATAGGATTCTTAATGCTTGATAAACGTAGAGAAAAAAAAAAATCACATGAAAAAATTTATTAGTGATTTTTATAACAAGTTGGAGAGCTGCATTCTGCAAACTTATTTAACGTTAAGCAAAAATATTTTTTAAGAGCTATAAACAGTTGTTATTATCATCAGATGTAACTGTTAATATCACAAAGCAAAATTTAGTAAGGAATTTATTAGTTTCTTATTCAGAGGTTGTAGGCTAGGGTTTACAGCTCCGGGGGTCAAGCTCAGTCTTTGCGCCCCCCCCCTCCTCCAAAATGATTTCAAACTTCGGGACCTTTTTAATTTTTTGATTATTTGAAGATTGAAATCCACCGCACTTGGCATCGGATTCTTAAGTATTGCATTGAATGAGATTTTCAAATTTTAAATGACGTATTTTAAAGCCTTTTTATCAGATTAAATTAGTTTATTATTAGATAGATGTTTTTTTTTTTTTTTTTTTTTTTTTTTGTCCTTTTATCAGATTTCTTTTTAAAATTTCACAGTATATGATATTAAGATATTTTTTAGATTACTTTGCCATGTTTTTGATCACATTTATTGTTTTTAGCTAATTTATTGATTAGCATTTCTAAGGACATTTTTCATTCAATATGACGCCAATTAATTTACAAAAAAAATAATAATAAATAAAAAAAAAATATAAAAAAAAACACACACAGAGAGAGAGAGAGATAAAGGAACAACACCTGCGTGCTAAGTAAACTACAATAATAATAGGTATCCTATTCAAATTTTTAGGTAAATCGAATAAAAATTTAAAGCAGTTAGGGGGCCCGTAATTAGCAAATGAAACTGGTGGCATTTAAAAATCGAAAAATATTTTATTCAGGAATTAATTTTTCTTGAAATTGGCGTCCCTCTAAAGCAGCGCCCAGGTGCAGATGTCCCCTCTTTCCTCCCCATAGCTACGGCACTATTTTTATTGCTTAAATTGATAATAGATTAATAAATAAATTCTTGTTTTAATGAATTTTTTTAATAAAGAAGACACACTTAGATTTTTTATGCACTTAAAGATCATCCAACATCTGTCTAGAAAGTAAGGGTGGCCTGTGCGCACATTGACCACACTGCAACCACCATACCCTTGGTCATGAAATTGTGAAGCCTTAAACCTCCAAGTCCCTTCTCCCTCACTATATAAAGTTGCAGGAATGTTTTACTTTTTATACACTTTTATGAATACTTTTTGTGTTGAATATTATAAGTGTAAAATATAAAGGCTGATTATACTATATTTAGTTTTTTAAAAAAAATTAAATTGTTCATTTGCCCATATTTAACGTTAAGTTACAAAAGCCTCCTCTGGGCTGGGTGGGAAAAAGCACTAGGTAATACTTTTTTTAAAAAAATTTTGAAAATATTAAAAAATAATTCAAAAGTAATTTTAAGACGAAGAAGAAAAATGCTAACTTAAGTCTCGCGAGAGTGACTAAGTTTAAAGAAGAAATTGACAATGCCCTTAAAATAAATTCTTCCGCCAAAATTAGCCACCGCCCACAATTATGAGTCTAGCTGTGCTCGGAATTCCACTCGGTTTGAACGATATGACATTTTAAACTGTACACATTTCTGTGGACTAAGTCTTAAATAAATGGGCAACGAACTTCGAAAGGTAAATAAACACACGGGGAACCATAGTTCATTTGGACCACCTCCAATTTGGGTGTAAGCCCAGCCTTCTTAGTAAGAGACGTCATTTCATAAGCTGGCATGTAAATGCGTCAATTGGTGGGAGACGGATAAATTGCAAAGATCGAAAGGTGAATAGAGCGTCTCTTGAAAAAACAGATGTCGCACCTGAAAGAAGCGCTGACATTTTGCTGACTGCGAAGAGCCACAATGGATTGCGTTTTAATTGCAGGTGCGTTTGCATAAATTTCAATCGTTCCAAAATCACCGAACTTTAAAAGACAGAGTTCAAAAAATAAATTTTAGAATTCTTTTCAAGATTCGTTGTAAAGAAAAAAGAACAGTTCGCATACAATATAATTATAATTTTCTGGGGTAGAGATTATTAAGATGGAGGTACATATGGTATCGATTTTGATTATAATTGGATTTCGAAAAATTTGTTAGTCATCTTATTCTTCCACAGACTATAGATCTTCTGTAAGGGCAAAATGGTTTTAAGTCATATTTTCGTTCTATGAAGTTTTGTACCACCAAACGAACGCACTTTTTTTAATTGTAAAGACAACGTAAATTTCATTTATATTACTTTTCACTCATTAGATACTTTCATTATTCATCCATTAGATACTTTTGTAACACATATCTTCAAAGAAAGTAGTTAACTAAAATAGAATTATTAAAATACGAAAGTAAGCAATATCTTAGCTACTTTGTACTAATTTAACCGCGTTTACACTAATAGCAAAATTTTTCAACACTAATGGTTTTAAATAGCACTAATTGTTTTTCAACAAAAACATCATTAACAAATTTGACAAAAAAAAAAAAAGTTAACATCAAGTTAAAAATATACAGAAAACAAGGGAAAATATATAAAGATTGTTTCATGGAGAAGAAAAAATTATTAAAAAATATTTGAAAAAGTATTCACAAATTTAAAATTAAAAAAAAGGAAAATAAAATAAAGAAAAGGTATTATCTCGTCATCAGCTCACACGATTTCTTTTTAATTTCTAAAAAATTCTTGAACTTGTGACTATTTTTAAAAAAAATAATAATTTTAATAATTTTTTCTTCTCCTTTAAGAAATCTTTTTATCTTTTTTCTTGCTTTCTGTACATTTTAAAATTATTTTATGAGTTTCAGTTCTATGTATTTGCAGTTTATGACTTATGATTGGTCAGTGATATTATATTATATTATATATAACTATATAAAAAATATGTAGGAAAAAAATATTATGGCTTCCGAGTCAGAAGACGCCACAATCAGTTAAGATAATATAACTTTCACTGAATTCCAACACAAAAACATTCAAAAGTTGAGCATACTTTAAATATTATCGATTGCGATATACCCATATTCGGGAGATAATCGATGAGGCTTTTGAAAAAAATAAAAACAATGAGTTGTCTGTCAAGGAGCGATGGAGATTTTTCTTTCAATTTTGTAAAAACTTCCTTCCTCCCGCTATTTGACAATTTTTATTTGTTTGAAAAGTGAAAAATGCATTTTCTAATACAAATGCGTATCTTTTCATTCTGCATTTCTTTTTTTCTTTCCTTTTTTTTTAAGAAAAAAGAAAGCAACGTCCACGATGAGGATTTTATTCTGAAACACAGAAAGATATTGAAGAAAAAAAAGATTATATATCCGCATAGAAGGAAATAGATCTAGCTTTTAAAAAATGTCCGTAACTTCAAAGAAAATATTTATATTTCCTTCCGTGAAGAGTATTATATTTTAAAAAGTGAAAAATAAATCATTTCAAAATATATACGTTATTGTCAAAGTATGAAATAAAATATTCTCTAAAATAGAGATTCCCAAAACGTGTTCCGTAGGAAGGTCACAAGGGTTCTGAAAATGATAATTTTTTTTTTGAAAATAACAGTAACGATATTTGAAACCAGTTAGTATATTTTTATTCAGTCATAAAACTTTAAAAAAAATTTGTCATTAAAGCAAAATCTCTCAGAAAAAAAATTGAATTATTTAAATTTTTTCTCCAACAACAATGTGTTTAATAAATTATTAAAAAAAAAGATTAGCGTTTACAAAAATGTAGCACTAGAATTTTCCACAAAACTCTTCATTTCAAAGAGAATAAAAATATTCAGCAATAAAGAATGTTTCTTTGAGAACCATTTCCGACATTTCATTTTCGTTTCAACTAAAACCGTAGTTCAGCTTGTTTTTATTAATTTCCACATTATGCATACACCAAAAACAATTCAAAGCTTGACTAGATGCCGCACCAAACCTGCGAATTCAACTGTCTGACACGGAACTTAATTTTATGACTAGCACTGATAAAAAACATCGAAAGATTATCAATAATATTTTCAAAATGATTAGTTTAGTTTTACATTGTTAATGAACTTAATTATGTCGGGTGTTTCACCAAAAGTAGGACGATCTCATAGAATTCCGAAGCCAAAAAAGATGGGAATCGTTTGCTCTAGAATCCGCAAATCAACCAGGTAAGTATGAAATTATTATTATTCCAGTTATTACCATGACATTTTGATAAGATGACTAATATAAAAAAAACCTACAGGTATTTATACAATGACTAAGCAAAGTATAAAACAATTCTGATAAACTCATACTTTATATAAAAGCGCTATGAATTCTATATAATGACTAAGAGAATGCCGTTGTATATATAATACTTAGTATATATTTAAGTTAGTATATATTAGAATGCAATTGTATACTCATGCAAGGTGTTCTAATCTGTTACTAGCGTCAGGTTTCTGTAGATTATGATAGAGGTGATTTTAATATGCAACATGGGAATAAGGCGTGTTATGCTAATTTAATTAAGCGCTAGATAGTAAATAAACAACGACCAGATCAAATTGATTGCCTCAGTGATAGGTGTGGGAAATAGGGAATATAGTTAAGATGCACACATACATAGATTAATGAGAATACTTATCAAATGAATAACACACAGGAAATATTTATTACAATTCCAACTTCATTTTCTTTATTTTTTTTAGTACTTAATTTGGCAGTAAAAAGTTTGAGAAAAACAAAAAAATGGACGTTTTATTGGAGCTTAAAACGGGTAATAATATACATATAAATTTTGTATTAAACCTTGAGTATTGGTTATTTATATTTTTAGCTATGCCCTTAAAATATGCCACACATTTCTAGAATAGAAGTTTAAAAAAAGAAAAGAGAAAAGCAATAATCTAGATCAGAAATTCTAAATTTTTTTTCGGCTTTGGAACCCTAAATGATCGATCATCTTTTAGCAGAATCCTGAGAAAATGTTTTCATCCTATCGTTTTATCAATACTAATAAATCATACAGGTATATTTACAGGTCTAGAGTAGCATAAAATATTATTTGATTTAAGTCTATCTATAAACTGAATATACATAAGTTAAAAATTTGCTTTTCATTGAAAAAAAAGAACCGATATGAGCGCTGAGAATGGTTATTAGAAAGGCACATTTCATCATTACTGATTTTTATTATTTTTATCCTAAGCAAAATACTAATACAATTTTTCATTAATTTGTTTTATATAATGTTATATATATATATATAATGTTATATATATATATATATATATATATATATATATATATATATATATATATATATATATATATATATATATATATATATATATATATACAGAGAGAGAGAGAGAGTGGAGGAGAGAAGAAAAATAAATTTCACCAATAAAATTTTTAAAAATAGAAAAACAGTATATTCTTATGAAAATTATCGATGAATCTGAATCAATAATTTTTCTTCAATATTTTTTTTTTATCTCTTTCTTCTCTTAATTGCGAATACTCAATACTTACTAGTCAAAAAGCAATATATTGATTTTCATCACATATTTAACCAGAAGGCGAATTCATTTCATTTATTCGCAGTAATTTAAATAATGATGATTTCATATAAACTAAACATCAAACTAATTAATCATTAAAGAGGATTTCATCGATTATAAATATTCGAAACAAGAAACGGAAACTTGAAATAACCTTGTTTCGATTGATTAACATTAAATCACCGAAATACGATAGTTAATAATTTCCCCATTACTTCGAATAATAAACCAATTGAGTACGCAATTTATGCATGATAATCAATTATTCTTAATGTCAATTATTTTAAATATTATTAACTACATATGCCGAACATAAGCCAAAAATGAATTTGGATGTGTACACGATCCCAATAAAGAATCATATTTATGACAATAAAAATCCATAAAGGGAGAAATAATCAATTTAGATAAACGCAAAAGGTTGTTTGTTCCTTATTTGCCCATCCAATTTCTCTGATCGAATTCCCTACTTTCATATAAATGAATCCAATTATGATGACTCTGAATTATATGTGATCTATAAATGGTATTCATGATGAACCACTATCAAACACAATTTATTTAACCGGAAAGACAAGAGTAATGCTAAAGCGATCACTAACTCTTAATGTGCCCATTATGAAAAGAAAAAATAGATTATTTTTATGAGAATGACTTCATAAATTCAAACACGAATTAAAATTACAGGTTTTGGTTCGCACCTGCATTAGTAAATTTAACTAGCCTCGAAAGTATATCAGATCATTGTTTCCAATTAACTTCATTTCGATAACCCATTATTTGAACATTTATTTGACGTTATAGGAGGGTTGCTATTTATATTTCTGGCCTTGGCAACAGTAAGTGTTGCTAGGCGACCGCAGACGATTTTAATCGAAAGTTTGATATTTTTAAACATAAATTCAGCAGACGATTTACCATTATAGCTTCATTTGTGTTGTTGACAGTAAATTGAAAAGTTCTTCTCTTTCAAAAAATGGAATTGAATCGTGAACATTTTCGTGCCATTATTTTTCATAACTTTCGACGTGGATTGTCAAGACAAGAGTGCTTCGATGAACTTAATTCTTTATTCAGCGATAAAGAATTTAATCGTGGTCGATGTTCGATCCAGGACGAATCCCGTGCAGGTCGTCCAAAATCCGTTGTTGTGCCAGAAAAGATCGATGCTGTGCGGGAACTGATAAAGCAAGATCGTCATGTGACATACCGTGAGATAGAGGCGTCTTTGGACATTAGTATGACTAGCATCAATAAAATATTGCATGAACATTTGAGCGTAAAAAAAATTTGTTCGCGTTGGATCCCGCATAATCTGACAAACGCTCAAAAAAAGGCTCGTGTCGATTGGTGCAAGGAAATGTTGGAAAAATACGTTCAAGGTACATCAAAGGCTGTGTATAACATCTACACAGGTGACGAATCATGGATCTATGCATATGAGCCGGAAACAAAACAGCAATCAACTGTATGGGTCTTTCAAGACGAGGCAAAACCAACAAAAGTTGTTCGAGGAAGAAGCACATCGAAATAAATGATTGCCTGTTTCTTCGGCATTAACGGTCATGTGGCAACAGTGGCGTTAGAGCAACGCAGGACGGTCAATTCTGAATGGTACACGACCATTTGTTTGCCAGAAGTCATCGGAGAAATTCGAAAAAAGCAGAAGAACAGGCGAATCATTCTTCATCATGGCAATGCGAGCTCTCACACATCGACTCAAACGAAGGCATTTCTGACGGAGCGAAAGATCGAACTGATGGGTTATCCGCCGTACAGCCCTGATTTGGCACCCAATGACTTCTTCTTATTCCCACACATCAAAAATAAATTACGTGGACAATGATTTTCGACCCCCGAAGAAGCGGTTGATGCATTCAAAACGCATGTTTTGGAGTTACCTCAATCGGACTGGAAAAAGTGCTTTGAAAATTGGTTCAAACGCATGCAAAAGTGTATTGATCATCATGGAGAATATTTTGAAAAACAATAAAACCAATTTCGATCCTACATATTTGCTTTTTCATTATTAGGCCAGAAATATAAATAGCAACCCTCGTATTAAACTAATATTTTCAGAAAAAGCATAATCGGCAGAATATTTTGTCACAATATTAAAAGCTTTATATTTATAGGCTTTTAAATTAATCTAACATAGGTAACGATATAGCATTTCCTTGATCGTTAATGTCTATTTTTCCTCTGTTTTGTTTAAGAGATAAATCAATTATGACGTCTTTCTTTCCGAGAAACGTTTTATTCTTTGATCAAACTCATTATTCTTAAAAATGGCTTAAATCAGGTAATGTTTTTTAAATTTTGGAAAAATTGACTTTTTAAGTTTAAAAAAAAGTTAAAACCGATAAAGTAGGTCTTGTAAAAAAAAAAAATGACATGTTATTCACACAAAATGAATTCACAGTACGCATTTAAAATGTTGTAAATATGCATAATAAAAATAATTTGATGCATAAAAATTAAAAAGTTTTAATTGGTTGATATTCACATTCATCTTCAAGTTTCTTTTCTTCATTTGTTGTTAACAATATTAAATAATTAATCATTTGTCATCTTAAGTATGTGGATAATGACCAGATCTTTTTTTTTTTTTTAAATAATATGGCAAGAGCGGTGTTTAGAGAACACCATGTACAGAAGAAATCTTACTGACGCAGAATTTTAATGTAAACTTGAATATAAAGTGGAATTGTAACATGCAGTTTTTAAATAATAAAAATACACAATAAAATACTCAACAAAAATTAAGGTGAGTTACAACATTAGTTTTTATGTCATAAAAAAACGGAGCAAAATACTTGATAAATAGTAAGTGGAGTAATAACATGTTTTTATGCTTTAAAAATACAGAGTAAAATACACAATAAATATTAAGTGGCATTGCAACACACAGCTTTAAAGCTAAAATACTGAGTCATTTACTTTTTATTTGTGTAAAACATAACACAAAGTATGTTTAAAAAAAAAACTAAAACAAGAACAACAGCGAGAACTGTTCAAATATTTATGCTTTGGAAAACAGCAACTTTAAAAATATTTCACCCACGACAACTTATCTTTCTCAATAAATCTGCTCAAAATACAGCTTTATCGATTGAATCGGAACTTAATCTTATCTCGGTCGCATTTTTTTAAAGCGAATGAAAAGAAAGAGGTTTTATGATTCATAACTTATAACATTTTATATTTCTGCCGCCATTATCTTCATGTTTTATAAAAATAAACGCATTTTTTACAAGACAGGTGCCATTTTCCAGCTTCATTAAAAAAAAAAAAAAAAAAAAATTATTTTTACTTTTGTTTGAAAAAAAAAAGCATTTCTGTCTTTAACTTAATAAAAATACAGATAGTGAAATAATGAATGAATGAAAATAACGATAAATACGTAATGATTTGAAGAATATGAAACTTTTTCATATCGCTCTTTTTCCTTTGTTGTCAAGATTTCATTATAATATAAAGCCATCTCATCAAAATGAAATAGCAGAACGCACTTACTTTTACGATGCAAGTAACAGACTGAGTTGCGTTAACGTAGCCACAAAAATACCTCGGTTTTATGGTTTTCAAAGATTTGCACAGCTGCCATGTGTATATGTTGTTTGCTATTCTTTGGCATGTTATTAAGGAAAGTTTGGTTGCTGAGCATATGGTTAACGTTTAGTTAATACCAAAAAAAGTCGCGATAATATTTCTTTTAAATAAATAATTTTTTTTTTTTTTTGTTATTAATTTCTTGAGGAACTGGAGTAAAAGTAAAATTCAGAAATTAATCAAAATAATTTTAGAAAAAGTACTACAGTACATTAGCAATGAAAAAAAATGTATTCAAAAAACTTTTGTGAATTCTTTTATATTTTATTATTATTTTATACATAAATATTAAATTTTTAAATATAACACATTTATTTGATAAAATGCCAGTCTAATTGAGTTCTAAAATTTTGATTTATATATTCATTAATATATTTAAAGCACGAGCCATTTTAAAACAAATAATATAATTATTTGTAACTAAAACTAAAAACTAAAAAAGGAAGCTAACACAATCATATACTAAGACCTAAGTTTTAGTAAACTCCGGATGTATACATACATAGTTTAACAGTAGAGACCTGTTTTGTATGCAAATCTCAACATTTAAGATTTATTCTAGTTATCGCAGTCTGACTAGAGGTAAATATTAAGAAAACAAGATTACAATTCAAATCCAACTTTTAAATTCAATTACGTAGTTAGAATACGAATGCGATTTCGAGAAAATCCTTCAAAACTCGGAAAGAAACAGTAAACAGCTTAACAATACACGCAACAATAGATTTAAAAAAAAAAAAAAAAAAAAAAAAAAAAAAAAAAAACAGAGAAGGAAAAGACCAAATTTATATTGTTCAGTCAGTCTACAACTATGACAGCGATGAAAAGTGAGAAATCGCAGATAAAGAATAAGCGTCATATAATAGCAGTCAAGACAGTGTATATCTTCAACTTCATATAGAAATCAACCCAAATTTAGCTTTTTATAGAAATCGTATAGGCATTTGGCCCAAATTCTTATCATTTATCCGGAACTGATTTATATATTAGGATTTAAGGCGAAAAGGCAAGCTGTTAATGTTTGCGAAATGCATTCTCATACTTGTTATTAGGTATCTGCAGTAATGAAAAGTCTGTAACTACTATATAACCATGTACTTAACATTTATCACAATTATTTTTGCTTCGCTATATCAGTATACAATATTTCCCAAAGTCGGTAATGTTTCGAAAACAATAATAAACTGTAACTGAAGATCAAGAAGGAAAAACAATTTATGTACACGTAGTTTATTCTGAGAAAAAAATTTTTTTTCTAAGGCGGGAAGGAACAGTTTAGGCACAGCTCGGCCCATTTTCACTGTGTAATAACTCTCGGGAAGAACCAACTTTTTACGTTATTAGTATAACAAAACTTAGAAATACTTAAAATTCAATAGACGATGATCTGATCCTTATTTTTGTGAAAAATGGGCATAAACCATTTTTCCCTCTTGATCTTGAACAATTTACTGATTAAAAGATTCAACTCATTATTTTTTCAAAGCATTTTTTGAAACTAATGGCAATTAATACTCTGGTATTAACAGTGTATATCAAATAAGTGGTGCAATAAGTTGTTTACCAAATTATTAAAATGCAATATTATATTTATAATAATAATAAACAATATACGATTGCTTTTTTAAGTAATAAAAAAATAATTTTTAAATTGTGAACTTTTTTTGCAGGAAACAAATTAAGTCTATATCATTTAAAAAGACAGATTAACGATTCTTTTTCCTTCCTAAAAGCTGTCTTAATCGAAATTTAACATAACTTGAACTACTGTGCTTATAAATAATAATGGAATTTATTAAGTAGTGTTGAAAACTACAAATAAGAACGATGAGAAATGATCAAATAAACAAACGTATGACATACAAGAAAAAATAGCTCCCCAAACAGCGTTGGCCTCCCTTCTTGATCCAACGCAAACCTTTACTGTTAATCACATTTAACGTAAATAAAGTCTTCGTTATTTTTATTTTATTTTCTGAAGTTATTAGCAGATGACTGCACAAATCATGGAAGGGAAAACAGCTTCCCACGGCCTTATTAAAAGTGAACTTATGATGTAGAAAAGAATTAATAGCCAAGAGCAGTGTTTCCCAAAGTGTGATACGCGTACCCCCAGGGGTACAGGAACAGTTCAGAGGGGGTACGCGATCTTATGCGAAATATCTAGCAACAAACGAAAATTACAAAAAAATTTATTTAAAAACAAAGCATGAAACCATGAAAATTTACGGTGACGTATTTTTCTATTGGCTATTTTTTGCAGAGTTAGCAGTTAATAGTGGTTTCAACAGCCAGTTGTGATTGTTAACTTTTGTGCAATTTTTTTATAGTAAAAAATACATTCATTGTTTATAAGTGGTACACAGCGTTACGAAAATAAGTTTGGAAACACTGACCTAGAGCAATAATAACTCAATGCAACACATGCAATGTATCAATTTAGAAAACAATGAAAAATATTTTTATATCTCAGTAGTTCTTTTTTTTAAAAATAAAGGGGAGGAGGGGAATTAAATTTTTCACAATGTATAGAATAAAAGAAGAAAACTATTCGAGGTATTAGTAACTATATGTCCTGCCAAAGCACGCCATCAGGAGCAGCTGTTGGAACAAAGCTGATTTAGAAATACAAGGACGGGTGGTCTGTCTGGATGAGGTTGCGTGTACTAATTACTTTTACCATCTTCAAACCCACTGCTTCTGTATTGAGCGGGTTATTTAAAGTGAGGGATTTGGCTACTTCGAAAATCTTTTCTCTCGGGCTCAGAGTGAAGTTTTATTTTAGTTCACGGCAAAAGAGCGAGTTAGACTGACATTACCAATTTGTTTTGTTCCAGAAGGAATGAGAACTTTTTAATGACTTTAGCAATCCCCAGTGGCGCTGGATTTAATTTTCAAATGGAAAGCCCTAATAGCGATATATATAAGGCTACTTTTAAAGAATTAATTTAGCTCTCGACTTATTTTAGAGTTTTAGTTTAATTTTGAAAGATTGCAACAAAAAATTACATGTAAAGTTTCTAACTATTGAAGAAGATAGAATTTTGGCGAAATTTTGTATTTAGCAATTTAAAATAGCACATTTAATAAAATAAGAAGATAAATATTTACTTAAAGTTATATTTTGCCCGGAATTATCTTTGGATAAACGAATTTTGTAACTGTGTGAATTTTTTATTTATTTTTTAATTCGCTTAAAAATTCTCGAAGTAAGATAAAATACGCAAAAAAAATAAATAAATAAATAAATAAAAAAAATAATTAAAATATTAAAAAAAAAATAACATTAAGGGGTCCAAACTTTGGATCGCTCTCCTGACAAACTATTGGAACTATATTTCCCAGATTGCGGCTGCTCCTTATATTTTAGGGGGTCAGAAATCTGAATAATAATAAAAAAAAGGCTTGTTTATTCAGAGAAAGGACGCTTTTGCGTCTGATTTCGTAACTTAAAATATCGTTCTCATTGAATTATTAGCATATTTTAGGTCAACCCCTCGAACCTTAAAAATTGAGACATAAAACGTGAAGATCCAATCATTAAATCATTTAGAGTGGTCTGTTTAGTTTTTGGTTATTTAAGGTGATCCGTTTATATTTTGCGCACTTTACTTATATGACTATGATGTTGATTGAGAAAGAATTCGAATTTTCAGAGTCGCAAAATTAAGACCTTTTAACCCTTTCAAAAGCGGTGGGATAAAAACCGCCATTTCATCAAAGATAAAAAATACTGAAATTGTAATAGTTTTAATCCTCTAAACAACGCGAGTTTTTACTAACTACTTACTTTTAACTTTGAAAATATGATGATTATGTATAACGTTTCAATCTGGACGTGATCGTAATTCTTATAGTTCTTCTTTACAAAAAACTTATGATAAAATATCCTTGCCCTCCCTACAAAGGGTTAAAACTCAGCTCAAATTTTAGAGGTAATAAACAATCATTAAAATAAATTGGATTAAATGCATTATTATTATTTTTTATAACCGTCGTTGAACAGCCGACCCAATTTTTTGGGTTTAGGACTGCTTATGTTCAACTTCGTAGCCTTGTAATTTTGAACCCAATCCAGAAGACAAGGGAAATAATCGAAAACCTCCTACGGATAACTTAAAAGGCAAGGGGATTCCAACGCGTGATCCGTCTACTACTGAGGACCTCATGGTTACCTCAGCCTTGTGGTCGGTGCAAGCCGGATGCGGAATTCGTATCGAGCAGCCATCGCTGGGATTCAAACCCGGTTCACCTCATTGGAAAACGAACGCTCTATTCCCTGAGTCATCACAGCTCTAAATGCATTATTTTTTTTTAACTGTATCCAGCATTATTTTTAAATAAATAGAGTGTAAATTGAGATCATAATTAATATATAAGAGCAAGATAAGTTAATCGCAATAAATTCCATATTGAAACATGACCATAAAAAATTTTCTTATTTTTGAAGCAAGAGGGAAAAAGAAAAATGTATTAACCACGATATTGTTTTTTTAGATGAACAGCAGGCGAAATACTTGAACTGCTTATGAAAGAAAAATATTTTATGGAAAGTAAACAGAATCGATTGGTAGACGGAACAGCATTTTAAACATAATGCAATAAATTATTCCAGCCTTTTAATTTAATAACGAAAGGGCGTTTTTACGGATATAATTAAAAATTATAATTCTATAACGAATTTTACAAAGAACATGAATAAAATTATTTTTCTCTGTAAGCTATATTTGAGACATAGATACATTATTTTAACTATATTAATTATTTCCATGCGTCACTTTTGCGTGCATAAACCAATTACAGTATAAAATTTAAATTAAAAAAGTAATAAATCGAAAATATTGGAGCAAAAAAATGAAAAAACGTAAATTCAAGCTAGGTAATAAAAATATCCATAACCATTTTGAATTAAATCAGATTGCGCAGTTCGATTTCTTGCATATTTATTATGCCGTATTAAATAATATCAAACTGTAAAATGTTCAATTGCATTCTGTGCAAAAGTTCACTCAAACAGTTTTTTCTTTTATTAATTAACACTTCGTGTTTCGAATTATAATAGCGGAAAAGCCAAGCCTACATAAGCTTCAACAAATTAATATATTGATTATAAAATGAAACCTAACTGACAATCGTGGATGAAATGAGATTATGCTTTGAAATGCATATCGACATAGCAAAGACCAAACAAGCCGATATCCACTAAGAACTGTCAATTACACTTCAACGTCATATAATTATATTATGCAATAGAATTAGGATAAAATCATGGATTAGGAGAGAAATTCGACTAAGATTTATAACAGTTATAGTGAGAAGAGTTAACCGGAACTCTCGAATTTAGGGAGTTGAATTTAACCTAGTCCCTTTTCATAATATCGCAATTCATTACGCAAAGTTAAAATCACAGTTAATAAATAATCCAGAAAGTTATTTCGCAGTTAATAATAGAATAATTTCCTTCGATTACAAGGGTGTATCATTATAACTCGTTATAAAAATAATTAAATGAAGGCAATTTGAATTCAATGGTAAAAAACGGTAAATATACCGCACTAGAGTAAAAAAAAAAACTATAAAGGAAGTCGAAGCTGCCGCTGATTTGAGCGTTCACCTTAACGTTGCATTTTGTTTTCACAGCGGCAAAAACTAAAGACTTAACTTGAAAACATTAAGGTGGGATAAAAAGTATACCGAGATTAAGATGAAATAAACAAATCGACATTCGATAGTTAATACGAGAATTATTGACTGCTACATTTGTTGGAAAAAATACTTCACGGGCCACTCTACAGGCAGCAGGAATGCAACCACAGAGTAAAAATTTGGCATGCTGAAAGAGCCATATTCGTTTATGATCTTTTTTTTTTCATTCGAAATCTCAATTTGTATCGAAATTTATGATCAGCAATGATGAATGATGATGAGGGATTTTCAATGATGAATAAGATGCAACCACGTGGGTCTCGGTGACAGGAGTGAACAGGGGGGAACGAACCTCAAACTACAAAAGTAATTAAATGAATTTTCCATTTTCTACAGACATTTAAAACGGGCACAAAAACCCGTAACGATCCAAAAGTATTTCAAGTTTAATATAATAATATAATCAAGTATACAATATAAGCGTGTTGAAAATAATAAAATGATTTTTTTTTTTTTTTTTTTAAAAAACCACGGCATCGAACTTGGTAAGCAAAAGTGCCAAACCGCTTGTATGGCAGTATTGGTACGTTAAGGGTTGAGACCGTGTCCCACGGATATTTAAAGAAAAAACAAAAATTCTACGTTATTTTCTTAAATGAATGCGTTTAAAAATGTTCTTTATAATTTACCTAACTTTTATTAACTTTATATTTTACCAACTGAACATTGGTTAAAAATATATTGCAGTTATATTGAATTTAATTGAGCGCACTATTATAGCATAAAAACCAGACGTAAAAATGCTGCACCAGAAAAATTTTGGTTTGCCATTCACTGAATTTTTCAGATAGAAATTTTCTCAGATAAACTGAAATAATTGCAGCAGTTAATAAGAGTTAGTTCCAAAAATGCTCTAAAGTCTCACCAATAACAAAATGAATTCAACAATGCTTTTTTCAAAAAAATCAAAGAGTATCTTTAATTAAGAGCATTTTTATTAAGAAGTTATGTTTTAAGAAATTTCAAACATCCACTATATTTTCAAATACTCATGCCAATTAAGTTTAAAATATTAAATATTTTGATAGTGAAAAATGCGTTGAAGTAATTAGTTTTTGTCAGAGACATTGTCTACCACAAGCCCATATATTTAAGGATTAGAGAATTTCCAATTCCCAATGCTGTAGCGAATAAAAGAGAATGCATTGGTTGTACAATGAATCATTAATGAACTATAACAAAAATAAAAAATTTCTTAAAGAAACTAAATAAAGAGCTGAAGAGGCATTTCAACTAATTAGCATAACATAGTTTCACTAATTAGAATAACATAGTTCTACTAATAAGCATAACATAAACGTAGTTCTCCCAGAATGAACGAAAGTTCCTTGTCGAATTTATACTGTCATCAAAAAGTTAATAAGTTCTATTCAAGTATTCTAGCAATGACAAGAAAAACATCATAAAATTGTTTAAATAGAAATTAGTAAAGGTATTTAAACGATGATAGGAAAGAAAATAACACATTGAGCAATATTAAATAAAAAAATATACTCTTTTTTTTCCTTCCTAATTTGAATCACACATTTTAACAAGCCAAAAACAGAAAAGTTAAACTTAAAAAACCATTTTACTACCAAAACAATGATGAATTACTAAGAGAGTTTACTACTCTATGGAGTTTACTAAAATGTGCTGGAGAAAAAAAACGTAATTTAACTACACAAAAACAAAGAAAAAGAGAATTTTAAGAAAAAAAATAAAATACTAAAACAGATACTGTTTTTTACTAAATTGGCTAACTTTTAAGCACTTCTTTTTATCAGACGTTATCTACAATACATTTGTTTATTCACTAACATTAATGAACTAAAAAACGAACTAGTATATTTTCTAAAGAAAAAGAAACATTTCTTTTTTTGTTCCATAATAATCACCCCATCCCTTGTCAAATATAGATATATTTTTAAATTCTTGCCTTAAATTAAGAAATATAATAGGTACATTTAAATAGGAAATTAGTATTTAGGTTAGGAAAAAAAAAACGCTTTCTAAACAAAGTCGAATCTCTATTAAGGAAAGCGGGACTAAAAACTTATAAGACCAGTTCGATTGCTTGATAAAACTTGAGAGGTGTTTTTAGCAATAGAGTCCTCTGTCGTTCCTTCGACAATTAAACAAGTTTTGATGTTTTCAGTCCCACCTTCCTCAACAAATAGCCAGTTTTTTTTTTTTTTTTTTTTTTTTTTTTGCAATGTTCGTCTCTTACTAGCTTAAATCTTAATTTGCACACTTAATAAACATACTAATTTTAATTCATTTTTAGAAAGAATTCTAAAAATAAAAATATGTATTACGAGAGGTCATTTACATAACACCCCGCATGCATTAAAAAAAAATGATTCGGAAGAGAAAGATTATTTGCGATGAAATTTTAACTCACATTTTATTTATAAAAAATAAATTGGATAAAAAAATGACGGGAATAAATCTTATAAGATGTGAGGGTAGGAAGCCAAGAAAGTTTTAAGAAAATACATCTTAATCCGTGTCTTACAAAAGCGAGGCGAAGTATTCGTAATAGTAAAAGTCTTTCTTTTCTCTTCTTTACTTTTTCGGAACTTCTAAAATGCTTTTATTTGATGAGTAAAGCGATGGGATGGAAACTGAAGTTTACTAAAAGTAGCTTACAATGTGTGTTGTTTTATTTGAAAACATAAAATTGAATTTATAGCTTATGAAGTGAGTCCTTAAAGAGTGTTTGGATATTGGCGAAGTCCCAAGTTTTCAGCTCGTTTTTAAATAACATGAAAGAATGAACATTAAAACAGTAATAGGTTTTAAAAAGGAAAATATGAATAACAGTGAAACTACATGCAATAACAATGAAAATTAATACAAGAATTTCAAGTCATACAGAAATTTAAATGAAAAAATAAATTATGGTACTGTTTCGTTACAGGGAGCCGTAAAAAATCGCCAAATCGTGGTGAGCGAATTCGGGACTACAAAGGCAAATACTACAATGTCAACCTTCACTACAACGTTCAGTATAGGAAATACTGGACGCAATGACACTTAATATAAATAAAATAAAAAATCAGCGTTGGATATACTGCACAAACGTATACCGAGCAGTGGCATTTAACCTTCAAATAAAAAACATCAATCTCGGGAATACCGGGCAGTTGCACATAAACTTAAAAAGTGTAGGGTAAACCGGGCAATGGCACTCACATCCTTTAATTTATCAGATTATAATTGATTGATCATTATGTTTGTCGCTTGATTTGGTGAATAAAGTTTAACTTTCGCCAACGGCTCCCTTTAACGTAAGACTACAAAAAAATAAAAATAATAATAATAATATAAGAATTTAAGAATGTAGTTTTGCAACAGTAACTGATTTTACTTTGTATTAGTATATAGTTTGTTTATTTTGAATTAGTATCTTCTAAGAAAACTACAAACAATAGCAGAGTTGCCAACTTTCCATAGTAGCTATTCAGTATCAGAAGTACACTAATGTTGTTAATAAAATTCCAATCAAGGAAACTTGATGTTTTATTAATTAATTTTATTATTAATTAATACCTGATATTAATAATATTATGAAAGAATTTACTATAAAATAAAAAAAGTAATATTTAATAAGTGTTAATTTTTATTGAATATTTGCTGCAAGTAACAAAATTTCATAATACTTTGTAAATTATTTTTAAAATATTATAAAGAAAATTCTCAAAAACTGTAATTTTTATTACTCAACCGCAAAATCGTAATCCTGACTACGAAATAGCAATAATTGCGAATAAAACGTAATAGTTAGTGTAAAGCCATAAGTAAAAAGGTTATATGATTGGTAGTTGTGCACGTTATTGTATGCATGAAACAATATTTTAAAGAATTATTTCAAATTTGAAAAATTTCCTTTTCAATTGTTATAAAATTCAAAAAGTAAAATTTTTTCTTTAAAATATATAGTATAAAAAATTATTAGACATGATGAAATGTAATTTTCATTTGTCGGTATATTTTGAAGTTTTAATTAATTTTTAAAGATTGCTGTTACTAAAAAAATTTCTTAAATACCATTACAATATTAACAAAAATAAAAGAAAACGTACAATGATAATTTAAAATCTATATAAAACTAAAATGGGAGAAGGTACTGAAAATTAAAAATCCATTCATTCAATTTAGAATAATTTATTATTTTATAATTTCCTGTACTTTTCAAAACCATTGGCAGTTTTGAGAGGTTAGTTCGCAATACAACACAATTGCACCTGTATAACACTTTAGCAAGCTGGTTAAATATCACGTGACTTATTAAGGAAGTAACCTAAAAATTCATGAATATGTCAGGCAACTGCAAAACAAACAAAATATTATTATTAAAAAGTGACTCATGATGAATTGTTTTAAAACATTTCTATTATAACAAAAAATAATCAATATCCAAATAATTTCTTAGATAAAAAAGTTAATTTAAATAAAATTTTAAACACGATTTAGCGTAAAGAAGCGTTTTTGGGGGAAGAAAAAATTACATGTTATTTTAATCAAGAGTAATTTAATGTGAATTATTTTTTTTGTAATTCAAAAATTTAAAGATATGTTCTTAAAATGTTTGTTGAGTTTTAATTTTCATATTTTGATATTTTTCAGTCAAAACATAAATGTAAATAAATTTATGAAGAAAAAAAAATTAAATAAGAAGAAAAAAAACTTATGTAAAAAAATGTTAACAAATACTTTAAATGAACTTTAAAAACGATACCATTTATAATGTACCTTTAAATCGAAGATGATTTTCCTTGATTAAATTAAGAAGATAAATATGATGCGGAAATTCAAGCAATTTCTTAGATTTATTACTTTTTTGATGACGCATCAGGATTTAATCAGGTTTTAAAAATATTATACAAGTGAAAAAGAAATCTCTCAAATCTGCCAATGGTCTTAAAAATAACTTTATGAAAAATTGAATAAATACGAAGAAAACTAGCAACTAAATAAAATACGACAAAAAGAAAATAAAAAGATACAACTAAATAATTCAGATTTGAAACTATTTAGCGGCCTATAAATACGAGACTATCAAAATAAAGTTTTAGTAGTTAGAAAGGATTAATCGGCAATTAATATTGAAGAAATAAAAATTTTTTTATTGATATTTAAAAAAATTTTAAAAAATAAAAATAATTATTGATACCAATTAAGAGGAATAATGAGCATTATAAAATATCATTGATAAAACCTATTTTTGAATGGTATGTGAATTTTTATTGTAGTATAGCAATACATTTTTGACTCAAAAATTAAAAGAAAAATTAAAATCTTGGATTTTGAAAAATGACTTTCCTAATTCAAAAGTAAATGTATCCCGAAAATTTTTTCAGTACCTTGAGAAAAAATATGTTCTAAAGAAATAAAAAACTAAAACCTAAACTACATATAAAAATCGAGTGTAATAAAGGGGGTAAAAAAACTAAAAATTTGACTAAATAAAAAACGTTAAGCAAAAAGAATAAAGATTACAATACCTTTTCGCCAGTACCACTATCTGCCATTTTAACCATTCAGGTAAAAATGAAAACGATCGTGAAAAAATTAAAGTTAAGAAATTATTTATTTAACACTTAATTTAATTTTGAGCAATAAACATTTTTTTTTTCTGTACTATTTAAACTTTATCGCAACGAAACAAAATTTCAGCAAATAAGAAATTAATTATTTTTGAATCAACAAAAATTGAATGTTTTAAAACAAAAAATAAGAATTAGAATAACCACTGCTGCCGATTGAGTACTTAAAAAAACGCAAAGAGACAGAAAAGACGAAAATCGTCTGCTATCCTTGTATCCCTTTGCTTCTTCGCGCGTTCATATACTTGTGAAGGTTGAACAGTGAAAAAGACTTTAACGCAACAAGATATCGAAGACCGCCAATAGAGGGCGCTGCTAGCATCAGTATCAACGATTTGGTCCACTAACTCGATGCTGAGGATAAAAGTGAACAAGGGAGCTATTTGATGATGATGAAGGTGGTAGAGGAGGAGAGAACGATTGAAGAGTTAAAAGGGGGGTTAGGAAAGAGAATTTTGATTCTGAATTAGCATTTCAAATAAGGCTTCCAGGTATAGTGTGATATATAAAATAGCAGCATAAGTGAGAGTGGTATTGTATTGATTACTATCTTCTTTTTTTTGCTAAAAAATGTTCTTTTTTTTAACGTTTGCAACTAAGATGTTATTCGATGTTTTGAAGTTAATACAAAGAATAAAAACATAAGAATTAGAAAATCAATTTATTATTATAGTACTATTCGCATAAAGAAAAAAATACATATATTTATCAAAACAAATATTTGTTACAATTGAAAAATGGTACAATAAATGATAAAAATGAAATGATACGATCATATTCAAAAATTGTTTAATACAACTTGAAATGGGCCATTAATCTGATTGAACAATTATATAAAACTGAACTATGAGTCGCGATCATATCAATTGATATGATCACTAAAATCGTGATCATATCAATTCCTTAATTTTATAAAATACAACACACTCAAATATTGAAGAAAAATTAAAAAAAAAAGACCAACGAAAATTGAAAATAAATAAAATATTCAATAAGTATTGATTTGCATTTAATATGTAGAAGCTAAAATGCTCAATATAAAGTTATCTATTATAACATTAAAAGCACAGAAATTATTTTTATTTTTTTAAAAATTAGTAAAACTAGCTTCTAATTATTTAAAACTTGCTTCTAACTATCGCTCTAGAATTTGTTAACCAAGAAAACACCCTGATATCCCTCATATTTATAAGAATAAATAAATAAATAATGCGTTAAAGAGAAAAAAAAAACATATATGTTCTTATATCTTATCTGGAAGATATATCATCCAGATAAAAATGATATTTTGTAATAATTTTTTTAACTTTCAATTTTCGTTGCAAATCGTTGAACCTCTTTAGTTAGTAAGTTATTCAAAATTTGTTAACTAATTGTAACTAACATATTTCTTAAAGAATTTTCACAATTTCCTTGCATTCATAGGAGTGTGACAAATTAAGAACAATTTTAAACAAAAGACGTATAATACATAAACCTCAACACTAGCAGCATTCTAAAAAAATTTATTTACTACTCATGTGAAAGACCTTAACAAGACCATGAGACAGTTATAGTTTATTAGCCCTCTTTAATTAAATAAACAACAAACATAAGTAGTTTATTAACCCTCCATAACGAAATAAACACCAATAAGATGGAAATTATTGTTTATCAACTCTCCATAACGAAATAAGCACTAATGAAAATTAATGAATTTTAATGGTTGAACATTTTTTGTTTTCAATCAATCGTAAAGTAATAAAGTACTTAATTCGTTCGGAAACAATGACAAGCCGGAATCGTAATCCTAGAAATATGAATACATCAGGAAAAAATACCCGATGAAGTGTCTGAGACTTATTTATTTTCTTTTAAAGTGATGTGATTACAGTTTTGAATATGCACTGATATTTAAGGATTTGCCTTTAAATAAATTTAAAAATACTAAGAGCATTATTATAAAAAATATATCTTAATAAATTTAACATTAATTTGTTTTTTTCCCCAAAAGTTTTTAAACATTCCCTTTCAAGCTTTATCGCAAATTAATGATGCTTAGTGACTACAATAAACAGAATTTTACGAAACTGTACGTAACACTAATTGGGGCTAATTAAAATCAGCATCGAAAGATCTTCACACTGTCAAGAATTTAAAGATAAACGAGAATTTAATTAAAACTTATCGCCACTTAACAGAGTAAGTGACATGTATATTCCAGTCATTATTATGTACAATAAAAAAATAAAATAACAAGACACGATTTTTAGACAATTGACGGTAATTGCTCTGTCAGGTATCTCAGTTTATAATTCAAATTTTTCTAAAAACGGAAATTGTTATGGAATAATTGGAAGGCATTCTGAAAATGCAAATAATGAGTTGAGAGATAATATTCGAACGTGGCGTGAGTTTTGATTCCTTGATACAATTTAACAGTTAAAGAAATTATTCCGTTCATTTTGTGAAATCTGAAAGAGTCAATATAAAATTGGGTAAACTGTTCAACAACAGTTATTAAATATAAATATAATTAAATATAAATATAATTAAATATAAATATAATTAAATATAAATATAATTAAATATATGTAATTTGAAGTGATAAAATAACATATTTTCATGCAGAGTTCGTTGATTTAAATCAGCTTATTTAAAACAAAATCATTAATTAAAAAATTTACAAAGCATTTCAATATTATTTTATTTAAATTCTTTATTGATTTCATAGTTACGGAATTTATTATAAATATTTTAATGTATTGGTAATTTTTTAATTAGAAAAATTACAATTACACTTGGTTGTAATTAATTAAATGACACTTTAAAACTCTATAATCCTTTTGAGTTCTTTAAAATGCAAAGGACAAAGTGAAATTTAATGCTATTTCGTTTTTATATAAACTTATACATACGTAAAAATTAGTCATTTAATATAGATTTTTTTGCTTCTATGTATAGTAATGTTATTTAGTGGGAATTCCTAAATTTTGTAAATTACCCATTTGGAATTAATACCAAGAAACAGACTGGTGTAAATATATTGCTGAGAAAAACTATAGCTCATTATAAAAAAACATTAGAAGCACTTAATAAACATTTTGATCTAAATAAACTCATGTGATGTGGAAAACAAATTCTGGGATAGCATTAATATATATATATATATATATATATATATATATATATATATATATATATATATATATATATATATACACACACACACACGACCAAAATAGCCGTTGATAAAATATTGTCAAATACTCGAAAAACATAGACTGAAATAGAGCAACATATTTCACTTCATAGATAAACTGCTGTTCCTTTAACATTTGCTGCAATGGTATTAAGATCGATGAAGCACAAAAACTTAATTACTTCAAAAGCCTTAAAGCGTTTGGTGCGTCTAATTTGAATTTGATGAAAGTGCTGAAATAATTATTCAAGATTAATTGAGAACAGGTTGAGAGTCCATTAAGATTCGTCTTTTTCATTAAAAAACGACCATTGCAAAAAAATACGTTTATCCAGTCTTTCAATGACAGAGTGTTTACTTTAAATCATCTTCGATTTATTACTTTAAGAATTAAAACTAGAAAAAAAAAGAGAATTATTTTTTTATCCAACGGGAAATAAAATAGTTTTATAGATTAAAGGCATTGGATGAATGATATTTACTCCAAATAATTTTAATTATAGGTAAACTTAAAAGCCAAAATTAAAGATGTCAGAAAACCTTCTTTTAACTTTATATACAAAACTTATAACAACTAAAATATTATTCATGATTCTTGGGATCTTTATTACTATCAAAGCTAACAGCTGTAAGAATGAATATTTCTTTAATGGCGATAAAATATTACATGAAAATAACAATAATTAGCAGAGAACTAATAAAATACTCAAATTATGTAAAAATATTTTCCTTAATTTTTTTTTTCATTCAATTTTATTTGAAATTCAAAATTAAGCTTTTCATGATAAACTTCATTTTAACTGATCAATAAATTGTTAGCTCGGTAAAGCTTCCTTTTAACACACGAATCGATTAATCGTTAACTGATCAAAAACGAGAACGAATATCTGGAGAAAAGATTTATTTTTCAGTTAAAAATTATTTTTCTTCTTTCTTCTCCTGGTCTATTAGGTCATCAATGATGAAATTTGTAGAATGGAAATGTCGGTTTTTACATCTTATTATTGGACATTGGCTTAAGATTTTACCACTTTGGTTGAGAAGGTACGTATCGCACCTGCTTAAAAAAAATTCATCATAAGATTTAAAAAAATATTAAAAACACTTTTTTTAAAAAATTAATTTGATTGAAAAAGACTGGGTGAGAAATTTGCACAATTACGCCAGCGCAGACCATGTGAAGCATCAATAGTGTAGCTCTAGTTGTTCAATGTCAGACCCACTTTGGAATGCAATATTCAACAAAATAAAATGTTGACGGTGAGTGAATATTGCTCTAATGCCCCCGCGATCCATTATGATTTTATTAAAACTAGCTCATCGGTTACAATAGAAATATACTGCAACTAAATAACTGAAATAATGTAAAAACTTGAGAAAAATAGCACAGCAGCTCATCTCCTGTCTTATTGCATGGCATTGCCGCAACCACACACTGTACCAATGACTACAGCAAAACTACAGGAATCGGAAATTTTTCCTCACTCTCCATATTCACTAGACCTATCATCAACTGACTGCTACTTCTACCAAAATTTGGACCACTTTTGAATTGGAAAACAAATTACAAAAATGCTGTAAAGCTGACTTTCCAGGAATTCATTACCTCTCGTCACCACGAGTTTTAAACCACTTGTCTGCACAACCAGCTGCTTACATGGGAAAAGTCTATAGAAAATATGGGTGTATAATTTGATGAATGAAATAGCTCCGTATATTTGTAAGTTATCAACTAATTTATTCGCTTTTTTCCCCACAAAAAATTTCATACTTAACGACCTAGACCTAATCTTTTACATATTCTCCAGACCTAATTTGAGATGGTTAGATATAGTTCGTTCACCAGGAGTTGGCACATGGCATCATCTCCTCGGGCGAAGAGTTCAGTTCAGCGAAAGAGTAAGAGAAGAGACGTCTCTGCGCTTGAAATTGAGACAATCCTTAAATGCGCGTCAAACGCGAACAGTGAATTTTTTTCAGTCACTTACTTCGTTTTATCATCCTTGCATCAGAAAAGTTCTGGGTTCGAATCCCGGGCAAGGCATGGATGTTTCTTTCTCTCTATCTGTGTTCTATGTCCTTTCTCCTTTGTGTGTGAATGTGACCCGCCCTATAAACGGGTTGTGGTAGTGTGACGTGGGCGACCGCCATGGCTTCGGCACAGGTGCCCACTGGGTAACGAAAAGAGAGTTAGCAGTTCTGGCACTTTCTGTGGACAATGGATATTTCCAAGTGCCCGCCATTAAAAAAAAAAAAAAAAAAAAAAAACATTCGTTTTATCATCTGCTATTATACCTTTCGTTACTCTAGCTAATTAGATATACTGTGGCAAAATTTCTCAAAAAGGACAAACTATTCACTCAAAGGAGAGAAATATCAAATTTGAAATATTTAACGTTAAAAAAATGCACATAAAGATTGCGAAGTAAATATTTTTGTAATACGATCGCCAAATAGCAACCTTGTTCAGGATTGTTAAAATCCTTCTTCCAAAAATAACGAAATAGTATCGTCGGATACTACGTGATGAAGGAGAAGCCAAGTGCCAACTCCTGGTGAAGGAACTATAGCTTTGAAAAAGATCTTCTGGTACTGGTTTGCTCATTTTCAAACATTGTATAAAAAGAGAGATGGAGAAAACTTGTTCTAAAACCTATTTTCTCCAATAACAGTTACAAAAATGGCTCATTAAAAAGCATTATTTTGCATGACAAAAGAACCACCGGAAAACAGCTTTAAAAGATGGTATGGATCTAAATTGTGAAGAAACTTTTACAAGAATTGTTCACCAAAAGCGATATTTAAAAAAATAACTAGCATAAAAATGAATTTAATAATAAAAAAATAGAATTAAAAAAAAAAAAAAAAAGAGGTTAATTGTAAAGAAAAAAAAACATTGCTGTTAATTGCATCAGCGGCATAGAGAACTTGAGTCTCGCAACGCCAAAACTAAAACAGTGCATTAAAATCCATAAAACTGGCTTTTTAAAAAAAATAAAAATAAAATACCACCTCTCCTTTTCAACATTGCAATAACATGACATACAATTTAGTCACTATTTCCTCCTTATCTTCAAGAAGTAGAGATCTCTATCCAAAGGAGTATTTCAACAAAGTATGAAAGCGCCAGCTTATTTACGCCACGACAAATCGATTTTCCGCCCAGTGTAGCGCAAAATCACTCCTTCCATTCCATTCCAATGTATACCCGACAAAATCTTATGCCCCAAGTGTTTATTGCAGCCTACAAAGATGTTTAGAATCAAACCAGAGAATAAAAAAATAAAAAAACCAGGCTGTATTGGATTCTTCATCGACTTTTCTTAATAAAATGGCTCTTAAGGATTTCATCCCACGTTGTCGCCGATCAATTCTCGACATCTTGAATAACGTTCTTAATTTCCGCTTTTCATTTGTAGTCCTCTCCTTTTTATCCGGTCATTGTCCGGGAGTAATGAAATCCCTGGAGATGGTACCCAATTATGAGGGTAACAATAATGTAGCCAAGTACAATTTGGTTGTGTTTATACTTAGTGGAGAGCCTTTTGTCAGTGGTTGGCCTTTCCAATAATCGATTAGCTTGAGACAGATGACAGCACGATCTTTCAGAATTTCGTGGGTAGTAGAATTTGTAGAATAAAAAACAATTTATAATTCTCAAGATTGTATTCATATTCCGAAGAACTTTTATGCAAGTGTGTGAAATGAGCGGATCGTTTGCATGCAAAACAGTCCACATTGTTTTATACATAACTTGACGTTTGTTACTAGTTGTTACTAGTCAATTTACAACATCATAAAAGTTCTCAACAGCGTGCAATAAAAGAAAGAGGAATTTTTCTTTCTTCATTAAAACCGGATTTTTCAACTTAATCTAAATGACACCAAAACAGACAAATTAATAAATCTTTAACTGGAATATATTAGAAAATTAATTAGTACAAAGGCGCAAACTTCAAATTTATGCAGCAAATTAATAATTGGCTTGTTTCAGAAAAGGCAAAACTTATTTATAGTTTAATGCCTTTTCTGAATTAAAAAAAACGGCCAAAAATAATATGAATAAATAATAATAATGCTAATTTTGCATAGATAAATAAAATAAAATTTAAAAATATTAAACTAAATTAAAAAATACACATAAAATATAACATTATTATGCCCATTGACATGGAAATAAAAATTTTTTACATTAAGTAAGTATGTAGTGTGTGACGATGTTACAAAAGCTTACTTTCTTAAAAATTCAAACTTTTAAAAACTTAACAAAATATCTCAATAATTGTGTTTCAGCTTTAATTATTTAAATAAATAATTAAAGAAAAACAATACAATCATTAATATCGTGCTTTTGGTCTTTTCAGTTAAATTGTTGACAACTCGGTTCTTAGTTTCGGTAGTAATTTTCATTTATTGTCATTCTTTTGGTACAGTCATTGTTACAAGAAAGAAAATTCTGAGAGAGATAATACAATGGTTACTAATTGTTCTTCCTGCGATAACGCTAAATTAAAAATGTATTTATGACAAAAAAAAAAAAACAAACAACATAAATATTAATAATGGTCCTGCAAAATTATCAGGCCCAATTACGAAGCCAAACGTATTCCCATCAGAAAGCCTTTAAGAAGATAAAATTCTGCATAGTAAGATTTGAATTCATTATATAAATGAGGTTTTAAATGCAAAATTTATGTTGTGGTTGTGGGAAATAAAATATAATAACTATTTTATTTAAATTCCTATTGTCCATCTTCATAAAAAATGAAAGAAACTTACACTACAAAGTTATGAATGGAGAATTAAATAAATAAAAAAGTCATTAGGCAAAATTCGTTTTTTTTTTTTTCTGTAAAAATTTTATTATTTTTTTTCTACTTATTTTTAGTCATAAAACTCAGTTTTAAGAATCATTGGACTTGATTAAGCAGTCATGTCATGCACTAAAAACAAATAATCCTACAGAAAATTCAAAGGAACAAAACAAAATACAAGAAACCTTTAGACAAAAATATAAAAATAAAATATAACAATAAGAAATATATATAAAAATAAACTTATGTCAGACAGAAATTTAAAAAAAAATTCTTTTCTTTAGTTTACTTAAAAAACGTAGTTCAAAAGTTTTTATTTTGACTCGACAGCCTTTCGTGAGCCAAAGCCTTCTTTAGAATCTTTTTTCCGCTCTCTTCCTCACCTGGATGTTTCCGCTGTTAACATCCAAGTACTTTGAAACCCTTATTAATACAGCAAAAACATCCTTATTCTTGGCCTGCCACTAAATAGGGTTCAGTTCGGTATAAAATTAGGCTCATTTTATTTCATTTTATTATTTTCTCCTCTTTAGTTTTGAGTCAGCGAGTGTTCTTATGAGGGATGTGGATGAATTCCGGTTTAATATGACATTTGATTTAATATCACTGATAACGAAAAGTGGCCGAAATTACGATTGATAATATCCCATGACGAAAAATTCTACTAATATCAGCCAGGGAACGATTGAAACTTGTAGTGTCATCAGACACGGAGCTCTTTTTCAAATTGAAGTGCTCTAGCTAGTCGGAAAGTGACCGGAAATTAAGAACGTAGTAAAAACACCTCATTCACAGTTTTTTTTTTTCTTCCCCAAACTAACATCACGTATAATTGTGCGTTGATCCAGAGTCTTGGCGTCACCGCAGTCTTACAAACAAGAACATCATGAAGAAAAAAATAAAACGCAAATTTTTGCTGCCTTGTCTCTTATTTAAGGCTTATTACGATCTTACCTAACGTAATCAAACGTCTCATTCGTAAGGGAAAATGTAACCATCTCTATTCTTTTCACTGAAGGCGTAATAAAGACAGCAGGGAATTTTTGGGGATTTTCTTAAATGAGTATACTTCTAAGAATTATTGCCCATTAACTTCAGAAGGTAGTATTTTAAGTGGAATGGTGACTTTTTATTGCCCTTGGTAAAAGAACAACTTCTACGCCTAACAATTATATATATATATATATATATATATATATATATATATATATATATATATATATATATATATATATATATATATATATATATATATATATATATATATATATATATATATATAAATTAAAACATTTGGTGAAAACTTCAATTTACCGCTATCTTTTGCTAAGGAATTGAAGTTATTAATTTTGAAAAGGAAAAATCACTCTGTAATGCAATATTTATGCTCTTTAGCTTCTCTACGTGCCCTCAAGCAAGCAGGTATACAAATTAACGCTTTTATTCAAGCATGAAATTGATAAATTCAATCATTTATGTCAATTTTTTTCGTTAAATAGAAAGAAATCTATAAAGTACTTTTATAGAAAATTGGATTTAATATCATAAATAGTTTGAAGGGGGTACAAAACCATTATTTCAAAAGAAGTTAATTTAATCTTGAATTTATTTTCCTAAAGTATAAATTTTATCGAAAATTTAAATATATTTTGCGAATTCAAACAAATCCAAATGACAATTGTCAACACGATTTCTACAAGGCGGTGCCATGAGACAGACGTTCTTCCAATTCCTGAGTTCAATTATTTCTCAGCAAAAAAATTTTTTTGAATTGATGCACAATATTTGTTCGATTAATTTTTTGATATTTTTTCAAACACATTCTAGATATAAAAATGTGATGATAGTATACTTATTTCTACACAATGGTATTTATTTATTTATTGACAGCGTATTGGACAGTGTTGGCAAGATTTTGGTGTATGTCAGCTTTTGATGGTCTTAACCTGGGATAAAAGTGTGGCATTTAAAAGTCCGAAACTACACTGTCAAGTCCAAAACCTTAAAAATAAACAAATAAATAAATAATAACTTATATTGCATAATTTATACCATAAATAGTAAATTGGTTATAGAGTTGGTTAAATATTAAATTACAAATTTTCTTATCCAACTGAACATATGTTAAAAAGAAAAGTTTCGAAAACAATCTATTTATTACATAAATATACTTGAAATAACTATCAATTAATGCTAACAAAAACATCTTCTGGAAGCTTATAGTTGTTTTATAGAAGACATTATAACGACGAAAAAAATTCAATGCAATCCCTTGGAATGAATTATTCCAAGCCTTCCAAGGAAAAGATAATCCCAAAAGCGGAAAGATAAGCAAATGGAAAAACTTTAAATTTAAAAAACCATAAAATTATTATAGTTTCATTCCAATTTAATTCTTGAAGCTAATGAAGTTTTTCCTTTGCATTCTAAAAATTATTTACGCCATCAGTCCTTTACGTAAAAAAGGTACCATGAAACTACTAGTTTAGAAGTTAAATTATTAGAAAAGCAGTTTTTTCAGAATCCTTTATATTTTTATTCTAGTATTAAAAAAATCATTCTTTTTTATCTTATTCTTTTCTTTTATCAATTCCGTTTAAACTAATGCTATAATTTAAATGCAAAGCAGCTAGTTAAGTTGAGAATTTAAGTCAACGAAAAAAAGTATTTTCCATTTGATAAAGTGAAAATTTAAATAATTGCACTGAGTAAAGATTTCAACGAATATGTTTCAAAATCCCTTGAGAAGATAAGAGTTGGAAAATAAAACATATATGAAGAATAAGTCAAAATTTGTTCTGTTCGAAAATATAATATATTATTTAAAATAATAGTTCTGAAATTTATACTAATAGCTATACAGGGTGATTCAAAAAAGATGGGCAAAATTTTAGGAAGTAATAGTACACACCCAAACAAACAATTTTTATCAAAGAATGCATGGTCGAAAACAAAACGCAAAGGTGCTGGCGCATTTGGAAAGTTTGATGCAAACGATGCATTTAGTTTTAGCAGAACGCAGCACCAGCTCATTATGTACGAGAAGTGCGAAACTATCTGGACGTAACCTTTCCAAACCAATGGATTGGGCGAGGTGATCCTATAGCTTGGCTACCGTGCTCGCCAGATCTTTCATGTCTCAATTTCTTTTTGTGGGGACAGCTGAAGGCTCTCATGTATGAGACTACCATTGGATCTGCTGAAGAACTTGTCGCCAAGATTTCGGCCGCTGCAGGGAAAGTTCGTGATATACCTGGTGTGTTTCAGAATGTTCGCCTATCTTTTCTTCGCCGTTGTACTGCGTGCATAGCCGCTGCCGGCCTCTGTTTTGAACACTTATTATAATTACATGCCATTAAATTTACTTTTATAACTTATAGCTCTTATAGCTTTATAGCTCTTTGTGTGTTTTTGCCTCATATAAGAACATAAACTTTGACGCCCTCTAGCGGTTTTGCGCTTTGTTTTCGACCCTGCATTCTTTGATAAAAATTGTTTGTTTGGGTGTGTACTATCACTTCCTAAAATTTTGCCCATCTTTTTTTAATCACCCTGTATACTAACTTTTTATATTAATATAAAGTATTTTAAATTAATGTTTTAAATATACCATAAAAAACTTCACAATCAATATCACATTGTGAGTAGCAGACAAAGCTTTTGAGGGTTTAAACTAGTGTTGGATGCTTATCATATTAAAAACACAACCCCGATTTTATAACAAGAGACTAAATTAAGACGATTTTATTTAAGAAATATTAACACCATTTTTCAACTTAATATCGATTATAATCATATTAAAGAATTTCAATTTCAATTTTAATACAAAACACAGGAGTTGTTGCATTACTTAGATTTTCGTTTGTTTTCAGCAACGTTTCTTTTCAGTGGAAATATCCTTAATTTAAAAAAACAAAATAATGATGCGGTTGCGCAGTAAGACGCATCAATGTATCAATAAATATATTTCAAATTATTTATATTTGGCTGACAATTTGGAATCCAGAGAGTTTTTGGAATTAGTTGCTTTAAAAGCATACGTCTTCCTACGGTCAAAATAGTGTGCGATTGGAATAGTGTTAAGAATAAAATGTATTTCTTCTATCAACGAAGCTCCATCTCTCAATAAGCATATTAACTAGATTATAAGAAATGAATTAAACTTAGCATACTAAAAGAGCAAAGAACGCACAGCAAATATAAAGAAATTTTTTTTTATTGTTTGCTGACTATTTCTCAATTTCTTAGTGGAATTTGTCCGAACTGTAAAACCTTGGGGACAAGTAAGAAAATTAGAAATATTTCTTTCACCTTTACAGTGTCTGACAGCTCCCTCTTTCTTCGAAATACTCTCTTTCCATTACAGTACTTTTATTTAAAAAAAAAAAAAAGAATTCTTGTAGGACAAAAACTTTCTTTAACGGGAAAAAAGTAAGGTCAAAAAAAAAAAAAAAAGAAAACAAAACAAAACACAACAAGGATAGAATAAATGATATAAAAAAAGAATTTTACACTTCTACCGCTAATTGAATAAGAAAATGGAAGAAAAACAGATGCGACGATGTATTGCAACAGTCCCATGCAATAGCAATAAGAAAAGAACATTACTTACACAGCATTAATAAAAAGTATTTTTACGCAAAGTATTCATTTAAAATAGCTTATTCTTCTTTTTCTAAGTCTGAATTATAATTGATTTTAAAGAAATTCCTAAACACATGTCAATTGTTAAAATAATTTGACTGAAACATAACTGATATTGGACTAACTGATAAATGTGAACATTTTATAATATTGTCTCAATAGGGTACATGCAACTCGAGAAAAAGTGAAGTGATTATGCCGAACCGTGTGATTTAAACTAGATTTAACTGGATACATTAATTAAACACCTGCAAGCTAAGTCATGTATGTGTCGAACCTGATTGGCTTCTGAATCGACAAATGCCACGATTTACCTATGATGACGTCAATTGCGGGCATCCAATTCCAAAATTAAAGATCTAGAAATGGAAAACATGAATAGTGGAATTATTATTTTCCAACTCGTTTTAATAATTCATTCATTTATTTAACTCATTTATTTCATTTGCTTATTTTATTTTATTCATTTAAATCATTTATTAGGAGTTATGTATCTCTTGGAAACTAACTTCTCGCGTTCCGAATAACGTCATTGCTTACGTCATACTGGTGAAACTTTAAAAATATCTTACAAATTGGTAACAAAAATAATCCAGTCCTTCTAAATCGATAGTTTTGTACAAAAATATTTGGTAGCAGCTGTCGAATGAACTAGCTGCTGTAATTTAATTCTTGCCAAAATATTTTGTTGTACGTTACAGAAGTAAAACTGAAGAGAAAATAAAGTTCACTTTGTGTGTTCACTAATTTGTTTAATGTTCATTTCGATTTTATTTTAAGAAAAATATAATGAATTTAAATATATATATATCCCCTATAGTGCAAAAATAAACATTAGGTAAAGGGGAGGGGTGAAGACAAGAGAAAAGTCAATTCGATTCATTGTCGCATAATTATGTAAATATTAGGGGGACCGGAAAGTAATGTCGTTTCGGTGCATTTGATTTTTTTTTTATCAGGATTTTTTTTCTATTCAATAATGTATTCATCCTCGTTGGCAACAACGTTTCAATGTCAGATCAAAAATAAAGCGAAATGGATCGGGAAAAAAAATGAATTGTTTTTTAAGACTAAGGAATATTTAATGCACCGAAACGACATTACTTTCCGGTTCTCCTAATAATAGAATGAAGCTTACAAATCTTAAAAATACATAAACGTCTATTGAAATTACGTGAAATGTAAGAACTTAATTTAGATCTTTTTTCAGATCTCTGTGATAAATCAAAGAGCTTTATACAGATAAATACATGAAATCCAAACGATTCACAATATCACGATTCATGAAGTCGCAAAGTTCCACGATCATAAATTCTCAAGTTATCCAAAGTTTTCTAATTTTATGGTTTCCAACACAACTACGTCGTATTCCTTATTGCTGCCATCCTCAAGTAAACATTATTATTGGAGCAGTTTTTAAAAAAGTTGGCTAAACGTAACACTAGGATGGCGTTCATTTCGCAATTTCGGAACCCAAAGTACTTCCTTAAAACTCTAGTAACTTCCTAAAACAAACAAGCTTTAAGTAACTTCGAACTGTCAAAGAGAAAAACTTCCATGCCAACTTTAATACCCTATCTCCTTTGTACTGAATTCGGGAGAGGGAATGATTTTATACTGGAGGAGCCCGAGAAGCAATAAAAATGGTGTGCATGCCAAGAATTCGAAAACACAAAAGAGGAAGAAATCGTAAACATTCCAAGCAGTCAGAACTGCCGGTTATGCATTTTCCCGCTTTTAGGAATTTCGGGAAAACGGGATGGGTATTAACATTCAGTTTTAATACGCTTTACAGACAATTTACGGCGAGTCTACGGCGGATTCAATACCGAGGAAGATAATTTCGGGTTGTAAGTTAAGGTTTAAATAGTCCCTCATCAAATATGCAAAATGGTTTGCCGATTGAATGGGATTTTGAAGAGATTTTGTTAAAATTCATCCTTTAAATAATCCACAAAGGCTTAGATAACAATTCTGAAATAAATTAAAGGAATTGAAATCTACTCTTAAATAGTTAATGAAGAAGGTTGAGGTAAATTATATTCTGTACACTGAGATACTACTACTTTACTTTATAAGTCACGAAACCTTCTGCCTATTTTCATATTATAATTCTTATTATAGTCAAAAATTAATGAGCTTGGGACAATATAGTGATAAGCCACACTTGACATTTTTACATCAAACCATTCCTTGGTATTGTTTCCAGACATATGCTTTTCAAGTTTCCGGCATTTTCATTACATAACAGCACAATAGATTTTATTGCCGACGTCGAAATATTGGTATTTTTGTTGTGTAGAAACCAGTTATTCTACAGTTTATTTAGCTAATGTGATTCGTTAAAGTGCCTAAAATTGCCTCATTTTTTCAAATTACTTAAACACCCGTTAATGTAAAGATAAGATCATAAAGAAAAGAAAAGACAAATGGAAAAGCGAGATTTGAGGAACTTTTTCTTAGAATACGGTGATGTGAAAAAAGTTAAATTGAGATCATTAGCGTTCAGTCTCATTTAAAAATTAAGAGCAATGTTTGTTTTGGTTTTATTTTCTTCCTTTATTTAAAAAAAAAGAAAAAAATTTATAGAGGCTTTTATTATGAGGCGGCAATTAAAAGGGTTTCTATTAAACTTTAAACTTCACTTTTTCTTGAAAATACAGTAATTGGAAAAGAGATGTTTAGCTTTAAAATTTTCTTTCAAAAATGAAGATCGATTTTTACTTTTTCTGTTTTGCTTTTGTATGTAATTTTTTTATTTTTTTTATCCGAGTTTGCATTTTTATAATCGTTTCTGATAGTTATCCGTTTTAACGTTTTATGGATAATATATTGCCAGAAAACATTTTTAACATTCAAGTTTTATTTTAAGAATCAATAGAATAATTTTTTATTTTTTATTTCTCTCTTCTTCAACTTCACAACAATAGTTTTTTTTTTAATAGCTGTTAGTTTTTTATTATCTTAATATCTAATCATCTTAAACATCTTTATTAAAGTTTTTTTCCCCTTCACCCTGTACCAATAATACAGCTAAGTTGTGATTATCTTTCAGTAATGACTAAACGTATTTATATATAAAAAAATTTTGATTTAGGGTTTACGACTACTAATATTCAACTCCGTAGCCTTGTAATTTTGAACCCAATCCAGAAGATAAGGGAACTCCTGGATCAAATATTGGGAGAAATTTGCCTTCGTTGAGGACTTTTTTGATGGAGCCAACCCACATTTGCGTTATGTATAGAGGAAGATCACGACAATTTCCCGCGGTTAGCCTGACGGTCTAGGGAGTCCAACCCATGATCCGTCTACCACTGAGGATATTTCACGTCAGCATTGTGGTCGGTGCAAGCCAGGTGCGGATTCGTATCGACCGTCCATCGCTGGGATTCGAGCCCGAAGAAAAATATTCTATCAGGACAATAGCTGTACAATTACCGAAGTTTTTTTTTTTTTTTTGCGGATTTTTCCTATTTTATCGCGTTTTATTTATTCATCATTCGACTCGAAAAGAATACAATGCATACGAGTACGGATAAAGTTATAACTTTTATATAAAAGGATTTTATTTCGCTCATTTTAAAATTATTCGTCAATAAGGTTTTTATAGATAAGTGTATAGTACAGTTTTACATAACATTACAGTATATACAAAAAATATTTTTGAATCATCTTGAAAAATTGAGAACTTTTTATAACTTAACCATCATTTATGGAAATAAAAATATGCACTTTTTAGTATACGATTGTTTTCTGAAGTATTCTGGTTAAGGATCTAATAGAGCTTTTAGGGAAGATAAAAGAATAATGTAAGCTAAACAGACATTTCTTTATTGTCAATACTTTAGCTAAGTAGGAAGAAATTTATGCTTCTTTGTGGTGACTGCTTGAGGGGAGGACATTATTCATCATGAAAAAGCTTTTACAGGACGTCAACGTTGTTGATTGATACAGAAACAGTATGGATTAAAGAAGTAGTACAGATTTGTAAGATATTACCTTTGAATTGTTATGCAAATATCTTATGGTATTTATTTATTTTTTAGAAAATATTACTAATTAAAATACATTTTTGGTGGTTAATAATTTATACGGAATGATTTATAAATAATTGACACATTTACACAGGGCACGAATTGTAAAACATAAAGCCTGAGGTATTGTAACATCTGGAATGAGGAGGTGACTTCCAAATTTAATGTTTCACGTGGCCACATAGAATCGATCTATAATAAACAAGTTTTTAAGAATTATGAAGTAAATTAAATAACCTACATTTAAGTTTTTCAACCTTAACTATATGTTGGTTTGACAAGTTCCGATGCCTTTAAACCCATGAATTCCTCAAATCAAACCCTACATTAACATGTAGATATATATGCAAACATTTTCTTTTAAATTTTTAAATAATGTTTTTTATTAAAAACATGAATGTAAAGTTAATATATGTGGAGGCAGTCCCTGTAAGCTGGAAGCTAATCCCTGTTGTGAGAAGCAAGGCAAATCTTTTAGACACACCTCCTGTGCGCATGACAAAAAATGAGAAAGAAGACAGTTGTAAACATGAAATATTGAAAGACGTACGTATTTTAAAGGGAAGTACAGATCTAATACTAAGATGAACTCTTAAGCATTTATTATTTGTTTGTTATGTGAATCGTCCATATTCGTGTAAAGTAATTTGTCATTATTTAATTTTGTTTACTGGAAGAATTCCTTATTTTCATATTCAAAGACGCCTAACCACTCAAGCCTTCCCCACATATATAAAGATGCCTACACTTTTCAGGTATTTTTGAAATACTTGAAACAGGGATAAATAACGCATCGTCCCTGATTGATCCGGTTATTTAGATAACTCGGTTAATCGTTCGGATAAAGAGCACTCTAGTGTTAAAATATATTATATAGATAATTATTCTAAAGCAGCGGGGAAGAACATTTTTTATTGTAAGGTTTATTTTTGAAACGCGACGACAGCACAACTCTATTCAGCTTCTCAGATATTTTTGAAATTATTTTGAAACAGGAGTTAATAAAAGAAAACTCATAGTCATTAATCGATTCGGTTATTTAGAGAATTCGATTAATCGACGTCCGGAAAGACAGCACTTTACTAACAACATATTTAATGTAAATATTAAGTGAATCTATAGCAAACTAACAAGAGCATTAACGAAACGTTTGAAGAAAAAAGCACTACGTCAAAATATATAAGCATGTAAAGGATACACACAATTTTTTCCTTCACATCACGTCTCCAACTAAGTGAAAAAGAACAGACGAAGTTCTATTCATCCGAAAATAAAGTGGGAAGAAAGAAACCCATGAAAACGTTTCACAATACGTGATGCTGTTACCGAAGAAGCGCGAGAATGCATTGAAAGGTGAAGATATCATTTTATAGCAACCAGGTGGAAACATAAAAAGATCATCTATCTCCGAAATTCAACCCAACGGTTTTATTTCCATCATTTTACGGTCTGAAATTAGAGTCTCCTCAAACATGGTTTCCGTTAAATATGAAGTTAAGAAGAATAATAAATGGAAAATGAAACTTAATTTTGTGTATGAAGTTTCATAGATTAAATCAAATGAATTTGGCGGAGGCTTTAAAAATAACAATTCTGCTCCTTTACATTTTTACACAGTTAAGTTGGTTAAGTTTTATATAGTTGGCCATCGCATAAAATATATATGAAAAAAATAAAAAATTTAAAAAATACAATAATAACATCAGCTAGAGTTGCACTCCCCAGTCTTTTTATCGCCGTGGACTGGTCAACGTTTGACAATTTTTCTGCGGCCCACTGAAGGAGGGGTGGGAGAGGCGCTGACGTTAATTTTTCATATTTTAGTGGGTTATGCTTTAATAATTTTAATTTAATTGTATTTAAACATGTCTTCAAAAAAATATGCAGTTACGTGGGGGGTATTTTAATGGTTTTATTCTAGGGGACATTAGCTAAAGAACTAATAAGCCTTCCTTAATAAATTTTACTTTATTATTACACGCATGAAAAATTACCCACCGACTTCAGTTTAATTCTCTAAAGTGCGAAAACTGGCCCAAAGCTACCTAAAAGTATTCTCCAAGAATCCATAAGTTCTCTAATCTGAGCACGCTCCAGGAAATATGTGCCAAGTAACCCCCTTCCGTGGCCTGTAATTGGATTACTTGATTAAAGATACATCATTACACTGTCCTTGGGAATAGCTTGGGTTAGTCTTGAGTTAAGAAATGTTGCATTTTATACGGCTTTATTTGACATGCCTGCTGAAGTTCTTGATGAGGACGCACACAGAACGCAGCCTCTATTACTGGTGCTATGCTTTGTCTCTCCGATTAGGATGATCAGTATTATGAATCACGTGACCTCAATCTGCATTGAAAGTGATTTATACAAGACACTGTTGATTCTGTGATTGATTATCGTTTTGAATTGAGTGGAGATTTTAAAGCCCTTGTTTGTTAGAATTTACGTATTTATTAGCTTATGATTCGGTTAATTAAATAGACTAATTCCGCAAAGAAGTTTTTCAAAGAATAATACTAACTGCCAAATATATTTAATTAATGCTATAGATTTAAATGCATTTATTGCAAGCATGAAGTGACAATAAATCAGTCAAATTAGCCAAGACCCGAGCATTGAAGCCCGATACAGTGAAGTCAGTGTAAATTGACCAATCGCAGTGTACAAAGCTTTAGTGGTTAACTTAGGTGGCCAACTTATTGAAAGAAGGTAAGTTATTTTCTTCTATTATCATTTCTTTATATTATGCTATTCATAGATGTTATCAATCAAAACATGGATAAATATAATAAATTTTTTATCACAATTTTTTTATCAAATGCCCGCCCCGTACATCTTCGGAAATAAGATTTATTATTATTTGCTACATGCATTTAAAACTATGTATTAAACTGATTAGTTTAAAATTACCACTGATTTGGTTGTTTCATCTTTTAATACTATTTTATAAATTCCTAGAAATTCTAAAACATATAGTAACCTAATAAAGAATTTAAGAGAAAGCCATCATTGATCAACTTATGAAGAGTTTAGAATGACGAATTTGATTTATTGCAGAAGTCAATACATAAGTTAGAACAAAGCTTCATGTTGCAAAAATTTTGCTCTTTCTTTTTAGATAGGATAAATTTGGTTCTTGTACTAATCGAGATTAACTTAGACAGTTGATCCCTTAGACAAGTTTCACTGTATTAAATATAAAAGGTAAGTTCTTTCAAATTACATAGGATAAATTCGGTTCCTATACTAATGGTCAACTTAGACAATTGATCCATTAGACAAGTTTCACTGTATTAAATGTAATAGGTAAGCTCCTTCATATTACATAGGATAAATTCCTATACTAATGGTCAACTTCGACATTTGATCCATTAGACAAGTTTCACTGTATGAAATATAATAGGTAAGCTCTTTCATATTACATAAGATAAATTCGGTTCCTATACTAATCGAGGTTAACTCAGGCAATTGATCCATTAGACAAGTTTCACTGTATTAAATGTAATAGGTAAGCTCCTTCATATTACATAGGATAAATTCCTATACTAATGGTCAACTTCGACATTTGATCCATTAGACAAGTTTCACTGTATGAAATATAATAGGTAAGCTCTTTCATATTACATAAGATAAATTCGGTTCCTATACTAATCGAGGTGAACTTAGGCAATTGATCCATTAGACAAGTTTCACTATATTAAATGTAATAGGTAAGCTCCTTCATATTACATAGGATAAATTCCTATACTAATGGTCAACTTCGACATTTGATCCATTAGACAAGTTTCACAGTATGAAATATAATAGGTAAGCTCTTTCATATTACATAAGATAAATTCGGTTCCTATACTAATCGAGGTTAACTTAGGCAATTGATCCATTAGACAAGTTTCACTGTATTAAATGTAATAGGTAAGCTCCTTCATATTACATAGGATAAATTCCTATACTAATGGTCAACTTCGACATTTGATCCATTAGACAAGTTTCACTGTATGAAATATAATAGGTAAGCTCTTTCATATTACATAAGATAAATTCGGTTGCTATACTAATCGAGGTTAACTTAGGCAATTGATCCATTAGACAAGTTTCACTGTATTAAATGTAATAGGTAAGCTCCTTCATATTACATAGGATAAATTCCTATACTAATGGTCAACTTCGACATTTGATCCATTAGACAAGTTTCACTGTATGAAATATAATAGGTAAGCTCTTTCATATTACATAAGATAAATTCGGTTCCTATACTAATCGAGGTTAACTCAGGCAATTGATCCATTAGACAAGTTTCACTGTATTAAATGTAATAGGTAAGCTCCTTCATATTACATAGGATAAATTCCTATACTAATGGTCAACTTCGACATTTGATCCATTAGACAAGTTTCACTGTATGAAATATAATAGGTAAGCTCTTTCATATTACATAAGATAAATTCGGTTCCTATACTAATCGAGGTGAACTTAGGCAATTGATCCATTAGACAAGTTTCACTATATTAAATGTAATAGGTAAGCTCCTTCATATTACATAGGATAAATTCCTATACTAATGGTCAACTTCGACATTTGATCCATTAGACAAGTTTCACAGTATGAAATATAATAGGTAAGCTCTTTCATATTACATAAGATAAATTCGGTTCCTATACTAATCGAGGTTAACTTAGGCAATTGATCCATTAGACAAGTTTCACTGTATTAAATGTAATAGGTAAGCTCCTTCATATTACATAGGATAAATTCCTATACTAATGGTCAACTTCGACATTTGATCCATTAGACAAGTTTCACTGTATGAAATATAATAGGTAAGCTCTTTCATATTACATAAGATAAATTCGGTTGCTATACTAATCGAGGTTAACTTAGGCAATTGATCCATTAGACAAGTTTCACTGTATTAAATGTAATAGGTAAGCTCCTTCATATTACATAGGATAAATTCCTATACTAATGGTCAACTTCGACATTTGATCCATTAGACAAGTTTCACTGTATGAAATATAACAGGTAAGCTCTTTCATATTACATAAGATAAATTCGGTTCCTATACTAATCGAGGTGAACTTAGGCAATTGATCCATTAGACAAGTTTCACTGTATTAAATGTAATAGGTAAGCTCCTTCATATTACATAGGATAAATTCCTATACTAATGGTCAACTTCGACATTTGATCCATTAGACAAGTTTCACTGTATGAAATATAATAGGTAAGCTCTTTCATATTACATAAGATAAATTCGGTTCCTATACTAATCGAGGTTAACTTAGGCAATTGATCCATTAGACAAGTTTCACTGTATTAAATGTAATAGGTAAGCTCCTTCATATTACATAGGATAAATTCCTATACTAATGGTCAACTTCGACATTTGATCCATTAGACAAGTTTCACTGTATGAAATATAATAGGTAAGCTCTTTCATATTACATAAGATAAATTCGGTTCCTATACTAATCGAGGTTAACTTAGGCAATTGATCCATTAGACAAGTTTCACTGTATTAAATGTAATAGGTAAGCTCCTTCATATTACATAGGATAAATTCCTATACTAATGGTCAACTTCGACATTTGATCCATTAGACAAGTTTCACTGTATGAAATATAATAGGTAAGCTCTTTCATATTACATAAGATAAATTCGGTTCCTATACTAATCGAGGTTAACTTAGGCAATTGATCCATTAGACAAGTTTCACTGTATTAAATGTAATAGGTAAGCTCCTTCATATTACATAGGATAAATTCCTATACTAATGGTCAACTTCGACATTTGATCCATTAGACAAGTTTCACTGTATGAAATATAATAGGTAAGCTCTTTCATATTACATAAGATAAATTCGGTTCCTATACTAATCGAGGTTAACTTAGGCAATTGATCCATTAGACAAGTTTCATTGTATTAAATGTAATAGGTTATCTATTGGTATATCACACATAGCTTTTTTACATTCAAAAGATATAAGCTAACATTGAACTGCGATAGACGATGACGAGAAATAACTAGAATGACACAAATAAAAAGGAAAAAAAATCAAGACAGTCATCTTCAAAACTTAGATAAAAATAGTTGAACTTGAAGAATCCTAAATAAGTAACAGAGATCTTTCCTAAAAAACATAAATGACGTTACATGCGGTCTCCTTTTAACTTAATTTTGTTTACCGTTTCACTTTTCAGTTTATTTTTTCTTCCATCAGACTTTGAAACATCATTTTTAAAGAAAAATCTCGAAGAAAAAAAAAAGATTTTATTTTTTTTTTTTAAAGTTCATGCCGGCAAATTTCTTATTTCTAAATTCTAGTTACAATTCTGATGGAAAAGCATTATTTTATCTCCGTAATGAAAGATAAAATAAATGTTTAAGTCTTTCAATCATTCAAAAAAAAAAAAAAAAAAAAAAAAAAAAAAAAAAAAAAAAAAAATTGGGGGGAGTTTTCTCCGTATTGAAATCGAACTTTAAATATACGACTTTGTAAAAATTACAAACGATTCGGCCCATTGCGTTTAAATTTTGTATTTTGCCATTTAAAATTACATTCTTTAAAATGTGTAAAAAAATTTTATACCTTAAAATCAAACTTTTTCCCCTATTATTAAATAAAATAATAAAAAATATAAATATTCATTTAAAGTTATTTTTTGTATGGAATTATCTTTAAATAAACGAATTTTATAATTGTGAGCAAAAATTCTTCCAATTCGTTTAAAAAATTCTTGAAAAACTGGCAAAGTAAGCAAAAAGTAAAATTGGCATTAAAGGGCCCAAACTTTGGATTCCTCTGTTGACCAAACTATGGAGACTAGACCTAAAAATAACCAGTTGCCATGTGGCGAGTCAACAAAACAAAGTGGCGACTTATATAAACAACCAATCACTTTTTCCCATAGTTTTTTTTAATTTTTTTTTTTTTTTAATTGTTTCACGATAAAAGTACATTGATGCAGAGAGATTCTGAAAAACAGAATTTTCATTAAAATTTCTAATGTTTCCATTCGAAATTTTGAACATTCAGAATCCCTCAATTTGTAATGTAAAGATTCATGTGGAAGAAGAGTTTTTTAATAATTCACAAAATTAAAAGTTGTAATTCATAACATTAAAGTTATTTCGCCTCCCCAAGTATTTTTAAATGAAGTTCTTTAAATAATCAGTATGTTAACTAACTTTTGTCATATTTTTACATAGTTGGTCATATTTTTACATAGTTTACATTGTTGATGGAATTTTTTATTGCCGTAGATTATTTCGAATCTGAATTTTTTTTTAAAAGTATAATTTAATCCTAGCAAAAACAAGTTTGCGAAGAGTGGCTATTAAATAAAAAGATATGAAAAGTTAATTCGACATGATTCGGTGACCTATTGATATTGGTCACCGACTCATTAGCTTGGAAGAAGCAGTGGCTACTAAGTTATTCGACTCTACAGACCACTAACTGAAAATTTACATTTTCAGGTCTAATGGGGATCATATTTCCACGATTCTGGTTACCCTCTCTGGGTGCCAGCAATTCGAATCTGTCGAAAATACGGTATATTTGTGCAGACAAAGTAATTTTGGTAACTTAAAATAACGTCTACACTAAATAGTTTATATATATGAGTAAAGTGAAGATCTGATCATTAGATCAACAGTTATTCAGGGTGGTCCATTTATTTATTTATTTTTTGCGAACTATGCATTAAAAAAGATTTAAAGAAGAATATAGTACAATAGAGGTGTTCAAACATTTTAACTTACTTAAAATGTATCCTATCTCGAAATCACTGTTGGTTCAATTAGGATACCTCATCCCAATTCCTTACTGAACTAATAATTGAACCAATACTAAACTCGCTTACTTTAATGAAATTTTGCAAAAAGTATTCGATTCTAAATCAATGAGTCTATTGTTCCTCTTACCGATTTTGTAATTGTTTATTGTCTCTACAATTCAAATTTTAATTGGCAAATGTTTTTACATTTCATAATTTTTAATTACCTATTGTTTAGCTGATTTTATAAGTTTTAATAAGCATCATTTTTTTTTATTTAAAGCATTTTATCAAATTCTTTTTATTTCACCTTGTAAATTTTGACCTAATAATTTACAATTTAAGCAAAATAGATTTATAATTTAAAAAAAAAAAAAAAATTATGATATTTTTTAAAAAATTCGTAATTTCTAATATCCTGTTACTTTTAACTTTTTACATAAAAATTTTATTTTTTCAGAAAATTTTTAACTTTTAATTACCTAGATCATTTGGTTTCATAAATTTTAAAAATTTATTTTTAATTCAAAGCATTTCAGCAATTGTAAGTAATAGACTTCGGTTTTATTTATTATCCCAGATTTATAATTTTAGGAGGAAAGAATTTTGTTCAAAAGTTTTTTTAATTATATTAATGAAAACTTTAAATGGCTGAATGTCTTTAAATTTCTAAATACTTTAGAAGAATTTTAAAATATCCATCTAGTAATCAAAAATATCGATAGCGTCCAAACACTTCCAACTCACTTTCAATTTCCCAACACTCACTAAACTAAAAAATAGTTCGCTTTAAATTAATTCCAAAAAATGTACGGTTGAAAACAATAATCGAATTACGATGACGCTGATTTTGATTAAATTGAGTTAAAAGCTAAACTTACTTACGAGACAAAAGTTTTCCATTAAAACTGATTTCAAATTACACAGTGGAAGAAAAAAAAAATGTGAGTTTGCGAAATTCTGCTGAAAATTGAAGATAGTGGTTTAAGTAAAATGGATTAAGTTTTTCATCCAAACTCTAAACACTGACTCTTATTAAGAATTCAATTTCTGTTAAGAATATTCTCTTCTTTTAGGCTTTGGAAGTTGATTTTAATTTATTTTAATATAAGATTCCGTTAAGTTTAGTGCTTCACGCGCTTCATAATAATAATTAATAATTCTGAAACAAATCACTGGAAACTATTATAATTATTAAGCGATTAATTAATAAAATTATTTCATTAATACTTAATAGTAAAAGCTGGAAAAAATGAGAATTAAAATCAAAAATTCACAAACTTTAAACTTAATAAATATCCTAACATTTTATCATTTGCCATTGATGTTTATCAGCTTTCAAAAAACATAGACTTAGAATAAATTATAAGTTTTTTTTTTCTTTTTTATTAATTGTATTGACAAATAAGGAAATGAGTACATTGCTATTTATTGTTTACCATTTGTCCATTTTCAAATTATGAAAAATATTTTTTTTCCTGCTTTATGTCAATCAGTGTAATTTTTAAGCCAAAAAAAATTTAAATTCCTTGAAATTCAATAAATTATTCCCAAAAAATAATAATTTAAAACACGAATATAGTGAATTCGCTTATTACGAGCTCTGATTTAACGATATCCCGGGATTAACGCAGAAATTTTTAAATTAATGACTTCTGTAATAATATAAAGTATAGATAAAACCCTGTAATAGCTTTGAAAATAAATAGTTAGCTTTAAATTAATTGTAATTAAAAACAAAGATTTAATAAATGAATTTAAATTGGAAGTAATTTTAATTATTGACTCCCTTGTAGTTTTAGGAAAAAAAAGTTCAATTTAAAGAGAAAATTTTCCTAAATTTATTGAGATTTTTTTTCTGACAGTTTTAATAGAACAAGTATTTAATTGCCTTGCATAACATTACTTCAGTTGAATTTCTTCATAAATTGTATGTCGGTAAACAATAAAGAGAAACAATATGCGTTACCTTAGCATGAATCACACAAATGAAATAAATGATACTATATGTTGATATGGAAACCAATAAATATTAGTTATATGTTCCTAATTTTGTTTTAACTTAATGCTGGAAAGACGCAGAATTTAACGACATTTAAATCGCTGCCGCTAAGTGTTCTCTACGTCAGCGATTTCAAAAGGTTGTTCCGTGTCAGGGGTTCCGAGAGCTAGGATTTTTTTTTTTTTTTTTTTTTTTTTTAAATAGTAATGTTTAACGAAATCTGTAGTTAAATTTATACCTAATAGATAATCCTACATTTATTTAATATTTTGGTAAACATTACGAAATTATTTAATTAAAATACTTGTGAAGAAAATAAAATTTAAAAGAATGTTTTTTTTTTCTTAGAACAATATAAAAAATGAAATATAAAAAAGATAATCATTTATGAAAGATTCCATTAGTATTTCAAATCGAATAAAAATACCCAAATTCAACAAAGGAGTATGTTTCTCTGATAACTATTCTCAACGATTATTTTCTTTCTTTTTTACCCATTGGCAAAATGAGTGTTGTTTTTGATTTGATGGCGTGCGCAACTTATTTGGACGTCATCACACTTCACAACTGTGTTCAAGAGTAATAGTAAACAGTGCGCATGCGTCGTTATTGCATGTGTTGTTATGGCAACCGCTGCTTTTTATTAACTTATAATTAATGGCTTGACGGTGATTTCAATTTAAATATAAATACTGAAGAAGGAAAAATATTTTGCGACGTCTTGAAACAAGAACATATTCAGGATTTGAAAACCAATCCGACAACAAACATCAATTGAGACCTCCAACATCAATTGAGACAGATTTTGTAACCCATGATTTGAAATGAATTTGTGGCATTTACTGGAGTCAATCCAGAAAGAAAAAACATTTGACAAATGGGTAACCAGAGATCACAACTTTTTCCTTTTTTTATTTTTTCTGATTTTGTTTTTATGTTAATGTTAACTACATTTCAGATCATTCATTTTCTGTTCATGCATGAATTAAAATTAAATTAAGAACCCCACTAGAAACCGCTCTAGATCTGCGAAGTCGAGTTGTCTGACATAAAAACCAATCATAAGAGTAATATTGATAAGACGATATGATGAAAAAAATTTATTCTTCACTCATTCTAAATATTTTCAAAATGATTAATAAACTTTAGATCATTACATAATTTCAAAGTAATTAATAGTGCTTCTTTAATTAATACATTCCCAATTGCTAATGAAATTTATTCATAAAATTTAGGGATTCCGCCAGAAAAAACTTAAGGTTCCACAGTCGAAACAAATTGGGACCCGCTGCTCTACGTTTTCATAACTGTTTTTATTCCTCGTGTTCAATACTAATTATATTGTCCGTCGAAACTGGCATCAAAATCAGTTCTGATTGTCGGGTGATTCTGAAAGTAGTGGAACACATTCAACAATCAAATTAATTTCGAGTTTTTTCACTCTCTTTTTAGTATTTTTTAATCTGTTTTTTATAAACAAATATCAATGGGGGGGGGGGGGATGATAACAGAATACCTTGTAAAGTACAATTGAAAATTCCGGTAAACCAGTACTTTACTAGAGAGAAAATTCCTTTTGTTTAATAAAACAAATACAGTTATATAATTGTAAACTTTTAACAGAAAGAAAAAAAACCAATTATAACAGGAATAATATTTATAAAGTAAAATAACACAGAAAATTCATGTTTTTTTTTTTTTTTTTTCCTTAAATATTCCATGTCTTCAGTATATTTCCAGTATATTTTTTATTATTTACGATCTAAGTTTTGTGCGGGAAATTTTCAAATAATTAAACATTATATATAATTTCCGTCTCTTAATTTTTCTGAAAAAAATTAAAAAAATTTTTTATTTCCTTCAACACTAGGAATAATTTATTTATTATCAGTCGGGGGGCACATAAGACTAAAAGTTCTTTTTTTTTCCCGCTGATATCCTTTTCTTACAAGGTTATGCAGCATTGGTCTATTTACAAAAGAAATACCGGATTTATCAAATAATGGCTGCAATATCATTAAATCATTTCTGAACGTTCCGTTAGATGGCAACACTAACATAATAATATTGAGTTAGTCAAAACCATGGCCAAGGTCAAAACCTAAGCCTAATTGTGTATGTCAAGGTCAAATCAGTGGGTTACGGTGTTAACTTCTTTTTCCCCCAAAAAACTAAAACGGAATTTGCATATTTTGGATACAGAAAAGGAATTACTGATATATAATTTAACAATTTTCACAGTGAAACTTTTTCTTGTAACGTTGAACAAAGGATAGCTATATTTAACAACTTTTATATTAAACTATTTTTTACTTGCTTCCTACAATTGAATTTTTGAATTCAGGGTTAGATATGAATCATACTAGATTTAAACTGAAGTTAAAATAAGAAATAGTAGCTACTAACGAATCTTAAAATCAATTACGATTATTTTATTTCACTGGCGCTAGAATAATAATTGCTGCGAGGTGTAAATTTCTAACTGAATATTAATCTAAAAAGTAAGCAGAAATTCATTTCTAATAATTTGTCAAGAACTGGTCAAAAAAGTTTTTAAACATCTTTAAAAAAAATCAAATTCGAACGCAAATTTGTATTAATTTCTGAATAACAAAATTTTCTAAATGGTAAATAAATAGTTCGACATTTATTTTAATGCAAAAATTACAAGATCCATGAACATCAAAATATCATGCATCATTTTGGAAATTTATAAATAGCAAAATATTAAAACATTTTTGTGGAACTAAATGATGTTCAAAACATTTCTATAAATAAATAATACAATAGAACATAATTTTATCTAAAAGAAAATGATTCATCTATTGTTTAATGTAATTATGTTCACAAATGGATAAAATGTAGGCACTCAAATTTATTTTTACATATACTATAATAGAAAATAAGGAAGTTATAGTCAGCGGTTTTGTTTAAATCTTCTCAAATAATACGAAAGATGGCAGCACTGGAAACTATATTTACCACAAAGTATTTATTCTGAAATCTAAAATTTTTATTGTAAAATTCGGCAATAGAAGGTTTTAATTTTTGGCGACAAAATAAAACATTCAATGCAAATATAACATATATATAACTAAGTTCAATATAACATAATTCACGGGAAAAAGAAAAATATTGGATTTCGTAATAATGGGAATAAAAATGAAATACGTTTTCTAACAATTATTTCTTAACAGATGGCAGCACAAACAAAAATGAAAATATTCTGAATACCCAAAAAATTTTTTTCTTCTACATACGTACAGTTATTAAAAATTTTTTTTAAGAATCAAAAAAATTTTTTATAACAGCGAAAGAATAAAAGTTGTTTCCAACATAATATATTAAAACACTTTTAAGATATACCTCACAATAAACGCTTCTTAATATCGCAAAATGTTTAACGGGAAAAGTATTACACATCTTAGTATTATATTTTTAAAATTGATGACTCTTTAATTTTACAACACAATATCCACAATAACGCTTTCCACTTAATCTTTATGTAACGAAAAAAAAAAACTTCGATGTATATTGATGTCAGTTAAAATGTCATGCTTTATTTTTCGATCATTCAAAGCGCAAATTTTCAAAATCTTCAAAATTTTTATCACCGGAGACCGGTAAACGCTTGATAATTTTACTGAGGCCCGCTGAAGAGAGGGGGACGTTGATTGTTTATATTTTAGTATGTTTTGATTTAATAATTTTAATAAAGTAGTAATTAACATGTCTTCGAAGTAAAATACAATCGCATACGTAATATCGGTGCGGTTTTATATAAGGTCTCTTAGCTCGCGGTTAATTTAAGTTCCTAGGGCGGCCCGGTATCATTTGATCCACGAACCGGTACTGGTCTGCAGCCCGAAGGTTGGAGACCACTGATTTAAAATGCCAATGAAATGTCTTCTATGGTTCATCCAACAAAAAAAAAAAAATAATTCTTGTGTATATTTTTGTCAGTTAAAATGTCTTATTTTTTATAAGAAAAACTATGAATAAAAATAAAAATTTTGAAACTCATTTATCGAATTTTGAGTTTAAAGAATGCTTTATTATAGAATGTCTTCCGTGGTTCATCAAAAAAATAAATAAATAAATAAAATAAACATAATAATAATAACAAAAAATAAAAGAAAGACAACACATGCGACTGTGTGTTTGTAGTATTTAGTAAAATGTCAGTTTGATAAATTTGACAAAGAAAAGAACGGGCCGGATACCGGAAATTAATAGCTAATTCATTTTTTATTTTAAAATTAAAGATTTCTAGTTATGAATAAAAAATGAGTAAAAAAAATACTTCTCTACAACCGGTTCCCGGCCTAAAGAATTTTCACAGGAAAAAAATTTTTGCGATAAATTTTAGATTTTTTATTTTTATTTGTTTATATTTGTCAGAAAAATAATTTTAATAAATTACTTGTGGGGATGCACTTATTTTCATTAATAATTATAAGCACAAAACCATCCAGCATTAGTTCTACAGATAACTTTATTATATATAGCACAATCAATAAAAAAAAAAGTTTTATTAATTTTTAATGATATAATCTAAAAGAATATGTAGTAACGTTTATTTATCCAAAAAACAAATAGACAAATTCTTTCAAAATTTGATTTTAAAAAAAAAAAAAAAAAAAAAAAAAAAAAACAATGAATACCCAACTTAACAAAAAACTTCCTTGTTAATTTATATTTTTACCATGTGCAAATCCGTAACTACAAATGTGTGCAAAACGGGCAAATCATGTTTCTCTCTTTTCTTCTTTTTTTAAATAAATGCTAATTTTATAAAATCATTAAAATTGTATAATTAAGTATCAACTTTATTAATTACAAGCTTTAAATTATCCAGTATAATATTAGTGCTTTATACACATCCAGGCCAACCCTTGGTAACTAACAAATCAAACACGCTTCAGAACTGCAGTAACAATGAGACGGAAAAAATATCCCTCAATTTACGAACGCCATTTGAGCTTCTGTTTTCATATTATGTAATTTGATAATCTTATTACGAAAATATTTTTAATCATCTAATATATATAATTCTCTTACGTGGCTCCAAAATTTTGGCTGTATTTCTTTTCCGCCGGTGGCAACGCTTGCTTTGCTTTGTTTACGTTTTGAAAACACCAAAGCATTCTGCCTTTTAATGATGTGTTTGTGATCTAATATATATAATTCTCTTACGTGGCTCCCAAATTTTGGCTGAAGTACTTTGTACAACTAAATAAGATTCTTTTCACAACACTTAAATATTTACTTTATTTTCTTAATTTATAGAGAAAACAGTCGGCAAAGAATTCCGTTCAGTTAAAAAACATTTCGCTAAAAAAAGAACGAATTCTAAAAGAAATAAAAATAAACTTAAAAAATAAAAATGCTGTTGCCAGCCATAGAATTTTTTGAAAGTTAACTTAGCAAGCCCATACTAACAATTGTGTTTTTAAAGAAATTCTCTCTCTCTCTCTCTACTATTCAGACTACTATTTCATATTGTTTACAACACATGGCTTTAACACTCTGGTGGTAAAACAAAACTTACAACAGTTACTGTTCTCAACAACGGAAATTTAGAATAGTGTAGTGTGATTAAGAAAAATATGTGAACTGTTTGCAATTTCAAACTAATATTGAAACGTACAGGTTTAGAATTTTCTACAGTGAAAAGTTTTCGGAACTTCAGTATTCAAAAAAGTATACAAAAGCTAAACGTTAAGAACGTATCCAATGAGCGAGCAAAGCGAGCATTGGATTGCGAAGCAATCCGAAATGAACTGCGAAAGCAGTTCCGGGGGTTGGCGAGCGCCAGCGAGTAGGGGGCGAAGCCTCCTAGTTTTTGAAAGATTCCGGTATGTGCAAGTTCATTTGAATTCGCTTCTCGTTTTATAGATTTCGTTTTCCGTTTTGTTCTGTATTTTACTTACATTTTGTTTTTATGTTCGATTTTCGTTTCAATTTTTTAGAGTGCTCCCCACACTATTGCATTGATATATTTTACTTTGGCTATATTGATACAATATTAGAAAGCACTCCTTTTAGCAGATATAATTTTGTGAGCTGATGAAGAGACATCTTTTCATTATTTTGCTTCTCCGGCTTTTTAATATTTTTTTCTAATGTTTTAAAAATATTTTTAAAATATTTTTTTAATTTTTTAAAAATATTGCTTTAAATATTTTTTTAATTTTTTAAAAATATTTTTTTTAAATATTTTTTTAATTGTTTAAAAATATTGCTTTAAATATTTTTTTAATTTTTTAAAAATATTACTTTAAATATTTTTTTAATTTTTTTAAAATATTTTTTTAATTGTTTAAAAATAATTTTTTTAAATATTTTTTTTTAATTTTTCAAAAATATTTTTTTTAATATTTTATTTTAATATTTTTTCTTCTTCTCTTTCCATTAATCTTTATTATTTTCCATGTTTTCTCTATAATTTTGAAAGAATGAATGAACAAATAAATAAAATAAAAATTTCACGATCCGCATTAGCAAGATTCAGTCCACGACAAATATCTAAATCCACGTCCAGAACATATATCTAAATGAAGTTCCAAAAGATTTATGTTATTTTTTCAAAATTTATCGGATTTTGATAAATCTGGATACTTTCTAAGAAACACTACAACTACGCCTTTGCTGGAAAAGATAAGAAGGAGGGATTCTTGGAGCGGAAACTTTAGCAAGTATCTTTCTTACCTTGCCCACGATATTAGGTTATCAAAGAGGGTGGGATACGATTTCCTGGGAGAAGAAAGCCAGACAATTTTCCGAAAGTGGAAGAATCACGTGACGCAAACAAAGTCACGGGAAGGGCACAAGTGGGTCAACTTGTCAAAATGTCGACAAAAAATTGATAACATCCAGGTTCGTCCAAGCTTGAATATTTTTTTATAATTCCCCCGTTAAAGCAGAGACGCTTTACGTTAAAACTAAGACAGTAGCAGTTACTTACGACAAGGCGTAAAAGGTTGGAATTGTTCAAAATTTACCTAATTTTTTTTTTTTTTTATTTATTATTATAATTTTTTATACAATGAGAATAATCCAATGGGAAATTTTAGATTTTTTTTTTCCTTTGGTCTTTACATAAATTATTCTTCTATTCTTTCTTTCTTAGAAAAAAAGGGGGAATACGGTCGTGCTGGTATTACATTCGAATGAATGGTTTAAGAGGAATTTGCTCCAAATTGAAATAAGTGTTTCTTAGTGAAAAACGGTACTATGCACGGATTATCTGGGTTTGTATTCAATTGATGTAGATAGGACACCAGTGTCCTTTTTATAAATATTATTTCCGGATGCTTTAATTTCAAACAAAAACACATTTTGCTTTTTTTTAATTATAAAATATAGTCTAACAGTTACTAAAAAATCTTTTAGATTAGCTGATTAATATTTGTACTAAAATATAAAAGCCAAAACAATATGATTTTTTTTTCATTCATATTCAGAAATTTATCAATAATTGATTTCGTAAATTAAAATAAAATTTCAATAATGAATAGCTGTTTCTATTAGCTAAATAGCTACAGATTTGTTTGGTAAGATTTGACATTCAAAAAAGAAAAAGACACCAGGTGTTTCACGCTGTATTTCATAAATAAAATTATTAAAATGTTAAATATAATATTTTTCACTTATTTTGACCTAAACTAATAGAAAATAATGAAAATAAGTTTAATAAAAATTCTGCGGGTTAAAAGGAATTCGTCGTATCAAAATAGTTGTATAGTAAAAGAAGTTACCAAAAACAGTTTAACCTGTTCCATATTCTAATAAACGGTTAAAAGGGACGATTTATAGTGGGAAAAGGTACAAATAAGGAATAAACAATTTTGATTTTTTATTGGAATAAACAGTTTAAGGGATTTATTTTGGATCAAAGCAACTCTTTCGGAGAGAGAGAAGGTACTAAATTGTACCCTAACACAATGCTCGAGGACACTGTGTGGCCGTCACTGTGCGACCACGATAAAATATTCCAATTAGGAATATCAAAGAAAAAATATTCTAGTTAGCAATATCAGGGAAAAATATTCCATTCAGCAATATCAGGTTTGAAATATTCCAGTTAGCAATATCAGGGCAAAATATTCCAGTTAGTATATCAGGGTAAAATATTCCAGTTAGCGATATCATGGGAAATATTCCAGTTAGCAATATATGAATAAGTAAAAATTCCAACTAAAAATTTACTTCGAAAATATAAATAGTACCTGGTATTGAAAAATGTGCTATTAAGCACAATAAAGTTTGCAACTTCTGCACTAAGACCTTTAATCACAAAGAATAGAAAAAACTTAACTAATAAAAATATAATTCGATAGATAATACCTGATGGAACCGAAAAACAGATAGCGGGGCCCTGAGCACAGAGAATTTAGAGGAAATCATGCAGTCACTTGATTAAAAACTTCATTCGCTTCAAAAATATACAAATTGAAAAATACAGTCTATATGTTTCAATCTCCCAAAAACAGGCACCTATTTTGGACACTTGCCAGATGTGAATGTGATATATTGTGATACACTTGCTAGACGTGAATGTGAGGAAATAAAAGTGATTTGAAACATAAAATGTTAAGTTGCCAACGAAAAATTGAAAATATAAAGGTGAAAAACAAAACTTAAAAAACCACAGTAGTTGAGAGAGAGAAAAAAGATTTAAAAAAAAACAGAACAAGAAAAACCAGAGTAACCGAGAGAGGCAAATCAGAGTAATATACATTTCCCTGCACTATGGAGAGATAGTGAGGAACTAATGTCGTTAACAAAGGAATCAGCATTATAATGCGAATAATGTTTCGGAACAAAAATTCCTGTTGCAATGATATGATTGAAATAATGTTGAAGACACTAACTAAATAAAAAATTTCAAAATACATACATATAGAGCTGTTATTTAAAAGGCTTTTTACAAGTTAAAAGCACTAGATACGCACCATTAATGCTTTTTCATAAATCAGACCTAGAAGCCTTATAACTTAAATAGAAAGAAATTAATAATATTTATTTCTCACAGATGGCGCTCTGCGCAGTAAAGTATTATTAATTAATATTCAGATTCCATTCAGACGCTGTAATGTTAGTATCATTTCTCGTTATTGTTATTAAATGTATGTTCCTGTTTTAAAGCGTTATGTTATTACAAATGCAAATCTTTCATCTTATATAAATTAACGAAATATAGATTCACAAATGAATCACCATTGATTACGAGATTATCGTATTTCACAGGAGGAATCTAAAACAAGGAAAAACTCAATTTTGACTTATTATAACAGCGAGAAAAAAAAGAAATTTTTTTTCTTCATAGAATTTAGTTTTATTTAAATTGTTTTTGTAGAAGATAAACATTTTTTTCGACTGTGGTTTCCGCCGTCTTGCACCAGAGGAAAATATAAGGAACTCGAGATTAAGGGTTGGACCATGGCAACGGTTGGACGATTTTTATCACGTTTAACAGGAGGTAAATGTACTTTCTAAGCAAGGGAAGCTTCGAGACTGTTTTTATGCGGAAAAATATCATACAAAAAATCATTATATAATTTTATGCTTGCCAAAAAGGATTTAATTGCGACACTATTTAAATGAACAATCATGACAAACAAAATACTGTGTAAAAGATTCATTTACGGCATAGAAAATAAATAAATAGAATCTTCATAAATCAGAATAACTATTCCTGACTTGGTATTTTGTATTTCTTGTGATAGCTTTAAATCAAATTTATACTCATAAAACAATTAGGCTCACAAAGCTAATTTTTATGTTGACATACACGTTGACGTCAACAATAACTTAACCTTCATAAATTAACCTTTTCATACTTTTTATACATAAACCAATTTTTTGTTTTCAATTTTAAGTTTCTCTTTCCGAATAAAATCTGTCAGTGTTTCGTAATTACCGTAATCTATCTCTGTATCGTAATTACCGTATTTAGTATACCGTATACCGTACCAACAATCCTTCTCGAAAAATGAAGTAAAATTTTTTTTCCTGATTTGGAGGTCGCAATAAAATTGAAAGCGTTATCAAAACATGACGGATCATTGACGTGGAAGGCAATATTTTTTATTTTATTTTATAACCCGCGTAGTACAGCCGACCTAATTCTGAGTTTACGCCAATCAATGTTCAACTTCGCAACCTTGAAAATCTGAACCCAGAATACAAAGGAGCTGCTGGATCAATCATTGAGAGAAACTAGCCTTCATTGAGGACTTTTTGCTGAACTTAACCGCATTTGCATTATATCGAGAGGAAAACCACGAAAAGAGGATTCTAAGCTAATCAGTCTACCACTGAGGTTATTTTTACGTCAGCACTGTGGTCGGTGCGAGCTGAGAACAGAATATGTATCAACCAGCCACCTCTGGGATTCAAACCTGGGTTGCCTCAGATCCCTTGAACCACCGCGGCTCTGGAAGGCAATATTAAAAACATCAAAGCCTGGCTGATTGTCGGGAGAAACTGAGGGGAGAGGAAGGTCGCTTCCGTCTAGTTTTACCGTCTAGTTTTATACAGAACCGTCTAGTTTTATACCGTCTAGTTTTATACAGAAATCAACCTGGTTTTAATTTTATTAGTCACACCTTCCTCAATGGAGATTCGAGAGATTTACAAAACGTGTTTGTTTCTTCTCATATAAAACTAAATAGTTTAAAATGTTGTAAAAATTTGAAAACGTAACAATTCAAAAAAAATTTCGACCTTTATTAAATAAAATAATAAAAAAATAAACTGATATTGAAAATTATTTTCTGCGTGGAATCTTCAATGGATAAAACAATTTTATAATTGTGAGGTGAAAATTTTCCGATTAGTTTAAAAATATCTAGAAAGTGGGATAGCGGAACACCCCCAAGTGCAAAATTAACATTAAGAAGCTCGATTGCATTTTTGGTTAAACTCTTAGAATCATTAAATAACCCAAACCCCAAGGAAATGAAGCGTATACTTGACAATACAATATTTGAATATTTTCAAACAATATTAAAATTATATTAAAAGTGGATAAGCACTCAAAAATAGGCACCCATTCTCAAGACTCACCAGACGTGAACAAAACGCGCTTATTGAAACATGTCGACTTTTACTATTTTCATATTTTTTGAAGCAAATGAAGTTTTTATATCATCAAGTAGTGGGTGGGACCCATATTTTCCAGATTGCGTCTACCCCTTTAAAAATGTGAGGTCCAATAATTTTAAATCAATCGAGAGAAAAAAAATTAAGCTTATTCAAAGAAAGTACGTTTTTTAGTTAGATTTCGTAACTTAAAATTAGCCTCCGCTACATAATTAGCTTATTATTTGAATCGGAAAGGAAAGTCTTGCTGAAGAAAAGAAAGAAAAAAAGCACCATCCTAAAATAAGTTAAACCAATACCTATCATTAAGCCTACTTGAAGAAAAGCATTAGCTTCGATTCATGATGCCGAAAATACTCCATTAATAGACATGGAATGATTTTCAATTTATTCTTTTACATAAATTCGCGATTGCAGCAGGGGTTCGAAATACAGCGAAATTACGCAACTTAATCGATTACAAAACCGCAAGGCAATTCCTTCCTTGCATGATGAAATCTTCCAAGAAACAGATGGAGCTGAGTTTGAAACCTATAAAGAAATCTTAAAAAAGTCCTATTCCATCAATGAATGGAAAAGATTCATTGAAATATAAAAACTGAGTCGAAAAACTTCTGTTTGTTGGCCTTGACTTTATCGAGCTCTCACATTATCGGTGTTAAAAATAAAACCTGACAAACTGACACTAAGTTTTGAAGACTCAGAATAAATTCGATTCCAAGAATAAAGTAGGAGACGCTGGAATCAATTCCAAATGTGTCCATCAAGGTCTTATAAATTATAACTAGTCGATGAAGTACATCGCAATAAAAGATATTATGCAAAAATGTTTTGAAAATATTTATTGTGCTATTACTTCAATAAACATAGACCCAAGTTTTCATAGACTCTACGAAAGCTAGTTTGTCCCAATGCTTGATCCAGGGGTTCCCTAGTCTTGTAGATTGCACTCAAAATAACAATACTACGGAGTTGTATTATCGTAAACTAAAAAGTACGTCAGATGTTCAACATCGATAATAAAATAAGTTATAAAATCGTGATGTCTTCAGCTCTGTCACATACCACATTATATATCCGTCATTGAACAGCCGACACAATTTTGGGTTTACGACTACTAATGTTCAACTCCGTAGCCTTGTAATTTTGGACCAATCCAGAAGACAAGGAAACTCCTAGATCAGTACCCCCAGGGGGTATTGATTTGTTATGGGAACATGGTCTTTACGACTCGACAGATTCAACGTGCATCAGTTACTATTAACAATAAGGGGAGTCTTCGGCCGGCGAAGATCGAACCCACGAACTTTTGGACATGGGCCCAATGCCCTACCAACCAGGCTATCCCGGCCTCATATACCACATTAGGAATTAAACAGATTTTGAAGGAGTTATTTGTGTTCTCACTTTCATATTATACACAGCGATGGCTTGGAGATACGAATTCCGCTCCCTGCTCGTTCCGACCTAAGTGCTGACGTAAAATATCCTGAATGATAGACGGATCATGAGTTAGAGTCCCCTTGCCACCAGGTTAACCGTGGGAGATTTCCGTGGTTTTCCTCTCCATATAACGCAAATGCGAGTTAGTTCATCACAAAGTCCTCCACGAAGGCTAGTTTGCCCCAATGCTTGATTCAGGAGTTCCCTTCTCTTCTGGATTGGGTTCAAACTTACAAGGCTACGGAGTAGAACATTAAAAGTCGTAAACCCAAAATAAGGTCGACTTTTCAACGACGGTTATAAAAAGAGGTAATGAAAAACGGTAGACATTGCAATTGGAAAAAACAACTTAAATCCTTCACGATAAATTTCGTGAAAAATAACTTGACAACAACTTGCTTTCTATAAATAATGCTATGAAAGCTAAAATAGAATTTTAGAAAACTAGTAAAACAAAACTTATTTAAAAAAGTAAATGCAAGAGGTTGCTTATTATACAAAAATGCCAGACATATAAAAATCCCAATTTTATAAAGCAGTTTTTCGAAGGCTCCATCGCCATATGAAAATGATGCTTTTTGCCAGTGATATGCTATTTTCATAATTGCTAAAGTTTGTAACAACAGTTACTCAGGGACTCTAAGATCAAGTTTAGCTTATCTTTAACCGGCACTCTCTGCGCTCATTCTGAAAATGGCGCAAAATATCAATACGGAGAAAGCCAAACGTTTTGTGAAAATAAAAAACGTTTATGGTCTAAATTTTTAATACTGAAAAACTTACTCCAATGCCGCATTAGACTGATAAAAATTAACAAAAATTTGAGAATAAGTCAGTGATTTCTATTACTTTTCATCCATGTAGAAAAATATCGCCAAATTGGCGATTTTTACAAAAGTATAATAACTTTTCCAATGTTTATTTGTCAGTTCTAAAGCCTTGATAAATCTTCACGGCAAGATGGTATATATAATTTAAAATTTTAGATTTGCTTCAAATGCAAAGCAATTAAACTGTGTTTTTTTATATTCCTGGCTGGAAAAACAGGTTAACGAAAAGGAGAGAGGAAAAAAAAAAAAAAAAAAAACAGGTTAATAAAACTTTTTAATTTTGAAACAAAAGCTTTTAACGTAACAAAACAAGATCGGTGGAATGAGCTACAAATTTTGAATGAATAAAATCCCAAGAATTTAATTAATGAACAGGAGGAACTAGCCACGAATGCTAACTAACTTCTAATTTCAAACGCTCACTAAATGTTAATAATATTACCACTTTCATTTAATTAGTTGTGGCAAACTCGAAGAATCATGCACAACAACTTTTAACTCGCAGGTCGTAATTTATAGCGAATTCCGTTAGTGTTTCGAAGTGGGAATAAAATTGTTAATTTTCCATTATTTTACGCAACGGAATTTTCAGTTTACGATTTATTAATATATATATATATATATATATATATATATATATTCTAGTTAAGATTAAGGTAATGTAATTATTCAGAAATTTAATAATTTCTAAAAATATTTTTTAATTAAGAACTTTCTTTTCACAAAATAGTTTTGAAAAGAGAAGTAAAATTTTTAAACATATATATGACAAAAATTTTAAGTAAAGTAGTTAACTGTATGCATATAATTCCAGAATTATTATTTAATTTAATTACTATTGTAATTATTTATACTAATTGAATAAGAAAACAAATAAAATTATTTATTTCCTTCAAAATACAATTGCTAACAAAGTTACAGGTGAGCGAACCTTCAGGACACTTAAATTGAAAGAAAGAAAAATTATAAATTTTAGGTCGAAAAGATATTTAGATTAATAATAGAATTTTTTTTTTTTTTAAAAAAGGAAAATCTTATTCTAAAATTCTGAAACGTAAAACCAACAATCCAACATATTCCAAGTTTAATTCAATTTAGTTTTGAAAAAATTTCGTAATTTATGGATCTTTGTACTTAGATAATATGAATTTGCGTATTACCATTTAAATGACCATGAGCGTGGTTCAAGATTTCAATGGATTAAAAATAAACTACAATTCTACCCTCCCCCACCCCCAGAAAATGACTGCAGCACAAGAAAAAATAAAATATTTGAGAAAATAAAATATTTTATGTTTTTTGAAGACTTCCAACTTTAAAACTTTTAGCAGTTAGCCGAAAGAAAATGTAAGATATTTAAAATTATACAATAAATTAAATTATATCTCATATTATGCATATATTATGCATGAGGCTTTTAATTTCAAAATCAGATGGATCAACTATGAGAATTATAATAAACATTATATATTAAAGAAATTGTATTGTGCATTCATAAGTAAAGCATATAGGAGGTTTTTAGTTTCAAAACCAGATCGATTAACTATGGAGATAATCGTGAAAAACCTAATGCATTAATCAACTATAGGATTAATTGCGAAAAACTCTAGCGTGAAAAAAAATAAATTGTTTGAACCGTAGGATTTAAAATTATTTATAATTGAGGGGAAAGAAAAAGAGAAAAAAAAAAAAACCTTTTTCGTTAGACTGTCTAACGGAAAAGCCATACAAGTCTAAACCTAACAGTCTAAATTATATATATACAAAAAAAATATTTATATTTTAATTCGCATCTTTAAATTCTGCTACAATTTTCTCATTGTGAAATTATTTTACATATCATGGTTTAACAATTTGTTACGTACAAATATGTACACACAAAATGTGTTTAATTATTCAATAATAAAATTGTGATCGCCGCAAGGCGGTCACAGGTTACCCATTGACAAAATGGTTGTCTAATTTTTTTTGGAAAAGCAATTTAATTGTGTTTTCATCTTTAATTGTTAATCCTGAACTGCTCGGAACACAATTTCGCAGACACATTCAATGTAAATTCGTTTGATGACTGAATAGACATTGAACAGCCAATCGAGATTAATATTAACATTTTCGTTTTGGTACAATGGTGTTTGAGGGAGATTGTAAGCTGCATCATACACCCATTTTGGATTCACAAGTTCATACATGAAATATTATTTGAAAGCTAGGCTTTTTTTCCCTTCAATTTTACATTAATAGTGAATGAATCATTTATATTGCGTGGAAGACAGTCTACGGTCTTGTCCAAGTCATTGGGTACGTTGACAATGGATCCTTTTATCCCTAACTGGTGATCATTTGATAACTGAATAGACATTGAACACCCAATCGAGATTAATATTAACATTTCCCAGTTCTCGTATTTGCATGAAAGAGGTTTGGAGAGCCACCATTCGCTCTTTGGTAGGGTTCAATTCTCTCAACCATTTTGGTACTTTTGTGAGGGACGGGCTTCACGTTTGCGTTTGTAAACGGAATCCTTTCGTTTTTCCGTTTGTGTGTAACTCTTAAGGTACTCCCGTCTACGTTCTTTGGTTTTTTTCAGCCTCAATAAGTTTAAGCCCTGGCAGCGTTTTTTTCTTGCTTCAACTCTAACTTTTGGGACCGTGTCACTCAGTTTGGACACTCTTTATTTGTGATATTCACCTGAATTAGTATTGAAAACGATCTAGTTTGAACTGTAGGTTAGAATTTCCGATTCTTAATTAAAACAATAAAAACAAAAATTTCGTTCAAATGACGAAATTCTGTTTTATTGGTTATAATGGTTTTTAACTCAAGAAGTATTTATGGGATCTCTCTGGTCCCATATCTCAAAAATAAACTCACAACATAATGCATAACAAAATTAAAAGTGAAAAAAAAAAAATTCTATAAAAAAAAAATTATCAAACAGCAGCGGTCGCCATAGCAACGCATGCAATGACGATGCATGCGCACTGTTTACTATTACTCTTGATTATTGTAGTTGAAAAGAGTGAGGACGCCATCAAATCCAAACCAAGACCCATTTTGTCAATGGGTTAAAAACAAAAAAATTTAAAAAAAAGGAAGAAGACAGCCACACTTTAATTATTTTTTTTTTTTAAGTAGACGACTACCACTTTAATTTTTCAATAAAAAATAGAAAACTGTCACTTAAATTAAAATAAAAGTAGAAGACTGCCTCTTTAATTTAAAAAAAAAAAAGTAAATGGGGAAAAAAGGAAATATGGGGTATAAAAACGGAGATCATTAACCTATGCTTTAAAAGAGTTTTACGACTACCACATAAAAAAAGAAGAAAAAATTCAGTCATTTATAAAAGAGCTGATAAGCATAATGTGATGTTTTAAGTGCGGGCGAAACTTCATGAACATTTGCTTACTTAAATGTTCTTAAACTAATACTTCAAGTAGTGTTATGAGGTAGAACTTCCGTGTTGGTAAATCTGGGTGTGGGAAAAACAATGTGTGTACACATACGAGATTTTAAAAAGTAAAATTTACTTATTATCAAATTTTCAACTTACATAACAGAACAGTATGCAAAAAGAAGTGAGATGTACTTTTCAAAGGCTTTTGATGGTATTGATAGAGAATGTTAGCGGCATATCTTGAGATTCTATGGCGTCCTGAACAAGCTTATTGATATAATTAAAGAAATGTATTGTGGGAAGTAGTGCAGAAATACTTGTGAATTTGACCGAGAAATTTGAAATTAAAACTGAAGTCAGACTTAGTGGAGTCATAAATAGCGGCCCTCTCTGGGCCGCCACTTATTACAGTCATAGACTGGGTTTCAAGAACCACAATGAAAGCCGGAATTAATGGGACTTCAATGGGAAGACATGTAATGGGACTTCAATAGTTTCCTTGAGGACTTGGAATGTCGTCAAAATTTAAAAACCTTCATGAAGAAACTAAAGAGCTTGCAACAGTCGGCTATGGGGATAGAGCGTTCGCCATCCAATGACGTGAACCGAGTTCGAATCCCAGCGATGGCTGGTTGATACGAATTCCACACCCGGCTCGGACCGACTACAGTAATGACGTAATATATTCTCAGTCGTAGACGGATCATGAGTCAGAGTCCTCTAGCCGTTATGCTAACCGTGGGAGGTTTCGTGGTTTTCCTCTCCTTGTAACGCAAATGCGGGTTAGTTCCATCAAAAACTCCTCCACAAAGCAAATTTCTCCCAACACTTAATCCAGGTGTTCCCTTGTCTTCGGAATTTGGTTCAAAATTACGAGGCTATGGAATTGAGGATTGGTAGTCATAAACTTAAAATCGGTTCGGCTGTTCAACTACGGTTATAAAAGAAAGAAGGAAAAAAACAGTTGCTAAGATAATTTGCTTAAAATTAAATGAACGAAGTCCAAAGTAATGAAATTAAATAGTAAAGCAAATAATAAAATATTGGTCAAAACAAAGGAAATTGAAGAGACAAATACTTTTAAATACCTTGGAGCAATTGTAAGTACTAATGGCGGTAATGACGAGGACATTAAAAGCAAGATTAAAAAGGCACTGAACGTTTTCAAAATGCTTTCCAGGGTATGAAAATCACGATGCTTGAATATGAAAATTAAAAATACAAATATTCAATGCAACAGAATACAAATATTCAATGCTTTACGCCAGAGAAACTTGGAAGCAGCAGGAAAACAAAATAGATGTCGTTCAAACAAAATTCTCAAGAAAATTATTGAAAATCTACTGGCGGAGTAAAATAAGCAACATGGATCTATACCATGAAACCAGTACCAAGCCAGTAACAGTGTATATAAAAAAAAGAGACGATGGAAATAGATTAGCCACATATTAAGAAAATATGCCAAAAAGAACAAGAGAATTGCATTGACCTGGTGACCAGATGAAAAGTGGATGAGAGATAGACCGAAAACTACATGGCAGAGTTGGAATGTTACCAGATGGAGGACAGGGATTAAAGCCTGGCACCGCCTTTTCGGCGTAAAGAGCTTCAAGACAAGGTATTTATTTAATATTTTCCACAATAAAATTGGTCTTAAAATTCGATACATCGAATTAAAAAGCTATGCTTTTATAACCGTAATAAAGGAATGTTCTCTTACAGGTTCGTGTAAAGAGTTTTAACGATACTGAGCAAACCGAAACTATTAGCTGCATTTTCAAATTTCTTGTTGCGGAACAACGCTGAAATTTTGAAAGGGATATAAATTATAATTGCAAATGTAGAATAATTACTAACTAATAAATATCATTAAAAATTATTACTGCAATTATAATTGAACTACTTTTTAAATTTTGATTTCAATACAATTACAAATTGTTCCAGTTTCAAAATTTTATCTACTAGAATGAAATCCTCATGAATAAAACTGATTTTTGGCGGTCCTGAATTTTAGCAGCGCTGGGCAATCGCCCGTACGCCATCGCTATGCACGGCTGTTCCCCTTACAATGAATTTGATTTTCAAATGGATGTCGTGTCCAAGGTTCGAAACTATTAAGGTGGACAAGGCCTTTACGGTATAAACACGTTGTCTTGTAGTGTTAACGAGATTTGATTCAACGCGTAGCAGTGAGTCTTCTGTTAACTTCGTGCTATTAAATTAAAAATCATGTGATCCCAGTTTTGATATAATAACATGTAATCATATTTATCAATCAAAAGTTAGAGGCAAAGAAACCACGTCAAAAATTTATAGAGCTTATTTTCCGGGTAAAAGAATTCATTTGTAAACGAAATTGAAATTTCACAAAATGGATTACTTTTGAAGAATGCCTCGAAAGAATTGAAATTAGCAAAATATGAGCATTTTTGATCATCTACGTGGTTGATGGGTATTTTTTGATTAGACAAGACATGGTAGGATGGTTCCTGAGAGTTAATGAGCATGTTTACACTGATAATTAAATAAGATAAGCGATCGGCTCATTGGCAACAGCTGCATAACACTTTGCATCGTTAAGGTTTAACATAACTAAATTAAAAGACAAGTAGTTAAAGCAAAGTCAGCAAATGTTAACATGAAGGCCGGGATAGCCTGGTCGGTAGGGTGCTGGTCCCATGTCCAAGAGGTCGTGGGTTCGATCCTCGCCGGCCGAAGATTCCCCGTGTAGTAAATGGTGACTGATGCACGTTAAATCTGTCGAGTCTCAAAGTCCTCCATGTTCCCATAACAAATCAATACCTCTGGGGGTACTGATCCAGGAGTTTCCTTGTCTTCTGGATTAGTTCAAAATTACAAGGCTACGGAGTTGAACATTAGTAGTCGTAAACCCATGAAATTGGGTCGGCTGTTCAACGACGGTTATAAAATAAAATGTTAACATGAAAACTGGGACATAAAATCAAAACGCTGAGTAGATTTATTCTTCACAACAGCTGAGCTGAGTAACACATTTTGTTTTGTTGAAACGTGGGAATACCAAAATTAAAGTTAAGTAGTTAAAACTAAGAAAGCTAGACATCCAATTTTAAGCATCCACATGCATTAATGTAGCTAGCAATGTTCTATGATCCAAACAAAAGGAAAAATATTTCGAAACGAAACAAATAAAAAATTTTATGTTTAATTTAGCAAAAACAGAACTCGTTTAACAAAATTAACAAAAACAAAAATCTCACCTTGTGAGAAAAACATAATAAAATTCAACTAAAAGGAAGTAAAAAAATGTTCTATTGATTCTTTTTTAAAAACAAAGAGAAAATGTGAATCACCAACACAATATGTCCTTTTTTAATTTCGTGCTTTTGCAAACCTGGTTAGACAGCAATTTAAATTATGTTCTTTGAAATTGATCGTTTGCTATGTCAATCTTCAACATGCATTATTGAAAACTCGAATTTATTAGCATAAAATGGGGAAAATGAAAAGGTCATATTAGGAAATGAAAATTACCACTACAAAGAAATTACCAATGTGGAAGTTGATAAAAGGGATTAACATTCACAGATGGCATCAAATTTAATATTAAAATTTGTACTTACAAGAGCTGTGCGTGGAACCAAAACTGTCGGTGGAAGACGCTGAATGGGATCGGCTACGGTTTTGATTTCGGAATCTGGCTCGGCCCACAACTCCACCCTCCTGTAAACAAGAGAGACGAGAAAGATGAGCACCATTTTTAACAACTGGTTGCTTGTTCATTGTTTCCTTCATTGTGATATATCTATTTTACAATACACCAAGTAAAATGAGAACACGATTCACTGTGTCGCCAAATTTACAAGAGCTTTTGTTGTTGTTACAAACCTTTCCTCTTCGTCACTTGCCGGAGTTTTAAAACGTTTTTATTGTCAATAACAGTTTTTTTTATGCTGAGCCACAAAATTTACAAGAAATTCTATTAGGTAGGGGAAAAAAAATTCTTGGTAAATTACAGTACTTATAAAACGCTGGGGTCAATAATAGGGAATTTTGTCACAGATCATATTCCGAAAAAATATATATATTGAATTCACTTTGTAATAAAAGCCTGAATGACGGTAAATTTGAAGAATAAAATTTAATTTTAAGAGAAAATAGTCGAGGCGAAGAACCTGTATCAAACTAAACTAGACTTTAAATAGCTCTTTAAAACGAGAGCAAAGCAAGTCTCACATTCAAATTTGAACTAGTCGTAACAATCAAATATAGTTCGATCAACTAGTAACAATCTAATTTAGTCCTTCAGTTTCAAACAAACGAAATATGATTTCTCCTTTACTCAGACTATTTACTCAGTGAAGAAAAGCGCTAAATCAATTTCATACAGCTAAAAACACACATAAAAATTCAGCAGCACGCCAAAACTGCAAATAAATTTTAAAATTTAAAGCATTAACTCCAACACACATTGGCAACACCAACCAAATCGTCTGCAACGCTTAATACTAAACTGTCTTCACACAACTATAATGCAACAGTACCACAGGCGTATCACGTGCAATTCACCTGAGAACACAAAGGGAGTAAATCATATGACCTTGCGCAAAATGATTCTGAAACAGTTCTAGCAAAGGGTGATTCCAAACTTTATTTAGGAACAATTCTTCCAGACCCTGAGAGAAAAGGTTAAGGTAGATTATTGGCACCCTTAGCCGGAATCGAAATTTCTTGGCAAGGTGCGGATTTGGCACTAGAGCCCTACAAGCCCATGACCCCGTGGAATACATTGTTTATTTAGGAATGCATGATGCTTGATGATTCTTACATTTATTCCTTTGTTAGAAGGGTTCGTCGACCTGGTCAACATGCTATCAGGAAATTGGATCAGGACGATCAAAAAAATTGTATTTACAGAGGGAAATCCAAACAAATAAGAAGAAGAAAAAAAAATGGTTACATAAAACGTAAGAAAATTGTAGATAAAAACAAAACTATGTTTAAGATAAGGCCGCCCAAAAACCGCTAAACATTATTTATTATTCTCTACTACTATAACGATAGTAATTTCTCGATTAAGCAGAATTTATCGCCAAATAAAATTGGACGTCATTCGAAATTTCTCTATCTACACCAGGGCACGGAATTTTCTCTCACCAGCTCGCCATTTGCGTTTAAATAATAAAGACTAACGAGTAAATTTTATCTAAAAAGTTGATTCTTAAATCAAGCTACATAAGCTTATATTGCATAATTACCTAGTTTAACTACGTAGATTGCCTGGAAGTGTTTTGAAATCTAGCGACGGTATTTTTCTTTGATTTCAAACAAATAATGTTGAGTTACGCACTTTTCATTCATGAAACCATCGTTTTTAAAACATTGAAAACTTAGGACAACCCTATTTTGTTTTATCACTAGTATGGTTTAGTATTGTAACTCACTCTAATAATATACTTGAATCACTAATGAAAATTCATCCCCACTCCAGAGCGTGTTTTGAAAGTTATCTGCCCTTCTTTTTTTTGTTTCAGATCTGACAGTTAAAAAATATTTACTTCTTTTTAGTCATACATTTTTTTAATATTTCATTATTTCCTACAATATTTTTAAAACATATTTGAATGCAAGAGTTAATAAGCTTATAATAGTAGAAAAAAATGAACTCCACCTCTAACATGTGGCTATTTACAAGTGCAAGAAAAAAAAAAAAAAAATTGATGTAGAAGTTTTTATCACTTTGTAAAACACGACATACAATGTTTATTATACATTCATAATTAGCATGGAATATTCGCAATGTGTAAAATAATATTTTATGAAAAAAATTTTTTGTTTGAAATCAAAGCACGCATTTACCTGGAATAAACATATTCAAAGAAGCGAAAGCATCAGAAACATTTGGAATTTCTCTTACAACAGTGGAATATTGTAAAAAGCTTAGAATTAGGAGGTTTAAAAGAGTAAAATAATTTTGTTTGAATTCTACTCTAGGAAAACAGACTCACAGCTGCACGATCTCTATGGAAACGCTACCTGCGATTGTCCTGCCAACTTGTATAAGTGAAAAATGTTTTGAAAGAGCAAGAAGAGATTAAATTTGTGTGAATTCAGCAAATGGATGAAGTTGAAAGCTGGATACCTTTTAAGATATTCGTTTTATTCTTCCTTACTCCTTTGAAATAACTTCCATGGAAGTCACAATTCATGTTACTTAAATAAAATAGGTAGTTCACGCGTTTATAATTTACATACAAGACTAAGATCTTAACAAAATTAACTTTTTTCGAAATCACAGTTAAAAAGGAACAAAGCAAATTATTATTGAAAAATAACTCCTTTCTTTGGTGTGTGTCTCATCTCTATTTCTTGTCCACAAGTTTCAATTTGGCGAAATCTTAAAATCTCCAATACTCATATGAACTGTTAGCATCTTACCGTGAGCACTATTATTGTTTCAATATAAACTACCAAAATAAAGGCTTTCTAAATATTTGACTACAATTGCCGGTGAATTGCGTCCAGAAATGTCATATTCATGTTTCTCAGTGGCGTCCCAAACAGTTTCTGGTAATGGACGCAACTCACAGTTTTCTAACAAATAGTTTCCAAATACAGTTGGAACCTTTTTTTTAACTTCTAAAACACTCAAAGATGGCCATTTAAAGCCTTCAACCATTGAGATCTTTGCAATGTGTTAGCCTGGAAAAATAACTTCAATGGTAAACAGTTAAATAATATCTTTCAGAGAGAAATTTCGATTTTTTTTCCTTCTCAAAAATTTCACTTTTAACATTCTTTTTCACTTAGCTTTTTCAAATATTGCAATTTTTGTGAACAATTAGCCCAATTTTTAAATAAAACCATTTTTTTCTAATGCTTTTTTTTTTTTTTTTTAATGTAAAAAGTTTTAGAATAACATTTTCCAGCACAGTTCCTAAAAATAGAAGAAATTATATTGGTACTGCCTTTTTTCCAGAAGTATTTTTGAATTAAAAAATAAATTAACTAAATTAGAAAATTAATTATTACTTTTCAAAAACAACGCTAATTTAGAAATAGTATAAAGTAAAATAATACAGCTTAAATTTTAAAGAAATCAACAATAACACAAAACGAAACTTTGGCCCATAGAATTGGGCGCCGATTTCAGCAATCGATTACGACAGTATTTGATTACAGGTAATGATTACGATTTAATTAAACGTTATAATTCTTGTAAGTCACATAAAAAACGATTAGAAGCAGTAAAGATTAGAGGTAATTATTATCTAAAAATTGAAAGGAAATGTGAGTGAGTACAAGTAGTTATAGTATACGATTAAAGTGATCAGACGACATTCAAATGATTTTTATCACATTGTAGTCGGAATAATTAAATAATAATATTTCATCATATGAAGATCTGACCTAATATTAACTGCATAAATTCTCGCTTTAGATACATAAATTTCGATTTTTACTGATAATTTAATCACACGAACAATTTTAAAAAGCAAAACGGGCGGCGGACTTTTATTACCAGACACATACAAACAAAATGAAATATATAATTTAGTATAATCAGAATATAAGTCTTATAAAATTAAGAAAAAATATTTTCACAAATTTTTTTTTTTAATATTTTCCTTTAAAAAAAAAAAAAAAATTTCTTTTGTCAATCAAAAAATGTAATTATAAAAAATACTTTTTTCTAAAAAAAACTATATGTTTAAAAAAAATAATTTTTTTTTACTTTTAAAGTTGTTTTTCGCATTTCATTTAAAATATTGAAATTGCATAAAAACTTTATTACCAAACGTAAATAATTATTATAGAAGTAATCCGATAAGCGTACAAAACATTTTAAAACTTATTTCAAATATAATTCTTGCACTCTTTGCAAAAATTTTAAAAAAAAGTAATCACATTTTAGTTAAATAAATTGTCAGAATCGAAAAAAAATACACAATGGCTTTTTTTGTCAAAAAATTCGAGATCTAGTTATAAGTAATAACTAAAAATTATACAAAAAATGTTAGGATAGCGAAATATATATATATATATATATATATATATATATGTAATACAAAAATTAATACTTTTGTATTAATAAAAGAATTAAATCTCTTTCGTTTTCATAAAATGTCTTTGTTAAAGAATAAGCGTAGAGAGATTCTATTTTGGGAAGTCAAGGCTAATAACATACGATTGAGTTATTTTTAGAATCTCTCCCCCTTTCACTTCCATATAAGGAAGCATGAAATGATTTTCCTTAATGCGTAAGGATACAAGTATATCAACGACTGTGCCTGTTTACTCAAATCTGTGTTAGTATAAAAGCGAGAGCAATGCTTTTCGCATGGCTTTTTCATTATGTTCAGATCCTAATAAATTGTTCCGGAATTGTCCGAAGTCTTGTCCACCCTCTTCCTTGTGGAGAGCGGATGTGGACTGTTATCGATACCAGCCTACTACCATTAATAAAGATTTTTTGTGTGTAACATGGCTTACGACTGCATTATTTAAGCTATCTATATACAAATAAAAAGGATTTTAAAGACCTTTTATTACAAGACGCCAGGATGGTCACTTGCTGAGGAAACCATTGTTATCTATTTTCCGGCTGACTACAACGTTGATAAAACCTCATCCCGGGGGACGAAGGACGAAAAGTTGCCTAGTCCGCAGTGAAAAAAAGAATGAAGGAAGGACTGAATTCACCACTCGATCTTTAACTACCCGTACCTTCATCGTTGTGAGAATGCTGACGTTGGCTCGAGCTCGTCACATGCCTCTCTGAAACCCATAGTGTTGATCAAGATGACCCTACAGTGTCCAATCTGGAAATGACCGATGACCCTACAATTCCGTAGTGCTCAAATTATGAAAACAAAAGTAAATGTGCGCGATTGATATTAATTTTATAGAGAAGCTTTTTGCTTCTTTATTAAAAGTTCCTTTCACATGAAAATCGGAGAAAAATTTGGCTAGTGAAAAAAGAAAACAAAAGTGAATAAGGTGCGCGAATCTAAATCATGAATATTCATGAAGTGCAATGATAAATGTTTTATTTCTTCTCTTCACAATCATGAAGGTCGGCGAAAAATTTGGTGAGTGGAAAAAGAAAAAAAAAAAAAAAAAGAGAGAAGTCTGTATTTATAATTTTTTTCTCTTCATAATTAGTAGTGCTAATTTTATGATTACGTAGGTCAAGTGATCCAAAAATATTTATTATGAATAATCAATTCAGTATATTATATTATGAATAGTTGATTGCATTTCTTGTGTTTATATTGCTTTTTTTTTTAATTATTATATAATAGTGTATTTTTATGCATTTAAAATGTTTTTGAGGGAAATAAATGTGTTTCAAACGTCAATTAAATTTGTGACGGCAAACAAAATTCAAAATTTTTCAGCTTTTCAAACAAAAACAAAAAACTAAAAGAAATTTTTAATGCTTTTTCTTTTTCGGACTTGGTCAAAACAAAATATTCCTACTAAAATGTGAAAAATTAAATGTTACCCAAACAAAAGGACATTTCACACTTAACAAATTGTGTGAGTTTCCCCTTATTACGATAGGCGAAATTGTTAATTCAGCTAAGTTTTTATACTTGATACTGAGTTATCATAGGCTTTAGTAGGGTTGCAGACTTGCAAAGATTTTTGTTTGTTTTTTAATTGTGTCGGGCCAGTTGTTACTCAAGTTGGTAAGAGACTGATCATCTCTGCTAAATCTAACAATGACAACTTATCCTTGCACATTAGACAACAGAATTCTCATAATGTTAAGGTCAAAAATTGTGAAAAAAAATGAAAGTTTAAGATGTTTCAACAAAAGTAAACATTTTGAAAATGGAAGTTTAAGATGTTTCAATAAAAGGAAACATTTTGAAAAAATGGAAGTTTAAGATGTTTCAGTAAAAGTAAACATTTTGAAAAAAAAAAAAATAATGTGAGGGGTAACAAAAATAAAAAGAATAGGAAAAAGAAAGAATGACCAAGAAGTTAATAATAAAAAGTACAGGAAAAAGAAAGAAAGGCCAAACATTTCAAATGATTCGAAGATAGAACTAGGTAATGGGTGCATACATTATCAGGTTAACATCGACGAAAAAATAGGAAATAAAAAGAATTGTTTAAGTAAACAAAATTTTGAAATAGTACATGTATCAAATCTTAGGAAATATAACAACCCACAAATGTTGAAATTAAATCATGAATAGTGTACAAAACAAAACAAAATATGTTACTTTCTTCAATGGAAGAAGTACACCCTATATTTTTTTTGGGAGATCCGAATCGCGTGTGGAGATTTACCTCAACATCAATTGGAGGTGAGGGCGATAAAAGTTGAACTTTTTTTTTCTCATTAAGTTGAGAAAAGTATTATAAAATATTTTTGGATTGACCCGTCTGGATCTCTCAATATCACTGTGCTTCATGAAATTCTGTTTTCCTCCATTTTAACGGGGAATACAAATTTTCATAAAGTAAATAACCCCTTTAACCATACAGAATCTTAAATTCTGATTAAAGACACTTGTTGTCCAGTTCGTTTCCATAAAAATTATGTATATTTTTGTGTGAAAAATTTTTGAAATATTTAGTAGATTAGTTATAAAAATATGTTTCATTTTTCTTTCTGTTTAGTTGCCTAAACAGATAAAGTATTATCATGTTTTTATTATTGTCATTGTATATAGTTGTTTGTTTTTTTACAGATAATTGAAAAAATGTTATTTGTAGTAGTGAAAAGGAACAGTCGTACCAACATAAATTTTAAAAGTTCAGAGAATTCAAAATTTTTTATGATTTCTTTTTGGCTTGCCAAAAATCTTTTTTGAGAGGGATGTAATACAAAAATTAATACTTTTGTATTAATAAAAGAATTAAATGTCTTTCGTTTTCATAAAATGTCTTTGTTAAAGAATAAGCGTAGAGAGATTCTATTTTGGGAAGTCAAGGCTGATAAACATACGATTGAGTTATTTATAGAATCTCTCCCCCTTTTACTTCCATATAAGGAAGCATGAAATGATTTTCCTTAATGCGTAAGGATACAAGAATGCCAACGACTGTGCCTGTTTACTCAAATCTGTGTTAGTATAAAAGCGAGAGCAATGCTTTTCGCATGGCTTTTTCCATCATGTTGTGACCCAAATTATTAAAACTCAATAATTAGTACTTATTACTTGTACAAATTATTAAAATTAGTAAAAAATATAAAGAATATTCTTAAAAATTTTAATCTCGATATTTTTATTGAATTTATATTTTAATTATTGTCTTAATTTAATATTAAACCTTGATAAAAAAAACTAAAATTAAGTTATATGAAATTAAATTGAAATGGTATAGCACAAATTTCAACACCTACCAAAACATGTTAAGAATTTTAGTTGTAATAAATACTTTTTATTAAAGGGAGATAATTTTTAACACGAATGTTTGAATAAAACGAATTTCTCCAAAATCACAATTTCAAAATCATAATTTAACTATAGAGTTATTTCAGACTACTAAGTAAGAACATAAAACGTTAAATAATATAACTTACGAGTTTCAAACATCCAGGATCACAAAAATATAAATTTCCACTGTCAACAACACAAATTTTTCCACCAATGGGAATGGCGTGCCCAACTTTCATATGCGGGCAAGATTTGATTTTACTTTGGAAAGAGAGATTTTCCCTTGGCTGCTGTTCGTACGATTCATTAGCTAAAATGCGCTTAAACGTTAATTTCCTTTCCGAACTCATAACTACTCAACTTCGAATTAAGTTGCAAATCAGGAAGAATATCCCTTTTGACTCAAACTCTTCTTTAAAAAGAGATTTATCATTTGGCGGAATTGCAGCAGAAACACATCATATGAAAGCTGTATAACTAAGTTGATTGATTCTTTTTAAAGAGGATTCCGAAAGAGATTGATCATTTTGCAGAATTGCAGCAGCATGAATATATTATAAGATAACTGTGTAACAAAGTTGCTTGATTTTTAAAAAGGATTTGTGCATCACACGCAAGACTCTTCGACTTAGTTAAATAAATTTTTCTAACAATCATCTAATCTATTCATTTACGAACAAAGAATTAATAATTTTATATTTTTACAAAAATAAATTACAATGCACTTAGCTATTGCTTAATTAATGCCATTTGGTTATATAGTTGGTGATTTAAAAAGATACACAGCTTTTGGCAACAAAACTAGCCTTGGCTCTTCCAATCGGAAAATAGACGAAATTTGAAGCTAAGATTCGGTTGTGCAATTATAGAGATAGCAATACATACACATCACACTAATCCATGATCAATAAGATTCAAATGATCCTTTCGCGTAATATTTCCTAAGTTGGAGTGAATAAAAAATCGTTCATTATTTTTTTTTAACAACCATTACGTTTTGCAGAAACAACAAGTAAAATTCGAAGATGATAGATTCACAAATTTTGGAGCTTCAGTCTCCATGGAAGTTTGCAAACTTGGCGATCACTAATCTCTGGCTTTGCAACTTGCGAGTATTCATTAACTTAGTTTCTTCGGTGGCTGAAGGAAGACAGAATAATCCATAAGCGTAATATTCAGAAAATTCGCAAAAGCAAAGCGTGACTTACCAAACTGGCTAAATCCTTTTAATTTTGCAGAAACAAATATTAAGTGATAAAGAATACATACATTTTAAAGCTTAAATCGTGGAATTTACACAAACTTTGTAATAACGAGTCTCAAATTATGCAACTTATAAGTAATGAAATCCACGAGCTTAGTTTTTTTCGTCGACAAAGGGAAAAAACCATTCGTAAATCCATTCGTAATTTCATCCACTAAACTATCTTAATGAGATGCACGACTAGAAACCAAAACAAACACTCATAGAGGGCCTACCAATTTTCGAACCAATTAAATTAGAATGCAAAAATACCGAATCACAAATTTCTGGTCTTGCAAGTGCTGAAATTCATAAGATTAGTTTTTTTAGTGGCAAAAAGAACACAGAATAATCAAGTAATCCATAAGCGTGATATTCACTGAGTTCGCAAACACATTATGTCACTTTCCAAACTAGCTAAGAAATCCTGTTAGCTTTGAGGAAACAAATTTTAAGTGATAAAAAATACATAAATTTTTGAACTTGAATCGAGCAATTTACACAAACTTTGCAATCGCAAGCCACAGGTTTTTCAGAAACGCAGTCGTAATTTCATCCACTAAACTATCATGCACGATTACAAATCAAAACAAGCAGCCTAGGAGGGCCTCTCCCGCAAGTTTTCGAATCAATTAAGTCGGAGTCCAGAAATATGGTTTCTTGCATTAGTGGCCATAAAATCTGACCTCCAACTCGCGACTAAATGTTTAGGGAAATGAAACAGCGAAACGAACAGCAATTAAAAACTTAAGAAAGAAAAACATGCTACTTACTTAAGAAGGATAAGAAAGGTATGCATTCACACATAACGAGAGCTTACCAAGGATTTGTTTTGCAGTCGAAAGGGAGCATGCGTAAGTCATCAAGTGTTTAGTAACTGTGACTAAATGTATATTAAGTAATATTCTAAATTAGCCTTGCACAATAACTTTCGCTTGAGAGATATTGGATAAGGTTAAGTTGAACAATGGAGTAATCAAATAATAAAAAATAACATTCGAGAAAATAATTACATATGTCTTGAAACTTAGAATTGAGAATAAAATAAAAAATAGTCACAGCAAAAATAATTAAGAATACGACGAAAAATGCCAACTATATAAACTACTTTTACGTACTATTAAGAATAAATTAAGGAGGAAAAATATTACTTTACGTAGGTTATCTTAATATCAGAGTAGATCTATTTCTTAAAGAAATTACAAATAATTTATGAAAAAAATTTATTTATTGTATTTATATTTAATATTAAAATATTTTGTTAAAAAATGTATTTATTTTTGTTCAAAAAAATTTTTAATTTTTTAAAATTAATTAAATTTTAATATAATTTAATAATAAATTAATAATAATTTTCATTAATTAAAAAAATTTAATTTTTAATTTTAGAAAACACAATTGATGCAATAATTAGAAACTAATAAATTACTCTCCTTTTTTTTCTTTTTTTTTTTTTTTTGTTATTCACGTGAGAAAGTCGAAATTTCAATCGGTTTTTATTTTATTTGCAATGGTCAGGAAATGAGTAAAAAAAAAAAAACTAGTTATCCAACATTACCAGTTAAAATTTGGACACTTTAGCTAATCTAAAAGTGCTGGACTCCTCCTTGAATCGACACAAAGAATTATGTAAAACGTGTTAAAAATAAATCAGTAAAAATAGTAAGAGTAAAAAAGAATAATTTTTTTTTTTTTTTTTTTTTTGTTTGTTATTTTGTTATTCATGTGAGAAAGTCGAAATATCAATCGGTTTTTGTTTTATTTGCAATGGTCAGGAAATGAGTAAAAAAAAAAACTAGTTATCCAACATCACCAGTTAAAATTTGGACTCTTTAGCTAATCTAAAAGTGCTCGACTCCTCCTTGAATCGACACAAAAAATTATGTAAAACGTGTTAAAAATAAATCAGTAAAAATAGTAAGAGTAAAAAAGAATAATTTTTTTTTTTTTTTTTTTTTTTGTCTATGTCTCGCATGATGTTCTTGAAAATCATTCCTACTCTTAGAAAAAATGAAAAACAAGTCTTTTTTCCTACTCTTAGATAAAATGAAAAACAAGAAAGTTTTAACCCTTTCGTCGCCAATTCATTTTGGTGGAATTTGTTCAAATATCACGGAATCTTCTTTTTTTTTAATGTTTAGTTTTTACAGAACTCTATATTGATACCACAGGGATGAGATTGGTAGTAAAAAAGAAGAATAAAAAAAAAGATGCAAATCTTAATCGAATAATGTTATGTGCAAAACCACTTTTTAAATAATTGAAAAAATATCTGAAATTTGAGAAAGAAAAAGTGTATGTAGGAAGCATTTATCCACAGAATGTTATCGAATGTTTTAATAAAAAAAATATCGATGCGAGATGTTATTCATTTATTTAAATTGTGAGAATATGAATCTCAATGCGATTTTTAAAACAATTAAATACGAATCTCGAAGTTTAATTTTAAAAATTGCGTGAACACGAATCTCGATTTTTGATTTTAAAATCGCGTGAATACGAATCTCATTCTATCATTTTAAAATCGCCTTAATACGAATCATAAGAGGCTTTTAAATCGCGTTAATACGAATCTCATTCTATCATTTTAAAATCGCGTTAATACGAATCATAAGAGGCTTTTAAATCGCGTTAATACGAATCTCATTCTATCATTTTAAAATCGCGTTAATACGAATCTCATTCTATCATTTTAAAATCGCGTTAATACGAATCTCATTCTATCATTTTAAAATCGCGTTAATACGAATCATAAGAGGCTTTTAAATCGCGTTAATACGAATCTCATTCTATCATTTTAAAATCACGTTAATACGAATCTCATTCTATCATTTTAAAATCGCGTTAATACGAATCATAAGAGGCTTTTAAATCGCGTTAATACGAATATCATTCTATCATTTTAAAATCGCGTTAATACGAATCATAAGAGGCTTTTAAATCGCGTTAATACGAATCTCATTCTATCATTTTAAAATCGCGTTAATACGAATCTCATTCTATCATTTTAAAATCACGTTAATACGAATCTCATTCTATCATTTTAAAATCGCGTTAATACGAATCATAATAGTGGATTTTAAATCGCGTGAATACAAAACACGATATTTGATATAAAATCGCGAAAATACGAAACACGATGCGCGATCTTTTATCGCGTAAAAAAGAATCGCAAAGAGTGATTTTAAATCCTATCAATGTAATTATAAATCGCGTTTGCATTGATAATAAAAGCGTAGAAATGAATTTATTTTTTTCGGGAATTCGCAGAAGACAAACTTCTTTTGAAGAGTCTATTTTTTTTTTTTTTTTTTTTTTTTTTTTTTTTTTTAGTAATAGTAAAAAAATTTCCGATGGTCTGCTCCCGAGCTCTTTCTCAACCTTTGTTACGAAATTTAACATTAAAAAAATTACGAAAAACACAGTTTTAAAAAAAGAATAATTATCATTATAAGTTTACTTCGAAACATTGGATTTGAAGGCGAAATAAAGGAAAAAATTAATCAACTTTGGTAAATGCAGAAGGAATTTTTATAGAGAATCTGTTACGTTCACATAAAAAGATTGACCTACGATTTCGCTCAACAATAGTAATAAAATATAAAAAAAATTTAAAAAATCAACTGTAATCGTTGCTCTGCCATTATTTTCATATATTAGATCAAACAAGAAACACTAAAATTAGTTAAGTGGTAAAAAAAAAGAAGAGTCCATCGTATAGCCGCGTAGAAGTACAATCTTATGAAAGCAAGCACAGCTCAATGGTACTCAGGTTATTCACTGAAACAATTCCAAAAAAGTATTCGAAAATAACATCCAAGCTAATTACCATCAATATTTTATCAAATTCATGCTAGGTACTTCTTTGTCTAACTATCAATTACAGAATTAGAATTAACAAATCAAACAGCCGGTAAGAGCTATATATATGAATGAAAAAGAAAAGAAGTAGTAAATTATTCAATTTTCTACACAAAATGCATAAAGCTGAAAGATAATGATGGGCGTTGCCATCAATTGATTTAGCAAAATAGCCCATCTTACAAAATTAGTTTTACGTATTCGTAAATATCAATATCTAGTTTAAATTCTTATCCTCCGATAGCATTCTAGAACGAAAATAACGCATTACAAGCAGCAACTTTCATGCTCTTTTTTTTATTTTATTTTATTTTATTCATAATTATTATTTATTCATTATTGAGTAATTTATATATTTAACTCATTTTAAGAAATATGCATCGATTAAAAAACTGTTATTTTAACCTGTTAACTGTTATTTAAAAACTGTTAACACACGAAAGAAATTACTTTTTAAAAACTTCATTCGCTTCAAAAATATATAAATAAGAAATAACAGTCAACATGTTTCAAGCGCTCAAAAACCGGCGCACATTTTCAAAACTAGCCAGATGAAAATGAGATGAAATAAAAGTGATTTTAAATATAAAACGTCAAGCTATCAACGAAAAACGAAAAAAGCAATTAAATAAACGTGAGAAACAAAACCTGGAAATAAAAACAACGTGGGAAAAAAACAGTAGTTCAGAGACAAAAAAAGATCTTAAAAAAAAACAGATCAAAAAAACAAAGAGTGGGTCAGGGTAAAATGCATTTCCACGCGCTATGTAGCCTGTTTTCGAGCGCTTGAAACATCTCAACAGTTATTTCCTACTTATATATATTTTGAAGCGAATGAAGTTTTTAATTAAGTAACGTTTTACCGCTTCAGTTTCTTGGAATTATTTATTAAACAAGGGGGAAATGTTTTTAAAAGATGCACTCAAGGATACCAAATTCAACCACCTCACCCTTTGGGGTTGGAGTAGGGGAAAACTTTAAAATCTTAAATAGAAATCTCCATTATTTTATTACAGATTTGAATGGTTCAGAGATGGAGCTATGATCATAAAATCAAACTGTTTTAAATTGTTAAAAATAAAGATATCACAAGTAATGCATTGCAGATTGGAGAAGAAAAAAAAAGAGACGTTTTAAAAATTTAAAGATTTATCTTAAGACACCAATTTTGACTTTACTATCAACCTCGCCAGAGCTCTTTGGGGTTTGGCGTCATTAAATTACCGTTTACAAAACATCAGACACGTCTGCTTTTTATTTTTGCTATCTGTAATGCACTTCTCGTGATATCTTGATGTTACATACCGGTTTGATTTAATGATTGTAGCGCCATCTCTGAACCGAAATGTAAAAACCTGTGGATCAATCTTTTCTAAGGAATCCAAATCTGAAAGAAAAAATTTATGTTTTCATTTACCATTTGGAACTTATCCTCCGCGACAAGAGATAAGGAAGGTCGACATTTTCATCATTAAGTGCATGTCTTGAAAAGGTTTCACAAGCATATTTCTATATTGTTCATTCTATGTTTATCTTCCGGACATATTTGACTATTTTAATACTTATCGATCTGGAATAAAGGAATATTGTAACAACGAACGAAAAAATAAAGCAAGAGGAATTACAACGCACCCTACTGGTGCTAAATATCTGCTAAACTCTGAGGTCACTCTTAAAATATCCTACTCTGTGTGTCAAATAAATAACACAATTACCAACTATATATTTATCGAATTCGACAATCGTTAATATAAATAGAATAAATAATATCAGACGATTCCTTAAAACCAGAAAAATACCAAATATTAATAACTAAAGAAAGACGTGACGGATAATAAAAAAATTTTTAAAGATCAAAAGTAATCTACAAACAATTGAATTTCACAATTCTCACCATAGACTCCAAACAAATCTTCTTAGTCCATAACCGCAATTTAAAATCAAAAGGCATAGTTGTTTCGTTAAATTTTCTAAGTATTTCGATCACGTGTTTAACAAATAAATCTGCATCACATAGAACAAATCAGTATTCAATAACATTTCAAGTGAAGTAATCTCTTTTTGAATACGTCTTTCTGTGTAACCCCAACAAAATCAAAATTAACTGAAATAGAAGAAAAATTGAAGATTATCTTCATGAAGAACAGTTATAAGACTTGCTTCTGACGAATAAGTGGCACAGTATAATTTTCAAAAGTGGAAATATTTATCAACTTATTAAATCTAAATTTGTATGCCATAAACGGGTATAGCAACATTCTTATCTAAAATGATCTTCTGCAGTAGCTGGACGAATAGAAAATTATTTTTATTTGGGTTTTCATAATTTTAAAATTAAAGTTGATAATTATTTTCATACTTTTAAAAGCATTGTGATAAAAAAAAATTTAACGAAATAAAAAGAAAACAATTGTATTTTATGATAAAACAAAACATACTTCAAGACTTCATATCCAGCAAATAGGATTATTCTACAAAAGCATCGTATATTTTGACAATCAACTGGTCATTGATAATTAAAGGCAAAATAATGATAAGCCACAGTTTCGAATCGTTCAGAAGAGCGTTTATGGTACGAAAAAGTACCCATGATTTGTATAAAGACAATAAAATGTTCCTCTGAAGTGTTCTCGTATATTTAGAAAATTGAGCAAACTTATAAGAAATAAATCTGGAAACAATATTAATGATCAGTTTGGTGTAAAAATTTCTTCTTAACACGTTGAATGCCACACTAATTTTACATGGCTTGCCCGTCTGGCCACGGTAAATAACTACAAACTAAATATGCAAATATTAGACAAATTTTGCTAGTTTCTTAAAAGGTTTAACATGGCATATCTGAAAAAAGTGGTGAATTATATAAGCCTACGAATTGTTTAGAAATAATGGTGGATATAAATCTACTAAATAATCTTGGCTTCGCTGGTCACCGGTGACCCCCGTGGTGCTACGAACAAACTCAGTGCCGGTTACCGGTGACCCACGTGGCATTCAACGTGTTATAAAAACAAAAAAAGATGACTAATACTATATTTCAATTATGAGAAACGTTGAGATTGTTAATAAGTATCATTAACAATTTTTTATAATTTTATTAAACTCAAACATCAATAGACATAAAATACGCAGGCGTTCATAATTTAGGGTAAATATCCATGGTATCGGATAAATACAAGGTATCGGGTAATTGCGCACAACAGAATGGTAATGTTTTCCTTTTAAATTTTAGAAAATTACGTGTGTTTGAGAAGCAAATAAGTTTGGCTTTTATTGAAAATAGTGAAGTAAAAAGAAAAATTCATTCAACTGGACAAGTGTAATAGAGAAAGTTTTAATGGTTAAAATGAGCAAGCAGTAACATTCTATTCCTGTCTTCATCATTAGGCCTAGTTTTAGTCACATCCTCGTCTTCTTCCAGATTCACATGCATTAGTATCAAAACAATTTTAAAATTTAAAAAAAAAAATCAGTAAAACTCAATAGGAAGTAAACTTTTGTAAGACTTAAACGTCTAAATATAGATAAAAAAGAATGCAATACGCTGAAACCAGTTTTGAGAAGTTCAATTTTAAGAAGTTGGTATTCTACATAGTTTTCTAAACTGCCAATTTTTCTTCCAAAACATGGAAAAAATATACAAAAACATTTTTAGAAATGAAATTTATAGGGGGAAAAACCTCAGGATTCTAGAAAAGAAAAAAAACGATAGGTTGTCTAAACCCATGTTTGGTTTATTTTAGAACAGGAACTTTTAGCCTATAATATAAAAAATAAGAAGAATTTAGATACATTTATTTTAGTATGAACAAGTTTTTGATTGGAAGCCTCAGGGCAATAGAAAAAGAGGAAGACCTAAAAATACTTGGCACAGGACGATTTTAAACGAATTGAAAACAATAGGAAAAACAGGGAGAGAGGCAAAATATCTGGCTACGGATAGAAAAAAAAATGTAAAGGTATGATAGAAGCCATGTGCTCCAATTCGGAGTGAAGAGGAATATGTGTGATGCATTGTGTATTTTAACAGGAACTTTCCTCATCAATGTTTAGGAGGACGCCATACCGAGGGAGAAACTTTTCGTTGCAAATTCTCTTTTACTTCCATAAGTAGTTTAAAATTTCAAGTATATAAAAAATTAGTTCAGGCAAACCTAGAGTAAGTTTCATGCACTGAAGTCCATGAAGTATCAAACACTGAAAAGAAATTCTTAAAATACCAAAACAAAAATAAATTATGTAAAGATTAGGATTACGCAATGGGTGAAGTTACCTTCCAATAATTTGTTTGCATTTCGACATTTTGAAATTTTTTCTTTTCAGCTATTGAAAATCCATGGCTTACTAAAAGGTTGAGTGAATTCACTTTTATATTTCATTATATTTGATAGTCATAATATTTCATTTTATCCTGGTAAGATGAAATATCATGACCATTTAACGAAAAAATATGATATCATGAAAGAATATCAATGTTTGCCAAAGTGTTTTTTGGCAAACATTGTTCCTTCCTGGATAAACAATTGCATCAAAATAGAAGCGATTTATCATTTTTTGACAATACAATTCGGAATTAAAATAAGAAAAGTGATTATGGAGGCATCATACTCTCATGGGTGTAAATCACAAGAAAGTAATAACAGTTGGCGCAATTAGCTGGCGAAGAAAGGATGGAACATTTTATAGCAGCCGCCATGAAATGAACACGTGAAAATTACAGTGACGGTCTACACAAAGAGACATAAAATTGTGGTTAAATAGCAATACAGGTACCCTTCATTCACAGACTGCAGAAGGAAAAAGGCAATAAACCCATGCATCAAGGGAAAAAAATGTAAGGAAGAAGGTAAATCCCAAATGCAACATTATTTTTGTTCTTCGAACAGAAACAAAAGAATTAAGGAAGTAGGCATGCAGGTCAAATGACAAAAGATTTGTGTACATTTTATCAACTCTGTACAGTATGCAACAACTGTGCACAAAGCGGAGCACCCTGAATAACTTTTGATCTGTGACCTCAAATATGCTAATTCATTTAACTGGGAAATCGTATTTTAAAAATATAACCCTTATAAAAAATTCGATTTCTCAGGAACTAACCAACCGATTTCGTTTAACGTGTGTATTTTGCTATTTTAAGTTGCATTCGTTAAAATGTTCTAAAAATTTTATACATTATAATTCGAAATTTTTCGACTGTAATTAAATAAAATTAATAAAAAACAATAAATATTTACTGAAAATTTTATTTCGCGTGGAATTATATTTAGATAAACGAATTTAATAGTTGCGAGCAAAATTTTTTTAAATTGCTTCAAAAGTTTTCAAGGTGTGTTGAAATACGCAAAAAGTACATTAAGGGGTTCAAACTTTGGATTGCTCTCCTGACCATATTATTGGGACCTTATTTCCGAAATTGCGGCCACCCCCAGTATTTTGGCAGTCCAAAATTCAAATCTGTCAACAAAAAAGATATGTTTATTCAGAGAAAATACGTTTTTATATCTGATTTCGTAGCTTAAAATATCATCTGCACTAATTAATTAGTCTGTTTGTGCGAACCTTTAAGATCGAGTCCTAGAACGTGAAGATCCGATTATTAGATCAAAAGTTATTGAAGGTGGTCCATTTGTATTTTTTAAGCACTGTACAAATTATATAGGAGATTATAGGGGGAAATTAGGAAATTTAGCTTGGGGCCAGTAGTAGCGTTTTTAGCAGTGACCACTTGTTGCCATTTTTTCAAAAATTTTGAATTTTAAAGGATTAAAGAAACTGTTTATTAATAATGTAACACATTTTAGTTTTAAGCATTTCTCAAAATATGGAAAACATATTACAAGGTTCATTTCAAGAATGAAGAAAATTTTAAGAAACAAGTGAGAAATAAAATAATTTTCAGAATGTAATGAAATATTTATAACTCTATATTTATTAAAACAAAAAATGGAATGCAAATTAGGTATGTTTTCGACGGAAAAAAAAAAATGACGGTTGAGTGGCGATGTTTGAAATGTTAATTTCATTTAGCTATCAGTATAAAATATTGCTTAAATTAAAGCTTAAATTAACATTGTCTAAAAATTGCATTACATGTATGTGGGGCCGGGATAGCCAGGTCAGTAGGGCGCTGGGCCCATATCCAAGAGGTCGTGGGTTCGATCCTCGCCGACCGAAGACTCCCCGTGTAGTAAATGGTGACCGATGCACGCTAAATCTGTCGAGTCTCAAAGTCCTCCATGTTCCCATAACAAATCAATACCTCTGGGGGTACTGATCCAGGAGTCTCCTTGTCTTCAGGATTGGTTCAAAATTACAAGGCTACGGAGTTGAACATTAGTGGTCGTAAACCCATGAAATTGGGTCGGCTGTTCAACGACGGTCATAAAAATAAAATTACATGTATGTGGCATTGTTCGTATGTGGCATATTTTAACCATCATCCTGCGCTCTTGCAATGTTCGGCGAAGCGACCCCCTTTGAATTGCGACCCCAAGCATATTAGAAAGTTTGTGTCAGAGTGTAATATAATTCTTTATAGGTATTACTTCTTTTAAAAGAGACATCCTGCACAAAAAATATACAAGAGAAATTTTTTGCACTTTACAAACGTCAGTTCTAAGCAAAGAAAATTTAAAAATAAGACACAAGGAAAATCTTCTTGAGAAATTAAAATTTTAAAAATATGACTTGCATTGAAAGTTTATAAAATCAGAAACCTATTTCATCAACTTCGCTCAAATTTTAAAATAATTTCAAAAATTTCTAGTTTACAATGCTGCAAAAGTTGGCAGAGCTTAAAACTCCAATTTTTTCGACTATTAATGACATTTTCGACAGTTAAAAATTATGGAAAATTATTTTTAGCTTAGACTGGATTTTAGAGCGATTTTCATAATTGTGCTCAAATAATGTTCGATTTTAAAGTCAGATTCAGTACGTTTTTTTGTGCTTGCTTTTGAAATAATTAAATTAATAGAAAATATAGCTAATAAATAATTAAATTAATAGTTAGCAGTTCCTAAGTAGCAACCGTTTTAATTATTAAGAGAGAGGATTTATTTTTTATTTATTCATTTAATTTCATCTATTTAATTTGGTTACTGTATACATACATATCAATCTATATATATAAAAGTGAATGTGTGTATGTCTGTCTGTCTGTCCTCTATAGACTCCTAAACCATCAGACAGAAAGCTATGAAACTTGGCATACAGATAGTTCAAAGCACGAGGAAGGTTTCTGTCGACATTAGAACATTCTGCGACAAACCGTTCCTGCGGTATCAGCGAAAGTCGAAATGGAATTTTCTGATTGGTTAAAAGTTAGCCATTGTTTTAAATTTTGCTATAAACAATTCAGTTTTCAAATATCTTGAAGATAACAACAGTGATATTTTCTATCTTACAGCTCTATTCATTTAGAAAAGTAAATTACATATATTTTAATATTTAATTATAATTCGCGCAAGTTTCTTTATGTCAGGTGAGCACAAGTACGTAAAATCAACGAGAATAGATTTCGTAATTATTAGTCGTATCACGGATTTAGTATTCGCGATCGCAACGAACTATAGGGGGCGTTGTTGTATGTGCCGAATCCCTGCGATTTCCATATGAACAGTCATTCAGTTACACTGGAGACGTCTTTAATGTAGCATTGTAACGTTCCATCTTTATTGTGGCTGATTAAATTTAAAAAAGAAAAATGTTTGTTTTCTTTCTTATGCAAACGAAAACAAAATGGTATCTCTTTTTTTTTTAGAGAAGGAACATACAGAACACATCGGAAAAATATTTGTATATAAAGAGAAAAAAATAGGTATATTCTTATAAGAGTTCAAACCTAATGCCTGAGAAATAGTTTTACTAAATTTAATGGTATAACATGAAAGGCCCATTTAAATTTTAACGTAAAATAAAGAATGCTTACGAAACAAAAAAAAGAACCATTCTTTTTTTGTCGCCATTTTTTAGCGTTACGAAAATGCGTCTTTGGGACTTGCCAAAAACAAAACAAGATGCAATTTTATTTTTTTAGAAGCGAAATATTTTATGGAGTGAAATATAACGAAAATGTACCAATGTCCATATCATGAAACTTTATCTTAGTAAAAGTCCGTTTTGGAAATGTTATTTCATTTTGAATCTTATTTATTAGAGTTCATAATGGCTATGGAATCAGGTGAGAGAAAAGTTTGTTTTGAATCTATGCTAAACTCTATATCGGCCCATTTTCCACCTAAATCCGATTGACTACTTTGATTTTTGTTTCATTTTAAGATTTTTTCCAAAAATTTTAAGTGTAAATTGGCGGCACTTAAAAATTTGCCAAATCTGTAGCTGTGGTTAATACGTAAGTACCGAATTTTTCTTCCATACTTTTCTGAATCATATTACTTCAAATATTAGAATATGCAAGAAGTATACATAAACATATAATTTAATACCATTTAATTTTTCAAAAAAAGTATTTTGACAACAATTTTATCAAAAAATTATAAACTAAAAAACGTAAAATAAAGAATTCTTAGGATAAAAACGATTTTAAAATTTCTTCATTTTTCAATAAAAACTTTCGTTTTGTTTCTTTTTTTAAATTCTTATAGTATTTAATCAGACGTAAAAAAACCATTTTGTAGAGAACGATCATCAAGTAAGAAAAAAAAATTATTTACAAGCAAATTTTTTATTATAAAAATCATAACACTTACCTGATTTATAAGTCCGGAGAATTCCAAAATGATATGTTCTTTGTTTGAAAACTTTATTCTCAAATAATATATACATAGTTTATCCCTTCATTACTTTTAGGTAACATACCACACATCAAAATTTTATAATTGTAAGTTCTCGATATTTCTCGAATTTTAATATGTAGCTTAAAAACAGAATAGCTGAATTCTAGTTGAAATTCTTTCAAAACTAAAAAACACTTACCAAGAAAACGAGAAAAAAATTTATTTATAATCAGCACAAAAGATACTTTTTCAAGTAATTCGGATTATTCTTTATTGTTGTCTTCTGAATTATGTAGATACAGAAATATATACTATTCTATGAAGAAGAAGAATACAGTACAGAAGAACTATTACAGTTCTGTATGGAATTCATTGGAACACATTTATTCATTGGAATGACGAAAGCAATGTTGGCTTCATTTTAACTTGTAATGAATTGAAGACAGAAAAATTATTTTACCCCAATACACACATCTGTAACAGCAAGTGATCATGAAATCATGTTATGTTGTTGGTAATAGAAAGGTAAAAATTATTGAGAAGTTGTTCTTCAAATGCTTGGCGTGTTCTGCTTCAATGTTTGGCATGTTCTGATTAGTTTTTTCAAGAAGTTTTACCTTTTCTTTATGGAAATTTTGCTTCCTATTTGCTGCTAAGAAAATGGCGTCCGTCATTGCCAATGGTTATGTGGGAACTAATGCCCGATATTTACAGTCTCCCGCTAGATGGCGTATCGAGTGTTGCGATCGCGAATTGTGAAAACTGTTTAATAAAAATAAAGGTGAAAGCAACTTTCATTCAAATTGCACGTTTTCAAAACTTATTTATATTTAGTATGCAATTTTAGGTTAGCACAATTAAATATATTTTTTGAAGGTTTCATTGCTGACAGTTGTTGTCATTTGAAAACTATTAGATTGTTTGTCATTACAAAGTTTTCGAATTCCCAATAATTTTATTTCTTTCATTTAAAAAATAAATTTTTGTTTTAAATTTTATCATTTTTATATTTCGTATTTAATTTATTGCTTTTTTATTATTTAAAATAAATATGTGAATTTTCGATTTAGGAAATTTGCGACCACTATCAACTTTGACATTTCTTTTTGTTTGAGAGAGAATATTTGCAGAAATATGCCGCCTAAACGAATCGCTCTTAGTCGATCAACATTTCAAGCACGCAAAAAGAGAACTACCCGTGTTTCAGAAACATCGGAGCAACGGGAAAGAAGAGTGCTAACGAATCAACTACGCGCTACTCAAGCCCGTTCGTCGGAAACATCAAAGCAACGGGAAAGAAGACTGTTAACAAATCAACTACGCACTACTCAAGCCCGTTCATTGGAAACATCAGAGCAACGGGAAAGAAGACTTAACAAATCAACAACGCGCTACTCAAGCCCGTTCGTCGGAAACATCAGAGCAACGGGATGCAAGAAGGAAAATCAATCAAGAACGCACTTCGCTGCCAATACTCTGATTTGAATCTCAGTACATTTCACTATGAACCGACCACCAACTATAGTCTTCACCTAAACGTCATCATCGGAAAAATGGATCAAATTGATCATGTATGTTTTGTAGTGCTCTAAAATTTAAGAATGAAACAGCTGGAATTTGCTCTTCTGGAGGCAAAGTGAAACTACCCGATTTAACGTCGCCCGCCGAGCCATTATCAACGTTGTTATCGGGTCAAACCAACACCTCCTAGAAGAAGGAAGGCCTCAGCACTGATAAATTTAGTAGTCCGATATGACGAAGTTAACAGCGCAGTTGTTGAAAAATAAAAAAGATGTCACTACGTTCGGGGTACTAAGCTGCGCAGTGGTTGAAAATACGAAATATGTCATTACGTTTGGACTACTAAAGGATATTTATGGTAACCCGTGCTGAGGCCTACTCCTTCTAGGAGGTGTTGGTCAAACAAGATAATAGAAACTTTTCTTGGCGAAAAAATGTCGGTACATTCGTGTTTCCAAATGACTTCATTCGGTGCTACAAGTATCGGTGCTCATATGGGCAGCCAGAGTTATTTATTACATTCACATGCAATCCTGCTTGAGCTAAAATTAAAGAGCTTTTGTAACCTAGGCAAACATCATCAGATCTTCATGATGCATTACCGCACGTGAGTTAAAACAAATATTAAGCTCTATACTTGGTTTTATGGCGAAGCGTCATGTTTTTGGAGAGACACGGTGTTTGATGTATTTTATGTAATGGCAAAAAAAAGGAAGAAAAAAGAGAGAATTGCCACATGATTTGGCTTATTGAAAAAATCACACCATGACAAATTGGCCAGCTCATACCAGCAGAAATACCTGATGTCGCCATTGATCCAAACTTTTTTCATATCAGCCAAAATATGTTTCATGGTCCGCGTGCATCACCATACATGTCTGTTTGAAAATGCACTAACGATATCCTAGAGATTTAACTGTTGAGACTATCACTGGTTTTTTCACCATTAAATAAAATTCTCATTTCAAATCATAATCGCAAATCTCATTTACACACTTAAATACAAAATTAAAATTCAAACTGAATGCGTTGCAACGCACGCAGGGTACAGCTAGTTATTAATAGAGAAGCATTCATTGCTTAAGCGTAGTCAAGTATTAAACGGGTTATGAGAACGGGTAAATTTTTAGTTGGGGCAAATTCAGGGGAATTACAGAAATAATTTCAATAAAAAGCCATATTTTAGAGAATTAGAAAATCAAACGCAAAAAGCACTTCATTATTTTGCGCAATATTTGACGAAAGTTGGAACTCGTCTGCACTACAAGGTCAAGTTCAAGATCTTATGTAAATGATGCTAAACATGAATGATTAAGTAGGATGGAACTTTTCGTAACTTAATTTTTGTTGAAACAATCAGCTTACCGTTTCATGTTTTTTCCTCACTTAAAATCAATTTACGAAATTCAAAAAAGGAAACAAAAGGGGAATTTCGTTTAAAAATAAATTCTTATCATCAAATTTTTATTTCAAGCAGTGTTTTCATTTTTTTTTCATCATTTATTTAAAAAATTAAAGAACCACACAAAATTCTTATATATATGTAACAAGTACAAAATTTGTTACATTCAAAACATGAATAAGTCAGTGAACGAAAATTGAAGAATTGATACAGAGCACGAAAACAACTACCACTGCCCCCTTGGCAATCACTTTGAATCAACGTGTGAGACTCAAGATTGGAAACACAGATTTAGAATCGTCCATAAACGGTGTCGGAAGGGAGGGGGTTGTTAAAATTGTGACATTTTGCGACAAGGGGACCAAGAACACACATTTTGAATAAAAATAAAACATTTATAATAAATGGAAGAAATATTTTTAAAAAATTAAACATATTTATATCCATATTTTTAAGTAAAATAAGTGTACATCTACCCTTTTTGTTCTTATGCTTCCAAATGCCATTAATAACAGATTTAAAGTTTGAAATATGATCTAAACTAGAGCTAGAGCTGGACAATGGGCTATTAGCGACGTCTGGGAAACATCCCTGAGGATGATCCGAAGACATGCCATCGCAATTTTGATCCTCTGCAGAGGGGATGGCTCCCCTGATTTGATAGCCAGACGACCTGAGCGCGAAATCGAGCAATTTACGGTAGAACAGTTTAACGAGGATCGATACCGCGCACCCTCGGTCCCTACGCAGGCTGATCAAAGTGGTCACCCACCCGTTTACTGACAGCAGCCAGTGATGCTTGACTTCTGTGTTCTACTGGGAACCGGGTCTTTACGAAGTCCACTGCGGGACAAATAAAGATGGAAAAACAAAACAAAAAAATATTTTAAAAAAATGACATTTATTGACTACCCCTTTAGAGGTTTGCTTAAAAAGGTTTCGATTTAATCTACCCTGTCTATTTTATATTATACAGTAAAACCTCATTTGTCTGAACCTCTTTAATGCTCAGTATACTATACACTAGAATCTCATATGTATTATACAGTAGAGTTACAGTATATTCAGTATATTATACAATAAAACCTATTATATATTATGCAGTAGAATTTAAAAATAGTTATTGTCAGGATCCTGACTCCTCTCCCACGCATTTGATTGACCCCTGACCTAAGGGACAGAGGGTAAAGGACACGGGAAGGGTCGTTCCCCTACATTGGGGGTGGAGCGAAGGACTTTTTCTTGTGAGAAAGAAAATTTTTTTAGTTGAGTATTAGTTTGAAGGAGAAGGGAGCACTGGCGCTCCGGAATATTATATTCTGCCGTTTATGTATATTTTTGTATCTTATTGTAAATAATTATATAACCCAGAGTCATGAAATAAAGAAGTTATACTAGCAAGTCATTATTAAGAGGATTTAAATACACGAACCAAAAATGTGAGATGCGTCACAGTTATATTATACAGTAGAACCTCATTAGTCTGAACCTCAGTTAACCTAAATCAATTCTAAAAATTTTATTTTATTCTTATTTTTCAATATTATAATTCCTCATTCCGAAATTTTTATTCAACAATTTTTTCAATATCATAATTCCTCAACGCATTCAAAAAGGCTAACACTCTTTGTACTGCGTGGTAACATGATTTTAACTAAATAACAAATAAATTTTCTGTTAGAAAGTTGTTTTGATTTACAAATATCTGAGATCTAAACGTTCTAATTCGGTATTTAGTATTATTTTTCTTTAATTATTGTGTAGTTTAGTCAACAAGATATACTAACAATAACCGCGTTATCTATGCGAAAGAAATATATTAACGAATGGAAAGCCTTACAAAGTCTTCAAAAAATATCAATAAAATCAGAATGGATAATCTTGGATGATATATTAAACCACGTGTCCCGCTATCTGAGGCAATCGTACAAGTGAAATTGAAAATAAATATTTTTATACCTCTCTGAGAAAAATACATTTTTAAATAGTCATATTAAAATGAAATTGAAATAGTATGTAACACAATAACTTAAAATAAATCATTTTTTAAAGTTTGTTGATGAAAACAAATTTTATTTTTTATTTTATTTTACGGCTGACCCGATTCTGAGTTTACGACTGTTAATATTCATCTCCATAGCCGTGTAATTTTGAACCCAAACGAGAAGACAAGGGAACTCCCTGTTCAGGCATTCGTGGAGGATTTTTTGATGGAACTAATCCCTCCTCAGCCATTTGCGTTACACGGAGAGGAAAACCATTACTTTCTCCAACGGTTAGCCCGATGACAACGGGATTCTAACACATGACCCGTCTACCTCTGAGATTATTTTACATTAATACCAAGGATGGTGCACGCAGGGTGCAGAATTTGTATCAACCAGTCACGAACTGGGATCCGGACCTCGGTCACCTCATTCGGAAGTGCTCTATCCTATTACAACCGTCGTTGAACAGCCGACCCAATTCTTTGGGTTTACGACTACTAATGTTCAACTCCGAAGCCTTGTAATTTTGAACCTAATCCAGTGAACAAGGGAACTCCTGGATCAATTATTGGGGGAAATCCTTCGTTGGGGACTTTTTGATGGAACTAACCCGAATTTGCGTTACATAGAGAGGAAGGCCACGAGATCCTCCCACGGTTAGCCTGACGGCAAAGGGACTCTAACCCATGATCCGTCTACCAATGAGGATATTTCACGTCAGCACTGCGGTCGGCGCAAGCTCGATGTGTGGATTCGTATCGACCAGCCATTGCGGGATTCGAAACCGGTTCACCTCATTGGAAGGCGAACGCTCTATCCCCTGAGCGATCGCGGCTAAGCGCTCTATCCTTAGAAAAAAATAAGGAAAAAAAAAAGACTTTACGCCTCTATAATCTGAATATTTCGATTATACGAAGAAATTCGGTACCAAGTAATTCGGATACATGAAAGTCTACTGTAATTAATGATTTAGTTAAACAAAAATGAATAGGAAAATAAGCAAACTAGTTCCTAATTACTAAACCAGACGGGGAAAAAATAACTTTTTTTTTTTTTAAATACAAACAAGTTAATAAAACAAATGGATACTTCATTGCGATAAAAAAAAAATAGTTGATAAAATTGCATATTCCCACACACTGATAAAAATATATTTATCAACAAAGGAAAAATAGTATTCAATGAATTTGCTTATCAAAACGAAAATAGTTCCTGTTATGTAAAATGACGGCGTTGACCTCAGACCGAATTACCTATTTTACCTTATTATTCAATTTTTCATAACAAGTCGCTGCTCTAGAAATACAGCTTCCTGCTTTTTTGGAAATGGTAGAAGGAAATAAAATGCTTATGTTAATTTTTTTTTTTTTTTTTTTTTTTAAAGTATAACATACAGTTTCAACAATTTAATGATTCATACCAGTATCAAACTACACTATAACAATGTTAATGCTCAGTTTAACTTACACAAACATATTTTAAATAGTTTCGATAATTCAGCGTTTAAAATTTGGAAAAAATAAAACTTTGAACAGGTCTCAAAATTAATTTTTCATAGCTGCAACACGAAGAAAAAAAATTCAGTAGCTTTTATGAAACAATATAAAAATTCATGCTAAATATTATGCGGCATCTGCAATATGAATTTTAGAGCTTTTTATAGGAAAAATAAAATGAAAAACAAAATCAAGAGTAACAATGCCTATTAGTAATTAACATTAAATGGATTTGAATATAAAAATTATTTTATTATGTTTATGATATATTTGATAGAATTCATAATTTTAAATAGTGATAGAGATAAAATTCATTTTAAATAAGTACCATAACACATTCTTAAATTATTTAAAAAATAAAAAGTTCTGAATAAATAAAAACTAAAAGATTTTAATTATTTAAAAAATAAACTAGAGTATCATATTGATACTCTAGATAAACGAGATTATTTAACAGTAATTCTTTTAAATACTCCAGCAAATAAACTGAGTAAAAGTCTCTTTATATAACAATTTATTTTACAAAAAATTTCCCAATTTTAGGTAATTTTCTAAAATACACAAAATCCTGGAGAATAATTCATTAAACCGAATAAACATTGTAACCTACTGGAAAAGCTGCTAATCAAGCAGCTGCGCTTTATCAGACCTTCAGAAAAACTCGGTTAAAGCGAAGAGTATAAAAAAGGAAAGAAAAAGAGTAAGTATAAATGTAATATATTTAGCAAATACAAAAATGTATACGAGTACACCACATACAATTCATATTATAATCAGAAAGCTTATTTAAAAACACTTTAAAGAGCATACTTTGCAAGTTTTTTTTACTTTAAGTCCTAAATCGTATGTTGTTTTGCAGTACTTTGGCGCTTTTCTGCCGCAATGTTTCGCCATTTTTTTTTTATGGATAACAGGAAGGCTGGTGTCGCCTATTTTTGTTGTTGATACATTTAGCACTTTCGATAGTTTGCATTATTGACGATATTAACGATCACATCGGTAATCTCGTGTTGTCCGTCAGTTTGTTTTCCCGAGTGTTTGGCAGATAAAAATCCAGGAATTGTTTTCGGTAGTAGTTTTAAAAATAAAAATAAACTAGAACAAAACAAAAATCCTTATGTAGTGTTGATAGCTCGGTTAAAGCGGAGATTTGGATAATAGGGACTCAACTGTACTATGAAATTATCAAATCTTACTAAATCAGGTTAAAAATATAAAAATTTTCAATTTCCTAAAAATATTCATAAACATTTTTTTTAAATACTTTTTTAACATTGAAAAATTCATAACAGATTAATCTCTTCGGTTGCTTCTATTCCTAATCCATTTAATTTTAAATACACTGTTTCGAAAAAAATCATTTAAAGTGTAAATAAGGCTGATACAAAGTAATGTTGAAGGAAAAGTTTGTCGGAAAATAAGGTATACATAAATATTTAACTTTTTTCAAGCTACAAAATGTTGTTCATCACTCTTTAGATTTTAAAACATAATCTAAGCAAACTAAAAAAAATTCTCGAGTTTTGAAATTTAAGGCAACGACTTTTGAAGACGTTAAAATATTATGTACGAACCTAAGCGGAAGGGGGTTAGCAATTTGTTTCTTTTTGCAGACGTGAACTGTGCTTATGAAAGAAAGACATCAAAAATTTCTTTTTTCCGAAATCTCTTCTTAATTCAAAAAAATATTGAATTTGGTCAAAAAATTAAAATTTTAAAAAAAAGAAGAAGAAAAAAACTTCCGCAAACATGAGGAAGAACTCTCGATTTAAAGTAAAAAATTTTAAAATGAGAAAAATAATTATTTTTATAAGACTTTTTTGAAACTTTTTCTTATCATTCTTTCTCTATAAATAAGTAAAAAAAATAATCATAATTATTAATATTACAAATATCATTAAATCACATTAACATTAAAATCAAAATCTGAAATGGGAAATAACATAGTGTTTAACTGTTTATTTATTTAAAGCAGCGTGACAAGAAGGTGGTAGGGGTATGATGAAATGTGACACTTAAGGTTAAAGGGAGGGAGAGGACGAAGTATTAAAAAAAAGTGTCACCTTTCATGGATTGCCCCTTAGGTACTACTTGCATGTACTTCTTATAAATATTTTTTAGAATTTTCTTTTTAATACGTATCCCTTTGAGCGATCAATTTTAAACAAATCAAGTTTTACTTAAGAACTTCATTCGCTTCAAAAGGATACAAAATAAAAATAATAATCGACATGTTTCAAGCGTTCAAAAATAGGCGCCCATTTTCAAAACTTAATATACGTGGGGAAAAAATGAGATTTGAAACATAGAACGAAAAGTTGCCACAGAAAAATGGAAAAATAAAGGTGAGAAACAGAACTAGAAAAACCCACAGAGGCCGAGAAAGAAAAAGATGAAAAAAAGAACAAGAAAAATCACAGAAGCCTAGAGGGGCAAATCAGGGTAAAATGCATCTCCACACGCTAAAGAAGGGTTATGATTTTTCTTCAAAATACTTTTCCCTGTTCTGTTTCTCACCTTAATTTTTCCTTTTTTTCTCTGGTAACTTAACGTTTTATATTTCCAATCTGTTTTGTTTCTCCTCATTCACGTCTGGCAGGTTTTGAGAACAGGCGCCTATTTTTGAGCGCTTGAATCCGAGTATCCTATCGACTGCTTTTTCCGATTTGTATGTTATTGTAAACAAATGAAGTTTTTAAGCCAAGTAATATCTTTCTCCTTCGATTAATAGGAACGATTCATTTAATTTATTAAAAAATCAAGTTTTAAATGTACTAATAAATTTAATTTCCGGACTTAAAAAAGAAAAAAATAGCATCCGGCGAACCTTAATGAAAAGCTATTTAAAATTAACGACAACTACATAAAGAGTTAAGTTAACCTTTATGACCCACAGTGAACTCCTAATAAATAGCTTTTAAAAAATATGACAAGCTGTCGTTCTTCATGACAACCCAATGTGAAATCTTGAATGAAGCGAAAGATGAGAAAAAAAATAGCATTGAAGAAGAGATGGTTCAGGAAATAAGATTCCTATAGAGATTTACGCTAGACAACACGTCTTCTTCGATGAAATGCTAGAACAAAAGAACTATTCTGCATTATGCCAAGAAGAGAGAATTATGAAAAACACACGTCCCTTGTCAAATCTTGGCTGCAGGAAGATGACTGGGAAGTGAAAGAATTTCGAAGAAATTCATTCGCAAAGAAGAACATGGGATAAATAAAAAATGCAACGCTTAGAAAATATGGGGAGAATAGTACTGGAAAAGAAATTCAAAATGTTTTGCCTTTCAAATTATATTCTACAATGAAAAAGTTTCAAGCTACTATTATTTACATACAGCAAAGATTGCCAACTGGTGGTTTTAAGCTCTTAAGTAATACGCGAAACAGTTCTTAATCAAACGAAAATTATTTGTGACATTTTAAAAATAAACAGTTATCTTTCTGACGCAGGTGGACACCGGTGGCATATTTTATATATATATATATATATATATATATATATATATATATATATATATATATACAGTACCGCTCAAAAGTATCAGTACACCTAGAAACTTATAAAAAAATGGCGAAAGTGTCATAACTTCTTTAAAAATGATCAAAAATGCTTCTGCTTTAGCTCATTTTGAAGCTTAAAATCTCTATTTTTATGTACTCTAATTGTTTTTAATTAATATATTTTGCAACTATGTACAATTACACTCTAAACAATCATAGAAAATTGTATTAATTTTTTGTGAAGTTTGACGCGATGTACGGGCACAAAGGGGTTAGATATTGTTAATTTTTATTATACCATTGAAAAATTTGGACTTTTAGCTTTCATTTAAAAAGAAAATTCCAAAAAAACATGTTTTTTGACGAAGTTATTGTCAAATTAAAAAAAAAGGTTTTTTTTCAGAATTTAATGATTTTTCAGCAATTATAATGAATTTTAGTGTAATTATAATATGATATGAAAATTTTTCAATTAAAATAAATTAAAATTTAATATTTCTCGATAATATTATTTCGTAATTTATTATAACAATTTTAACTTTTTTTTTTTTTGGAAAATATAATAATGAAATATAATAATATAATATAATAATATGAATATAATAATATAAAAGCGCGGGGAGGATATTTTGAAGAAAACAAATAATGATGTAAAATATTTTTTCATTATTACATTTTCGTTTTAAAATTTTTTCTGAGAAAAATACGAAAAAATAAATTTCAAAATATTAAATTGTAAACGTTGATTCTTATTTCATTAATATATTTTCCAAAAAAAAAAAAGTTCAAATTGTTATAATAAATTATGAAATAATATTATCGAGAAATATTAAATTTTAATTTATTTTAATTAAAAAATTTTCATATCATATTATAATTACACTAAAATTCATTATAATTGCTGAAAAATCATTAAATTCTGAAAAAAAAACCTTTTCTTTTATTTGACAATAACTTCGTTAAAAAACACGTTTTTAAATTTTTTTTTTTTTAAATGAAAGCTAAAAGTCAAAATTTTTTAATGGTATAATAAAAATTAATATCTAACCCCTTTGTGCCCGTACATCGCGTCAAACTTCACAAAAAATTAATACAATTTTCTATGATTGTTTAGAGTGTAATTGTACATAGTTGCAAAATATATTAATTAAAAACAATTAGAGTACATAAAAGTAGAGATTTTAAGCTTCAAAATGAGCTAAAGCAGAAGCATTTTTGATCATTTTTGAAGAAGTTATGACACTTTGAATTTTGCCATTTTTTTATAAGTTTCTAGGTGTACTGATACTTTTGAGCGGTACTGTATATTCTGACGCTCTAATTACAAGCAAAAGTATATTGGTGTTGTTTTGTTTAATTATATAAAAAAAAAATCTAATAGTTAATAGTAAATAAAAGAATCTAACAGTTAATATTAAAAAAAACTGTTATATTTTTAGAATTATGTTTGTACTAAAACATAAAATCCAAAAAAAAAGTAGTTCGAAAAAAAATTTTTTCATTCTTATTTAAAACTTAATTAATGATTGATTTTGTAAATTAAAAGAAATTTCAATGATAAATAACTGTTTTCACGCAGAGATCTAAATAACTGCATGTAAGTGCACATTCGAAAAATTATTGTTTTGAAGTGAGCCGTAGTTAGGAAGATTTTTCAACGCAGAAAAAGATACCGCTGTTTCATGCTGTATTTAATAACCAGAAATAACTAAAATGCTAAATACAATATTTGTCACTTACTTAGGCCTAAAATAATAAAAAATATGTTAAATAAAAATTCTGCATCTAAGGGTTAAAGAGAGATATTTTAGAACATGTTTAAAATTCAGAATTTTAGTTAAAACTCCTTGCAAAAATAAATAAATAAATAATGAAGTATGAATGAATGACTAAATGATAACGTAATGCAATAACAATAATAACACCGTGATGCAATAATAATTATAACAACATTAATGTAATAATAATAATATAATAATAATATTAATATAACAATAATAATATTATAAAAATATTAATTTAATAATAATAATAATATAGTAATAATAATAATAATATATTAATAATAATATAATAAAAATATTAATTTAATAATAATAATTATACAGTAATAATAATAATAATATAATAATAATAATATAATAATAATATAATAATAATTATAATATAATAATAATATAATAATAATATAATAATAATAATATAATAATAATATAATAATAATATAATAATAATTATAATATAATAATAATATAATAATAATTATAATATAATAATAATATAATAATAATATAATAATAATTATAATATTATAATGCAAATAATGCATAAATAAATAATAATAAAGATAAATTTTTGATTAAAAATTACAACAAAATTAGAAAAACAGAAAATGGAATAATACTTTTTTTTTTAATCAAAAGTATGAAAAGAAAGAAAAATCCTACAACAGTTAAAACATACTCAGTAAATTACATTAATACTGCAAAGCAATACGTAAGATCTTATACAGAGCTGTGGGGTCTGTAGTTAAAATGTTCGATTTTTCTGAGGAAAGCAGACAACAGCTGAACTAGGTTAAGATTTAATGCTATACAAATAAAATTAGGAAAACCACTTAATAAAAAGAAGAATAAGTCTAGCAAAATATTTACAAGCAATTCACAATTAGACGCTATTTGAAAAGCAGTACAATTGAATAAATAAAGAATAAGACATCAAACAGACAAGAGTTTCAAAAAGACTTCGGGTCTAGTAGACATATGAAAAAACCTCGTTATAAATAACCTATTTTAACTAATAGATTCCTATCATATCACAATAAACTCAATGGCGCAATAAAATCTACTCATTTTTGTTTTCATTTCAAAATTAATATTTAGTTTTTTTTTTTTTAATGAATTATGAAATACCTTATTTCTCATTCCTTTTATTAAACACATTTGAAAGTATTAGATTTAAAAAAAATACCACGTGGAAGATCTTAAAACAATTAATGCGACCAGCACAAAACTCTTTTTCATAATTTGGAGACTCTGACCGGATTGCAAATTTAATAGCCACCAGAAGACGGTGCAACAATTTTTGACTTTTTATAACTATAGCTTTTATAGCCTAAGATAAATGTTGCAACATGTTACAACAACCACGTGGAGGATTTCACAACAATTAATACCACCAACAGATGAAAGCCCTCTTCATAAATTTAGAAACGAATTTCACCGGATTGCAAAAGTAACTCTCTCAGCACGAACAGAAAAAATATATAAATAAATAAAAAGTTTTATTAGTTAACCGACGAACAGATAGTGAAACAATTTCGATGACTTTTGATAATTGTAACTTTTATAGCCTGTGGTAACAGTTACAATAGCTAAAATTGTGACACTATGTAACATAGAGTAAATTTTAATTTCGATTGACGTAAAGTGTTAAATTTACAGCTGACCATTAATAACGTCATGCTCAGAGAGGGGTGGCGAAAAGTGTCAGATCACATATTTTGGTTGAAATGAAAAATAGCAATTAATTATATTCTATATTAACACTATTTATATTACTCTATATTATATCTACATTAAAAAAAATGTTAGGGTCGACGACACGAACGCCGTTGCTTTTTTGGTGTTGAACTAAAAGCAATTTGTTTTGCTGCACAGAAACTATAAGACTTGGAAATTTGAAATTATTAAGGTTTGTAGAAAAATGTATAGGGATTTAAACGGAATTAAAAAAAAAGTTTACTTTTGATAAATTTATTCGTGAATTATTAATTCTTTTAAACTTGCCAAAATACCATACGGGCCGATCTACAGGTCGCAGGAATGTAGCTACAGAGTTGAAACTTGGCATACCGAAAGGGCCAGATTTGTTTTTGAATTTAACACAAAATATTTTTTTCAAAATTCCAATTTGCTCGATAAGTTATTGTAAATTTTAACTGCTTCTTTAATAATTTTTTTTTTCTGTTCAAAATCTATTATTATCTATTATCAAAATCTATTAGTTGAAATTGCGATGGTGTGTAGAAAAAAAGTATATGAAGTACGAAAGAAGAAAAAATAAAAAAAATTCAAATTCGAGAATTAATACTCGCGCTCGAGTAGTTGTTGCCTGATATAAATCTTAACATTCATTGTGAATTTAAAAAAATAAAATAAAATAAATAAAATAAATAAAATAAATAAAATAAAATAAATAAAATAAATAAAATAAATAAAATAAAATAAATAAAATAAAATAAAATAAACGGATGCTGATTAAGGTTTAAATTAGGTCCTGTATAAAAATTTAAATTTAAAAGAAAATTCTTCGTGAGCATTTACATTTTTAAGAAAAAAATAACGTAAAACCTACGCACAAATTTCGTCCAATCTTTCGAGAGAAACTAAAATCAATAACAAAATTATGCACATGAATCTAAAGTATACTCCAGTTCATCTTTGATTTAATGTAGCGTGTTAATTTGCCGTTACATGCGACAAGGGGTAATGGATAAAATGTAACACCATGTGATTGTCAAACATACTAAAAAAATGGCTATATTTCAATATTATAGTGAACAAGCTTACAGACATGTTTGCTGCAGCGAATATGAAATGCTTATAAAACAAAATAAAAAAATGTGTTTTTACTGTAATCAAGCCACCTCAAGTTTTCAGCACTGTAAACAAACGCTCGTCCTCATTAACTGTACTCCAGTAACCCCAATAAAAATCAAATATTCATTAAGAAAGAGGAAAGAAAGTGATGAAGAGAAATCGAAGACATTGAACGGATAGCATAATCCACCCTCACTCCGCAACTATTAAAAAATAAATGATTTTTTGAGGATTGTTTTATTTTCATTTTTTAATTGTAAGCGCTTTTTTCCCTATATGCCAAACCAACACGCCAATATTTTTTTTAAAAAAAATTGTAGGAGCACATTTTTATCATAAATTTACCAAAAATTTTCACTAACATATCTGGTATTTTCTGGTAACATATACAGTCCCTGGCCAAATTATTAGACGCACTCTAAGATTCTATGTAAAATCTTTAATTATCAGGTGACACTATACAACTTTATTGTTTATACGTGACTGAAACCGGTATGCACTTGTTTACGTTAGTGCATCAATTGCTTAAATTAGACGATATATAATATAAATTTGACGATACATTATATAAATATAGAATATTTATTATATCAAGCATTATATTAGTATATTATAATAATTAGATCAAATTATTAGACGCGCTGTAGCTTTTTTAATAAATACATGATTTGTACGAGTTTGTATACAATACTTTTATATTTAAACATACATGTAATAGGTTTTTATTCAGGAGATTTTTTTATATACTTCTATACTTCCTATTTGTATTTATTTTCAACGTATTGCATTACAATGCTAACCTATTGATACAGGAGCGTAAACAAATGCAAACAGGTTTCATTCGAGTAAAAAAAAAATACACCTGTATAGTATCACCTTATAATTATAATTTTACATAGAATCTTATAGTGCGTCTAATAATATAGCCAGGGACTGTAAGTATTGAAATTTGAACGTTCATCTTTATTTTGAATAAAACATAACCTATAATAGATGTATACTTTGATAATATTTTTTTTTTAAAATTTAGTTCTTTTTGCAGACTCTAACCCCATGACCTTCGTTTTATGAGTACGTTTTACGAGTTAAAATTCATTACAGCGGGGAGGAATTTTCTTGTTGCATTTATACAAATAATCAATCTGATTCGAGTAAGGACATTTCAAATGTGTTTTTAGTTTTGTTCCTAAAACTAAAGATTTTTTCCCTTCTAAAATGGCTATTTTTTGTCGAAATGCACTAGTTTAAGAAACGTTAAATATAACTGAAGGGTCAAAAAACTATTATGACAAACTTCTAGGGGAGTTAGGACACATCATTAGGATAAACATAGCATAGGAACCCATGTTCGGAAATATCGTTGTACGCCGCTAGGGGTAATTCCTTATTAATTCTGAACTTTTTTCAGTGTGCATCTTAACTGGACAACTGAAGAAAGCACCACAAGTCGCATAAGATGGCAATTCCGGGTATGGGTTTCCTATGCAATGTTAATCCTAATGTTGTATCCTAACTCCCGTGGAAGTTTGTCATAATATTTTTATGGCCTCTCTATTATATTTAACGTTTCTTAAACTTGTACATTTTGACAAAAAAAAGACTAAAAATGTCATTAAAAAAACTGCAGCTTGGAAAGAAATCCGATTACAGCTTTGAAATCAGCGACGTGAAAATATCCAAGACCTGTTAAAATATCTCATGCAATGCTCCAGTGTTAAATTATAAATTTAACACTAGAAATATTAAATTAGAAATGTTACTGGAAATGTTAAATTGTTGTTAATTAAATCTATAAAAAAGCAAGCGGAATCAAAATACTACTAATTTTAACCTATAAACACAATCTTGAATAAATATGTTTATTTCAGTGAATATTAAAGCCTATTAAAATATTGATTTATAATTAATAACTGAACTACATTCGTATTCGTATGCACATTTTGATTTATTAAAATCATAAATATTGTTTTTTTTTTGTTTTTTTTTTTTTTCAAATCAGGATTTATGAACGTTTTAATTTTTTGTATACTAATTACTCACAAATGATTGAAATTATTTAAATATTATGACGAGGTATGTAAAACACATTTCTGCCCATGTAGAATCTCAAGACTGAAAACTTGCTTTCGCGATTTCACCAATCGAAACGGACTAAGTTTCACGCAATAAACAGTCCGGCACAGTTCGTTTTATCATTTCCTCACTAATATTTTCCTATCCTTGCTTTTAAATTCATTTTTTCTCTTTAAAAAAAAAAAATTAGGATTGAACGGTATAATTGTTCGTACATTAATTACTCACAGAAAATTAGGATGACTGAACTTTTAATACTATTTATATAATTAGGTTAGTAAACACATTTATATTATATGGAATCTCAAGACTAAAAACGTGTTTATAAACACTTACCTTCGCGATTTAACCCTTTCACGCCGGTTTAATCCTTTCAACAATCAATCGCAACAGGCTAAATTTTGCGGTATAAACAAACTCGCACATTTTTTTTTCTCTAATATCACATTTTATATCCATTTTTTTTTTCTCTAATATCACATTTTATATCAGTGTTATATCCATTTTTTATATAAGTGTTATATCCATTTTTTTTTTTTTTTTTTTTTTTTTTTTTATAAATCAGGAACTATGAACGGGTATAATTTTTCATATACTTATTACTCACAGATAATGGGCGACTTCTATCTCTGTCCATTCCTTCTGGAATTACGGCATGTCCATTATTAATTCCATTATTATTTACATTTTCCATTCGATCCCTCACATTATTATCGAGAATAACACCGTTCATTTTGAAGCCGTTATTCCAAATCAAACTGGATCAAAAACCACGTGCATTTAACCAGACTTCTACAGACAGAAGGTAGAGTTTTTCCAAATTACCCTCACTGGAAGCAGAACCGTGACGAGTGAAACCCCATTGTGACGTCATCGCTACGTCACCTAACCTCTGGGCGGAGTTTCCCCAAACCAAGGCCGACTTCCCAGTGTTTTGAAAAGTTGTTCGAAGTGAAACGATAGACAAGAGTGATGAGATTGCTTTGTTTGGCTATTTAACTCTTTTTTTGGCAATTCCAAGTAATATGGTAAAATAGGAATAAAAATGTTGTGTTTCTCTAAAAAAAATGTGTGGCATTTATTTTCTTAACTAGAAAATCTGTTTTCCAATTTATAACAACTAAAGAAGAGGAACAAGAGTTTATTTAAAAATTATGTAAATTTTATAAGTAAAGCGCTATTTGTGAACTGCGATCCTACAACCCGAAGAAAAAAATACAAATTGGTGACTAAATTTTTCCATGCACACTGAAAATTTTCCAGATTTTGTTTCCAATTACGCTTATAGTTTCCACGTTCAATTTCATATTTATCCAGATTTAGTAAACACTGCGAAGTTAATTTTACTCTCACTGGAAGCAGAACCGATATGATGAATATGATAGTTTCAATTTCAAATAAAAAATTAAATGGCTACAAATATCAGCAACATAAGCAATACTTAACACGTTGAGCACCACGCTAACTTTACATGGCTTGCCCGTCTGGCCAAAAGGATTTTCTCAGAATGTATTGCAATATTTTCTTCAAACCACTTTAGTAACGATAATATTAAAAAAAACTAAAAGCATTAAAAATTTACTCGAATTATGTGTTTCTAATAATCTTGGCTTCACCGGTGACCCTCGTGTAGCTACGAACGAACTCAGTGCCGGTCACCGGTGACTCGATGTCATTCAACAAGTTAATGAATTTTTCGTATTCAATTTCCTAAGTAAATGTTAAGATTTCGTGTTTTGTTTTCTCTTTAAAGGCTAATATTTAAAGGTAAATACAAATTTTAATTTTTCTTATTAGTTTAAAAATACATAATTTTTAACTATTCTATAAAAATAAAATGATTTTGATTATTCTATCTAGTTTTTAAAGATCTTCATTTAACTAATTGCGATTAATGTTTTATCTTGCATTGAAATTACGAGCATAGTTTTAAATGATTAGTTCTTTCCCTAAAATCACTAGCCAAAAGTATAAAAAACAGAAAATAACAAAAATTCGTCTTCTTTTTAACATCTGTTTACCATATAAAATGTCAAAAAATTGTTCTCGCCGGTATTAGTTTTGAATCTTGATTAACAAAGTTCTCTTGGTTACATCAAAAAAAGGAGAAAAAAATAAACATGGCACAAAAAAATCACTTCTGATTATTGTAAACTTGCGCTATGAAAAACAAATTGGTTCATTTAGCTGAACAAAATAAAAGTATAAATAATAATAAGAAGAAGAGGAAAAAAACACAGCACGCAAAACTAAAAATTTCTAATAATTATTTCAAAACAAAGTTACTTGAATACGACCTACTTTTCACTTTTCTAAAAACAATAAATTCCAATGAATTGAAATGAATTCTACAGTTAATAGCTACTATTCTCCTGTTACAACAACAATTTCTATTGAAAAAACGTCTGTGATTATTTAAATTCCAGATGGTTATTGGATATGAAGCAATATTAAAATGTATGGCAATGTTTCAAAATAAGTATTTAAAAAGCAATCCATCATTCGATAACAACTGCGATTGAAACTTGCACACAAATATATAAAACTTTAAAATAAAAAAAAAAAACGGAACATCCTAACTTTTTTTCCTATAACCGGATTTTTACGTACGAAGGCTCCAAAATCTTAAGAGTTTTAAAGCCTCACCTTAAGTATGCAAATTAATAAGTGCAGACAAGTTACGAAATCAGTTACAAAAAAGTCTTTATAAGCATGCCCTCTTTCGACGGATAAGGATTGGGGGAGAGGGGTTGCAACATAGAAAATACGAACCCAATAGTTAAGGCAGGAGATCAATACAAAATTTGGACCCTTTAAATATCAATTTCACCCTTCTTGAAAATTCCACTAAATCTTGAGAACTTTTTCAACGATTCGAAAAAAAATTTGCGCACAAATATATAACTTAGAATTATCTCAAAGATAATTCCAAGTAGAAAATTATTTTTTATAATTATTTATCTTTATTAATAGTCGAAAAAAATTAATTGCAAGGCACACTAATTTTCACATCATTTTAAAGAATGTAATTTTATATGGTAAAATACAAAATTTGACAAAACAGCAGTTCGTGAATTACGTTGCCCAGCAAAAAAGTTGTATGACACGTTTACTGTTTGTCTAAGATAGGTACTCTGACCGCCACTAAGTCTGCGGTAGTCTGGTGTTATGGAAACAAGAAGAGGGCATTTTAGGGAGGGTAGATTTGATGAAGAGGTCTCCTTATCTCTCACCGAAACCAGTCCTAAAGAGGGACCCCGCACCCCTACCTGAAATAATCATACCTCGTTGCCATAGTCACCGCCACAGCTCCAGACGAAAGTCTGGCAGAGTACCTATCTTAGACAAACAGTATAGTCTGCATTATGACCACCAAAGATGGTCATTTTAAAAAATTATAACTACCTTACGGGTAGTGAAGTTTTCACGTTGATTTGAGAATTGGATTGTGATATTTTAACACATTGTTGACCGATGATGAGTTGACCAGTCTTTTCACACCCAAACGTCGAGTTTACTCGTTATTGCACTTGCAATTTCGGTAAGCAACGTTTGCTCATAAAATCAACATTTAGAATGTGTTATTTTACTTCATATTCAATTACAAACAAACAGCCAAAGACATGACATAGTTTCTGTGTAAAATAACCGATCACCAAAGCGTTAAGAAGCATTTAAATTATAGTGCATACATGTCTTAACACAGTGACAAGTGGTGATAAGTTAATTCGTCATTAAACTTACATCATCTATTTCAATTAATGAAATCCAGGGCGATATAGAATATTCTTATGTTTAATTTCATTTCATTTTCAGAATAAATAAAGTTTATTGGAGTGTGTTTAGAATGAGTTACTTTACTTCCATATTAAATTTAAAAAAATAATTGACGGTGACATAGTTCTGTATAAAATTATCGATCAACAAAATGTTAGTAGGTATTAAAATTATAGTGTATACATTTCTTAACACATTGCTGACTGGTGACGAGTTAACTCGTCATTGCAAGATCTATTTCAATTCGTCCCTTGCAAGATTTATTTCCATTAATGAAACCCAGGGCCATATAGATTATTTTAAAGTTTAATTTCATTTCATTCAACATAAATGGAATATTCTAATATATTCTAAATAAAAAAAATATTCTAAAATTTATTTACAATATTTTACTTTACTTCCATACTCAATTTCAAAAGAATAGCCGATGACATGATATAGTATCTGTGTATAGTTACCGATCAACAAAGTGTTAAATTATTTCTAGTCCTTCTGCATAATTAAGCTATAAGCTTTCACAAAATACAGTTCGCCTTTGGGAAAAACTTAAAGTGGTGTCCCTTTTAAAGAAAAAAATTTTTTTTCAAAGCTAAAAAGAGAAAAAACATTTATAAAAAAAAGAATCGAAAGCACCAAATGATTTTATAAACTTATCGATTTCGAATAAATTATTAGATATATAAAAATATATAATTTTAAGGTTAAAACCCAATTCTTCAAAACAAAAAGCTTTTATGAAATGACGTAATTTAATAAATATATTTAGGTCAACAAACTTTTATTCCTTCAATTTATCTTGAAATCCTGTCTAGACAATAATCAAATTCTACTTTTTTTAATTTTTTTTTTTTTTTTTTTTTTTTTAAATACAGTTTTTACTGAGAATTATCAAATTTAAAAGAAAAATTTTAAGATTTCACAATTAAAAAAGAAATTCTCGTATTTATGGTATTAATTTATGCTTTATTGATTAAACAAAATCATATATTATCCGAAAATTTCATATAAAGATTTTTGTATAAAATTTAAAAAATGTAAAGCCTTTATTTCAAGTAGAATAACTATTAAGCAGTTAATCGGTGGTGTCAAAAACTATTTATTGAGAAATAGTTCGCATTTTTTTTAGGATGAACAAACCAATATGTTTATTAGATTTGTATATAATTCACATAGTAACAGGATACTATCTAATATTTTGCAACAATATAAGCAAACAATAATAAATGTTCTGAAGGTATATAATTTTCATAGCGACTGGGACATTAATTGTTCGGCTGATTGTTCGGCAACATACAGTATGCAAAAACACGTTTAGTAACATTTAATTTGATTAATGATCGTATTTTTACGAACAATAATGACTCAATCCCAATGGTTCGAGTGCCTATATATGCTAATTAAAGCAGACGATATTTTAAATTTTGAAAACAGACATAAAAACGAACTTTCTCAGAATAAACGTACTTTCTACTCAATGGATTTAGATTCTTGACCCTTAAAATATAAGGTGTAGCCGAATCATATTTTACAGATCATGGCACCACGCCATATTTTAAGGGTCAAGGTTCCAAATCCACCGAAAAAGAGGTAGGTTTATCAAAAGAAAGTACGATTTTTATGTCTAATTTCGTAACTTAGAATATCGTGTGGATGAATTAGCATATTTAAAGTTAAGCCCTCAAATCATTTAGATCCCAGTACATGTAAATCCGATTATTTGATCAGAAGTTATCAAAAGTAATCTCTTTCTCTCGCTTTCTCTTCGCGCTCAGTGCGTCGCAGTTTTGAGTTCTTCCGGCAATAGGGATAATTGTTAAAAATATATATATATATCAAAAAAATAGCGAGAGAGAAAGGATGGAAGCAAAGTAACTAAGTCAAAAACATTTTTTTTAAATGAAACAAAATTTAAATTTTTTTTTTTTTTTTTTTTTTTTTTTGTAAAAAAAAAAAAAAAAAAAAAAAAAAAAAAAAAAAAAAAAAAAAAAAGACCCTTTTTTTTAAAGTATAAATGGCCCAATTTCGGGTCACAAGATTTTACTCAATCCGTCCCATTTTAAAATAGTGATCATCTAAACTAAATTTCAAATTTATATTCCAAAAGAAATTGCAAAGTGTAATTTTCTTAAGAGTTCGGCAAATACACGATCAGTTACATCCGGAGAAATTTGGCAATCTTACATGGGAATCTTGGAGAGCTAAGATTTCTACAAGGCATCAATTTAAACCACTCTTATTTATGACGGTGTTCAACTATGTTCAAATACAACAAATAAACCAATTGTAATTGAGAAGTGCAAATTTCTATAAGAGCTAAGCGGAAACTAAATGCCTTACATTCAGAGAAGTTTAACGATCCCTCCTCAGAAGTTTTAGCGACTCAAGTTTGGGTCGCAACATTTCTGTAAGGCATTATTTAAAACACTCTTACTTATGACACTGATCATCTATATTCAAATTTAACTCATAAACTAAATGAAATTGAGAAGGAACGATTTTCTACTGATCCGTTACTTTCGGATATAATTTGGTGACTTCTTTTGGATTCGAGATTGGATGGCAAGAATGCTATAAGGCATAATCTGAATCACTTTTATTTATGGCCGCTGATTACCTTTATCCAATATCAACAACCATATCACCCAAGTAAAATTGAAAAGTGCAATTTTCTAAAAAGCTATATTAAAACATGATTGCAAATCGATATGGCCGGCACACATCAAATTAATTAATAGAACAAAAGAAGTTGCACGCGTTCTGGTCTATTAAGTTTCCCCACGAGGCGGTTAATAGACCGAGAATATCAAAACTGCGAAAACAGATCTTTCCATCGTTAAACTAAATCATTAAAAAAAGGGGTATTTTTATACCTTCCTATGACTGCAAAGATATAAAAAGGGAAGAAAAGCTTAATTTAATAAGTTGATATCGAGGAGAACAGAATACAGATCTCGAAATCAAGCAGGATATAACTTGGTTGGAGAAAAAGTTGGAACGAAATCTGATATTAATTGCATCATTATCACAAAATAAAAGAACAAGAATTTTGTATCTCATCATAACAAAAAACTGATTATCTATATACAGTCGAACCTCTGTTTAACGAAGTTGCTAAATCCCGATAATTAATTCGTTATATGGAAAATTCGTTGAATAGAAAATCACCTTTTAAAATACTTAAGCAACACAAAACAGGTTTTAAATTCGTTAACACTAGACATAATTATTAAAATACCAATTGATGCACTTTTATCTTGTAAACTAGTATCTATTTGTTTTATAAATTTTAACCATAAAAGAAATCTGCATGAAAAGCAAGAATAGAGCAAAACATTATCCAGAGTTACACTATTATGCTATATTCATTTTCAACTAAGAAAAAGCTAAATTTATGTGCAAAATTATAATTGCATTTATTATAAAAGTAATTTTAAACATGCGTTCTTAAGTTTAATTGCTATAAGTATAAAATCCGTTAATTTGAACTGATAGTTTTTTGTTTGAAATACAAACAAAAAGGGAAAGGGAATTTACTACTTTCTCTAAGATAATTTTTAGAGAAAACAGTAATACATTTCATAGAGCAGTGTCTTCGAAAATTAATTCAAGGTCACTTCCCCCATAAAATGTTCAGAAGATAAGGAAAGTGGATCTCAATGAAAAGTTCGTTAAATAGAAAATTCACTTCGTTATTTGGAAGTTATTTTACGAAGAAATTTCCAAAATGTTCTCGGTTCCTCGAAAAAATTCGTAAAATAGAGAAATTCGTATAATGGAAGTTCGTTAAATAGAAGTCCGACTGTATATGTAGCTGCCAACATGGATAGGAAAAAATCCAGTAGATTTTACAAAATAATATAAATTTCATAATAATTGTCGCATAATGCACACAGTGAATTTTTGCAGTCATCAAATAGAAAAATTGCAATATTTTCCAGTTATGATTGACATTAAATAAACCTGAAATGTTTATGCATTATGTTTACTCATAACTTTGAATAATAATAGGCATTTAATTCATCAAAGATAGTTAAAATATTTTTTAATTTAAAAAGGGAGTTCTGAACATTTTAGAATAAAAAAACTTTTAAATTGATTTGTATAAATGAGGTTTTGTCACATAAATGACGCGTGAAATAAATATAAAATATTTTATAAATGTGGGTATTATGCCTGAAAGAACTTTACCCCAAATGTTTGTAAAATTTTATTCCCAAAATGTCAAAACATAAATGTCGCAGTCATCAGAGTTGGGCAAAAATGCAATCGATTAAATTTTTTGATTACAGTAATCAATTACTTGTAATCATGATTACAATATTCAAAAATGTTGATTACAGCTGTAATCACGATTAAAGTTGTAATCAAAATTATGAATGTTTGTAATCATGATTACAAGTAATTGATTACTATAATCGAGTATTGTAATCACGATTACAGTTGTAATCAAAATTTGTTATCATGATTACAAGTAATTGATTACTGTAATTGAAAAACGTAATCGATTACATTTTCGCTCTACTCTGATGTAATAAAAAATTTTGATTACTTGTAATCGTGATTACAAGTCATTGATTACATAGCTGTAATTATCTGTAACCAATTACAGTTGTAATCGATTACTGTAATCGACGGCCTACTCTGGCAGTCATGGACAATTACTGAATCAAGGAAAAAAAAAATCAAGAAAGGATATTCTATCTTCTCTTATTAAACTAAATTTAAATACAAGGTAAAGAAGAAACAACCAGAACACTTGAAACTTTAAAATAAACACTTAGTCCTGTAAAATTCGACCTTTTCTTCTGAAAAATTAATACCCGAGATTTTTTAAGATAGAAAGCTTTATGTCCTCATAAATGATACTTGTAAACTACCCGAGAATATAATAGGAATTAAACACAACCAAGAATAAGACATTATCATTAACAAAAGCTTACCAAGTATTTAATAAAGAAAGTTGTACTAAAAAACGAAAAATGATATTTTGCAAGATATCCCAAAAGTGCAATATAGCTCATTTATTACTGACCTAGATTTATCGAGGATTGATAAATTGTTAGTGAAACGTTGAAAAAGCATATTCCATAAAACCCAATTATTACGAGCATAACATGGATTTAACGATGGAATTCTTTTGAAACTTCATGATAATTGTTATTTCAAAACTGTAAGAAACGAAGAATTCGACTATCGATGGAAAATTTCAGTTCCTTCGAAAGGATTTAGAACACCTTTTTAATTGGTTCAAAAATTGTATATAGATAAAAATAATAAAAAAACAAAGTGAAACTTTTGTCAAGAATCGTGCAACCAGTTGAAATCACGAAGATATATAGCGATAATGGTTGGTATTAAAATTATGGATGACTATCAAGATATTTTAAAAACCATTGAATCGATTGCATACTTAATGTTGCTGCGTGTATGTTGCACACACAGATAATTAATGATATATTAAACAACCGACCTCATCCAAAGAATGGGATATGACACGAAATTTCAAACTTCTCTGGAATTAATGAATGTTAGTATTTCGAGACTTGCGTTTTGTACCAGTCAAACGAATTCTGACTTTCAATCGCAAGAATATTTTTACTTTATAACAATTCAATCAAGGTAAATAAATGAAGAAAAAAAATTAACTCGTTTTAAATATTTTGTTGGTCATTTTTGTATAGCTTTTATTTAATTTTGAAAATTTCGACAACTCTGGTTTAACGTACCCCTTATTAAGATATCTGTAACTGTATCGTAACTTAATTTATATTTTAATTTAACTTATATAATTTAATATTTATTTAAATTCTACTATTTATTTGACTGTTTTTTTTTATTCTACACAAATTACAGAAAACAGTCTTACCCTATTTTTGGAACATCTGATAGGAGTGAGGATATTCAGGTATTCGGTCAAAGATGTGAGGAAAAATCCAAATAACTTTTGACCAGTGGGGTCTAATATGGCTGGATCCTTGAGCTCTCCTTTTTATTTCAGGATCGGTTGAAGATATTTTAGTTTTGATTGGATAGAACTTTGCTCTAAACCTAAGATAATTGGATTTTAGCTTTTAAGTGGGTAGGTTTTTGAAGAACTTTAAAAAAAAAAAAAAGTATTCTTGGAGTGTAGAGAAAATTGAATGGGTTCCGAGTTAAGTTGAAAAAAATAAGAGGAGAATTGAGAGGGGAAAAAAGTTAGACAAATATGTGGAGAGGAAAAATGTGTAAGTTGAAATCATGGAAATTAAGCGTGAATTTAACCTCGTCTTACGTGATCTTCAAAATTATGGTAATTAAGTATTCTTTTTCACTTCCTGTGAATGATATCTATTTTAAGAATATTAATTAATTTGGATTAAAAGAATTATGAATTTTATAGACTTTCACTTTAATATTGTTCTTTTTTTTTTAAAAATAACCGTCGTTGAACAGCCGACTCAATTTTTGGGTTAACGACTTCTAATCTTCAACTACGTAGCCTTGTAATTTTGAACCCAATCCAAAAGACAAGGGAACTTCTAGATCAAGTATTGGGAGAAATTTTGCCTTCGTGGAGGACTTTTTGATGAAACTAACCCGCATTTGCGTTACATGGAGAGGAAGACCACGAGAACCTCCCAAGGTTATCCTGCCGGCAAAGTGACTCTAACCCGTGATCCGTCTACCACTGAGGATATTTCACGTCAGCCCTGTGGGTCAGCACAAGCCGGATGCAGATTCGTATCGACCAGCCAATGGTGAGATTCGAACCCGGTTTACCTCATTGGAAGGCGAACGCTCTACCCTCATCACGGCTCAATATTGTTCATTTGAAAAATTTAAATTTAAAGTATGCTAGATTATACTTTTGTTGTAGTCTAATCTTCTGGGTAAATCTTGTATTCGTCAATTAGTCACAGCGATAATTTAACAGTCTTTATTTAACGAATAAATTACCCTAGTCCCTACGAAATCGTTATAAAGGAATTCGGCATAGCAATTTCTTTAAAGATAAACGTTAATTCAAATAGAAGAAATAAATAACGTAAAAAATAAATACGAAGGTAGTACAGCCAAAATATAAAACACAGTGACAAAACAAGATCTCTCAAATAAATCTATTGGTTAGAAATTTGAATCTTTGAAATAGAAAATAAATCCGGATATTATAACCCCAGCACCCTTTTCTTCCCCTTTCTGACCACAAAGTGCACGTAAACCGCATCAACAAATCACAAAAAGACGAAATAATACCACCGTTTCAAATTCACCTGTGCTGGCAAGTAACCCTATTCAATCTCGCCAATATGATGCCAAAGAATCGCAAGCGGGTCGCTGATCTAAAAGGTAGAGAGAAAGAAAAATAATCTTGTAGTAACGACGTCGCAGAGTACTCGTAAAACTATAAATCGTTATAAAAAAATTTCTATTATTCTTCCCTTTCGTGACAGAGCAGCTGATAGGTTGTGTCTGCCAACTGAAATGGTAGTAAAAGAGAACTTCGGTCGAGAATCGGGTCACGAATATTTCAATGCTTGCTACCGAAAAAAAGTATTTTTTTTGTTCAATATCAGGTGAAATCCTGGGATATAACGGATTATGTAACTCAGACGATACAGTTAAAGTTAAGAGTTTAAACTATTTAGAATGAGATAGTGCTAGTCGCGCAGACACTTAGTTCATTCTTTGTTAGCCACTTCCGCGTATATTTTTTGTTCTATATCAGATATATGCTGGGATAGAATGTGTTATGAAACTTCGACGTTAAAGTGAAAGTTATGAGCTTAAACTATTTAAAATGGGAAAAATATTAATCACAGCAGACATTTGTAATTTCCCTTTTTTCTTCTTTTTTTTTATTATTTATTTATTTAATATTTGACCGAAGCTAGGATAGAATAGATTATGTTTGGACGCTTTAGTAAAAGTCAGAATTGAATTCATTCTGCATTGTAAGCCAGGGCTCGAAAAAACTCGGAAATTTTAACCGTCCCCGAGGACTGCTTGTCCAACAATGTACCCGTCCTCCTTTTAAACTAACCCGTCACTTCTAAATAAATAAAAATATAATTTTCTCTTATTTATTACAAACATTTATCATATAAATTGCACAATGAATTAGTAGTTATTAGGATTACAAATCCTAGGATAACATTATACAGTTATAAAAGAAATACTAGGTTACTAGTAGTAACCTAGTATTTCTTATATGAAATAATTTAAGTGACAAAGGTCAAGTTATCTGGAATGTCAATTTATCCGAGGGTACTGCGTTTTTTAAATGAATTAAATATGACGTTTGCCAGTTCCACAATTAATCTAATGATTTACAGAGGTTTGTGCTCAGAAATCTGAAAGGGTTTTTCCATTTAGGTAGATGTTCATAATTGCGTTTAACGCTTCTTGTTAAGACCAGTACGTGATGTGTTTTTTTGTAAGTTCATTACTGAAAAGCTCCTTTCAACCGCTGCAGTACTCCCAGACAGAGAAAACATTAATTCCACCAAGCGCAGTATGTTGCTGTATTTCTAGATTAGAGGGTCATTATAGAAGTGAGGCGATAGACTCTTGTAAGATAACAAAAATTGAAAATGTATCACGAACTTTAACGGGAAAATGGCCGTCCGCGCGGACGTCGGATTCGAGAAATTTGTTGTCCGCGGGGAATTTTTGACCGCCGAGAACGGGCGGTTTTTCGAGCCCTGTATGTAAGCAAATCCTAGATGGGTTTTCTTTATGGTCAAAAACAGCCTATGCATTTTAAAGTATAACTGTTTCGAGTTCCTCCTTCATAAACAACTAATGAAATAAAAAAAATTTACTAATATTTATTTATGTATTCACTAATATATACTACCATAAAAGCAATATGACATTTTTACTTTCTAAGACCGATGCCGCGTATATAGCGGTATTGTGTTATCAGATTTACAGTTATTTTAATTATAATAATTATGAAATTTAATGAACTGTAATAATTTATTATATTTCATAATAGTTAAATATTATAACTAGTTATGATGATTAAAGATACTGGGTAGTAAACTAGAAATTAATCCGGGCTTTTAAGGAGAAGTTCAAATATTACGTTATTTTTGAGAAATTCGGGCTCTTGTTCCCTCCTTATCAACGAAAGTAAGCAAATTCACAAACATTCATCCCTGCTTACGTAAATCGCTACACCCACCCCCCGGTTTTTGCTTAAATTTTTGCAGCAGTAATTTAATTTTAGGATTAAAATTCAACTAAAGATATAGCTTGGCATAAAACAAAATTTTTTTAAATTCATTTTATAAAATTTGAAATTGAATTTTCATAAGAAATATTTTGTGTTCAAAACCCTAATACTAAAACTCTACAAAGAATTTTTTTTTTCTCCTATTCCATTTTTCCTCCTCCTCAAATCCACCTTGTATACCAAATTTAAAATTTTTTTCCGCGTGAAATTTTTTTTTCTGCATATTTTATTTTGTCTTCCAAGAAAATTTTTGGAAGAAAAAAAAAAAAGGATTTTATCTGGTGTTAGCATTGATCTTCTCCTCTCTTGTCAGCTAAACTAAGCAAATCACAAACCCTAATCCCGTTAGCTGCTTACGTCATATTTGAACTGCCTGAATAATAACACTGAACTGAAAAATAACACCGTTCTTTTCGTTAGACTAACCAGAACACGACAAGGAAATTACAAGCTTTATGAATTGAATCTTTATTCTTAACGCTTTGAATCCATTACTATTGAGCTTAAAGATTTATAAATGGGTTCGCATTCGGTAAACCTGTAATTTTTATTTCATTACAAGTACATAACGCAAAAACAAAGAAAATTAGATGTGTGATTGTTATCTTGCACTAAACTCAAAATTTTAGCATTTCTTAGAACTTTTACACGAATACAGACAATCTACACCTTCATTATAACTTTAACAGAAAAAAACAAGTGTTAGAATTGTCAACGGATTTAAGTAAGAAGCATCAATAAATTAAAAGAAATTCTACGTAAATAGCGGGGGAAAAGAAAGACCATTGGAGAATGATTCAAGTCATTCCATTCAATTCGCTTGAATATTTTAAGGTAGCGGTTTTCAATTTTTTTCGGCTAGAACCCTAGGTGATCAACCTTTGTTTGGCAGAACCCCGACTTTACAAATAAAGTTCATTGTGAACACATTAAGCAGCAATTAATAATTATTAGCACAGTTTCTTCGTTTTATCAATGCCAGTCTTGAAATTAGGTTTTATGACAAACATTAATTTAAAGCGTCTGGTGCGGCATTTAGACTAGTCCAGAATTTGTTTTTGGTGTAGGTGTCATAGAATGAGCTGAAACCTGCTTTGCCTTGAAATGAAAACAAAATGTTATAAAAGTTGGGAATGGTTATCAGAGAAACATATTTCTTTATTGTTGGAATCAGTTTTCATTATTTTTAATTAAAAATTTCAAATGAAAATAACGCAATTTTTTAATAAAAGCTTTTGCTTATACTTTCCAACATTTTGCTTTTTTTTTAAAAAAAATCTCTGGAACTTTACTTAAATAATTTCATAAAAATAAACAAAATATTTAAAAAAAAAAAAAAAAAAAAAAAATAACGGATTATTGTCACAATATAAACATATTTACAAATTTCAACACTCACATTTGGTTAACAATCTTAAATTTCGGAATCCCTGTGACTCTAATGTTTTGGGGAACCGCTGTTTTAAGGCATCCAATATTAAGTGTAAGAATATTTAGAAAGCTTGCATAATGGAAAAATTTAGTGATTTGCATAATGCAACTTACATTATGGGAATTTAGATACAGAAGCATCTTCATGAAATCGGGCATTAAAACCGCATATTGCCTTTTTTTTTTTTCAGAAAACGGTTTAAAAAAATCTAAAAGGGTGTCGACTTCGGGAAAGTTCGACAACCGGTCTGTCATATCCAAAACTTTGGCCTTCGCGGAGTTTATTGGACTGAGTGTGAAAGAAGTGCACACCAGAAAGCAATGAACCTACCAGAGATCGGCCAAGACACTTTTGGCCTTGATATGTACCATCGAACTTGGGAAGAGCCCCTTGTTGTGTGCCGAACAATCTGATACACCCATTCCCAAATCTCAAGATCATCCCCTTGATGACCCCCATAGCAACTGTAGTCTCTGGCTTTGGTAAGTTCTTCTTTCAAGGCCGAAACCAGGAAATCCTCGCGGCCTTGAAAACTGGAGTCAGTGACCCTAGAACGCGAGAAAGTATTGGGAATCCCCGTTGAATCGCCAAGTGACGTAAGAAACGATAAGTAATCCGATCAGATCGTTCGTTGCTCTCCGCAGATGAAGTTGAATGGCAAATAAATAAGGTGTTTATTTTTGGACAAAAAACAACGAATTTAGAAAATTAAACGAGATTTTGTTCGATGAACTATTTAATTGAAACGATGGGCAGACTTAATTCCGAAAATAAGTATTACTGGTCATTATTGTTAAGAAAAGTAAGGGGAATGATATTATTACAAGTTTGATTTGTAGAGAAATATTTATATCAGAATTATCATTTCTATCCTATTTTAAACTTAACGATCTGTTCGAGGACTTTTCCAATTTTTAAGGCTATTCAGAAGAAGAAAAAACTATAAAAAAATATTAATTTTTAAAGTCATTCAAAAGCAAAGATTCTTGAAAATTTAATCAAATGAATCTATTTTTTTCGTGCATTTAATCGAACATTCGTAAGAGAGAGAAAAAAAAAATTGCGTGTATGGAATTTAAAAGTTCTAAAAAATGATTTTTAGATATTATTTTTAATTTTTAAAGTTTTAAATTAATAAATATATATAATAAAAACAAAAAGGATAAAAGAAAAAAAAAAGATTAACGAAGAAAATTAAGAAAAATAATAATAAGTTTTATTTACTGCGCATAAGCTGCAAGTATATAGAATTCATAAAATATAAGTTAAAAATATACAGAAAACAAAGAAAAAGATATAAAGATTTTTTTAAAGAAAAAGAAAAAAAATTATCGAAAATATTTTTTAAAAAATATTCACAAATTTAAAAACCTTTTAAACTTTAAAAAAAATTGGAAAATAAAATAATAAAAAGACATAATCTCGTCATAGGACATCATTATTAGATCATTATCATTACCGGATATATATTTCTAATTAAAATTAGAAATAAACCAGGTTCCCACGGTCTGGAAAATTTTAGGTGGTAGCGAAAGTGTCTATCTAGAATATCTAGATGTTTTAAGCTATCAATAAATATTTAATTTAAAGGAAATACATAGATGCAAAAATTAACTCATGAATAATTTCGCAAATTCACAAATAAAAGGTAAATTTAAGCATTCTGTAGTCTTAAAAAATCACTCATTAATTTTGTCCAAGTCGTGGGAACACTGTATAGATAATGATTTTCATACATAATACTAAATATCATTTCTAATTTTTTCAGATAATACTACCCCCTCCTTTGAATAAGTAAATATTTTAGTTTTCAACAAATGTGAAAAATAAAACACAAATATAATAAAAAAAAATCTGTAAGGTTTGTTGGTTATATTTTCTTTCTTTCATTTTTTTTCTTTTTGTGTGCATTTTTTATTAATTCGTCAAGCCACGGCACTTTTAAATTTAAAACATTAGCAATGTCACAACTTTTCAAGGACACCCTTTCTTATTAATAAAATATTAATAAAAACAAAAATTGCAACTTTGCAAAAAAAAAAAAAATTACGAAATCGTTTATTAGAGATTTTAGAGCTGTACAAAAGCTTCATAACCCTCACGTGATAGCCTTACAAATCAGTAAATTGTCATTGTCACCCTTTTTCAGAAAATCACTCACTATTTTCGATGCTTATATAATGCGTTTAAATATCTAGGTATGGTTCACGTTATCGCTAAAACCTTGGCCAAAGGATACTGTGCTCTTTGTTCGCCAAGGCTAAAACCTAACAGTATGTTGTTGGGGGGGAACTAATTCTATTGCAATGAAAAATTACTAGGAAAACACAGGAATCCATTAAAAATTTTAACAACAATTTAAATGTAAGAAATAATAGTTTACAAAATAAACTTTGCACAAACTGATAATAAACTGGGGGGAAGTTTTAACAAAATTTAATTCAGTTCCGTTTATTAAATTTGTTAAAAAACAAATGCTATCTTCCTCCTGTTGATTCAATATTATCTAATAAACGAACTAAAAACAAAATATGACATGATGTGGTTTATATAACATTCACAATTGACAGAATGCTAAATGGAATTATTATTGTTTTTTTCCTTTCCTGCAATCAGAGATAAAAGCAACCAGAAAAAATGTCGTTTATGCCAGATTTTATTTTTAAAATTTATATTTTAACAACTTAATACTTATTTTCATTTTACAATTTTTGCGTAATATTTATCCCCTATCTAAATACATACAGGGGTGGACAAAATAATGCAAACACTACTATACTAATACATTTTTTCATATTTCTCAAGAAATACTTAAATCATCAGTTTATAATTTCAGAAGTACTTAGATCATGCGATTTCTCATACTTAATGAAATTTTAAAGCTTTTAGAAGTTTGAGGGACCGTCAATAAATTACACCCTACGTCAAAAATGTAGCAATAGATCTGTTACTTGTGACAGTTATTTGGTTATTAATGCAATAATTGCACAAAATTTTATTAATCTAGCTTAAATATTTATGAAAATATGGACATTTTTATAAGAAAACTAATTTTTTGGGTCTTTTTTTTTTTTTTTTTTTTTTTTTTTTTTTTTTTGCTATAACTTTAAAAAGATTTTAAGAAAATTTAAATTTTTTGAGCTATGTAAAATTAAAAACAAAATTATTGTTTTAAAATTTGTGAAAAACTTGGTTTAAACTGCGAAAGATATATGAGTAATTAAAGTATTTCCTTTATACTGTGCAAAAGCAAAAAAAAATGTAAAAAAAAAAAAAATTTCTTTCTAATTTTGTAGTGAATCGTGTTTATCATATAATGAAAAAAAGCTCCATTTGAATATCTTAAAAATTTAAAAAGTTACTATCAATTTTCTAAGTAATTTTCGTACTTTTTAAATGAAACTCAGAATAAGGGGTTTATTTTAATAAATATTATTTTGTATTATAAGACAAAATTAAAATTCAAATGGAATAAACGTTCATACACCGATATATGATTGTATAAGAAAAGAAAGCATGCGAAAGAAACGATACTTTCACGGGAGATGATCCAACGATGTCGGTGTCATTTTTAAGAAAACTTTTCTAACAATACAAAAAAAATTTTTGGAAAACCCCTTATTATTTCTTTTTAAACTGTACGAATACTACTTAGAAAATTGTTTGAAACTTTTTAAATTTTTAAGATATTCAAATCGGACTTCTTTTTTTTTTTTATTAGCTGCTAAATACGCTTCACTAGAAAATTAAGTAAAAAAAAATTTTTTAATTTCTCCAGTGTATGCGAGTTTTTAACAAATTTCTTAAATTTCGATACAATAATTTTGTTATTAATTTTAAATTGCTCCAAAACTTTTGTTTGATTTTACATTTTACTGAATATTTTTAAAGTTACAGCAAAAAAAAAAAAAAAAAAAAAAAAAAAAAAAAATAATAATAATAACTAAAAAAAACTAAAAACTAAAATTATAGCAAATAAGACTAAAAAAAGTTAGTTTATAAAAATGTCCATATTTCAATAAATATTTAAGCTATATCTTCGCAACTAATAACCAAAATAACTGTTACAAGTTATAAATTTATTATTACATTTTTTGACATAGGGTGTTCAAAAACACTATTTTTCGTTTGTAATTTATTGTCGGTTCCTCAAACCCTTTAAAGGCTTTAAATTTCATTGACAAGGAAGAGAAATCGCATAACCTAAACACTTTGAAATTTATAAAATTATTCTCTAAGTATTTTTTGAGATAGATCAAAATGCTCTTAGCGACACTAAATCCAATTTGACATTTCTTAAACTTTAAAAGGCTGGCTTTCGATGGAAAAATCTATTGTAATTTGGCACTTTTCTTTCCTACAAACAGATTGCTTTAAAAATACTATTCTACCTGCGATTAATACAGAAATACTTGGTTAAAAAAGTTTTTTAAAAAAAATCGCACAAATATTAGGTAAGTACATAAGGGGTAAAATTTTCAATTAAAAATTCATTGTGAACTGATGAGTAATTAAATTTTGGGGGAAAATTAAGCTTATTAAAATAAAATAAAAACTTACGTAAGCTTAGTTTGCGCTTTGCTCATTTTTCCTGACAAGAACGTAGCTATTACCAAACTACTTTTCTGAAATCGCAGCATGCAGTATTTCATTTCTATAATTTCATAATTAAATTGTAATGCCAACAAGCCTTGCCTTTTTTCTTTGAATCCGATCTTAAAACATATTGCTAACTGCATAAAATAAATATATAAATAAAAGTTTACCCACACCGAAGTCAGGTTCACGATTTATTTATTTATTTATTTTTATTTATTTATTTTTTAATTTATTTATTAATTTTTTTTTTTTTTTTTTTTGAAAAATAAACTGTTGCTAATTAATCATTTTTTAAAACATGAAAACACAAGTTCAATATTTAAATGCAAATTATTGTACATATACTTCTTTTATATATGCGTTAAACATTTTGAACTCAATTTTGAAAATTTTCTTTTAAAATCAATAAACTATTTAAGTGATAAAATGTTATTTATTGAAATTTAAAGAAACTCCTTAAAATTTTATAAAAGAATTCAATAAGTTTAAACATTTTCAATTTTATGAAAATTTCTTTTGTGTATCATGAAATGATGAAAAAATAAATAAAAAAAATTACATTATTGCTACATGAAATTTATTCGTATTCATACCAGTACATTTTTATATTTGAAAATATTAAAAAACTGATTTTAATGCTCTTCAAATCAACTGAAGTTAAAATAATAGTTCTCGTTTGGAGTGATTTCTAAGCAGCGCCATCTAGTGTTGGTGAAGAAATATTTTTTACACCCTGAGAAGTTTTTTTTTACTTCGTTTTTCTCAAGGATCATAAAAATATATATTAAGATCTGAAATTACGGATAATCCCGTTTAACTCTTCTTTTTTTTTTCCGCAATGCAAATGTTTTGTTGCTTACACAATAAAATTTTTTTTTCAAATTTGGAAATTTTTAAACAATTAAATAATTTTATAACTAGTTGTAATATTTTAGAAATAACAAATGGGAGCAAATAAAAGATTAAGAAATAGAATAATATATATACATATATATAAATGGGGTTCACGAAACCAGCAAATATACTATTAGAAGATCACACTTAAGCTTAGTGAAAGTGTATAGTTACAACATAGTTTGTATTTTAAGATAAGTCGATTTAAGCACAGCGAAAGGTCGATCTTTCACATTTATTTAACGTAGGGTCTGTCTTGAGCATGGGCGCCCATATGTTTGAATTTAGGGGGGGGGCGCATGAAAGAAAACGACAAATAGCTTAATGAATTAAAAAATTAATTAAAGGAAATTTTATCTATTTAAATATTTTTAACTTAATTAGCTGAACAACTAATTAATTTAAATTAATTTCACTTTTAATTATACATGATTAATCAAATACGCATGTGTTTCATTACGCATATATTTTCTAGGGGGGGGGGCGGGCCCCTTCGGCCCTCCCCTATGGGCGCCCATGGTCTTGAGTATCATTTTTCTAACTGTATGGGTCAATGAAGTGCAAGTCGCTATTCAATTGAATTGATTGTCGCTATTCAAATCTACAGGTAGAAATAAGTTATATCTGACCAACATCATTTGACATAACTTTTAATTATTTAAAAAAGGAGTTTTTACAATGTTAAAATTATTGACATTACCATTCAAATAAATAAAGAAATATTTATATCGGTTAAAACATAAAAAATCTGTAATTTTTTTCCCCTTCAATTATAACAGTGATTAAAAAACATTTAAACACAAAACTAAATTACACTAGAAGGCCCTGATCGCTGCGCGCAAACTCCCAAAACTACTTTCGCTGTTTATTTCGGATGTCCGTCTTTTTGTGCGCTCATTTAACATTTTTCTATTTCAGTCAAACTTCAGATGAATTGTGCTTTTTTAAAAAAAAATCAGTTCCTAAAACTAATAGTCACAATTTTAAATTTCAAAGTTAGGAGACACGGCAAATGTGAGTTCTTTATTGTTACATGAACTCATGAAATGCATAAAAGCTAATATAAAAAAAAAGGTTAGAAAATAACAAAAAAGCATAAGAGCAGCGTTGATGGAGATGGTATACAGTATATACAGAAGTTAAAACAAAAATTTATGTTGAAACGATGAACATCATCATCGTGTTCAGTAGAATAAAAGTGTCCTATCCTATCCTGAAAATTTATAAAAAAAATTGCCTGATATACACAATATTAAATTTGAAGACACAGAACACTAACAGAATTAAAGAATCTGACCCTAGAAAGACTTATTATCTCTCTTTTGGTTGTATTTCTGTCCGAGCTCTATATTAATTCTGTTCTACAGTTTCATTTAAGATAGTCTCTTTTTTCTCCGTGAATTATTAAGTATCATCAAAATAAAATTAAGCTTTAAATTATTATGTAATCTGCATAAATTAATATGAATAATTAAAATAAAAATTTAACACAGCCTGTTTGTTAATTTGAACAGTTGATTTTTATTTCTTCATATCTGCCCAACTTATCAACTCAGTTTGCTTTAGAACTTCGTGGATCGTTGCCAACGCGACTAAAGAAATTCCATTGGTTTTTTTACCACACGCATACGTCTAAGCACTTTATATAATTAAGATGAATAAATATATAGTTTAATTTATATATAACTATAAATAAATGAATAATTATAGACTGTATTAACTTAAGAAATCTACAATACTTTCCTTCGTTGCTCAGCCAAATCAGAGATTAAAAACACAATTAAATATAAAACTCAACTTTACTTGAAAATGTAATAAAATTTAAAGCATAATAGTAACCTAACATTTTTTTCGTAATGCAACAGTTCCGTTTGGTAGCAAATTCCCATTCTTTCCAAGCTATATTATTTTACGACTCAACAGGCTGATGCACATACGTTATAGGACTCAAGCATGGAAGGAGTCGTAAAACTCTTATACGACCGTGTCGAATGTTTCTCAAACTATGTCCATCGTCGTAATAAAGCATCAGGTAATTAAAGTTCATCGCCTTCAAAATCCATTTTATACAGATCAAATTTATGCAAAGTAGATGCATGTTTCGTCAACAAAAGTTCAGAAGTCATTTCCTAGTTGAATTTTAAAATATTGAAGATTCTAATGAAGAAGGTTCGATCTTAGATGCAGATGTGGGATTACTATGATAGAATTCGCATCCACCATTTCTCTGCAATTGCTTAACAGAATTAGCCCCTGTTTTTGAAAAAAAAAAAAAATTCAAAACAATTGAGATATTTAATTTGCTGAAACAATGAACGTAGTGATAATTGCAATTCTGTTACATTGATAATGAACAAAATACACGTTTAGCTTTGTGGCCAAAATATATGTAGCCTATATTATAGCTATGAACATCTCGTATGTAATTAAACACATTTATTGCAGATGTATCACACATTTCAGATTTAGGGACGATACATTTTCAAACACGTTAAGTCCCTTACCCGTATATTTTATTTAATAAAAATAATAACATTGCTGTAACAATGGGATACAATAGTAAGGGCTTCTGGAAATCAATTTGCTACCTAAATTTGATTTTTTTTTAAACAGGAAAATTTAAAATTTTGAATAAATTTTAAAAGTTATCAAATCTATATACGAGGGTTATTTTTTTTCAAGGTCAGATTGGTCGCTAAAGGAAAACTTCGGGGAAAATTCGCTAGGTCTGTGCGCAGACGTCTAGCGCTGTGTCTTTAGTAGGCCAAGGTAAAGCGTGGATTAGCGGTTGTCATTTTTGAGTACGTATGGAACACATAAACATGCTTCGAAAAATAGAGTCTCCCGCCAAATGTGAATTGCGTTCAGTCATTCGATTTCTGCATGCTGAAGGAAGCAATGCAGCTGAAATTCATCGACGAATGAGTAAAGCGTACGGAGAAGCGTTCACGAGTGATAGCAATGTGCGGAAATGGTGCAGGAACTTTGATGCTGCTAGACGCACAGATGTGCATGATGCAGGAGGCCAGAGGAAGTCAGTGTCAACCGATGATCTTGTTCAGCGCGTGGATCAGGTGATTCGCTGAAATCGTTGGTTCACAATTTCTAGGTTGAGTGAATTGATTCCGAAAATTTCACGGTCAGCTCTCTATACCATTGTGAGTGAAAGACTCGAATATCGCAAACTCTGCGCGAGTTGGGTTCCCATGATGCTGTTTGACCATCACAAAACTAAACGAATTGGCGCCTAATTAACCTTCCTTCATCGCTACCATCACGACGGAGCTGAGTTTCGGACAAAATTGTCACAGGAGATGAGCCATGGGTCCATTACGAAACTGAAGAAACATTGACTAGGAGGACAAACTTTCGCCACAGACAACGAGCTGCAAACCAGCGTATATAATTGGCTGAAAACATAGGCGGCTGCATTCTATGATGAAGGCATTGAAAAATTGATGCCACGCTACGACAAACGAATGAATCGGAACGGCGATTACGCCGAAAAGTAGCTTAAAGTTGTATCACATTGTTCCATATAAAATTTTCTTGATTCTGACTGAGATTTTCTCTTCGCAACCAATCGGACCTTGAAAAAAAATAGCCCTCGTAATTGAGATGTTTGGCAACATTCATCAAGAAAGTATCTGTAGGCTATATGTTTCTTCTACTGGTCTTAGCAAATAATGTTTGCTATGTTTAGAACACATTCTCTAAGCATTTTTTTTTTTTTTTTTTAAGGAGGTTTTTTTTTTTTTTAAGTGATCGGGAAATAATGTTTGCCTCAAGAAGAAAGAGAAAAAAATTTTCCTCATGTGTTACAAATTTTTTAAAATAAATAAATAAATAAAATAAAAAAGACAGAGAAGAGATAGGATCTGTAAATCAGTTGATGTGAACAAAAGTAACAAAATTTTAATATAAATTATAATAAAAAAGAATGTTTTTGTTTTGGAGTTAAGAGTATGAGGTATTCAGGGCCGCCAACTATAACGCTTTTCGCAAATATTTTACAGAATAGTAGACAATTAAAAACTTACAACTTTCAGAATTTTAGATAGTTTCTTTCATCATTTTAAACGCCTCACCACAAAAGAACTGGAACAAAGTGGGTTTCCCAAAAACTTTTGAATAATTTACAGGTGAGGAAAATAGCTTTAATTCAAATCTGCATGACAAAGAATATTACATAAAACATAAATTTAGCTGCCAGTAGAAGGAATTTTACCATAAAGCGTAGAAAGTTGGCAGCCCCAGATATGTAACTTAGTTGGCGTTATCCAGTGGCAGGGATGCAAACTCCTCCACTTCGTGCAATAGTTTTAATAAATTGGTTAAGAATTGAATAATAAAACTTGTAGGATAAGGATTATTACGCTTACTGTTTTAAAAATGTCACCATGAAATATTTTCAAAAAAGTTTAATTTTATATCATACTTTGAATTTTTGATAAGTGGCGGAAAAATTACTTAAAAATGAAAAATACTATACTAAAATTACCACTAGAAAATATTTTCTTACAAAGCGGAGCAAGTTGGCATCTCTGCATTGGTTATTGTAAGTCTGATGGTTTTCTTTATAATATTAAAACTTTTTTCTTTATTCCATACGCCAAGAGTATTTCATTCATGTGTAATATATTTATTTTAAATTCCCACAAAAGCTTTTCTCAAGCTTTGAAATTTTTTTTTTTTTTTTCAATATGCCACGTTAAGCTATACTATTTGTTGAGCAAAAAGTAAAAACTCTGCTTACTTTATGATTCATAAGATATATGATATAACGATACGATATATCTTTCAACAAAGCAATTTATGTAGCACGTCTATTAACTTTATAACATTTCTATCATAGGATTCTTATCCTTTATAGCCAGGACCAAAAATCACCAGCCTCGCAACTTAATAAATATCTTAATATAAAGATAGATGCCAACTGCTCCAGACAAGCCAAAATAATTTAAAAAACGGTAAATAACTACAAACTAAAATTTGCAAATGTATTTGAATAATTTTGCTAATTTTTTAAAAGGTTTAACATGACATAACTATAAAAAAATGGTGAATATATAAGCCTAAGATTTATTTAGAAATAGTGGTGGGTAAAAAATATAATAAATTGAATTTCTTAAACAAAGAATCGCAATTAATAAACTACCACTCGAAAATATTTACTAGCTGTCTGGAACAAGTTGGCATCTCAGTATGAAATTCAGAATACATAAAAAAAAATTCACTATTGCATTAAACACAACCAAATTTTAGCGTTATAAAATTACGGTAATCTAGAGTAAACAGCAATAAACTCAGAAACCAATTCAGAGTTGATACGAGAGAGTCTTATTGCGATGCAACTTGTTGCTATGCAGTCAACACAAATTGACTGCATAGCAACAAGTTGCATCGCAATAAGAGCCTCTCCTAACATCTGAAAGAAGGATCAGCATGGAGCGTGTCCACACATTTTAACTGCACGTATTCTCAAACAACTGAACTGTGAAATTTTATTAAAAAAATAAAACTTGTCGTCCAATTCCCTAGTAACATTTTTAAGCCTTTCTGGCTTACTGATAGCAACTGGCTTAGAAATTATTCCAACAGCGACCGCTACCTAAACAGGGCCCCTTTCACCCAAGGGTTCCACTACACAGGTAGTTTTCAAGCTATCATAAAACCAAATAACTAGGTCAAAGGTTTTTAGGTTAAACTTTCCTTCACTTTCATTCAACTTGACTTTTTTTTTAAACACATTTAAAATACAACAATAGCATAGCTTTGTTCAGATTCAGTTTGCACAATTTAGACTAGAAGGTACGAATCCTCAGAGCGTGATTCGAAAAAAATTACTTCTCTATTATTTTTTGTAACGAGAATATTATAAATAACTAACTGCAACAATAATGCTTTCAACATATACTGTACAAAAAAAATTGTGTAGTAACAATTCAATCCTAAATTTATGGCTAAATTACTATAAAGATACAGATTATAAAGATCTAAATAATTGGATAAAGCTAAATAATAATATTGTTTGAAATTTATCTTTATCAAGTAATTGAGTAAAATAAAGCATACAGGTAGTATCAGATTCAGGACTTCGTCCTTGCCTTAGAGTTTCAAACCCATTCTATTGCACCACTACAGTTCAAATTTATAAATAACTGAAAAATATCGTTAAACAAGAATAGTGCAAAAAATACAACAAAGAAATTATTTGTATATATGTTACGGCCAAAGCCCGAAGTCCGGCCAGATCGCGAATTGGCCGGCCCTCTTGGCCAAAGTCCGAAATTTTTTTGATTTTGGGAATTGGCCGGCCAGATCGCGAAGTGGCCGAGGATGGCTGGCCAAAGTCCGAAATAATTGAAGCGATCAGTGAATATTTTACTTTAGCGGCCTTTTATAATTATATAAATAATTCTTATAAATCTTCTACTTTAAAAATATAAAAAATAGAAGTTTTTAAATTGTCTATTTAACAATCATTAATAATCATTATTAAATTGTCTATTTAATTGTCATGCATGCGCCAAAGGTCTTGTCATACTAGGTCTAGTTAAGTGCCACTGCCCGGTATACATTTGCCCGGTATATCCTACATTGATGTTTTTTTAAGGTCAAATGCCCTGCCCAGTATACATATGCCCGGTATAATGATTTTTTCTTCCAACTTTGGTTGATCTACCCATGCCAATTCGCGATTTGGGCGGCTAATTCCCGAAATCAAGAACAGTTTCGGACTTTGGCCAGCCATCCTCGGCCAATTCGCGAATTGGCCGACTTCGGCCGTAACATACATATATATATATATATATATATATATATATATATATATATATATTATATATATATATATATATATATATATATATTATATATATATATATATATATATATATATATTATATATATATATATATATATTATATATATATATATATGTGGAATGCAGATCCATCCCAGGAAGCAAGCTTCTCAATCACGTGGACAATCCAAGGACAATCATTACATTTACTTTCCGCATTACTTTTACCCTTACACTATGTAGATGTCATTCAGTTGTTCGTAACGCCTGGCTCGAGCTGGATGCCAGCGGGATGTGTATCATATTTTTTGTATTTTAAGAGTTAATATACTTTTCGTTATGTTTAACGTATCGCCTTTTATTCAAAGCCCTTTCTGCACCCCCTTTATTCTCCACATGGGGGCTCGTCCACGGGAATGTGGACCGCGTTTTGGACAATAACTTTTCAATTTTTTCATGTATAGCCAACGAGTAGGTTGAGCTATTATAATTTTGTGAGCCGCGCAGGGCTGGAATCTACTAAAACTACGAACTGAATTGAATAAGAAACGCCTTCGAAATTCCTGAAACTACAAATTTCACAGTCGAAGTTGCTTGAAACTGCTGAAACGATATCGTCAACGGATACAGAGTTCGTGCCTGAATTGTGTGTTGAACCAGTGTTACTGGATACCAAAAATTTTATCTGCAAAGAAACCTTTGAAGTAGGTGACTCTTTATTTTTTTTCTTCTTTTTGTGAACATCATCATGTACAAATCTACGAAAACAGATTTAATAACCTTATCGCAAGAATTAAATATTCCCACTACTCCTAACGCTGCAGTAAGCGAACTTAAAACTTTAATTGAAAATTCTGAGGAATATAAAAATGACCCGAACACAGTAAAGAAACTATTAGACGAAATTATAAACGCAAGGAAATTAATAGCTGACGAAGAATTAAAAATGCAACAACTTAATTTAGAACTTGAAAAAGTAAAATTAGCTAGGATAGAAAAAGAAATTAAGCTTAAATCACTTAGTCAAAATGAGCGAGATATGAGCGTAAACATCAGTTCTGATTTAACTAACCCGCATCAAGATTTAGAATCACTTATTAAAAGTATACGAACCTTAACAGTAACTGTTCCGAGAAATCCTGAAAATCTTAGCTTATTCTTTAATTCTTTGGAGCGAGCATTTAAAACAAAAAACGTAAAAGATGAACTTAAGTCCGAAATTCTCATAGCAATTTTGCAAGAAAAAGCAAACAAAGCGCTTTTATACGTAGAAGAAGAGGAATTAAAAAATTACGAAAAACTGAAATCATTAATCTTAAGAGAATACCAATTAACCCCTCAACAGTGTCTATTTAATTTTCGCCGCGAAAGAAAACATTTTGATGAATCACACATTCAATTTGCAACACGAATTCGTTCAACTTTTGAGTATTATTTACGTCTGAGAGAAGTAAATGACTTTAAAACATTATGTGATTTAATGATTTCCGATAAAATATATGAAACACTAGACAGAGATACATCCGCCCATATTGGCGTAAGACAGGCTAATGGTTGGTTCAAACCTCTGGAATTAGCACAAGAATGCGATATTTATTTTACGGCAAAAAGAAAATCGCAACATGAACCGCAGTTAACATTCAACCATACAGAAAATCAACATCGATATAAGAGCACTTTTCACTCTCCTAAAAACACTCATCAAGAAAAATATAGGGCAAACACTTTTAACCCTTTCGAGACGGGAAGTGCGAAAGCGCGCTCACCGCTGAGGCCGGCGGTCTCTCTCGCGTGTATCTCCCCAGGGCCGGAGGGTTTTTTGATGTTAAGCCTAATTCCATGAAATTACCGAAATATCTGCACGTTGTTTAATATTGTTCGGTAGAGTATTTAAATGACATATGCTTTATATATATTTCTATGGATACTATATTTACTTAAGTTATTTCTTGTTTAAATATATTTTTTACACATTTTATTTTCATTATGTACTTATCATTTTAAAACATTTAACATTACATATCTGAAAACAAATATTTCGACATTTCGACATTCTAACGGTAAAAAGAGAAAAAAAATCAAGCCTACAAATTCTAACTATCCACTAAACACTAAACCAAAAATCGAAAGTAGCGAGAGAGAAAAACTCCCATGCTTACTGTAAACAAATACCACATGCAAATTTAAAGAGCCCTCATAAAACATCCCCCCTCCACTCCTTCCCCTAAAAACCACGTGAATGTACTCTCATCTTGAGTAGAAGGTCAAATCTACATGTATCTGAAACCATATGGACATACAATGCCATCTTTTGGAAGAAATTTTATTTTTTAAAACGTTCCGAAACGCTGGCACAAATGAGTGACGGCCGGGGGTGAACGAGAAAACTCTCTGACACGCGGGTGTGTCGGCCGGGAAGTGAGCACGTTTCTTGCTGGCACGTATATGTGACAGTCGGCTCGAAAGGGTTAAACGAACAGATAAATTGCCAGGCACTAAAAACTGTTACATTTGCGGTGCAAATTCTCATTTCGCAAAAAATTGCAACATGAAGTTTAAAGAAACTCAAAACCAAACTAATCCTTCACAAATTAATGCAAATCAGATTAATCAAATCGAAAGTAAAAACCCTATCAATGAACAATGCGTAAATAATTTGGAATTTATTGAATTAAAAATTAATGAACGAAAAATTAACTGTTTAGTAGATTCGGGGTCACGCAGTTGTGTTATAAATAGCAAATATGTGAATTTGAAAGATCGTATCCCAGAAAGTTCAATTGAATTAAAAAGTTGTTTCGGAGAGATAATTAAAGCGGAAACTTATTCTCTTAAAATTTCACTTCCAAGTCAAAACATCATTAAACATGAACTACTCATTCCATTTGCTGTAACAAATCAACTAGCTATGACTTGCATCATTATCACTCAAGTAAAATCTCTTCTTTTCGAGAGTCAAATTTCAGATTCGCCAGATGTTAAATTCAAAACAACTGCGAACACTTCGAATAAAAAAATAAATGAACAAATTGCTTATGCAGGAGATTTATTGCAAAATGAAAACTCTCAATCCCAATGTTTACTTTTAAACAAGAAAAACGATCTGTGTTTAAATGATTCCTTGTCTTTGGATAATTCTTTATTATGTGATACTTTGCATGATGACAAAAACTTTTTATTTGATTTTCATGATGATATTTTTAATTGTTTTCAATTGAATATAAATGATATAAATACTTTGCACTTAAATCATATCAAAAATGAGCATGTTAAACAAGGTGTATTTAATCTAATTCAAAACTATAAGCCTCACAAAGTGAAATCAAGTAATTTAGAAATGAAAATAATCTTAACAGATGACACTCCTATTTATTGTAAACCTCGTCGATTACCATATGTTGAAAAACAAATAGTTGATTCTCAAATTAAGGAATGGTTATCAAAGGGTATAATTAAACCTAGTAATTCAGATTTTGCTTCCCCTATTGTTTTGTGTAAGAAGAAAAATGGTACTATGCGTCTTTGCGTGGATTATCGTAAGTTAAACAAAAAGACAATTAAGGATAGATTTCCCCTTCCTGTCTTAGATGATATTTTAGATAGTATAAGCGAGGCAAAAATTCATTCCTTACTGGATCTTAAGAACGCATTTTTTCACTTACAAATAAATGAAGATAGTCAAAAATACACATCATTTGTCACCACCAATGGTCAGTATGAATTTACCAAAGTGCCCTTCGGTTTAGCCAATAGCCCAGCCGAATTCCAACGATTCATTAATCACATATTCAGAGATCTTATTAATGAAGGTATTATGGTAATATACATGGACGATATAGACGTAATAGCGAAGGATGAAATCGAAGGTTTAGAGCGCTTAACTAAAATCTTTAAGATCGCATCAGAATATGGCTTAGAGATAAATTTCGAAAAATGTCAATTTCTAAAAACTAAAGTTAATTTTTTGGGACACATTATCGAAAACGGAACTATTACACCTTCAACGGAAAAAACGAAAGCAGTTACAAATTTTCCTGAACCTAAGAATATCAAACAAATTCAGAGTTTCTTAGGCCTTACAAGTTATTTCCGCAAATTTATTCAAGGATATGCATATATTGCAAAACCATTAAGTGACTTATTGCGTAAAGAAACTAATTTTATTTTTGGACCAGAACAAAAACTTGCTTTTCAAAAATTGAAAGAAAAATTATCAACAAACCCGGTTCTCAATTTGTTTAGACAGGGTGCTAGAACTGAATTGCATACAGATGCATCTAAACTTGGTTACGGAGCAATCATATTTACAGTTATCAATGTGATTATTACATTTGTGTCTTAAATATATGAAATTTTGTAGAACTTAAAAATAAATAAATAACCATTAAAATTTCAATAAATTCGTAAATACCCAGACGTTTGAGAATTTTGAGTATTTACCTTAAATTACATAAAGATCAAAAAATAGAAAAAAGATTTTTTACACCTATAGACAAAGAAAAAACACCAGTTAAAATCAGATTCTTAAAAACGATCTCGTAAATATTTGATCAAAATTTTCAATTTATAAAATAAAAAAAATTGATGCTATACAATAAAACTGAAAACTCATAATATAATTCTAAATTCGCTGAAAAGTATGTAGATTCTTTGATTAAAAAAATAAAATAAAAAACTTAAATAGTTAATAAGTTTATAACAACTTCAACCAACTCAACTTAATTACCTTATTAAATTCTAAAGAAAAATTCTTTACCTTAATTATGATAACAAAAACTTCAGAAACAGATAAAATTATTTTCTTATGAAAGTGCATTTTGAACAAAATTGAGCACAATGTAAAATAAAGTTTAAAAAAAATTAGGAAAACTATTCCTCGTTTGAAAACCACCTTCGCAGATATTATGTTCTTAGAATCAGGAATATTCGATCAAACACGGTGTTCCGTAAAAAAAAATTAAGGGAAAAAAAAAAAAAAACGCTATTTACTTATAGTCTAATTCAAAAAGCCCCCACAAAATATAAAGTTACCCATTCGGCTTCAGAAATGAGAATGCATGTTTTGGTGCCTTTTTAGATGCTTTATTCCGTTTAACTGGTTGTGGTTTGGAAAAGGTCTAAACAACGGAAGATACCACTTACTCTGGCCATGCTCAACAGAAAGTGAGAGGCCATGCTCAATAGAATTTTTTTTTTCTTTCACATTTTACTTTTGCCCATATGATGATAGGATATGATATAGTACCATATGATCATACCATAATGTCAGTGTATCATTACGCAAATCGGTAAGTAATCGCTCGTTTCATAAGAACGAGAATGTATCAACGGTAATTGATTTTTTCATTTAGAGTATCTAAATTTAATTTCGATTTTTTAAAAAAATATCCCAACAAAAATAGATTCAAATTAACAGTCGGTTCTTGGTTTTTGATGTACTTTGTATATTTGTGCAATTAAAAAAAAAAAAAATAAATTTTTTTTAATTCGTACAGATAATATTCACATTTATAAAGACTCTTTAGGCATATTATTGAATCGTAAGATATATCCATTGATACGTAATTTATGTTTAAAAAAATATGAATTATATCAATGTCTCCAGGCAGTATCAGGATACCATAATGTTAATGTATTATATCATTACACAAATCTACATTAAAATGTCTTTCTATTTTGTGAGAATGTATGAACTTCAATTTTTAAATTTCATTATAGTATCTTAATTTAATTTTGTGTTTTTAAGTAAATATTTTAACAATAATAGATCCAAATTAACTTTTAGGTTCTTGATTCTTGAGGTACTCTGCACTGCATACTTGTATGCAAGTAAAAAAAAAATTATTTTTTTTTAAGTACAACTTCTTAACAAAAAATAAATCCCTTTCTTTTATAATTAATGCTATCTATAATATACAATTTTAGTGTTATTAAGTATTAAAGCAATTCGTTATGTAACTGTAATTGTAATAGGTAAGGTCTGAGTAAACAATACTAAAATATGTTAGACCTTATCACTTTTGAATAAGTTCAGAAGTAAATATTCGATAGTTGGCGAGCAATAGCGAACACGAGATGGAGCCCTTCATAATTATGATGAAAACGTTAGAAAAAGTTTGAAGAGCCCATCAAAAAAATAATTAATAAATAAATAAATAAAATAATCAACTTGCTTGAAGGAATGCATAACAGAATACAACTTGTACAATAAAACTTATAAAATGTGTCCCTGAATAAGATGATTAAACAGGAAGCATCGATCTGTTTATCGAAGGCTCTTTTTTTTCCCGAATATGCTATTTTTATAACTGGTGTGAATTTGCAAGGTACTCTTGACTGAGGTCAAGTTCAGTCTATAACCTAGCGCCCTCTATGCTTATTCTGAAAATGGCGCAAAACGTCAATATGGAAGGAAAAGAAAAATCACATTTTTTAGCAAATTAAAAGCTTTAAAATCATGGTCTAATTTTTTAAATATTTACAAGCTTACTCAAATGCTGAATTATCTCGACTCATAAAAATTTGCAAACATTTAGAATAGGTAGAGAATAGTTAGAATAGGTTGTTAAAAATATAGCATTGATTTTGATAGTTTTATTCTAGGTATGAAAATGTTACTTAACTGGCAACTTTTAAAAAAAGTTTAATCATTTTGAAAACATTTCAGTGTCCATTCTAAGTCCTGAAAGATGGTATAAATAATTTAAAATTATAACTTTGATTCAAGTCTGAGGCCCTTTAGCTGTGGCTTTTTTATTATTATTATTATTATTTTCCTTGACGAAAGAGCTTCGAAATGCTACTCTTAAGTTCTTACGAAACTTATATTATCTCTTCTTTTTCTTCTACATCACTGCATTACGGAATGAAGACGTTAGTTAAAAATATATCAAACATAAGAATTAGCAAAAAATATAAATGTATTTAAATATCCAGCTATGTAGTGATAGTGCATCAGAACTCGAGTCTTTCAAAAAGCTAATACATATAAATGACTAAAGCGGCATTATAAATGATTAAAGGATGGATGAAAGAACATTATGGATAATTCAAAGGAATTTGAACAGGGTATAACCCTAGCAGCGAAATAACTTGAACCCTCATTGGACCAATTATTCACGAATTTTGGCTCAATAAGAGTTCAAAGGAACGATATCTTTCCGATATGGGCCCTATATAGAATTATACGATTCACCCGATATTTTGCAGGCACTTTACAACGAATATCCGCCCTATATGAAATTGTCTGATTCACCCGATATTTTCTAATCATTATTCAGCCAATCCATATGCTAATATACAAAGTCAATATAAGCCAAATATTGGCTCTATATAGGCCGATATTGACACTTCCATAGAACCAATATTGAAAAATCCAGACATCCCAATATTGGTCCCTTTGAACATGTTCATACAGGACACATATTGTACTAGTTTTGAGCACAACGGGGGCCAAGGTATAATGATAGACGGTATCATTAATATGACAAAAAAAAACAAACGCCTTTTTTAATTGTTTATAATCAGTCATACATAATTTTTCATATATGTCTGGTTATATAATGTTATTTGTGTATATAACATTACATATATAACATCACATATATAATGTTGCGATATATCTCAATAATAGTAACATATACGGAATATCACAATGCATATATTTATAATTTTCGAGACTATTATTATTTAATTAGGCTACAAGTCACAGAAGAAAATATAGAGAGAAAACTTACTTGTTCTGTTTCTGTGGATGACAATGGCATACTAAAATCCAATTCGCCAACCGGAAGACTTGGCGGGTCTTCTGGTGCTGTAAGAATGATTTGAATAGGAGATCCTAAATCCTGGATGGGCAGTTGGTGATAACCAGACTTTTTAGTCATAAAGTTTTTCAAGGCAGTCATTTGATAATTATTTTCCATATTTTTGGTAAACACCGTTGTAAATATGTCCAAAAGATAAACCTCTAATCTTGTATCTCGAAAAAATACAAGACTAATTACAGAAGCCAAGATAAATGAGTCAAAAATATAACTCAAAGGCTTTATCAATGCATAAATCTCAGAGCAAATTCAATATCTTGAAATGTTTTTGCTTCTTTAAACCAACAAGTATAAATAAAAGTAAAATAATTTTCAGTTGATAAAAACGTCAGCGAAAAAATTAAAAAAGCGCTTTTTTTAAGTCCACAAAAAATTTATATATATATATATAAACTAATATATATATATATAAGCAATACAATACTTTAAACTACCGAGATCAAATTATATGCAAAAAGTAAATTCTAGAAATCAAGTTTAAACTGTGTATAAGTCCAGATTATATCCAAATTCACTAAATCCAAATTGTATATCAAGTCCAGATTATATCTAAATTAATCAGGTCTTAATATAACCAAAATGGAAGTCAAATCCTGACAGTGTCCATAATGATCTAATTATATTTTTTGATGAGAAAAAAAAATTCATCGAACAATATCTGATAACAGTTTGTTTCTGAACAGGGTAAAAACTGAATATGAACCTCAGCTATCTGGAGTAGTTTCGTCGCCCACATGTAAAAAAGAATAAAAGAAAAGTCTACAAGAAAATAAACACAAAAGTAAGTAACTTGGAACGCTTTCAAAGGATTGTCGGTGCGAAGTGTTAAAACGTTTGGCGGAAGGGGGAAAAAAATGATGACAAGTCTAAAACAAATTTGAAAAAGATAGCCCGCCATGAATCGCCGCTAAGAAATGTAAAGATACCGTAACCATAAACGTCATAAAAACAATTCATTTAATCAAAAAAATATTGCATAATATGAGGAGAAGCGAAGTAAACTAAGTCAAAGGGGAAATAAAGTCAAGGTTGCAGTTAAATCAAACCGTTGTTCTCCGATTAGAAATATACGTTAATTGGATATTAGTGATGCAAGTAAATAACAGCTAATATTGCGTACGTATTGACGACAGTTCTGAAGAGGTTAATTAATTCTGGAGACTTTTTAGTATTAATTATGGAGACTATTTAGTATATTTACTGACATATCCTTTTTAGTTATCAGCAAATGTCTCACTAACAATCAGTGTTAAGTTCACTTCAAACTAAGAGCAACATGTAATTTTATTTTAATCACAATTTCAATCAATTTTACTTTTTTTAAAACAAAAATTATAACATAAAGATTGGTCATAATGACAAATAGACCATAAAATTTAACTCAACTCAATGATATAGTATTGTATATAGTATTTACAACTCAAGAAAAATAAACGGACCACTCTGAATAACTTTTGATCTAATGATCGGATTTTCACGTTTTTGGACTCAATCTTAATGGTTGGAGGTGACCTCAAATATGCTAATTAATCAGTGCAGGCTATCTTTTAAGTTATAAAAACGCAACCTTCATAAATTCGATTTCTCAGGAACTATTCGACCGATTTTTCTGAAATTTTGCATTCCACATGTACAATTGCACATATGTACAATGCAATATATATTTGCAAAAGAATAAAAAATAATAAATATTTACTAAAGTTTGCTTTCTCCCTGGAATTATCTTTGGATAAGCAAATTTAATGATTATAGAGCAAATATTTCTCAATTAACTTAAGAATTTCTTGAGAAATAGCGATTTACGCAAAAAGTAAAAATAACATTAATGGGTTCAAACTGTGGACCGTTCTCCTGATCAAACTATCGAGAGCATATTTTCCAGATTGCGGCTACCTTCTATATTTTGGAGAAAAAAAAGCATGATTATTCAGCAGGGCCAGATTAAGCGTACGCGGGGCCCTAGGTCATTCAAATTTTTGGGGTCCTTAGATTAAATTTTTTTTCACGTATATTTTTTATTTATTCAAATATAAAAGTATTTATATATCTTTTCATTTAAGAAAGCATATTTAAAAAAAAATAAGTCATAATAAATTAAATTTTACTTTATTTTGTTAAGATAGAACTAAAAAATAATCATAACATTTTATAATCATAACATAAATATTTGAAATTGAATTTTCAAAAAAAAAAATTCATTGTTTTTCTTAATTTTTTTAAATTATTTTCAAAATATACATTTTAAGGGGCCCCCTAATCATTGGTGGCCCCAGGCCATGGCCTAGTCTGGCCTAATGGGTAATCCGGCACTGTTATTCAGAGACAGTACGTTTTTGTGTCTGATTTGGAAACCTAAAATATCGTCTGAGATAATTAATTAGTATATTTAAGGTCACCCCCTTGAACCATTAAGATAGAGTGGTGCATTTACACCATATGTTTTCAGACACTGAAAAACAAATTTAATAAAGTTACATTTAATTTCAAACCATTCTAACAGGATGAAAGAATACAAACGTAGAAAAAAATCATTAAAAATAAAGAGAAAGAGAGTTTCACAAATATCTATTAAAATTTTAAAAGTATATAGATCAAGAACTTCTTTTCATAATAAAACAGACTACAAACACAAAGGGAAAATGCTAAAGAATGATTTCTTTCCTCAGTATAGGGCAAAATGACCTATACTGATGAAAAATTATAGGTTCTCATCATGAATTTAATGAAAGGTTCTATAAAAGTAAGCTAAAAATTGTAGCTTAGCTTTTATAGAACCTTTTCATTAAATTCATCTAAATATTCTTTGAGTTAAAATTCAAAATTTGAAAGTAATCAGTGGAATAGTTCCGAGAAGAAACATCAAAGTTACAGTTTTTTATTAACACTTCAACTTTATAAATGTTTTTAAATGTTATTTCTTGGAAACTATACAAGCATTAAATAAATAATCCAATCCCAAAAAAAAACTGAAGCTGTAAGATATTACTTAATTAAAAGCTTCATTGGCTTTATAAATAAGAAATAACAGTCCACTTGTTTCAAGTGCTCAAAAACAGGCACCGATTTTCAAGACTTGCCAGACATGAAAGAGAATAAACAAAAGTGATTTGAAATATAAAACGTAGAGTTGCCAACAAAAAATGGGGGGAAATGTCAAGTTCTATATTTTAAATCACTTTTATTTCTTCTCATTCACGTCTGACAAGTCTTGAAAATAGGCGTCTATTTTGGAGCACTTGAAACACGTCGATTGTTATTTCCTATTTATATATTTTTGAAGCAAATAAAGCTTTTAATTATGCGATATACAAGCAATTACTCAAAATTTCAAATTGTAGATTCATACAAAATAAGAACGGATGTCTTATATTTTCTACATAAATCTCAGTCATGCAGCTATGTATTATTTGCCGAGATAGACTAAATTCAGGACTTGAAAAAGCCCGAGTTTTTCCATTAAAAAAAAACAATTTTGTCAGGAAAAACCAAATTTTGCTCGCTTTTTTTTTTGTAATTTTTTTTAATTATTCTTTTTAAAAAAGGCGCAATTTTGCCAGAAGAAAATGGATTTTTTAAAAAAAATATGTTTTGTATGCATACTTATTTATATATACTAAGTATAAGAAAAAGAATATTGTTTACTGAAAAAATAATGCTTGATTAATACCAAAGGTATTATTAAAAGAAATGGTTATGAGAATAACTATTTCAATTGTTCTCATACCATTCTACACATATAATGAGTTTGCTTTCTAAATGCAAATTGATGATGAAGAATGAAGATGATCATGATGATAAAGTTCCTAAAGTGATTCTCTGTAAAATATAAAGCATAATATGTTATGTAATAAATTTTAAATAAACATTCATGAAATGAAGTGCACATATCTTTTTATAGCACAAGGTATGTTCATTTTATAGTTATAACACAAGGTATTGTATTTTTCAATGTTTGAATTCTTCATGTGTCTTCAGGGGTCTGTTTCGAAGAAATTTGAACGGATCCCTCACAAAATATCTTTTCATAAAAACGGACACTTCACAAAATATTTTAACTTAAAAAACGGACCCTTCACCAAAGAATTTATCTTTTAATCGGACCCTTCACAAATTTGTTTATCTTCATTATTGTTTAGTTAATCGAATAAACCCTTCTCAGGTAGGGGGGGGGGGGAGAAAGACAGATGTAAACGAACTCAATTTTGTCTTCGGCAGACGCTTCTAACTTTCTTTATTCGTCCGAAATGAATATTCTGCGTTCAGCAGTATTGGTTAAATACCAAATATTTGTATGTTGCATCTCTAATTTAGTATCAGCAATTGCTGTTTATTTTTTAAAATATAATTTTTTTTTTAATTATAATTTTACAGTGTTGAGCATAATCTTGTATGTCTTTACAATTTAAAAACTCCTTGAAAAAGTTTTTTTTTTTTTTTTTTGCAATAACGGACCCCATTTGCACAAATTCACAAAAGCAGGACCCCGGTTGAAAGAATGTGACTTAACGTTTATTTTATATTCACAAATTACGAGTCATTTTTTCACAATTTTACAAAAACGGACCTTTTACAAAATGTCTGGACAGACCCCTGGTCTTACATTGTACAAAATATTCTAAACTTTTAACTTTTACTTTTTGCCTTTGAAATGAATGAAAAAAGTAATTCCCAAGCATGAAATTTTAAACATTTTTATTCTAACATTCCAAATATATAATTTAAGATTTTACTGAACATGCAGAAATACTCCTTAAGTTTAATAACCATATCATGATCAACAATATATGCATTCACATTCCATTAATAAATAATTAAATTCTAAAAACTTTAATTATCAGAAAGTCTCCATTTCTTTTTATTGAAATACATAAACATAACAAAAGTTTTCCTGCTTTTAAGTCCTTAAGCGATATCATAGTTTGAACTGAAATGATCAGAAATTAGAAAATATTCTTTCCAGACCAGTTGTCATAAGAGAAACGTGAATAATTGACTAACATGATATGTTTTGGCTGTCAACTCATTTCCTAAATTATGGTTTTCCGTCAGTCAAATTAGGAGTTCAAAAGTCTAATATTATCTTTAAACAGATTTTTTTTTTCTTCTTTTGTTTTTTTAACTTCTGCTAAAACTTTTTTAACTTCTGCTAAAACATTTTTAAACTCTTTTAGCAAAAGAAATATTCACAAAAAAATAAGAAATAAATAAAATAAAAATAAAAATACAGCAGTTAAAGCAGATAAATCAGCATTTTGTCAACTATATATTATGAAAGAGTTCCGCCCGTAAATTTCTAAGTAAAAACGAGCTTATCTTAGATATGTATGACAGGAAGGAATAAAGATATCGTTGGTTTTCCGATAACTTATACGTCACTTGAAAGCGAGAGTTACCACCTATCTCGTTACATGCTAAAAAAAAGTTTTGTAAACAAGATTTGAAAGAAAGTCAATGTTTATGATCCGGTGTGAAAATATAAAAACTAAGCAAATCTAAGATTATTTGTCGTTTGTAAAATATTCCATTTTGTACAAAACGCTAAAAGTTTTGATTGTTTTTGTTTAAAATACTATCACCATAATAAGAAATAATCCAACAATCGTTTTCTCCTAAAAGTAGTTAATTTTTTCAAGATGGAAAAAAAACTACTTCTATTTCGTACATTAAAAAAATATATATTTGATATTTTGTTAAAAATAAGCAAGAAAGACGATCTCCATAATAAGATATAATCCAACAATCGTTTTCTATTCGAAAAGAATTTTGTGCATAGCTTATTAAGGGGTTCGAGAAAATAAAGGAAACAATTCTACATAGACACTTTTTTTAAAAACTTTCTCAAGAAACACTCAAGAGAATTATTTTGTAACTTGTTTAATTCATGCGATATTTAAAACTTAGCAATAAGGTTTAAAGCTTTCAGAGGTTTGAGGGACTGACTATAAATAAACAGAAAATAGTGTTTTTGAACACCCGATGCCAAAAAATGTAGCAATTAATTTTTTACTTGTAACAATAATTTTGGTTATTAAATGCAATAATTGCACAAAATTTCGTAAACCAAGCTTAAAAATTTACGGACATATTGCTTTAAATAATCCCAAAATAAGTATTTCTTATTTTGTCCACCCCCTGTATATATATATATATATACAATGAAATTTCGATAATGTGCTTTGCCTGAGTAAAATAATTGATTTAAGTTTCAAGATCATAGGTTAATGCAATTTAACCTGTGACCTTGATGCAATTAACTTGTAACCTGTTAGAAGAACCATTTCAAATATGAAATACTGGTACATAAATAACCACTAGAATTTTGAATGCAAGCATACAAATTGTGTCATACAGATGCCGTATGCCCTTTTGTGGGATGGAGTTCATGCCTGTTGCACTTGGTCAATCAATATGGGGACAGTTAATGCTGGTTATGGATGATGCTGAGGTTGTCGCCCAATAATGTCTCAAACGAACTCGATTGGTGAAAGATCTGGTGATCTAGCAGGCCAAGGCAACATGTCGACATTTTGTAGTGCATGTTATGTTACAACAGCAGTATGAGGGCGAGCGTTGGAAAATACCACCTAGAATGCTGCTCTTGTATGGCAACAAAACAGGTAGAATCACCAGGTTGGCACACAAATTTGCAGAAAAGGTGTGTGAAATAACCACGAGAGTGCTCCTGCTGTCATAAGAAATTGCTCCCTAGACCATTATTCCAGGTGTAGGTCCAGTGTGCCTAGGCCAGGGGCAGGTCGGTAGCAGGTGCTCACCTGGCCTCCTTCTAACTAATATACGGTTATCACTAGCACCAAGGCAGAACCGACTTTCATCAGAAAACACAATAGATCTCCACTCTGTCCTCCAGTGAATTCTAACTCGACACCACTCTGGTCCTAAACGGCACTGGTTTGGAGTGAGTAGAATGCAAGATACAGAGTGTCGTGCTCAGAGCTGTACTTGAAGTAGCCTATTTGTAACAGTTCGTTGTGTCACTGCAGTGCCAACTGCAGCTTAAAGCTCGAATTTCTGATGCAGACGTAGTACGGTGCATCACAGTCATACGCCGTTCACGGCGTAGAATAATTTAAATATTAAAAACAATTAACCATAACTATTAAACATAATAATTGAACTATTTTATTTTGTTTTTACCCCACTAGCTTAAATATAATGACAACGTAAATTATTATGATTAAATAATTGAATTTTAGCTTATCTGAACCATAATAGGCTAAATTCAATTTCAGTAGACGTTGCTACATAAGAACCATAACTTTTTCTAATAACATTCCCATACATAATACTAAAACTAGTAAATTAGGCATACTAAAATACAAAAATTATTATCGATATTAATATATTAATATTAATAAAATATATTTACTATCTTAACTTAATAACTTAATCTTTACTTTTAATATATTACTATCAATATGAAAACATATAAATCGAAATTAGGTATTGTTACTATAAATATCGAGTAGTATCTTTACTTTAATACTTTTTCGATGCAGTATTTTCAGTATTTTCTTACAATGTGCTTAACTATGTCCCTAACAATTAATATATACATATTTAATAACTTGTGAAATATTGGGGAAAATTTTACAAAAGGATAGTTTAATAATACTTAAGGTATCAAAGACTATTTTTTTTTTTTTTTAAATAGGCAATTTCACCTACACTGAAAAGCACAATTGTCTACATAATATATATTATAAATTTGTATCGTAGGTTTGTTGTGGTAGATAAAAAAGTTTATAAAGTTTAACTCTTAAAACTAAGATTTAAACAATAAAATACAGATGCTGCTACCACTAAGAATTTTTTTTTTTTTTTTTTTTTTTACAAGTTAGCATGGAGAATGGACCAAATATACAAACGTATTTATACATGCAATCAGCAACATTTAATTTTTCATTGAACTTGTTGACATTAATTAAAAGTAATTAAATAAATAAAAAATTCCACGAAAAATAAACTCCAAATAAAAATTTCTATGAAAATAAGATTTAATATTCCCAGTATAACATTACATTATTAACAATATTTTCCCAGTTGTCTCATTAATTCAATAACATAACAAATAAAAAGAGACGAGACCATTAAAAAAAAGTCATGAATATCTTACGCTCAAACCAAAATGGCAAAATTAATTACAATAACAAAGTACGTAAAATTTATAGCAGATTTTAACAATGCGTCCACCGATTACAACATAGAAACTAAAAGGCAGTAAAAGCCCTTGAACATTTTTAAAATATACTATCATCTCCCTCCGTAATTACTACTTAGTTTACACAGGAAGCACTATAATTCACTTTCGAAAAACAGCTTCCTTCACGAAGCTAAAAATAAGACAGCTCAAAGTAAATATTACTTAACATCCAATGACGTTTATTTCCTAAATAAACACGAAGGAATCATGTGAACATACAACGTGAGAATCATACAATATCGTTTAAAATTGCAATCGCAAATATTTACCTGGCCAAATCCTTCCACATTTTCCAATATGCAAGGTGGTCGTCCACCTCCTAATGGTAATATTGGTGCACGAAACATATCCGATTTAACAATTAAAGAAAACGATTATTGTCTCAAACAATTAAAGAAAACGATTATTGTCTCAAACAATTAAAGAAAACGATTATTGTCTCAGTATTTGCTAGGTAAACAGAATGAAGACTATCACAACACCAGAGGGAAAAATTCGACAACTGATTATGCCAATAAAAATGTCTATATCACAAAATCATTTAGTTGTTAAAGTTCCGAATGGAAGATATAAAAGAATGAAAGAGAAATAGGCAAGCGCATTTGTCGTTTAATGGTAACAGCTGCATACGACAGAACTGTTCTATCAGACAGGAGGTCTATGTTTATCCACGTTTTCAAGATGGTATATATGACGTATTTATATTTTGTGTTACGTAAATGGCAACGCAAACGAATTATTACACATTTCAGTTACTGGTATAATCGAATGAGTGCCGCGTACTAGTGCAACTGTATATAAGTTTTAATGTACTAATAAAAACACCAACATCATCGTAACAAAAACAAATTTCCCCAATGAAATATACCTAGAAACGTAAACACACAAAAATATTTTATGTAAGAATTTTAGTTATTTATAGTTCTAATTTATTAGCTCTTTAATACTCATCGATTTTCAGAGCACTTCTAAAAATAGTCCATTAGTTAAAAGATTTTTCTTTATTTACAATTGACGACATTGAACATTTGTTTTTATCTGTTGGCATAAAATCCTCTTTATTTTGCCATATAATAATATTTAAATTATATTTTTTACAACAGTTTGATGCCAGGAAGGAAAAGGGAAAAAAATTTTTGTTGTTTGCATATAATGTGTTCAGTACAGTTTTGAGTAACATAGTGTTACGCCTTTTTATTCTAAGCATTTAACTTGTTTTTAAATGTTAATGTAACAAAGCAAGTGATGTAAGGATCAAAACTGAAGTGCTTGTTTGATTTTTTATTGTAATAATGTTTCATTAAAACTGTTAAGTTTCCTAGTTTCCTTTTATAAATTTATGTTTTAAATGTTACAATATATATATATATATATATATATATATATATATATATGTTTTTTAAACTGTTTTCTGGGGTCAAAATGAACCAAGTGGTCACAAGTGACAAAAGTAAATTGTTCGTTGATTATTTAAAGTAATAAGATTAAAAATAAATTTAAACATATATCTAAGTAATAATAATTAAAAACAAAAACGTTTTTCGTTTTGAGCGGCAAATTTTAATCGTTTTTGATATTTCAAACAAACAGAAAATGGAATATCGATATATATTTATTAAAAATCTAAAGAATTTCATAAACTTTCAGAATGTTTATAAAACTTACTTTTTTGTTCAACTTATCATATATAGTTGCAGATAAGACCAATTATGAACTCAAATTTACTATTCATAAATAATAGGAATAAGCATACTTAATTTGATTGATTTTCTATCAACAATTAAATTACGATCAAAAAAGTGAAAATTCCTTAAAGTTTTTTTTTTCTTCCTGAACAGTTAAGCCCAGAATTTGCGAGTATATTAAACACGTAGCAAAAATTTAATCAAATGAAACAAACTCAAATTTAATCTGTTCGCACAAAAATCCCCAACATTATAAATTTCCATTAAAAAAAGTCACAAGCTATATATTAGTCGAAGTTGAAGTAAGTGATTTCGAACAACGTTTCTCAAGTCAAGGACCGATTTTGCGACAAAGGAATACTTCCGCTTTTTCGCAGACGACAAAAAAGACCTTGAAACTCGTTGCCTTTTTACCCACATCTCAGCAGACGAACTGAAATAGGGATTGGACAGAATAGAACAAATCATCATTTTACTAGCAAGGTTACACAGCAGCAATGACATACTTTTACTTCAAGGTGGTGCAGCATTAACCCGACGACATTACTTCTTTCCTTTGTTTTGGCTCACTTTCACTCATTAATTTGTCTGGAGCTTTTCCAAAGTAGTGCGGTTTCTAATCAATGGAAAATTACAAAGCTTTTAGTTATAACTGAGTGTAAAAATAGGTGTCGCGCGTGAATCTCATAAAGGTATAGTGATTTAAATCGTAGATGAGTAACATCATAAAAAGGTCACCAGTATATAACTGTATTTTGAGGCTAAGGTCAAAAACAGCAACTATTTATGATAAATAATGCAAAAGTTGGGCAGAATTACAGAGAGTAAAACTTTTAGAATGAAGAAATAAGAGAGATCCAGAAACAATTCAATATCAAGAATATTTGCGAATGTTAAAATATAGGCAAACCCTGCATTTTAATTTCTAATCTTCTATAAGTAACAAACAAAATGTTTATAAAGTTTCATAAATTTCATTTCTAATATCATAGAACTTATAAAATACTGTTATTTATCAATTTATAACACAAAAAAGTGCCCTGACATAATAGAATGAGCCCTAACTTCTTTCACGCTTACTCTAGAATTTTAAAAAGAGTCGAAAAAGCAGTAAGAACGTAGTGAGCTGAGTGATGTAAAAAGAAAGACTGAAATAGACATTAAATATGTTAATATATTTATAAACTAAAATAATATAATATATTAATTAAACAAATAGTTTAATAATATCAATAGTTAAATAATATGATAAAAAGACGCAAAGTTGTTAACACACTAGAGCTTAGCTACACTAACAGGTTACAGGCAACGGTTTGGGATGAGCGCATGAACTATAATATTTAAGGACAATCCACTCTGACGTCATCACGACGCGTTTCTTGAAGTTTGTCCTGTCCCAACTGCATCCAGTGCCCTCTAGAAACACTTAACGGAAAGTTGATTCAGTAGATGTGAATAGTTGACAGTCTATGGTAGCTTTACTGTCATATTTTTATTTACTTCTGTGTGATTATATCTGTAGCACGCATGAATGATTTATAATTCTTTGTAATTTATTGTTTTGAAGTTGAGTTTTTATTCATCATTTCAATCAAAATTATTGAATTAATATTAGAATGCGTGAATTTATGCCAGTGTTTCGAAATATTTTCATAATAGGTAGAAACAAAATGTTATAATCAACTCCAAATCTTTTATTTTACATTTTAGTTCTCTAATACGTAAAAAGTATATGTCATATTTTTATTTACTATTGTTTATTTCAATCACTCATGTAATAACTACTACCATAAACAGAGAAATAAATCTACAACAATAATGCTTTTCGAAATTTATTTCTTTAGTTTAAAAGGAGCATTGCTACATGCCATTCATAAAGAGATGAATTTTTATCAACATAGAAATGAATCCAAGAAATACATTGTGAGAAATTAAAATATTTAAAATAAATCGTAATTTACTTTGCGAAATGCATTTTTTGTCTTCATTAAAAAATAATATCTTCGACAACTAAACATTTTGTAGAAGTAACATAAAACAAATGACAAAATGATTGTAAAGAATTTCAAAATCCAATGGATGGTGTTTTCAATATAAATGTAAACAATAACAATCTTGAGCTCAATACCTGCCCTAGTTCCGGTTAGAAAGTTTGCAACTTCTTAATACAGGTTTTTTGTTTTTAATAAAAGAAGTAAATTAGATAATTTCTGAGCTCAAATTTGCCGTCTTTCATAAGATATTAATGTTATTATGTAATTCGGGTGAGTTTGAAGATAAAGTTTAATTTAGTTATTTGTAGATATATTGTTAAAAAAGGTGACTTGGTAACTAGATTTCGAGTAACTCGCTTTTTTGGCAGTCCTGGTTTAGCCCTTTTTTACTACTTTATTACTGATTGTTCTTGTTGCAAGCTGTGCACCATCTTACGTTAGTGTTAGCCCCTTTAGCATTGTAAACACAAGTATTGTTAGCATTGTAAACACAAGTAATAAGTAATCAAATGCCACGTTTGCAAGTGCAAGAATCTCAAAACACAATAATCACGTTGCCATTTGGCTCGCAACTTGATTATTGTGTATTTATGGCTCGCAACGTGATTGTGTTTTTGTGTTTATTTAAAAAACATCAGAAACAGTAACCCGGAAGTATAGGCGGTTTGGAGCTTGCAGCGTTCCCTAATGTAGAAAACACCATCTACTCGTATTTAAAACATTAAAAAAAAAAAACTCATCAACTCCGCAATCTAACTGATAGTTAAGCTTTCTGTCGTAGAGAGTGACGCTAAGACCGTTTGGGCAAGACCGTTTAGATTTGGGCGTGCATCGATTAAAAAAAAACAAAAAACACGTCTTTTTATATACTCTAGCATTAGAATTAAAAATATACAAAGACCGTGGCAACCTCTTCTAAGATTACAAGTTTCATTCAATATTTTGTAATTAAATTTACAATAAAAAAAAAGTTGTGCTTAAATGTGATTTTAAGCAAGCTTAAACATTTACTTGGTGGAAACTGCTACCAAATCATCCCCCGAAGAGAAAATATACGTCCCTATTACCGATCGATGGGGAAAATTCTTCATAATAAAAATAATAACCAGAATAATAAAAAATAATAAAAGAAAAAAATAGCGATATAAGAATTTTAAAAAATACCGTTAAATGAGAGATAAATAATTTACTGGTTAACAATTTCTACTGTTAATCATTTTAATTTTAGAATAATTCGAATCATGAAGTTAAAATTGATTGCCATTTTGTGAAATTCCGATAATTCGGACCCGATTAAGTGCGAATCAAGTGAGATAATGACGTCTTTTGTCGTACTTTTATGTACGTCACTTTTTGTAAGTTTTTAGAACAAATTTAAAATTATTAATTTCATTTAAAATGATCATCATCATAGTATAGATCAGTTGCGTTTCTTCTGATAAAGTTGGATTTAGTCACGCTGTTTTTAAATATATTAGTAACAATATTTAGGTATTTTCGCAGTAGAAAGTACTAGACAGCCGATGAATAACCTTCGCGGCCACATCCGGGCCACGAAGCCTTTTTTGTGACCCATGAACTGAAATATATTAGTTGTCATTTTTTTGTGGACAATTTTCGTAAAAAAGTATATTGCCTTAAAGTACTTTTCTTCGTTTAAAAAAAAAAAATCCTAATTTCTTCATTTCTGTGAAATTTAGCATACCAACGGCGCAAAAAAAAAATTTTCTCAGGTAAAAATCTACTTCTTATTTTAATTTGTAATTCAATAATTTTGTTTTGTACAACTTGATAAAAATCTGACAGTAATATTTAATATTCCTTCAAACATAAAAGAGTCCTATATAAAATTTTGATAAAGTTGCGGCCCGCCATTGGACTGGTGCTTTTAATTGTGGCCTCCGGCCTCATGTAAGTTGGAAACCCCTGGCCTAGAGCAAGAAAATTCATTTCGCTTTATTTTTTTATTTTTTTTTTTTTTTTAACATTTTATTTTATAAACGTCCTTGTTATTCAGTGTTTAAAAAAATAAATAAAATAAAAATTTAAGAGAAAAAAAATTGGCTGAGGTGACGACTTTTTGCTTGAGCCCGGCGAATCCATAAAACCGGTACTTCTTTGGTTAGCCGGGAGAAAGCGAAAAGTTCCGAAAAAATGTAGACCTCAGCCAACTTTTTTTCTTAATTTTTATTTCATTTATTTTAAACACATAAAAATTAACTAAAATAAAAATATAAATTTTAAAAAAATAGGTGAATTCCCTTGCACCCGTCTAACTGAAAAGTAGCCTCAAATATACAATTAACGTAATTATTGGCAGAAAAAAATGCCAAGTGCCTATGAGTAGGAGAAAATGCTTAGTAGTCAGTTATTTGCTAAATTTCGAACGAAAGAAAACATCCGTTATTTATTCTAATATTAATATAGTTTTATTTAAAAAAAAATAAGTTTGGGAGCTTAGCATTGATTTTTGCTTTGAAAGAATATGAACACCAATAAAGTATAATTGACAATCAACAAGAGGCACCATAATAAGACCACATTAGAATTCAAGAGTATCCAACCATCCCAAACAAAAAATCTCTTAATCTTTCTTGATCGGGTTATTACCATTTCTATTCCACAATATCATATTCATTGGAGAAATTGCATCTTTAAAATTAGTTCGCTCAAAAATCAATGAAAATCATCGAAATTGGAATAAAAGTCACGAAAATTTTCGTGACCGCTAGGCACCCTGAATTTTTTTTTGACAAATTTAACAGTTGTTACCATCACACAGTTAAAGCTTTGTTAATTTAGTTGATAAGGTAAAGTAGTATCCTCGTGTTTCTAGCTAATCACGTGCTTCAAATGAATGACGTCATCGCAATTCTTTATTTTTATTTACCTAAGCGTAAGACGACGAAAAATTTAGGAGAATAACACTGACATAAAAGAAAGCATATGAATACAAAGTAAATTCAGCATGATTTTCGATTAGTTTAATAGATAGGAGCATCAGAAATTGCAGACTTAGGTAATTTGATACATAAGGTAAAGCAGAATCCCAGTGTTCCCAACCAATCACATACTTAAAATGAATGACGTCATTGCAATTAACTAAAAGCTATCAAAAATCCCAGTGAAATAATAAATTTTTAGTATTTTTAAAATGTTTAAGAAGGTTCGGAATGAGAATCACTTAGAAGGAAAAGAAAACACCCCATCCAGTACTTCAAAGTGATCAATATTCAGTTGCCCATGGTTACAATCCCGAAAATAGGAAAACCAAATAAACCTTGAAACATTTCTCTAAATCATTACAGGGTTTCCCAATAGAAATTCTATTTAATATAGCACTACTACTTCATAAACTAAAGACCGAATTGTTTCCTTTAAGATATGATAATTTGTTGTCATTTGTGCTTATTCTATATTCGATATTTATGCCATAAATAGAACTATGGTAAAGAAACAAACACTAATGGAAAATAGTGGTCAGGCAAAGGGAAATAGAAAAGAATTACTTATTAATAACTTTTCCAAAAGAATAGTTAGTTACCAAAAAAGACAAATATACTTATAATATGCGTAGCGTAGAACCAAAATTTATCCGAAATCTAAACGTAACCACCCCGATAAAAAGACATAGTTAAAATTTTAAAATTCATATTATTAATTTTCATTTATTTACTTTGAATTAGTTACATTAAAAAAAAAAATCAGAAAAAAATACATTAGTAACATTGAAAATTAGTAATTAAGAAATTAAGAATTAACCGCGTAACAAGAAAAACAAAACAGCGATTGTGAATTTTCGATGATCGAAACAGGGTTTATAAAATTTTCATTCATATAAATTTGCACATACCCTTCCGGACATTTAAAAATTCATAAGTTCAGAATTTTGAACCCAACCGAGAAGAAAAGTAAACTCTTAGAAGACTTTTTGACGGAACTAACCCGCAAAAGGGTTGCAGGGAGAGGAAAAACATGAAAACCTCCCACTGTCAGTCCGACGGCAAGGGGATTCTAACTCATGGTCCGTATATCATGATCCGTCCACACTGTGGACTGTAAATTTACTTTCGCCCAGCCAACGCCGGGATTTGAACCTGAGTCACCTCATTTGGAAAAGAGTGCCAAATGTTAAGCTAAAAAACAAAAATTCATATTTTTTTAATTTAAAAAATAAATAACTACATAATTAGGGGGCCAGCTGCGACATTCTTTGACCTGCGTCAAGCTGGATTTGAAAACCCCTCTATATACGTAAGAATTAATCACCTGAAGCACCAATTTACAGAATAAGGATTAATTTTGGCGATAATTTCTTACATTATAAAGACTTAAACGAGAACTTTTGAAATAAATAAATTTAGTAAATATTTAAAAATTCGAGCTATAGATCAATAAGAAACAAATTTATTCACATTTATTTTTTAAAAAAAACTAGTTTTTTAGATAAATTTTTGAAATTTAAAATTTTTTTTTTTTTTTTTACTTTATTGGCATAATTATAATACAACATAAATTATGTTTAGGTGCTACTTTCTTTTTTAAATAAATTTTTTAAATCGAAAATAGAAATTGTTTCAATATATCTCTTGCTTGATAATGTGGTCTTTTAATTTTTTTAATTTTAAGTTAGACTCAAACTCAGTCTTTTGTGAGATCAAATAGAAAAGGATCTAGCGGATTTTACTAAACAGCAGTAGAACTTTTAATACAAATTGTAGACAAAACCAGAACGTCCTTCATAATACGTTGTTTCAGTTATCAAATTCACACTAAGCAGTTTCTTGTATGTAGATAAAGTAAAAATTTGTCGACTTCTTAGTTTTACAAAATACTTTCTGGAAAATGGCCAGGAATAAACGCCTGAAAGCAGCAATTATTTTTTGTTTTTGTTTATAAAAAAAAGAAAAACAAGATTAATTTGTAACTGAATAAATTTATTACTTTAACTAATGTATAATACTTTATAACTTAATAATATACTTAATAATTAATACTTATACTATTAACTTATTCATAAATACTAACTTTATTAATTTGTAAATGAATAAATTTATTACTTTAACTAATATATAATACTTTATAACTTAATAATATACTTAATAATTAATACTTATACTATACTTTAATAGAAAAATAATTTTATTCAACATTTTTATTAAAAATTATATGCATATTAAGAAAGCATATAATTTTTAATAAAAATAATTAGGCATACATTTACTTACTTCCAACTAAAAAACTTTTCTTTCTTTTGCAACTTTTTTGTGAATCATATGGAAGATTAAAATTTAAACGTTTAGAATATAAATGGCATATTCCAATCAACCTCAAATTGAGATAAATGTAAGACAACATGCTCCTGTCACCTTAAGAAATATTAATAAAATAACCGAAACTCTAATACTGGTCTCTCAAATATTGTCTGGAGTTAAAATTAATGACATATTTATCTCAAATTCAAGGTCATCTGGATTCAAGTCATTTATATTATGTGCACCTAAATTTAAGTAGTAACCTATAGTCAAGTTTAGAGCAAGAAAATTGCAAAAAACATTTAATGAAATAAAGAATAATTAATGCAAAAAAATCTTATGATAGTGTAAACATTTAGATGGATTTTACTTAAGATGACTGCAGTTACATTCTTGTAACTAAAACTGTAGTGTCTTTTTCAGTGAAAGTTTTTTTTTTTTTTTTTTTTTTTTAAAAATCTTATTATTTCATTTTATTCAGTTTTATAACATACTTTGAAAATTTTATTTTATAATTAGTTGATTTTCATATATACAATTATAAAATAAAATATTATTGAAACTATATTAAAACATTAAAAAATTGTTTAAATAATACAAAATAAAAGTATATGAAAGATTCAAGATTAGTGAAAGTGGAAATGATTGAAAGCAGTGTATAAAAACAGGCTAAACTAAGCAAATACCAAAAAAAATTAATTTTATAGATTTTTTTAAAATTAACTTTTGAAATGATAAAATAAGTTGTGAGGAGTGACGCCTTATAATTTAATAGAAGGTAGACAAAAGATTACAATAATAGAAAAACTCAACTGACCAATTTCATAAAAAAGAAAATCTCAATTTATCTCAAAGTAGCTTATTTTTTGCCATATATAATAATTTTCATTTAAAATTGTATATATTTGAAGATTCATAAATATATTTGCAGCATTAAAATAAAATGTGGTTCTTAAATTAATGTTTTAAAATTAGAGATTGGTTGAATTTTTTTTAGCACCACGAGTTTAGTAAAATATTTCTCAGTATACATTTTGCATTTTGAAACATTCGAAAGACCAATAAAAAATTTTAATATGTTATTTATAGCAAATCAAGTACAAATGTAATTTAGTTGATTGAAACTTATTAACACAGAATTTTACAATAAATTTTAAAACCATGAAAATTAATATAAAACTTGAATCTTATATTACAATGCTGTGTAAATTTTTTCATTTTATGATTTCTCTTTAAGAAACATTATTCGATTTAAATCAATAATTTTTTTTAAAAAATATCAGTTGATTTAAATTAACCAACATTAGCTCTAACCAAAAAGTCTTATTGTGAGGTTATCTTCCACTTCGAGTTTCCGTACGTTGATTTCATACAGTATAACAGAGCTGAAAAAGCCAGCTTATATGAATATTTTAGACAGAGCAAAACAGGGTTAAATCAAGGGGTAAAGAGGCCTACGGTGTTCCCCCCCCCCCCACACACACACACAAATTAGCCAAATTTCATGACACATTCAGTCGTAATACAACTTATTTAAAAAAAAATATTAAATTCCATTTAAGTGTGTTTTACAGAATAAATAAGAAAAACTGCAACTAGAAGTTTTTTAAGTTTTTGTAAAAATCTTCGTTTTTACTCCTTTAAAATATGTGGTTGAATTTTCATGTTATTGGTACTAAAAGATTAACTATTTAGTTTTAACTGTTTAGTTTTTAGAATGAAAAAGCATATGGTTAAATTACAAATATTAAATACTTTTTGATCAGTCAAATTCTATTTCTACATTATTATACTTCTTCAGTTCTAAAGTTTTATATGAATAGCAAAGATCTAAAATACACACAGCTTTATTTTCAATTTGAACAGTTAACATTTGAGAGAAAAGGAAAAAACTACTTTATACCTAAAATTAGTTAATATAATAATCGAAACAGGTAGAAAAATAAATAAACACTACGAATAAACTATGATATTTGTCAGTGACCTCTGTGGCAGAATTTTTTCGAGCTGCAAACTCTAGCACTAATATCTTTCTGCAAGATACTTTTAATAATAACAAACATATATGTTACTAATTTAAAATAACAAATATACTGTGTTTACAAAAAAATATATATGTAATTCTTTTAATTGAACATATAATAATTTTTTTATTCGAATATTATGGGATATATTCTCGAATTTTGTTGAGACGGGGAATGCACAAATTATTTCCTTCTTTGCATTTTATAAATAATTGCCACAATAAAGAAAATAATTAAAAATCATAAAATTCGTTATACTAATTACCCAAAAAAAGATCGACGACTAAATCACGTAAATCGGGCTCTTCAAACCAGAGTTTCTGTTCAAAATTAGGTTGTTGTAATATCGTATAAAATATATCAGATTTAAAAACTATGGAGAAATCAATAGCAATAACTGCCAAAAATTCTATCGAATTTTTGCCTTAAAAAGTAAATACTTAAATGCGCGATTTGAATTTTCCATATCGTTTGAAATATGTCGGGATATTTAAAATCCACGTCAAAATCAATATCAATGGACTGCCAAAAATACAATCAAAATATTAAATCAATTTAAAGTACTATCAGCGTAAATTGAGTTTCAAAAAGTGATTATCTAAATGCATGATTCAAACATTGTATGTAAATTTCTGTAGAAAGGAAAAGTAATTTTTTTTTTACTTTTCAAAAGACAACTCCTTAATAATTTTTCAATAAAAATATCCAAAAGCAATATTTTATATCTTAGTTTTTAATCCAAAAAGGAAAATTAATGTAAGAAATTTCAACTTTTTAATATATAAAGGACTGTACAAACTTAGATTTAAATTCAACACATTGAAATTCTACAATTATATTCACACTAAGATTTAAAAATAAACTAATTAGGTAATAAAAAATAAATTTCAAAATAGCAGTAGAAATAAAATAAAATAAAAAGTTTTAAAATAATAGCAACAGTTGAGTCACTAGATTAAAACAGGAAGATTAAAAATCACACCCAACTATTTTATATATGAACAGGAAAAAAATTTCCCAAGCGACAGGACAATTCACTGAACTGGCATAAAGGAAAAATATGTTGAAAGAAATTTAAATGAATTATGTGAAAATCAGCTTTAAACTGCATACAAAAATCTGAAAGCTGTTTAAATACATATTTTTTGATATTTACAATTAAATACAGCTTGAAAATTTAAACATTTTAAAAAATTCTTTTAACGTGCTCAACTACTTAACTCCTCAAATAATTTTTTAATGGGAAAGCATGAGAGTGGAAAATGTATAGAACAAATAAATAGAAAATACGTATCTATTTAAATCATGTAAAAATAAATAAAAAAGCATGTGAAACTATTCTACACAAAAAAAAATATTAGTATTATTAGTATTTCATACTTATTTAAAATCCTTTAGTCTATGTGTACTGGATGCAAAAAAAATGAAACACCAAGAATAATTTTTGATCTGATGATCCTATCATCAATCTGGATGGTTTAAAGGGGGTGACCTCAGATATGCTAATTAATTAGTACAGACTATATTTCAAGTATACCCGACACAAAAAATAATTTCTCTGAATAAACAAACCTTTCTTTTTACAGATATGGATTTCTGACCCTCAAAATAGTAGCTGCAATCTGGAAAATATGGTCCCAATTGTTAAGGAATAGTTTAAAGTTTGGATGCCTTAATTTTAATTTCACTTTTTGCTTATTTTACTGTAACTTAACTTTTTAAATCGATTGAAAAGATAATTCGCACAATTATGAAATTCATTTTTCTAAAGATAATTCCACTCAAAAAATAATTTTTCATATTTATTGATTATATTCTTTAATAATAGACAAAAGGATTTGATTTGTAAACTATAGAGATATTTTTACACCATCTTAACAAATGTAACTTTATATAGCAAAATACAAAATTTAAACAAAATTAATCAAATAGTTCCAGAGAAATTAAATTTTAAATGTATGACTTATTGAAAATTTGATTTCTTAGAAATTGTGCAACAAATTTTGCATTTCGCCTAGTAAATTTACAAACTTCTAAAATTATGTAAAAATTTGTATTCCTTACGGTTCAAATTTTTTTAGCACAATATTAAAAGCACAATATTCAAATTTAAAATCTCAGGATATAAATTTAAAATTTTTTGTATCAGTCACTTTAATTTTTTGTTTTGTATTAGTCACTTTCAGTTATTCCATTTGAATATCACACATTTGAATTCCCTATCATGCATAGAACAATAAAATTAGTAAACAAATTTTTTGTAATGCATGAAATTTGATGCAAAAAAAGCTATTCTTCGTTACTATTTTGTGAATTCTAAACATGTTTCGAAGCGACAAATTTGTCGCCCATATTTATAACTTTAGCGACATTTGTTGAACATTTAACTTGTGTGAACCCTAACCATAACTTTACAAAAACGCATCATTTCTTCGCAATATAATTTAGTAAAAAAATAATAATCCTGTTTAAAATCAGAGCAATCATTTGAAAGAGAGGCTTTCCCCATTCCTTTGAAAAAAAAAAAAAAAAAGGGAGGGAAAGGGGGAAAACGTTTAGTACTGAGTATTGTTTCTTCAATTTGACACATTAAAACTCACAATGAAGTTTTGAAATTTTCCAAGCATAGACTGAAGAATTCATTAAAGAACAATCGTTTTGATTCTTCGTTGTTTTGATTACATATGTTTTGATATTAAAACAAAACGTTATTGGAATGAAATAAAAGCAACGTCTAGGAAAAATATTTCTCTTTTGAATAAAATTGTTTCTAAATACATTATGCATATTAAAAGCGACAAGTTCAAAAAAAAAAAATTAGAAAGTCAGGTTAAAAAAGCGAGTTGGTTTAAAGTGAGGTTAGTGAGACAATTAAATTCTTGTTTCTCAAAATTTGAAAGTAGCCAATTTAATAAAGAGTTAGGAAATCTCTGATGATAAACATTTTATATCAATAAATACCTATTTTATTTCACATGCATTAAAAAAATATATTACTGTGTTAGATTTATTTAAATAAATAGAAATATAAGTTTTTTACTTTCAGTGCAAATTATTAAATTTTATTATGTCATTAATAATTATTTTTATTTAATGACCCACTAGCTAAAAATGTCACCAGCTTCACCTACTTTCAAAGTTTGTATATAAACTACTTTATGTGTGTGTGTGACTAATCCCCTCACTGTCTAGCGGCAGCTAGGCATTATCCACGAGTCCATACACTCTCAATAAATCCAGGGCAAGCAAAGGGTCCGTCGCTAAAGCTTCCTTAGAAATGCGAAGACAAGCCAGAATGTGCTCCGGGGACGCACTTTCCACTCCACACTTTGCACAAATCGGGAAAAACCCTACTGCCATTGCAAAAGAAGCCACTCCTCAGGTGGCCACTGGCAAATCTCGACAGCGCCGTCTGGTCGGCTCTATCGCAGGAAAGGCCAATGGAGCCCCCAGGACATCTCCGCCAATACCAATCATGGGATGGAGGGACCCTCCAAGACTTTAAGTCATTGTTTTTCCTGATGGAGTAAAGCTCGTCAAACGTCAATGAGGCATCTGAATACAATGGCTCAACCGAGCCCTGTTTTGCCAAGTCGTCAGCGACCTCATTTCTGTAAATCCCTACATGCAAGGGAATCCATTGGAAGTGCACATCGTGAACTGCGGCAATCTGTTTAAGTAATTTCAAAATAGCGATGCTAGTTCGGTCACCAACATTGATCCAGTCCTTCAAGTGCTGCAAGGAACTCTTACTATCAGTAACTTTATAAGAATCTAAGTACAATATACACATCGTGTCAGTCATAGAAGATTGATTGAATGCAGTGTTTAATAGCAGCTAAAAGAAGCCAAATTCAAACAGGTTTATTATGTACTCCTGGTAATAAACTTTAACAGTTTTACAAAATAAGTAAGATGTAAAAATAAAGAAAATGGAAGGAGATGAACAAGGTAAAAGATTGAAAGATTATTAAGGAGATTCAAGATTATAGAAAGTTGGACGGAAAAGAAACCTTCTTAGCAATTAGTTCGAGAAAAGTCTTGATGTCATTAAAAGTTGTAGAAAAATTTTGACATATTGGAAATGAAAACCACAGTAATTTTTTGGAATTGAATTTTTTTTTTTTTTTTTTTTCTCATTTGTTAAACAATAAACATTTAGGTAAATGCTTTTTTTTCACATTTTGCTGACAGCTGGAAAAAAAAATTTAATTCTTAAAAAAAAAAAAAAAAATTCTTATTTCCAATGGCAGACATGAAAGACAAATTTTTAGCTGAGAACAATACAAAGAAAGAACAAAAAACGGAAACAAGATCTACAAAAAGAAAGAGTCTCTAATAATGTATCTCGCCCGCCAATAACGTTCCCACAAGGAACCCAGGAGGAAGTGCAGGGCAACGTCTCAGATGGTTAGCATCCATTTCTTCTTGCGGGTTACATAATGGACAAAGGGGGCTTGAAAAGATTTTGATCATGTACAGGTGTTTTGATAAACAGTCATGGCCAGAGGCAAGGCGAAAAAGGGCCACAGATTTTTCTCTTGGCCATGACGGAATATCTTAATTCTTAAAATACACATATCGATTTATACTTTGCAATGTCTTTGCAGACCCTCGTTGCAGCAACAGGCCCAAATGAGGGGACTCCCAGGTTCCCAGTTCAGACACCCTGGTCAGGAGAACAGAGTTAACTAGGACACACTCATAGAATTTATTTAAAAAACTAAAATTTACAGGGGAAAAAAATCATAGCAACAAGCCTAAATTACCAAAATCAATTACAGTACAAAGGATTAATATATAAAAATGTGCTAAAATAGTCCCAACACCTTGATTTAACCGAAATTGAATTTAAGCAAATTTAGTCAAGTTTAAATCTAACATTTCAATAAAAAATTGAACTGCCTCAGTACAAGGTACTTTAGAATAAGCTTGATTAAGACAACAATATAAAGTTTGTATTAAGGAAGGTAAATTATCTAATATTGAGAATTATTGTATATTTACCAATATAAGGCATAATCTTTCATCCAGTATAAATAATATAGAAAAACATCAGGCAAATATATAATGAAACAATTGAACTACCAAAAGTAAATAGTTGAAATAATGACAAATAAATTTTTTCCCAGAAATACACAAGAGGAACATTGTAAAGCGGGAATCAGTTCATCACAGTAAAATCCAACGTCGTGACCACAGTTTAACAGTGCCAATTTCGTATGTGGTAAAGACATGACTGTGAACATACTTAGGCAAAAAAGAGGGAATGGCAGAAGTCAGAGGGGTGTTTATACTAACAAATAAATCAAATAATATTATTACACTTAATTATAATCTCAAAATAAAACTGTGGATAGTTTATTAAAAGAACTAAAATAATTACAAATGAGTGAGCTTGAGGGTACAGTTGTTCACCTTTTCACGAGAGACCATAAAGTTACAACAAAAAGGTAAACAAACAAAAATAACGCTGCACAAATTGATGCAGTCGATTCACAGATCATAAGAAATTCATTTTTTTGTCCAAGGTAACTATTAAACTAAATTGAAATTTGTTTCATAGTTTAGATGTAAAAAATAAATTATTCTAAGTAGCACCAAAATAGACTACACAAAACTTTAATGAGCAATAATAGAAACATTAAGACCACAAACATAAATCATAAAGAATTCATAACTACTGAAATATTTGATTAAAACTATTCATATAACTTCACTAAGTTATAAAATTTATTCAATGTTATTTCTGCATTTCTCTTCTATTTTGCTTAGGTACCACTTATGGTTATTCATTTACCTAGCATCAAAACAACTTATATTTCTTTAATTATTTTTATTTTTGATCCTTAAGGAATATAGTATTATCAATAACAATATTTTTCAAACAAGTTATTCGTAAGTCGTACTAACTTGTAACATAATATGGGGTTTAAGAAAACAGCAAATAATAAAATGCAAAATTTGAAAACTGTACTACTTTGTTGTAGCTAAAACCAGGCCCAGTTAAAAAATTACTTTTACAAAATAAGTAAGATATAAAAATAAAGGAAATGGAATTAGATGAACAAGGCAAAAGATTGAAAGATTATTAAGGAGAATCAAGATTATAGAATGTTGGAAGGAAAAGGAACCTTCTTAGCAATTAGTTTGAGAAAAGTTTTGATGTCATTAAAAGTTGTAGAAAAATTGCGACATATTGGAAATGAACACCACAGTAATTTTCTGGAATTGAAGTTTTTTTTTTTTTTCATTTGTTCAACAATAAACATTCAGGTAAATTTTTTTTTCTTCAAAATTTATATTTGTGATTTAGAACGACAATCGTCACGGCAAAGAAAAAATCTCTTTTTAAGAGATCGAAAATTAAGCACTTTTTACAAAACCTGAGTAAAAAAAAGCACCTTTAAGGGCTTTTAAAAATGTAAATCAAAAATAAGCACCTTTAAGCATTTTTTAAAAACGCTATGCATCCTGATATCAGTATAACTGAGTAATTTGAAAAAATTGCATTTGTGAACAAAATTTTGCTAATACATATGTTAAACAAAATAAATTAATAAAAAAATTTCTCTGGTGAAATGTTGAGCAAATATTTTTTCTCCTTTCTGAATGAAATTTATTCTTTAACATTAAAAACAGATTGAAAACAAATATAATGAACTGTAAAAGGCTTGGTTATAACTTACCAATCATAGAGAAATATATGAATAATACATTGAAACACTAAATCACAAACTTTTAAGTTTCGATAAAAACAATAGAAACTTTTCAGCAACGACCGCATAAAAAATAAACACAACTGTATTTATGTGTATATATATAATAAAATGTATGTGTATAGAAATAATTAAAAAGATGAAAACTTACAGTACCACCAGAAGCTCCACGATATGATGCAACACTAGCACTAGGTTGTGGTACATCCGACAAAAGACCAGCACGAGGAGAATGAAACATCATACTAGCAGCACCTTCAGTTTCGTTGATATTCGTTGATACGGCAGGACTCGGTTTAATGGCAGGGACTGTTTTGTTTATGATTTCCTCATCTTCTGCAGGAGGATTATCATTCTGTATCGGCATTTTATAGCGAAATCATCAAAAATTTCTGAAATGTTGAAATAGAATGTTGAATATCATATTAATTATAACAAAAAGTAAATATTAAATGTAAATACAAAAGTAAACTCTATAACCATACTATCATTGATTAACAAATAATATAAGTTAATAAATAATTGTGAAGATTTCTTAAGGGTACCTGCACCAAAATAATCGCCAAATTTAGGGCAATAACCCGAAATAAACTAAAAAAAACTTCACAGGAAGGGACCATCTCAAAAGATATAAATCATAGTGTGCACTTCATTTTTTATTTATTTATAGTTTTAGAAGTTAAAAAACCCCTTTGACAGCTTGGAGATTGTAGTTGGCCTTAGCAAGAACTGAAACAGAAATATCCACCACTTAATTTAAATACTGTACAAAGAGTAGTCATAAAAGCAAGGTGCATGATTAAAATTAGGTAGTAGCATACTTTCTATTAAAGTTAATTATAAAACGGAAAAATACAGATTATACATTTATATACAGATTATACATTTATATACAGATTATACATACTAATTCTGCCAAAATTTTAGAGCATTAAAAAAATTATTTGAATATATGGTTAATATTTAATTACGATAATTTTCTTTTCTCTATGTTCCGTCAAGTAAATTTTTACAATTGTTTCATTTTTCTTCTTAGTTTTCATGTAAAATATATCACACTTGAAAACTAAATAACTTTACATTGTTATAGATTGACATTCATTCGTATAAACCTTCACTTCAAAAAAAAGTTTTTAATGTCTCTTATAGTAATTAGAAAAGGCAATGTTTTAAAAAATCAGGAAATACTTCGTATTTGTGTCCGATTAAGGTAACTGCAATCTCCTAGAAGAAATAATGATTGCAAGGAAAATAACGACTTGGTGAAAGCAGCTGTACATTTTTAAAATAGAGCTTGCCTCTTTCTTTACTGTTTCATTTTATTCATTTGCTTTATTTCTTGCATATAAGTGCCTGTTTTTTGACAGATTTGGTATTGATACGAGAATGAACCTATTTTGTTGTTTTAGATAACTTTAAATACTTTAGTTACTCACTTAAACCCAATTTTCACAAAAACTTAAAAAAGGTGTCAGAAAAAAGTCTTTTAACGTCACAAGCCTGAAAAAAGGCTTCCCAAATTTACACCATTTCTAATGTAAAGAATTCCACCTCGCATTGATTTTTTATTTCATATTTTATATCCATCGGCGAACAGCCGACCCAATTTTGGGTTTATGACTACTAATGTTCAACTCAGTAGCCTTGTAATTCGGAACCAATCCAGAAGACAAGGTTACTCCTAGATCAGTACCCCCAGAGGTATGATTTGTTATGGGAACATGGAGGACTTTGTGATTTAACGTGCATCAGTCACCATTTACTACACAGGGAATCTTCGGCCAGTGGGGATCGAACCCATGACCTCTTGGACAAGAGCCCAGTGCCCTACCAACCAGGCTATCCCGGCCACACCTTGCATTGATTAGCAAAAAATAATCACATGACACACAGAGCCAATCATCCCGTGCCAGAATTCCAGACTGACTCCAAGTTGTCTTTGCCCAGCAATGCTTGCCTGAAAGCAGGCTAGCAGAATCTGATGTGAATAATCAGGTTTTTGCTTGTCTCATGACGTAACGAGCCTGATGTCATAGGGCAATAAATGGTATGCTAAGAAAACAAGTTAATATCCAATTTCTCTAATGTTTATTAAGTTATAAAAAATTACAAATATTTCGAAACATAACTGTTATTTAAGTTTCAGCTATATATAAATACACTTATTAGTTTAAGTCACAATCTGAAGTTCATGTTACTTGAAGCAGTTAAAAAAAGTTTCTAATATGAACTGAAATCAAGAACTGCTGAGCTGCTCTTATACTTGGAATAAATTATATAAAGACTTGCAAAGAGTTAGCTACAAGTTTTACCCTTTGAGTTTACCTAATTTGTTTTGTTTCTGACAATCCATTATCTGGATGTAGCCAAACCTTCAGGACTATTTTAGCACAGGTACTAATATGGAAATCTTTTTCCAATCATATCAGAAAAAATACAGTCAATCAATGACTATTAATAAATGTCATGCTTTTTTCATCATATCTTTATATGTATGAAACATAAAGGCACAAAAATATGAGTTATAAAATGTGAATTTAAAATTATACCTCAGGAAACATATTTGCAAAGAATTTTACTTTAAGAAAAAGATTTTCGTATCAGTACATGCCCTAAAATAATCACCCAACTTTCAGCAACTTGCACATTTGAAAATAAAAAATAAAATTATCTCAGAAGAAGATAAACTGGGTATAACTCATAGCCATCCCTAGGTGAATTAACAAATATTTATTTTTTCTAATTATGAAAGTGTAAAAATTGATTGGCGATTGTCCTTAGTGCGAATAGATACCGATACAGAAATATTATATTTTTTAAAATTACATGTCTTTATAAAGAACTTTTTGAAAGGACATGAATATAAATATGTCACATTTATTGGGTTAAGAATTTATTTGCACGAAAATCGCAAAAATAATTCAGTTGCAAAACAGATATATTCTTTTAGTAAAATACACTCTTATTTCATACAGATGTCACATATCTTAACAATAAATTTATAAGATCAACTAAATAATTCTTTTTATAATGATTTCAAGTAAAAAATATGTGAGTAAAAATGAATATATAACTAAATTATTTACTTAAACTTATAAATTGTTTTGTATAATACAGATTATTGAAGCATTTATTATGATTAATTCTAAGATACCTGAAAATGCAAAGGAAAATAAATAAAATATTTATTAAAATGAATCCGAAACTAAACGTAAGGATACAAATTAAATATGTAATCAAGCAAAACAATAGCAAGGAGATAATGCTCAGACGATACTGGATAAAATAACGGGAAATATAAAATAGGTTCTAACTCCATACATAAACTATTTTAGACTTACAAGGTCTGGTATACAATAAGTAATAAAAATTAATAGTTATTTCCAACAAGTTGTTGTGTTGCGCATAACAACTACGACAGGTTTTAAAATATATGCACAATTCATATAAAAATAGAGTTGCAATTTTAAAGTTGTTATTTTTATTATACCAATTTTAGTTGACGTACATTAAAAATTAATATTATTGCGTTTTTCTTACACAAAATATAAACAGAGTAACGATAGGTGAGAGCAGACGGACAAAAACAAATTTGCGCGGTGGCAACCAAAAGCCGAATGACATCAGTCAAAGTCGCAGTGACTTTTTTTTTATTTTTTAATGTTTTTAAACAGTCATTCTCGCTGCAAACAAATATTCGGATATGCGAATTCAAAGATGCAAACGAGACCCAATGGATAGCTAACAGTCGCAGCGCGTATGGCACTGGGGGGGGGAGGGTCTAAATTCGCCGCAAGACTTTCGAAATGCTACTTCCGAATGATTTTTACCCCTAAGCTTGAAAAAACTTGCCATCTAATACTACTGCTTTTTAAAAATCTTGTTATAGTTTACATTCACTGTCGCCAGTAGCCCATGTGCTCTAGTGCGACGCAAATGAACTTCAACAACAGTCAACGAGCCATTCACGAGGAAATATAGTCCACCAATCATCCCTATCACCGAATTCGCAAGTAGGTAATTATGAACCATCTCCATTTCTCGTTTTCTTTCTTTTTTTTAAATCCGGAATGGTCTGGCTGGTAGGGCAGTAAGCCTATGTACGAAAGATCAGAAGTTCGATCCCGAATGCCTGAAGACTCCCAATGCACAAAATGATACCATAGCATACCATAGCAAATCACAAATCAATGCATCTCTGGATATTGGATCGGAGATTGATCATACCAGACAAAAATACGATCTGCAGATCGTATTTTTGTCTTGTATCGTGTCGTATTATGGATGGATGGTGGGTGAACGTGTCCTCCCTGTAAAACAAGTATATGACGTATGTATGTTGTCTCCGGATCATCTTCAGGGATGTTTTCCAGACCATCGCCAATAGCCCATTGTGCAGCTCTAATGCGACTTAAATAAAAGTACTGTGCCGTACCAGTTTTATTACCTTTGTCAAAAAGGTGAGCGAAGGGTTTTAAGTTATCCAAAATGAAAGATTTAAAATTTTAAGCTCACCAACATTGTCGGCGAGAGATTTCGTAATAAGATAGACAGCAGGTAAATCAGGAATTTGTCCGTTTAGAAGCAATTATCATTGTCGTAATTTATAAAAATTAATTTCGATTTTTTTATTTTTATTTATTTATTTACTTTTTCCCAAGCATTTCTTATAATACTAAATATTTGAAAGCTTCTTTATTTTCAATTGATAGTAATCTATGGATAGCTGTCTTAATATTAATTTCTAAGAAACCCGCACAAGATACTTCTCAGAAATAAAAAAAAATAGAATTAGACAACTTAAATGTAACAAATAAACAAACAAACGCGTGATAAACAATAAAATTTGAAAAAAGAAAATGGTCGGTATTAACGATATTAGAAGCCACACATTTATATAGAAAATATGAGAACGAGAACAAAAAATCTTACAGTATGAAAATAAGTTATCAAAAAACCTCCTTTTAAGGGAATCCGCTTATATAAATCTAAATCAAGATTATAGCATTAGAGAATGAACTATTTTTAAATGATTATTAAGGAGACTCTTTGAATGAAAAGGGCTTCAGATGCGCTTTGTTATTGGTGAAAATAAAATTTATGTATGTACCTGCACTAATTGATAAGAAATTTTATTATTTTAGAGTTCCATAATAACATAGGGTAGAAGAAAAGTGAAACAAATTTTTAAGAAATGCAATTAATTTATAATCTATTACTAGACGAAATTTATATAAATAATTAAGATTGTTAATAAGTTGTGTGTTTTAGTCAGCACACAGCCTGAAAATACTTCAATTTTGGGCAGGTCTAGACCACCCCAAAGTTATTGTGCAGATGAAAGATTTGCTAAATGTACTCTAGGAAGAAAAATACATTGCCACACTTTTTCTCTTTTGTTTCAATATGAACAAACAATTGTTATGAATTTTATTAGCTGAATATTGTAATTTTTTTAAAGAAAATTCTATGGTTAACATGATTTGCAGTATTGTTAGTCAAGAAAATGTTCATATTTAATTTAAGACAGGCAGGTCATAATCATCTAAAATTAATATCATTTTGTTTTTTCGCTTTTGTGTCTGTTTTTTTTTTTTTTTTTTTGTATGAATTCTTCTCAAAATCAACATTTATAAAGATATACCTGATTAGAAAGACTTTAAAACTACATATTATTCTCACACTTTTTTTTCTTTATACTTTTCAGTGGACCAAAATAAAGTCCAGAAATGTACCTAACAAATTCTTTAATTTTGCATATTTGAATGGGTCTGTTCAATGAAACTTAGGAGTAACTTTTCAAATATTAAAAAAATTAGATCAGAAACACTTTCAATTTCACAAAAGTGTGGTTTTTTTCCATTTGGGTATTACTCTTAGTTAGCAAAAAAGATGCTGGTTAAAGATGAAGAAAACTTAACCTAAAAAATGTGAAAAACTGTTACAAACTCACAACAATCATAAAAATAGCAAAAAATAAATAAATATCAACAGCAATTTTCTACTTACAGAGAAAAGTTAATTACAGACTAATTACAGAGAAAAGTAATCAGTTCAAAATTTATATCAAAAATTGTAATAGCTAGAAATGTTTAGTGAAAAATATATTAAAATTTCTTCAAGTTAAAGGATATTATGGCTTGCTTTGAGTGGGTGACAGTCTCATCTCATTTAAAAAGAATGAAATACTATGTAGAAACATTTCCCCCCCCCCCTGATACTTTAGTAACCAGGAAAACTATATTCACTATTTTTGCACCTAAAAACAGGGGAAAAGAATTGGTTTATCATGCAGAGATAAAATACATGGTTTTACTATATAAAATTTGTTTTGCTTTTAGAAGATAAAAACTATATTTGCTTAACATTTAATGCTAAGTGAAAAGCAAATTTGTTTTGCATGTGTGGATGTCACAAGGAAAAACAAATTTAGGTGATACAATTTATTTTCAATAGTAATGATAATAACAATAACTGAATATTAAAAATTAAGCATTCTTTGTTTAATTAATTTCAATTTACCACTGCATTAAAAAAATATTAAGATTTAAGATTCTTTTAAAGTTATGAAGATTCATGCATGGTTTTACAAAAAATTTGAAAACACAATAATTGTACATAAAATATTTATTTTTTGAACAAAATCAGTAACCTAGAAGATACAAAAGTAGTAAAATGTTTCATCACATTTTTTTTGACATCACGAAATATTACAAATAACAAAAATTCTGTCTTGTAAACATAGGGCCCGCTTTTTATACATTTATATTATAAGTTTAAAAAAAAAAAAAAATTGAAACCATCACAAATACAATAGAGGTAATGAAAAAAAAAATGAATAAAATAAAGTAAGGATGCTATAACAGAGATAGATATAAATCAAGATGTAAAGTAACAGTATTAATTCGAAGTACAAATAAATATTTTTAAATTTGTGATTTTTTTAAATTGTTCCAGGATGCTTAATTTATGAATTGTAAGAATTTACAAACACATGCACACAGAAATATTTATATATTTGGTATTTTAAATTTATTCATATTCCTTAACTAAATTAATAATGCTGCTCGCAACGTGCTCCCACTAGTTACTAAGATCAGATGTTGAGTTTAATGAGATAACATGAGTATGTGGCTAAGCTGTGCCAAACTTATAAAAAGAGAAAACATCACTTGCTTTTTATGGGTCCTAGGACCCCTATTTTTCTGAAGCAAGAAGTTCTTGGGAGAAAAATTACACAAAACTAACTACGTGACAATGAAGAAGATATTTTCGCAACGTGAAAAAAAAAAAAAAATATTCAGTTGAAATTACTTAAAGGGAAGACTTATTAAAAGATTTGATAACAGTCATGACAGGTAGTTGTTAAAGGAACATGCATTTTTCTTTTAAGAGTGCCAGATTTGAGATTATCAAAATTAGCAATGAGCAATTTCAGGTAAAGAATAAGTTTTTTCTTTGGAAATAATTTGATATAAGCTGTTTTTTAGTTATGTTTACTTTAAGGCTAACTTGCTAAATCAAAATAAAATATGATGTTAGAAATTATTAAATTTTTATTTTGGAAATAGTGAAAACAATAAATAGGAAAGCTTAGCTATTTACGCAGACTACAGTCTGTTGTTTCAGATGAAAAATATAGTTACTATGATCCACATAAACATACAGAGACATAAAAAGCAATCAATTTTTGACATGAAAAAAAAAGTGTTATTTACATACCATTATGAAGAATTTTTTAATAATATAACAACTATAAATTATTTATTAGTGTTCTAGATAAGACTTTCTGATTCAATTACACATTTATTAATAGCTAACATATGAATAAAAAATTTGGTGTTTATTATAAATAAGTTATTTTAAATATTTTTAATATCTCATTTCAACCTAATAAAAAATAAGTTATTATAAGACTTTCTACCAAAAACTTCTGACAATTTAAAAAAAAATCTTATACAAGGAGCATTAACAATCACTGTTTTTGTTTGCCTTGTATCAGTAAGAAGGCACTCTACCCATGATTGTCAACTTTAATGTCCTATACATAAAATCAAATCAGTTTTATGAATAAATATTCAATAGGTTTCCTAAAAAATCTAAGAAAATCATTGGGATAAAAACATTGAAAGAAGCACAAAATTACAAAAAGTTTACATTCCTTTAACTTATGGTAAATACAAAATATGAATCACTCAAGAATTTATATATTTATAAACTATTTTGAAGTCAAAATTAAAGTCTTAAATGCATTTAAAACATAGTACTACAAGTGTTCCAAATTTAGAAAACAAAATCAATGTTTCCTTAGGAAACTGACTTAAAATCTTTTAAAAACCACAGTGGTAAATAAGATAATTTTAAAACTAGCATAATTTTAAACAATCAGTTTAAATAGTCAGAATTTATATAACCTAATTTTGCTTTCCATTTTTACAAAAAATATACAGAAAGTTAAAATCAGTAGAAATATATGAAATTAAAAACAATTGTTCTAAATAAAGTACACAATAGCAATATGAGTTATAAACGTTATATAAAGAAATAACTAATTTATTCTAAAATCACAAATATGGTATTTGTTTTAATAATGTTTAAATGAATCTCCTATCACAATTCTTAATCATAAGAATTCAGTGTCTCACAGATTTACCTATGATGCTGGGGAACAAGAAGTATGATTATACCTCACTTTAATAACTTTTGACCATTGTACTTTATCAAGATTTTTTTTACAAGTTATTCATAAGTTTAACATTGCCAGGGAAACAAGAGAGAGTAAATGTGCTCTTGTAATGTTTGACCAATTTTGCTTTATATTTCTTTCAGTAAAAGTTAAAAATTTGATATATTTAACATTAAATTAATAAGGGATAGAATAAAAAAGTTTAATAACATCTACAAAAGTGTATTTTGAAAAAAAAATTATTCACTTTAGATTTTTGTAATTCAAGTGTAGGCAAAAATGGTGCTAAATTGAGCTAACTTCAAAATCTATAAGTTGTTATGTCTAAACTCAAATGGGTCATATCCCAGTACTGGTTATAAATAGAGCTAGGATTCTGATGACCTAAAAAATCTCAATTAATGTCCTTATAAAGTGCAAAAAATGCCCTTTAAAAGTGCAAAAAATGCCCTTTAAGAATGCAAAAAATGCCCTTAAAATGCGAAAATTGCGCTAAAAACGCCTTATGACATGACTTAAATAAAGTAAAAATATTGAACTAAAACAATTTTTTACTCTTTAAAATTATTATGAGTCATTTCAAAAAATATAAAGCAATGCAATACTTATTCTACGTTCAATAAAGTTTGAAAAATATGTTTTATATCCTAAAATAACAAAAAAAAAAAGGAAAATATATTGACTCCAAAAGATTTTCATTTTGTATAGAAACTTTAATGAATATAACAACTTCCATCTCATAATATTTCTAAATATCAGAATTACATAGAATTATTAATTTTTTTTTAAATATTTTGAAATGTAAACGAGCGTTTCTTGTCTGAAAGTTAATTTTTATACCTGAATAAGCTTCTTTCAATGTCTACTGATGTTATTGGTGCGTACTTGAAAAAGACGGTCTCACTTACTGACAATTCTTCTTCAATTTGAAAAGATGTTGGTTGCTTCACCTGTTAATATCCTAGAGATTTTTTTCATTGTTTGGAAGCCAGTGTAATGAAAAATGATAAAAAAATAATAATAATTGGAAAAAATTTAAAAAATGCTTTAAAATGCAAAATATGCCCCAAAATTTCAAGAAAAATGCCCTATAAATCTAAAAAAAATGCTCTAAAGGACAAAAAATGTCCAAAAATGCAAATGTCATCAAAATCTGGGCCTTAGTGATTACCATAAAAAAATAATAATTAATATATATATTTAAGGTTTGTAATTTATTTTGCTGACTTGACTTCAGTATTATTTAAAGCAAATAACTATCTACATTGCAAAATCATAAATTAATATAAAATCAGGTATTTCTAAAAAAATTTTTTTTTTTTTTTTAATATTGTGAAACAATACTGAACATTGTTTAATATTCAGGCCAATATCCAGTACTTAAAAAATGTGGTTTAGGAAATATGTTAAAAACATTAAGAACAAATCATTAAGATACGGAGACCAGTATAAACAAATTTATGTTTCAGAGTCACTGTTCAAAAAGATACAATTTGTTCGTTAAGCTCATAATAATAAGAAAAATATCCTTATATACAATAATAAATTTATATATGCATCTAATATCACTGTTTAAAATTGTTATATTTAAATATATCTATAAATATGCAACTTATCTCTTAATTTTTGCAAATAAATGTATATTCCTACTCCATTAAATATCTAGGATTCATCATTAGGTATAAAGTACTTTTGAAATAAATGAATAAATTAATGTTCAAAATAATATAAAGAATTCAGCACATAAGTGCCAAATATTTATCTACCAGTTACCGAGAAGATATAAACACAAATTCTTGAATACGTTAGTAAATACAAATAAAGTAAGAATCCCCTTAACCAGACTGTTCATAGGTTAATAATTTAGCGAGAGAAGTGAAATGATTATATTAAAGAACAGCCAATAGATAAATAAGTAAAAATTAACATCTTTTTTAACAGAAATAATTTTTACTAGAAAATGTGCATATTTCTAACAAGAAAGATGATTATTTTAATAAATGATATATTTTTTATGTATGAAAAGAATGCTGTGTCTGTTTCTTCTGAATAAGTGTACAATTCAGTTGTGAATTGTATAAGAGATGGAAAATCCAACTTAATAAGACATTTCAAAATGAGGCATAATAGAATTCTTTCTGTTATATTTTTGAAAATAAAAATTTGAATTCTGACACAAATTTTACTCGTTTAAGCAAATCTTAATTATTGCTCAATTTTAATATTTTTTGCGGTTTATTTAAGAGGAAATAACAAATTTTTTTTACAATTAATGGAATATTTGAAATTTACATACAACAACACATCGTACGTTTATGAAAATTCAATTGTTAGTTTTAACAAAACCAAGCAGTTTGTAATGTTATTAAATTATACAGTGATTATACAAGTGAGTAATAAATTTCTACAAAAAAGGAACAACAATAGGATATCCGAAATATCAGATGCAAATTCATAACATTTATTTCTTTGGTCCTAACTTTGTTGTGTCCTCCAGATAGGCTTATCAAAAGGTGCTACGAACTTAATATGATGTGAAAAAAAGAAGAAGAAAAAAAAAGAGGAAAGATTCCAGGTTAACCCCAGGGTCATGGATATAGATTCACAACATTCTAAACAAATTTCTAACTTCAATGTACACATTGCTGCTGATTAACTATAAAAGTGATTTGGTGCAGCATTACTGTTTTGATTTAAGAGGACGCTATAACACGCGAAAAACGTTTCATGGCAAATTCTGATTCACTTTCATTAGCATTTCAAAATGAAAGGATAGAGAAATGTGAGTTCCAGTAAACCAAACCATGAAGTTTAAAATGCTGAAAATATTTTTTCAAAATATTAAAACACAAACAAATTATTGTAGGATAATTTCCCTATGGCATATTTATAAGAAATTGCCATAGGGATAATTTGTTAATAATTGTTTGCCGTAATTTGTTTACATTTTGATATTTTTCAAACTAAAATAATTTCTGCTTTGGAAACTTCATGGTTTATTCTAAGTTTACTTCTATGCATAAAATGTTAAACTGCTAAAGCGGATAAAAGAGAATTTGAAATGAAAAGTTTTTAAAATTTTGTTACAAAAAATACACCTTGATAATATTACATATTTTTGGTGAAAACATGCAATTACATGTTTTTGAAGTAACATATTTGATATGTTAGGGACAAATATGATACATAGTTCATGATTATTTGACTATGATATGCTTTATTTCTGAAATTGATTATGTCATTTTTATTTTACAAAATGGCATTGAATATATCAGCTGTTTTTCTTTATTTTTTTAAATTTTTATAATTCATTTCAATTGAATGTGAATTGTTTAGAGTCTAACTAATAAAGAATGCAAACTGTATTTATGTTTACCTAAAGAAAAATAAAGGTTATCATTACTTTCAGTAACTTTTAAATAACAGATTTTTAAAAAGTCTTTACAATTTATTATAGCTGGTTGTACATAGTTTAAATTCTCCCTAATGAAAAAGGCATACTGTATTTATGTTTACTTCTACACAAATATTAATAAAAACATCTAAATATATGATATGCATAATTAATATACTTGAAAGTACAAGTCAATACTTTATACAGAAATCTTTTCATTCATTTATAAACAAGAAATTACCCACAAAGTAATTCGGTCTAAAAATATTAAGTAAATTTTTTTTAAATATTTTTTCTTCTTAGAAGAAATAGAATTAAGTTTTAAAAATTCAAACTTCACAAAAGCACTTCACAAGCACCAACATAAATATTTCATGAGATTACTAAAAGGACGGACATGATTAAATGCAATATAGTACAGAACAAAGCACATTTGTATTGAATATTGAAATGCATATTAAAGCTCATTATGAATGATAGTTTTATTACATGTTGTTCCGTGACAAATATTCTGCTTTTGTTGAAAAGCTGGATGCTGCTTAACATGATTCATTAATTTCTTAAAAATTCTCAGAAACTCCTTCACATCAAATGAATAATTGGTAAACTTTGCATGAGCTCCTAAAGTGGGATGATGACCCTAGAAATTAAAATACAAATACTTTTCACAAAAATAATAAATTAACAAAAATTCACTAAAATAGAGGAGAAAAAATCATATTGCAATAACTCTCAATTTGCAGTTTTTCTTTTAAACTAATTCTTCTGTTTGATCATGTCATTTTATAAACAGCCCGAAATTAAGGTTTCTGCCAAAAAAAAATGAGAATAATTTATTTTTCTGACTTTCTACACCCACAAATACAAAAGAAAAATAAACTAGTTTTAATAAATCAAATTTTTATAATTTTTTTTTTTATTATTACAGTGTTTGTGAAGTTTGTTAAAATATAATTTAACTCTAGATAAGGCATTGACTACAAACTGTAGATTAATTTTTATTTTACTAGGTTTGATACATTTCTTTTACAAACTTTTATAAATCGTAGATGTTTAATTTTGAAAAAAACATGCATACTCAATTACCACTATACTGTAGTTACAAAGGTAAAGTGAATATCAACATATACATAATAGTTTAAAATATTTTATTTTCGAGCTCTTAATACTATTAACAAAAATATGATGGTCTTTAAAAATATGAAAATTTAAAATGATATAGTTTAAAAAACAAAACAATTTTAAGAAATTTAAAATTAGTATATCACCTCATCTTCTGGATAAAGTTTATCTGATTTCTCCCATGTCAAATATTTCAATCCTTTTAGTCTTGCCAAATCAGCATAACAACTTTCGTCTTCACAATTAAATCTAAAAACAAAGATTAGATTAAAATGTATACAAATGTCTCTGAATTATATTCCAAAAGGTATTTTCAGTAAGTACCCTTAATAAATTTGGAATTGTTGAACTAATTAGAGTGAAACATATTATCAACTTAACCACTACTTAAGTTGACAACTTGTTTTAAGTTGATCTCTGTTATCAAAAACTAAATTTTTCCTTTATAATAAAAGGGAACAAAATCTTTGTAATTTAACCACCTGGCTACCTTATATGTTGACCATTTATGTAAGTCAAATTTTTCTAGTGGTGTTATTGAATGCTATTCTGAACCCTGCTTAAGTTAAGTGCACTTCTGCAACATTATGCTAAAATTTAAATTGCCCTAAATTAATGAAATAGTTATTAAAGCTAGCTTAAACCCTTCTGTGAATTGACTAAGTAAGAAACTACTGCGAGCTCAAAAATGTTTGGAAAGATAACTAAATTAATTTAAAAGTGTTTAAATAAAGTGGTAGCATTGTAGCAGAAAATTTCCAACTTTAAATTCAACTACATTTTCAAATACTCCATAAAACAATGATTGTTTTAAAGTAGGCATTTCCAATTCATTAAAGTCATTTTGAAATATAAATTTACAATGGTACAACAATAACAGTATAGCTCACTTACATTTCTAATTCATAAAAGCTATTTTGAAATATAAATTTACAATGATACAACAATAATAGTATAGTTTTTATTATGGATGAATACTTTCTTTTATACATAAATAAAAAAATAACTTACATTTCAAAAACAGATCCCCATTCAGGCATAAATAGCATATGTGTCAGTCCAGCGCCATGTATGCCAATTAAAATGTCAGTGTTATAAGATATCTAAAATGATTAACTTTTAGATTAGTAAATATTAAAACTTATAATTTTTTACAACATGCCTAAGTATATCTATCAATTTAGATAAAAATAAAAGTAGCAAAAAATATTTTGAATAATTGTTTGCATTCATATTATTTTTTCAATATAATTATTGTAAATAGTATTTTACAATATAAACGCTGTCATTGCACTTGCATGGGTGCTTTGTAATCACCACCTTTAATATATATTTTTTTCTGCAGTGGACACCTTAAAAATTTCAGTTAGCATAGCAAATTCAAGGGTTTTTCAGACCTGTCCTGGGTGCTCTGCTATCCAAGATTCACCAGAACATATTTTTCGATCGCCTCACAAAACATGTTCTTTTTGACCACCAACTCATGATCATTGACTTCTTGAGATTGTACAACATCATGGATTCAGTCTAGCTCAGTTAAACATCACATTTAGCAACAACAATAACATATATTTTTAAAATCCTCGGTAAAATAGCATTCACATTAGTTGCTGAAAATTAATATCAAAACAAAAATGTTCTAAAAATCTGACAAATAATTAAGGAAAAAGGGGTGATTAAAACCATCAAAATCAGTTTCAAAATTTTTTTCATCTCCTCTTTTTCTAACAACCAGGTTTGGACTTTTTATAATCATGCTTTTCCTGTTAAGATTTATCAAGTTCAGATAGTTTGAACTTTTATATCATTTAAATATATGTACTTTTGTCAAGACATTAAAAATATAAATTAAAGGCAGTGATTAATGAACACCCAGTACATTTTGTACAATACTATTCTACAAAAAGATCACATCTTGCATCAAAATGAAATGTATGCTATCTTGATGACCTTTTTAACTCCTATACAACAATTTTGAATATATTTTATGATAAGAATTAATTAATTTATTTAATTATGAGAAAGCAAAAGATAAAATAAAGTGCGAGTTAATTATGAAATAAATATTTAAAATTTTAATTAAAGTATTCAAATACATCACCAAAAAAACAAAAAAAAATTATGAGAAAAAATAAAAACTCAATCACTTTAGTATAAAACTATTACTTTTTATTCAATAATTATTCTAATTTTACACAGCCGTAGTAACTTATACAAAATAATAAAATGCTATTCATTTATGTATACTGGCTATCTGTACACAAAAATTAAAAGTTGCATTTATTGACAATATAGTTTTTTGTCGAAATTTCAAGCACAGAAAAAAAATATATTTATGTTTAAAATGCTGATAATTATTAATATTGAGAAGAACAAATTTCATTTATAAAATATGAAGCATGTCATTAGCAATTTTTCTTACTTTAAGCTGTTCTGTAAAGGACATTTGTCGATTAAAATTAACTTTTTTGACCAACAATTCTGGATAAACTTTCAGTGAAGAAATAAGCTGGAAGAAGAAAAAAAAAAACATTTTAAAAAAAATCCATTCCATGCATAACAATAGATACCTTTATACAGAATATCTCAAGATTGAAGCAAGAAGTAATTTTTAAAAAAACATAAACTTTTAATGATAAATTATGGCTTTTTTATGGTCATAAAGTATATAGTATAGGGCAAGGATGGGCAAACTACGGCCCGCCGGAAGGTTTTATCCGGCCCGCGGACAGAATTTTAACTTGCCGATCCGTGGCGAATATAAACAATATACATAATACATCCATTTTCTTGTCTACTTTGTTTAGAGCTATTTTTGTCCTTTCTTTTTTAACAAAGTACTGATGACCTTTTTACTTTCTCTATTTTTGTTCTACGAAACATAAATTGATGGAAATAGTTAGCATAGACAGCTTCAATTGGTAAAATGTTGAAAGTAGAAGTTCTTTATAGAATAGCCGTAGATTAGCTCCAACTAGTGCTTGTCTTTCTCGAGGAGCAGACATATGGAATCTAATATAGGTGAATTGTACTTCACACGAGGCAGACTACGCATTTTTACGTTATAACGGGCGAATTTTTCCGCCGGTGCGAGTTCTAACATTATTTACTGCGTATGAAAAGATTGCACACATACAACGTCATTGTAAATAATGGTGAAATTATTAAATGTATAAAATGGCTACTGATTTTTTGAGTTATTTGTAAAAAAAATTTAACTCCAAAATGGAAACTGAAAAATGCAAAGTTGATGTAGAGTGCCATGCGTTCAATGATGAATTGACTTTATTTTATTTCAGAAGTTAGAATTTTTATTTAAGAAGTTTTTACTTGGCCTACCAAACTTTTTTTTCTAGATTATTGGCCCACGACCAAAGAATTTTGCCCATCCCTGGCATAGGGTTATTGTTGCATAACCCTATACAATATACTTCATGCATGTAAGCTAAATGACTTCCACCGTTTTGCTGGTGCATATGCACAGATTTTTTAAATGTCTATACATAGCAGAATTTTACAGAAGTCTATTTTTACCTTGAAGGCATATAGATGGTTATGAGTCTGAACGTTAGACATTAAAAGAAAAAAAATGGTGCACAATTTTTTTCACCAAAGTCAAAAATTACATCATTAGGGAAGAATTAGCCCTTTAATTTAATTAATCCTGAACAACCAAATCACCAGCTGCTTTAAAATAAATAAATAAATTTAAAAAAAAAGGGGGGGCAATATTTCATTGCACAAATGGAGCAAAATTCAAATCTTGGGTGAATTTCGGGATATCTTTAAGTTGGAAAAATACTTAAAAACATTCAACAACCTCATCTTCATTCAGTATTCGTCTGTATTGAGTACTTCTTGAAATGAGAGTAACCCTAATTTTTGAATCCTAGAATACAAAAAAACTTTTCAGTTTCATTTAAAGCATTTGCAATAAGAAAAAAAAGTTGTACGATAAAATATCAATTGTTAAAAAATATAAGACAAAAAAAAAATTTTGACCATATTTTAAATTTCATTTGGTATTTGTTTAGTATTAATTAAATTTGATTTAGGATATAATTTTTTTTTTAATATTATAATAACTTAAAACTTTGCAGTAAATAAAAAAAATGTGACAAATTATTTAGAAATGTCCAGTTAAAATTGTTGAAAATGCATTAGATAAATATTTAATTTGTTAAATATTTCACGAAAATAAAAATATTGCAATCATTGTTTCTTTAGAAATCAACATGATTCTGTAACATTTTGAAGACATCATATAAGTTTAGCATATTAATTCTTATACTTAAAACAAATAATTATTCCAAAAATGTGGTAGAGGTCTTTTGAAATGTGTTAATAAAAAAATGAAATACAAAATATTTAATGGAGTTCTACAAAAAATGATCGACAGTAAAAAAAATTAATCTATAATAATGCACTTACAAAAAATAAATCAGGTATTTTCAATCTGTGCTTGATATGTTGGGCAAATGCACGAAACAAACCACTACCTTGACAGCCAGGTATCTGAAAAATTTAATAATAATAAAAAGGTATAAAAATCAAACTTTTACAAATGGTATAGAATATTAGATGATAATAGTACCAAAAGCAATATAGGTGTTAAGTTCAGCTTGCAAAGAAAAAGGAATAGAATTTTATTCTTATTAACCAATAACTACCTTGACCAAAAAAAAAATATATATATATTAATGAAAATAATTAACTGCAATTAAACTTTAGTACTTTTGCACATAAAACAAAGGGGTTTATTTTATGTTTCTTATGTGAATATGAAAGATGTGTATTCAGAAAAAAACTTTGCACAAGCTTATCAGGTGCAAAAAGAATAACGTAAAACATGAATAAATCCCAAATAAAGGCACAGAAATGGACATACTACAGTTTCAGAAACAAGAACCTTCCACAGTGTCTAAAAATAAAATTCTTTTTACTTATGTATCTAGACTCTGACTTTTATCCCTTTGTTGTATATTTGTTGTCTCTCTAATAGTTTATTATAAACCTATAACCGAATTGTTTAAAATTAAAACGTTTAATTTCTTAGTACAATAAATTTATCTATTATTGCTTATTTATAATTATCGTATATTTGAAAATCTTTGTTTATTAACTCTGACTGCAACATTATCAAACTTGTACACAATCGTCAATTAGTTGTAATTCAATTAGTTTTACAGCATCGTAAATTAGTCTACATGTCAAAACATGTTAAAATTATCCAGCTATTGATGATATTGGATCAAATTTGATTATTAGGTTAATATAAACGTAAGCACAAAATAAAATACATTCTATATTAATACATGGAACAAAATACATTCACTATTAATATATAGAATAAATTCAAACAGTAAAATAAAATAGATTCAATATTGAATTATTTTAGTGATCTGTAAACTATTTGATATTTTTTTTAACAAAATTGGTACTTACTAATGGCATATTGTAATACATTCCAAAAATCATTCTGGGTAAAAGAGGAAACACCACATCTTTAAAACAAACCTAAAACATAAAAAATTCAACATCATTTAAATGAATAAGAATATTTGTTTAGTGTAATGGAAAATTTATTAATTCACTGTAAAAAAAAATTTGGTAGTATTTACATAATATTTTGGGTAAAATTTTTTAAATTATTTTCTATCAAATATTGTTAATTTTAAACATGTTATTTTGTTTTTACTGTGCATGAACAGTATTTAATTTAATAAATATAAATATAACTAACAAGGAGATAACAAAGATATGTCATCTTTTAAAGTATATAATAATTAACAAAAATACTGCTTAGTTTGAAATTTTAAAACTATTTCCTTGTTTTCATTTGAATTGAGATCTTTTTTTAAATTTGCAATCTTTAAAATCTTGTAAGACTTTACATGGATCTAAATTTGTAAAATTTCAATGATTTCTAGTGGCTTTTTAGACTTTATATCTCAAAATAGATGGTTTGTTTTATCAATAAGCTAAAAAAATTAAGTTACTCATGCATGTTGGTTTTTTGTTTTGTGCCTTTGCAACAAAAAATATTTTTTTAACACAAGTTTAATGCAGTTTTGTGTAAAAAGTCTGTTCAACAGCAAAACTTATTGAAAAATTTTATTTTTGGATCACAGAATGCAAAACATTTTCGCCCAATAACAGTTTTTTGTAAACAGTTAGAATAGCTTGTGGAATTTTGAACAGATATCATGTATAAAACACAACTGAAAAATTTACGGTCATGTAAAAAAGAAAAATTAAAAGTCATTTTAAATTTTTTTGCAGAATTTTACAGGGTAGGGATTCAAAATAAGTGTTTGAAAATAATTAATTGAAAATTCTTTTAACGATTTAAGATTAGAAGCATGATGTTTAATTCATAAGTAAATCTAACATTCATCAAATAAATTACAATGTGAAAAAGAATTCGAAAAGGAATCAATACTAAGGATACCATATCTAACAATATGAAAAAGGACAATAAGATAATTATGCTTTTGCTCACCCTTTTACCCTTCAAGCTGCCAAGATTCATCAAGGGATGATGAGTGAATGCTCTCCAAACTGGCGCAAAGTTGCTCATATAAGGAATCTAAAAGAAAGCAAACAATTATAAACTACGAACTAAAAAAAAAGAAACAATGCTTGATTTGAATTGTAAATAAAATTAAAATATTTACTGTATCCCATATTAGTATCTGTACATCAGTTGAGAATGTCTGATTCATATGCAAAGTGGCGTACAAATTCAGAAAATCACAGAAGTGGTGGTACATATTTACAGCTAGAGAGAAAAAATAAAAAATTATTCAGTAGAATAAAATTTTATTTTGCAATTCAAAATGTACAGCTGATATACAAATATAATGCATAGTTTTCAATGCTTAAATCTATAACTTTGCATGCAAGCAGGTACATACTCAGAAAAACATGCATTCATTATAATTACTAATGTTTAGCAAATAAAGTTAATTGAAAAAGTGATAAAAAAGGTAGAAAATTGAAATGGATAAATAAATAAAAAAAATCAATAAAAAAAGCAATTTTCTTAGAATAAAAATAGTAAATACTTAATTTTTTTTAATCAGCAATGCATTTTTGCTTTAGCAGATTTTTATGAAAACATTTCAAATGTTTAGCCCCAAACACGCTAATTAATTATAATTAAATTTTGTTCACTTGAAATACAGACTGAAACTTTTAAGTTCTAGACTAATTTTATGATAAAAAATACAACATAAATTGAATTTTGCAAATAATTTTTTCGATGAAATTTTTTAAGTCTGATTAAACTAAGAAAAGTCCAATTCCAGAAAAATTAACATTGTATATATAAGGGGTTTTCGTCAACTAATTTCCTTGGTGAAATTTCCAGAAAATGAGTCAAATTGCAACAATAAAGCAGAATTGTTATATAAGTCACAGATTTGACAATCTAATATGAATTCAGTCCTAGCTGATTGAAAGAAAAATAATTACCTGCATCTAATTTCATTATAAAAGTAGGCTGATTTATTATTATATCACATAGTTTTTGGTCTTTTGGAAGCTCTGGTAGTTCTGTAAAATGTTCAAATTCAGCATACCTAAAATATTTAGGGATTTAAATATAAAAAAGTGGAATAATTCATATCATAGTCATTCAGTATTTTTTTTTAAATATCTTTTTACAATTATTAGTAATTAAGGTAAACTTTCTCTCTTTCTCAAAAAAAAAAAAAAAAAAAAAAAAAAAACTTACTTAGTTTTTTATAAAAATAGGAAAAATTATCGTAGAGAGTTGGATAATAAGGTACCTGACACTTTGGACTAAACTTCTGTTGTCATTTATCAGAACTCACATGAAACTAATTGCAGACAAATTATTTGGAGATGAATGAAAAACAAAGAAGGATATTTGATTGTCGACAGCAGGGCTTTATAAAAATTGGAGAAGAAACAGCTCTGATGATTGCTCTGCTAACTTAGTTCTGTAGCTTCTACATAAAAGCTAGAAGATTTATTTACAATGGTTTTTACATTTAAATACTCATCTTTTTAGCTACTGTTTAAAATTGCTAAAAGAGGTTTGATGTAAAATATATTTCACATCACGTTTAAAATATGATAAGCCTTTTTACTCTATTAAAGGATGCTGCTGGATCAAACCAGGATTTTTTTCAAGCAATCATGACCAAGTAACTATATTCATCAATACTCTAAGTCAAACTTTCTATAAGATTGAATTCAGTATGTCAACTGCAAACAATGAAAACCTAAAGCTTGCTGAGAAATATGATCAAAGTTATGTATGGGGTTTTTGTTCTTAAATTGTATTAACTAGATTTACGATAAAGGCCAAATATATTCCTTATGTTCTTTGATTTTTTATGATCAAAGTTATGTATGGGGTTTTTGTTCTTAAATTGTATTAACTAGATTTACGATAAAGGCCAAATATATTCCTTATGTTCTTTGATTTTTTAACCCTAGCATGTTTCCTACTAAAGAAGTGTCATAATAATAATTTGTTGCTATAAAAGTTCTAATTGAACCTTTATTCCATTTTCTTTCTTCATATATATTGGGTTTTACTTAACCATGGAGGATAATTCAGGGTTCTAACATGCTTTCAAAAATTAATTAATTTACCCTCCAAAATATATATTTTTTAACAATAAACTTAATTTTTGGAACTAAAGGGCTATATTTCATCAGCTATTTTATTCATTGAGTTTCTACTGTTCAACTTTACCCTAATTCATTTTTAGAAATTAAACTATTATTTCATTTAAAGGATATTTATGGATAGCCAAAAAGTGATAAAAATGAGAGAGACACTTTTCTCCATTTAAACTAGCCATTTTGTAAACATTTTTCTTCTGCTGTAGATAGCCAAATTAGTTTAAATTAAAGTTTGGCAAGCAGATTCATTTCGAAATTAAGTCTAAAATCTTTAAAATTTGTTTATGAAACCAAATTGCTGGGAGTAGTTATACAAAACAGATTAGTAGATTATTTATTTTTAAAAATTTATTCTATAAAAATAAAAAATAATAAGTAATAATATAGGTAATAAATAATGTCAATCTTATAGAACAGCAATAGAAAACTTTTAAAGTTAAACAGAAACATCACAATGTTAATAAGAGAATTCATTTGATAATAAGAAAACTACACTTGCTACAAAAATTATAAATATGAAAAAAGTCAACGTGTTTTGACCATTGGATAATTTAACCCATTCTTAAGACAATGAACAAATAGAGGAAAAACTGTTTTTTGCACAAGAAAAAACATAATGCATTATATCTTAAACAAGTAAAACATGAAAAAATACTGTAGTAAAAAGTTTAAAATATTTAAATGGTATTTAATGTAATATTGTGTCAACCATATTACCCCAACACCACACCAAAGTCCTTTTGGTATCTTCCAAATTTATTTTTACATAGCAAATTATTTATAAAGAACTAGACAAAATACAAAAATAACTTATTGCATGCAAGAAAGTGAGAAAATATTTAAAAATGAACAATATCCAAACTTATTTTCAGATTTCCCGAAAATGGTTGATAAAATAATACTTAAGTGCCATTTAAATATTTGTTTTAAACTTTAGCTAAAAGTAAATTCAGAAGTGATGATAATAAAAGCAACACATTTTTATTTTAATAACAATAAAATTCAAAATATACTAAAATATATCATTTCACAGAAAATTCAAGCATTATTAATATTATTAAACTATGATGCCTAACACAATTTTTTGAATTTTTATACATTGTCATAAACTGTAAAAACATTTTTAAGTCTTAGACAGAGTTTAGCAAGTGAAAAATACCACAATGTATACATTTAAGATAAAACTATTAATAATAATTAAGTGAATACAAAAATACACAATTGAAACCAGTTTTACAATTGTAAAAAACATGTAAACAGAAATTTAAGTAATTAATTAAACACACCATGATTGCAAAGGACTTTTATGCTGCCCTTGTTGCTTTAAAAGTTTTTTCTTCAATTTACAATGACCACCAACCTGTCCTTCTCTGATGACATCATCACGGTACCTAAGGAAAAATATAACTTATTTAATACTAGATTTTATAGGCATTTTAAAGAAAAATAAATATAAATTAATGAAATACCTCATTGGCTCTGGAATATCTTCCAAAGAATGAAAGTCAAACATTAGATATTTTCCCCTGCAAAATCTCATATGCTGGGAGCATTCTAAATAGCTAGCATTCTACAAAATGGGAAAACAAATTTAAGAGGTTGAAAGATGGAGGGGTTAAGAAAAGTTAAATTTTAAAGGTTTAAAAAATGTGGCACCTTGTGTTTTGTTGAACAGAGTACTTTCACCTCATTTAGACGATCTTGGATATATCCAAAATCTCCTTGGTGGAAAAAAATGTCTGATTGTTCTTTCTTAGACTTTGCCCTAATAAAAGACACAGTTTAATAAAAAATATAATATTATTACTAACTTTCTTAATCTATTAATCTGTTATCATAACAATAAAAAAGTTACAGACAAAATTTACTTAATAGTTAAATTGCATACATAGGGATAGAACAACAAAATAACCGCTTTGGAGCAGATAATATGAGTTTTGCGGCAAGTAAATTTGATTTTTCATGATGGCGGCACATTTTGGAGGGCACATGTATATGGATCAAATGGCAGATGCCACGGGTTTGTTTCTTATACATCTATATACATACATAGTATCTTATAAATAAATAGTCACACCCATCTATAGATTTATAAATAAATAGTCACACAATTTTATCAAATATACTTTCTCAGAAGTAATATTGTTTTTTGTTACTTTATTATTAACAAAACTTATCTTTAATTCCTATTAAATAAACAAACTAACCATTTTGGTTACAAATTTTGATTTTAAATTTTATTCATGCAGTACCCAAATTATTCAAAAAAATAAGCACCTTTTAACCACTTTTCAAGCACTCAAAAAATATTTTAAGCACTTTAAAAAAATATCATAACTAGGCAGGGTTGGAAAGTTTTTGACAATTGACGGTTTGATCTTGTTTTAACCGTCATGTCAAAAATAAAAATTTTTAAAAAAAACCTTGTAGAATTGTTTTTGACATTTGTCAAGAATCATTAAATTTTGAATCATGTAAAGCGAATGGCGTTTTCATACGCTACCTACTGACAATACGCCGAAACAGATTGGGGTTGAATTAATTGTGAAAACGTTGAATAGAACAATGTCAACTGTGTCGTTTTGCATAATTCGTAGCGAAAATCAACATAACATGGTAAAAGAAAATCTCTTTTTGAAGAAGGAAAAATTAAGCACTTTTTAAAAACACCCAACGAAAAAAGCTCCTTTAAGGGCTTTTAAAAAATAAAAATTGGCATCTTTAATCACTTTTTAAAAATGCTACACACCCTGTCAAGACAGAAATCAGTCCTGAAACTAAAGCCCTTGCACTCATGTTTTCAATTATAAAATTACATAAAAGCATTACCTAAATAAATTAAAAAGATTAAAAATAATTTGCTCAAATGCATAAGAAATTTTTCAAATTAATACCAATATTTCCACTAGATTTCATGATAAATGCACTACAACAGATTTAGTAAAGACAAAAATATTAAATTCAACTTAGCTTATAAAAATAAACACAAATCACGCACACTTATAAATAACCATAATATATATATTTACCATCCTTTGCTACTTTGATTGCAATCTGGTGTAGAAAACCTATCACTTTCAGAGCAACTTTTTTCGTATCCCCAGCATTTATTAAGACCCAATGAACCCTAAAAGCAATACAAAAATACAATATGAAAATAAGGTATGATTAAAAAATGTACAATGAAATAGCTTTTCGTATTTCAGATCTGCACTCAAGCAGGCTTCTATTGTTTACTTCTTTTCTTTCTTTCTTTTCATCAACATGACTTTGAAATTATGTGCAACCTTAAGAATGTCACTGACCCGCCTATTCTCATGTTGAATTTGTGAATTGAACATTATATATCCAAGTCTGTTTCTTGTCATCCCCCATTCAGAAGACGAGAAAGCTTACCGTGACTTTAAGGTAAATTAAATGAATCAGAAAAGGGTTCATTTAATTAACCTTAATAAGCAATTGACTTTAAAATTATATCTTTCAGTTTTAAATATTTAAAACCACAGCTTTTTTCTGTCTTAGTCTACAGTTACATAGACAAATGAAAAATTATGCAACTAAATTATAAATCAAAATGTTTTAAAATAATTTTAAAAAAATTTTTATGTAAAAATAATGGTTACTCTTTAAAATACAAATAAATAATAAGAAATAACAAAAAACTAGGAAGTTTCACAAATCAATAAAAAAAATTTCAGAAAATAAAAAACAACTCTTAGAATATTGCATCTTGGGTTCAATTATGGTTCATTGTTAATTTTCAGGTTTTTTAAACAGACAATAAAAGTTTAAAAAATTTTTAAAAACAATTGTGATAGAAAATTTTTGGCAAATATAAATTTCCATAAACTTTGACTCAGCGTTATTATTGGATACAATAATTAAGATTATATTGTCAATATAAAAAAAAATAAATAAACAATTTCAAAATTATTCTTGAATGTTACTTACTTTATGAGAACATGAGTCTGAATTCGCACACATCTGCGATTCAATCGGATGATTTGAAAAATAATAAGGCAGGTGTTCTGGAGGTAAATTTAACTCTAGAATGTGCGAGCTCGAAATAACTACTGCAAACAGGCAGATTATAAAAATTGGCATCAAACATAGAAAAAACCTAAAATTGAATAATAGAATTTAGATACATAAAAGTAAAACATTATTCATAAAACAAATGCTACGATAATTGTTCTTACATTTTGAATCGGAGCATTTTTCAAAAATTTTTGACATTCTTTTCTAAAACTAGAAAATAAAAATTATAACTGTTTTAAATATTTAAAATCTAAAAAATTTACATTTTTTCACGGATTTTATGTTCACTTCTGTTATAAATTTATTAAGAAAATAATGAGAAGTAGAATATTGATATTATGTATTCGTTTAACTGATTCATAATTTTATTTTCCCCCGGTTGTTGACATTGACAACCGGATATTGTGGGTGGTGAAGTGTGTAGTTAAGACTGGCTTAAGGATTTCCGTCTCTATATTTACTATTATTCCTTTCAGAAATCACTTAGGCTAAGTTACCGCTGAATCAAGGAAAAGCATAAAGCGATTCCGTTTCAGAATGGAAATGATCCTTTGAGCTAGGGAGCATTCCTATTGTATCCGATCACCGCTGAAAGAAAAAGAGAACCTGATTTTTTAGTTTTTCAGGAGAAAGTATCTTTTGACGACGTTCTTCGCGTAGCATTAGAGAGGGGAATGATTATAAAATTTATGAAAAATATTAAAAATAAATGTCAGAATAATCCTTTTTTTTTATGTAACCAATTTCATTTTCAATCTAAAGAAAAACGGAATGAGAGAGAAATTTACAGTTTGTCACGTTTTGCTTGAAAAGCTAGTTGGTTTAATCGCACCTACTTGAAACATTTGTTTCAAAGCTAGCCGATAGATGGAGACACGTCATTTCATTTTTATTAAACTTGTCCTCCACCCAAATTGAATTAATCAAATAAGAATTATAATAGGTGATCACAACATTCGAATACGCCATATGGGGAGGAGACCGGTTCCATGCCTTTGGACCTTTACCCTTCTCGCTCCTCCTCTTTTCAGTTCTATCGGAATGTACTACGATATTTTTCCTTTTCTTAATATTTTTCTTATTTAATTGTTAAAGATATTTTTCAAAATTTCCATGACGCTTTCTTTTAAAGCTGTGTTTAATTTAGTTTTAAGTTCCATATAGTTTCCTAACAAAAAGATTTTAATATATTTGAAAATCAAGACAATTAACTTACTAAAATACTTCCTTCTTCTATGACTCTCCACACGCTAATGGTGAAAGCATGCAAAGTGTTGCCATATGTAGAGAGTTCTATTCTACGCCATCTGTAGCCCATTTCGATTGCCAATTGTGTGTGGAACGGGAAGTGAAACTCTTTGATGCGGATAAATAAATTCACATTTTTAATAATAAGTAAAAATATTTTCTCATCATAAATAGTTCTGAATTTGAATACCCAGCGTTAACTTTTATAATCATAGTTCTTATATTTGCGCGAGCGTCTGTTAATTTTGTCCTCAGACTGTAACATGCAGAATTCCCAACTTTCTACACGCTTTGAGAAAATTTCGAAAAGTGGTTGATAAGTTTATGCTTTATGATTCAGTTATTGCAAATTTGATTCGATGTTTCTTTCCACACCACTCCAAGTAAATAATTCAAAAGCTCATATAGAACGCCATTTTGTTCCAGTTCTCTCGTGATGACATTTTTAAAATGTAGACAAAATTACCAAAAATTTTAAAGCTTTAGCTTTGAATTGTTTATTAATTTATAAAATATTTTGCAAAAAGTGTAGTAGCTAGCAGGTTGAATATGTTGTTGTTACAAATGCTGGCTGCAGTGCAAACACTGTATCATCGTGTTTATCAGTAGTGCCATCTGCTAACCAATCTGTTAACTGATTTTAAAACTTCGAAGTGAGAATAAATAGTTTCGTTCCCAAGTAGAATGTAGGAATTCATTATGTCTGGACTATGTGATACTGATACTTGAGTCCATTAACTGGGTTAATTATTTCTTTCCGTTTTCTTTTTGCTAACATTTTTAAAATGTCGATCATTTTTGGGACCCTTTTAAAATATAAAGTTTCTTTAACCATAAATTTAAAAAACTGACACGTTTGAAAATCAATACAATACCATAGCTAGTAAACTGTATAAAATATTTGGGCACCTGAAGCCGCTTGCGGCCCTTTTCCCATTCATCTTGAGCTTGATCTGTGTGGTACTTCGTTGAGGTTGTGGAACCATAGCTATTAAATGTATCATTTTCACGTGGTATATTTCTTTTTATTTTTAAAGCTGTAACAAAATGTACGTATAAATATTTCTTTATCTCAAATTAACAAATTTCTTTTATAACGATTCTGACCACTACTACAAATAAATAATTTAAGTGCATAAGAGTTTTAACAATGTTCTTTAACCTTTTCAATACGGCAAAAAATCAGTCCTAGTGTGCCCTATTGCCGGGATCAGTTATTTCTACTCCAAGCGATTATTAGATAAAATAACTTTTATGCCTTAAAGGTTGAAGGTATTGGAGACGAATAAACGTCCCTATAACAGCGCACCATTAACAACAATGATTTCACAAACTTCATTGATGGGACAGTGTATGTCCCGCCGTATACCCAAAGCATCTGAATCCCGGGACAGAGTATGTCCCAGTAGGAATTCTAGAGTCAATAGCTCATTTTTATTGACATTTTACTTAACATTTTGGTGATTATTTTAGGCAACGTTTTTTTTTTTTTTGTTCACATTTTCATGCACATTTGCGTTAACATTTTTATTAACATATTTATTTATAAGCCTTTTTCAGAATTGACAGTTATAAAATAAGAATGGTAAAAAATTTAAAAAATTGAAAGTAGTGGAGGATCAACAGTATCTAAAGTCTGGGTTTCTTGGCGATCCCTACTCATCGCCTTTTGAATAGCTGCATTTCAATTAACAATTGAGTGATCAATAGTGAGCCATTTGAGGTACCCGGTTGTAGCTCATGATCATCAATATCCCAACTACTGTCATGATTTCGAATTTGTCGGTCATGTTATGCATTTTGTCTGTAGCGTTTCGACTGTCTGATGCTGAACTTGTTTCCTTTTCTTTCAATGCTTTATTCTCTATTTCTATTCTTTCGTTTGTACATTGTAAATGAATAAGCCTTGGAGAAAGATCATGAAGAAAAAATCCACTTCGGGGGCTTCATTGCCAATAGAGAGATTTGTTTGACCCTTGATGTAAGTAACTAGTAGCATTCGTGGTGCAAAGTTAGTTGGATGGGACCATGAAAATGATGGTGGATTCTTGTTCTGGAGCTCTGCTGCATCCTCAAACAAATCATTGTGATTGGGTGGAACGACTTCATTGTCTGTCTCCTCTTTTCTGCTTTTTCTATAGTGTGGACTCAGTGTTTTCAGTTTCAGAAAAGTTCCTAATATAAGAAGATTGTCTCAGCTTGTTATCTGGGTAAACTCTCTTTCGACTCATTTCGACCCTTCACCAGAAGAAGGAGCCTTCGAATAAGCCTTTGAACTTTTTAGAAATAGTGGTGGCTGAAAACCTAATAAATTGAATTTATTAAACTAAAAATCACAATTGATTAACTACCACTCGAAAATATTTATTCGCTGTCCGGAGCAAGTTGGCATCTCTGCAGTTGTTACTTGCTTGATTAGATCGGGAACGATTGACAAGAGAAATTTATGGACTCAGAACGATGAGACGGCCTTAAAATCAGTTTGGAGTCCAAAGTAGGCGTTATTGTCTGTCCTAGATATTTTTCAGTAACTGGGACATACGTTGTCCCAGCCGTAATGTCAAAAAATTTTCAGACTGGGACAGCACCTATCCCATCCGGTGCGAAAGGGTTAAAAAACATTGAATGTTTGCAGAGTTCAAGAAATTCTTGCTAATAACTGTCAACTCAATTGCTATATCGCTATTAACGTATACTATGAAGAATCTAACTAAAAAACCGTAAAATATCAATGTAGACAACGAAGATATTTCATAATCATCTTTAAGGTTAAAATAAATAGATATTTTTCTGCACTGGCAATCAGTTTAATTTTAAGGAGAAAAAAATAACAAAGCTGTAAGATTTCAAAATTCGAATTCAGAGTTTTATAAAATTCGCACATCATAATGAGACTAAATGGTTAAGAGATTAATGTAAAATTGAAATAGTAGAGCCACTGATTTTAAGTAATTTAAAAAAAAAAAAAAAATTCGCTTAAAAAAAACTGTGAGAACTAAGGAATTCTTCAATTTCATAGTTTCAAAAATGAAAAAAAAAAAATGTGTCTTACTGAAGGGAAGAGAAAAAAAAAACTGGCAACATGCTCGTTCACCCTTAAATGATGAAATTATCCCCTTGTTATCACTATGACATGTATATGTTAATTATCACTATGACAAGAATATGAACTGCTCTCCTAATTGCAAAAAGTCCTTTAAAGTGGCAGAGAAACACAAAATAAAGATTACAAAATTTGGTTTCATTTTGCAAGAGAGGAAAAAGCTCCCGCAGACAAACCCCTGCAAGAGATATTTCAGCAAAGTGGAATTTTATAGGTATAGTTCGTTTACCAGGAGTTGGCACTTGGCTCCGCCTTCATCACGTGGTATCCGACGATACTATTTCGCTATTTTTGCGAGAAGGATGTGAACAATCCTGAACAATGTTGCTATTTGGCGATCGTATGTCAAAAATATTTATTTTGCAATTTTTATGCGCATTTTTTAATATTAAATATTTCATAAATTTAATGACATTTCTTTCTTTTGAGTGAATAGTATGTCCTTTTTGAGACATTTTTCTGCAATAAATTTAATTTGCTAGCGTAACGAAAGGTATAATAGCAGATGATAAAGCGAAGTAAGTGACTGAAAAATGACACCGTTAACGTTTGGCGAGCAGTAAGGGTTGTCTCAATTTCAAGCGCGGGGACGTTTCTCCCTATACTCCCCGTCCTTAAATCAATTCTTCTCCGAGGTGGTGGAGCCAAGTGCCAAATCCTGATGAACGAACTATAAGTTTAATTTATTTATTTGTCATAGCAAACAAATTCAGGTCTAAAACAAATATTCTGTTCTACCTCAAACAATAATTATATATTAAAACATAAATTTTGTTACCATTAAATTAAAAAAAAAAAGAAAAAAATTATTTCTGTGTTTTTATTATGGCTTTACAATAATTTCAGCTGCAATATTTCAGGTACATTTTAAGAATTTACTTTTAAAAATAAGTGAAGACAATTGGGTACTTGTAACTCGAGAAGAAGACGATCACTGATACGCAGACACGTAACCTATGACCTCAGCGCCAGCTGATCGTTTATAAACAAGATGGCGTGTTAAAATCAAGCTAAGTTTATCTACATAAGTTAGAATGTTAATTAATGTGAAGTTAATTAAATAAAACGCCGTATCGCACGTAGAATTTGTTAAAATATAATTCTTTCTCGTCTACATCTTTCACTTTACTTAGATTTATTATTTGTTTACGTATTTTTTTGTAACCATGATATATTTTGGCCGTATCTTGTATCTGGCAACTTTGATGCATAATTTGTTTTTGTTCTTTATTGCTTCGTGGCTATCTTTGTGTTAAGACTGAATTCTAATGAAGTACATGCTGACAGCTCTTAGCATTCTTTCAATGTACAGACGGAGTTATTCTGTTTGTCCCAAAAATAATAGTCACAGTAGTGCTCTGAAACTGGGCACCTGTTTGTTTCAACACTGTGTAATCAGCTGCCCGTGTGGTTAAATGCCTATCTTCTTTAACAACACCTTCGCTCGGTTATTGGTACCATAGTTTCGACACAAACTGTCCGAAAACGCCTTCACGCTGTAGGTCTTAATGCTTGCCGACCAATGGTGTGTGTCATGTTAACAGCAAGGCGCCGTCGCGGACTCAGGGAGTGGGCAACAGAGCATGTGAACTGGAAGAAAAATGAATGGCGCAATATTCTTTTCTCTGGCGAGTCCTGTTTTTCTGTTCATTCTAATAATATGCGTATTTTCATCTGAAGGGAACGTGGCAGTAGAAACAATGTTATGTTCGTGCACGAAAATGTATGATTTGGTGGTGGGGGAGTGATGGTCTAAGCTGGCATTTCCATTGATGGGCGTACCGATCTCTACATCATTCGAAATGGAGCTATGGCCGGTCACCGATATAGGGATGAGATCCCGAAACCTATTATAGTCCCGCGATTGGAGATGACTTCATGTTAATGGACGACAATTGCAGGCCACATCAGGCTAACTTCGTGAAGAATTTCTTTTTGGAGGAAGGAATCAAACGAATGGATTGGCTAGCGTGTTCTCCGGACATGAACCCAATCGAGCATGTTTGGGACATTCTAGGCAGACGAATTGCTGGACGTCTGCATATATATATATATATATATATATATATATATATATATATATATATATATATATATATATATCTGTCAAGTGATTATTATTTAAATTTACGTTATTAGAAATGAATAAAGTTTTACTCGCTTTTAATGGCTAGTTTAATACCTTCATAATATTTTTGTCCAACAACAGGAAGAACTGTTTTCCGAAAATTGCGAGCCTTCACATTCCCATAAACAAATTTAATGAAATTCATTTCAAGTATGACTGTCACTTTATTACAAATTATATCAATAAATCAATACACTTTTTCATTCAAAAAAATTAAATCAATTTTCATAGTATTTCATATTAACAAGTAATAGTTTTTGCTAACATATTTTATAATTATTTACAAAGCAATTGTTCCACAAACAATTCGACTCAAAACACTTTACTGGTTTTCTAAGTCACGTCTTCTACGTCCTGGACCATTGGCGAAGTTTGCTGCGGCCAATCCCATTAGATGTTTGGCGGCTTGGCTTCCTGAGAATCCTCTTGACAAACCAAGATCTATTCCTCTTTTTTCACTGCTATTTATAAAAGAGAAAAATATTTATTCCAGATGCTCATAAATATTTTCGAATATTTTTGTAAGAGTTCGAAATATAACAATTGAAGGGTTTATTACCAGCTATTGATAAGTTGTTTGTTTTTATGAAACATTAAAAAAAAATTTCTATCAAAATACCTCGTTGTAATGATAAGAAAAAAATCACCGTGAAAAAGATTTCTTTTAGGTTTGGTATTCTTCAGTTACCAATTGTCTGAGAGGAGGCGTAAATCCACATTGTATACTATTTTTAAATATAATATGCGTCTTCAGGTTACTCGATGTTCTCCACACTATACCTCTCCCCGTTTCCGTGATTTCGGCAAATCTTGCTTTTCCCAATCGCCAGTACAGTCGAACTCGTTTATAACGAGCACGAAGGGACCGTAACACGTACTCGTTAAATCCGAGTGCTCGTAATAAACGGGTCCTTAAGGCAGGCGTGCAACCAGAAGAGGGGGCTTGGGAGAACAAATGATTGAGTTTACTTAAAATTTAATTAATACTTACTTACTTTAAATACTCCCCGTGTAGTAAATGGTGACTGATGCACGTTAAATCTGTCGAGTCTCAAAGTCCTCCATGTTCCCATAACAAATCAATGCCTCTGGGGGTACTGATCCAGGAGTTTCCTTGTCTTCAGGATTGGTTCAAAATTACAAGGCTACGGAGTTGAACATTAGTAGTCGTAAACCCATGAAATTGGGTCGGCTGTTCAACGACGGTTATAAAAAATAAAATAAAATTAATTTAATTCAATACTTTTCTTAATTTAATGATCCCACAACCATCAAAAACGTCATGACCGATAAGGCGTGAAATCGATACGTCACCGCCTACTCTCACGTGACTTTTCCCATGCTTTAGATTAGAGCAATAAGGTCAAATAAGTTTCAGTTCGCGTTTTTTTTTTTATATTTCGCGCGCATTTCTTATCATTTTGAAAAAAAGATAAGACAGAAAGATGAGAAAAAAGATTGCAAGACAGAAAAATATTGGTCGCTAAAACCGGGTCTTGCTCGTTAAAAGCGACTTCTGTTCCATAGACTTAACATTGATCCAACCAAATATTCTCGTTTCCCTCGGTAAATCAGAGTTCTCGTTAAATTCGAGCTCGTTATAAACGAGTTCGACTGTATATTCTAATGAAACTTACTACTTTGGATAAAAAGCAAGATAGACCAAAGAGACGGTAATGGGGAGGGAAAAAGTGTAGAGAGGAGGGAAATCACTTAACTTTGAGACACCAGTTTTATTTGCAAAGAGTATAGTGATGGGAAAAGTGATTATATGTAAAAAGTGGTAATGGTAATAATTGACCCTTTTGAACGCCGTGGTAAATATACTTACCACCAATTTTTAAAGCCCATGGTGAACTTTTTTCCACTTTCAATTTAGGTTTCTATTTGTTAATAACTTCAGCTTTCTTGAAGTGCGTTTGAATAAAATTGGTAGTTTAAGAAAATGTATAAAAGTATCAGATTGTAGCATTTATAAAATTTATTTTATAAATAACGAATAATAAAAGTCAATAAGGTCCTAATAGGCCGTGGTAAATATATTTACCACAAAAAAATGGTATTAAAATTTATATATATTTTTTTTATAAACTAAATGAGTTTTTTTTTCTTATATCAATTACTATTTTTATATTAATTTCAATTCCAAAAATACTTTAGTAGAAATAAATGACCCATTAAAGGGTTAAACTAAGAAGATAGTTTCTAACCCTTTCTGGAATAGAACATTTCGATTGAAAACTTTAGTCAGGCAGGGTAATAGCAGGGATGCCCGCTTTCTGGAATAGTTTTAATAAAGCGGTAGCAAATTATATATAGTAAAATTCATTAGAGAAAGACAGTTACGCTTACTTTTTAATAAAGTAACCAGCAGATTGATGCTTTGCTTGCTTGCTTTATTTAAAAGAACTGGGCACCTGGGCCGCGCAGCGGCCCCTATCCCATACATCATGAAATAATACATTTTGAGATAAAACATTTTGAATTATGCAACAATGAGGTGGCAGAACAGGAGACCAAGCAAATTTGCTTGGTAAATTAAACATAATTGGCAGATTGATGCATTAACGTTGCATTTCATATGATACTTATAATTTTTGATATTTAGTGGTAAAAAAAATTAATTAGAAGGAAAAATACTAAAATGAAAGTAACTTGAATTTCGCTACCACTAGAAAATACTACTTTACAAAGCGGAGCAGAAAGTACTAAAGATTATATTTTTATTGCTAATAAATTGTGATGGAAATGAATAATTTGTTTTTTTCCGTATGAATTCTTATAAAAGAATTTATTCGCCTGGCTTTATCTTTTTGAAGAAAAAAAATCTGAATATTGGTGTCAAAAGAGTTAAATAAAAATATTAGCTAATTTTCCATGACAGAACTTTCTATTATCTAAAATTTGCAATTTTCTGTTAAAATTTTTCACATACGTAGATATCGCATTCAATGCCGTCACTAGTCTCACCAAAGTCTACACCATCAGCTTCTTTAACTATTTTCTCCTAGTCGACACCCTAGGAAAATAGATAACTTAAAATTCCATTAAATTTCCGCTTAATTTGATTGTAATTTTTTTTTAAATTACTTTTTTATTTTCAAATTTCATTCCTAAAGTGACATTTCCTTTCTATTTATTCGATTTATTATGACATTTCCTTTCTATTCTTAATTTTCTTTTTAAAAAAATGGATTATTGCTAAATTTTTATTAGCGAGGGGCTTTAGAAGTAATATATATTTTGAGAATTTTGTATCAATAACATTATAGAAGTTTTTAAATGTAATCTTATTTTCTAATTTTATGATTTTCACTTCCATGTCTATAAATGCGAAGACTTCTGCTTTCAGGTTAAATGATTAGGTCGTTGGTCATGGCATTTATCACTATGATTAAAATAGAAAACAAAAGTTTTTGAATTTTCAACAAATAATAATGAAATAAATAATTTCTGTCGAAGGGCCCTCGATAACACCTTGCTTGCTTGCCCCACAAAGTAGGGGGAAGATGGAAAACGGGTGAAATGATCAAGGAAATATGCCATTCGAGTGTTCCCAATGTTCATAGTATTGTCTCAATATTTTATTGCCTTTTTTTCTCTTTGAATTTACGAAAGTGGAAAAAAATTTTGATTATTGAATAGTTTTTTTATTAGAGTTATAATTATTAGCTGCTGTGTTGGTTGAAAACGTTAAATTGCATAAGTTAGATGCATGACTACATTTTTTTATTGTTGTCACCATAGCGGTAATTTTGGTAAAGTAGTCAAGCAGATTTCCTGTGGGATTAGAAGGAATAAAATTACTGATATACCGGTTACCGAATATTACCGATAGCTAATTTTAACGTTGGAATTAGTATTTTAAGAATACAGTGAGCAAAATGAAAAACGGAACAAATTAATAACTTTTGATCTAATCATCGGATTGTGACGTTTTAAGATGGAGTCTTAATGATTTGAGGATCTAATTTTAAATATGAAAATTTATTTGTATAAGCTATGTTTTAAGTAATAAAACCAGACAAAAAAAATCCCTTCATCTGAATAAACATGCCTTTTTTCTCCAAAAGATTTGCATTCTTTTGACCCACAAAATATGCGAGATAACTATATACCCACAAAATATGCGAGATAACTATATACCCACAAAATATGCGAGATAACTATATTCCCACAAAATATGCGAGATAACTATATACCCGCAAAATATGCGAGAGCTAAATGATTTTCCATGAAACTCTTGGGTTCCGTGTAAGAGTTAAAGAGTAAAGTCTAATTTGGATTTTTTTAACCAATGATTTATATTTAGATATAACCAATAATTCACTACTTATTTAATATTTTGGTTATTTAGTTGCTGTCTTATATAATATTTTGATACCATAATTTATTTTTATACCATATTAATCTACGAATTTTTCTATAGTGAAATCTAAAGTTTCAATTGTTTTTATAAAGTAGAAGCTGAAAAGAATTAAAATCAATAATTTAAAAAAAAAAATAATTTGACGACAATGAAAAATCATTTGAATGGAGCGATTAATGCATAAATTTGGTAAACGTATTCCAGTTCATATTTGGAGGTTGGCATTGGAAGTTATTAATGAGATCCCCAATAACGTCATAAAATGTTTACGGATGACAGTAAACTGGGGGACCACGCTGATAGTGGTATCTAAATTGAGAAGACAGGGAAAAAATTGTCCATCTATCTCCATAACCCAGATTTCTCTTCAGTCTTTAAAAACGAACTTATTGCAATCGATCAAGGCCTAGAAGCTATTCTCAACGAGTGTGACATCGAAGACCTCTGGATTCTTTCGGATAGTCGCAGCTCCCTTCAACATCTTAAGAATTGAATTACAGTTGGAGATTATACCAGCATTTCCATCCTTTTTAAACTTAAACTTATTTCAAAGCTCAGCGATGTTCATTTTCAGTGGATTCCATCCCCCGTTGACATCTATGGAAATAAGCAAGCGGATCGCTTTGTCAAGGAGGGTTGTAGAGTCGCTCGACAGCTTCCTCTTCAGCCCTTACCTATTCAGAGCAACAATCTAAAGTCAAATCTGAAATATCAAAGGAGTGGATGACGTCTCCCTGACACCACAGGTATGCAGGCAAAAAGCCAGGCTCTTCGTTTATTCTCAACTGTGGCAGAACCTAACGAACGGCATTTTCAAGATTGGCACGAGGAGTCTCTCGTTCTTTGAGGGCAGTTATAGATCTTTGCAGTCTGCTCTAAATGTCAAGCTCAGCAGGCCTCCTGGACTAGTTGGGTCTTCCCAGGGAGGACTTATACGCTTCTCCTCTTCTGTTTCTCGAGTTTCTGAGGATTTAATGGATATTGTCTGATCTCGTCAGACAGTTGGAGGACAGGATACAACAACAACTGATTATCCCGAGTTATCTCGGGTTCGTATGCATAGCAATCAATTATTGAACTGGGAAAACTCGGGCATAAATAAAATTTTTAGCATGATTTGCTTTTCCTCGTTCTCACCCAACAAAAGAAAATATTCTACTTTCATTGGCGTTTTGTCAATTTTTGTTTCAGATTTTTGAGTTGAATGCAGAAATTATTAACACACGCTTGGCAGATTTTAGTCACATTGCAAATTTTTGAAAAATTTCAGATTTTAGTCAAACATTACTTTCGCAATTACGATCATAAACTAAACGTTCTGAGCTGAACTGAACTGTATAAGAATATCTGGGTGCCTGAGGCCACTTTAGATCCTTTGCCCATTCGTCCTGATCTTGACCAATGTGGTGGTTTGATGAGGTGGTGGGAAGGTGAATGGAGTATTCTTGAGGACAGATGAGCGTTAAATTATGACTATGTAGCTATATGCAATGTTTTGATAAAACCATATAGTAAAAAATTACATAAAAGTAAAGTTCTACTTGAATATAAAGTTAAACTTGCAAGAAAATACAGATTGAAGGTGAGATTTTGTGCACGTTATTAATACTTAGAATATGACGCGCCGTAGTAATATTATGCTACAATAGGTTTTTGTCTTCTATTAGGTTTTCAAATGAGAAGATTTCGTTGAAGTTGGTAGCAGAGCAAGAGGTAAACTGAACGTTCAAAATAGAAAAAACATATATACTTCAGCTCAATGTTGCTTAAAGAATAATGATTTCAAAAACAAACAAAAAATTCATTATTTTAAAGAAAATTTGAATTTGTCTTACATATGTTGTGGCTCGGAATAATTTTGAAATAAGTAGGTGGAGACATACGGGCATTGGAAAAAGTGGAAAGTTTTATATCGTTGTTCTATCTTTTTATCTGCATAAATAATTAAAAATTTCTCAAATCTTTTGAAGTTTTGTTCGGTAAAAAGTTAGCAAATGAAGTTGCTAATTATTTTTGTCCACTACTGAGAAAATTTATATATCCGGGATGATCATCACTAAAAACTTTAAAGCAAAGATAAATAGAAAAAATAACGTGCATTATAATTCAAGATGAATATAATATTTTACTGCATTCAACTTTTTTAGAGTATTGATCAAAGTTTGATTTTTCTTCATGTTTTTTGCAAAGTACTGTATTCTATTATGCCTTCTGCTTCAAAGCAACTTTTCATTCTACCTAGTTCCTCCAAGAAGAAACCTGTATTCATAGCAGAGCCGTCAAATCTTTCAATTTTATAGATATTTAAAGTTAGATAGTTGAAGTATTTGTGCTTTGATATTTCATATTTGATTTAAAAAGATTTTGTCCACTACTATGCATAGTTAATTAAAGCATGTTATCAATTTATATTTTACTTGACCATAACTAGGAAAAATTTTTCTTAAAAAGAACTTGTGTTGGCAGTTATTTATATCCCTACTTTTAATTAAAATTAGGAACCAACGTAAAACAAAATCACGATGAAAACCTACAAATACTATTTAACACTTTTTTTCTGAAAAGTGCTGTTTAGACATATCATAATAAAATTGCCACCACTGAAACAATTAAAAAAAAAATATGAAAAAAAAAAATGAAATTCATTTTGGTAATATTAATTGCCTTCAGGACTAAAAAGTTACGTATATTTTAAGACAGAAAACAGCAAAAATAAAGTAAGTTTAAAAAGAAGGTGTAAATAGCATGCCAATGGTTGCTTATTTTTGTATCTTCATCTAGTATACGAAATATTTAAATTTCTTTTCACTCCAAATTGCATTCCAGTTACCAGAATGTACTGGTTTAAAGTTAAAACTTCAAGATAGATGTAAAAAGAGCCGTGAACGGCTGCAGAATTTTGAACCAAATCCAGAAGACAAGGGAACTCCTGTATCAAGTATTGGGAGAAATTTACCTTCGTGACGCACTTTTTGATGGAGCTAACCCACATTACATGGAAAGGAAGACCATGAGAACCTCCCACGGTTAGCCTGACGGCAAAGGGACTCTAACCTATGATCCGTCTACCACTGAGGATATTTCACGTCAGCACTGTGATCGGTGCAAGCCGGATGCAGAATTCGTATCGACCAGCCATCATTGGGATTCGAACCCGGTTCATCTCATTGTAAATCGAAAGTTCTATTTCCTGATCCATTGCGGCTCTGATGATGATGATAGAGAAAAATTAAGTAGTGATGAATTGGTAAAACTAGGTCTAAAATTGGTCGGGTATTTACTCTGAATACATTTATCAGATGTACAGCTTAGTTCCATCGGATACTTACGTTACAAATTTGATAATGTCTGCACATGTTCTTTAGCACCAAATATGCAGCGTCTCTTTAAACTAGAACATTGGGTTAAAGGGTAAATACCCTATCACCATCTTTTATTAAAGAACTCTTTGCATAACTGTAAAAGGAATCGTGTACTTTTACGGACAAAACTTTCCGGTAGTCCTAATAATTAAGAATAGTAAGAGATATTTTAACTTCTCACAAAAATCAGCCATTAAGGAAGTTGTTATACAATCAGTTTTCTCCTTTTCCCGTTTGACTTTGAGTCCTGGTTTCGTTTTACAAAATCAAACTTTTAAGTCATTATCTCAAGACGAAATCGGAATTTAAATGAGCGAAGTACTTAATTAGGGAGAAATCATTTCTCGATTTCCAGACTGTTGGAGAAAAATTTGATTGAGTCACGTATTTAGTCATGTTGACCCGATGACAAACGTTGCGATTACGAAAACGCCTATGAAGTATTTGCTTAGCATCCGTGGTTTGTTAAATTTATTTTTATTTTTAAGAATTACTACAGAAATTTCTGGATTCACAAACTTACTCAATGCGTTCATGTTGTTCGAAGAACATCTTTTAGTGATCTTAATAAGAAATTACACACTTGAGTGTGTAATCTCTCAGTAAGATCACTGGATGATGTTCTTTGTGAAATGAAAATGAAAAAACAATTACTTTGAAAAGTAGTATATTTATCTGAAGCATTTCCTATAAAAATAATTCCCTTCGTGTATCGAGTAAATTTAAGTTAACTGTAAAATAAAAGTAAATTATACAGACTCACTGCAAAAAAGTTCCAGTTAACAGGTACTGATATAAGAATGGGCATTCGGAGAACGTGCCCTGGGCCCCAAATTGTGAAGGGCTTCACCCCAAATTACATATGAAATTTTTTTTACATTTTTTTAAAATTAGTTTGGCCTTTATCTTGTCCACCAAAATTTTCTTTTAATTATTATGTGAGTTTTTTTCATTTCATAAAATTATTATTACCTCGAATAAACGTTATAAAAAGTGCTTTTTAAAGTAAATTAATCTTACAAATAATTTTATAAAGTGCTTTAGATGCTTCGCTAGGTACTTAATAATGTCTTGTTTTCGACGTAATTTTTATCACTACTTTATATTTCGAATAATTTAACTTTAATTAAAACAAATAAATAAATGAATAAAAATTCTCCACTTTTCCGATCCACTGTAAACTTTTTTCGTATTTTATTAGAAATAAAATGCAGCAGTATATTTTTTTTTCATTATGTAAAAAATAAAGGAAAAATCACTTCACAAACAATGATGCGAAATTCATAAAATATTTATTGCAAAATCCCTTGTTTGAAACTTGTTTGAGAACATCATAAATTTTCTTCTGACAGCTGTAGCATTGTATTTAATTGCTTTTCAGCAAAATATTTCTCTCTTTTTCAAACCTACAAATTGAAAAGCGGTAGAATTTAGATTAGAGTTTTCGTAAACACACCAAACTTAGCAAAACTTAGATGCATAAATTCCGAAGCAAAAAACTGAAGTAAACAATTAATCGAGAAAAGACTAAATTATAAATCGCATTGTTATTGTTACATCTTGTTACAATAACGTTACAATATTGTTACATCTAAAACGTTAAATTAGAGAATGGGTTTGAGAGTGGGAAGTAGCTCACGATTTTTACGTCTGGAATTTTTTGAAACTCTTCTCCTTCACGGAAATTTTCCGGGGGGATTCGATAGATCACATATATCGAATCATTCATTCGATATATGAGATATATCGCATATTATTCAATATGTATCATATCTCATATATAAGCAGGGTTTTTTATTTTATTTTATAACCGGTGTTGAACAGCAGACCCAACGGGTTTTCGACTACTAATGTTCAACTCTGTAGCTTTGTAATTTTGAATCCAATCCAGAAGACAAGATAACTCCTGGATCAAGCATCGGGAGAAATTTGCCTTCGTGGAGGATTCTTTAATGGCGTTCATTTGCGTTACATGGAGAGGAAAACCACGAAAACCTCCAAAGATTAGCTTAACGGCAAGAGGACTCTAACTCATGATCCGTAGGCCACTGAGAATATTTTACGTCATTACGGTAGTCGGTGAGCGGCGGGTGAGGGATTCGTATCGACAAGCCATCGCTAGGATTCAAACCCGGTTCACCTTAATGGAAGGGGAACGTTCTATCCCCTGGACCACCATGGTTCTATAAACAGGGGTTGGACAAAAATATGGAAAGACCTCTATACAAACTCTATGTAATCAAACTTTGTTATAGCAGCAAATGTTTTGGACGATTTTACATGACAAAGATCTTGGATTAATTTAAAAGATCGGGCTTGAACCTTTTTAAAAATGATGTCATATTTACCCATGCGAAATTCAGATCGATCAAAATAAGGAGAGGATCGTAATAACTTCCTTATAGTTTAATACCTGCAAATTTGAAATTTTCTAAGGGATTGCAATATTTATATTAGAATGCTTTTTTTTAATTTCAGTGATATTGAGAAAGGAAAGAAGCTTTTAACATTCAACGCTCATTTTGGCCAATACATATTTCGCAGGGGTAAAAAGAACTCCATTTTTAAAAGCTTCAAATATAATATTCAAATTGTTCCAAAAGTTCTTTTTTCTTTTAATTTTTGCTGTGCTCAAAGAAAAATTGTTTATTGTTTACATAGACTTGGACTAGAAGTCTTTCCATTTTTGTCTCTTACCATATATATATATATATATATATATATATATATATATATATATATATATATATATATATATATATATATATATATATATATATATATATATATATATATATATATATATATATATATATATATATATATATATATATATATATATATATATAAAACATAAAAAGCTTCTATTAATCTTTTTATGTTAGTTTCTTCGTTAAAAACAACTCCTAATTTATTACTAATTAATTTCAAATCGAAACACTTTATCATACTTTTAAAAAGTCACATCCTGTTTCTAAATCTATTTTTGGCCCAACTATGTATACATTTAAATAAAGACATTTCTCCCTTTAAGCTTCGTGGGAATCGCGTGATCTATTTAATTAACCAATAGTAATTTCTAAGATTTCCCTCTTTCCCTAAATTGAAACATTTTACGGATTTACTTTGCAAGATTTTCCCTAACATATAACCAAGGAGCGCAACTTTTCGTACTCACTCTCTCTCATGACTGCTCTGACTAATAATTAATAAATAAATTTTGTACCCTCCTACCCTACTTCCCTGCCTAAGACCTGTTTTAATGCTTCCACTCGGCAACGACGTTGTATATATATATATATATATATATATATATATATATATATATATATATATATATATATATATATATATATATATATATAGAGAGAGAGAGAGAGAGAGAGAGAGAGAGAGAGAGAGAGAGAGAGAGAATAGAAAATATATAGAATATATATAGTAAAGAGAATACAATTCAAGATACAAATACAAAAAAAAAATGAAAATTCAAGAAAAAGATATGAAATTCCGAAAGCTGCGACAGCACTAAACTGCTGGTGTCAGAGCTGGTAGAATATTTGAAGAAAATATTTTAAGATGAAATACAAAAAGTAATTACCTCATCCAACAACGAAATTATTAACGTGAAATGTATATGGTTATGGTCGTTACTCATATACCATACCCATATGTATACGGGTATGATTGTTTGTGGCATTACACCGCCAATCGTTGAAACTGCTCCCGCACTGGCTGCTTGTGAATACCCCCCTGACGATGCTGCCATATTTGTTAGTGCTTCCACTTTAATTTCTTTTTAATATATTTCCTTTTCGTTAGCTCCTTAAATTCCAAACCTCTAAGTTAGTAGGACGAACATTTACATAATAAATATAGAATAGTATTTTTCACTATTTCTGCTATTTCTGTTAACTTTTTTTGCAATGATGTATGCATGTTTGTTTTTGTTAAAGTTTACTTTATTTTCTAGTATGTTTTTTTTTTCAAGTGGTTGCGAACTGAAAATTGAACATCAGTTTTGGGTATAAATTTTCTTTTGCTAAAATCAATCAGACAACTAAATTACTATCCAGTTGTGCCATTACCTTCTACATCAAAAAGCCTCCACACGGTCTTTTATAATATATATTCCTATATATAAGCCTCCACACGGTCTTTTAAATTGTCTGCGCGGTCTATAGTCCGCGCAGACAATTTAAAAGGTGAACCAGTTGTGCGCATGAACCCAAAACATTTTATAAAAGTAATTGAGAAAAATTTATCATATATATTTGACAATTGAATCTGTAGTGGTTGACAAGTAAATAAAGCAAACCAATATTATTCATAAATAAAACAAATTTTTAGTCATATATTTGCTACCACTTTCTTATTTTAACTAGATTTAGTATTAAAGGACTCGTTTGGAAGTGGATATCCTTCACAATGGTCTGATCGGACTACCTATAAAAAACCGTGTGGAGACTTTCAGTTATAGGAAGCGTTGGTTGTGCTGATGTTTAGTAATTTACGGCAAAATTTCCTAATTTTGCCCTGTAATTTTTATTGTTATTAGAAGCTACGGGAGTTTGTCCCTATTCTCGCTAATAATTCTAAAATCCTATATATTATATTAGCCAATAGGACGAACGTAAAAGAACTAACAATTGTTATTTTTTCCCAATTTCTGGGTTTTTCTACATTCTAATTTCTTTTATGTGTTTCACTGATATTATTCATTTATATTGATTACAAATTAATTTCATAATAATCCTTATTATAGTGACAGTAATTATCTAAGGAAAAAAAGGGTTTAAGATTTGCCAAAGTTTGTTTTTTTATTATAATGCTTTATTAAAATTTAATACGATCATAATATTGTTATTTGAAAAAATTCAAATCTATGGAAGAAAGCCGACATTAAGGTGATTCTATCATTCATTTGATGTTATGAAAACTGTAATTATTTTGTAACTCTCTAGTTTTGAATAGAATTGAAGTTTAAAAGGTCAATTATTTTGACTTGCCTCTAGGTTTATGAAAGTTCTAGTTATGTCTTACGAATTCGAAACACCTCTAGGCTTATTCGCCTCTAGGCTTATGAAAGTTCTAGTTATGTCTTACGAATTCGAAACACCTCTAGGCTTATGAAAGTTCTAGTTATGTCTTACGAATTCGAAACACCTCTAGGCTTATTCGCCTCTAGGCTTATGAAAGTTCTAGTTATGTCTTACGAATTCGAAACACAAATCTCTAACAAAGCTGATAATCATAAGTCTTATATACAGTATATCACTTACAGCTTATGCGAGATCAGAATGAGTATAGCTATATTGATTATTAAAGTAATACGTACTGCATTCCAGGGTCAGAATCCAGTATAACGTCTTGCGCTAGTTTCATGAGAACGCGTATTATATCTTCAGGATTTTCAGAATCTGAAGCAGATCTTTTTGACCTTCAAAGGAAAAAAATAGCAATAAATAAATGCAACATTAAACGCTAACAGTAACAATTGTATTATTATAGTGAAAGGGTGTGTTAATGTACGTTATTTGTAAAATAAAAATAAAAAATTCAAATGACTTACTTCCAAGTCCTTCACATTGTCATATACCTGCGTTATTAAGACTCGATTATCTTTGTAAATTATTAAGTTTCGGTAGCATTTCTTTCATTTTTTTAAAGCAGATATAAATTTTACCTTTACAAAAGTACGAAAAATTTTTTAAGTTGATATTTTTAAAAAAAATTCTAGTCTTACTTTGTTACATCAATTTTTATGAGTCAACTTCTGAGAGTGTGACATTTGCGCATGTCTTTATTTTAAATTTTGTGACAAAGATTTTTTTTTCTTCTTTTTTTTTAAATGACAATTTTGATTAAAACATTAAATTTATTTTTTCATAAATATTATGCCTAACATCTCAATTTGAATTTGTAAAATTTCCTTTCTGTCAAACCTTATCGCCAAATATTTAAAGTAAATTTTCAGCGTAATTGCAAAATATATACTATCCATATTTTTGTTTGCTGAACGTAAAAGGTGTTAGAAAGGTAGACTGTATTTAATGTAAGCCGTATGCTGCATGATTTTTTAATATCTTCATAATTTGGCAGAAAAGGACAGTTTCTTAGTTTACTTGTCACTACTCTCTGTTAATATACAAGAGTGAATGAAAAAGTAAGGTGAATATGTGATGGAGAGAAAAACGTACAGAGATGCAGTGATGAAACTTTATAATGTTTGAATCTTGTTATCACACTTTTATTCTAAGAAGGAACCAAAGTAATCTAAACATTTATTCCAATGTGTCACCAATTCATCCATGCCCAGTTCAAAACATTCTTGCTCCAGGTTCCATAACCAGAGGTAAGTGTAGCCTGTTGGGTCTCATGTCTGGAAACGTGGTTCGCGGAGGTGATTCTTCCGGTGGCCGAACAAATGGCAATCCGAAGGGGTTAAATCAGGGCTATACGAAGGATGGTCGAGAATCACATCGAGAAAACTGAACCCTCGGAGGTGTGTGCAGGTAAGAGGGAATGTGCGTATACCTCTTCTTCAGCCCATTCAGGTTATCATTTGTTCAGTTCCCTGAACAATCACCTCCATGGGAAGCGTTATGGAATCTGAAGCAAGAATTTTTCGAACGAGATATGGATGAATTGGTGCCAAGTTGGAATAAATGTTTAGATTACTTTATTCCCATTTTCGAATAGTAGTGTAATACCATACTTCAAACCTTATAGAGTTTCATCGCTGTATCTCCGTACGTTTTTCTCTCCATCACACATTCACTTTACTTTTCGATTCAGCTCATTGGAAGGTGAACGCTCTATCCCCGGAGCCATGCGGCTCTCAGAGTAGGATTACAAGTTTCAGTTGCGATCCTCATAGGTTCTCAAACATGGTCCATAAAGTTGGTGTCTGATATCCCGGGTGGTAAATAGATTTGGCACATAATTTCACTTTTCAGAAAATCGCCGACCTGATCAGCTTTACATCCACATCTGGTGTCAACTTATAGTGCAAGTTTTCGTCAATTAAAATAAATCAAAATTAACTGCAACCCCGAAAAACAAAGTAAGGGCTCCAATATCTAAATCCATTTAAAACGCCCATGTTAAAAGAATTGGAGGTCTGTGCGACCATTCAAGAAGATTGCCCAGAACATGAAACCTTCGATATTATGATGGTTGATTTCTAAATGTTTCAGGGGCAGAGAGTGAGTCCTTAATATAAATGGTTTATACGGATTGATTATACGGATATAATTGATCGTTGCAAAGAAAATAAAACATTTACGTTAAAACTATCTGGTTATATTGAAACTTTAACCAGTCCTGCCTAACTTTTGCACTTTCCGACGAAATATTTCTCAAACGGTTGTGAAAAACTAATTAAAATGAAATTGTAGATAGAATTAACTTTTTACAATCGCTATAGTGTAACATTTCGTTTCTATAACTATATATAAGTTTGTTTTATTTATAGAGGTAGTCAAAATCATATTAAATTAAATTTATTAATCCAAGAAAAAAAGACAAATTTATACGTTTACACTTTAAATTTAAAAAGGAAACAGTCCGGAGAATCCGTAGTTGTTATTGAACTCACAATGAAGCTTTAACAGCGAATTATTAATTTACAACAAAATAGATAAATCATGTACCTGATGTTGCTCATACCATTCGCTGGATAACTAAAGGTATAATCCATGGAAGATATAATGAAGCTTAACAATAAAGCCAATCCGCAAATATGTCTCGGCATCACGTATACTCTTTAGCTGAAATAAATAAAGATCAAAATTAATTTATATTTAGAAAAGATACTCCAAAGTATTCACATATGTTCATTAAGATTAGTTCATATACAATGTGATTAAAAAGTCTCGAAATAATGAAATGCTCATAGTTGCCAACTTTGATGTCTTAGCTCTGTAGATTAGACTGGGGAATTTTTTTTTTCTTCTTGCTTTCGGTTGCAAGGGATTTTTGAATGAATCTTAAGTATTTTCGAGTCGCTGAATTCAAATCTGCAATCCGTTTCTCTCTACAAGCGACATTTTTCATGCAATTTAATAATATATTCCAACCAGGAATTTTTGGTATATATTCGAATGAATACTAAAAATGAATTCTCGAGTGAATACTAAATTATAACTATAAATAATATAATATGATAACTATCCCATTATACTTAACCCTTTACGACTGGATGTAATTTTAACATTCTTCTATCTCTCGTATAAAAAAGCTCAAAGCTAAAGAAGTGATGAGGGTTATTTGGTAGTGAGTTTGGTAGCAGAAATATTTTTATTTTTAAAAAGCAAACAAAGGAATGGAGTGAAATTTCTGAGACTCCTTTTTCTAAACTTGTTTCTGGTAAAAATTAAAAAGCTGAAGAGATAAGTAAGCACTATATTTACGTCGCACTAGAGCTGCACAATGGGCCGTCGGCGACTGTCTGGGGAGCATCCCTAAGGATGATCCGAAGGCATCATTCTCAGTCAACTGCATTTGATCACCATTTTGATCAACTACAGAGTGGACGGCTGATTAAAGTGATCACCCACCAGTTTACTGATCTCAACCAGTGATGTTTGACTTCAGCGTTCTACTGGGACTTTACCATCAGCCCACTGCGGGACTTTGAATTGAGAGAATATCGTAAATTATTATTTTTTTTTTTGTTACTTCAATTACAAGCTTAATTGTAGAGGGATTGATTTCAACTTTTTAGTATTATTGAATAAAATTTAATTTTCAAACATAATATTTATAATATAGGGATTGATTCCAACTTTTTAGTATTATTGAATAAAATTTAATTTTCAAACATAATATTTATAATATATGTAAAACTTTTAAGGACCTTATATTTGCAAAGTTTGTTACATGTATGTAGAATAAGCTGAATTTTTACAATATTAATCTTGGTTTGGCTGATTTGAGGTTACATGCAACTTTGGATTACGAAAACTGTAGATTCACGCCGCAAAATCTGCTACGGAGGTGGTGAGTAATCTGCACAATTGTGCAGTTTTGGTCGTAAGGTATTAAGGTAGTTTTTCAAAGGTTCTGTTATCGCATGAAATTATATTATTCAAGTAAATAATATGCTGTTTTCATTACCGTTGTGAGCACTTGTAACAGTTACTCATGACTGTTAGGTCAAGTTTAGTTTATCTGTAGCTAGCGCCCCTATGCTAATTCTGAAAACGTCAACGAGGAGAAAAGCCACAGTTTTGAGAAAAGCGTTTGTGGTCTAATTTTTCAGTAATAATCAGTAATTTACAGTATTAATTTGCTATAAAAAAATAGGCTTTGATTTTGATAAATTTCATCGCAGTGGGAAAACTTTGCCAAAATGTTTATTTATTCTTTTCAAAACGTTTCATAACTTTTAAAATAAAGTCATTTGCCCGTTCAAAAGCCCAGAAAATTCTTCACGGCAAGATGGTATGTATAATTTAAAATTGTAGCTTTGCTTCATAAGTAAGGCACTTAAATTGTGTTTTTTTTTTATTTTCCTTGGCGAAAATGTTTCGAAAAATCATGTTAAACGTCTAAAACTTTTAACTTCTAAATAATTGTGGCAAATCATCACTTCACGATAATCTTCTGCATCAGTTTAAAAAAGGTCAACTGATTATTGATCATTGTGACAAAAAAATTTAAAAAGAAAATTTATTAATTAATAAAATAATAAAGTTAATTTACTTAATTAATAATAAAATTAATTAATTAATAAAAAATAAAATTAATTAATTAATAAAATAAATTAATTAATAAAATAATAAAATTAATTAATTAATAAAATAATAAAATTAATTAATTAATAAAATAATAAAATTAATTAAATAATAAAATAATAAAATTAATTAAATAATAAAATTAATTAAATTAATTAATTAATAAAATAATAATAAAACATTTCATTATTTTTTTCAAGTAAAGTTTGATAAAAACACAATAAATTTTCAAAATGTAATAACGGTTTAATACATTTTGTTTTTTCGGACATAGAAATACTTATTTTTCATCTGCACACATACAAAGAAATACCATGGTTAGTTTTCAACTTCAAAGAATGGGAAATTAAAATATTTTCGACTCTAAATTTACTATTTACTTTAAGCAGACGAATTCGTTTACGACTTACAACAAAAAAAAAGAAAAGAAAAATACAATCGGTATACCAACAACTCACCTCCCTGAAACAGATATTAGCTAGAAATTTCTAGTTTATTGCTACCTACAACATAAAACAACGGCATAAAACAAATCATTTCATTGGAATTCCGAGTTCCAGAAATGAAGCAAATGTTAGTTCATAACAAAAGTCAATTAATCATGAAAGATTTTTATTCTCCTGTTTCGTCGGGAATGTGCTAATATACTTCCTGGAGTGTGCTAAATTTCCATCCCGCTGCAATTAAATTCAAATGTACAAGAAGTTATAGGTACTAGACATTCTTTGCTAAAAAAATAATTCCCTGATTTAAATGGGCTTCCTATTCATATGATGAAACACAGACATATGTTTTTCTATTTATTAAATTTCTTCGCAGAAACTTTTATTAATCTTAATTTAATATTTATTTTTAGATGTTAAATGCTAAACAGGTACCTCCACGCATATTTATTTTATTTTTTAATACGTTTTATGGATATTAATTATTTTATTTTGCATATTTTATTTGCTTACATAAATCTTAGAAATCATCTAAAGCTTTTATAAAAAAATTTTTTTCCCTAACAAATTAATTCGGTTTTTAAAAAGTAAAGTGAGTAATTCTTATTTTTTTTAATATATGATCTGTATCCATTTATGATGTTTTATTTGGGAAAAATATAGTATATAACTATTAGTATAAGTATTTAACTGTTTTATAAAATTTCAAGTTCTATATTTAAAATTCTTTTCAATTTTTAACGTTAAATATTTAAACAGAAGGGCTCAATTATTTAATTCTTAGGTTTTATCTAGGAAAGACAAAACACACCTATATGCAATATAAAATTTCTAATTTTAATATTTATTCAAGGAACTCCCGAATTTTTTTACTAACGTGAGAAAATTCTCTCTTAACATTAATGAACTATTACTAAAAATAAATAGAAAAAATATCAAAAGCATTTTTCGTATTGCAATAAAAAAACAGACGGTAATGATATCCTTTAAAAATTAGCATGTGCTAGCCAATTTCTTTTAACTAACAAAAGTTTTTAACGTTAAAGCATCTCATCCAAAAAAAGGGAAACAATGTCAGAATCAATCTACCACTATTTTTTTTAAATAAAACTGTATCAATATTGTATCGATTTCTGAAATAATTTTTATAAAAGCAACTCCACTGCCTGCTTACCTCAATGCTCAACCAAAACTGTGTTAAAATTCCAGATGAATGGGATAGGGGCCGCTTCGCGGCCCAGGTGCCCAATAAAATCAAAACACTAGGACTAGAAATAATTATTGAAAAATCCTCAAAAAAATAACAAAAGCAAGATGGTTTATCCGAAATAAAAACATACATCGCGACCTTAACATAGATTTTTTAGATCATCATATTGCAAAGCTAAATTTCAGATTTTTTGAAAAAACCATAAACTGTGACACAGCAGGATTCAACGAAATTTTTACTTTTGAAAACTTAAGAGAAGACATAAACCTCAGGCCGATGGCAGCTTACTTTTGTAGTGACGTAATTTTATCTAAAACTCAAAATATTTAAATTCCTTTTACTCCAATTGCATTCCAATTACCAGAAAGAACCACCCTAAAGACCACAATTCAAGATGAATGGGAAAAAGGCCGCTAACGGCCTCAGGCGCCCAGATAAATATTGATGATGATGATGAATTAATTATTGAAATGTTTAGCTTGTATACCAAAATTTTACTAGCCCGCGAAACGACATCGTTGGGATAGTGAAGCATGATGTAGTTAAAATAAAGGAGTAGTAGATAGTTACATTTAGCTTTTTTTTTTGTTGCGAAATACAAAAATTTTGTTACGATAATTTTACATGTTTTCTTTATTATACGATATTATGTTTTCTTTAAATTAAAAATTTTAATTGGTAGCTTAAAACATCAAAATTCATGTCACTTTTACTCCCACTTTGAAAAATTTTCCATATAGTGCGAGCTCTGTTATTAAGAATGTACAAGCTTTACAATTTTCTTTGATTTTACCTTTAAAACAATTGCTGTTGTAATAAAATTAACATATAAATATGTATATTATAACTCTTAATAAATCTTGTTAATCAAGGATGTTTTACACCTTTGGAAAATAAATTAGAAATGGTGGTTTTCTACTAGTGTTAGCAGGTTTAAAATGGTTAAATGTGGTCTACCAGTTTCTTTTTCTTTTCCATTTAGCCATTAACAGGGTTGCCGAGAAAGACTAAAAATGCAAAAAGTGGTGATTAATATAATCCAAACTTAAAAAGATTTAAAAAAATTAAGATTAGAAACTTTTTCTAACATGTTTTTCAGTAAGTTTTTGAAACTGAATGAATTTTTTACTTATTTATTATTCTTCTTAAATATAAATAATTTGAAATGTAAGTCATAGTAGTAATTACGATTGATTAAGTAAAGAGATCATACTAAATTAGTAGAAATGATTGAGTTTTTACCACTTTTTAAATTTTTAGTCGGCTCAGGTCGGTCTTATAACAGAAAAAAAAAACCTTTTTTTTGGAGCATTATTTATAATTTTAGGAAAAGAGTGTAAAAAATTGTGTAAAAAGATAGCATAAAAAAACGAGTATAACAATAAAATTTTACGTCATTTTTAAATATTATAATTTTTTGAACTTTTATTTTTAACTTCCAAACCCAGTTACAGATAAAAAATGACCAAATTTGCGCAGATTCGTTGTTCCCAAAAATTCAAACATGTCATTTCTTCCGATATAAATAAAATAAAAATTACACAGATCCTTATAAAAAAAATTTCCGATCACAGAAAGTCCTTTTTTAGGTTGGGGACCTTATGACCACATATTTTTCCTTAGAATTCACAAAGAATCCATGAAAAGAAGGATGACAATGTTTTATTGGGGGACACAGAAACCAAACTATAGATTGCAGTTCCACAAATTGAATGAATTTCCCTCCCCTCCTATGAGATACCCTGTGACATCATTTCTTTTCATGTCACTAAAGGGAAATGCTTTCCTCTTGTGAATGATATTCCATTAAAAGAAAATAACTGATATGTCTATAATGAACCGTTAGGATACTGACTTCAAACAGCGAAATATCATTCAGCGTTCATACAGTATTTAGGAAATTAAAAAAGTGGTGTTAATGTTCTACTAAAGTAGTTACAAATTTCTTTTTATTCTCATCATCATAGGGATGCTACAGGCGACTGAAAAAATTCAAAGTGGTAGAAACTCAATTCATTTTTAATTATCTCTTTAAAAATTCAATCGTAACTACCACTATGACTTACATTTCCTATTTAACACGTTAAATGCCATGTGGGTCACCGGTGACCGACACTGAGTACATTGAATTATCTCTTCAAAAATTCAATCGTAACTACCACTATGACTTACATTTCATATTTAACACGTTAAATGCCATGAAGGTCACCGGTGACCGGTGAAACCAAGATTCATTAGAAACTCAAAATTTGAGTAAATTTGTAATATTTTTACATTATTACCGTTACTAAAATAGTTTGAAGAAATTAATGCAATATATAGAACACACAAAAATAGTTTTATTTATATATACAGAGATGCCAACTTGATCCGGACAGCGAATAAATATTTTCAGTGATAAATGTGATTCTCAGTTTGAAAATTCAATTTTTTTAGATAAATCATGCTAAATCTTTTAAAAACTAGCAAAATCTTGCTAATATTTGCAAATTTAGTTTGTAGTTATTTACCGTTCGGCGAGACGGGCAAGCCATGTAAAATTAGCGTGACATTCAACGCGTTAAATTTTTTTTCTTCTTCCAATGAGCTGCACAATCAGTCTTCCCGATGAGCACACCTAGTGCGTTCTCCAGAAGTGGTATCCACTCTTTCAGGACCACCACATAATGGGTGAGATACCGTTGGCGATGTGAATTTGGACGTCTAGTTTCTGCCACACTAGATGGCAGCACCGAGACTCTATTTGGATGCTAAAGTGTACTAGGAATTTAATTTTGTCGGAAATGCCAGGAGTCAATAAGGCACTCCAGGGATCTTTTACATGCCGCATAATCATACGACATGGCCGCTGAGGATTTTCTGCATCCTGAAAATCCGGTGTCTGGGCCGGGGATCGAACCCACAGACTTGGGCTCAGAAGGCCGACGATAAACCAATTGCGCCACCCAGCCACACGCGTTAAAAATAAAATCCTACATATTTATCGCTTTCGCCCGTGATTCTAGACAAAGACACGTCGCTACTTAAGTAAGCAGTTATATTAGCCAGAGGTTTAAAAATCCATTAGACTCACTTTGCGACAAGATAGTATATTTGTTTACAAATATTTAGCATAAAGGTAAATTCAAACTTAATAAAATGTATTTTATTTTCCTAGTTTTGCTACCACATTTTAAATTTTTTAAGGACTGTACGCAACTTGATCGTTTGACACACAATAGCGTTTGCTGCATTTGGCGTTCTAAAAACGAATGAAGATTAGAAGAAAAAAAAATTAAAGAACTACGAACAAAAAGGGATAAGAAAACAATGCGTGGTTTAGTGCGTTCTACTAAGAAAACTATAGTTTTTCATTCTTAAAAAAAAAAAAAAAAAAGAAGAAGAAGAAAAGATTAAAATTTAGCTGCAAAAATTATTGAAAGATGGTAAGGCAAACTCAGAAACATTTTGCTTGTTTTGATTATTAGTTTACTACAATTTGAGTACTTTTAAAGAGACTCTTGATACCCTTTTTAGTGATTTAAACCTTCATTTTATTTTACTAGTCTCATTTTGGGCACGGCTAACTATATGCGTCTTAAATTACACCAAGGGAAACTTTTTTTTTTCTTCTCTTGCACGTGATATTTGACCGGATTTTAAATATTTTCGTGTCGCTGATTTCAAATCAGTGATCAGTTTTTGTCCCATTTATTTATAGTATATTCTTCCCCAGGAATTTTTAAAATTCAATCGAGTGAATACTGAGTGTATTCTGTTCTATATAGGGATTATAGGAAGAAGGTAATAGATTAAGTCACATGTTTTTTGTCTCAAGTGTAAATTTATGCATTTAAGCCTCTATGTTATTTAAAATCTTACGCATTTAGTTAAATGTTAGTTTATATCTCTCCGATACTTAAAAGATAATAATAATAAATGAACTTTTTTTTAAAATAAAAAAGCTGGTTAATTAATAACTTTATTTTTTTTAATATTTATTTCAGTGAATCAAAGACATTCGCATTGATCAAAACATATTAATATAAGCAATTCTTTTTGTCCTGAAATTATGCATTTGTAATATTTTTCAAAAGTGTTTATAACATTAGAAATTTTACTAAGCGCTAAAACACAAGCATTTTTTTGCGCAATTGTTTTGAGCAAACGCTACGTCAGCGGGCAATGGTTAAATATTTGAAGTTCCGGATATTTCAACTCCATCAGTATAAAAAAAAAAACATTACAAAATACATTATACAGTCGAACTCGTTTATAAAGAGCACAAAGGGACCGTATCATGTACTCGTTAAATCCGAGTGCTCGTAATAAACGTGTTCTTCAGGCAGGAGTGCAACCAGAAAAGGTGGGGGGCTTGGGAGGTCAAATGATTGAGTTTACTTAAAATTTAATTAATACTTACTTACTTTAAATACATTAATTAATTTAATTAAATACTTTTCTTAATTTAATGATCCCCCAACCATCAAAAACGTCATGACCGATAAGGCGCGAAATCAATACGTCACCGCCTACTCTCACGTGACTTTTCCCATGCTTTAGATTAGAGCGATAAGGTCAATTAAGTTTCAGTTCGCGGTTTTTTTTTAATTTCGCGCGCATTTCTTATCATTTTGAAAAAAGGATAAGACAGAAAGACTAGAAAGATGAGGAAAAAGGCTGCAAGACAGAAAAATATTGGTCGCTAAAACCGGGTCTTGCTCGTTAAAAGCGACTTTTGTTCCATAGACTTAACATTGATCCAACCAAATATTCTCGTTTCCCTCGGTAAATCCGAGTTCTCGTTAAATCCGAGCTCGTTATAAACGAGTTCGACTGTAACATTATCTTTTACTATTACTAAATCATTATTTACATTATATCTTTAAAAAATTTTAAATTTTTAGATATAGTGTTTAATTATTATTATTACAAACATCTTTTAACATTACTGAAATATTAATAATCAAGTAGACTTATACTGAGTATATGCATCAACAGCATGGGGCAACATTTCAAAAACGCAAACTATGAAACTTTGTCACTTTCCAAAATAAAGTTCTGAGAAAAATAACTAATGCAAGATGGTTCATACGAAACAAAAGACCTCCATAGATCTTAAAATAGATAGATTCGACATGCACGTCGCCAGATTAAACCCATTATTATTATTTTGACAAAGCTCTAAAATGCAGTACAGCAAACTGTAATGATTGTTTTTCAGTACGAAACCTTGAATACGACAAATACATTAGACCGATTGCGGCGCACTTTTTCAGCAATATAACATAAGCTAGGATTCAATTTTATATATTAAATCCATCCAGAATTAAAGACTAAGCAAAAAGAACAGCGATATCCTTATATGAAACTTATATCTTTTTAATAAAATTTATCTACCTCCATGACTAATATGGTCCCGATGGTGTCAGTGTTTGGCACAAGCTCCCAGCTCCATTTTAAAAGTAGGTTATTACAAAGTATTTCGCAACCATTTAAGCGCTTTTGTTACATTTTTCGAGCATGTTCCTTTTTACCTTTTCAGGACGGACGACTCATAAATGTATTCGTACGGAATCAGGATAGTAAAAAATAAAAAACGGTAGCTTAAGTTTGGGCATAGCTAATTTGACAGACTTATTTTTGCTTTCACTTTAAAACTAACTCATCCAATTCTAGCGTGTTAAAAGTGTAACTATACAACTTCTAATTCGAACTAAGTAGTAGTGAATTAAAGGAAGAAAACTATTATTACCCTGCAACAAATAAACTACTATAAAAAATAGTTTGGCTACCAGTTTTATCTTTTTTTACCCTGATTATTGACATTCTGAGAATGCATATATGACCCGGCCGTCTCGAAGAGGTTAAATAAAGGCTGGTAACTTAACTATTTGTTTGTTTTATTACCATCCAACTTTTATTCTTTCCGAAAATGATTTTCCTCAGTGGTAGTAAGTGAAAAATTGAATTATAATTCCAAAGAGACACACAGTCTTTCACAAGAGCCTTCACATAACATAAGAAGATAATCATATCTATATAATTTTCTTTATATGCAGTGGTGATTAAAATAATTTTAAACTAAATTTAAAAATTCCAGAGAATGAAAGCACAAAATTTAATACCACTTTAAATATAATTTTTTTAGGAATATACTTAAAAGTTGACAATTATCTGTTTTCTTTTATATTAATAATGCAGTCATAGAGTATTTTAATTGTTATGCATTTTTTTTTTATGATTTTATTTTAATATTAAAATTTATAGTAAACTTGTATTTTTTCATTTAATTCTTGGTTTCATAAATTTAATTTATTATGATTTTGACCGCCACAATGGGAATTCATTGAATATCTATAAAAATATCAGATAATAGTAAAATAGCGATAGCAAATTCTTGAAGATATAAAACTTGTTTGTCTACTTAGTTTAATCCCCATTTCGCTACCACTTGGAGAGATAGTTATTGGAATGAGCAAAAGTTGATAGGTATGCATTCGTATTCATCTTTATTACTTTCTGAAATCTTGTAATTATCAAATTTCAAAACCCAATTGGTTGGTAAAGCAATAATATATCGATTTAATTTTCTTATTAATTATATTAATATACTGTATTTAATCACAGCTACTGTCTTAGAGTTTTTGTGTAGATTTTGGAAGCGCTAAATTTATATTTCGAATTCGTTGTTCTTACTGTTACTTTACATTTTCAAATTTGGAATTTGCATTGTATTTTATAGTTACGCTTTTTAAAATAATTTAACTTAACCAAAAAATTAGAGTTTAGGCCTATTCCGGACTGCTTATATCTTTTTCAATTTCACAAAAAATATTGTGGTAAATATGTGAGAGTAGAGACAAATTTTATCGATTTCAAATTTTGAAAAAAAAAAAGTTTTTTTCTATACAGACTGAAACAGAAAGGGAAAATGTTAGGAATTATCGTCTGGGCAATGAAATTTCAGTGCAGACGATGTTTTAATATATTTTGTAATTAAAAAGAAAAGAATTAAAAAAAGTAATAAAAAAAAGAACTCACTAGTTCTAGTCATACTTCATTTTAACGAAACTACGAAGAATTTTGCTCCGTTAATTAAAAAATAGAAAAAATACCGATCAATAATAGAAATAAAATAAAAAAATACTCACCGTTTCGCCTCGAAGTAAAAAAATGTTATTCACAATAACAAGGGATCGAATTTTCTGACTTGAAAACGAAAGAAAAATTCTTTTACCCTCATCTCCTCGTATGCCCGCTTTATAAGGACTTTCTACCATTCGTAGATTGTCTTCTGACGTTTCACATTACGTCATAACGATTTTTAAATGGCGGTCTTTTGTGATTGGACGTAGTTGGAAAATTGACAGAAGGTCCGAATGTAATGGACTTTCCTCTAATCAATCCGTATAATTGTTACTTTACCAATTTGTCATATGTCAATCATAGACATATTTAGCCCCAATTTGTCTCAATAAACCAAAACTATAAGAATGATATTCCGCAGATGTTTTGTATTAATACAACAGATTATCTATGTCAATGACATAAGTCATTATTTTACTCCAGTTGTATAAATAGAAAGATTAATTTCATTTTTGATAATAATAATAATTTTTAGTGACTAGTATTTGACTAAACCTATAACAAAGCTGAAAAAGACAATTAAAATGTTTCGTTAATAGAAAAGTCTTTCCAAAGAATGTAAACAATAAAGTTTCATTTTATTGTAGAAATGTAAGAAGTAGAACGAAAATCATAGTTGTTTTATGTTTTGAAAAAGTCTATTGTCGACATTATCAATGTATATCTAAACATATTTCAATAATTTTTATTTTTTAAGTAACTATCTGTGACTACCGTTATTATTTTCAAATTATAATATATATATTTATTACGGTTAAGAAAGTGATCACATACTTCTTTAGGATTGGTCTTTTTAATACTTATAGGGTCGGGTACCCCTGCCCACTGTCAATTTCATATGTATAGAATATTTTTTCAAGTCAATGGGCCATTAATTAGTATATTAAAAAAAGATTATTTTCAAAGTTTCAAGTATTTATGCAGCTGGTAACATGGCAAGCAATAGTTTTGAAAATATGCTGAATACAGCAGTCAAATTTTTTAAATTTCTATTTTTTTAAAGTTAAACTATTCTTTTTTTGGTTTAATCTTTTTGCATTATTTAATTCGATGATAAAACAATAGAAACATAAAAAAAAAATTTTATTACTCAATATTATACAGAAATATAAGCAATACTCCTTAAGTGGGCGGGGCTACCCGACTCTACCCTTCATGAATAAAAATAATTTTTGGTAGTCATGGATATTTTTTCCTTCCTAAAACTTTCAACCAATAGTTGCAGATATTTCTCTTTCTAAGATAAGATTCAACGCAGGGAAATTTTTTTTTTTTTATATAAGGTTTACTAAAAACTTCTGTCCGCGAAAGTACACGTCTTTATTTTTACACTTATACAAAAAGTTCCTTTATTAAAAAAAAGTGGTAGACTATTTACCCTTTAACTCAATGGTAATTTCTAGTTTAAGAGAGACAGCATAAATGGTGCAAAACAGATTATGCATACATATTCCAAATTGTAACGAAACTACTCAACAGAATTCATCGATGCATCTGATTTATACATTTAAAGGTAAATGCTCTATCACTTTAATATTAAAAGGCACCTTTTGCATTATTGTATAAAAAAAAATTTTTCGCAAGCTTAATTTTCCAATCAATCTAATATGTCACCTTGTTCATAAAAAAAATTAATAAACCTATTGTGTAATGCAGTGTTTCCCAAAGTCTGGTACGCGTTCTTATGCAAAATATCTCGCAACGAACGAAAATTTCACAAATGTTTAATTAGAAACAAAGCTTGCCATGAAAATTTACGATTACGTACTTTTCTATTGGCTATTTTTGGCAGAGTTGACAGTTAACAATTACTGGTGTCAACAGCAAGTTGAGTTTCTTAACTTGTGTGCAATTTTTTTTTATAGTAAAAAATCAGAGATGCCAACTGCTCCGGACACGCCAAAATAATTAAAAATACGGTAAATAACTACAAAGTAAATTTAGCAAATATTTGACTATTTTTGCTTGCTTTTTAAAATGTATATCATGCCATATGTAGAATAATGTGGTGAATTATATGATCCTACGAATTATTTAGAAATAGTGGTGGATACAAATATACTAAATTAAAGTTATTAAACCAAGAATCGCAATTTATAAACTACCACTTTAAAATACATATTTGCCGTCCGGAGCAAGTTGGCATCTCTGAAAAATGCATTTTTTTTATTAGTGGTACACAGCGTTTCGAAAAATTTCGAAAGGGTACACAAAAGTCATAAATTTGGGAAATACTGGTGTAATGAAACAGCAAGAATATGTCTATTATGTAATGAGTCAAGGGAAGTGACTTGATCTAAAAAACCGCTAGTATAGTAACTATTAAACTGAATCCATATGTTATTTAGTTACCACATAACTTTTTAAGAAGTATTGAACGTATTATATCTGCCTTATGTCGCAAAAAGATAAACTTCAGTGCTTTTTGAAATTTTTTTTATACAATAGAAGAAAATAAAAACCTAAAGCTTGCATCTTTTTTTTTTTGTCGATACTTACAAAGGCTCATTACAATATAAATGAAACAACGTGGCGTTTCACATGAACTTTCGAAATATTTTAACGTAGTGAAGGGAAAAACGTTACTTCAAAGTACTAAACCAAGAATCATACAATGAAATCTTTGTTTTACATCCACTAAAAGAACTTTTTTTTGCATCGCTTGCAATGTCCTATAGGAAATTAATAGCATACAGCTAACAAAAATGTTTTATTTTTTGATTTCACTTAATTTTAAAAATAACGGTATTCACAATTTTAGAATTGAATACTTGAATTTAAATTGCTAAGAAGTCGCGGTAGTTGAAATATCTTGTTTTATCCAAAAGTAAACGACAAATATCATTAGTCTCCTGCTTCTAATTTTATATTTAATAAGACGTGGTGACTATTGAAAAGGAATTGAATAATAGATCTACTGGAAAATCCCATAATGGCCATTTATAAAAAATAAAGTGCTATGGCATTTGCCTTTCACGTATTCCTTACCGTGGAGGGCGTAAATGCAATGTTTCGCAATGACAATAAAACTTCTCAAACCAAGTGGAAAGTCTCTCTTATTATCTACTACATTTCGTTCAATAAAAAGTAACTGAATTAATGTAAAATGATATAAGGTAATTTATATTAATAATATACCACCGTTGCACAAACTTCTTAATATTGCAAAATAAAGCTAAAAATGACATAATTAAGCTCCCACTTTTTATATTTTTAAAAAAGAACTTGTTCGGAGCTGCCAAGTTATATGCTATTGGGGCTAAAGCCATAAAATGCAGCACAGCCAACTTCAATCAGATTTTTAACTTCGAGAACTATAAAAAAGACGAAAAACTAAGACCAATAGCCGCTCATTTCACCTCCGACTCCTCATACAACAACTATCAGCATAAGTAAAAGTCATCAATTCCAGCATCTATAGTCTACATCAATAATCCAAAGCATCAAACACTTTACCAATACTGAAATCCTGACTTATGTTACTTCACGTTGACAATCAAACCACAGCCATCCACAGTTTAACAGCAAGTTGCTCTTATTATTTTCATTTTCTTTCAGTTATACAAGCAAGGTGCTTGTCTCCCAGTAACAGCCACCCCATAGACTGCTGAACTCAAACTGTCTTTTATTTTAACTTTTTTTTTTTTACTTCATGATATATGGGATAGGGGCCCTCTGCGCGGCCCAGGTGCCCAATTTGTATAAATAAAAGAAAGATATGCTATTGGGGAAAATTTTATTTGATGATAAGTGAGTTTTAATTTAAATTTATTCATATTATTAAATTTAATTTAAACACTTTTTTTACATCACAACATGTATATGATTCTAAAACTTATATGAAACGCCTATTTGTTCTCTCTGAGTTAAAATGTTGGCTAAATTACCGAAAATTGTGAATGCTTCAGGTTTAAACTGTCTTCCACTTTTTCAAAATGCGTTGTAGTTGACAGCCCTGCATGTTACCAAAAATAGAAAATTTTAAAGAACACATTTTTAAGATGAAAAATTGAATTATTGCAATTTTTGAAACTAAAGGTGATAGCGAATGATAGAAATTATTCACTGTTTTTAAGCACAAGTTTCAACCACTTTTTTTTTAAATATATAATTAGAGTTTTCTTGTCACTGCAAAATATTTCATATATGCCCCTCGGCAGGGAATATATGGGTAAACGAATAGCCGCGGTTGAAGAGTTTTTTATTTTGAAAGTGGTAACAAAATGCATTAAATTTTTTTTACCAAAGTTTATTTATAATGATTTCGACAACCATTATATGAGCAGATCTCTAAAACCTTTAGCTTTGATAATAAAAAAAATGATAAAAAATAATAGGCACACAATTTTTACACCTCCAGAATTGTTTGAAAATGTATAAAATATCAGAAAATAAGCGTGAACATCGAAAATTTTGATGTCCTTATTATGTTAAATTCAATTAATTAATCCTGAGGTTACGTTTTGACAGGGTTACGGTCTGGACAACCTAGAGAATAGATCTGTAGCGCCCTCTATGTTCCCTCTTTAATTTAATTTCCAACCTCTTGTAATATATATTTGTTTTGTGGTGAATGATGTTTGTTGTTCCAATAAGTGTATAAAATAAATTGCTAGTGTTATTCTCTTATTCCTGTCGACATTTATTTTACTATTTGTATTCTTGTTAAGAATTGAAAAATATTGAAGGGAAAATTATTCAGCATAAACCAGCCCCCTCAGATCGAATTCAATTAATGATTCCTGAGATTCGCCCATATATAAGTAATCATATTAGATATCTAAAAAAAACAAGAGTAGTCTTTAAAATCATTAAATAATGTTTGCACGAAAGAATATCCTGTTTATAATTACAAAATCATAGCGATATCAATTTAAATTTTTTTATGGTCTTCCAAAAAAAAAATATATATATATTTTATATATATATAATTATTTTATTTCAGTTCACTTTATTTTATGGTGGTATGCGTTTCAATTTTTTAAACAAATGTTCTTATACATAAGGATGTCATAACGGTAAAAAAATGTAGCAGAGAATAATATTAAAAAAACATTTTTTTTTACTAATTCCTATCAACCAAAATATATCTGTTGATAAAAGAAAATGCAGCAAGATGCACTTTCTACTCAATTCTTACAATTGAAGTGAAATTAAAACCTTTAAAAATTCCAGGAAATTATTGATACCACTTTTTAGATTTTACTCTGGTATAGTTTATGTTACCAGTCAAACAGGAGTGTATCGATGCCAACTTCTCTCATTATGAAGAGAAATTTTTATGTTTTAAGTGATAGCATTTTGTTTTCTATTTTACCACTTCTTTGAGTTAAAACTTTGACTTCTAATGATTTTGACCATCACGACACGTACATGAAACAAAAATAGAATATGTAAGACTTAATAGTCGTGCGAGGGAGTAAAGAAATTTTCAGTTTGCCTTAATTATTATTTACTACCTACAAACAAAAAAATACAAACAAGCAAACTAAGTACAAATAGATGGATCTAAGCTAAAAAGAAAGAAAAAGGGATTAGTTTCGAGATTAAATTGGATAATATAGTTTACTAGCCTCCCAATAGCGGGAGTATATAGATTATTCCTTCAGGGTGGGTTAGAGAGGGAGGTGAACCTCAGCGATCTCCAAGTTACCACAGAAGCCTATTGACGATCTTAAGAGGAAGCTATTACGCGGGGGAAACTCTTCATGGCAAATTCATTTTCAACTATTTTAGAAATTTAAATTTTAAAGCAAAGAAAAAATGAGTTCAGATAGATCAAGAGTAAATTAAGTTTGAACAGCTGGACAAAAAAGTTTTCCTCCAAAATATGCTGCTGTACACATGCCAAATCCTGCTGTTGTTATGGATATGAAAAATTATCCTGTCATAATTTGTTTGCAACTCAATACTTTTTTTTCTTGAAAAAAAAAGTCAGCCTTTGAAGTTATTTTTTTTTTATATACTTTTATTTTCAATTGCCAAAGTTGTGAAAGAATTATGTCTATCGTCTTTTTAAAAATAGGCATATATATTTCGATAAAATAGTTTAATTGTTACCTAAATGATATAATAAAATGCAATTTCAACAACTTTTATAAAAAAATTTCAGTAGCTATTTTTTCCCTATATTTCTAATCGGACTATGGTGAATCTTATAACAACACAATGTTATAATAATTAGACAATTTAAAAATTATAATACACAGAACTTGGAATTAAATTATGGATTCATTTCCATACTTACTCTATGTAAACAATCATTCTTTTATCAACAAATATTTTAGAAAATTTTACGCGGCCAAACTGTTTTCACACTTTGAAAGATCATGGTTGAAGTTTTTAGACATGATGCCATTTTTACCCATGCGAAATTCGGACCAGCGAAAACGAGGAGCTTAAGATAATAACTTATTTATGTTTCTACGATACCAGTAATTTTGTTATAAAATAGGGATATTTATAAAAAAAAAAAATTATAATTATAGTAGTATTAAAAAAGGAAAAATAAAGCTTTTCGCTCATTTTGATCGATGTAAATTATGCATATATGCATGGTTAAAAAACGTTTTTCTTAAAAGAAAGATTGTTCTAGAGTAGTTTAGAAGTGATTCCATAATTTTGTCCTATTCCTGTAGTTCCGTTTAATATTAGGCGAATATTTGGGAGAAAGAATCTTTCATTTGAAAATTTTTTATATTTTTTAAACTAAAAAAAAATTAAAATTTGTTGGTTACCACTTTATTTAATAAAGTATATTAATGAAGTTTTAAATCATCCATAGCTCAAACTAATTTCATTTAATGTTCATGTGTTGTTCTTAACAAAGCATATACTGGAATTTAAAAAGTCCTAGTGAATGCTGATAAATAATGTACATTAACTTATATTACTTGCTCCGGTGAATCTTTGACGGTGTACTTTACTTTCATTGCCATAACTCAAAAACAGTACGAGGTTTTGTACATTTCTGAAGAAATGTTTAATGGAACATTCAAGTATAAAGATGTGGTTAATTAGATTTTTTTAATATTTTTGTCGAAATTGAACATTTATTTTTTTGCACAAAGTAAATCAGTTTAACGAAAAACATTAGCAGGAAAATTATGATTTTATTTCCTTTTACACCCACGTATGCTTGAAAAAGTGTAACGCGTCTCATATTCATACCTGCCAACTTTTAATCCTTTAGAGCAGGGGTTTCCAACTGGAGGCCCGCGAAGCCTTTTTTTTCTTTTTGTGGCCCGCGAACTAAAATATATTAGTTGCAATTTTTTTGTGAACAATTTTCGTAAAAAATCTATATGAGTTTAAAATACTTTTCTTTCGTTTAAGAAAATCTAATTTCTTCGTTTCTGTGAAATTTAACAAACCGACGATGAAAAAAAAATTTATCTCTCAGGTTTGTCACCCATGAAAATATTTATTCTAATAGAAAAATAATCGTGTATGTTGCTCTTTTTTATTTAGTTTTTTTTTTTTTTTTTTTTTTTTTTTTTAAGAATATAATTCACCAATGTGCGTATCAGAAATTTTCTCGAAGAAATTCTCCCATTTAACTTTTTGAAACTACTCATTTTGGACGAAATTATCTAAATTATCTATCTGAAACTAGTATTTTGGTTTTAAAATTTTTGAAACTACTCATTTGTAAATTTTAAAACGCATAAAAGAGGAAATGAATATCATGTTTTATTTAAATTCCTAGAATTGAATATCGCAAGAGCAGGAAAATTTTTTTTTATTTCAGATGCTCGAGAATTTTTTTGTTGTTGCTATAATTCCTAAGAAGTCGAAAAAAACTGTTAATTTATCACAGAATTAAATTTAAAAGACAAAAAAGTCTTGTCACTAAGTTTCTGATTAAGAGATCATTCAAAATGATACGTAACAAGCATTATTTGTTAATGCTTGCTATTTTGCTTTTTGTTATTAAAAAAACTTTGATAAAAATCTGACAGTAATATTTAATGTTCCTTTAAGCATAAAAGAGTCCTATATAAAATTTTGATAAAGTTGCGGCCCGCCATTTGACTGGTGTTTTTAATTGTGGCCCCCGGCCTCATGTGGTGGTCAAAAAGATTATAAATTTAGTTTATAAATGCAAGGAATATATAGAAAGCATACATTTTACTACCACTTTAAATATAGAAATAAAATTTTACGCCAAATGCGTAAAAGTTGGCAGGTGTTGTTTAAATTTTGAATAATTTTTGGTGTGATTCAATATTTTCTATTGTCGGTTTTTCGATGCTAAGGAAAAACTAATAGAAGTAAAGTTATAATTTTTTGACCTCTTTATTAAAATTTCGTATTATTTTAGGAATATTTAAATTTTGATTATTAAAAAATACAATCACACAACGATTAAAAAAAAAGGATATTTTTCTCTGTCTTAGGCCAAAGCCAACATATCTCCTTTTAAATATAAAAAAGTTTTTAGATTATTTTGATTAGGGTTCGATTTTATCATTTATGTAAACTAATTATCAGGAGTTGTAAACCAATTATTGACGTTTTCTCACTCTTTTTTGCCCCTCCTCGCCGAAGTAATGTCTATAGTTAGTCTAAGGTAAGAACTACCCCCGCCACAACGTCTAATGCCGTCTGCGGCTATGTAAACAAGAATAGCGCATTTCAGGGAGGGTAGCTTTACTCTAGGACTAACACAATAGACCGAAGGAAAAAGATTCCTTTTTTTTTCGCCGATCCTAAACAATGGCCCCACACTCCTACTTGAAATAGTTATACCTTGTTACCATAGTCACCGCCACGGGTCCAGGTGAATGGCTAGGGGAGTTCTTACTTTAAACAAACTGTATGTGTAACGTTAAACTGTGATTTCCTCCTTCTTTTATTTTTTTGCAAGTAAATATATATATATATAACTATATATATAACTATATATATATATACATATATATATATATATATATATAACTATATATATATAACTATATATATATAACTATATATATATAACTATATATATAAACGCGTGAAATATGCATGACAAAATAGGGCTATTAAAATTTTAAATAAATGAAATGAAGATAGAGAAGCATCCTAAAAATAAAACTAACGTTAATAAACTATTTCGGGAAAAATAATTCATGAAAAGTGAGAGAAATCTGCATCTAAGATATTTTTTAATACAAATTCTGTAATCTATATATATAATTCTCTTACACGGCACCAAAAAAAAGCCTCATTACAACTTCCCGAATGGCAACGTTAGAAAATCGACCAATGATTGCATCTAAAAATGTCACATGCCAAATCTAGCTGAGGTGGCTCAACATATAGCGCTTTTAAAAACGGAAACAATAACCAGAGTGAGCATTATCAGGTTGTTCAATTCAGATGCGGCAAAAATAAAAATAAACAAATAATAAATAAAAAATAAAAATGCTGTTGCCAGCCATAGAATTTTTTGAAAGTTAACTTAGCAACCTAAATCAAAATTATGATACCTGAGCGCTTGACGTAACAAATCATTCAATTCTATAAGTGTTGCCCAAATTAACAATTGCAATTTCAAATTAATATTGAAATGTACAGGTTTAGAATTTTCTACAGTGAAAAGTTTTCGGAACTTCAGTATTCAAAAAAGTATACAAAAGCTAGACGTTAAGAACGTATCCAATAAGCGAGCATTGGATTGCGAAGCAATCCGAAATGAACTGTGAAAGCAGTTCCGGGGGTTGTTGAGCGCAAGCGAGCAGGGGGCGAAGCCTCCTAGTATAAAATAATAGACGAATAAGTTATGATTGCATTTCACCTACTAACGCCTGAACTTCAAACACCGAGATCATACAATTATAACAAACTTAAACAATTATACTACCAGTTTTTTTCTTTTCTTTTTCTTTTATGTATTTATTTTACCGTCTTATGTTAACAATCATTGTATTAGTATTCTTCTATCAAGGTAAATAAAATGTGAAATTTGTTCAAAATAAGGTTATTTAGTTATACTTTAAACTAACATTGATCATATGTATTATTTAACTAACAATAATTAAAGTAAAGTAAGTCTGTCAAATTAGCAACGCTTAGATTTAAGTTACCGTTTTTTTATTTATTTACATCCTGATTCTGATTTTGTACGAATGCTTTTATGAATCACCCGTCCCCAAGGGATTAAGGCAGCACGATTCCGGAGCGATGCTTTTCGTAAATCCGTTTTTACGAATACCAAATATTGGTGACATTCTATTTTTTAAGCCAAATGTTCATTCCTTTTTGTAGACCAGCCTTTATATCAGAATTTGCATGAAATTTGGTATCAGGGGTTATTTTTTACACGCTAAATGGAATGCCATAAAAATTGTTTCGTTTCTCGTATTAAAATATGCTTGCCCCGCCACAGTTAGTATAATGATGACGAAAACCATGTAATTTAAGGATTTCTTCGGAATATTATAAAACTCTACAAAATGAAAATCCGACCAACCATTTAAAAGTTATGAAGGTAATTTTTAATAGATGACTACACATAGAGAAAATTAAATAGAAAATGAAGACAAACTGGTGAACTTTTGATTAGTGGGACCTAATCGAATCAAAAAATATTATTATTGTTCGAGCTATCATGAATTAAATCTATACTAATTTGTTAAATTAACCAATTAATATGTTATGTTTTTCGTGCTTGTGTAACTAAACAACTTTCCTTGTTTATTCCATTACCATTCTAAAAAAGCCTATATGTTTGCAGGTATAAAACATAAATTATTCTAGTTCTACAGAAATGTCTGGTTTGTTCTCGACAAGGCACGCATCTGAGAGTTATCATTGTAATAGCTTTAAAAACGGCTCAAATTAACAAAAGGCATGATAACGCCGTGGAAAATTTTTTGTTGCTGTCCAAAAGCTTTAGATTTTTTTTTTTCAAAATTATATTTTTTGTCTGAATGTACTAGTTTATAAATAACGTATTGTATAGGTTTATATACACAGATTTGTCAGCTCCTTCGAAACTAACTTTTAAGACTAAAAAACACATGACCTGAACATATCGTGTCCTAAACTAATATGTTTTATCGTCTTCTTCATACTACTCCCTACGAAGTAGAAAAGTTAGGACTCTTGGTATTTACTGTAGTGAATTTTAAAGAATCGTGGTTAGGAAAATATTATTGAATTGCATAAAAGCTTTTAGAGAAAAACTGATTGCAGACTTGAAATCAGCGACGTAAAAATATTTAATATACATTCCAAAATCCCATGCTACAGAAAAAAAAAAACGATTGTTTTTCAGTGTAATTGGATATCTGTAGGTGACGTCATCCTAGGTAAAATCATGGCATTTGTTGATTCAGAAGCCAATCAGGTGCGACACACACGCGTGACGTCGCTTACAAGTATCCAATTAAATCTTATTTACATTACAAGGTTAGGCATAATCACTTAACTTCTCGAGTTGCAATTACCCAATAACTATTTTGTATGTAGAATCCTTTTTTATAAATGAAATAAGCAATTAGGTCTTCTATAAAACTTAGTCTGTTGGTTATGAAAGCCAGATGACAATCTAATCTCATTGCTCTCTGTCATGAACCATTCCCGACCATTAATTTTGACAAATGATTTTCTTTATAGCAAAATTGCTTTTGATAAATGATTTTCTTTATAGCAAAATTGCTTTTGAAAAATCACTTTCATCCCCCATCATTAACGAAAATTTATAAAATGTATCTCTAGCAGGGGAATATATCAAACTGTTTAAAATTTCATACTTTTTAATTTTAGGAAGTTCCTCATTTTTACAGAGAAAGAAATATGCGATTTTTTTTTTACAAAAAATGTAATTAATCTTTCAAAATCAATCCTTTCAATATTTTGAAATAAAATTAGACAGTTTGAAAACATTCAGCAGTCGACCATTCAAAAAATTAAAAATAAGCTCAAAAAAAATAAATAAATAAATAAACCGTTTTAGCAACTGCTTAATAAGTGTAACATAATGTTACAACTCATTCATGTCCAAGGGGTCGTGGGTTCGATCCTCGCCGGCTGAAGATTCCCCGTGCAGTAAATGGTGACTGATGCACGTTAAATCTGTCGAGTCTCAAAGTCCTCCATGTTCCCATAACAAATCATACCTCTGGGGGTACTGATCCAGGAGTTTCCTTGTGTTCTGGATTGATTCAAAATTGCAGAGCTACGGAGTTGAAAATTAGTAGTCATAAACCCAAAAATAATTCATAACCTTAATACACGCATTAAGCACGGGGTTTCTTTTTAAAAATTTCAGTGATCTAAAATTAATATTTTAATATATATATATTCCTATGATTAAGAGACGTAGATATAGCCTAGAAGCAAAAATTTACTCAAACAATTAAATTTAATTAATTTTGCCGTTAAGGAAATTTTGCTCATTTTCTTAATGAAAAATATATGCATTTTTAGTAATGTCTTATTACATAGCTAAAATATATTTGTTATATATATTATACACTGAATTGATATTGAAAATTTACTATAAATATTTAATTATGAGGCAACAGAAGTTACGTTTTACTCATTTAAATTGGCCTTAATAATTTTTTTGTAAAATAATGCATTTTTATTAATTTCATACTGAGCTGAAGGTTTCTGGATATATATGCATGATTATCTCATTTGCTTGCCTAATAAGAATCAGTAAAAAGCCATTTTATATTACGAGACCGAATCAGCCATTTCAATGATACTGAATTAGTGATAAAATAGGTCGATACCTTATTTTACTATTTAGGTCAAATGCCATAGATAAGAAAATGTAACTTATTACAAAATACCAACCGAAAAAAATAGCAGAAAACAATAGAATCCATCAAAAAAGCACCAAGAATCCACCGATAAAAGTACCAATCAAAAATAAGAATAAAAAATGGAAAGCACTGACAGCATGACAGTCAGTGTTGCCACAATCAACGCTTTGCAACCCCCCCCCCTCTGCCATAAATAAATAAACTAGAACAAGTCAGATGAGGATTACATACTGAGGCATTTAATATCGGAGAAGTATATATACTTCTACGAAAAGAAAACTTAATCTTTAAAAGGAAGGCAAATATCACAGGTTCGAGTAGTGAATAAGTTTGTAAGTCCACAAAATGGAAAGTCTTAAGTTCGGGAAGAGAAAAATTAAAAGTGACGATACTGAAATAAATAAAATTAAACGACACAATACCGAACTAACTGATTTGAAGTATGACCAAGCACTGAAATACATCTCAAGGCGAGTCGACCGAACCTTCAATGCTATGGTGGCCCTACCATAGCTATGCATTGCTGTGTCCCAGGCCATCCTGTACTAAATCAAGTATCTTCCCTTAAAGCCAATTGGGATATCATTACTCAAGCGAAGTTTACACATAGATCAGCTCTTCACTATTACAAATAAAATTAATGTGATTAATTTGAGATGATATTAGAGTTCCAGTTAATTAATTTATGAACAGGATATGAAAAATTATTTCTTTTATCAAAAACATATAGTATTTGGATTTTAGACGAATTTAAAGCCATGTATAAATCAAGAAAGTCTGAAGATAAATTAGACTGATTAGTTATTTTTAGAGCTTTGGATAGTGTTGGCAGAATCCAATAAATCTGGAGCCACCCTGATTAAAATCGCAGCTTTTTTTTCTTTCTTTCAAATTAGTGTAAAAAGAGGTTAGCAAGAGCATAAGTCAACAATTTGCGGAAAGACACCATAACCATTAAAAATAAAATTATTAAAAATGCAGAAATTTATATTTTGCCAATATTCAAAATCGATATCAAAAATATTGCTAAAATCATTAGTATGAGAAAACAATATTCTTAAGATCTTTACTGGTAAAAAGGTCTTAGGAATTATTACTAGATTACTAATTTATTACTAGAATTATTACTATTAGAATTATTACTAATAACTGAATTTATTTTTTATAAAATAAATAAAACCTGGATCATAAATATGATTAAATTTTCCTAGCACATTCACAGATGTATTAATATCACAAGTGATAAAGCAAAATTTTATTGGTGTCTTGTGAAAATAAGGGTAGTAGAATAATGTTATGTTACTTTTAAATTTTAATTTATTTAAAGCAAGATTTTTTTTAAATACATATTTATAATAGCGTTATAGCTTTCGAAACAAAGATTACAGGTTTGAGAATCAGAAATGTGAATGTCTAAAAGATAAAAAATATTTACAAATAAAAGGAATAGTTACCATAGACTTTATAAGACAAATAATAAAATGTTTCCAAATTAATTCAAAGTCATAAATTAGATTTTTCATCTCAATTATTGAATATAACTAGATAAGATCTGTAAATTTTTTTTTTTTAAGTTTGAAATAAAGTGTCCATTTCCAATCATAAAATTGTACAGACATCATAACTTTTTTTTTAAAGTTGTAATTTTTGATTGGTTCCGTTGTCAGTTATTCTTTGTACGCTTTCGATGAATAGTACTGCCTCCCGCTGTTTTTTGGCCAGGTATTATGCATTAAGTTAAATTTTCTTAAATTATATTACAATTTCGTTAAATATTTTTCTTCCAGTTATCCGTTCTATTTAAGTCTATTTGGCTTCAATGTTTTACTGAATATGAAGAAAACAAAAAAGAAAAATTTAATTCTCAAGTGTACATTCTTCCTTAATAATCAATAAACGATTTCTTATGAAATGATAAACGCTAGTTTGAACATTATATGGCTGCATATAATTGACTTTGAGCCAAATTTTTTAAAAAACTTGTCACAGGAGGTTAAAATCTGAAGCACGGTGCACATTAAATCTGTCGGGTCACAAAGTGCTCCACGTTCCCATAAAAAATTATGCCTATGGGGGTACTGGATTAGAGATTGATCGTTCTCTGATTGAGGTCAAAATTATGATCCAAGGATGACTGAATGAGTCCGCCCTATAAACGGGTGTGACGTATGCGTGTGGCAGAAGACGAATTTCGACCATAGGTGGCAACAATGAGAAACAAGAAAAATTGCACAACTAATGCCTTAATGGCCGTCAACAACAAAACTATTTATTGAGATAGGAAGGAATGAAAATAATTAAACTAGTTCGATTGCTGCCAAATGGAAATGAAACCGACTAATAGTTACAATTCACCAACTAGTTTTCTCTAGCAATCAAACAGGTTTGATACTTTCACTCTCTCCTTAAATGTTAGTGCATTATTAACATTTTTGCTTTTTATTCATATTTCACAGAATCATCAGGTACACCTTAAGAAAAAAGAACGCATGTAAGATTTAAATTTTATTTCAACTAGTCTTAAAACAGTTATACAATAATTTTGACATAACAATAAGAACACTTTTGGCTCTTTATTTTTATCACATTTAAAAATGGCTAAACATTTATTACTCCCTTTGCGAGTGAAGACATATATATTTGTATACTTAGCTACACATCATAGTCAATTGTAGCAGCTCAATTTTACAATGGCTTATTAAAAATCTACATTTTGATTAAATTACTCATAATGTGTTTCTTCTTTATCACTGTTTCTACCAAAACCATTTGTTATAAACTGCAGTTAATGTTTAGAACTCACACATTTCAATAAACTTATTACAAAATAATCATATACACAAAAGGGCTAGATAACTAATGGAATGTCCAAGCATTCAAATTTTTCTTTCATTCACGGTCGTTAAAAGTTTGAAAATTTATCATAATAAAAAAGAATAACTATATATGAAGTTTATAAATATAGTTTTTAAATTATAATTTTCCCTTTTAAAATTTTTTAAAGCATTTATATTAATTAAAATAATAGTAAACAAACTATTAAATAACATTGTGTAGTTAAAATGAAATAATATTAGGGGCCGTTCAATTTTTATGCAAACATCGAAGGAAAGGAGTGTGCTATTTACTTACTGAAGTGAAAAAAGTGGCTCAGCTCTTAAAATATGTCGATTAAGCATTTAAACGGCCCTTTAAAAAACAAAATAGAAAGACATGATTTTTTTATACCAGTTTAATCTTAGTCCTGTAACAACAAAAGACTTAATAAAAAAAAATTCAATAAATGCAAAAATTCTACTGAAATTATTTAAGTTTTTATTAATTCAGTCAACAATAAATTAATATTCTGTAATTCTTTTTAATATTGCAGTTAGTGTTTTAACACTAACCATAATTTAAAAAAAGTTTTTATACGAAAGATTGCTTTAATACAATAATATATGAAATAAATTATATTATACAAAAAGCAATAAAATCCCCCTCCCCCTCCAAAATGTAACATACATAAATTTACAATTTTAATAAACCTTCATAAAAATCCATGCACCATAAAATGTTCAATAAAATTTTAATATAAATATAATTTCAATATTTAGAAAGACTAGATAAGCTTATTTTCACAAGATTTAATAAAACTAAAAAAAAAAAATTTGTTTCAACTAATGCAAACACAAAAGTCAACATTAACTCCTGCAATAAAGTTAAACATGCAATGAACAATAAAAATGAAAAGGAGTAAAAAAATATGTAAAATAAAATTAACCCTAGTAAAATGGTTATTTTATAAATGCAGAAAAATGAAATACTCAGTATTAAAATGTTCTCATATCTAAATAAAATTTACATTAATCACAGCATACACAGCTTTGTATCTTAAAAGAACGCACTGTATAATATAAATACAATGATTTGATTAACTCTGCATGATTAAAAGCTCGATCATTTACAAAATTCATACAGACTGCTAATCAAATCCTATAAATGGTGTGGTAAAGCAGATTCGAATTTTATGTACTTCCAGAATATAAAAAAAATGTATATAAAATCATACTATGTCTTATTGAGTTCAAATTAAAGAGTAAAACTATAATTTCGGAATTTAACATTATTTTTGAATAAAATTTCAATTCTGTACCTTGTACTGAATTTTCGAGTATTATTAAATCATGCACAATTATAATATTTAAAGATATTGAAATTTAAAAATTCTGTTTTGAAGCTTTTCTATGTTTTAATTTACAGCATATGAAATGCTAGTTAATTTGCTTCTTAGAAACAATGTTTCTAAGTTTTGAATCCAATAAATCAACAAAAAGGTTTACCGTTGCAACAATTTAAAATAGATATTAAATTTATACAATTTAAAAAGTTGGAAATAATGATGAGGATTACAAATTTTAGTGAATTACTTCATACACATCATTTAGACACATAGGAACTTAAATCAGTTTTGTCTTAACAGTGTAACCAATTTCCATGAACCGAAATAGTTTTATTATAATATATAACTGTCGATATATGAAATTCCGCATACAATAAAATGATTACTCATTATCAAGAGTGCCTAAAATCAACAAAGTATGAAATTATTAGAAATTTCAAACACTGACTAATCATTCTATAGAATGACTAATTACAAACCTACAGGCATTCTATAAAATGACAAGGCTATGTATATAATTCTCACATTTCATAAATTGTCTGAAAATCCCAGTCACTAGGCCTTCTATAGAATACCGGCATTTCATATATTGATGGCAGTACATAGGTTGCAAACGATGAGATAGAAGTAATAGCATATTAATTATGTCTTAACACACACCATAAAGAATATCAACACATTGTAACAGATCTTGTATACTAAAACATATAACCATCAAGAGATATATTTAAGTAATACATTTAATGTAATGTTTATTAAAAAACAGCAATAAAATAAATTAAATACATAAATTCAAAAAGTTTTTTTTTGAAGAATATTATGCACTATGGACTCTCTAAAAAGTGCCATATTGGACAGATAATAGTGATACAAGAACACAGTAACCATTTTCTGCAAAATGTACAAGCTTTTATATTATATTAGCAGCACAGTAACTTATTTTTGTACTATAAATGAACTGTTATCTGGTAAATAATTTAGGTCTTCTTTTTCTTGGTCTAAGAACTTTAAATCATGTGCATCACAGTAAACGCTTGATAATGGGGACAATTCCAGTGACTTTGCCTCTTTTGCAAACCTAAAAAAAAATTTTAAACATATAAATTTGGCACAAAAAAATTTAGTTAAGACTTTAAAAAAAAGCAAAGAGATTATACTTAGAAGCATCAATGTGATTCATATTTATAATTATTTTCTTTATAAAGAAAAAAATTATGCTTTTGAAAGCCTTATTTGAATATGAAACGATCTCAAAATGTTGATACAAATGTTTATGGGTAGTATAGTAGAATTTGCAGAAGAATTTAGAATAGATTTGCAACACAAAACCAAAAATGCAATTGCATGTTATGTGGTGCAATGCATCTCATGACTGTAATGCTACTGTGTACCTACAGTAATTCCCTGAGACTTTGGAAACAACAGGTACTGAAAACTCAAGGCTTGCATTATTCTGGGTCCCTATTTAAAACAGGAATTCTCAACCTCTTTATTCATCGATTAATATTCTCTTTCATATTTTTTCATCTATTGATAGACATAACAAATAATTTAAAAAAAAAAGTTATATTTAAAAAAACCCAACGCTTTTTAATAGAACAGATCAAATACCTGCCTCAAGGGAAAAGCAACACTGTAATTTGTTACTCAGAATTATTCAAATTTTTACCTCCGGCTGTTAATAAAGAAAAAGAAATTATATATATACGTATAGATAGTTAAAGTTTAGTTATAATTTTAATAGCGCATAGCATAAATCAACTGGCATGGTATTTTTTTACACGCTGAAGAACTACACATCCTCTCTATAGTTTTTGGCATATTTGACTGGTTATAGTGCATAAGTGGAATCATTGCAATACTACATAAGTTCTTTTGCCATATTCCCCATCTGATGAATTGAGTCATAATTACTGTCGGTTGGAGTTTTCAAAGCTATCAATATCATATAGTATGAGCTAGCAATATGGAAATAAATAAATGACCAAGATTCAATGCTCATCGATGTTAGGTATGCATAGCATGTGATGATGCAAACTTTGTATATGTGTTGTATTATGAATTGTATTAATCTAGTATGCTATTTAGACTTATTATGCCCAATAAATGTTTTCAACTAATCACTCTATTGCTTTCTTTTAGAATTTCTACCTCTGCAAGCACTTTACTCTGATGTTTTAAGTTGTGGTTTGCTATGCAGTTTTCAATGCTAAAGATTTATCAATATCTTCTATAAGTTTTTCGCTACATTTTTAATATCCTGTATATAACACATATTTTAAAATTTTAACAATACAATTTTCCACAGTAATGAAAACAATTGATTAACCCAGATGCAAAGTCTGTTTACATTTTTAAGGAAAAAATTGGTAGAAGGAAAATGTGATATTAAATTGTAATACAAGGCATGCTGGGATTTTCTTTCAGATATTCAAAATATTAAGCTAATGTAAACTGAAAAAAAAAAAAAAAAATAATAACAATTAAAATCTGTTCAAATTGAAACTAAATAAAAGCAAGGTAGGATACATTACACTAATTTTCTTCCTAAAACCTGCTTAAGAGTACATAATTATATTGAGCAATAATGATACTACATTTAATAAACAATACAGAAAATCAAAAGGAAGTTTTTAAAACTTTTTGACCATAGTATAATAATTTAAATGATTAAAGTATTAATCAAAAAAATTTTTTTCTTATAAAAATAGTAATTTTTTTTTAAACAATATCAAATTTAATTAATTAAAATTTATCAAGTCTTGATAAAAATTTTCAACAAAAAAAAAAAAAAGTTATATTATAAAAAGAATATTTTGTATATTGAAACTCGTGTATATTGAAGAAAAAAGTTAAATCAGATTATATTCAGTTCTAACAAGCAGCTAAAATGGAAAATTTTGCCTGGAACAAAAAAAATAATCCCCCCCCTCTTAATGTCAAAAACAGCTTATAAATAGTAAAAGTAACTTGTAAGAATTACTTTTAAAATACATAAAAGTAACTTGTAAAAACTAATTTTACAATATGTTTCAGGAATGATACCAAAATTAATCAATTAAAATTTTTGCAAGACTAGATAAAAAAAAAAAAATTTAAAAAGTGATTACATTTTAAAGAAACTGTAGCATAAGATCTCTATAATGAAAACCTTGAAACAAGACTTCCTGTTTCATGAAATTTAGTGTTATATAGATTATTTCAATTATCTTTAAACTTACTTACTAATTGGCAATGTTATTCTGGAGCAAATCTTTAAAATAACTTTTAAATACAAATACTACTTAAAAACACAAAATTATGCAATCAAGTATTTATTATTATTTAGATAAAAAAAAAAAAAAAAAAAAAAAAAAACATGGTATTTTTTACAGCATTAGAACTAAGATCAAATTTATAAATTTTGGTTTGCTTTTCTTTTAAAATTCTAACTTTATACCAAATAATAAAAAACTTATTCTTTTTTGTAACAGAAATTTCTTAACTACAAATTTCATGAGAATTGCAATTTAGAAAAGTGCATAACATGGATCTTCTACTGTAGTACAGGAGAAAAAAAAAAAAAAAAAGTCATATTTTTTTGCTTTATATCAAAATGTTCAGGAAAATGTTAAAAGCAGCCTTTAAATAATAAAAGTAACTCAGAAGAAAATTATTTCAGTTACAAATGAGCACTTCTGAAAAGGTGATAATAATAATGTTAATTAAAATTAATTTTGAATTCTACTGACATTTTTGCTGTATGCATTAAATATTCACTACTTATATAAAAAAAACTAGCATTTTATATATATTGAAATTTAAAAATCAAGCTTATTTTAATCATTTCTAATCCACTGGTTTTATTGGAGTATTATTTAAAAAAATACATTGACACAAGGATAAATTATATTTGAATTTAATATACCACGCCCTAAAAATTTTAAAATAAATCTACGTAATTGATCTAGTTAAATTGAACGGTAAAATTTGTCTTTTTAATCAAAATAATATGCCCAGTACTACTACAGGACAATGGGCTTAAATCACAACAGGTTTAATGATTAAGTTGTGGTGAAAACTATTAGAGATGCAATCCCATCACTATGCAATTTTGGACAATTTACTACATTATGTGTAAAAAAAAATAGCATTTTGTAGCAAAAATACTTTATAAAAACATAAGAAAATTTTTTTAAATATTTGAAAAAATATTTTTAGGATGGATAAATAAGTTTTAGGTTCTTAATTAATCTATTTTTTGTAAAGATTTCAGAAATGTTTAATTCTTTCACATTAGTAGTACAAGCATCAAAATATTAGATTACTTTTTCTAAAACTCTTTCACACAATAAAATATTACCTTATCCAGTGCTAACATTTGCTAAGAATATTAAATCCCTAAAGTAATAGAAAAAATTATTGTAATAATTTAAGTAGACTTCTATTTCAAGATAGAACAATATATTTACTTTAAGTTTTATTGGAAATTAAACATAAACTTATTCGCTGCCAGATTTCATACCAAATTATAATCAATACTTCGGATCTAATTCGTTACATAAAAAATATCTAGAGCAATAAAAAAATAAAAGCAAAATTTTCCGCATTTTAGTTAACAAATTATTTTTGAAATGAGTTTTTCACTATGAATTTAAATTTTTTGTTGATAAAAAATATACATTAGGAAAAAAAAACCATTAGGAGACAATTTTTTAGAAGTAACTCAATGTAGATAATTTTAAATCAACCTTTAAAAAAATTTTATTTTCAGAAAAAAAAAAAGTTTGGAAAATAAATATAATGTTAAAAATTTTAAGTTTGCCTTCAGTAGACATCATGTTCATGAACGAATTTTTTAAAGGATACTTTAAAATTATGAAACAAGAACTTAATAAATTAACAAGAGCAATATTATAAAAAACACAAGGTATATATATTTTTGTGAAAAAGGATAAGAAAATTACGTGCTTCATTGTTTTATATAAAACAAGTTATACGTCAGGAACATGCTTTCCTAAGTTTTGGTAGCTTACAAAAGTCCAATAAAAAAACATGCAATTAGGTATAACTTTACAGGTTCAAGATAATATTTCAAATATTTTGTGCTTAATAAACTCTGTCAAAAAGGATTAATATATTTGATAAACTTTATAATAAAAAGAAACCCATTCAATTTGTTCAGTCAGTTTCCTCTTTGGAACGAATACTAGGAAAATTTTTGTTTTGAGAGAGGCATACAACAAGAAAGAAAGACAGATGAAGGTAGAGATTTCCAACTACTTAAAATTACTAATGAAATGACAATTTTGAAGATAATAAACATTTTTGATAGATTCGCTTTGAAGAATATCATTTTGAATGAATTTAAATATTTTGATGGATAGTATTCATGTGTAGGATTAGAGTAAGAAGAGATTAAATTTCTGGTTAGTATTCCAAATATAAGGAAAGAGAAAAATTAGGTACATCTTCTTCAGATTTGTTATATATGTGCATAATTTAAAATTATACACATATTAAATAATGATAACCACAGCAATAATACTATAATGAAAGTTGTAGCAGCAAAGTGCTGGTTTGAATTTTAAATATATAACTATAACTTCTTTTTTCAAAAGTTCATTCATAAATAAGAATTATATATTTGAATTTTATTAAGCTAAAATTTCATTTAAATTAATAATGAAATGTGCAATAAACAAAATAAGAAAGAAATTTTGACGCTTTTAAAAATATAGCTTATTTGATTTCCTCCAAAGGATCTTTAATATTTAAACTTTTTACTTTTATGAAAGACAATTTTGTAAGCAATGAAAGTAGAAATTTTTTTTAAAATACATTTCTTTACAGCACATTTAACTATCATTTATTCTACTTTTTTTCTGAACTGACCCATTAAATATTAGATGATTTGAATTAAGAAAAACTGTCAGCTGTTTACTTAATGTGAAAGACACAAATTTTAAAACCTTGTGATTTAAAAGTTATTCAATAAGTAAATTACTTCTAGATGCTAGTGTTCAGATATTTTAATATCACATCAGTAGCAGCAAATAAGATATTACAGCAAATAAAATTCAATTCACATTGCATAAATTAATTACATAAAACTTTTTTTTATTTTGTTTAGAAAATTTCTAAAATAGTAAGTTTTACAAAGAAAATATTGAGTTTCAATAATAGTTGTTGAAAACATTAACATTTAGCAAACAATACAAACTAAAAAATATTTCTGAAAATAAAATTATTTAAACAAAACTGATACCCAACCCTTCTTGTTAAATTTAATACTTGGATAAGCTTGCATATCGTAACTTACAAAATCGATACTTGCAAAAGAGTAGGAACATCAGTTCAGAGTTTTCCACTCTTTTATGGTATTATCCATAACCTACCCTTAAAAAATAAAACAATTAATTCTTAATTCGTTAAATTACATAAAATTTTGAACCAAGAAAATAAAATACATTTTCTTACCATTAGTTTTCAGACTCATCACTGCATGCAAAGGAGGGGAGCAAGAAAATATGCAAAAATCAGTACATATGACTAAAAGAATTGCAGTGTTAATACATGAGTGTATAAAAAAAAAATTCAGTCTATTATCAAACAATGCAGGTTAATGAAATGAGTTAATCAATTTTTTTTTTGTTGAGAAAAGTTTTAAAAATTTACGAAGATTAAATACTGAATTAAGAAGTAAAATGCAGTACAAAAAATACACTAGATGAGAAAAACATGCAAGAAATTTAAAGAAAACATGCTCCACAAATGATATCATGTTTGGAGAGGGTAAGTTAAACTGGAACATTTCGTGACAAGGGGTTGAAAAGGAGTAATAGGGATGTTATAAAACACATTAAAACCATAGTCCTATTTTATGCACACACAAACAAAGCAAAAAACACATTTAAATTAACTGATCCTTATGTCACGATGCTTAAAACTAAAACTTGAAATTTAATTTATAAAGTACTGCTATGTTTCAGAACTAAAATTTGGAAACCCTACAGCTACTACAAAATTTCTGCAGTTTCTGAAAATACTTTTTTATAGTATCAACAGTTATTTGATAATACTCTAATAAATTAGAAATAAAATAATTTTGCCCACCACAACATTCAAATATATCAAAGATCAAATAATGAAAAGGCATGCTCTAAAGCCTTGAAAATTCTTTATAAGAATTCCAATTGTTTTAAAAATTGCCGCTACCAGTGGAAATGGTATTTTATAAAAATCTCAAATTTTGAAATGCATATGTTTATGCAATACAGTGTGACAAAAGAGGAGTAAAAATATTGAAAAACAATATTTTATAAACAGCCTTAAACATGTAGTAAACAGCAACAAAACATGTAGAAAATTTTATTTTCATTCTGAATAAAGCAATTAAAATTTTTGAGTTGAACATAGTGAAGCATATTAGTAATGGAAGCATTACAGTAAAAATAAAAAATTAAAGTTGAAACCAAAAAAGTGAAAAGAAGTAACAAATAATATTGCTTTGAAATTAAAATAAGCAATTAAGAAAAATTTCAGCAGAAAATTCATTTCCCCCATAATACATCATACACTAAAAAATATAGCTATGCTGTAGGACACAGAAGCTAAGATCTGTAAAGCTACAAATTCTCATTAAATGCATAATTAATGTTTAACAAATACTTAGATTATTATATTAAGCAAAAATACAAAAAAATATTTTAAAGTTTATATACATTTCAATATATTAATAGCATTGCAATAAATATGTAAATGATTAAATAAAATATAAATAAAAAATATAAATAAAAAAAAAACTTTTTAATAATTTTATTGCATTTCATATTCTATTAACATTTAAATTAAAGCTCACATTTAGCTAAATTAATTGGAATTCATACTACGAAGAACTATGTAGTGATTTTCTGAAATATCACAATATCTAAACCTTAATCAAATAACTTCCTTAACTTTAACATATTTCACTTATAAACTCTTATAGCTTGAGAACTAATTTGTTTTTTCTTATAGCGCAAACCTAAAATGCTTTTTCATAGTTTAATTGAGAACTGAAGTGTAAGATATAAAGGTAGCTTACATACAATAAAGGTATATTCAATGAATTGATTAATTCTGTAATAAAACTGATTAAAGAAACCTATTAAAAAATCACTAAATACATGTGCATCCTACTCAGATTTCCTATTTAAGCTTCACTTGTATCTTTTAGTTCATCATTTCGTTTCAGCTTCAAATTCAGTTTACAACATCATGTAACATTATTTTGGGTTCGAACTTTCATTTCTTTTACCTTGAGTTTAGTCGAGTATAGCCATATGCCACTGGACAAAAAACTGGCAGACCAATTGAAAAATCATTAATTTTTTTTCTTTCCCTTAGTAGTCTAATGCAAACCAAAGGAACATTGTTTTTTGACACTGTTGCAACATTAACTGTCAACGCTGATCAAAGTAATCAGAAAATTGTCGATTAAATCAATCAAATGTTATCAAGTATAGCATTCTTGCCAAATTATTAGAAATAGAATATCAGCGGGATTAACAAACAATAAAATGATATAAATAACAGAAATGTAAGGTAAAAAAAAAATCAATTTTTTCTAATAGTGCCTATACAAATAATAAAATATAATAATTAAAAGAAAGCAATCCAGATGCAAAACCTACTAATTGTGCTACAAAATATGGGCAAGGTAATTACAAAGTGTTAAATAGAAATTTCTTTTAAATAACTGCAATTTTGAGTTAATAAAAATTTAAACAAAAATTCGTTATGTGTTCACCACAATGACCATTAAAAACAATTTAACAGGGCAATAATTAACTAATTTTTTTTAACAGCAGAGATAATAACAGAATGTAAATAATTTAGAAAATTATTAACAATTAGGTTAAAGAAGAATAGTGCTATATATTTTAAAGTGCAGATTTTTTTCTCAATTTTAAAATGAAAATATAAATAAATAAATAAAATATGCAACAAAATTAATAAGCAATTTAAATTTAAAAAAAAAAAAAAAAACTTGAACTAATGTACTATATGATAATTTTTGACCTAAACAAGTAAAACACATTTAACACCATGATAACATTTGAATTGATTATATGCAAATAAAATCAATTTAACTTGTCACAATGAAAATTACATTTATATTAACAAAATTAATTGTTTGTGAAATCCAACTTTTTTCCATTCTACTTACAAAACATAAAAATAAATAAATAAAAGTAGTGTTTTATTGAATTATTGTGTTAATCAGAAACATAATTCTCAATTAAAAAAAAAAAATTAAAAAATGAGAATACAAATTTTCCTTTATAAAGTTAAAAGAAACAATTAAAATGGTATACCAGCCAGCCTTAAAATATGAATTACGTAAAAAAAAATGTAAAATTCAAAAAGGGTAAGTTTTTAAAAAGAAAAAAATTCTGCAATCATTAGGGAAAAAAAAACTTCCATAACATGTATGTAAAATTTTTAGGCAAGAATTAAGATTTAGATCATTTAGAAAAAAATATTACCTTCGCTTTTTACCCAGCAAATATTCAGCTACACCTAAATAATAAACGGTTTGTGCGATTCCAAATAAAGGTGCAATTACAATCATCCTACAGCCTGCTCCTTTAAAGAAAGCTTGTGGTCCTTCATTTTTGAGAATTTTTCTGGAAAATACATAAATGATTTTTTAGAAGGCTTGTTTCAAATTTCTTTAAAAAAATATTACTTTCAAGTTTATACATTTACTATACTATACATGCATCTTAATATAGCAAAGATTAATAATTATTCATTTATATTAATAAAAATTGCAGAAAATACTTTTTAAAAATTACTAAATATATAAAAAAAAAAAATAATAAGATATTAAAAAAATAACAAACATAACTACAAAAATATTACCCTTCATAAAAAAATATGACAGTATTTATTATTTAAAGAAACAAATCAATGAATGCACAGATGTAAAAAATTCATAGTCAAATTATTTCAATAGCATAAGCCACAAAATTAATAAATTAATTATTAGCTTGCCAGTCTGGAATATTAACTTGCAAGCTTAACATGACTTCTTGCTTCATATGTTAAAAGTATTTTAAAAGGGGAAAATGAGATGTAAATGTGAAAATGTAACTTTGGTCAAACACATGCAGTAATTGTTATTTATTTATGGATTTTTTACTATTTACTAAAAGAGATAGAGAAGGATAAATTAATTATCTATTCAAAATTATTGAAGTAAAATAAAATGAACTGAAAGCAGGGGTGAAAGTTTCAAAAATTGTCAAGACTGAAAATTTCAGAAGTGGGCGTATCCCGTCCAATAATTTTAAGTAAACAAAAAATTATATATGAATTCTTTTCATAAAAATTGTGAACAAATTTTTCAATAAAAATTAAAATACACAAAATGCAAATAAGGCTTATAAAAATTCCATATTTATTTTAGCAAACCTACTATTGTTCAGGAGTATAAACAAAAAATGCAAAGTAATTAGTTATTTCAACCAAAAATTACCTCAGCTTTTAATTTTTTTCAAACATTTAATTTTCTAATAAAATAAAGTGGAAAGTAAAGTTCATAAAGTTTTAAGGAAAAGAATAATAATAAGTTAATACTTTGTTAATAAATAACAAAAACAATTTTCAAGCTAAACATAGTTCAATAGTAAAAATAATATTCAACAAAATGTTGATATTTAATAAATGTTAAGTCTACAATGTTTATTAAAATTAAGACATATTGATTAAAAACATATTGCATGTACACAACTATCTTTACAGTATATCTATACTTATCAATTTTAAAAAGAAAAATTATGAAATTTTAATTACAAACTAAAAACATTTATCAATTTATATTTCATTAAAAAATTTACAATTCTTAAAATAAAAGTACACAAAAAATAGAGTGATTAATAAAGAGTAATGATTTAACTATTTCGAAAATAATTAGTTAGAAGATTAATAATATTCCGTTTCGCTCCGTCTTGTGGTTTTTTTAAAAAGACGGAAATCCGTCAAAATACGGAAAACTTTCACCCCTGACTGAAAGGGCATATATAAAAGAAATTATTTCAGACAGTCACCACCATTAAGACAATTTTTTTTAACTAAAAATAATTTACTTAATAAATTTCATCTCTAATATATGTATATGAATGTAACACTATACAATATGTATAAGAATACAACACTAAAAACTTATAATCCTTTTTGATTTAAAAGAAACAAAGTAAGTAATTTAGTGATAAAATTTTTTAAATGTTTCTGGTGGTTTTAACTTTAACAATTAGAGAAAATTTTTTTAAAAAAATTACTCAAGTCACACAACAGACACATACTTTAGACAACTCAATTCATTCCCTGTCAAAACTAAAATGTTACTTCAATAATATTTAAAACTATGTTATATAAAAATATTTAATTAAAACATCACCAACAAATTAAAATGATATGCATGCTTGAGCAACTTTCTTCCAGTGGTAACAATTTTAATTTACTATAGGTTATAAATTGAAAGAAAAAAATTATTAAACAAACCATTTCCTTATTCTAAGAATTACTATCATAAGGTAATAAACTAATGGCTATTGTATTAATCTGATTTGAACAGGTGGTTTTTTAATAATATATTTCCAAACACTACCTGTTAAATTCTGCCTATTTTATACATAAGATGTTAAAAATATAAGTGAGAAATATAAGCTATGTTCTTACACAAATGCATCTGGAATTCCTGAGTAGGTCATTTCTCCACTAGCTTTTTTGAGAAGTTGTAATCTAGTCTTAATCACTATAAATTAGAGGTAAAAAAAAAAAAGACTTAGTTTGGCAAAAGTCACATAAAATAATTAATTTGAGTTAAATTACTTTATTTACCATCAAATGGATTAACAGTAAAGGCTGCTGTAGAGCCAGCTCCACAACCAGCTAAAAATGATGTCCAAAACACTGCTTCTCCACTGCCATCTTTTTTCCGAGGCCCCAGAGCATTCAGATGTGCAAACAGAGGGAAATATACCATTGAGAAAGTAACATCTCTTAGCATTGTAGCAGCAATTCCTTTGTACAAGCCAGCAATACCTCTTGTCCTGATGAGCTGCAAGGCAATGGAGGTTGCAGAAGTTGCAGCAACGGTTCCACTTTCAGCTGCACCTTTAGAAGCTATGGAAACCATTAAACCAATTAAAGTTCCACAAAATTATTGTTGACTTTAACAATCAAAACAAACATTGTTTTTTTTAATTGATGCCTAGCATTTTCAAACGTACAAATATAGAAAAATTCAACATTCATATTTTTTTTAAGAGAACTTTGCTACGGTCACTACAATTACATGGATGTTTTAGAGGTAAGAGTTTTGATGCAACTTAAAAACAAGCATTATTAATCAGCTTACTAAAACAGTGCCTTGATATAGAAACAATTAAGTGTTGAAAAAACAAAATTTTCGGAATTTTTTTTTTTAAAATAACACTTTCGAAATATTGTTTTAAATTTTGTAAAAATGGGAACAATAGTTTTCACTTATTTATATAAGGAATATAGAGCCTGCATACACCATGAAACAAAGAAACAGAGATTTTAAATTTTTAGAATTTAATTATATTCGTCCCAATCTACTGAACAGTTTAGAAGCCTATTTATTAAATTATGGCTCATTAAATATGTGAAAAGGACTATTCAACAGCCTATGTGATAAGTATGACTCCCATTTTTTAATTATTATAATCTACATAGAAAAACAACTCGAAGATTCTATTTTTAACACCTTCAAAATCTGTTTCATTTTATTTATAAAGGAAATTTAACATGAATATATTTAACTTGAAATATATGTATAAAAATAAACATGTATAATATTCTAAAGAGGATACCGTAACAACTTAAACAATAACAGTTTTAGATTTGATTAGTAAAATGCAGAAATTTTACAATACATAATGAGTAATTATATCATAGCTATTAACTTGCATAAGCATCATACTTAAAGTAATTTTAAAATCTAAATTAATGGTTACTGTTATTGTTACAAATGAATTTAATAAAAATATATATATATATATATACTGTAGTAAGGACAGCTCAAAATAAGAGGGGGTCCTTTATTTAAAGGACATTTCTGTGCGTCAGGGCTCGAAAAACAACCCGTCCTCGGCGGTCAAAAATTTCCCGCGGGAAAAAACGAATTTCTGGAATCCGACGTCTGCGTGGGCGGCTATTTTCCCGTTAATGTTCGTGATACATTTTCAATTTTTGTTATTAGAATTTATGTTTTCTCTGTCTGGGAGTACTGCAGCTGTTGAAAAGGGCTTTTCAACAATAATCATGCAAAAAAAAGGGGGGGAAAACACATTACGTACTGGTCCTAAACAAGAAGCATTAAACGCAAATATGAACATCTACCTAAATGGAAAACTTCTTTAAGATTTGTGTGCAGAAACCTTTGTAAATCATTGGCTTGATTGTGGAACTGGCAAAAGTAATATTTGATTCATTTAAAAAACGCAGTACTCTCGGATAAATTGGCATTCCAGATAACTTGACCTTTGTCATTTAAATTATTTCATAAAAGAAATACTAGGTTACAATTAGTAACATAGTATTTGTAATCCTAGTAACTACTAACTCATTGTGCAATTTATATAAATGTTTGTACTAAATAAGAGAAAATTATATTTTTATTTATTTAGAAGCTACGGGTTAGTTTCAAAGGAGGACGGGTACATTGGTGGACAAGCCTTCCTCGGTGACGGGTAAAATTTCTGACTTTTTTCGAGCCCTGCTGTAAGTCCCACCTTTTGAATAGGAGCCGTAATGTCATCATCATCACAGTTGGACAGACAGACCAATGTGGGCCAAATTTACACTTATCATTTTTATGACTATTTGAGGTGATAAAGTAAGTAACATATTGACTTTCATACTAATTAATTTAAAGAGAATTCTTTATAATAACAATAAAAAATATTAAATCCCAACCTTGATTCCCAATGAATAACATAGAACATTAAAAATTTTTTTTAAACATCCTTGCTTACCAACTCTTCCTGCATCTTGAAGTTGTATTTTTAACAGTTCCATAGGAGTTGTAACAATTATTTGACAAAAACCAGCTAATCCACCAGCAAGCATCTCTCTTTGCAAAGGCAATTTACTATATAGACAAACAAATAAATATAACTAAAATTGATATTTATTATGAGTATAAAAATGTGCAAAAAGTTGAATATTAAAATATAATTTTAATCAATAGTAGAAAATGCATGAGCAGGGAAAAAGTCAAGTAAAGTTTTTACCCAGATCCAGATGATAACGCATGTCTGAAGAAATCATTAGCTGCAAGTTTTATGGCTTTTTCAGGAGTGATGAGGAGAATATTAACTGCAGACCCTAATTAATAAATGTCAAATTATTTTTAACAAAAACATAACTCAGAACTGATTTATTACATTTACATATTAATAAAAACTGTAATAAACAGAGAAAAAAAATATTATAATTATATTAACTGCAAAGTTTTTACTGATTTGGACAAACACTTTTTCTAGAAAATATTGTAGGAAATTTATCAATTGAATTAAAAAAATAAAAAAAACACTATTCTTGATAAATTAAGCTTAATAGCTTTAATTGTAGCATAAAAACTAGTGCACTTTTTAAAGCATACAAAATTTATTTATATTTAAGTAAGGGTGCACAAATTGCAGGTTTACTCTCATATGCAGTACTTTATTTTTAATCTAGCAGAAATCAATTTTTGGTATCAAAAACACAGTCATTATTTGAATAATGTTTTTCCTCTTTCTTTTTATTTTGAAACTTTAACATATTGTAATAATTATTATAAATAAAAATTTTTTTAAATGTTTACAGAAAGTTATACAAGATGCTAAAAATAGAATGCTTCAACTTAAATTGAACAAGGCAGGAAAACAAGCTTTTAGAAATCAGATAGAAAAATCAAACTTTAAAAAAAATAGCTACAAAGTCTTAAAAAAGTGTATCCTTAAAAATGACAGCTATTGCAACAATGTAAGAGTTTTTCTTAGTTTATGCAAAAGTTGACTGTTTAATTTATTTGTAATCGACATGTTTTTCTTAAAAAAAATATATATAAAAAAAATAATAAAAAAAAAATTTAAAAAAAGCTTTAATACAGATTTAACTAATGAGAGTTAATCATACCTGATTACAAAATCGAACCTGCTGATCATATTGAATGAAATTACAAAATATTTATATCTAAAACACTTATTCTATTTCTTTCCAAAAATTAAAAACATTAATTACAAAAATTATATTACAGTCGGAACTAGCATTTGAATTGGAAAATTTGCATGGCATTGCTTCGATACCTTCAATATAAAGAATATTTATGATTAAAGTTTGAATTTGGTATTAAAATTTATGCTGATTTTTATGAAAATTGGATTAAAGATGGAAATTTTATCTAACAAAATATATAATTTTAGTTTAAAATTCATCAATAGGTGGTATATCTCATGGGGGTGATATACCACCTATTTACATGTGTTATACCACATGGTGGTATATCACATAATAATGGTGGGATTTACAGAGCATATAAGAATAATAATTAATAACACATAGATTTAACAACCCCCCACTTACAATAATATACTTAATTTGATTTCCAACAGTGTGTGTAAATTATCTGAAAACAAAATCATAAATTTATAATTTATTTAGGTAAAAATAAATTTATTGAAGGTTATGTATGTTAAACAGAGTTACGCACATGGCACGCTCTGCCATCTTTTAGATTCGGGACAAATTAGATGGAATTACGGTAGGTCAAATCTCGTGAAGAATGTCCACAGCCAAATGTGGCAATAAATTCAAATAATGAGATCTGAGAGGCTAAGTTGTATTGAAAATTATATCTAATTTTGCAAAAAAAGTGAGATAAAATTCCCATTATTTCATTGTGCTATTATCCAACTTTCACGAAATTCTGCAATTATGGACACCCTGTACATTGATAAAAAAGCGATATTCTGAATTACAACTCAAAAGGTTAATAAATAAAAATATAAAATCTGATTTGTTACCTCTGTACATGCCAACGAAGCCTTCTCTAGAATAAGTTTTACGGAAACAGTCCAACCTGGAGAATGTAAAAATATTAAAATGTGAAACGTCTCATAAACCATAATATAATAAAATACTGCAAGATAAACATACATATGTATATATAAAGTAAAAAGAATGTAAAAGAAGAATAAACGTGAGCCTCATAAAACTATATTAATGAAGTACTATAAGATAAACTTACATAGAAGAATACATTTTTTGTCCTTGTGGTCCAACTTGCTGGTTCTGCAGCCTCGTTTTCACTAAATCAATGGGGAAAACACATGTCACGCCAATTATACCAGCAATGCCACCATTAATAACTTTAGGAATCAACCTTAAACAAGAAAAATACAACATTTTTTAACTTTCAAAATTTCACTAATTCTCACTATGGCAAAAATTAAAACAAGTAGTTTTAAGTTACCCAAATGAACAATTTTTCTTATCCTTTTAATAGTATATAATAGTATGGAAGGAAAAAAAAAAGGCAATTTAAATAAAGTTATAACAATTGTAATTTGTTATGCAATTATAATTATAATATTTAAATATTTTTAAATGAAATAAAATAAATTTTTTTCCTCCAAATTTTAATTCTAAAAGATAAGAAGGAAACTAGATCTTTAGCAACCTTTTGAAAAATACAAGAAATAATGTTCAGAATGAAAAATGCAACACATGTATTACTTTTTTTTTTAATAATTATACGATTTTTACATACTAACATAAGGTCTTATTGTTGGTATATTAGGGTAAACTTTATTCTAAATTATTACAGACCATATTTTAACAGACAAAAAATTTCTTCTCAAATACAAACATTCCTTTCATTCTAAGTATTTGAATATTATTTTTGAAACCCTCAAAATATGTCAGTAGCAATATAGTAAATATGATATCTTAACTATTTAGTTAAGTTAGGAGAGCAGCATTGAAAATCTAATTTCATCATTAACAAAAAGTTATACACATTAAGCGAAAGCACGTTTTTGTGTCCAATTTTCCTAATTTAAAATATCATCTATTTAACATATTTAATGTCAACCCCCTATACAAAGATCTAAAGCTATAGATCTAAAGCTATTAGATCTAAAGCTATTCAGGTGAGCATTTCTTCCTTTCTTTTTTAGCGAACTGTAATTATTTAAGAGTTGACACAATATGCTGATACTGGATCAATGTAGCGCAGGGCAGGCAGTGATGCAGGTTCTAGCTAGATCAAGGCACTGCTAGTGAAGGGGTACGTTGTTGATGGGTTATGCAGTGAGAGTAGAGATTATACCACTAGTTTATTATTTTATTTGCATTAAAACTTTTAATGATTTGAAAACATAAGGTAATTAACAATCAGAAGTTATAAGCATAAACATCTAAATCATCATTAATCATTCATTAGCAATAAAAAAATAGAGAAATATTTTAAATTAATATTCATTGAAGAATAAAGATTATTCACTTATGCATGATTAATCACAAAAGTTACAAGCAATTAAATTCATTTTTATAGCATGTTATTAATTTAATTTCTAATAACATAATATAAATTCATTTTTAATTAAATATTTCATACACAACTGATCGTTGGCATTTGAAAGTATGAGGTTCCCTATTTTAAAAACTGCAAAAAATAGTGTTGTCACCATTTAAATTAAATAATTTGAGTGCTTAAATAAAGCAGTGAAGGTATGTACGGAAAGTTTCTATAAATGGGGAAGAGGGGAAGTAAAAGTTAGCTAGTAGTAAATGTCAACAGTAATTAAAAAAAATTTTATTTACATCAAATGGCAACAATCAGTTTAGTATGAAATTAAAAATGAATTAAAAATATTTTTTTCCGACACCAGGGGCGTAGGACTTTTAAGCCATTTCCCTTCTAGCAGTGCAGTATAAAACAGCTTTCGGAAGATAGTAGTCAATAGGTAAAATAGTATTGGTCATAGAGGCACAATTTGTCAAGTTTGCAAAACTCATCATTTAATATGAAGAGCACAGAAGTCAGCCAAAAGGTTCCAAAACATTGATCCGGTGAGGGTGAGCCAGAAGATAGTTGTGACCAGTTAACGTACGAAAATTTGCTGAGGAAGATCCATGGGTAAAGGATTAAGGAGGAGGCTGGACCAAATCTTTCCTGCAGCACCCACATCTTGCACATTCAGGAATTATATTAATTATTTAACTCAAATATAGGATAAATTATTTAATTTAAATGTAGGAATATATTTGAATTAATATTCATTAAGTATTAAAAATTATTGATTATTTAAAAAAGAAAAAATATAAATACATATATTTCAATTAAAAATCAGTAATCCTTATTACTTAATGAATATTAATTTAAAATATTTCTGAATAATTTATTGCTAATTAAAACGTTTTGATATATTCTTACAAAAATTGTTAATTATCTAATGTTTTCAAAGCGGCAAAAATTTAAATTTATGCATGTAAAATTGTAAACGAGTGGTATATTACACCCCTCCACTTGCAGCGCATTAATCTGGAACTCGAATCACTATATGCACCGCTATCACTACTGCAGCCAGCTTTTTATACCTGTTCATATGTAATAATCTTCATATTAATGTTTTGTCATTGTTATAAGACAATTTAAAAGGATGCAAATAGTTTCAAAATTTAATAATCCTAAATGACTTTTTAAAAAAAACACAATTTTTAAGTATTTGTTTAAAATAAATATATCAATTAACACTTATTGATATTACATTAAAATTGATTTCTAATATTGCATAAAATATACCAAATTTATCAGACGCATAAAATTTAGTATCCCTTTCAAAAATTAATTTAATGACAATTCTTGAAGATTTAAATAATGAGTTATGTATCTAGCAAAACGTGTTAATATTTTCTCAACTAATCCAAAATGTTCCCAAGACGAAAATCAGAATGGGTTTATAAGGCGAGCATTAAGATGGATTTTAAATAATTAGACTAGTATTTCATTTCAAATAAAAAAAAAATGAATGTCAATCATTTCGGATTACTACACTACTGATAAATTCAACATTCAGAGTTTTCTGTATTTTTTTCCGTGTAAAAGCTGTAAAAAAAATATACTGCGCAACATCCTTATTGAAACACACGGCTTCAATTAAGAATTCCTGAGTAGAGTAGATGAACATGCCATATTTTGTTTCAATCTTTTCTAGTACATCTACTTTAAATTAGTCTGGTGTGTTCGAATGAAAATCAACACGCCCATAAATGTTTTCCTCTCATAGATCATTAGATAATGAGTATCTTAATCTAACACTAACTCAAATATGATTAGAGCTAGACATTCGAAACATTATTTACTTACCAATTGAATTGCGCTAAAATCGAGAAGAAAAAAAAAAATGTATCGAAACATAAAGAATAGACTAATAATTGAAGTTCGATGTCTTTTACGGTTGCTGCAATAAAAAAAAAGTTCCATAAATAAGATGTTAGAAAGAATTGAAAATCAATATAGTGAGCTATAAATATTTCAGTGGGAAAAATTGATAAAAAGAATTGTTCCTTAAAATTAAGACTAATAAAATTGCTCATTTTAAAGATACGATTAACATTAAATAACAAAAATGATATCGTGAAAAAAAATGATTTTTAAAAATGTATTTTAACCCCAAATAACTAAACTTAAATCAGAGTTAATCTGTAACTAATCATTCGATTACGGATTTAAAACAAGTATAATTTTTAAATTTTCTTCATTTATTTCAAACAAATTATCGCAATTTAAAAAACGCATTATATTTCAATAAAAAAAAATAAAAAAAAAGAAATATGGTAAAAATTATCGTTTGCATTCTTGGCAGATGTTTATAAGTGCACTCTCCACAGTTGTTGCATACGTATTTAGTCATTCTGTTTATCTTTGATGGACAGAATAAAAAAAATATTAAGGATAGTAATAACTTACAGGGGAAAAAAATAAGCAAAAACACAGAAAAAACTCAACGGCTCAGTCGACAACGTCAGCAAATCTCGAAAGCTAACAAGTGCAGAGCCACGTTTATTACCTACCGGCAACTCATTTTATTAGTTACGAAGGTACTGAGAGTGAGGTAGTACGTGCAAAACGGGAACATCTCGAATTCGTGAAGTTTAGTTATCTAGGGATCATATAAAATATGAAATGGTTTCATAATGCTTACCATCGTACAGATGCTGCACAATTTGTAAGTAATAACGTGTACAGTGCGCAAAATGAAAAACGATCCACTCTAAATAACTTTCGGATCTTTACGTTCTAGGAATCTATCTTAAATCTTCGGGCAGTGACCTCAATAATGTGAAAAAGTTCTACTTTTAAAATTTGATTTCCCAGTAACTACTTTACCATTTAAAATTACATTCTTAAAAATTATGAAAAAAATTTTATACCTTTCAATTCAAAACTACTATTAAATAAAATAATAAATATTTACTAAAAGCTATTTTTTTAAATGGAATTATCTTTAGAAAAACGAATTTTATATTTGTGTGAAAAATTTTTTTCATTTCACTCGAAACGTTCTCAAGAAATGGCGAGTTACGCAAAAAATAAAATTTATAATAAGGGTTTCAAACTTTGAACCGCTCTCCTGACCAAACTATTGGGATTATTTCCCAGATTGCAACTATCCTCTATATTTTGAGGGCCAGAAATCCAAATGCGTTGAAAAAAAGGAATATTTATAAAGTACGTTTTAGTGTCCGATTTCGTAACTTAAAATATCGTCTGCACTAATTATTTATTCACCCCTTCGAACCATTAAGATTGAGTTTTAGTACGTAAAAAAAAAATTAAAAAAATCCAATCATTAGATCGGTTAATATTTTTTTTGGGGGGGGGGGGACTGTACATTATTATGTAATCCAAATATTGGATCCTAAAAATTAAGAAAATAAATAAAGTTAAAAAAATAAATAAATACAAACTAGGAGGTTCAAAACCATATCAGGGTGGCGACTGTCTGAACAAATATTTCATAAGTTTGTTGAAAATTTTGGGGTCAGTTTCAACGCCCCGATGTATATTGCGTTAATTTAGAAATATTTTTGATAAAGAGGATTAAGTTAAAATATAGTTTGTATAGTCATTCTTTTCTACCATTTTTAATAGTGGTCATCCTATTAATTCAGATAAAAATCAATTTCGAATAACATTACATGTTTAAATCATTTTTTCAGCATATAGTGAACATGTTTAGCAGAAATGATCTCCAAAAAAATATTAGTTGGATAAATTTGAAGACAAGAAGTTAATAAAGCTTTCACATTATTTAAAATAATAATAAATAAAATTAAATGAATCCGAAAACAAGTCATCTCCATGGAACATACAGTTCAGCTGACTTATTTTGGAACTCACCGATTAATAAAAGATTTACAGCATTGTAAAACTCGTTATAGGATGCATCCTACAATGAAAACCATTTCTTGTCAGAGCATCAAAAAAGATGGCAAATACTACTAATAATAAAAGATGGCTATATTGTCAACATCCCGATCCAGTTACCTTTCGCAAATAATTCGATTGTCTCCCATAATGAAAAAACAATTATTGTTCAGCGAAGTGGGGTGTGAAGAGGACTACGCACCAGGGTAACATTAGTAATATAACAGAAAACGTCTACTGCGTATGACAACCTAAATGACGGGCAAGGACAAAAATAGAAGGAACTCATTTTCGTCATTCATCACGTCCTCTCGTTCATCTTACGTGGAAACATTAGGTGCTCTCTCGCTCTCTCCAAACATATCCTGCATTTGCCCACGCTTAAACAATTGAGGAGTGAACTTTTAATAATGAAAATTTTTTCTCTCTCAGAACTAAGCACCATGAGGTTATTTCAAAAGTTTATGAATCATTTAAACATTTCATTTAAAAGTAATAAGCAATTAACTTCATTCGAAGCCCTTTGCGGCGGGAAAATATTGATAATGTTTGTGAGGACCAAGGTATTTAATTTTTCAAAATCAGTGGCAAAGTTTTTTACTGCTAATAAATCCTAATAGCAAAATCAGAATTCAACATAATCATTGTTGTGACTTACTGCAATAAAATAATCATTGGATGGAAAATATTAAATATTTATATTCGTATAAAACTTTAAATACTCAAATGCGCGATTTCGAATAGATCGATAGTAATATCGTATTTAAAAAATCGATGTTTTGAAAACGACTGATTTACCACGGCATATTCGCGTCAAAAAGTAAATAGTCAAATTGGAATTCATGTAAATCAGAATTGGGCGTCGGTTACAGAAATCGATTACAACTGTAATTGATTACAGATAATTACGGCTATGTTAACAATCACTTGTAATCACGATTACAAGTAATCATAATTTTCGATTACATTAGAATAGTGCAAAAATGTAATCAACTACACTTGTCAATTACAGTATTCTATTACTTGTAATCATGATTACAAAGTTTGATTACAACTGTAATCATGATTACAAGTGAAGACAAAGCTATCAAAATATATGATTACATGTAATCTAAATACACGATTACAAGACTATTGTATACTTATGTATGATTATCTTTTACAGTAGATAGTATAATGTATCTTATATAATACACTTTGTACGCATACGTATGTACGAATGAATATATCTAAAATGTATGTACATATGATTTTATCTAATGCATATGTACAGACACTTTAGTTACACACACATATACATAAATTTATATTGTATGTATAAAATATATGTACGTATGCATACAGCGAATAATTACGTATGCATGTGCAAAAAATAAAGACATGTACATTAATACACAATAAATATATGTATTTTATGCAAATACTTGTGTATGTAATGCTGGTTAATTCCATCAAAAAATCCTTCACAGAGGATTTTCTGATGGAATTAACCAGCATTTGTGTTACATGGAAAGGAAAAACACGAGCACTTCCCACTGTTACCCCGAAGGCAAGGGGTCTAACCCATAATCTGTCTATCACTGAAGATATTTCACGCTAGCGCCATGATCTCTGCAAGCCGGGAGCAGAATTCGTATCAGTCAGCCATTGCTGGGATTCGAACCTAGGTCACCTCATTGGGAAGCGAATCCTCTATCCCCTGAGTCACTGCGACTCAAGTACATAAATAGATTGTAACGATTAGAAAGTAGTGAAATTTACGGATAGTGTTTACTTCTACTGGGAAAAAAAAAAAAAAAAAAAAAAAAAAGCCGAAATGGAACATTCTAACGAAGAGCCCTTTATTTTTCTCAGGTAAGTAAAAGCTCTTTTACTAAGAAATGCCTCGACAACTAATCGAAAGTTCGTCCCAAGTCAGTCTATTTTTCTTATTAGAAAAAGAGATAGAGAGGAGACACCGACGGAATTAAAGAAAAACGATTCTTAATAAACATTGTTAATGCATAATTAAAAGACTTCGTTTCAATATATAAATAACATCAGCGCATTAAACCTTAGAATAGAATAATACCAAGCACTAATGTCGTTTTGATTATTCTACCACAATGCCGGCCAATCGCCAGAATATAAAAGCCATTATTACTTTTAATTGAAAGAGAAGGGTCATTAAGAGAATAGTAAGAGAGCGAGACAAAAGAATCTCTAAATAATTCGTTACAACATACAAGCATGTATCATGAGTAGAAAAAAAAAAGTCTATAGTGATTTTTCTTTTCAAAATAAATACATAAATATCATGAGGTTGATAACAAATTCTTATTCTAAATATTTCCTGAAAATCCATAATAATAATTAATGACAAATACATCAGTTCGGTAACTAAACTTTAAACATTGTTTGCATAAGGATACGTAGGAGCGCTACAAACCTTTACCCATGTGTTTTTAAGTCCTATTAAAAGCCGAAAAAGAAAAAAATGGTAGCATAAGTGTTTCAATATCAGGATTTACGGAAACAAGATAGTTCTTTTTTTCATAATATTTCATAATTTTTATAAAATAAATGTTTATAGTTTTATCGTCGAAAATCAAATTATAGTATGAAACTTTAAATAAAGCAGTAAGTAACAGAAGAAAATATCCATTTGGTATAATTAATATGCCAACTAATAACCACTTCACACAATAAAGTCAAACTTTTCCAGCCTTAATGTAAGCGTTAAGCAGAGACCCAACACCTCCTAGAAAAGAGTAGGCCTCAGCACGGGTTACCATAAATATTCTTTAGTAGATCAAACGTAATGACATATTTTGTATTTTCAACCACTGCGCAGCTTAGTACCCCGAACGTAATGACATCTTTCTCATTTTTCATCAACTGCGCAGTTAACTTCGTCACATCGGACTACTAAATTGATCCGTGCTGAGGCCTCCTTCTTCTAGGAGGTGTTGATAGACCCCATGTTCAAAATTTAAAACCCTTAATTTACAGTTTCTATCAACGAATCTGTAAATGATTCTGTGGAATTCTTTATTATAATTTTTTTTTTTAATTATAAAATTCGTGCAGTCCTTTTCTACTCCTAAGCATTTCTAAGCACAGGTTTTCATTTTCAATTAAAGGTGTTGAAAACTTTATTTTTAAATTTATATATTAGAGATTGTTACTTGTTCAATCCTCAATAGATAAATTTACCTTTACAAAAACGTCAGTCAATACTAATATCTGAATGGGCTGAAATTTATGACTCCTTCATATAAATTGAAATTGTTTCATTGTGTCTAAATATACACGCTTCTTCGCCGAGGCACTAAAAATAAGTGATATATCAGTCCACGAATAATCTGATTTAATACTCTTTCCCATCTATTCAACTCAGCTTTGCAATGTGAGCTTAAATGTGTCAACACAAGATGAATGAAGCTCTTAATCACGAATAAAATTTAGTGACGTAAATTTTAAATACTGCGAATGTTAATGTTTACCTTGCGAGATTAAAAACAAATGATTTGATTAACACTAATGCTAGTAACAGAAACAAGAATTATGTCTAAGAATTTTTATTTTCCGCTCTTCGGATTACTCTAAGACATTATTGAATTATGTGTTTGGAGCTTGGCCAAAGGATACTGTGATACTGTTCGCCAAGGTTTGGAGATACTTCTGATACCTTGATAAAGCTTCTAAATCGGATTTAATAGAAAATTCAAAAGAGAATTGATGCACGCTAAGAAAAGCATTTTTCTGGGACGATGGGCAGATTTAACTATAATAATTGATACTTTTGAAAGTTCGAATTAAATAAATAAAATATAAAAATTTAATCCGACCAGAATACGACATGGTATAACTATTTCCAGTATGCTGGTAATTGTGAATAAAACTAGAACCTTACTTAGAAACTTCGACAATTCCGTAATTTACATATTAACGATTCATTTCTGCATGAAAAATCGTATTTATTTTAATTTTGGGGTAGTCGACGAACCCGAGCAAATGGTTTAGTGTTAAAATTAGCATTTTTTTTATAATTACTCAATTTCTTGATATAATATAAAATGGCTATTACTTTTATAAATTCCAAAATACAGCGTATTTTATACGACACGTAAATGAATAATTAAGATTTAGTTTTCACATCACAAGAATAAATACAATCTTGTTACTCGGCAGAATAATGGTTTTCAAACTAGCATATTTGATAACTTCTTAAATTTTCTTGGGATTTCCTTTAAGTTTGAACTGTGTGTAAAATATTGATTATGTTATTGAGTTCATTCAATTTATAGTTTTAACCAATTTAATTATGAATCTTGACTTAAAGACATTTTATTTTCTTCAATTTGCTAGAACTTTAAAAATGAGTTTTCAAAACCTCAAGTTCAAAGTTAACTACAAGTGAATCATTGAGTTCGAAAACTGGTCATCTCCAACAAAACTAATTTCACGGAAGGGACAAACTGAATAGTTAAGTATCAGCTTGATATATAGAGCTTTTACTATTTTTCGATATTAAAATATGGCTGGTTGCAAAATATTCTTTTGTGCGATAGCATCACTTTAATTTGAAAAGTAATTAGAACTTGTCAAATTATCAGAGACGAAAATATTAATAGTTTGTCATTCAAGACTTTATATTTAAGTTTTAAACTACATATTCAAGGATGCTTGTAAAGATTCAGAAATCTTTAGGACTATGACTACACTGAGCCACTTACTAATTTCGTCATAGAAAGACAGAAACTCATTTGGTTTAGATGGTAAAAAATTTTTGGTAACTGAATTTTTCTTGTGATTTATGGCAACTATTCCAAAATATGCTTCCTTAACTGGTTGTGGTGCTCCTTTTAGATTACTTTTTTTGTACAAGAGTAAATATTAATTTGCATAAACCGCCAATGAAAGAACGTACTTCAACTTCACCAGTGTAAGTGAAACTGCTATAATGTAACACCAGAGACTATAGTCTTTCCTTTCTTGCTTTTTCATAGGAGCATAAAAAAAAAAAATTTTTTTTTTTTATATTATGCTCCGCCCAACAGCTTTTGAAATCAAGTACTATATTACTTGTAGTCACCTTTACAATTCGTTGTTACTTTTATCACTCATTATTTTCTTGCATGTACCATCTAAAGAACTATTCTCTGAATTGTGTGATAAAAGCATCAACAAAATAACAAGCCTAAACTAAACTATTAATTGTTAGGTTATGCGAACAATTTGATACGCAACAAAGTCGGTATGTATTTCCAAATTTATTCAGAGAGCAAATCATCTCTAGGATATGACATGCTTTCGAACTAGAGATTTTTATTCCCACGAATGAAATACATTTAATTAAAACAAACTATTTTTCATAAAAAATTTTAAGATTAAATGAATATGCAAATAAGAGATGTATGTTAAATTTGCTTTTTGTTACTTTTTAACCTATTAAATTTACAGAAGTTTCCCTCAATGAATAAAATATCTATAGATTACCGCTAATAGTAAAAAAGTTTATCCATAAGCTGTAAGAGTTCATTAATGAATCTAACAATTTCAAAGAAATGGTTTATAATTTCGCTGGTTCAAAACTAAAACGACAAATCTCCAATTGAGTTAACATTGCAGATGTGTCGTTTTAGTTTTGAACCAGCGATATAACTGATAAGGAATTTTATTACTAAAAAACTTAACTGGCAAGAAAAATATCCATAATTACAAGCTTACTACACAGATACTTCTATAATGCGCAGTAAATTAATGTAATGCGCAGTAAATTATAGAGCAAACCAGGAAAATTTATTTGCCTAATAATTAAGCAGTAGAAAACAACCTGCTATGAATAGACAATAAATATAATTGCAAATCCAAACAAATAGGTGAAGTTCAATGACAAATTTACGAATTGCGTAGAGCTAAAGAACTGATTTATCAATTAAAATGAATTTTTAATAACAAACTGGACGAAACAGAAAAAACAAGGAAATCTTTACAGTTTATTTTGATTTTAATACTATATTAATTTTTTGAGAGGCGATTTTTTTTTCCAAAAAAAGGTTTGGCATCTAAAAAGATGAACATATAATATTCGTAATCCTAAAACTAGTGTTTTCATTCACGTCAGCTGAGATAGTAATTTAATTGCTCTAAGAACAAATTGTAATAGGCTACTTAGTTTTAATTCTGAGAAAAATTACGAAATCATACACAAGTAGCTACAGGTAATCATACATAAGCAATTAGCTACCTCAGATTAAATATACTTAAAATTAGAAAATAATAATAAAATCGGATTTACGTAGGGAGAGGGTAATAATTGTAATCTGGAAAATATGGTCCCGTTAGTTTGATCGAAAGAGTAAGAGGTTTATAAACCTCAATGTTATTTTTAATTTTTCACCTTAACTCATTGTGTGCATCAATTTTATACCCATTTAAAACCTAATTACATACTTTATTTTATTTTATAACAGGCGATGAAGAGCCGACCGCAGTGAGTTATGAGTTCACGACTATCAATGTTCAACACCGTAGTCTTGTAGTTCTGAATCAACCCATAAGATAAGGGTACAGTTAGATCAAGCATTGGGACTCGACTTCGTAAACTTCGTGCAGGACTTTTTTGGTGGAACTAACTTCTATATACAGTTAAGACTGCAATCAAGTAATAGAAAATTACTTTTTGTTCTTTGCGATGTTCTCTCAATTCAGTTTTTATTATTAGAGGAAAGTTCCGAGATGTTTCAAAAAGAAGTCTCAACAATTTCCCACCATTTGTTTGTTAGCTTTTTAAAAATAAAACTTAGATGAAAAATAATCTGCAGCGCCCACTGCCGTGCTGGTGGGTTTCTGCAACCGGGTGTTTCTGTAATAACTTACTCAAACTTATCTTTATTACATGCTTCAAGAAACTACATACGAAATGAAGGAGTAAAAATGTTCTGTATGTTATAGATTTTAGTAGAACCTCCATTATATGAACCTTTTTTATCCGAATATTTTTGTGAATTCTGAAGATTCCGCAAAAATCATTACCCCCCCCCCCAAGGGGAGCACAGCTTTTTTCAATTTTTAATTTCAAAAACAGGTATCTCAATTCAGTAATAAATGAGGCCTTCAGAAAAAAGAAAAGAAAAAATCTGCACATCTACACAGAATTGCTCATTTTCTGTGCTTTACGTTTGGTTTTACTAAATAAATCTAGAAGTTTAAATTTCCGGTGTTTCATCATCTTTTTTTCATAATTATTAGTTTAGTTAATCAGCTAAAAAAAAGCGTGTCATATAATTCGTATAATTTTTTTTTTTTTTTTTTAATATAGCTTAGAAGTGTGAATGAAGCGAGATAAAGTTTTACAAAGCTCGCCAGGGTTTACGCGCATATCAATGAAATGAACTAACCATTCGGAATGCGATACTGCTTTGTACAAGAGGTTTACATGAAGTAGGTTCAGTCCCAATTATTTCCGATAATTTAGGTTCTACTGTATTTTATGCAACAAGTTCATTGATCTCAAAAGCAAAATTTTTTTACTTTTTACGTTTAATTGTTCTGTCAGGAGCAATAGGTCAGGGATCTTTTATTCACCTAGTGACACTTTTAAATATACTGGCACTCTGACAGCAGTCTGAAGACGCCATTGATCGAAGAATACAAGTAACGGGAAAATTACACTTCCCGATTCTTCGCTGTTTTTTTTTTTTTTACATGAAGGTCGGTAAAAAAGACGAAATAAAATGCTGCTACCAACCATACCTTTGCACCAAAATATCTGCCCTATTTATCACCATACGTTTTGAACGCGTTAGAAGAGATTTACTTGTCTAGTCTAGCTTAAAAATCGGGATACCACATGTTTTTAAGAGTAAATGATAGTATTAAGAATTACTGTGAAGATGATGTAATAATGAGTAATGAAGTTTTTACTTATTTCTTACTAATAAAATATATTTTTATCCGAAAATCAATTTTCAAAATTGAAATACTAAGGTAAATTGTCATGTTATTTCATAACTTCATTTTGCTTCGAGTGCATTTAAAATATTCAATAAGTTACTTAAGTGTTTTCTTTTTTTTTTTTTTTTTCAAATAATATTTTATATTTTTTAATGTAATTCTGTCTTAAAAAAGGTTTTTTTTTAAACCCAGTTAATTTTTCTCCAAATTTGATATTTTTTTATTTATTTAAAAGCAAAATTATACACGTCTTTTTTACATAAAAATAATTAATATTTATTAATATTAAGATATTATATTAATAAAATTATACTATTAATACAAGAAAGGCAATTTTTTCATTAGTTAAATTTTATCATGAAGTATTTTCTTCTGAAATAGTGTAAATTGTGACATAATTCTTCAATTATAAAACTTAAATCTGGATATAAGCATTTTAAAAGCACATAATGAGATATTCAAATCCAGAAAAAGTCATTTTTGTTCACTTTTTAAAATTAAAAAAAAAATAAAAACATAATAATAATGTCTCAAATATACTAAATAAAATTTAAAAACAGTCTCCACATACCAGCTAAACTTGAATATTCAAGAGGAAAATTGTTCCCAGCACAGTAATGATATAAAGCAGCAAAGTTTAGAGTCAATATAATTTCTTTTAAAATAATATGTCACTAAAAAATACCATTCGAGGTGATGAGAATAATCAGGTTTTTCACGTGTTTATTTGAATTAATTATAAATCATAGAAGGAATAATTTCAAAATCTCATTCAAAAAGAGTAAATTTGGCAATTCTGTTCCATGAAAAAATAAAAATAAATAACAATTGGACTAATATTAACAAGAAATCTAAACACCAATTTCAGAAAGAAAAAAAGAACTAAAATGAAAAAGAATAGTAAATTGTGTTTAAAGTGATAAATTTCATCTCCATTCCTCAGACTTTCTAAGTAATTTGGCTTATCTTATTTTTTTAGATATTTTTTTTTATCCTTCTAATGTAAAAGTTTTATCAAAGATTATCATAGATAGAGATTATCTTAACAGGAAAAAAACAGGTCTAATCTTATATCTGGTTTAAAAATCTAAAGATCTTTGGGCTATCTAGTGGCTTACTTATGCAATAAGATAGTCACTAATAAAATAAGATAAACAAGTCAAGAAGCTTGGTGATAAAGGAGAATTTATCAGAATAACTAAATAAAACTTCAATTCACGAAACAAGAACTAAAATTCTCATCCAAATAGGGACAATTTAGTCTTACATACATTTAACATGCTACAGAATTTATTCTTGAGATAAATTAAGAACATGCAAACAAAGTTTGAAGAACCACCATAGAAAGACTGCATAATTACACTAACTAGAACCGAAATAATAAGCTATTGAATCAAAGTTCCAAAAGAATCTTCTGAAGAAAATTTTTATTTTAAAAATTAACTTTTGATTAAAAAAAAAAGCATATTTAATCTTAGATTTAGTTGAAATAGTATTTTCTTTTTTCATACTATAAGCAACATGGAGTGCTGGAAACAATTTAGGGTAACCTAAAGTATTTTTATTATAATAAAGCTTAATATAATAAAAGCCCAATATGTTTGTTTTTTTTTTTTTTAAATAAAAATAGGATAAAATATTACAGTTTAAAATAACAGTAAAAAAAGCATTTTAAAAATAACTTCCAAAAATTATTTTTCAAATAAATCAGTCTGAATCAGTAACCAATGTTGTAATGAGCATTAAATCTTTATTTTAATAATAAACAGAAAGTCTTAAAAGAAAATTTTCTAGCTTGCATAATCTTAAAAATCAAAGTTATTGCATAAAAAACGGTTCCTGACAACTTACGGTTCAATTTTTTTAAAATTAATCTTTAGATAAAATTTAAATATACAATTGCATCATAATATGCATGTTAGTACACAGATTCAGTACTAAAACAAAGGACAAATTTTTTTGAAAATTTCAATTGACCTGGTCAGTCTAAAGTATATAAGTGAAAGTGGGGTCAGATTTAATCAAGATATTGTTTATTTGTGTACAATATATCATTCTTGAAGTTCTAGAAAAAGTCAAATCACAGTTGGGTAAGTAATTATTTTGTACAGTAGACAAATCACAATTTAATACTTTAAATTTTCTAGAAAGATAAAAATCGATAGTCATTTTTGAAACTAATTAACATTTTAGTATGTACAGTAAATACAATGAAGGAGTTTATATTTGGTGAATATTTCCAGATTGGAACTTTGATTAAGTTAATCAAAGAAAACTATGCAGTCCTTATGCTTAGAATAAACTTTAAAAATAAGCAGAGTATAAGCACAAAATAAACAGAGAGATATTGGCCGGAGACCACTAAAATTGAACTAAAACTACCATAAAATAATAATCATTGATCTCCCACACCAGTAAAGAGATGGTAGGCTGATACAGTCAGTTTCATACTTAGATCTGTGATTTTTTCACTTAAAAGCATATTCCCTCATGATCGAGAAACTAGATTGCTTTAGGTACCAGTCATTGGTCTTCTTAATCAGTGACTTAATTTTTTACCCCAGAAAATATATAGTAGCTCGTCTGGAGGTAAATATGAATTTTACGTAAGGTTGGGTTTTTACCAGTAAATTGGGAAAAATTGCCAGAACCTGATAAACAGTACCCCTGCTTTTTTGTTAGCCAACAGTGGTTTATCATTTATAATCAAATTCTTTTCTTAAGTATGATTTTATTGATAATGAATGTTTATCCAATGAATAAGTTTTATAAATTGATACTCAAACTACTCCTATATTTACCCTAAATTAAGAAATAGACTGTGTACAAAAAGCTCCAGAACATATATTTAGTTAAATAATGAAAAGAGGATAAAGATTTAGATTTGAAAATATGTCTTGAATTAGATTTGAAGATTACAATATTGTCTTATATTTATTCTTTACTCAAAGATGCTCACAGAAATAGCAGAAACAATTAAAATCATTTTCTGATGTTGAAAAAGAACATGCTTCTTTTTTTAAAAACAATAAAAGCCACTAGAAAAACATCTTTTATTAAAGTTTTAAAAATCTTGGGAAAAATAGGTTTTCCTAAGAATGGTAAGGCCCTCACTTAGTAAATACAATACTAACATTGTAAGTTACCTTGATTTTGTTTCTTTTTTCATATTTTTTTTTTTTAAAATTTCACATTTGCTACTGCTTGGTTGTTGCCGAAATTGGCGAACATTTTCGTGCATGAACCCATACAAAAACTATATCTATATTTATCATTATTTTTTATTTTATCATTTTTTCTGACCACAAAATACAATACATTAGAGTGATACATAAATTAGGTGAGTTACAAAAACATTCAATTAGGAAAACTTAAAATATATAATAATTATCACAGAATCCTTAAAACACAAATAATTTCAATCTAACAAAAATCATGAGCATTATCATTATTTATCCGCTTCACTGATTATCCCAAGTAACTCTGGCATAGCAGAATCCGTCAATATGTTTTGTTTTATCACATATTTACTTGGCCGAAAGCAAAGCAAAAAATAATGATAATCTGCTGTGATTGGAAGTCTTCCAATTTTTATTTATTAATTTATTTTTTTGGAGTTTTGCTGTTTGCGGGACTGCAGACGTGTTTTGTGCAAATGTATATATGATGATTGCTGAATTTACATAGAAAAAAAAAGAATTGCGTTTGAGAGCGAAAGTAAAAGTAATGCAGGTAATTTTTCAGATTATGAAAACGTGAACATATACAAAGACTAATATTTAACTTTTTTCATTCGGCCAAGATAATTTGGTATAGTAAACTGATGGTAAATTAAATATTTTTTACACATAACAAAATTGAAATACAACTTAAAACTTGTGTCTTATGTTTTGTCTTGTATTTATTAATGAAATAAAAAAATTTGTTGATTTTTTGCATTCCCCCCCCCCCCAAAAAAAATCAGTATGGGAAGTGGTTAATAACATCTTTAGAATATTTCATACAAATTTAAACCCAGGTATCTGATAACTCAATACAGCCATCAAACTCTAAATCAAAGACACTCTATAAATAGAAACACTTTTATCTCCAATCTATTAGATAGATATGGAGAGATTAACTAGAATAATACAGATGTGTATCTGATATGTCGATTTGCTACTGATAGGAGATAGATAAAAAAAATTTCTACTAACTAGGCAGGTGGACTTAGTCACTATTTTCCTTATCTAATGAATGAAAATTTAATAACATATTTTTATTAATAAATATGATCAATTATATTAATCTCAAATTTATAAATAGATATAGAGAAGTTATCTTCAGTTACATAGATAACAGTCTCTAAATTAAAAGATTCTTTTTAAATGTATTAGAATGTTATCACCAATGGAACAACTTAATACTTAAAAAATATTCAACATATCAAATTTTATATCACTCAATTTTGTATTTACCACTTAATTTTATAATAATTTTATTTATCACAAATTTTATGGGGAGATTTCTGTATCCTGATCTGTGGCAAAATAATCAGACTTGGAAACTTCCGGGTAGCGGTCCACGAGAAACAAAAAAAAAAACTTCACAGAAAGGGACCAACTCGAAAGGTTTAACTCTTAACCACCACCAAGCAAACATCTACTTTTTTTTTTCAAAAAAAATTTGCAAGTTTAAAAATCTATTTGACACCTTGGCGATTGTAGCTGGCGCGACAGATCAAGATACAGAAATATAAAAAATTTTATATTTTATTACTCACTCAAATATAAATGCCTAACTTACTAATTAACTTTTAAGAGTAATGTACACAGAAAATTATTAGTTTTCGCTGATAGTCATACTGTGATATCATGGAGGACGGAATTAAAATACATGGTCAAAATAGCTTTCTCAATTTCACACACATTTTTTTTTTTTTTTGATGTTTACTAAATATTTGCAAAGAGACTAATTATTTTTCCCCTCTTTAACCCCTCTACATGTTTATTTTTATTTTCCCACTTTAAAATCAATTTGGTGCCTTGGCAATTGCAGATCGCAATACAGAAATATCCCCAATCACTCATAAAAATTCTTTATTTGTGTGTAATATTGAAGAGGACTTTTAGAGATTTCTCAGAATTGTGGGAGACGCCCATGTACAATATTCATACTACTACTTGTATTTACTATGCGAAGAATAATAGATTTATATCCAAAATTGGTACTCAGAATTTATCCCAAGATTTTCCAACACTAACTATTAAAGATTTAGAAACATCAGTTAACAAAACAATAAAGAAATATAGCTAGAGTCTGATCTAAGTTTTTAATCTGTGAATAAAATAAACTCTAATGGATAATATATAACCAAATATTGATTGATAAATAAATGTTTGGTTAGTTAAGCATAAATAAGCGTATTTAATATTTAAAAGAGTAGGATTAAAACAACGTAATTCAAAGGAAAATAATCACTATAAACTACATTATGAAAAATATGATAAATGTATACGAGAATAAATTTAAATACCGTGATAAGATTATATTTTCAATAAAACAGGCAATATCTAGTTTAATAAACAACTTTAATTACATTTATTTAGCATATTAACCTACTGAAACTACATTTTGTTTTTCGCATGTTAATTTAATTTCAACCTCATATTACATTTAATATATTATAACAAAAACCATCCAGAATTTTATCATCAGATTAAACTTTTAATGAATCATAAAGTATCTTCTTTTGTATTATAATAAATATAATGTGATATAAAATTATAAATGAAATAAAATCTCATTTCACTTACGGAAATTCTGTAGTGCCAACCATTGCTTTAGTTCGAAATTCAGGATTTAAATAGAAAGTTGAAAAATAATTAATGATAATAAGAAATATTTTAAACTAACTGTTATATCTTAGTTCGAATAATTTTTTGTAGATATATATAAATTTTGTTATTTTCAGTGAAAACGAAGGCAGCAGAACTGCGAGCACAAGAAAATAGCTAGCAGCCGTATCAAAATATAAAAACGAAAAGAACGATTTGTGACGGGCAATACAGTTAACATTCAGACGATTTATTTTATAACTGTAAACTACAAACAGACATTTTCTTGGAAACGTCATAAGGTTGTTAACCAATAGACAAAAAGAATGTCAAAGTCACGTGGTTAAAAACGGCCAATAAACAGGGTGTTTTCCATGTAGCTCCAAAACGATAATTCTTTAATCTTAATCGGATTTCTAATCGGATTGATTTTTAAAGTTTTGAGTCTAGTATTGATATTTTAAATAATTTCAATGCCATCATTTCTAAGACAGATACAATGGGTTACTTCCATTTCATATTATTCTAATAATGACGCATGATTCAGTTCAGAAAGTGCCCTCCAATATAACCACAAGTATAAAAATAATGATACTTTTGCATTATTTAACTTACTAGGGGTGTACCACCCCTCCCACTGTCTATTATCACCTTCAAACCAAAGAACAGCTTTCAAAGCTTCTTTTTTATAGTTTTGATAGCCCATGATTGCTTCGTTCGCTCTCCAGCAAGGTCTAACTCTAGGGGGAGAGAGAAAGGAAATTACGCAGGGGTGCTTTTTCGAATGCCCAACAGTACCAAGCACTTTACATAAATTTGTGAGTGGGTAACCATACAATTACAATAAAGCTAATTACAGATGGTACTAGGGGATAAAATTCGTTATAGCACTTTCGGGTTACTATTTCCAATTTATTTTTAAGCCAAAACTTGAAAAAAGTGCTTTCCAATATAATTATACTTGTATAGTTTACATTATAAAGCATTCTTTCAATTTAACTTTTAAAAAAACAAACAAAAAATGAATTCAGAAGACTTCACAAGCATGCTATGATGCTATCCAAAAAATAATATTTTAACAAATATTAAAAAAAAATAACAATTTATATTTCATACAAATATATCAAATAAAGCATAACACTTTCTCTGCATAATTCATCAAGAAGCGCTTTGTGTCCAAACATTTCAGGCCGAAATAGTTGAGGTCATGAATTTGGTAATTAAGATTATTAACAGTATCTTGGATGACCACTCTATCATCGCCAGTTTAAAGATTTCATTGAAGAAATAGGTAGCCAGTACTTTCGGGTTCATTGTAAATCCTCTCAACACAAATACAAATGAAATCAGCATTGCTGGATATGAAAAATCAAAAACTTGTGGACTTCTTGTGGAAGTTCCAGGATACTACAAAAAGGAGAAGAAGTTGGCATATGGAGTGGAGATCTTCGGGTCGAAATATTCGTGTGAACAAGCGTTCTCTTACATGAATATAATAAAAAGTAAAGTTAGAAGTCAACTAACAAATAAAAATATAGAATCGTGCTTGAAACCTAAAACAAAAAGTTATAGATCAGATTTAATTAAATTTTCAAAAGGCATGCAAAACCAATGCTCCCATTGATGTAACTATTTATATTTGTGTTTTTATATGAATAAATATCATTCCATATTTAAAGCCGTTTATTTTAAATCAAATATAATACGCAAATACGATAATATTAATTCGGAAATTTTTAGTGGCTCTTCAAAAACTGGTAAATTTTGTAAATTGTAACTTTGGCTCTTCCGTTTCAATAGGTTGCCGATCCCTGGTCTATATAGAAAAGCACTTATATAAAATAAGTGCTAGTACATATTTCTTCATACATGTCAAGATTTTTTTTCTTCTATTGCCTACTACTGTAGCTTAAAAAGAGTACTATCCGTTGATTTCAGATCCAAATATACATATCTGTGTTATTAATGTGCTTTGGTGGTGAGAACTATCTTGCTTCATCAAAATAAATTCCATCATTGAAACATATGTGTTACAGCTTTTCTCTTTTTTGACACATAATTCAAATACATCAATTCAAAGCTATTTTTTTAAACTTCCTTTTAAACGCTAGACTCAAATGGGTTAATGACTTTTATTTAATGATCAGAATTTCATGTAAAATTAGTCTGCAAGCGCAGGGTTGCCACGAGCGACTAAAAATGTAAAAAGTGGTGACTAATAAATTGAAAATTTTATTAAAAGAAATCAAAATTGGCCCTTTTTTCTAGAATATATTTTTTCAGTTCACTATTGATAGTGAATATAAACAATTATTTTTCTTAAAATATGAATAATTTGAAATGTAATTGATAGGGGTAGTTAAGAATGAATAATTAAAAAGATAATAAATAAACAAAAATGAAGTTGATTCCCACCTCTTTTTATATTTTTAGTGGTCTGTAGGTGTATAAACGACTAATTTTAAATATACTGATTATCTTGTGCGGTTGATATTTTAAATTCTAAAATAAGTAACAAAATGTTATTTTCTTGGAATAGACATACTTTTTTCTACAATGGATTCAAATTCAGACAAAGCATAACTTTTTTGAAATGTTATTAGTTAAAAGCTCTTCAGCCGATTAAGTTCAAATTTTGTATTGTGTTATTTAAAATTATGTGAAAATTTTCTCTCAAAATTTTTATTGTGGTAGTTAACTTATCAAAGCAGTTGAAATTTATGTGGTTAAGCAAACCTCTCTGCAAATTTTCATCCGATCCGCAACATACATAACTCTTTGTTAGCGTTTGTGTTGACGTGATAAGGAATGTTTCATGTTAACTTTTTAAAAGATGAAATTCATCTTAAAATAAAAATTTATATGCAACCACTATAATATAAGGGAACACAGGCGTCTGTAACCATTGTCACCTATGAAATAACTATCACTCAAAATAAAAATATTTTTACATTTTAATGCTTAATAACGCTTAGTGTGAGTCAAGTATTGTGTGGTAGGTGTGTAAATTTTGAGTAATGTCTTGTAAACATTGGTAGGTTACATTCATGTTTTAAACCGTTGGTGGTAGTTGAAGGAACCTCTAGTACAAGGGTTTAAACATTGTTGCTGAAATAAAATTTTCTTATTTGGATATTTTACGTAAATCGTTTTTAAAAGCTATAATTATCTATATATATAAAAGAAAGTCGTGTTAGTTACTTCACTTATAACTCAAGAACGGCTGAACCGATTTAGCTGAAAATTGGCAGGGAGGTAGTTTAGAGCCAGGAGAAGGACATAGGATACTTTTTATCCCGTTCGACATCATTCCCGTGTGACTTGACATGTAACGTCAGTCACTATAAAACGTGGTATTAAATATCTATTATTACCATTAATCTATTATTACTATTAAATATCTACCATTAAATATCTATTATTAATATATAACTCAGAAGTTTAAGTTTCTGACTTGAGAAAACAAAAGCTAATTATAAGTAAATATATTTTCGACTATATAAGGTCATTATTATGAAACAAATGTTTACATGTTTATTTAGTACGATTTATTAGATTTTTTAGGTGATTACATTAAAGTAGTAAACAAAAATAAAATTCTCGCGCTATGATAAATAATTTCTAAAATAAATATTCTCTGCTTAAGTTAACGAACGTATTCATTTATATATGTAATTCTCACGCGAATTAAATACTTGTATTGCTCTTTAAGTAAATAAGACTTAACTGTGCACTTAAACAGTACCACTTTGTTTTGCATTTCGCTTATAAAGTTATTTACATACATTTTTTATGCAGCTTTCATACATCCTTAAAGTAACGAAATAATTCATTTCGTTTAAATGCTCTTTGTATTGTTTGAAATGTCGTTTTACATATATATATAAGTAAATTCAAATTCAGCTTCATCGCCAAAATAGAAATTCTCGAAAGATGAAATAAGATGAGATAGAAATTATCTAGGTTAGTGTATTAGAATATTAAAAAAGACTAAAAAAGCGAAATACTGTGCAAGAACATACTAAATCTTAGTAGTAAATATTCTAAATCTTTAAATTTTAGTAGATAAAATTTTTTACATAATTGGAAATGATACATGTATAAATGAAAATTTAAAACTTTAGCTTTGTCGATTTATTGAGCACTAATATCATAGCTTCATAAATTAATACGTATAGTTCAACTATATTTTTAATTTATTTATCAATAGATGGTGTCCAAAGGGTCTATTAAAGGTACTTACGTATTAACGCAACAAGGCCAAAATTCGCATAAATTGCCAAATTTGGCGACCCTACTTACGGCAACCCTACGTTCTATACGTGGTTTTTCGTAATACCTTATCGAATTTATATGGCGCCAAGCTCAAGCTGTTAATGGCGAAGACGGTTTTCAATCAGTGCTAAAAGCAATAGCCAAAAGATTTCCGCCGAAAAAATATCCGCCGAAAGAATAACTTACTTTATCTATTGGTACCTATGTAGTATATTTGCTAATTCTGAACTCTACTCTCCCACCGAAAAAAGTGTTTATAACCCAGTTAATACTGTCTGGTTTTTATTTTGTAGATACAAGGACAGATTCATCATCGAATTGGATCATTAATAATTAATAATGCCGCGACCAAGACGATCGAATCTTTCCCGACAAAGCCGTGATGCAAGAAGAATACGAAATACTGCAAATGAAAGGACTGAAGAAGAACAAGAAATTGCACGCGAACAGCGCCGCGATAGTATGGCTCGACTTCGTGCTTCTCAATCACGAGAGCAAAGTGAAGCAGCCCGTGAAACAGCTCGGTTGGCAATGCAGAATCGTCGAGCGAACAACAGAGGTCAACAAATAGATAATTTGCGACGCAGAACAAGATATTTATCAAGTGCTGATTTGAATCGAGCAGCGTTTCAATACGATTGCAGCAATGATTACAGCTTGCATCCTAGCGTTTGCATTGGGCAAATGGACGTAGTTTGCGAGTATTGTGGTGCATTAAAGTTTTCCGGAGAAACGCCTGGATTATGCTGCCTTAATGGTAAAGTGAAATTGCCATTGTTGACTCCGCCACCTGAGCCATTGTATTCATTGCTTTGTGGCGAAACACAAGAATCACGCCACTTTCTTGCAAATACTCAAAAATACAATGGTTGTTTCCAGATGACGTCATTTGGGGCAGATATTATCGAAGAACGGGGATTTAATCCGACATTTAAGGTATTTATTTTTGTACTTATATAGAATGTAGTTAAAGAATAACTTACTTTATCTATTGGTACCTATGTAGTATAGTTGCTAATTCTGAACTCTACTCTCCCACCGAAAAAAGTGTTTATAACCCAGTTAATACTGTCTGGTTTTTATTTTGTAGATACAAGGACAGATTCATCATCGAATTGGATCATTACTACCTTTCGAGGATACACAGAATAAATTTTTACAAATATATTTCATGGGCAACATGGAAGAACAACTTGATCGACGCCTAGAGATCAATGCAGGAATGAAGCGAGCAATTCTTCAAGACTTGCAGTGTCTGCTTCATGAACATCATGCGTTGGTCAGGTTGTTTAAAAGTGCTTTAGAGCGCATGCCAAGTGATAACTATAAAGTTGTTATCAAAGCAGATAAACGACCATCTGGAACACACGAAAGGACATTTAATGCTCCAACAGTAGACGAAGTTGCCATCCTGATTGTTGGTGAACAATTGGAAAAACGCGATATTGTGCTTACACGTCGCGATACTGGGCAACTGCAACAAATATCTGAAACTCATCGATCATATGACACATTGCAATACCCGCTGATGTTTTGGCAAGGAGAAGATGGATATTATTTTAATATTAAAATGAAAAATCCATTGAATGGTGAGTATCAGTATCATAATTTATTTCATTTATTTGTGAAAGACACTGATTTAAAATAATGTTTATTAAAAAATGGTTAATGTCTGTATTGTTTGCCTTTAAAATTTGCCTTTGAAATGGTTAATTATCAAATTTTTAATTTCAGGTGAAGAAACTACAAAGAAAGTTAGCTCAATGAATTATTACACATATCGTTTGATGATTCGTCAAAATGCTGACAACTATTTGCTGCGGTTTCGTCGATTGTTTCAGCAGTATTGCGTTGACATGTATGTAAAAATAGAAACGGAACGTTTAACATTCATTAGGTTGAACCAAGCCAAACTGCGTTCTGATGAGTACATCCATTTACGTGATGCAGTTAGTACTGAAGGAAATGCAGCTAATATTGGTCGATTAACTATTCTGCCGGCGACATACATTGGTAGTCCACGTCATATGCATGAATATGCACAAGATGCAATGACATATGTTCGTCATTACGGTCGGCCCGATCTCTTTATTACTTTTACCTGTAATCCAAAATGGATAGAAATTACTCAATTGCTGCTTCCCGGACAAACATCAAGTGATAGACACGACATCACAGCACGTATATTCAGGCAAAAAATTCGGTCCCTGATGAACTTTATTGTTAAACAACGCGTCTTTGGAGATACTCGATGCTGGATGTATTCAATCGAATGGCAAAAGCGAGGCCTGCCGCACGCACACATTCTTATTTGGTTAGTGGAAAGAATTCAGCCTGACCAAATAGATGATATCATATGTGCTGAGATTCCTGATTATGAAGTCGATCCAGACCTACATGATGTTGTTACTACTAATATGATTCATGGACCGTGTGGTGCCATCAATCCCCAATCACCTTGCATGGTCGATGGAAAGTGCTCTAAACGATATCCACGGAAATTAACGGCGGAGACTGTCACTGGCAATGATGGTTATCCGCTGTATCGGCGTCGATCACCAGATGACAACGGTCGAACTGTCACAACGAAAGTGAAAAGAATGGATTTCGTTGTCGACAACAGTTGGATTGTTCCATATTCGCCACTTATTTCTAAATCGTTCAAGACACATTGCAACGTTGAATACTGCAATTCAGTTAAGTCCATAAAATATATTTGCAAATATGTCACGAAAGGCAGTGATATGGCGGTTTTTGGATTGCAATCCTCGAATACCAACGATGAAATTTCACGCTATCAAGTTGGTCGTTATGTGAACTGTAATGAAGCGATTTGGCGTATATTCGCATTTCCCATTCACGAACGTCATCCTACTGTTACGCATTTGGCGGTGCATCTGGAGAATGGTCAACGAGTATATTTCACGGCTTCGAATGCTACGCAACGTGCTGAAACACCTCCAGCAACTATATTGACCAGTTTTTTTGCAATCTGCCAAAGCGATCAGTTTGCACGAACTTTGCTTTACTCGGAGATGCCACGTTATTATACTTGGAATGCTTCATCGAAGAATTTTCAAAGACGGAAGCAAGGCGATGCGGTTCCTGGGTATCCAGATGTGCGTTCTACTGATGCTCTTGGTCGTATGTATACAGTTCATCCAAAGAATAATGAATGTTTCTATTTGCGGTTGTTGCTGGTAAATGTGCGTGGGCCAACGTCATTTGAGTCACTACGAACTGTTAATGGTGTAATATTCCCAACATATCGTGCTGCATGTGAAGAATTGAAGTTATTAGAAAACGATAGTCATTGGGATACGACAATCGCTGAAGCCATTATCTCTGCATCTCCAAGTCAGATACGCACATTATTCGCTATCATAATTTCGACATGTTTTCCATCAAACCCATGTAACCTGTGGCACAAATACAAGGATAATATGTCAGAAGATATTTTACATCAAATTCGTGTCAGTTCCAGAAATCACGATATTGAGATGAATGAGGAGATACATAATCGTGCTTTACTATTGATCGAAGATATGTGTTACCTCATGTGCGGTAATTTATTAATCAGGTTAGGAATGCCAGCACCATATCGTGAAATGAATGACGCATTTAATCGAGAATTGGAACGGGAACGTGAATATGATCACCAGGAATTAGATTTAGTAGTTCAAACGAATGTACCCCTGTTGAATTACCAACAAAAGGAAGTTTATGATACTTTAATGAAGGCAATCGATAATGAATATGGTGGTTTATATTTCCTAGATGCCCCTGGTGGAACTGGCAAGACATTCCTCATGTCATTAGTTTTAGCAACTGTTCGGGCGAGATCTAACATAGCGGTTGCAGTTGCTTCTTCTGGAATAGCAGCCACATTGTTAGAAGGATGCCGTACGGCTCATTCAGCATTCAAATTACCGTTAAATCTTCAAACTATTGAAGAACCAACGTGTAATATTGCAAAACACTCAGCAATGGCCAAAGTTTTAGCGGTATCGAAAATCATCATCTGGGACGAATGCACAATGGCGCATAAACGTGCATTAGAAGCACTTAACCGAACATTAAAAGATTTACGCAATGACTCGAGATGTTTTGGAGGAGCAATGATTTTACTTTCTGGCGATTTCCGCCAAATACTGCCAGTAATTCCAAGATCTACGGCTGCCGACGAAATAAACGCTTGCCTCAAATCGTCAAATCTATGGCGCCATGTGAAGAAACTGCAACTGACAACAAACATGAGAGTTACATTGCTTAATGATACATCTGCTGAAGATTTCTCGGAGCAATTGCTGACTATCGGTAATGGTCAAGTACCTGTCGATGAATCGAGCGGATTAATATCATTTCCAAATAATTTCTGTAATTTTGTCTCATCAAAAGACGAACTTATCAACAATGTATTTCCAGAAATTATTTCTAACTACAAAAATTATGAATGGATAAGTGAGCGAGCAATTTTAGCGGCTAAGAATAAAGATGTAGATGACCTAAACTACATAATTCAAAATAAGATCATTGGAACAATGCATTCATTCAAATCTATTGACTGCGTCACAAATGAAGATGAAGCCACCAACTATCCAATTGAATTTTTAAACTCTTTGGACGTGCCTGGCTTACCACCGCACAATTTACGCCTAAAGGTTGGCTCCGTAGTAATCATGCTTCGAAACATAAACCAACCAAAACTGTGCAACGGTACGCGTTTGGTGGTTAGAAAATTGATGAACAATGTAATTTACGCTACGATAATGATAGGAAAATTCAAAGGTGAGGAAGTTCTCATTCCGAGGATACCGATGATCCCAACCGATATGCCGTTTGAATTTAAAAGACTTCAATTTCCAATACGTCTTGCATTTGCCATGACCATCAACAAATCACAAGGCCAATCCTTAAAAGTTTGTGGTTTAAATCTAGAACATTCATGTTTTTCCCATGGTCAATTATACGTGGCATGTTCACGGGTCGGAAGACCATCTGCGTTGTTTGTTTTTGCGCCTAATAATAAAACAAAAAATGTCGTGTATCACAAGGTACTTAAATGAAGAGCAACCTATGTACTAAAATACAGAAATAATTATGAATGATTGATGTAGAAATTTAATTTTTTTTGTATTTTTTCCAATAAAAAAAAAATCTGCTTATTTATTGACATTAAGGCGGAACAAAGTTCGCCGGGTCAGCTAGTTATTACATAAATTATCTTTGTTTTTAATTTCTTTATATATAAAAGATTCGCAAAAGCACCCAAGGAGGAGAAGAGGGTTATATTTGCCTATTTTGCAGCTAAGGGGGGGGGGGACGTAAGAGCAATGCTTATGTAAGACACTATTTATACCCCTATAATACCCCTATTTTAAATTATTTTCTTGAATACAAAAATAAAACACGATTTGCAGAAAATAAATAAATAAAAATAAATAAATAAATAAAAGTAAATAAATAAATAAAAATAAATAAATAAATAAATAAAAGTAAATAAATAAATAAAAATAAATAAATAAATAAATAAAAATAAATAAATAAATAAATAAAAATAAATAAACAAATAAATAACACTTGGACAAATGCTTCGCCCTCTCCTTGTTTTGCTTCTCAACTCTCACGATTGCACCGCGAGAATTTTTTTTTTTTATCAATAAAAAATTTGTTATCACGCGAATTTGTAAAACAATTTTAAGAACCCACTATTTTTATTGTATTAACACAGATTTAGTTTCTGATTTTATTGGGATATTATTTAAACATAATCATTTTGCTCTGTTACCATTGATACTTCATGCACAAGCTTGTTCTTTCTTTCTTTCTGGTTTTTAAAATTCCTATTTTATTTATAAAAAAAATGCGTACAATATTTTTCTTTGCAAAAAGTATTCATTATTAGCTCGAATTTTTTTTTTATTATATTGTTTTCTAACTTTAACGAGTTATTATTATTATTATTATTTTTTTTGTTTTTTTTTTTGAAGTCATAATTTAAATTGTATAGGTAGACTAAACACAATTTCATATAAAATTTTTATGATTAAAGTAATTTTTATTTACTCTAAAATAATCGTAAATCGGCAGCTAAATATCTTTAACATAAAATGCTACGCCATAGGCTAATATTATGCGATTTCCTTAATATATGGAAGAACAACTTTTTTAGTTATAAATCTTTAATTTTGAATAATTATCAAAATCAAAATCGCAATCATTACAAAAAATAATATTCAGAGAGGATGATCAGTAAATATATCTGCTAAATACGATTAAAAAATTTAGAAATAAATACCACTCTAATTTTTATGAATTTAATGCTGATAGTTATGATACCCAAGAAAATTTGGATTTACTTTCTATACTTAAAATCATATCTGACGATGCACCTTTTTTGAGAGAATATAAGAAACTTTAAGACATTTATCTTTTAATATGTACAGTGAAATCTGTCAAATTGACCCCCCTTGTAAGTTGGTCAGCTGCCCAAGTTGACCCCAATTATTTAGAACAAAATTGATCCTACATAAAGGGAACAAAAAAATTTTTACTTGACCTTGTAGACCCCTGAAAAAAGTCGAATTTGTTTAGCAGTGTTATGCATTGTTATTCTAATACTTTCCTATGTTGACCAGAAAAAACAATTTTTTTTTTTTTTCAGTAAGCTTTTTATATAAATTTGTAATGTTTATTAGAATTTTACTCGGGGAAATAGTGTAAAAAGCTAACATAACTCACTTGGTGAGTTGACCACCTAGGAAAACTAAGGGCTTGTTTTCTTCTGATGTTTGTTGAGGTGGTTTTTTTATATACCCTTTTTTCATTCGTAAAAACATCTGTCTGCTTAAAAGCATTTCTTCTAGTTGCAATAGTCAGCATTTCAATAAATGAATTCCTTAAAATATGTTTTGGTCTTTTTTTTTTAAAGCATTCTGGCATTTACATATATTCTTTGAAATATTCTGAGTAGTTCAAAATTACTTATATTTTCTTAGCAAGTCATTCTTATTTTGAGATGAGCTTACGAGCTAGAAGGATTTTGGTGAGAGTTTGCGATAAATTTTTATATAAAAAAGATCCCCCAAAAAGTATAGGATCTGATTGATAACAATCGACCATTCGGTCACATTTCCCATAAAAAAATTAAAACCTCATAAAACAGAAGATAATGAACAAGAAAGACGGAAGAAAACCCTTTCTGAAAATATTAAGAAGACTCCTTCCACTTTTTAAGAAATATTAGACTGTGAAAAAATTTTGTATGTTATACCTGTATCAACCAAATATTTCTAAAGAGGTAATTGATTATTTCTTTGTTTGTATTGAAAACAATTTGGCTAATGTAAATTTAAGGCAACTGCGACAAACAACAATAAAGGATTATTTTTTAAACAAAATTGTTTGTAAATGCAACAGAATAAAGTTCACAAGATTGATGAAAAGATCTTATTCTGATGTGTATATTATTATTACATACGTTTTTTTAACTGATATTTGAAGAAATTTCTAACAAATGCATAATTAAAAAAACAAGATTTTTGAATTAATTAGTAAAATATTAAAGTTACGTAGCATATTGAAATTTATTTTAGTAATTAATATCACTAATTATTAATATGTACTTAAAATATCTATCGGCAAATTTCCTAACTGAAAATTTAAAGTCTCGTAAAAAAGTTTAATTACTTTTAATTGTACTATTTTCCAAAACTATTCAATAGAAATAATTATAAAATAACAACACGATAAGGGAAATGATAAAAAAAGAAGAAAAAGAAATAAATCATCCCTTCTATAAGTTGACCACTGAAGGAATGCATTCAAAATGGTCAACTTATACTGGTTTCTCTGTATCGGTATAAAAGTTTATTTATGAAAAACTAATATTTATTAGTAACATGTATTTTAAAAGAGTACTCTAGATGGCAGCACTACAATCGAAAGCAAAAAAGAAAAGAAATTTGTAGATAGAGTTTCTTCATTCTTCATTTTGTAGTGAATCGTATTTTTTTAAATTTAAAATTGCAGCTTTTCAAGAATGTACCAAATAAAATTCCACAGTAAGTTACAGCCTGTATGAAATTTGCATTCAAATAAGTAATACTATTTCTACAATATTCGATAGAAAGTGCTGCACTAACACGAATATAGTGCGATTGTATATTTACTTATTGCAAATAACCACAAATAACAAGTTGTTTCTTAAATTCTATCTCATTTTCTAACTTTTATTATATTGGATATAGCTTGGCGAACACTTATTCTTTGGCTAATGGCTGTAGCCTCAGTAAAAATTATTTATTAAATACATTTGTATCATCTCTAAAAAAACTATATAGATGGCAGCACTAAATTACTGCATTTAGACATGAAAAATGTAAATTAACAACAGATGATACCACTCCTATTGTTTACCGTTATTACTATAATTGTTTAGATTATCAATCATGGAATAAGGACTATTAAATTAGAAAACATACCCATTTACAACTCGTGGAACAAGAAAATGGGGGATGTAAATGTAAATGGGTGTCAGGTTCAGCTTCGGAAACCTGATATTTATTCATTCTTAGAAAAAGGGATATTGACCATAGGCGTAACTTCGGATATCACAGGGGGCAAGTGCCTCTTCAATAATTTTTCAAAACTTCCGAAATTTTTGAAGTTATTATTTTTTTAAATACTAAAGAAAATTATTCTTAATTTAATAAAAATTAATAACTTGAGATAGTTTATTAATAATTAGACAAATTATTCTACGGTAAACTAACCAGTGAAGGAACATTTAAGCTTCGCTTGCCTTTTAAAAAATCATATTAATTTCAAAATTCGTAACTTTAGTTAAATGACAGTGTCAACATATTTGTTACTAATTGCAAATTATGTAAAAAAATTTTAGAGAACTTACATAATATTTGTTTTAAAGTTTTGGAGCTTCAAATAACAAGTAGTAAGAAGACCAAGTGAAGAAACAGCTTTTACCAGTGAATGAACACCCAGTAAAGGAACACTTAATTTTGGTTATTTTTTAATGCTCTTTATGAATTTATAAGCCATACACATGTTTAAAAACAAGCCTATTATTGAAATTATAACATATAAATACTTGGAAAATGTTAACTTTTTTTTGTAATCATGAATTGAAAATTAAAGTGTCAGCATATTAACACATACTGTTCATTCACTGGAAAATCTATGTCCAGTAAAGGAACAAGCCTGTTCCCTCGCTGGTTAGAAGTTGTTTTTCGTATTTTTAACATACTTTTGATGATACTAAAGGTACAAGAAAGTTAAAGTTTATCTTTTATTTTCTATCTTTTATTAAATTAGCAAAAATACCCAATAAAGGAACACTTGTTCCTTCACTGGTTTTTCATCGTTTGGTGATCCAGTGAATAAACACCCCCTTATCTCAGTACTTTATTATGCTATGATGCTTTTAAAAAAAAAAAAAAAAAAAAAAAAAAACGTAACTTCAATAACTATATTTTGAACTCTCTTTTTCACAGTGAGAAAAATAAAATTATTACATGCAATTGATTCCACTTCAAACATATAAATACAAACACTCACCTTATAATTTTTTTCAAAGAAACAAGGTGTTGCAGAGATAAAAACAAATTCAAAAATTTTTCCAGAGAAGTCTAAAACATTGCTAGATGACTTTTTATTGTTTGTCAGTAAGCTATTGTTACCAATCAATCTAAAGAAAAACTTTCAAATTCTTATTTTTAATCAATATATATGAAATGTTACTTCACTGGGTAGTGTTCCTTCACTGGTTGGTTTACCCTATATATTTAAAAACAAAGCTGGCCATGAAAATTTACGATTGCGTATTTTTGCCATTGGCCATTTTTTGCAGAGTAAACAGTTAATAACTAGTGGTGTCAACAGCCAGTTGTGATTTTTAACTTTTGTGAAATTTTTTTATAGTAAAGGTTTGTAATAAATTCTACTTATTTTGATTATTTTTACAAAATATAATTTTTATCCCTAACATAGAATATGAATCACTGGTTAGTATCTATAAAACTTTGTACCAAAAAGAGAAAAAGAAGCATGTTTAAAAAAAAAAATACATTCAGTTATTTATGAGTGGTATACAGAGTTACAAAAAATTTAGAAAGGGTACACAAAAGTCATAAGTTTGGGAAACACTGCCGTAAGAGGTTCAGTGGAATTTAAATATACTAACGCGTAATCCTTAAAACCTTTCCCATAAAGAAAGTAATATTGATCTATCTCAGAAAATGTGATGATGTGTCTTTATTAGCTTGGGAAATTGATCAAACCCACGTTACTAAGACCTATTGATATTTAAATATACTGTCCTGAAAAGTATAAAAATCCTTTTTCCGAGGTCAATTGCGCTCTTCTCTATTTGTCCCCCAGCATGTTATGTTCTCATTTTGGGGGCTCCACCCCTTACGTTAATAAAATTCTATTATTTCGCTATGCTCCTGTATCTTTTTCAATACGCACCATCCACACTACTAAAACGTGACAAATATATAAATACTTTTTACGTGTACTCACAGATAAATTTTATTTAAAAGATAGACAAAACAAAGTTTTTAACATCAGTCTTTGTACTTTTCCAAATAAGTTACAGCTTATTTGTCCATTAAGCAACTGATATGTAGTATCAGTAGCAACTTTGCCTTAATTGCATGTCCTACGAAATCGAAATCAAGAGTGCGAAACTAAAAAAAATAATTAACACTATAAAAAACTGTTTGCATATTCTTTTCTGCACTTTAAAAAACAGCTATTAAATTTTCTTTACGCACTTATAACAAACCACATTGTTAATCACAGCACATTTTAACGCTCATTTAGTTTAGCAATATACGTTTAAAAAAAAACTAAATAAATAAAACAAAAAACTTGAAAATAAAAATTTTTTTCTCCATCCATAAACGTTCACATCTAAATCTCAACTTTACCAAGAAGCTCCGATAAATCAACACCTCTATCTACTTGGCGACGAAATTACTGTTCAACCAATTAAAAATTCCTCAAAAAGTTGTTATCGCAGTAATTGACCTTTCTGGGAACTAAAGTACGCCTCTACTCGATAAAAAAATTAATTATAATGTAAATAAAAATCTGCGAGAAAAAATAAGATTTAAAATAAAAGACACGTATTGGGCATAAAACAGTAAATCAAGAACGCCTACGTTTTGGCTATTACATATAGCAGTTCACCAAGAAAGATACAAGGCAATAAAAACTTAGATGTGAGCGAGTTATGTTTTATGTCATGTCTTTGGACATTTCTTAACAAGTCAGATTTATAGAGATATAAATTTGGCGAACATGTTACAATTTTAAAGCAACACGGAAAACAATGGGACGCATCGTGTTCAGGAGTGTATTTGTTTCTCTTTTACGTCATCGAGCATAAAATCTCTACCTTTTGTTCCCCCATGCAGACTATGGCAATCAAGTGAAACATCAAAATTCTTTATTGCTGTTGTTTTTTTAATGTTCTTTAAAGCAATTTTAAGAGCTAATTGTTTTTTAATATTATGCTCTTCAAAATTTTAGATGGAAGAGTAAAGCTTTTTTTCCAGTGTGGAAAAACAGCTTATTACAGTTTTAGGCTTATTACATGGGACTTACATTATGGTACATAGGACGTTTTGGTGTGGCCCTTCATTGCTGTTAAAAAACAAATAAAAAAAAAAGATATCATAACCGTTTCTGAATTTTTATGCTTCATTGAGATTGCCTTTGGCTTTAACTTCTTTTCAACCGAATATCGAACAAAGCAAAGTGCAAGATCAAGTTATGACCGGGCGCGATTTTCCAATCCTGCGGCCTTTAACGGGCCACTCTCCTGTTTGGCAGTTTCTTAAATAAAAATAAAAACTTGATTCATAACTTTTCATTTTTTAGCTCACGTAACAAATTTTAAAAGAAATAAAAATTTGCATTTTTGTTGATACCTACTACAGCCATGAGGATAATCACTAAATAAGGAGGCTGCGAGTCGTTGAAGGTCGCAGGATTGTTATTTAGCTGGCCAGGCCTATCATTATGCGAACCTAGAGGCGTCAGTAAAAAATTGTGGTGAATTCAACTTTATTTTTTCTTAAATGTTCAAATAAAAAATATATAATTTTTATTTTTAACCTATTCCGAATGTTTAATGTTTTATTTTTTACCTGAGCTATTTTTCGTTTAAAAGAAAATTCGAATAGAATAGCAAATTACAATAATTATTTATCACTAGAGGACTTAACCCCTTATTCGCGCGGCCGCTCACCAACTTAGATGATTGCTTCACAATAATTTTTGTTTCTTACCACAAAACAGTTTTTTAATACGAAAGTTGAAATTATTCACTTAAAGTATATGTACCAAAAAGAATTCTTTTTGCTTCTGCCACCACTTCGCACGTCTAAAGATCTGCTAGTGAACGGAAATAATTGTGCTTAGCAACCATTTTAAATAACATTTAAAATAATATATAAAATTAATGATTTATTGTCGTTGCAAATTTGATGAATACATAATACCTAATTAAATATTTTCGTTTACCTAACAGGAAAAATCAAGTGAATCATTAAGGTGAATTTAGAGCCAAATAACAAGTTTGGCACCTTCATTGGGCCAAATAAATGCCCAAAAATATGATTCGTAAATAATTAAACGTAAATATTTTTTATTTACCATTTTCAGAAGTATTAATTGAACTTCATGATGCCTCCTAATGAGTTCCCTTCGTGAAACTTCGATAAAACCATTTTTAATCAATTATATTTTGCAGGCCTTAACTTCTATCTTAGCTTCAATATTATGGAGCCTTAACGTGTATCACCCCTGGTTCATAATGGACTGTTACGCAGAGTGTCTTGTACATGCACAGACAATAATCTGAAACTAAGACCTTTTTTAGAGGTTCTGTTAATTGCTCCTTTTTAATACCCACTTTATGTTCCCAAATATCAAATTCATTGGAGAAATTGTCACTTAAAAATTAGTTAGCTTAAAATTACTTAAAAATAATTCACGAATTTGGAATAAAGCGATGAAAATTTTCGCGACCAGCAGACGCACTGGTCACGGTAGTATAGTTTGTCTCCGGTAAGAACTCCCTCCGCCACAATGTCTCAGACTGTCTGTTGCAATGGAAACAAGAATAGCGCATTTCAGGGAGGGTAGCTTCTCTTCACTCTAGGGTTAACACAATAGATCGGAGAAAAAGATTACCTTTCTCTCGCTGATTCGAGCCAAAACCTGTCCTAAACAGTGACCCCACACCCCTACTTGAAATAGTCATACCTCGTTACCATAGTTACTAGGGGAGTTCTTACTTTAGACAATGCATACTTACTTTAGACTATACATACACAGAAAAAACAAATTTTCTTGCTTGACTAACTGTAATACGCTTTCTACGTATTCTGAGTAATACGTAATTACGGTAATACGTATTCTGAGAAGCTGTTTTCTTTAACCAGATTTCACTCTACATTCCCCAGGGAAGCATAACGCTTGAGTTTGAAAATGCTCTATTCTCCAGAAAACTTCCTCTGTTTGCTCTCTCTACAATTCCGACTTCTTTTCACGCCTAGTTACTCTTTCCTGTTCAAAGATACTCTCTTATTTCTAACGACGCATCTAAATTTAGATATTCTTATTCTAATAAAAAAAGAACTTTCGAAGAGGGTGTTGTCGCTTTGGCACAACGTAGCCGTTGAAACGTGCCTCTGACAGTCACTTTGTCACCCAAGTCTCCATTTTAAAAGACAGAACGTATATTCTTCATAGAGCTCTATTTCCCAAAGCGCTTCATTAACTTACAGGCTTCTTTTTTTTTCGCTCTTGTCAAAATGTCTGTTGGTTTTTTTAATTTTCTATAAGAAGTTTTGGGTGCACGCAGAAGATTGAAGAATGCTGTGAAGAACCTTTTGTTTCGTATCCTTGGTAGTGATATTTTGAAGGTATCCGTTATACGTCACAAATCATTTTGTCATCACTAATTGCCAAATTAATCTTGGTTCAAACGGTCATTACTCTATGCTTATGACATTCGTTTTTAGGAAGTTTGTAGCTAAAGAGCAGAATTGTCAAGATGGCGATCTAAGTCATGACTAGCCAGGCTCCAATAGGATGGATGCGCACGTTTGAATATAGCATATTTTAGTTTTTGAATACCGAATAGAAAATCCTTAACACGTTGAATGCCACGCTAATTTAACATAGCTTGCCCGTCTGGCCAAACGGTAAATATCTACTAACTAAATTTGAAAATATTAGACAGACTTTGCTAGTCTCTCAAAGGTTAAGCATGACATATCTTTCTTTATTTATCAAAAACTGGGTGCCTTGGCCGCGCAGCGGCTCATAACCCATACAATATGACATATATGACAAATGTGGTGAACTATATAAGTCTACGAATTGTTTAGAAATAGTGGTGGATAAAAATCTACTAAATTGAATTTATTAAACCAAGATTCGCAATTAATAATCTACCACTTGAAAATACTTATTCGCTGTCCGGGGCAAGTTGGCATCTCTGTGTGTATAAATAAAACAATTTTTGTGTGTTCTATATTGCATTAATTTCTTCAAACCATTTTAGTAATGATAATAATATAAAAAAATTAAAATTTTACTCGAATTATGTGTTTCTAATAATCTTGGCTTCACCGGCCACCAGTGACCCCCGTGACGCTACGAACAAACTCAGTGCCGGTCATCGGTGACCCCTATGGCATTCAACGTGTTATTCCACAAATATGCCCGATCCATTGTGGTGATAAAAAGTGCCATTGCAAAAAAAAATAAAAAAAAAAAAATATGACATTTAAAATTAGATTAATTAGATTATATCCTTTTATAGCCAGGCACTTAAGATTCGAAAAGGCACTATGCTGAAGGTGATCAGACTTCCTCAAATCTTGAGGACAGTCCTCGAATTTCAATAGCTGCCCTTAAAAATTTTCAAACAGATTTAGAATCGAAAATTGTCTCAAATCTTAACATATGCACTCGAATTTCCCTGAGGATTTAAAACTTTTTTTTATATGCAGTGAAATATGGAAGAAAAAAAAAGATAATTTTGTTTTACAGAAAATACAAACGAAATCCATGCTGAAACTAACCGATGAAAACTCCATACTCGTCTGAAAATAATTTCAGCAAAAAATAAAAAAATTTTAATAATCATGTACCAACTCATTCATTTTATATTTTTTAAACACATGTAGATTGATTTATTATAACTGCTTAGCGATGAAATCAAGTTTGATGAAATTCTGCACCTGATATTTGATATTAATTTATAAGAAAATTCTTTGTTGCAAATATGGATTAAAATATTCCATAAATATAAGGGTTTCCCCGAAGCGCAAAAGTTTTCGAGGACGGTCCGCTTATTTGTTCTCAATTTATGGTTTAAAAATATACTCTCCATAACTATGCTGCAAACGCAAATATATGTATTGATATTATTAATATATTATGATCGATAGTATTATTTAGTCGTTACGAAATAAATACTAATGATGGAACACCTGAGTCACCATTTTTTTACTTTTTGAAGAAAAAAAAAAAAAAGAAAAAAGAAAGAATAGTCCTTTTGAAAGAATGCGAGACACAGATAAATTGGTTAAATATTTTTTCCCAATACTAAGATATTAAATTCACTTCGTCTTGGCAACCCATTTTATGATTTTTTTTTCTCCATCACAAACTGTTTTCAGAATTTCAATTATTGACCAGTTTCATATTTGCAGTAGTTACTTGAAGAGTGGAAAAGTTAGCAATGTCAGCTTTTATGCGCTTCATGGAAGTTTTTTCTGGAGGTAAAATAATTCAAACTGAATTTACTTTGTAAGCAGGAATTGACGCTGTCTCAGGATTTGTGTGGTCCTTAAAAGTCTAAAAAAATGATGCCAATCTCGTAATTTCTTTTTATTAGCTTTCAAACATCTTTTTATTAGCACAACCAGCCAGACTATATAAAACCAAACCCAGGTATCTCATTACAAAATCCCAGACATAAATTAAAAAACCGTCACTTATTTATTTAAATTATTACCTTATATTTTTATTAAGTTTATAAATGCCAGCAAGGATTTGAAATTTTCTTAAGACAAAAACTAGTATAAAACATGTCTAAAGTAAAAACACATATGAAACATGAAAATTTTAAGGGCATAATTTTCTTCTGAGTTACATTTTCGATGGTTGTTTGTTATAGGAATTTATTTTTGCATTTTTTTAGGATAGTTTTTTGAGAATTTTTAGGTCATCGACATCCTAACCTTGGATGATGGGTCTGACAAAATTTTACATGTAATTATCTTAATTATAAGGAAAGGTTTTAAACTTGCAATATTAAAATATATGATCCAAAACTTTATGAAAGCATGCAACCTGATGGTAGGAAAATTAACCATCAAACCCGAAACAGTGTCTCTAAAATCAGTGTGTGAAATTTACCTAAAATGGCTAAGTTACCTCTAAGGCTTGAGCAACACCAGATGACGGTACTAGGAATCGTAGTTTTTCTTACCTTTATGTTTTTGTTTGGACTCAATGGACTCTTCACATTTTTAGCCCTCAACCTAATTAAAATACAACCCAGATAGCAAAATTAGGTTTATTTTCACTTAGCAAAAACCTTTTAATGTAAACCTAAAAAGGTTTGTTATGTAAACCTTCTAACCTTAAAACGAGCTCTATAACAATCTGCTCTATTCTACGCATATTACTCTAATCCAAAACCTTGAAAAACAACCTTCTATATAAAAGCCTTAAATCGAGGTTGACTTAGGGTGTTCAAGCGTGAAAAAATCACAATGAAGCTAGTCTCAAGGTGAAAATAATCTTAAATCTAGGTCATTATAAGGTTTCTTTTTGCTAAGTCTTGCAAGGTGTATGCTCAGCTAAAATCCACCTTGTCATGAAATTTTAATGGACAATGCAATTTGATCCCATCGCTAGTGTGACGTCAGCTAAAACGTCATTATGGATTTAAGTGACAATCCTTTTTAAGAAAGTTTAAAAAATAATTTTTAATCCTTTTAGGATGTAAGGTTTGAAACTGCAATATTTTTGCTTTAATGAAAACAAACATTTTTGTGACAATAAAAAGAACATTTCGACACAAGGTTGCCGTAAGGTTACATGCTTTTGGGGCAAGATGTAACTGTATACATTTTTTTAACCTTTGATTTCTCACCACGGCACACATTTCCATCATAATGCAGTCCAAAGAACATCGCATTTTCATCAATTCTTTCTTGCAGTAGTTAATATCAATAACTACTGTGTTACTCATTACAATACCATAGAAATTACTCCTCACTCACAATAAACATTACACCAAAGGGTAAAAAAAAAAAAAAAAAGAATCTCTTATTGCCAAACATGCACGAACTTGGATCAATCTTTCCCGATGCAAAAAAACCATCCATTATCGTTATCGTACCATAACACATCGTCTGAGTGACCGATGTTGTGTTACTACTTTATGAAAATATAAAGTAGTAACTTTATGAAAACATGTAACCTTATAGTAGGAAAATTAACCATCAAACCCGAAACAGTGTCTCTAAAATCAGCGTGTGAAATTTACCTAACAAAATGGCTCAAGTTACCTCTAAGGCTTGGGCAACACTAGATGACGGTACTAGGAATCGTAGTTATTCTTCCCTTTATATTTGTTTGGACTCAATGGACTCTTCAAATCTTAAACCCTTCAACCTGGTTAAAATACAAGATTTATACATTATTTTACCTTTGATTACTCACCACTAAACCCATTCCTATCATAATGCAGACCACGGAACATCGCATTTTCATCAATTCTTTCTTGCAGTAGTTAATATCAATACCTACTGTGTTACTCATTACAATATCATAGAAATTACTCCTCGCTCACAATAAACATTACACATAGGGAAAAAAAGAGAATAATCTCTTATTGCCAAACATGCACGAACTTGGATCAATCTTTCCCGATGCAAAAAAACCATCCATTATCGTTATCGTACCATAACTCATCGTCTGAGAGACCGATGTTGTGTTACTACTTTATGAAAATATAAAGTAGTAACTTTATGAAAATATGTAACCTAATAGTAGGAAAATTAACCATCAAACCCGAAACAGTGTCTCTAAAATCAGTGTGTGAAATTTACGTAAATGGCTAAGTTACCTCTAAAGCTTGAGCAACACTAGATGACGGTACTAGGAATCGTAGTTATTCTTCCCTTTATATTTGTTTGGACTCAATAGACTCTTCAAATTTTAAACCCTTCAACCTGGTTAAAATACAAGATTTATACATTATTTTACCTTTGATTACTCACCACAAACCCATTCCTATCATAATGCAGTCCACGGAACATCGCATTTTCGTCAATTCTTTCCTGCAGTAGTTAATATCAATACCTACTGTGTTACTCATTACAATACCATAGAAATTACTCCTCGCTCACAATAAACATTACACCAAAGGGGGGAAAAAAAAAAGAATAATCTCTTATTGCCAAACATGCACGAACTTGGATCAATCTTTCCCCATGCAAAAAACCATCCATTATCGTTATCGTACCATAACACAACATCGGCTGTGTGGCCGGGCGAAAATAAATCTTCGAAATTAATCGATCAAAACTACAAGATTGCACATTAAATGTTTGGAACAAGAGAAAAAAATAAAAAAAAGAGTTTTTGATCTCGGAAAGTTGAAATTAGTGTCCCCGATAGCTATCGGCTGAAGATAGGGATTAGGTTGTCTCTCGTTATTATACAATTTGCGAGAAGGCATATTTAAGTTCAAGGCTTCTGACAGGAGAGACATAAATCGTGCGATGTATAATCCAGGGAGGGGCACATGACTAGAATTCCTTTTCGATGTACTGCAATTATATTCCTTACAAATCAATTAAGAAGGGACTGTCTCTAGATTAGAATTCCAGGGTTTATTAGTATACAGAGGGTCTATTACAAGGGGATTAGTTATTTAAGCCTATGTATATTAATGAAGAAATTGACGTAGGAGGAAATTGGGCCGGTTTTATCTGATGGAAGATTGCTGAATCTTGGGATCATGTTTCGGAATGAAGTATGGTGTAGTTGTAAATGAATATTTTTTGAATTATGTGCTCTGATCGAGTGTTAGATACCTGTTGATTTTAAGAGTTAATCGTTATAAAACTAAGAGCTATGCTGTCGTGGCTTGCGAAAGTTATAGCGTTTGCTTTCGGTTAGTTTATAATTATAGCTTTGTGCACGATACGGTTTTCTTTGAGTTTCGAATTTTGCTCTGTTTCTTTTTCTATAGCTATCTTATTTAATATCTTTACCAATATTTATGAATTAGAGAACAAGAACAAAATATATTTTAAATTAGTTCAGACAATATTTTTGACCAGGTCCTGTTATGTATTCATAGCAGGTGTTACGTTGCTGGTATGTAATATTTATAAGTGGATAAAAGAAAGATTACTGATTACGTACGAGTTAAATTTCAACAACAAAAATGAACTGCCATAAGAACTTTTATTAAAATTGCTTTTTTTTACGCCAATTGTGCACAACAAATGAAAAATGTGATCAAAACTTAATTTTTTTAAAAATTTATTTCTCTAATTACTTATTCATTTGTAAATAGCCCCATTTATAACATTATTCATGAAAACGAATTTAATAACAAACTGAAAACATATGCTAGAAAGAGTTGCTTATTTTACTCTCTTTTAATAGATGATGATGTTCGCCTTTTATTTGCTATCGGTGCTTATATTTTTAGATGCACGTAACATTGCAGATTACTCATGTTCCAATGGTCGGTGCTCTGTTTAAGTTAACAGGAACAATGAACAGGAACTTACACATTGAACAGGAACGTCTTATGACGTCCTTCTATATCTGCAAAATAATATAGCATTTCTCTATTCGTTTCATTTTAAAGCAACTCAAAGCGCTGTAATATTTTTTCTGTCAAAACAGCTTTATCCAAAACAAAACATGACAATAAAATCATCATCGGAAGCTCATTAATAAAATAAAACTGCATTTCTCTAATTGTTTCGTTTTAAGCAACTCAGAGCGCTGTAATATTTTTGCTGTTTAGTCTCATCCAAAGCAAAACTTAATAATAAACAACGTAAACTATATGCGGAAACAAGTTGTTTGGTTAAAATTGCAATTCAATCTGCAAAATAATATTGCATTTCTCTATTCGTTTCATTTTAAAGCTACTCAAAGCGCTGTAATATTTTTTCTGTCAAAACAGCTTTATCCAAAACAAAACATGACAATTAAATCATCATCGGAAGCTCATTAATAAAATAAAACTGCATTTCTCTAATTGTTTCGTTTTAAGCAACTCAGAGCGCTGTAATATTTTTGCTGTTTAGTCTCATCCAAAGCAAAACTTAATAATAAACAACGTAAACTATATGCGGAAACAAGTTGTTTGGTTAAAATTGCAATTCAATCTGCAAAATAATATTGCATTTCTCTATTCGTTTCATTTTAAGCAACTCAAAGCGCTGTAATATTTTTGTTGTCTAAACAGTTTCATCCAAAGCAAAACTTAATAATAAACAACGTAAACTACATGCGGAAATAAGTTGTTTGGTTAAAAATGCAATTCAATCTGCAAAATAATATTGCATTTCTCTATTCGTTTCATTTTAAAGCAACTCTAAGCGCTGTAATATTTTTGCTCTCAAAACAGCTTCATCCAAAACAAAACATTACAATAAAATCATCATCGGAACCTCATTAATAAAATAAAACTGCACTTCTCTATTCGTTTCATTTTAAGCAACTTAGAGCGCTGTAATATTTATGCTGTCAAAACAGTTCCATCCAAAGCAAGACATAATAATAAACAACGTAAACTATATGCGGAAACAAGTTGTTTGGTTATAAATGCAAATCTGCAAAATAATATTGCATTTCTCTATTCGTTTCATTTTAAGCAACTCAGAGCGCTGTAACATTTTTGCTGTTTAAATAGTCTCATCCAAAGCAAAACAAAATAATAAACAACGTAATCTATATGCGGAAACAAGTTGTTTGGTTAAAAATGCAATTCAATCTTCAAAATAATATTGCATTTCTCTATTCGTTTCATTTTAAGCAACTCAAAGCGCTATAATATTTTTGTTGTCTAAACAGTTTCACCCAAAGCAAAACTTAATAATAAACAACGTAAACTATATGCGGAAACAAGTTGTTAGGTTAAAAATGCAATTCAATCTGCAAAATAATATTGCATTTCTCTATTCGTTTCATTTTAAAGCAACTCTAAGCGCTGTAATATTTTTGCTCTCAAAACAGCTTCATCCAAAACAAAACATTACAATAAAATCATCATCGGAACCTCATTAATAAAATAAAACTGCACTTCTCTATTCGTTTCATTTTAAGCAACTTAGAGCGCTGTAATATTTATGCTGTCAAAACAGTTCCATCCAAAGCAAGACATAATAATAAACAACGTAAACTATATGCGGAAACAAGTTGTTTGGTTATAAATGCAAATCTGCAAAATAATATTGCATTTCTCCATTCGTTTCATTTTAAGCAACTCAGAGCGCTGTAACATTTTTGCTGTTTAAATAGTCTCATCCAAAGCAAAACAAAATAATAAACAACGTAATCTATATGCGGAAACAAGTTGTTTGGTTAAAAATGCAATTCAATCTTCAAAATAATATTGCATTTCTCTATTCGTTTCATTTTAAGCAACTCAAAGCGCTATAATATTTTTGTTGTTTAAACAGTTTCACCCAAAGCAAAACTTAATAATAAACAACGTAAACTATATGCGGAAACAAGTTGTTAGGTTAAAAATGCAATTCAATCTGCAAAATAATATTGCATTTCTCTATTCGTTTCATTTTAAAGCAACTCTAAGCGCTGTAATATTTTTGCTCTCAAAACAGCTTCATCCAAAACAAAACATTACAATAAAATCATCATCGGAACCTCATTAATAAAATAAAACTGCACTTCTCTATTCGTTTCATTTTAAGCAACTTAGAGCGCTGTAATATTTATGCTGTCAAAACAGTTCCATCCAAAGCAAGACATAATAATAAACAACGTAAACTATATGCGGAAACAAGTTGTTTGGTTATAAATGCAAATCTGCAAAATAATATTGCATTTCTCTATTCGTTTCATTTTAAGCAACTCAGAGCGCTGTAACATTTTTGCTGTTTAAATAGTCTCATCCAAAGCAAAACAAAATAATAAACAACGTAATCTATATGCGGAAACAAGTTGTTTGGTTAAAAATGTAATTCAATCTGCAAAATAATATTGCATTCCTCTATTCGTTTCATTTTAAGCAACTCAAAGCGCTGTAATATTTTTGCTGTCAAAGCAGCTTCATTCAAAACAAAACATAACAATAAAATCATCATCGGAATCTCATTAATAAAATAAAACAGCATTTCTCTATTCGTTTCATTTTAAGTAACTCAGAGCGCTGTAATATTTTTGCTGTTTAAACAGTTTCATCCAAAGCAAAACATAATAATAAACAACATCAACAATATGCGGAAACAAGTTGTTAGGTTAAAAATGCAATTCAATCTGCAAAATAATATTGCATTTCTCTATTCGTTTCATTTTAAGCAAAGCGCTGTAATATTTTTGCTGTCAAAACAACTTCATTCAAAACAAAACATAACAATAAAATCATCATCGGAATCTCAATTACAAAATAAAAAAAGTAATAAAATTTTATCTTTCACGTTCAGATATTTCCAAAATCAAATAAAAGATTGTGTGTATTTTAGCAGAATTTTTCCCAAAGCCAAAAAATAATCCAGTCTTTCACACTCCGCCATACTTTCCACGTGTTTTATAAATAGTGACTCACTCTTCTTAAAGTATGAATGCTAAAAGAAACACTCAAACAGGAAAATGGGAGAAGTTGGCGACCTTTTTAGATGCGATCCTCAAAAACAAAAGAACGATAGTCTTACTATAGTGTTCGTCACCACACTTTCCTGGATGAGGTCCATGTTTAGCTCATTAGTGAGTTTTTTCGCACCTCCTTTCTATGCTCGCTAAGTCAGAGATCGTTGACAGACTAGGAACTCGCCAGGGACAGAGAACTTCTTTGTTTTGAATGGAAAAAAAAAAAAAAAAAACTTTCACCTTCTTTAGGTTCCGGGACTAACTGAGTTCAAGGGAGAAAAAAATCTTGAAACACGAATTACTTTCTACTTAAGACAAAACACGCATGTTGTTTGAGATGAAATGTAAGCGTTGAAATTTTACGTAACTTGCACTTTTGTTTTATAAAAATAAATGTAGATATTGCTTACTATGGTCCCGCCATATCTTGCATTAGTCTGTTTCGATTCAGCAAAAGTCTTTTACAAGGTGTCCACATAAAATTAGAAACTGTTAAATACCTGAAAAAATACACATCTGATCCAACATCTAAAAATATATATGCGAAATATCTTCAAAAAATGCATTCAAAAATACAAAAAAATACCTCCCAAAGTCACTCCGTAAGGGTGTAACACATCTTTTATTGAACCTTTATTTATGTTTTGTTAACTTCTCCGTCATCGGTCTACTAAAACATTTACTAGCATTTAAAAATGCTGATAATAGTTAAGAAATAACAATTGTAAATGATACAGTATTTTACCTAAATCCTACATAACTTGTAGTAGCCGTAAAAAATGTGAAATATATTTGTGAAGCATCCACGGGGCTGCCAACTCTAAACGCTTTTTGGGAAATTCCTCCCCCCTTTTTAGTGGTAAGTTTATATTTTAATGTATAATTCTTTGTTTTGTAAATTTTCTATAAAGGTATCTTCTACACTACTACATTTAAATGATTAAAAAGTTCATATGAAACGGCACTTTGTTCTAGATTTCGTGGTGAGATTTTTAAAGGTTGGTAAAATAACCAAAAATTCCAAAAGCTTTATTTTCCTGATGTTTATCATGTTGTAAAATAATTTGCAAAAACCTTAGTAATTGGTAACCTTGCATTCGTAATTAACTTTAACCAGCAGACGCATAACAACAAGGTAGTCGAATTACATTAAACTTACTTTTTGGTTTGAATACAATATATTTGGCAACAAGATTATTTTATGTATTGTAAAATAAGTTGACTTACAGAGATAGGACAAATTTATGGAACTAACTTCATGAAAAAATATATATATATTTTGTTAAGCAAAAAACATTTTTAAAAATTTTACTTCGTTAAAATGTTAGCACAATTTGAACGATTATGGTGGAAGATTTAAGATATGCTATCCAAAACGAATCTAAGAAATTAAACGCTTTTTTCCTTTATCAGTACCACTATATTAAAAAAAAAACATTTTTAAAATAATTTTTCAATTCACTTTTAGTTAACGGAATTTAAGCTAAGATAATAAAATTATTAAGCAAATTTTGGTCCATCCAAGTTTTGCGTGAGTAAATATGACATAAATTCTAAAAGCTTTAAGCATGATACTTCATCTTCATACTGTGCTAACAGTTAAGCTATTTAAAGTCTTCCGAAACATTTCTTTTTAAAAGAAAGAGTGTTTCCATAATTTTGAACAATCCTTGTATTTATCTTAACAAAAGCCACAATTAAACATTATAAAACAACCAATTATTTATTTATGATTAGACAAATTAGGGAATCATTCTTGGATGTCTTTACGCATCCCATCCTGATGCAAAAGCAGATCCATGACGTAAAGAAATTTACTTATCAGTGTCATTTTTACTAATAAATATCCGAAATTTTCACGGACATCCACAGTAATGCACTAAGATGGTAATAAAGAAAATTTTTATTAAAATATTCACTCCGGAAAAATATCTATATATATATTTCTCTTACACGGCGACAAAAAAAGCCTCATTACAACTCCCCGAATGGCAACGCTAGAAAATCGATCAATGATTGCCGCTAAAAATGTCACATGCCAAATCTAGCTGAGGTGGCTTAACATATAGCGCTTTTAAAAACGGAAACTGAAATAACCAGAGAAAGCATTCTCACCAAATGTGATCTCTTCCGACAATCACCCTATCAGGTTGTTCAATTTAGCTGCGGCAATCTCATACTATTAAGCTAGGCAGAAGTGAGTAGTCTTTGTCGACAGATCTATATTTTAGTATTTTGTCGAAAGCGCTTTTTTTCACGAATTTTAGTTATTCATTGAAAAATGAGTCTCAGTCGTGCTGTTACGCTTTTGTATGTCAAAGTTCTAAGACTTATACTTATGTTTTTAACAAAGTTGTGAATCGTTCATGGTTATTATTTTTTAAAACATAATGTTTTGTTTATGGAGGTTTTTCCATTGCAATTCACTTATTTCAATTTTTAATAGACTTAATTATAGCCAAAATTTTAACCTTTTTAAAGAGATATTAGTTTCAGAGATTTTATCTTAAGATTTTATACTATAGCACATTTCTAATAGGTTTAACGAATTATATTTGAATTCAAATTTGTTTTAATGACTTAGTATTTAGTAAAAAGATGAAATTTTATTTTTAAAAAAAATTCTTATATGGATTTGAATGATTGTTTTGAATTCTTAGAATTTTGTGCATTTGAAATGTACCTAAGTTAGTAGCGAGCGAAGCGATCTTGGTTTGCGAAACAAACCATATAAGATTGCGTTGCAATTTTCGGGGGTTGGCGAGCGTCAGCGAGCAGGGGGCGCAGTCCACTAGTTAATTAAAAATATTTTAAAAATCGTGTTTTTTTTAATTTTTATTTTTATTAATTAAAGCAAGAAAAGAGGTTCAACCGGTTCCATTGCGTAACAAGTACTGCTTTATACATATTTGGAAAAAAAAAGAAAAAAGAAATCTTCTTCATATGCTTAAGAACCGGTTTTTATTTGTATACAGAGCAGAAATGATACGTTTATGAGGAAAATGTCATCGCTTTGGCCTTAAACTCGGTGAACAGTTAACTTTGCAACGTCACAAAATGAAAATTTGTCTAGTATGTATACCTTTTTGTATACCTTTTCAAAGCGATAAATGTAAAAATATATTTGGAAATAATTTACAAATGCAACAAAAAAAAAAATCTATTGAAATTGTATACTATAATAGCAGAAACAGAACATAAAACCGTTACTCGATTAACCTCTGGAGACAAGGATTCAATATATTAGACTACAATTGGTACTATTTTATCACTTTAAAAATACTATTTCAAGATTTTTTTTTTATGCTTTTACAAAACAATTATGACTGACTGACTGACTGATACAGTTTTATCGGAGTGCCTATCCTATGGGGATATCTGCTCCTTCATCTAAAGTAATAATTGTAAGGGTGATGGGATGGGTGGTGCGGGGGTTAACTAAGTTATGTCTCAATTGGAAATATTAAACAATTATGTGTAAAAATATTAATTGAATATAATTTAAAAATTCAAGGAAAAAAATGAGTAGTAAAAAAAAAAATTTTTTTTTATTAAAATAACAAGCGAAACAGAATCCAAAACTGTTTATATTTCTAAGTAATAATAGCATTTTCTGCGATCGCCTTAGAGCTCGGGTTTCAGTAGGCTTAGTAGGTTTTCAGATGTATGTAGAACTAGAGTGCCTAGAGGCTCTCTATGTAGAACAACATTCAAAAGGAAATTTCTGCAACCAACTTTTTATGAAGATAGAAATCGACGGCAAAAAAAGTCCTGAAAACTCCCTAAAATAAAATCTTGGTGATGATTGTTGTTAAATGTTTTACAAATGTCTCTAAAGTCATATGCAAGGGTGATACTTTATCGCCTTGAAATAAGTTTGAAATTTACAAAATAGTAATAAAAAATAGTTTTTATTATTTTTTTTATCGAATTCTGTACATTTAAAAAAATTGGTTGTACCAGTTTTATTGTTCTACGCGTGGTAAGAAATTAAAATGCATGGTGTTCAAATGAAATAACCGCTTCGCGGCCCAGGTGCCCAATAAAATAAAAACACTAGGACTAGGACAAATGAAATAACTTGCAAATTTTTTAAATATAAATATTGAAATTTCAAGCTTACGTGCTGTATTTTGCATTCATGTTCCAACAATATAATTGTTCATCAATTGAAAATATATATATTTTTTTATTTTTTATTATTTCCAATGGCAAGGCAAAAGGTACAAATAGAAAGATGAAATAAATAAAGAATGCAAATGTATGTAGGATAACAAAGAAAGAAGACCGAAGTCTTCTTTCTCGTCTTCTTCTCTGCGAAAATTAAAACAATTTCAATATTGAAAAACTGTTTCTCTTAAATCTAAAGAGCAACAAGTAAGTACAAATTTGAAAAATTATTGTTAGAAATTGATAACTGTTTTGAAAGGTTTTACGTTTATCGTAGAAAAAGACACTGGTGTTTCATGCTGTATTTTGTAACCATAAATTATTAAAACGTTAAATATAATATTTTTCATTTAGTTTGACCTAAATTAATACAAAATAATGAAAAACATGTTTTATAAAAATTCTGCGTTTAAGAGCTAATGAAAAGAAATTTTCTTTGAATTTTATTCTATTAGCTTAAACAACAGATAAATTTTGCATTAATAATGAGAACTAACATTGCAAGTTGATATTTAATTGAATTACAAAATTTATTTATCAAGTTCTACTTCACACAAAATGGATCGTTCAACCGACGAGAATGGGATTCGAACCCACGCGGGCAGAGCCCAATGGATTAGCAGTCCATCGCCTTAACCACTCGGCCATCTCGTCATGCGAGGGAAAAGTTATCAATTTTGAAATAGCTTTAATTTAATCCCTGATTGATGTTTCAGATTTTTTTCCCTTTTTGTAAAAAAAGTGTTAACCGTTCTAATTCACCTCTATCTTTTAACTATAAGTTTAAATCAGGGGTTTCCAACTGGCGGCCCGCGAAGCCTTTTTTTGTAGCCCGCGAACTAAAATATATTGTCATTTTTTTTTGCGGACAATTTTCGTAAAAAATCTATAAGGGTTTAAAGTACTTTTCTTGTTAATAAAACCCTAATTTCTTCGTTTCTGTGAAATTTAACATACCAACGGTGCAAAAAAATTTATTTCTCAGGTTTTGCATTTTTTGAAGCCACTCATTTTGGAGGAAAATATTTACACACACACTTGTAAATTTTAAATGTAAATATCTATTCTCTGGTGGTTGCAGCAGACAAACCTCAATTTTCTCATTGAACATTTTGTGTACTACTATGTAAGTTTTAATACCATCAACCTTTTTAAAGTTTCATATCTTAACAATTACATATCTGTTGCACATTAATTGTTTAATACATAGATGCACTTTAAAGTTATTGTAGCCCAAATTTTTACCATTTATTTAATATTTTTAAAAATATTATTAATAACAATTAAATATTTTAAAAAATCTACTTCTTATTTTAATTTGTAATTCAATACTTTTGTTTTGTACAACTGGTAAAAATCTGACAGTAATATTTAATGTTCCTTCAAACATAAAAGAATCCTACACAAAATTTTGATTAAGTTGCTGCCCGCCATTTGATTTGTGTTTTCAATTGTGACCCCCGACCTCATGTAAGTTGGAAACCCCTGGTTTAAATTATGAAATTCATTCAAGGGGTGTATTCATTTATGCTAGCAACCAACATAATTTTAAAATATAATTTTACCAAATTTTACACCTTTTAAAATTTGCATTTTCAATTTTGAAATAAAAAAGTGGTAACAGAAATGTTTCATTATTAAAATTTATTTTGCGAAAAGAAAATAGTTTCGTTTATCATAATAATTTATTAATATAAATACTTATATGAGTTCTAAAGTCAATGGCACAATGCTTTTTATTTAAAACTAATGTGATTAGTAACAGAAATAAATGGACTTTTTTCTGTAGGTGTCTCTCATATCTTAGGCTGTTGGACACACACATTTAGGTAAAACTACGGAAACTACGAAGTGAATAGAGAACTCTAGGCGTTCAGTGGTTTACCAAAATCATTCAAAGTTTTCACAGGTCTTACAAAATTTATCAAAGGTAGTAAATTGACGATAATAATAGCGATTTTATTTATTTTTTGATGGCATAACTTTAAATATGCTAATTAAATAGTGCAGGCGATACTTTAACTACGACATCAAATACAAAAACGTACCTTTGCTGATTAAACTTTCTTTTTTTTGACGGAATTGGATTCTTGACCTTCAAACCAAGGAGGACAGCTGCTATCTAAACATTTTGATCGCAATAGTATAAAGATTGAACACCTTAATTCTACTATTCCGCCACTTTTCGAGAACTTTTAAAGCAAATTAAAAATTGTTTCCCAAAGATAATCCCATGTAAAAAAAATATTTTTCAATAATAATTTCTTATAAATTAAATTGTAAGTTATCCAAATTTTTATATCATTTTAAAGAATGTAAATTTAAATGGCATAATGCAAACTTTGAGGTGTAATCGGTTTTATAGTTTCAAAGTAAACACATTATTTAAAAAATCATATTTAAAAATTTATTTCACAAGTTCTTATTTTGCATTAAATCAATTTAAAATTAAATTCTCCAAAATTATGTAAAAATTTGCGTACTTTACTATTCAAAATTTCCCGTCAAATACTAACATAATAAGCAATCATTAAAAATAAATTTTTTATTGAATTGCTTTTGAATAAACGAATTTTATGATTCTGTGCAAAATTTTTATCGGTTCACTTAAAAAATTCACGAGAGAGCGAAATATACAAAAAGTAAAAAGGGTCCAAACTTTCGATCGCTCTTCTGATTAAACTATTTTCCAGACCATATTTCCCAGATTGCGGTTACTCCTCATATCTTGAGGGTGTGGAATCCCGATCTGTTGAAAAAAAAAGTTATATTTATTCATATATATTTATTCATATATATTTATTCATATATATTTATTCATATATATTTATTCATATATTATATTTAACAAAGTACATTTTTGTGCCTGATTTCGTTACTTTAAATATCGACTGAGCTAAATAATTAGTATTTTTAAGGCTTAACAGATCGAACCATTAAGATTGGGTTTCAGTACCTAATTATCCGATCGTTAAGTTATAAGTTATTCAGTTGTTTTTTACTTAAATTTTTATTTTATTTTATTTCATACATAATTTCCTGAACACTGTACATACACGAGTGATATTACTCAAATTTATTTTATTCTTCCCTTAGCCAAGCTTCTCCAGTTTACTATCTTTAAAACCTGTTGGTCCTTTTCAAGGCAGTCTAAAAATCTTACGTTTGGCCGTCCGCTTTTTCTTGTACCTGTTGGCCTGGCACTGAAATCTTTTTTAGTTGTCCTGCTATCCTCCATTCTTATAATGTGGTCTGCCCATTTAATCCTTTGAATTTCGATAAATTTAATGACATCAGGTTCTTTATATGCTTTGTAAAGTTCCGTGTTTGATCTTCTAAACCAGGTACCGTTTTTATTTATTCCACCAAAAATGCTTCGCAGTATTTTTCTCTCAAATCCAGCTATCATATTTTCATCTCCACTGGTCATTGTCCAGGCCTCACATGCATATGTAAGCACTGATCGTATAAGACATTTATAGAGTAACACTTTTGTTTTTCTTTTTATTAGGCTTGACTTAAGATATTTTCTTAAACCATAAAAACACTTATTGGCCATCGTGATTCTCGTGTGTATTTCTTGTGTAGTGTCGTTTCAACACTGTACATACATGAGTGATATTAATCAAATTTATTTTATTTCATTTTCTTTCATACATATTTTCCTGAACACTGTACATGAGTGATATTACTCAAAAATGAGATAAGTTAGCATCTCAAAAGTGATGAAACGATTTCACTTAGTTGTTGGCACAGAACATTCAACCAAATACATGATATCTCTTCATCAGGCGACTAAGCACTCCCTGAAGAGAGCTTGAAGCTAGGAATTGATAGACGCGTGCGCGTGTGGGGTGGAACGGATCAAAATAAGCGACGATGGGTTCTTATTTTTAAGCTGGCTCATTTCGAGTATAAATAACTCTATTTTCCCACTTGCCCTCTTTCGTCGCATAAACTAATTCTTGAGAGGAATATTTTCATTTTTTATACCCAATTTCTAGAACTTACGATCACGATCCAGAAGGAAAAAAAAATTTAAAACGAACCACAAAATGAGATTTCATTCCGATAATTGTTAAAAAAAACTAATTACTCAGATAAGTTTTGATATGTGGTATAAAGGATGTTAAAAAAACAAACAATCGTTGAATAGATGTAGGAGTCGTAATGTTTTTGGACAAATTATATAAATATGTACCGTATTAGATCTGACATTTATCACAACTGCATTCTGCATGATCAATGGATTTCCTGTTATTGTTTTGGAAGTTGCTCTGAGTCAGATCCATTCCCGAATTAACTTCGGGACCGGGATAGTCCGGCTGTTTGGGCGTTGGATCCATGTCCGAGAGTTCGATTCCAGTCAGCTGTAGGCTCTCAGTGTACAAAATGGTAACTGGTGCACGCTAAATCTATCCGGGTTTCTATGTTATCCAAGTTTCCATAACAAACCAATACCACCGGGGGTATTGGATCGGAGATTGGTCGTGCTGTGATTCAGGTCAATATTACCATTTGTGGATGGATGGTGTGTGAATGTGTCCTCCCATGATAAAACGGGACTTGACGTATGTATGTTGTCTGCGGCTCATCCTCAAAGATGCTTCCCAGACCGTCACCAACAACCCATTGTGCAACTCTAGTGCTACTTCCAAGACATCATTGCCCAATTGGGAACATATGCATATCATAGCTTATTCTCCGGATCACCAAATGCAGCAAAACCCTAAGATAAAAGACTGCAGGTTGCCAATGACATAATATATATATTTTTGAAGTGCATACCTTGCATGAACCTTTGCATCCTACCAATTACATCTTACATTGCCTTGATCGTTTCTTTGATCTCTACCAACATAATTAATTACAATTAACTGCATTCAGAATCATCGCAAAAATTTACACAATTACTTTACTTAACGGTTTCTAATGTAATGGCGCGACATCTATCTTAGTTTCTTGAAGACTTAATATTAAAGTAAAGGAGTATATTCACACTACATGCAATTGTTCTAGACGTCCGCGCTAACGATTACAAACTACATGAAAGACAAACTGCTCACGCATGCTAGAATCGTACTGACGCTCGATAGATTATTTAAAGTGTTTGTTGAGAATCGAGTCATGCGTTGTGTCGAAGATTATAAGGGTTGCAGAAAAGGTATAGTCTTATAAAATTAAAGACATATTTGTCAAATGTGACAGATAAATTGTTGTCAAGAAGACAACAATGGGCAATTTATCAAGTTTTCATTTTGTGATGTAGCTAAGTTAACTCTTAACCGAGCTAAAGCGTCTTTATAAAGACCACTTTTTCTGAATATATACAAAATCCGGTACTGAAGCGTGCAAAGAGATGAGGTTTTTTCCATTCTCAAATCTAAGCAAAACAGAGCTTTTAACACCGGTTGAACCTCTTACCTTATCATTTCACTTATGAGGCAAACATAAACAATCATACTGAAACATTTAAGAAGCTTAGCTCTGTTTGCAATGTGTTAAACAAATAATAACGGAACTTATAACTAGAACACGTTAAATAAGGCAAGCCTTAGAGAATCATAAATAATGATTATTTTCATCATTATTATTTTGTAGTTAGACACTGATTCATTATCTTAAACCCATTTTATTCTATAATGCCTTAACCCTTTGCTTGCAGCTGGTACAATAAGTGGACCAGAATGCCTTCATCATGATAAAAACCGTAAGCAAAAGGTTAATAGGTTCATTATAATAAAATTTGAATGAATAATAAAATAATATAGACGAGAAAAAAATAATGCTTATTATAATAAATGCCATTTAATTCAAAATTTTTGCTTTTTTATAATCACTAAACGTATACGGGAAAACATCCAATCAATGAGGTATTCAGAATTGTCTCTCTACTCTACCCGACAGGGCGGAAATGATGTCAAACTCTGCCATATCTATTTAGTCTTAAAACTCAGCGAAGCGAACTTGAGCATATCAGGGAGCTTCCGTAATGGTACTTCAGTGAGAAATCTTGATCAAATCAGCACCTCCACCTTTCACGAGCCCCAAAGCGTCAAACTGCTGAAAGGAGGGTTGAGTTGACTCCATCCTTCTTGTTATGCCAAAAACAGAAATCATCAAAGACTCCTTGCAGTAGATCGTCAACGCAGATTCTGCATGGGGAACAGCTGTATGTCGGCAGCGGTGCCACTCCATCAAAATATTCAGAGCATACCTCGTCCCTTTCATCTGAATATACCTTTTTACCCGCATGAAAACAAAGCGTAGGTTTGTGTCGTTGTGTTTCGTAGGAAGTGGGGTAATTTCCTTTTTAGCTGAAGAATTACAGAAGTGTTGTAGTTTTGTAAAAGGACATAAGGTTGTGAACTAGCTTTTATTTTAATGAAAATGCTCGTTTTTGAAAGCTTTTTTCTAAAATTTTTCCGCTATACCGAGGAAAACTCCCTTTATGGCAAATTCTATTTCCTCTACATTAGTAATTTAAAATTTAAAGTATATAAAAAGTGAATTCTGGTGAACTGTGAAGTTTCAAATGCTGAAGGGGAAAAAAAAAAATCTGAATATCAAAATGCAGACAAATTATGAAAGGATTACTCAATGGGGAAGTAATTCTGGTGCTGAAAGTAAAATGCGATAGTGGAACCAATTCATTTACAATAGCAAAACATTCATCTATGCAATGTTAAAGAAATAATACAATTTTAACTGGAGTGATCATGTTAAGAAAATAATAGCTAAAGCCACTTAAATATACAATAAATTAAAATGCCTTCTAGGTCGCTACTCCAAAATGCCACTTAAAAACAAACGATATATATATAACTTACTTATATCAAACCTAATATAATTACTTATGCATCCCCTGCCTGGTGCAATTACAGTAATGTAAATGCTAAAAAACTCAATGTCTTCCAAAACAAATTATTAAGAAAAATAAATGGATTCCCATATTTTATTCAAAACAAAGATATACATAGATATTTCAAATTAAAGACCCTCATTGAAACTTTAATGACACTTAGCAAACAATTTTATAAAAATGCTCAGTCGCAAACTACAACAATATTTTTAAAGCAGAAATGCTAATTGAAGATTCCAAAATCAGAACCCTAGCCCACTTTTTCACTAGCCATGCTAGTTACTTCATCGGATAAATTCAATTAATTTTCCACTATTTTTAATCTTTTATTGATACTTATAACTTAGTTTAAAAATTTAAATTTTTACACTGCAAGCGATTGGAGCTGCAGTCTTTTCTCGAACTGTTCATAACTCTGATTTCTTATTGGTGCTGCGATTCAGCCAATGGCGTTGCACTTGCAGCAAATAGTTCAAAATCATTTTTACTTTTTTCGATATCGTGGTTATTTTTCTTTCTACTTTCAAAACTCATGATGAAAATTACTTCACGCACGACTTCACAAATCAAGATGAAAAGGTAAAAGGCCCTTTTGGGGCCTAAAAGTCTTGAGCAATAATATGACTACACTATGACTATGAATGATATATATTAAATCTAATCCTTAAATAGAGCTTATTTCTAAAGCGCAATTAATTAAAACCTTTCTATTGAAGAAAGTAATAATTTTGATCTAATTATCTTGGAAAATGTGAGGATGTGTTTTTAGTAGCTTGGGAAGTTGATCAGTCTCCCGCTGCTAAGACCAATTAATATTTAAATATATTATCCAGAAAGTTAGAAAACCCCTCAGCAAGGTCAAATCCGTCTTCTTCTCAAACTAACCATCATCATGTAGACACCTCAGTGTTGAGGGCCCGGCCTCCATCTTGGTTTAAATAAGTTATTAACTTTGTTCCTCTGGCTTTGTATTTATTAAGCACCACTCCGACAACACGGCAACATTCTAAATTCAAAATATGTTTAAACCGTAACATATATACAAAATGAGCTTTTACTATTTTCAATAATAAACTATCCATTACTATTTACTTTCTCTCGGGTAAGATACAATCCTATACATTTCTAATAACAATTAAAGAAAAAATTAAAAAACTCTCAGTTGTCCTCAGGGCACGGATTGTCAGGGCATTTTTTAAAATCAGTAGCAAAGTTTGCTTGTGCTGAAAAAAGGTTTGATACTGTAAAGACTTTTAAACTTTCACACAGAGACGAGTCGCCTGCATCTTAAATCAATTTATTCAAAGCTATAGACGCACATCACAGACATTATTGACATATCACACACAAATATTAACAAAAACATAACATTTATAGAAAACCGCCATCCATCTTTTTTAATCTCGACCGCGACTTCTCCTCAGGAAAAAAAAAGAAACCTAAAAGTTTGTGCGCCATCTAGTGGCCAGTTTCTTACAATACTAGCATCATGTTTAAAAGCGCTATCGCAATAAATTTTGTGACTCACGAAATGCAAAATAATTATTACTGTGTGACGTGTCGTAATAAAGCAATTCCTGAATGGTTAATATTAAATATTTATACTCAGATGAAAGTTCAAATAACACTGTTTTATGTAATTTTCATACCATTAGAACTTGAATAAAGCGCGTCGAAAGGTGATAATTCAAATCGAAATTTGGGTGTCGTAACAACATGGTATTAAATAAACGGAATTCGAAAAATTATGTGGAAGCGTCTAAAATAACGGAAAATATACGCTGGAAAACGATCGGAAGGGCAGAATCGTTGCGCATTAAGTACGTCAAAAAGTGATTAATTAAATTTGAAATTCACGGGTCGTAATAAAGTCGCATTAAAAATATCCACGCCGAAAACTTTGTAAAAACTAAAATAGCTGCCTATGAAACAAATAGAAAATGATGAGGATAAAAGATGGAATAGTTGCGAATCAAGCCATCACCTCCACACGGTTTCTTATAAGTTATAAGTAATCTGCGCAGATTATTTAAAAAGCGAACCACTTCTGCGCAGGAACCCAAATTCTATTTTAAAAGTACTTGAGAGAAATTTATCAAATATATTAGAGAATTGAATCTGTAGTGGTTGACAAGTAAATAAAACAATTCAATTTTATTCATAAATTTAAAAAAAATTTAGACATATATTTGCTACCACTTTCTGAATTTTTAATAGATTTCATATTAAATGGTTCTTTCACTAATTGGTTTACCTTCATAGTGGTCTGATCGGACTACCTACAAAAAACCGTGTGGAGGCTTTCAGTTATAGGAGGCGTTGATCAAGCACATTGCTGAAATTAGAACTTCTGGTATCGTAATAACATCGTCCAAAAGATATCGGAGTTTGAAAATCATGTGAAGTTGGCTAAAAAATTGTAAATAACTATCGAAATACGACCTGTATTCACGACGAAATTGTCTCTAACCGATCCAGTCAAAAAGATCTCAATCGAAATTCGCGTTTTGTACTAACATCCTAGTTAGAAATAGAGTTTCAAAAATCAAGTGAAAATGGTCAGAAAAATGAAAAATAGCTGACGATAAAACTATTGATAAACGACATTGGTTTACGATGGAGCCGTAGTTAATCGAACGGGTCAAGAAGTGATAAATCTAAATTAAAGTTTGTTTGTCGTAATAACATCCTATTCAAAATATCGGAATTTGAAAAACCACTTGGGAAAAAAGGAAGAAACTATCAAAAATCCTGATCATAAGAAGTTGTTTTATTTTATTTTATAACCGTCGTTGAACAGGCAACCAAGTTATGAGTTTGCGGCTACCAAAATTCAACTTTGTAGCCCTTGTAATTCTGAACACAATCCAGAAGACAAGGGAGCTCCTGGGTCAAGTATTGGGAGAAATTTTGCTTTCGTGCAGGATTTTTTGATAGAACTAACCCGGATTTGCGTACATATGGAAAACCTCGAAACCCTGCCACGATTAGCCTGACAGAAAAGGTACTCTAACCCATGCCCCGTTTACCAATGAGGATATATCTCGTCAACACTGTGGTTGATGCGACCCGGGAGCGGAATTCGTATTGACTAGCCATCACTGGGATCGAACCCGAGTCACCTCATTGAGAGATGAGTGGTCTGTCCCCAGAGCCACCATAAGAGATTATAGTAATTTTTGCTTCTGCTTCTTTTTTTAATTGGTATCTGATTTTGTAAACTATCAATTTGTTTTAGGTTACTTGAATATTTTACTCTTCTGAAATACTTCTAAAATACTGAAGTATACTGAAATCCTTATACATAATGGAAAAAGAATGTAAACATTCAGTTTAAAAATATGCTAGATGCTAAAAAATGGTTTGAGTTAGGAAACAAAAAGTGTTATATTTCTAGTTGTTTGAAATATTTTTGAAATAATTAAAGGCATGAAACGAAATATCCTATGAAAGTATTCGTATGAATTCAGGAAAATTTTTTCCAATGTTCCTACTTATATAATTTTAAATGTAGGAAAATGTTGGCTTGAAATTTTTCATTATCATTTTACAATAAATAAATAAATAAGGAAAAAAAAGGATATATATAATTGAGTTCCACAGCGGATAATTCATAGAGGTTACCATATGAATTCAACAGGGAGAGGGTTAAAAAAAGGGGTGGGTTAGTTAGTACCCGGATGTGAAATAAGTTCCATTCCCTCCCTCTTGTCAAGAATCTGTTCAACATCTGGCAACATTCATAAATTCTCGCTAATTGTCTAATATCCTATCTTCCTTTATATCCTTTCTGCAGTTTTTAAAGTCAAGAGAACTAATGATTAAGACGAAAGAGAGGAGAAAAAAGGATATAAAACTGGTCGTAAAATGCTGACGCGACGACCACGATGAACATTTCTGTGTCAACTTTTAAATGTTTGACGGCAAATGAAAAGATGAAGTGCATTTTGTAACAACCGCTGTGCTTGTTGGATTGTGTATTTTTTTTCCCTTCTTTACTTTTTAAAGTGGTTGTTGAAGGATTTTAAAGTTGTTCTTTAAATAGAAATGGCATTTAACTTTTTGTTCTTTTAATTAGTTTGTGGGACTATTGTTTCCTTATTTATTAATATTATTTTTTTAAAATCTAAAACTGTTCTAAAAAGAACAACGTTATCTATGGAACATTGAATTCCATTTCTTTACTTATTCTTTAATTTTTTATATTTACTTATTTTATTATTATTATTTATTTATTTATTTTATTATTATTTGTTTGTTTTTATTTATTTATTTTTATTTAGTTATTTATCTATTTTTTGCAAAAACCTTTGGAAACATTTTTCTCCTTACTACATAACATATGGAGGTATTTATTGTAGTAGTGTTGCTAATTACTAGTACATTGCGTCTTAGTACAGATACTTGAAACAAAAGTTGTATTGATTTATTTTAGAGTACTTTCAAAGTATACAAAACAAAATATGGCCATAGTTGTAATAAAATAAATTAAAGTAGCCTCTCTTTATGAGGCGAAAAAACATCCATAATTTTCCCTCATGATGATTTTGTACATTTAATTTGTAATTATTAACGGTCAAACTGAGGACCCTTCGGGCATTCAATTCCCTCCCCGTCCTAATACCCAAAATTTTAAATTACTGGATGAATGGTTACAAACGGATAGATGTTGGCGAGTTATCAACAGATAATATAGCCAAAAATAAAGCCAACCCCGAGTTGTTAATATTAAATTTTTAATAATCTGACTACAGTTTATTCACCACACTGTTATAATTTTCATTCTAAAACTGTGGTAAAATAACCGACAGCAAACTGTCCATCCGATTAACCGTAAAATTTAATGAAAAGAACATTTTTTTTACCTTTACGGTCTTGAAACCGTTTACAATGGTTATAAAACCGTACAAAAGAAATTTACCTTGAGACAGGAGCTAAAGTTTCCTTAGGTAATGGACATAGGAGAGCGCTGGACACTAATTTGGGAATGCAGGACACCGGAAACTCTTCATGTGAAGGGGATGGAGGAAATATTATGGTGTCAAAGATGAGACTTGAACCCTATGTTCTGTCCGTCATGAGAGACTGACAGAATAGTCCTCTCGGCTATAATACTGCACAGTTGCAAGGAACTGAGTGGCTTTATTAGATGGGTTTAATTGGTGCGATAAAATTCTGGTTGTTTAACCGTATTAGGTGAAAGCAGCTAATAAACGGTTTTTCTCTCAGTTAACAGTTTGAATACCATCTTATTTATGGTTATTTGACTATTTTGTTTGATACGGTAATATAACATTTAAATAAATGTTATTTAACCATTTTTTTTCCGAGAAATTTCTAACAGTAAAAAATGACCGTGAGAATTTAATATAATCCTGAAACCGAATCATTTTTGTGGTTAAAGAAATAGAGCGGCTTAAAGATAAAAACAGATTTTGATGTTAGAATAGTCGCGACAGTGAATTATTGAGTCATGCAATTGTATTGAGTTAAAAAGTTCGCCATTACATATATAGTTAAAAAAGAGAAGAGCATTTATATTTGCTTTTTATAAAATGTGATAAAAGTTTTAATTAATTGTTTTTATTTATTTATAATTGGATGAATAATAACTAAAAAGAATTAAATTTATGAAATTAAAGAAAATTGATGTTAAATCCAAAATTTTGTTAATTAAAATTGCTAGGAAAGCACCACCTGTCACACATATTGCTTATAACTGCATTGCACGTCGAATTACAGAAAGTATAATTGAGAGGAAGAAAGATGCAAAACGAGTCGTTAAATTTAGGCTCGACAAACAAAATGGCTATTTTTTATGACGAGTCGTAAAGTTTGTTAGTACAGAAAAGGAATAACTGCCTTTTCCAACAACCACAGAGCTTATATTACTTTTTTAAAGTGACCGTTGAACAACTCATAAGTTGTTCTTCAAATAAAAAAGGTCATCTTAGTTTTCTGTACGTGTCTCTTTCCTATTGACCTCCTACGTAAAGCCGCCAAACCTTATTATTTAAATGTCGCTGTCATTTTTCTGTATATATATATATATATATATATATATATATATATATATATATATATATATATATATATATAATTTAATAAACAGTGTCGGGTGTCATTATAACAACGTAGCTAACAGTACAAGCTGTTGGCTACGTTGCTATTGGCTGGACAATACACCAACAATAATAACATGAGAACGCAAAGATTTTTTAAAATGTAAAACCAATATTTTTTTAATTCATAGTTAATGCAAATCCAAATTTTATCCTAGTCCACGTTCGCAAATACCGCATCAACAGCCCTCCTTCCAAATTATTGGATTGAATATGGTGCGTCATAAATGAACATAAGTGATGGTTACGGTTTAAGCATTTGTGGACAGTCTAAACTACATAAAGTAAATTTAAACTTAAAATTAACATTGGATCAAAAGGTGATTGACAACATTAAACGGAAAGTTATAGTAAAAAAGTTGAACTTTGAAATTTTCTGCTTCCAACGCAAAGCTGGTATTGTTACAGATTGTTTCCCTTCTTGAGCCACCTCTAGCTTGAGTACACGATGCTATATGGTCGGGCATTGAGGCATGCAAGTCCCTTATGATACCTGTGGCATCTCGTTTCAAAAACACCATTAAATAGATTGAACTCGGAGGCTGTCAAACTTCTCGTCCTAACTGGTCCCAGACATTCTCGTTCAGTGACAAATCTGGGGATCGAGCAGGTCAGGGATGGGTAGTATAATGTGATGGAGGTATTCCCGTGACAGCTTTTGCTGTGTGTGGCTGAGCATTATCCTTTTGACAAATAGCACTGAGAGCCCTGCCATGAGTGATAACACATGTGGCTGAAAGATGTCAGACGTGTACCGTAGGGCTGCCATGGCGCTGTGGAACAATATTAGGGGTAATCGTATGTCGTGTGTGAGGGTACCCCGTAGCATTACACCGTAGAAGCGGCGTAGGGTTTTGATTTAAGGAATACTTTGAGGTATTTATTAGCATATGGAGGGAGTGATTGTAGGGTATATTTTTAAAGCAAATTTATTACGTAATCTTCAATACACAACTTTACAATCATAAAATTGAAAAAACAAGAGCAGCGCATTTGTGGTGGGCGGACATTTTTTTGGGTGACATTAAAATTAAAAGTCTTTTTTGTTTGGAGATAGTTTTTATTTATTTTTCATGGGGATTAATCTTTTTTGCCAAGTTCATTTTATTTTCAACTAAAAATTTACGTAATACTAGAAGCATGTTTATGACCAGCTGATTGGTTGAACTAAAACATTGTAACTGCAGTGTTATAAGTGTCTTCTTTGTAAGCCTTTCGAAGAAGATGGAATTGATGCATTTTGCGTATATCACGAATTTTAAACTCTTAAATTTTGGCAGCAGAATTAAATCCTTTGGTACCAGTTTACAAAGAATCGGAAAGTAATCTCAACAGTGATGTAATGTTAACAAAAAGTAATGTCAATAAACGATCTAAATAGGGCAGAAGATAGAAAGATTTTTTAAAAAAGAATGAAGAGGGAGAGTTGAAAGCAAAACAAAGAGACTAGTCAATTTTGAAAAGTTTTATAGAGCCATTTCTTTTATATAATGAATTCTCTTGTTTCCCGATTTTGGGATTTTATTAACTATTAATAATAATTCGTCTATGGAAAGGGCATTAAGTAAAATTAAAGTGATCTATGTAAGTCTATGTAAAGGACACCACTCGACACTAAGTGTAAGGCCACCTGCTGCCATTAAAACAAGAAATAGCTCTTTTTTTTTTTTTTTTAAAAAAAAGGAGCTTCGTAGTAAATTAAGGAAAATTTATTTCCTTTTCTCTCGTGGACCTGCTGACCCAACACCCCTGCTTGAAATCGTTGCATTTCATAACTATAGACCAGGGGTTTCCAACTTACATGAGGCCGAGGGCTGCAATTAAAAACACCAGTCAAATGGCGGGCCGCAACTTCATCAAAATTTTATATGGGACTCTTTTATGTTTGAAGGAACATTAAATACTACTGTCAGATTTTTATCAAGTTGTACAAAGCAAAAGTATTGAATTACAAATTAAGATAAGAAGTAGATTTTTACATGAGAAATGAATTTTTTTGTACCGTTGGTATGCTAAACTTCACAAAAACGAAACATTGAGGCAAAATGTTTTAAACCCATAAAGATTTTTTACGAAAATTGTCTGCAGAAAATAACTAATATATTTTAGTTCGCGGGCCACAAAAAAAGGCCAAACGTGGCCTGCGGCCGCCAGTTGGTAACTGCTATAGACAGCGGCATTACTCTCTAGACGAATGACGATAGGTTCTTTACATCGTGCCAAATATGCACCACACATATGTTTACTTTTTAAGGTAGTTTTAATTGGCCTGTATGAGCAGAAACATATATATATACCTTTGTCGTTTACTGTTGTACAAGTAGATTTTGACGGACGAATTCTACAAAAATAGCCGCTTTACGTAGATTTTTGAATGACTTTTTATCCTTGATGCAAAGGTCCAATGAAAGTATTTATGTCTTAATCGTTAGTGTGAATGTATTAGAACATAAAATAAGGTTCAGTACCATGATTCACTAGTTTCGCAAAAAGTGTTGCCACTTCTAAAGTATTTTTTCAAAATTATAGAACATCTTCAATTTTGACCTCCAAAATTTGGAAGAAGGAAAAAAAAAGAAAAAAAAGAAAAAACATTTGCAGCGATGCCAATTTACCCCTGACATCGGATAGATATTTTCGAGGGTATAATTTATTGTCTTTTATTGTATGATTCTTGGTTTAATAAATTCGATTCATAGAATATAACACATCACTGTACTACTAAATAATTCACAGACTTATGTGATAAATTGTCAAAATTATCCGAAAGACTGCAAATTTTAGTTTTTATTTTTTTAAATTTTTTTATCGATTTTTAAAAATATTTTATCAAATCCGGAGAACTCTGCATCTCAGCATTAGTCTAAAAGCTTTACGCAAGAACATATCATGAAAATTTCAAGAAAATCAAAAATGCCAAGTATTTAAACCTGGTTGATTTGTCCGATTTCTGAAAAAAAAAAAAACTGTCTCTTAATAATGGTAGTTATTGTATCAAGAATGAATACGTTTTTTTACATATTTTAATGGTTAAATTAGGTAACCTTTTTTTTAATTAATCAATAATGATTTCGTAACTTCACGAGGCTGGTGTTGATACATAGGTGTGGGGACTATTAGTGGACATCTCAATGTTTACAGAATATTTTATTGCTAGTTAATTTACATAACTATGAACAAGAATTTCCTTTATTATTGGGCCACTTTCGCGTTTAGATGTCTCGTAGAGTTCAGAGTCAGATTTATTTTTTTACAAATTAATGTATAGTGGTGATTTCAAATTTAAAAATTGATCAAACCTTGTCATGTTTTCTTCACCATTTTTAAAGTTTCCTTAGAACTGTAGGAATTATTACGCAATATATACATATTTACCAAAAAAGTTGTAGATTTCTGAAATATTTAAAAATGCTAGAGTAAGTTAGCAGATTTCAATTTTGATGAATTTCTAATATTCTCAGTTCATATACTTATGCGTTTTAATCGTTTAAATTTCGTGGTGGCTAAATCAGTGTAAATCAACTTCATAGCATTTTCAGAATAAAATTTCTTCCGTTTTAATTTTACTTGCCTTTCTTTAGTAATAGTAGAATAAGCAATAAGACGTGTACGCTCTAGCCCCATGATTTCAGGCTATATTTTCTATTTTTACTTGCCGGCAATTTTTCACCTTTTCTTTTAACTGGTGATAAAATTTTTCCAAGAGCTTTCAAAATATCGTTACATTTTATGATAAAAAAAAAATATCCTCAGCATTTATCATGATTAACAATCAAAGATTCCGGCATTTTTGTTTTTTTTTAATGTCGCAAAAATTATCTGACGGTCCATTGAAGCTTTCACTATTAAGCAGACGTTAATTGGCAGTGTATTTCAAAGTCTTATCTAAAAGGGAGTAAAAAATACCGGGCGTAAAACAGGTTTACTAAAAAGTTCACGGGTGCCAACGTATTCACGATAAGATAGAGAATTTTACGGCCGGATCTCAATTTGGAGAAGAAGATTTTCAAGAAAAAAAAAAAACGTTCTATCTTTCCAGAAAAAGTCACATAAACTAGAAGTTTTATTGGACAGCTTAATTGCACTTGATGAGAACTGAGGTTCCCGAAAAAAAAATTATTTCGCGTCTTTTACCTAATGCACCTATCAGACTAGCCGAACTATTTACTCTAAATTATGTCACTCCATGTTTACTACTTCATTTTTGTATGGGGGGTTGCTTGAATACTTACCTTTCTCGAATAGGAAAAAAAAAAAGAGAAAGAAAAAACAAGAAAAATCTATCTCGATCAAGTCAAGATGCAAAGAGCATCGAGCTAAATCCGCTCTGCTGAAATAACAGCGAAAAAAAGGCAGAAAGAAGTAAAAAATATTAAAAAATAAAAATAACATCTCAAAACATCCTCATGCCATGTCAGAGGTTAACAGATAGATCCATTAAAAAAATAGGAAGGGGGGACAGTAATCTCTGCGGCAGCAGCTGATTGGATATTCAGATCACGGTTTGTGATTTGTGGGGGTCATGTTACGTCTTCTTATCCTTGGAGTCAGATTTGGTCTGGCTGGCTCCTTGAAGCGCTACTTTGGCGCGTATGTTAAAGTATTATGCAATTAATACCGTTATGATTAAGAAATTTTAGAGAACTTGTTACAAAGTTGCCAATGACAAGGAAAAGTGCTTTGCAAAATTGAGATAAATAGAGATGTTTCAAGATATTCGTATTGATATCCTTTATTATTGATATCTTTTCCATTCATATCCTTTATGGATATCGTTTCATGTGGATATTTGAATGAAACACAAATACACACCCGCCAACTTTTAACTCGTTTGTGCCTAATAGCTTTCAAAAAGCACAGTTAATTTTTTTCAAAAAAAGAAAAAGTGCTGGCACAAATGGTTTTATAGCTAGGAATAATTCTGCAGAAGCAAGGAAACTCTGTCTACTATAATATATTAATAATATGAGCTTTTATAATAGGATCTAAAGTAAGGCACATTGCTTTTTAAAGTTAATGTGGCAGGTAACAGAATAAATATTCACTTCGTATAAACAGATATCTACTGCCACTTTTTTCGTTCGTTCGGTGTGGTGGAACTGGGCGTCTGAGGCCTTACAGCCCTTTGCCACTTTTTTCAGATAATTGTTCTTGATGTAAAGCCCCCTCTTTGTGGCCGGAGATATAAATGTATTAGTCGTACCGAGATCGAATTTTCCTAGTGGTAGTAAAATGAATTACAATTATAGGTGGGTTTACATAAAAGCTTGTCCAATTTTAATATTATCCATATCTGCCAATTTGTAGAGTCTCTAAAAAAGATTTTACTAAGCGGTAGTAAAACAAATATTAAAGTTCGAAATATTTTCTAAAAATTAAACTACTCACTTAAGAACCAAGTAAGCTAACAAATTGGCCATATCAACATATTTTTTAATTATTAATTTGTCGTGGTAGGTTTAATTTTTTTTTTTTTTTTTTTGATACTTTAAATTGAAGATTTAATACGTCAAAACGCTATGATGTTGCTGCCACTAGGAAATTTTTTTCTCAATGGCCGTACAATTTGGCGGCTATTTTTTGCTTTTATTAAAATTAAACTGGGTGCCTGGGCCGCGCAGCGGCAATTTGGCGGCTATGTATTATCATATATTTATATATGTGTATAATTTATTTCAATGTAGAGGTGGTCAAAATCCTTTTAAAATAAATTTATAAATATAAGGGAAAATTAGAAAGTGTACATTTTGCGACCAATAAAAACATAAAAATAAAATTTTACGCAAAACTCATAAAGTGGACAGTTATGCAACTAAAAGCGCAAAATCGAACAAACTATAGTTTCGGTTCCATAAACACGAACCTTCCTCATTGTCGAAGCACAAAATGGTTTATGTATTTCAGCACAAATGTTGAAATAAAACAGGCTGTGTTTCGAAATGTTCTTATTTATAGATCCAAAACTACAGTGTATCCATGTGTGGCTTATTCTAAAAATCTCATGTTATGAACAATATTTAATACCACTATTTTCATATGGGTATATATGTATAGAGTATTAAAATGATCAAATATAGTCATCATTTGAATCTCATTCATCTGAGTGTAAATTATTTATAAAAAGGGGTGGGTTGCCCTATTTTCTTGAGTGAGATATTTGCAACAAAATTGCATTTCATATGATATTTTTCACTTTGGATATGTAGTGGTAGAAAAATTACTTAATTGAAAATAACCGTTAATTTCATTACCACTAGAAAATATTTTTTTGCAAAGTGGTGCAAGTTGGCATCTCCGCATTTGAATCATTTAATAAATAAGATCTCACACTAATTTGGTTGAGTTTGAGTAATGTTTTGTTCCTCATAGCCCTAAAGATAAATCTTAATAATAAAATAGTCATATTGCTATTTTCTACTTTTTTTGAAAAAAATATATTACTCTCCTGACATTATAAACCTTTTACTTGGGCAGAAAACTTTGAACCAAAATTTAAGTTATGTGGAATCATAAAAAGATTTGTCAGAGTGGCGATACGATAGATATTAAAACCTGACGAAAAAGATCAGGGGGAAAAAATTTCTTACCTACCAAAACTATTTATAAATCAAATATTACTGTTAAAACTCACCGATTGAGCGCTTTTAAATTTACCGTAGAAATAAAAATTTTTCGAGCTTGCAAAAACTTTGCGAAACATTAGCTTCTGTTGTTTAAATTTTTTCCAGCCAGTGGTTACCCAGCCCTTGCAAATCTTCATCGTCATCAAAATTTATATGGGCTCCTGAGGCCATTTTCCCATTCATCTAGAATTTTTTTTTTTTTTTTTTTTTTAGTGGTACTTACTCTAGTAAAACACTGGAATGAAAAGAAATTCAAATATTTCGTATTCTACAGAGATGGCAACTGCTCCGGATTCTACAAAATATTTTAATAAACAGTGGAGAAATGTAAACAAAGATTAGCAGAATTTCGGTTCATTTCGCCAATTTTCTTATTAGGCTCAACACGAAATAACTGCAACAGAGAGGCATTTTGGAAATATTTCAACTAGCTGTACGTAAAAACACTAAAAATCGAATTTACTTAACCAAGACTTACTTATACATTCAAACAAATGTTACCCCTAGGACAGTGTTTCCCAAAGTGTGTTACGCGTACCCCCAGGGGTACGGGAGCAGTTTAGCGGGGGTACGTGTTCTTATGCAAAATATCTTGCAACAAACGAAAATTTCGAGAAAAAAAATTTAAAACACAAACCTAGACATGAAAATTTACGATTACGTATTTTTCTATTGGTTATTTTTTGCAGAGTTAATAATTAGTGGTCTCAACAGCCAGTAGTGATTTTTAACTTATCACAGTGAAAACAATATCTCCTTCTCACTGATGCAAATAAACTTATTAATGAAACTTTATACCAAAGAAGAAAGATAAACATATTTTTAAAAAATACATAAATTTTTTTATTAGTGGTACACAGCGTTACGAAAAATTTAGAAAGGGTACACAAAAGTCAAGTTTGGGAAACACTGCCCTAGGAAATATTCATCCGCAATCAGGAGCAAGATGACATCTTTAATTCTAGATTAAATATGCATCGCAACAAAAATAAGCAGCAAGTGGGCATGCAAATCTGATGATAATAGAAGTGCTTATTTTCTTATCTTTCCAAACTTCAGGTGTTTGATTAAATACCACGTACCTTATAAGAAATGAAAACTAGTATAATTTTAAAAGTTTACATTATTGTCAAAACTAAGAGGGACAACCTACCTAAAAGGGTTAACGGGACCTTAACCTTTAAAAGCCTTCCAATATAAAAGGTTTTTGCTGCATGATTTTTCTAATGGATGAAATCTAAGGCAGAAATTTTTAACTCAAATGAATTTTCAATACAGTTTTACCAAAACTTAACCTTTTGTTGAAATCACATTTTATGAATCTATGTTTGCTGTGGTGAATAAAATTCTATTAATTCTAATTAAATAAATCAACATAACCTCATATAACTTTTTCTCTTTGTCTGATACTTTGTGTCTGATACCACGCGCTTTCCCCCTCCCAATTTCCACTATTAGTTCACACCCCCTATATATATTTATATATCTTATTCAAATTTTCAATGGTTAATAAAAAACTTTTTATTCATCCAATCAAGTTCAAATAAATTTTTTTAAACTTGTAGTGTATGACACTTGATGTTAATACAGTTTCTTCAATTATTAATTCATTAATTAAATTTAATTAATTAATTTTAATTTTATCTGGGAGAAAAAATTGCAATTAATTAATAAAAAGTAACTAAAATAAAATTTTTCTTTTTTGATCTAACTAGGAATTGACTTAATTTTTTTTAATTGGGTATACTATCGCCTACGTCACAGGTTGTGTTACTCCTACTAAATTTAACCAGCGAACGGCATTTTCTGCGAGCCTGACTTCAAGCCACAAATAAACAAACGGAATGTTCGATCTTTTAAATAGCTGCTCGCCAGATTATATTGTATTACTAAGAACAGTTCGTTTTGTAATAATTGATTTTGTTATTTCATCTAAGTAATTTAATGTTTTTAGTAAACATATTTAAAACTCAGTTTATTAATTAAATTAAAAGTTTTTTTTTTCTCTTCTGACAACGTGAGACATCAAACCAATTAAACTTAACGGACGTCATTCTATAGAGTCCATATTTTAAAAAAAAATCAATGTTTTCAAATCAAATTAAATTAGCGCATGTAAAATATTAAACAACAACCACTATCTTCCATTCATTTAGCATTGCACGATAGTATATGTTATTCCTACTAAAATTTTCGAAGTGGAAGTAGTTGTGTTTTTTTTATATTATACCCAATTTTCACATTACTTGTTTTTCATGGATCAAAACTGAAAACGAGACTCGAGAGCTCTAAAATTTGTTTTTAATCGCTGGCCATTCACCACACGCATTGCCAATGCAACGTTGGCTACATTGGGCAAACCAGACGATGCTTAAAATGTAGGTTAAGGATAGTATATGGTTTTTCCTAAAGAAATTTTAAATTTTTTGAATAAAATATATGTTATAGCCTATTCTTTTCGACACCAAGTATTAGATAAAATAACAAACCTATTTTCTGAACTGGAATCACCTGCAAACTCAAATATATTGCAGTTAGATATATATTTAAAGTTTTGCCTTTAATTTTTTTTTTTCTAATTCAAATTTTTTGACATTGTGTGCAAAATTCCTCGATTTACTTGAGTCGATCATCAGTTTTTACTTGATAATAATTTATCAAGTAAAGACCAATAGTTTAAATTTTGCATGTTTGCTTAAAGCTTAACCCTTTCTGGCGCAATGTAGCCACTCTGGCAATGCTAATTCTAGAAATGTTACAAGCCACTAGAAATGGAGATGTAATTGCTTTTAAACGTTTAGCAACCACTGTTCTTTACACAACAAAAATTATGTCACTTCCTTTAGCTACTGTCTAAGGTTGCACTTGCTAATGTGTTGCCTGACTAAAATTTTCTATAGAAATTTTTTGTTCCGGAAAGGATTAATAATAACCCTTAAACATTGGCAAATATTTTTCTTTTAATTTGAAGAATCCTTTTATTTTTCAATTTCTTTGACATAGAACGGGTTAAGAAAGAACATAATTGGACTGCTTATTAAATGTTCTTTCAAGTCATAATCACGATTTTCATGACTGTTATCTTGCGTACAGGGATGCCTCAGGCGGCTATAATTGTTAGAGGTGATAGAAACTCATTTCAATTTTGTTAATTTATTATCTCTTTAGTTATTCAATCGTATCTACCACTATAACTTACATTTCAAATTATTCATATGTAAAACAATATAGTTTTTCGTTATCAATTTCACAGGGATGCCAACTTGTTCCGGACAGCAAATATATATTTTAAAGTGGTAGTTTATGAAGTGTGATTTTTGGTTTAATAAATTCAATTTTGTATATTTTTATCCACCACTATTTCTAAACAATTCGTAGGCTTATATAATTCACCACTTAGTAGTTAAGTCATGCTAGTTATGTTATGCCTTTTAAAAAGCAAGCAAAAATAGTTAAATATTTGCAAAATTTAATTTATAGATATTCACCGTTTTTTTTTTTTTTTTTTTAATTATTTTGTCGTGTCCGGAGCAGTTGGTATATCTGCTTTCAATAGTAAACAGAAAAAAATTATGCTTTAAAAAATTGCTAATTTTAATCTCTTTCATTAAAATTTTGAATTTTATTGTTCTCGACTTTTTACATAAATAGTTGCTTATGGTAACTGTGCGTACAAGACATCACAATATATTTTTTCCCCCTTCAAATTTTCGATCTAAAGAATATAAGACCATACGGGCTCTTTGCATTGAAATTATGACCACCAAACCCCTAAACTTTAGGGGTTCCTTAGGGCCTAAAGGAATACGCTAGATATGTGTATCAACAAGAATTCCACAAATTCAATTTTGCAGAGATGCCAATTTGCTCGGCTTTGTAAATATATATTTTTAAGTGGTTAAGAAATTTCAGTTATTTTTAGTTAATTAATTCCCCTCCCCCCAACACATATCAAGATTTCAAAGTATCATATCAAATGTAACGTTATTATAGTTATCTCGTGTTAATTCCTTTAAAGAGTTGGCCTAATTATCCTTATCCTGAAAATTTTGTAATTTTTAATTCGCTACCAATTTATTAAAACTTTTATAGAAAACGAAACAGTTGGTATCCCTGATATTGCGAATAATTGTTGAAACGCTCAGGCATAAATTTAACCCTTCCTTTTTGCATTTCCAAAAAACTATAGTTTGAATTAGAATTTCTCGCGGAATCTTTTAAAATTTCCTAGAGTGAATACTGAGTGTCTCTACTTCTCTACTACCTAAGGAGTGGTAGGAAGTCGAAAATACATTTCAATTTATGACGCGATATGTTAAGATCATATGTTTCTTGTTTTAGTTTATATGTTTTTCTTTCGATATTTTCAAAGGAGCAGGCACGTGTAATACATATGAATATAAACTTATACGTTCTTTATAAATTTGTTTACTATTTTTTACGATATCAATCAAAATCTTGTATTTCTTGTTTATAATGTATTTGTTGATAAATTTGACTGAATCATTTTTCGAAAATATGTTTGATTAGTTTTAATGAACGCAATATTTTAATGAATGATATAAATCACCTTAGAGAACCGTAAGTTAGTCAACGCTTTATTATGATGTGTATCAGCTCAAAAAATTTGTATAAATTACTTTAGTATAAGTAAGAACATTTGCTAGTTAGAATGCATTATATTTGGTCTTCTGGAAAGCACGTGCCGATCTTAGATAAACGGGGTTTCCTAAGGTCTGCCAAAAATATTTAAGTGGTAGCAAAATTTATATTATAAAATATATTTCTTGTTATTAAAAATGGATCATTAATTTTCCTTAATCACTTCTAATATTTGGAAACGTATTGCATAGATAGAAGTTTGATACATGCTGGATAAAAATTTGAATATTACTTAAAATGAAGTGGTTGCGAAATTAGGAAAACTTTGCATCAAATTGCTTTTATGAGTAGTTTGCTGACACTTGAATATTTTTGACTGACTTTTGGGAACTCCGTCTATCGGCTAGAACTCCGTCTATCGGCTCCGTAATCGGCTAGAACTTTCCGAACAACCCAATTAGTTAGAATTTTTGGCCCTAACTCATTAATTTTTAGTTAACAAGCCTCGCCTTTTGAGTCAAAATTTCATTTAAAATCTAGTTTGACTTTCTCTCTTGTAGTATCTCCTTGCTTTGAAGCCTTATACAGACACGTAACGATTTCTGCTCTGTTTTTTTTTTTTTTTTTTTTTTTTTTTTTATCTGAGTGAAATAATAGTGGCAAAACTCGCAGCAATTTTTTTATTTTTATGCATGTTACAATAATTTCTATATATTATTCATTTTTCCCTATGCTGTAATAATAAATGCTTACTTTTCACCAATCTGTATTGGAGAACATGTAACTACGAAATTATACTCATTCCATAAAATAGGGGAAAAAGTTTAAAAAAATTTAAATTTTACCAAAGGTCGCATAAAGACCATGCCTGAAACCATGCTTGGAGGTACAGATGTTAGACAAAATTATGGAAACACTTCTATACTAAATCTATGCTATCAATCTTTCTTTAAGCAGCAAATGTTTCTGGAGATTTTAAGTAGTTAAACAGTTGGCACAATTTTGAAAGATCATACTTGAAGCTTTAAGAAAGGGTGTCTTTTTACTCATGCAAATTTCAGACGAACCAAAATAGGAGTAAAAAATGTAAAGATGTATTTCTTTTACATTCCCACTATAATTAAAAAATCAATCCTTTTGATTAATTTCAAAGTCATAACCACATGTATTAATACTTTAAATTCATGCTGTTGTCTATGTGCAAATTTGTTTAAAATTTATCTGCGCCTATCGTAAAGTCGTAAACTGTTTTCTAAGTCTGATGAGTGACTATATGCCATTGGGCTATAACGGATAGTTCCAAATAATTTAGATATCCCAGCGAAATTTTGAATTTTAACATTTTTAAAAATAACTATTTACTAATCAATGAACGTATTTTCCGAAACTAATTCTTCAAGATTATGGCAAATTTTTAAAATACTTGAAAATGGCTCTCGAGAATTTTCCCGTAAAGATACATCAGAGTTACAAAATGTCTTAATTCACTGTAATCTCTATCTTTTTGATCATTACAGTCCTTTTTTACTGAATCATTTTCTCTGTTAAATATATACATTCATAGTTAACCCGACTTTCTTTGCAAATTGTTACTTATATAATTGCAGGCGATATTAAGTTCTCAATCTAGAAAGCGTGATTTTCCAGAAGTAACAATTGAGACTCAAGCAGACAAAGAGAACAGGCGTGGTGGATCGGCTGCACGTTCCGGATTTTCCCTCAAGATAATCCAAAACACACAATGGTATTTTTAAAAACTGAGTTCTCTCCTGCTAAAGGCCACATTCTACTACAGTGCGAAATTAATCGCAGAAGAATGAAAGAAAAAAAAATTAAAACCGCTGAGTCGTGGTCCAAGTGTATGAGTATGTAAAAAAATGAAAAGACCTGCCAACGGCTTGACTGATGGAGATATCAAATCGAGATGGGGGGGCCGGGCCCCACATGGCGCCGATTTCGTAAAGAATCCCCCCTTTATTTCTCCGCCCCATCTTAGTCTATCATTAGGCGGCGCCCTAGATTACTACTTATACTGCATGCCAATTATTTGAGAAGCACGAAACACAAGGTCGCTAGAATTTGGCAGTTTCTCGCCAAGAGATGGTTCATTAAATAGTAGCTGATTTGAGCGGCTAGAGCGAGACTAATAAGTCTATTATCGCCCGGCATTCGATCTGGTTAGTTCTGATTGGTTGAGGAGAGAGACTAATGTTTCAATTAGTGTTTATTTACGCTCTCGCTCTGAGATTCAGCACTCAATCACGTTGGTTATGAATTAGTAGTAAACCACAGTTTAGTAATAAAGGCTTACGGGCACAAATACACAGATTTTATTTTTCATCTAAACTCTCCACCAAAAAAAAAAAAAAGAAAACAATTTAAGCTTGAATTTTTTAGCTCTGCTGCTAGTTTTTTATTCACTCATTCATAGTCATGATAGTTATTATTTATAAAGCAGATTTTACTTTTAGCAGATTAGACTATTCACACTCAGTTTTAAAGATGAGTTTACCTTATTTTATCTAAAAATTGTGCTCTAAAAATTCACAGATGTTGAACAAATGATCTCGGGAACCTGAGCACAAAGCCATCGGGGGGTTCTCTAAAAGAATCGATAGCTTTCGATTAATAATCATAATATCAAAAGATAATTTTTTAGACAACAAGAGATTATAAACTTGGTAACAACAATAAGGTATCAAGCAACTTGATACCTTAATTAGAAGTACATCCTATAGAAATTCAAAATTTAATTTAGCTAAACTATGAAAAAACTTCTAAATTTTATTGATAGAGTTGCTGGTGAGAATAATAAAAATTATACAGGAAACAAGATATTCATATTAATTAGTACCTAGCAAAGCATAGATGGTGCTCTAAAAATTCATTTGTGAGTTTATTATTATGAGTTTATTATTTAAAAAAAAAAAAAAAAAAAAAAAAAAAAAAAAACTATTTATCAAGTTTATTTGAGGTAATAATAATTTGATGAATCGGTAAAATCTCACATTAAATGTTATTTCACGTTTTAAAATGCTCACATAAAAGTTGTCAATATGAAAAAGTGAATAAAAATATAAAAAAAATCAGTGTCCTTAAAATTTAAGTGCCAAACTAGTAAAGAAAAGAAAAATATTTCTTTTATTCACGTAATTTGAGATGGGACCCCCTCGCAAGTTGGGTCCCCTGGGCACATGTCCAGAAATACCCTTTCCCTGAATCAGTTCCTGACCGGCGTGCATAGTGGATGCAGTAATTTGAGCACAACTTCACTTCTGACTGTAGAGTTTCCACAAGTTTTAGAAAATTTTAACAGTGGTAACGAAAAGGAGACAAACCTCAATCATTTAATACATTTGTGACTACCACTGTTATTTTTTAAAAAGAAAATGCAACTGTATTGAAGTTCTGCCCTGCTAGATCTCTAAATGTTAAAGTAATATCTTAAGAAAGAAAATTTCTACCAACTTTAGTGAAGAATTACTTACTATCACTATAAAAAAAAAAAAAAAAATTAAAGCCTGCACACATCCTGTGAGAAACGGAACAAATTTCCATTTGTTGAAGTTTCTTAAATGAAAAATGGCAGTCATTTGAGATTCAAGGAGTGCGCAGTTGAAAAACACAAAAAACACCGACGTTTGCAGGACAAATATGTGACTTTACTAAATGATCCATCTACGACTAAATTATGGAGTAGACTGGGAGAAATATACAAATCAATCAGCCGTATCAGGGATTCGAACTTGGGTCGTCTGCAACAGAAGAGTCGATAATAAGTTGATTTAAATTTTAATTTTTTTTATATATTTGACAAAAGGACATAAATTAAAAAAATAATATTGAAATTAAATTTAAATACTATATACATAACTGCCAACAACTTCGAATAGACTTAGTATTTCATTTTTATATTTAAAATGGAAATGAATCGTATGCATTTCTTTTTAATTCTTGGATTTATAAATTTATTTTAATATGTTTTTAAATACCACTAAATGCAAATAAATCAATCCTATAGGTACGAGCTATTTATGGCACTTGTGTGAAAATTTCATCTACAATTGCATTTTACTTAGTCTATTTCTACCACTTGGGAAATGCTTCTTTGGAAAGAATTAAAGTTGGCAGGTCTGTATATAGTTCCATTCTTAATCTAAAAAAAGAAACTAGAATTTAAGAATATATGGTTGAAAATACACTGCTGGCCACCGTAAATGCAGCACCCTGAAGGAAGCATGCAAATAACATGAAATTTACAACATGCATTAGCGGAGGTGAGATATGCAAATGATTAGAATATCAGCGCAGAAGCACGTTACGCGTGCCTGTGGCGCCACTTCAAAGCGCTATTTAAAGCTTGGAGATTTCGATGATTTCAAGTTCGGGAATTATGTCTTTTTTATTTATTTAAAAAACGATAAATTATGCCTCATAGAAAAAAGCGATCATCTTTTGATTAAATATCCGAGATCGACAGAGGAAGGATAGTGGCCTACCAAGATTGTGGATTATCTTTCAGGGAAATCAGTAGCCGTGTTGGATGAAACCAAACAACTGTAATGCGGATATGTGATCGTTGGATGCAGGAGGGTACGACCGACCGACGTGTTCGATTGCATCCACCTCAGTGCACCACTTCACGTGACGACAGGCGAATTGTGCGCACGGCAGTGACTGATCGCTCAGTCGCATTACAAAACATATCACAACACATTCAGTCTGTAACGCATCATCCAGTTTCTGCGCGTACCATTCGACGCCGTTTACAGTAGAGTGGTCTGTCCGCAAGACGCCCATTGCTTCGTCTACCCTTGACGCAGAACCATAGACGTCTCCGCCGCCAATAGTGCGATGAAAGAAGGATGTGGACGACAGAATGGAACGAAATTGTCTTTACTGACGTGTCACGCTTCTGTCTGCAACACCACGATGGTCGCATTCGAGTCTGGAGACATCGTGGAGAGAGGATGTTGAACAGCTGCGTTATGCACCGCCACACTGGTCCTGCACCGGGTATTATGGTATGGGGCGGTATTGGATATCACTCTCGCACTCCTCTAGTACGCATTGCCGATACTTTAAACAGCCAGCGCTGCATCTCCGAGGTGCTGGAGTCAGTTGCCCTTCCTTACCTTCAGAGCTTGCCCACAACCATATTTCAACAGGATAATGCGCGACCACATGTGGCACGCATTGTCCAAGGGTGCTTCGTCAATTGCCAGATTTAATTGCTTCCCTGGCCTGCTAGCTCTTTGGATCTTTCGCCGATAGAAAACAAGTGGTCCATGATTGCTCACCGATTGACCCAGATTACATTCCCAGCTGCCACACCAGATCAACTTTGGCAACGTGTGGAAGCTGCTTGATTTGCTGTACCCCAAGAACGCATCCAAAGTCTCTTTGAATCAATGCCGAGGCGTGTGGTAGCGGTGATCTCCAACAATGGCGGCTACTCTGGCTACGGATTTTGGCAGGAAACACACTTCACAGAAGTCTATAAATTTAATCATTTGATGCTTGGTCAACGTGTTATCTACAAAATAAATTTTGTTGTGATATCTCTTGTATTTCTTCGTGTTGCAATTTGGTCAGCAGAGTAGATTATAAAAAGAAGTTATCTCCATGTTTCGATTATTCATAGTAGGTGTTGGTAAAGTTTTTCTTCTTCACCAGTAAACAGCCCAGTGCTGGCCAAGGATTTTTCAATCTGCTTACTATAGGGCAGAACAATATTTCATTTGCTTACTCCCAACATTCTCAGATCCTTCTCTTCGCTGCTCAACCATCTCGTCTGCTGTTGTTCCCTCGATCTTTGAGAATGTTAATTTTTTTGGCTGCATTTAATTTTCGCCCCTATTCCAATTACTTCTAAAAATTTTAGTTCTACTGTATTTTGATTTTTCCTTCTTAATTTACTTATCACTACTATTCCGTCAAATTAAGGATGATAATCTTACGAATTCAACTTAAGGCTCATGCTTATCAAAGCAAAAAAGGTTATATTTATCGTGATCTGCCCATGTTGACATTTTAGACTAACAAAAAAAAAAAAAAAAAAAAAAAACGGGCCACCTAGAATAACTTTTGATTCAATGATAGGATTTTCACGTTCTAGGACTCGATCTTAAAGGTTTTAGAGGGTGACCTCAAATATGCTAATTAAGAAGTGCAGATGATATTTTAAGTTGACTCAGACACAAAAACGCACTTTCTCTGAATAAACATACCATTTTTTCCGACCGATTCGGATTTTTGTCCTCCAAAATACAATAGCCGCAATCCGGAAAATATGGTCCCAATAATTTAGTCAGGAGAGAGCTCCAAAGTTTGGACACCTTAATGTTAAGTTGACTTTTTGCGTATTTCGCCATGTCTCGAGAACTTTCAAAGCGAATTTAAAAATTTTATTCAAATATAAAACGAATTCAAATATAAAATTCGTTTACCCAAAGATCCTTGTTAAAAATAACTTTTAGTGAATATTTGATATTTTTTTATTATTTCTTTAAGAATGGTCGATATGTATTTTTTAAGGTATGTATTTTTTTTTTTTTACTTCATTTTAAAGAATGTCACTTATTAATTAGCATATTTGAGATCACCCCCTCGAACCATTAAGACTGAATCCTAAGAACGTTAAAATCTAATCGTTAGATCAAAAGTCTACTTTTTTTGCTCACTATACATACAGGAGTTAGACAAAAATATGTAATCATTTCTATTAAATTCTATGTAATAAACTATTTTTATTTTAACAGCAAATCTTTTGGAAAATTTTATATAGCAAAACATGATTGGATTCAATTGGAATGTTGGCACAATTTAAAAGATCACAATGAAGCTTTGAATTATTTATTTTTCTTAGCTCGTGCACATTTGCATAAACCAAAATGGTAGTTGAAAGCTTTTTTCGTTTTTCAATATCATTATAATTAAAGAAGCATTACAATATAAATTTTGCTATCTTAAAGAATGATTTCGAAATCGGCAGGTATCGAAGTTAGAAAAAAGTAATTAACTTCCTCTCCTCATTTTGATTGGTCCAAATTTTTCATGGGTAAATGTGACATAATTTCTTAAAGTTTAATATTTCAAAGTGTGCAAGCAGTCTTTCCATGTAAAATCATCCCAAACATAGGAAAGATTGTTTACATCGAGTTAGCTCAGAAGTATTTCCATATTTTTGTACAACCTCTGCATGCGTTTATATCAAATGGGTATTTCTGTTACCTTCCACTTCAGCTTAAAAAAAACTCAGTGCTTTGAATTTTGATTCAATTGTAATTATGGTAGAACGAACTATCCTATTCTACTAAATAAGCCCTAATAATGAAAAACTTGAGGTACCACTTTTTTTATTAAAAAAAATAGTTATTTTAAAATGATTCGAGTAATTTGAATATAACAATTAATCGATCATCTGCCATGAGTTACGATTCATAGCCCCATTCCTTTAAAAACCCACATATCCACAGTTAAATTAGAAATATACAAATTTCTCTTATTAAGGAATCATCCTTCTCTTTGTTTCTTCTTCTCCCCCCACCCATTCCCTGATGAAGCGTGAATGCAACATTTTGCAATTAATAGAGCTCGCTGAGAAGGCATATTCTAATATTAATAATGACTAATATCAATAGTTTAAAAAAAATCGTATTGATATGATACCGTATTTATATTAATAATGTAATATGGGAACATATGAACATTATAATTTAGAAAAATAAGAGCTCAAATAAAGATAATTAGGATACCAATTTTTATTTTCAACAACGAAAATAAGATATTTTCAAAACTATCCTATGCACCAAAATAAAATCTTAGAATAGGTTGCTTGGCTCGTCTTGTTCTTTTTTTTTTCTACTCTTCCATCATGTCAAGTAAAATTATCTGACGATTAAGCTTTGTTCATATTGACTTAAATAAGAAAGGTAGTTTGATCTGTCTATAGACTTCTTAACATAGATAACTTTGATCTGTCCATAGTTTTAAATACATTTAGGCAGAGATGTCAAGTTACTCGGGGTAGCGGATAAATATTATCGAATGGTAGTCTTTTAATATGTATGGTTCTTGGCTTAGTAAATTCGATATATAGAGTTTTTACACATCACTACTTTTTAATAACCGTCGTTGAACAGCCGACACAATTTTGACCGACTACTAATGCTAAACTCCGTAGCCATGTAATTTTGCCCCAATCCAGAAGACAAGGAAACTCCTAGATCATTGCCCTCAGAAGTATGACTTGTTATGGGAACATGGAGGACTTTGAGACTCAGCAGATTTAACTTGCATCAATCACCATTTCTACACGGGGAGTCTTCGGCCGGCGGGGATCGAACCCACGCCCTCTTGGACATGGGCCTACTAGTCGGCCTAACCAGGCTATCTCGACACACACCACTACTTGTAAATAATTCAAATGGTTTTGTGATGTGCCACTTTTTCTTCCAACAAGGTGTTTAGGCCATCAGACTTAATCGCCCTAGAGCGCGGTCAGGTACTCCATTATTACACAGATGAAGCCAAGTCTTCAAGCAAGGAGCTTGAAATGTTAGATTAGTAACCAAAAAAGTCAGTTGATCACAATATGTCACTTCATATTTTAAAAGGTACATGATGAATGGGATGGGGACTGCTTCACGGCCCAGGTGCTCAATAGACAATAGAAACTAGGACAACATTTAAGTAGTGTTTTGCCTTGTAAAAAATTGGCTAATTTGACTGAAAATCTACAAATGCTAGTTTTTAAATCTCTACCGTTTTTTATATATATATTTTGACGAATCCGCAGCAATTGACATTTTTGTATAAGATCATTTAAAATTTCACTCCACTGCAAACTTACACTAAAAAATACTCATAGTTTAAAGGTTTATTATTAAAAAAACTGACCGTGAATAAGAGTAAACGTTTATTCTTGGCAAAATAAGTGCTACGAAGAAACTAATTAATTTACTACTTCCTATATTTTGCCAAGTGAGCACGTTCCCAGAATGGAAGCGTTGGTAATTGGTATTTAATAGGCTTTTCAATAAACTCGTACCTCGATGAAATACTTTTTTGCTTTTCGCTTCTGTTCTTTCCCCCCCCCCCTTATATTCTTATTTTTCACAACTCTTCCATCAAATCAAGGACGATAATCCGCCGATTCTAGCTAATGTCTCATAGTGACAAAAACAAAAAAAGGTAATTTTCGCTTTGATATGTTCATACTTTATAAGTGATCTGACATGAAAGATCTTTTCAAACTACATCTCGCTGAAGTTTTCACAGAAAAAAAAAAAAAAACGAAAAAGAGTGAAAAGTTCTACTTGATATTCTCATCCAGCATCGCACCTGCCAAAAACACGCTTTAATGTGCCCTGACTTTGATCTTATTTCCACAACTGAAAAAACGAATCTCATCAGATTTTTTAACATTTCGAGACTTCGCCTGAATTTTTATTTTTATTTTTAAAAAACATACCTCTCTTCCTGTCTTTTTTTTTCTTCCAGTGATTAAGAAATGACACGAGTTTCAGTGTCACCGTAAGCTATACTTATGCAGAACCAGAAACTACAATGTTCTTGTTACGCGGGCCTACTCTGTGATGATTTAAGGTCCTTATTATGTGATTCTACGAATAGGATCTAGCTCACCGAATGAATGATAGAGACATTTTTTTGTTGATCATTTTTTTTTATTTTTTTCTGATTGGGAGAATAAATGGTGTTGGTAGTGTCTGCGAACCTTTAGCAATCATCATCATTATTTATGGTAAGAGAGTTATCGAGTATTTTTCGTGAAATTTGAGTTTCGTATCCTTGCAGAAGATTAATTGAAACTAGACCATTGATATTAAGTGCTCGAAAACTTTCCCCCTAGCTTCGTACTCTATAATTCCGACGATAGAGTATTTTGGAAGTTCACGCTCGACTGGTATCTTTGAAATTTCAACATCGTTTGAGTAGTTTTTCTAGCTATCGCTTCAGCTCCCCTAAAATTTCGGCCCAAGAAACTCTTTTTTTTTTTTTTTTATACAGTAAATTCCAAGTAATGTTGCGTAAAAATGTTTAGAAAACAAAATAGACGAAACCATTTTACTTTACTTGTCTGTTTAGCAGTGAACCATAATATTTATACGGTGATTTCTCGCCAAATTAGATATGATCAGGATGGATATGAAAACAATGAATTGGATGTAATAATTATTAAAATTCAGTAGAAAGGGTTCACGTTGAAGAATTTTTTGAAACGTTTGTAAGTTTTTTTAAAAATAAAACGAAGAAAAAAAAAATGTGTGAACTCGCGTATAGTGTGAGAAAGCAATAACATCTATGATAAAAACCTTGAAGACAAAAGTATTTAAATTGCTATTTTAAGAAATCGAACTTTTGGAAACAAAAAGAATACCAATCTGAATCATAGAAATGCAGTAAATTCCCATGGTTCCTCAATCTCAGAGCGTTATAGTCCATTTTTTATGCGAAAAATTCTTTTTTTCAACCAATGAAGAAAGAAAATTAATTTTAAAATCTTCTAATGTGTTGATTTCATTTTTTCAAACTATTGTTTTTAATATTTTTTATCAAGTGAATGTCAAGATTTTTAAATGAATGGGGCTATCTTCTGTTTATATTGGCTTTTGTAACTTACCTTCACTTTTTGGACAACTGCGTTGTCACAAACGTCAAATATGGGTGAAAACTCATCTACCCCTTATGCTTATCCTACCCCGATTCTTCCTATATTTTTTATAAAGTATATTTATTTTACATGGCACCATACATCCAATTATGTAATCCAACTAGTGCATTTCTCTATCGGCAACACTATAGTTATTTTCAATTTGTTAGGTTGTCTTAACTTAAGTAGATTTAATAATTGTAATAATTTAAGTAGAGTTAAAAAATTAATTATAAGTTAATTATTTATTTAAATTCATTTTGTTAGGTTATGTTAAGTAATAATTTAAGTAGTGCTACATTAAGCATACGTTAAGCATTTATTTAGAATGATTTTGTATTTCTATGGAAATAAAACCTTTGAAATGAAATAATTATCTATATATATATTTCTCTTACACGGCGACAAAATAAAGCCTCATTACAACTCCCCGAATGGCAACGCTAGAAAATCGACCAATGATTGCCGCTAAATAACCAGAAATAACCACTTAATAACCGGAAACTGAAATAACCAGAGAGAGCACTCTCACCAAATGTGATCTCTTCCGAAATTCAATCAGGCTGTTCAATTCAGCTGCGGCAATGCTATACTATTAAGCTAGTCAGAAGTGAGTAGTCTTTGTCGATAGATCTCTATTTTAGTATTTTGTCGAAAGCGCGTTCATGGTTATTATTTTTTAAAAACATAGTGTTTTGTTTATGCAGGTTTTTCCATTGCAATTCACTTATTTCAATTTTCAATAGACTTAATTATAGCCAAAATTTTAACCTTTTTAAAGAGGTATCAGTTTTAGAAATTTTATCTTAAGATTTTATAAAATAGCACATTTCTAATAGGTTTAACGAATGACATGTCATTTATTTGAATTCAAATTTATTTTAATGACTTAGTATTTACTAAAAAGATGCAATTTTTTTTTTAAAAAAAAGTTATTATATGGATTTGAATGATTGTTTTGAATTCTTAGAATTTTGTGCATTTGCAATGTACCTAAGTTAGTAGCGAGCGAAGCGAGCTTGGTTTGCGAAGCAAACCATATAAGATTGCGTAGCAATTTTCGGGGGTTGGCGAGCGATAGCGAGCAGGGGGGACAGCCCACTAGTTTAGATTTATTTTTATAAAATGGCTGTACAAATTAATAGAAACGTTACTATGATGCCGGGCCAATACTTCCACGAGATACTCAAGTTGTTGCTCGAGAGGTACGTGAGGAAGTAGTACAGCACATAATGGAGCATTAGAATGAGTTTTATATCTTATTTCAGGACAGAAATGGAAACTATATTAACACTTCTGCTGTCTACTATGCTGAAATGTCCCGAACTCATGCTTAGAGTGGTTTGTGCGATTGAATGGATCCCGGGCAGAATTTATATTTTTACATAAAATATAATATATAAAGAACTTTCCCAATATTGAGGACATTTGTTGAAAATAGTTAGAACTGAAATCAAAGTGCTTCCGCGAGGGCAACAACTAGACGTTGGAAAAAAAAAATTTATGTTGTGCAAGATAATTTTAAAGTTGACCAAGCTGGTCGCTTAAGGTGGTTAGTATATAATATTGCTATGTTTGCAATACAAATTGAGTGTTTATTTCATTGTCACCCTTTTAAGTCTGTACTTCTGCTTATGAAGTGCCCGCCAGTTTGTTCTCCGCCAGAACCAACTGTCTATTTTTACAAAATTTCCAAGAATGGAACAGTTAGTAATGTTTTAAAATTTCCTTCGTTATCTGACACACAACACAACCACAGATTCAAAATTATTTAGTCACTCATCAAAATTTGGGAGCTATAGCTTTGAAGTCAAAAATTCGGTAATGTTTTGCCTCTTTTTTTTAAAAAATAAATTATCTATTCTCAAATGCATTATAACACTAACATGTTACATGTTACTAAATTGTTACATGTTACTTTAAATTAAATGAATAATTATTTTTCCTCTCTCTTTCAGGATGGTGGGGTTTGTAGTATATTATAGAATGCGGAAGGATTAGACGTGTGAAACAAGAGGTTTTCAAAAAAAATTTTAGGGGCTTGATTTGTTTAGTTCTCTAATAAACAGCAAAGGCTCGCTTTCACTTTTACAAGCATTGGAAAATCTATCAAAGAAATGCGACAGCAAGAATTTTTTATTTGTTTATCTCTAACTTTGTTCGTTTAAAATTCAAATAATTTCGCTTACTTTCTTTTAAGACTTTTAGCTGAAATTTAAATTTTGCTATTTTACAAAAAATTTCATTAAATGAATTATGTTTTATAATTGCATTCGTTAATGTTTTGAAAAATTGATTAAATACTACGGCATTTACAAATACTAAATGCGGAACAGATAATCGATGAGTGATTTTTCAGCTGTTTTTTGGAATCAAAACCTTATAGTACCTTTTTTTAAATCTTTCAAATCAAAACCTTTATGAATGAGCATTTCACCTCCTTTCTCCCCAAAAAAAACAAATCCTCCAGGAAAGCGAAAAGAAATTAACAGAATGAGCGCAATATTTTACTCCTGGTTAGACATCTTCCGATAAACGTACTAAGTAACAAATTATTAATTCTCGCCCTTGGGGCTATGATTATTCAGTGAGTTGAAAAGATGTTTACTATCTGCACTAATAACTGGTTCGACTGATGATACGCCAATTATGGATTCTTCCTGAAGAGTGAATGTACGAGGGGAAAAAAAAACAAAAAAATCTTTATCAACTCTCGGCGCATGTGTTGTAAGGCAAAGAGTAGATTAGAAAATGATGTAAGATAGGTTCATATTTCTTTTACAAAATAGGCCTCTTCTAATCGAATAAAAATCTTTTCCTCATCGTTAAAAATGCATTGAAAATATTTCATATTGATAAACCAAGATTCTGAACCTGATTCGGTTATTATTTATTGTTGGTTTCAAACTGAAATATGTCAGAAATATGTAAATCGAGGGAAATTTTCAGCAGATAAATATTAATCTATTCTGAGTAATATGCTTAATTTCTGCTTGGTAATTATGTCGTAAATTTTGTGGGTTTAACAAGAGTTTATTAGAATGAAATTGATTAATGTTGATTAGAGTGGTAAAATATGGTTCTTGTACAATATTTTCATGACAGTAATTTTCATAGTTATGAAACTAATTTATTGCACGTTCATATATTTGATAAGTGACATATATAATCAATCAATTGCTTAAAATCCTTAACTAAGATTGAGCCTAAACAAAAAACATCGAAACTAGCGAATCTTGTTTCCAAAACTATATGCATTAAACAAAGTTGGTACAGCCAGGGAAAAAAAAAAAGGTTATGACTAATGTTTATAAGGCCGTTGGAAATTTTGAATGTTAATTTTGAGGCTGTTTTTCGAAGGCTCCATCGTTACCTGAAATTATGCTCTTTTTTTTTGCGAATAATATGCTAATTTCATAACTGCTGAGAGTTGACAACAGTTACTCATGACTCTTAGGTCAAGTGTAGCTTATCTAAAGCCAGCGTTGTCTATGCTTATTCTGAATATATTAGAAATAATCTACAGCCAATAAAAAGTTAGTTCAACAATAAAAATTATATAAATTTATGACAAAATTTGGTTAAACCAACTGACTTTAACCAACGCCTCCTATAACTGAAAGCCTCCACACGGTTTTTTGTAGGTAGTCCGATCAGACCACTATGAAGGATATCCACTTCCCGAACGAGTCATTTAATACTTTAATACAAAATCTAGTTAAAATAAGAAAGTGGTAGCAAATATATGACTAAAAATTTGTTTTATTTATGTATATTATTGGTTTGCTTTATTCACTTGTCAACCACTATAGATTCAATTCTCAAATATACAATGATAAATTTCTCTCAGTAACTTTTATACAAGGTTTTGGGTTCACGCGCACAACTGGTTCACTTTTTAAACAGTCTGCGCGGACTACTTACAAAAGACCGTGTGGAGGCTTTTTGATGTAGGAGGTGATGCTTTAACCCTTTCGATGGCCGTGGGAAGTATACTTCCCACCACTTTTAATTTTGGTTTCCATTTGTTAATAACTTCAGCTTTCTTGAAGTGCGTTTAAATAAAATTGGTAACCATTTGTTAGTTTAAAAAAAACGTATAAAAGTTATAAAATACATAATTCCTTTTGAAGTTCGTAGCATTTATAAAATTTATTTTATAAATAAAAAATATTAAAAAGTTAATAAGTTCGTGTTAAATATATTTACAACCAAAAAAATGGCATTTTTAATAACCAAATGAATTTTTTTTTCTTATATTAATTACTATTCTTAAAACAATTTCAATTCCAAAAATACTTTAATTTACCTTTTCTAGAAATAAATGGCCCATTAAAGGGTTAAAGAACTTTTTTTTTATAAAGGGGGGGGTGACAAAAATACATTTAATGTATACATTACAATTTGGAAATAATGTGAATTGTTAAAGAACCATACGAGTTCTTCCATCACAAATTTATGGATTCTGAAAGATCAAAGTTTGAATCGAAACATCGGCTATTTTAATGAAAATTTTGTTTTCCATAGTCTCTTCCTGCATTAATGTACTATTACCATGAATAAAAAATAATAAAAAAACAATGGGGAAAATGGCCCGTTGTTTATTTAATTTAAGTTGCCACTTTTTTTTGTTTTGTTAACTCACCATAATGCGAGTGGCGAGATGTAATTTTCAGGTCTAGGCAAGTATGAATAGTAAAGAACTTCTGTAATGACAGTGTATTTTAAAATTCGGTAATAGTATAAAGAAAAAGAGAAGGCGTTAAAATAAGCAACAAAAAATTGGAGGGAAAAAAAAAGAATGGTAGTCAATTTCTGATTATAGGTTAAATCGTTTTCTTAAAAGCTAGATTTGCTTTCTTTCATTTCTTTTTTTTTTTTTTTTTTTTTTTTTTTTTCTGTTTAACTTTCATGCCAAGGACGGATGTCAACTTTGACGGTTAACATTTTTCACACAAAATCGAATTAAATATGAATTAACCGGCAATTTTTGCGGTTGCGGTGGAATCAAATAATTTTGGTTTACGGTTAGCTTTGATCAATCTTGTGTAACTGTTACCGTTGGATTCTTGGATTTCGTCATCGAGCTTGGATTACTATTCAGTCAATCCAAGCTCTTGATTACTATTTCCTCCTGATACCAGATCCGCGAGCTGGTGGTTACTGAGGTTAAGAAAATAAGTCGCTTTGAATAAGTGTGTAGGGATCAACGTTTCGCCATAGTTAAAGTTGAGCGAATCATTTCTACTATCTTCCGCATTATAATGGTTTCACTCTTCTCACCATAGCAGCAGACAACCTCAGATTTTGAGTCGGAAGGAGTTCTCGTAATAGCTGGACAGTCGTAATAATCTGCTTTTACTTTTTTTTATTTGTTTATTCATTTATTATTATGGATTTATTATTGTAGCTTTCTTTCCTGTGTTCATATATATTGATTACAAAATCTTTGACTTGGAGGGTTAAATAAAAATGCTGGTGGATACTTTAGTATGAATAGGTCCGGAGCACGTGTACTGTAACCGATAACGGTTTTATATGGGGGCTCCTCGTGATTTTATTACGGCCGGGATAGCCTGGCTGGTAGAATATTGGGCCCATATCCAAAAGGTTGTGAGTTCAATCCCCGCCAGTTGAAGACTCCCAGTGTACAAAATGGTGACTGGTGCACGCTAAATCTATCAGGGTCACTAAGTTCTCCAAGTTTCGATAAAAAATTAATATCTCTGGGGTACTGAATCGGAAAGTGATCGTGCTCTGGTTAACGTTCTGGTTTGCTGTACAAATGTCAGAAATTTATTTTTTAACTGTCCCTTGTATAAAATTTATACTTATTTTAACCATGAGATTTCCATTGTTCAGGAGATTATCATAAGATTTCTTCAATCAATTTTCAAAACAAATTACAGCGCAACACCAAAATCTATGAAACAATTTTTAGAATTGACTGTTGCAGAAGATATATAAACATATTCATAAACATGTAAGGTTCACCCTACCGTTGTAGGAAAGAAATTTCTTAATTTATCCCTCCCTGTAGCGTTAAAATTTACGCTACTTTTACCATGAGATTTTCATTGTTCACGCGATTTTCATGAGATTGCTTCAATAAAATTGCAGAAAAATTACAGCTCAATAAAATATCGATGACACCATTTCAGAAATCGGCTGTTGAAGAAAATATTGATGAGCAAAGAGTGTAAGGGTTCATTGAAGCATTTGTTGGAGATTGATTTCTTAGTTGAATTTTGACTTCCTGGGAATAATCAATTATCAATTAATCATAAATTGGACCTTCTTGTGTAAGTTTATCACAATTAATATTGTAACAGATTCAGAGTAACTGTTGCATATAATATTATCTATCGCTTTTGACTATTTACTTGACTTGAAATTGAGAGACATGATAAATTAGATCACATAAATTAGATTATATATTCACGTCTGCTTAAATTCTTTCTGCTGCTTAACAGAGATGTACACTGCGCTATCTCCAACTGGCAGGTAATTTGCCACGCGCTTGCGCAGTATTTATCTAATAACTAAAAAGGAAGAAGTCAACAAGGTGGAGAAGAGATAGAAAAAAAAAAGTCTGGTTAAAATCAGCAATATATTTGTCAACTATATATTTGTGCTTCGATTAGCCATACAGGTCTGTGTGTTTTGAAAACATCAGAATCAGAGTTTATTTTGCCTCTGAAAAATATTGATAGATCTTGGGGATCGAACCGTTTAAAGCAATGTAAAAATATCCAACTTTTTACTCCAAATTTTGTCTTTCGTGAATCGGATAAAACTTGGTGTAAGTGTTTTGCTCTCCTCTTCCATTCGCAATGAGAGCCACAAGCTAATGAGCCACAAGTAAAATACTTTATAAAAGATCAATAAATATTCAAAGTTTCTGAAAAACGATTAGTTTTTCTGTTTAAAATAGGCAAATCAATGAAATAAAATCACTTCATTCCTACATAAATTGAAAGGTTTGAGATTACTTCTCAAAATGCGCATAAAACAGACATCCTTATGTGAATTAGATTTAAAGTTTCATGTGAATTAAGTATTTAGTTATGTGTTCCCCATCAAATCTGTCGCCTGAAGGAACAACAAACAGGGTTGTGTCACTGCAAGAAACGAATATATTTCATTGGAAATGAATTGAATTTGATTGAAACCAAAAAAGCGAACCCTTCATATTTCATCCCAGTGAATTCTAAGAAATAATCATTCACATCATAATTAGAATATCGTGCAAGCAGAACCAGCTTGATATAATCATGCATCATGTTGTCATTGATATAAGAACAATTTGGCGACTTCTTGGCAACCCCGTGGTTAAGAATCCGCCTCACTGAACAACTTTATCTGGTGCCTTGACCTTGCGCGCTCGGCCGGTGTAGTTGATAACAGTATTCGACCCACCGCACGCAATTCCAACCTTCCAAAATCACTTTATTAACTCAACCTGCTGCGCGGCTCTCGGCTTTATTCTGCAGTTTATCATTCATTCACTCATTCATGGTCATTTGTACTCCAAAACTCTTATAAGGCCGGACTCATCTTTGGGTGTGGACGACGCTTGATTGCTTTTGAAATGAGAGAGAGAATGGTTGGCTTCAGAAAAAAATGAGGCTTTACAACAGACAATTGATTCTCCGAAATTGCTTCTTCATTCTATTCCTTTGTTGGCAATGCTTTACATTTTAAATAAATATACAAGAGTTTTTTAAGTTTAATTATTTATGCATTTTTAGGTTGAAATAATGAGTATTTTTAGTACAATCTTGACAATGTAGTTTTTCATGTTGAAAATGTAAACATACTCCGTGTGGATGGCAGCACTAATGGTCGCAGATTTGTGCATAAAAGTTGCTGAAAAACCTTAATTAGTAGATGTGCTTTTATCACTGTGTCATGCTATCATCGTCTCGACAATGAAATTATTTACTCTTGTCGAAAATGTAAATATACGTTCCGGGTGGATGGCAATGTAAAGGGTCGTACATTAGCGCTTGAAAATCGCTAAACAACTTTAATTGATACAAGTGTTTTTATCGATGTGTCCTTTAAGAACCTTCTTGACAATGTAATTTTCTACCCATGTAGGAAATGACAATATATGGTCCAGATAATGGCAATAGAAAAGGTCATGGGTTAGTGTTCGAAAGTCACTGTAAAACCTTAACTAGTATAAAGTTTCATAGCTCTAATTTTCGATTACATTCTCGAAAATGTCGTTTAATACTCTAGTAGGAAATGTAAATATAAGCTCCGGGTGAACGGCATTACAAAAGCTCGAACCTTAAGTCGCTGAAAACCTTTGAAGAGTCTCTTTTACCACTCTGTCCCACAAACACCTTCTCGATAATCTAGTTCTTAACTATTCCTTTAGAAAATGTTTATACATGCTCCCATCGAATGGCGATTTAGAAGGTCGTATGTTAGTGCTTGAAAATCATAATAGAGCCTCAACATATGCCAGTGATATTATAGCTCTGTCTTTCAAGCATCTTTCCGACTTGTAGGATATGATAGGTTCCACGTGAACAAAAATGGAGTAGGTCGCAGGTTAGTGCTTGAAATACTGAGGAATTTAAACAGGAACGTGTGCTTTTGTTGCCCTATCAATCAAGTATCTTCTCAAAAATGTAGTCTTTCACTCCTGCAGGAAATGTTTACACGCCGCAGAATGTCCTGCTCGTACATGGTACTTGAAAGTCACCGAAGAACCTCGACTTCTTATAGCCGTGTTCCATGTTCTTCAAGCATTAGAAAGCATGATAAGAGTATTGAACCATATTCAACTATCCACAATGATGTCTGTTATTCTGAACGAAGAAACTTTTTCAATTGTAGAAAGGCAGTTCTCAAAAGACGCGAGTATAACACTGATCTAAAATTTAAGGTCTGAAAGCACAATTAAGTTTAAATTTAACAAGGGGTTTAAATGATCTCAAACAGTTTTCACCGTTTCTTTCGGTTCGCTCACTAAATACAAAAATGGAGTAATTTCACTGCATGGGATTAGCAAATGCGAATGTGTGTAAATATGATTCACGCATGCGCGAGCAGTTTCTTTGCATTCGCATGCAGTTTCTAACCATTCGCACGCACGTCTAGCTCTAATCAGATAGAGTTTGCTATAATCAGATAGAATGGCCCTTATACTCGCAGCACACCTAACATTTAAGCGTGGTTCATACTATGATATATAATGTTCTGCCATTATAGAATGGTTCGCATTAATATTGTTTATAATCTTGTTTAAAGAGAGTGCAACAAACTCATACAGATTCTCAACAAATTAGCTACAAATTCATACAGATTCTCAGCAAATTAGCTACAAATTCATACAGATTCTCTACAAATTCATACAGATTCTCAACAAATTCGCTACAAATTCATAGAGATTCTCAACAAATTAGCTACAAATTCATACAGATTCTCAACAAATTAGCTACAAATTCATACTGGTTATTGATAAGAATAGTATTATTTATGAAGAATTTTATCAGAAATAACATGAAAAACCTTTAAACTGGCTTCAAGAATCCATGCAGATGAAAATAAAGCCAGCTTAGCTCATTTATTGGCATAGGTTACTTGCTGACATTTTAAACATAACCCTTATATGCAATTTATCCTCGTTTTACTTACTCAACTCAAATTTCTATCTATTTATTCAGTAAAATCTTTCATAAATTTGAAAGCTAGGGAAATTTTCCTCTGAGTCTTCACTCGTAAATATTTGATAATTATTTTTCTGAACTTAAAATCTTTTCAACTTTTTCTTCCACAAATGTATTGTAGCAGACAATAAAATATTGAGATTTTCGTTTTTACTATTTTATGCTTTGTATAAATTGGCGTAGTATTTGATTGTCAGTATACGTTAAGTAAAACTTTAAATTCTTGTGAATTATTTGACGCTGGTGATTTATACTTGTTCACCCACGTTTGTGTTGGTTTGGGAAAAACTTGCGCTGTTTAAAATAGCCACACTTCAAAATGCCAGATAAATATCATTGGGTACTTGCAGCTCGAGAAGAAGCTAAGTAACTATGCCTAGCCATGTGATTTAAAGCTGATTTAATTTGGATACCTGAAAGCGAATTCACTCGTTTGTGTCAAACATGATTGGTTTCTCAGTTACAAATTCAGCCTTTTTTGCCAGATTGTGTTAAGGATTTATAAAATTTAATTCACAGAATTTTCTTTTTGTAAATTTATTATCAAATTTAGCGGAACGGGGGGGGGGGGGATACATAAATTGTTGCAAAAGTTTTCTATAAATCCGGTGACCGACACTGAGTTTGTTCGTAGCGCCACGGGGGTTACCGATGAAGCCAAGATTATTAGAAACACATAATTCGAGTAAATGTTTAAATTTTTTTATATTATTATCGTTACTAAAATGGTTTGAGGAAATTAATGCAATATAGAAGACACAAAATTAGTTTTATTTATATACACAGAGATGCCAACTTGCTTCGGACAGCGAATAAATATTTTCAGGTGGTAGTTTATTAATTGTGATTCTTGGTTTAATAGATTCAATTAAGCAAATTTTTATCCACCACTATTTCTAAACAATTTGTAGGCTTATATTATTCACCACTTTTTATACGTAAGTATCCTAAAGCCAATATTCACAGTCGCCCAAGGGCATACCTATCAGATGAAAAAGTGAGATGCCCGCTTACGTAACTTTATGTCAAGTCAAGCCTATGTAAGTATGCTAAACTTCTTAAAACACTAGCAAAATCTGTTTAAGATCTACAATTTTAGTTTGTTGTTATTTATTGCTTGGCCAGACGGGCAAGCCATGTAAAATTAGCATGCATGGTATTCTAATTGTTAAAAAGAAAATTAATTTTTCTAACCAAAAGAACCAACTTGGGCACTCATGGTGCTAAATGAGCCAAAGTTTCACCAATAACAATTTTTTTTTTTCCTGCTTAGTTTTCAGTTGTTACGGGAAATATGTGGTGGTATTGCTTTTTGTCATTCCAAGAACATTTTCCTATATATTTAGGGTTGTAGTTGAAGAGTACTCTTCGGTAGCAAATTTTTTTTATTAGCATTTTTATCAAGTTTTGTTATGTATGTTATTTATTGATTGTGATGGTTAAAAACTTTTTAAATCATGTTTATTTAATTGAAAATAAATTTAAATTTTGCTGCCACTAGAAAAATCTTTCAATTATAGCGAAAAAGCTGGTAGCAATAAATTTTCACAGCTACTAACTTCCATTTTCATCTTAACCGTGAAAAGGTTTTACTTGGTGATGAAATAATGTAAGTGCATTTAAGTGTGCTGAATTATTTTTAACTCTGTTCAATAGTTAGAAACACCAACACTTGATATGCAGTTTTCTTATTATTGATTGCATAAAAAAACCTCAAACACGAAGTAAAAATATGTACATCAGGGGTCACAATTTAATATTTAATAGAAAAAAATGGTTAAGGATTAGATGAAGCACCATTAAGGGAAACGGGATTAAAAGCTTTTAGTCGCAGGAGGGAATTTTATGTTGTTTCTAATTCCTTTATCACCCTTTCGAGTCAATTATTTTCGTCATAGGTTTTGCTGTTTTTAATTTTATCTCTCGTTTCTTCCAGTTTTAGTAACCTCCCCCTCCCCCCGCTTGAATAGTAACTTGCGAAAATTATGTACAGTAGTTTAAAATAATTATGTGATATAAGAGTTAAAATCATTTTAAAATAAAATTTAATTATAATCCAAGAATAAAGAATTTTAAAGCACAAATTTCGCTACCACTATACTCTTTCTAAAAAGCATAAATGTTGGAATGAGCAAAATGGAGTGAGATGGTAGTTTACAGTCTAAATCTAAGTTCCCACAGTGACTTACAAAAATTTTATAGTGATATTAAATTTAAGTTTATGCTATTAAAAATTCTCTGTTAATAATTCCCGACAAATTGTGCAATCATAAATTTTTTTTTTCAAACCTTTTTTCTCCGCATGTCACTTTTTTAAGAAATTAATCCTTATAACTTAAACAATCCACTGTACTGGATAGAATCAAATATAAAAAATAAATTAAATAAACACAAATCAATTTAAAGAAATTGGAAGTGACAGATATTGATATACTTATGTAACAAAAAGAGGTGCAAGTGGGATTTTTTTAAAGATTTTCAACTCGATTTTACGACATTTAGCATTAATTTACAAAATATTGATGAAATATTGCAATGCATACACAATGAACATTTTTGAACTTATGAAACAATATTAACTAAATGAAATTGAAACAAGTACCTCTGCTATCTGCATGTTTTTTTATTTTATTTCATAAAACGTTAAATAAACGCAATAATATTTTGTGGAATAAAATTTGTCCCGGAGATATAAACCCTCAAGAAAAGTCACGATTCACGTTCGGTTCCCACATTTTTTCTTTTGTCTAATAATTTGGTTTTCCTTTCTACTACTCTCCCTTCTTGATTCAATTTTCGCAGTTGCAGTTAGTTCCCCTACTGACTTAGATTAATCTGATTCGTGCAAACGATTCCACTCCAGTAACTCAGGTAAATTGATGTTTTCAAATTGTTATTGCAAACGATTCATTCTAATTGATGTTTGCAGTGTTCTGTTTGTAACTGCAATGTGCGAAAATTGTGTAGAGTTCCTGTGAATATTTCTGTTTAGTCTCTGTTAAAATCTAAAAAAATCATAAAATAAGAGGGGGATCGTTTACTAATAAACATGAGTTAAAGAAATTTATATGAACTCATAACGTTAACATAGATTATAAAGTTAATAAAAAAGAACAAAATAAGACCATTGGGTACTTGCAACTCGAGCTGAAGTGAAGTGATTATGCCTAACCATGCTATTTAAATTAGATTTCATTGGATATCTGTTTCATACCTGTTCGGCATTTGAATCGAAGAACACAGCGATTTACCTACGATAATCTTGCTTGCAGGTATCCAATTAAAAGAATAGTTATGGAAATGGTTTCAGGATAATGGTGTACAATAAACAAAATTGAATATATCATCTATAGATTTTCCCCATTTGTTGAAGTTTTTTAGAGAGGTATAGAAATCATTTTATATAAAATGATTCTGACTGCTGAGATACATAAATAATTTAAAATCAGGCGTAACTGGCATCATTTGTGGTGTTTTTACAGCAGTAAGTAATTTGGAATAGTACAATAGCGCTTAGAAAAGAAAAAAGATCATGTATTTTTTTAAAAAGTTTTAGAAAAGAAGTCTTAAATACAGGTACATGGGGACGATAACCAGGGTAAAAGGAATCAAGTCGTAGTCAAACTATTACGTTATCATATTATTTATGTCAGGAATAAAAAAAAATTTTATTTGTATCCTTCACCACTACCGTTTTAAATTAAAAAATTATGCTAGTGTAATTAAACAAACGTACATTAGAAAATTTTAATAAAGGTGAACGAATTAACAAATATATTACATTAGTTCCTACTCATAGTTTTGCTTTTCTATTTTTATATTTTTCCATGATTGCCGCCTCCAAGTAATTTTGCAAATGGCATAGATAATTAAAATTGATGAACAAAAAACTTACTTTTCTCAGCATAAAATGTTATATAGCTTTTCAATGCAAATGCATAAAAAAAAAATACTCGAGTAAGATACGTTACAGACTAGAGTTAAATTTTAAGTTGTTCGCACTGTCAAGCATCTCATTTTTAACAGTCACAGCCTCCCATAATAACTAATGAGGTAATAGATTTGTGTTTAAAGTTAAAGAAATATTTAAGCTTTATTTTTTTTTTCCTTCTTGATTTAAAAAAATATCATACAGCTCAGTTTTATGTCTAAACATACTAGTTAAAAAAATTGCGATCAACCAAAAATAGATGATAATACAACAGCCGAATGACATACCTTCCCACTCCTACTACTACGGAATTTACGCAACTTTATAAAATATTCCCAGTGGTATGAATGATAATGTATTTATATTTTTTAAAAAATTAGGTAAAAAAATGTTTTTAGAACGGGAAATGAATATTTTTTGCGTTGTTATTTGTGCTTGCAGTAGATTGAATTGTGATTGAATACCTGCAAGGGACGTCATCGTAGATAATAGATGACATTTTCGATTCTGAAGCCAATCAGGTTCGACACACGCGTACTGTCGCTTACAGGTATCCAATTAAATCAGATGGTTAGACATAATCGGTGATAGTGGATTGCGCTAATGGTTATCTAAAACCTAGTGGACTGCGTTTCTAACATCTTATCCCTTGAGAAGGGTTGGTGTGCTGAGCTCAAAGCAACCCTTGACATCATCCCTCCTACTTCAATCATGCAGTAAAAAATTTTCTGATAAAATCGTAGCCTCGGCAATAATGTTCACCAGAAACAAATGTACAGTCAGCAAAAAAAAAAAGATATCACCCTGAATAATTTTCGTTCTAATGATCGGATTTTCACGAACTAAGTGTCTATCTTAATGGTTCCTGGGGGTGACCTCAAATGTACTAATTAGTTAGTGCTAACTGTTAATTAAGTTACGAAATCAGACACAAAAACGTACTTTCTCTGAATAAACATATATTTTTTTTTTACATATTTGGATTCCTTATCTTCAAAATATAGGGGGTAGCCGCAATCTGGGAAATGTGGTCCCCATAGCTTGGTCATGAGAGCGATTCAAAGTTTGGATCCCTTAATGTTAATTTCACTTTTTGCGTTTTCAGTCATATTTTAAAAACTAATGAAGCAATTCAAAAAAATATTGCACCAACTCATAAAACGCATTTACCCAAATATAATTTCATGAAAAAAATAATTTTTAATAATTATTTATTATTTTTTATTATTTAATTAAAGAGAGGATGAAAAAATGTTGAATTATAAGGTATGGATTTTTTTTATACCATATTAATCTACATGCTTTTCAATTGAAAAATCTAAAGTTTTAACGTTTTTTATTTATTAGAAGATGAGAAAAATTAAAATTAATTATTTTAAAAAAAATAATTTGGCGACAATGAAAAAATGATTAAATGGGGCGATTAATATTAAAATGTGATAAACTTACGAAGAACTTGATTTAGCGCGCGTGGCGTAAAATTTCATTCATATTTTTTTCGCTAATAATCGTTTGCTAATCTTTTTATTTTTATTTTTTTAAAACTATAAAATGCAATGTTTCTTTTTTAGTCCTCTAAAAATCTATTTGAAATTAAGTAAAGAAATTTGAATAAAACATTTTATTGAATAAAAAACATTTTATTCAACGAATGTCGAGTTTTATAAAAGCATGCTTTTGATAGAATATGATTATACACCAGATTGTGCTTATTTAATGTGATTATTTTTTAGTTTTTTTTCTCAATAACTGATACAATTACAATAATATACATACGTATGAATAGATTTGGAATAAAATATTTCTCAGTTTCTTGTATATATTTTTTATGAATATTAATAAAAATACGCAGTAAACATATTTAAGCATATCTCATATCATCGCAAATTTCTCAACATCTTATATATCATGTTAATCTTAAAAATAATTTTTTAATCACCTGTCTGGAAGTGTTTCGCAGAACTATTTTACCAACTATATAATTAAATTTTAGCATTTTTAAAAATTTTATTCTTTACCCTACTACATTTATTATTTCTTCATTAATATACTAATAAATTCTTTTAGTACTTTAATTTAGATTTTCTTTAAAGTAAAGTTCCTTTTTACATTATAGTAAAGTTTTTTTTTAAAGAATTATTGTCTGCTAGCTAAGAATAAAGCCTTGTTAAGAAATGAAAAACACTCCGCTGTTAAAAAATTATTTAATGCAAAACAGCTGATTATTTACTAAGCATACTATTTTTTTCGAAAAAAGAATATAAATCATTGATTGTCTTTTTTGTTTTGTTTCTTGTGACTTCAACATAGATTATCTAAAATAGTGTCCATGTTTTATAAGTCACTACAAAGAGTATAAAGATACCGAACATAAAAAGCTGTCAAATACGTAGCCAAAACTTTTAAGCGTCTTAAAATATCTCAGTATCTTAAATGATTCTTTCTTTATGATTCCATGTAGATTTTTTTCCGGATAATATACTAAACTATTTTGTTCAATTTTTTACTTTAGCACGATTCCCAAGATATTATTGTAGTATAATTTGTTATCAGGAACAATGCCTTATTTTTTTTAGCAGGAAACACTAAAAATTGAAATTTGTAAAAAGTTCCCGAAGCCGTGCGAATTTTAGAATCATCTGATTTAAAAAAATGCAATAAAAAATACGTAAATTTCCGAACTTATTTTGATTAAAAATAAAAAAATAATAAATAACGTGGCAAGAAGGCTAACATACTTTTTTACAGAACTGTGAAAACCAGTTTTTCCTATAATCCGTCAAAAGAGGATAAGAATGATATTGCTCCAAGGGACCTACTCAATAATTTCGCTATTTCCAGAATGAAATCTGTTTGATCGAAACATATTTCCTTGAAAATAAAAACGGGGAAAAAATTAACTTTTATTATTTATCTAAGCTTATTCCATTCATTTAATGATAGCGGTATCAAGGTTAAGGATATGCCATGAAAGGATATGTTTACTATTATACTATAAATGCGTTAAATCATGTTGCTTGAATAATTTATTTTAAGCTTATTATTTAATAATTTTAAGCAAATAACGGTGTAAAAATAAACTCGATCAAAATACTCCGAAAGTATGCCCTAAAATATTTGTAGAATAAACTTTGGAATCTATATATACAAAATACCTTTTCAAACAACTTCGAGTAGGACGGAAACGCTAACTTGTTTTAAATAGTTGTCCTTGTAACTATTTAATTTCGATTCCTGGTGCTAGGGGACATTCCATTTTCACATTCGACTTTTGAAATTTCAATTGTAAACGGAATTTTTTTATGTCCTTAAATTAAAATGTTATGGCTTGCAGCAAAAAAATTTGTACTGCATTGATTTTTTTACAAAATAGCGAATTATTATTTTTTTGATCTAAGAACCTGTGCCTATAACTTAAGTAAAACTTATTTTAATATGGAGTGAAATAATTTAATATATTGTGTAACTAAATAGATAATCCCAAGAAATTGAATTGAAAATATAAAAACTTCATTGATTTAAAAATTAATAGATGATGATAAAAATAGACATGTTTTGAGCACAATAATAAAAGTCACAAGTTATTCAAGCTTGACAAGTTTTGAGAATGGGTGAATATATTTGAGCGCTCGAAACATGTGGACTTTTACTTCCCTCTTCACATTTTTTAAAGCCAGTTGAGTTTTTGTCATCAATTATACTGTTTTACATTAGGGTCTTGATCATTATTTTGATAAGGTTTTTATACTGGTTAAAGTAAACATTTGCAATTTCATATTTTAACAGGAATTATGTGGTCTTTAAAAACATAAGAGCATCAATATTGTAAAAGTTATATTTAACTTGGTTTAAAATTAAAATTTTGAGACAAGATATTTTGAGTTAATGAAATTAAATATTTTATCTTTTAAGTTTTCGTGCCCCCCTTTCAGTATCTTAAGGATCTTACAAGCTCTGTTTAAAGAGAGAGTATCATATCAGATATATATAAGAAAACAAAAATAATCATAGTATCAGTATTTGGTGGTAAATGTAGCTTATCGTAATTGAAGAATATGCTGTGCGATATTTTATGGTGAATTTGCGAACGTAAGTTTCTAAATGTATCGAAGCATAAGGATGCTATTTGTTAATCATCTTTATCCAAAGAAACCCTTGTTATCTAAATATCTAGCAGAATGAAGCGATTTTTGAAACAATGAATCATACTATGTGCAACATATTATTTCAATATCTTATTCTTAAACATAACCTATTTCAATGCTTTTAAAATACCACTAAACATTCAGCAATTCCTTCAGTTATAGGAAAAAGAAATATCGTAAATTATAGAAAAACTTGTGAATGCGCATTAGAATTACTATACAATATACATTTTATTTTTCAAGCACTTTTTTTTTCTTCAAACTTTCTTGCCTAGAAGACTTGATTAAAGCTGTAAAAGTGATTATCCCTAAAATTTTGTATTTAGCCATAATAAGTTACGTTAATTTGATTTTAGTATGAAATCATCGAATAAATATAGCAGAAACAACATAATCTAAATAATATCAGATAAAATGTTCATGTATTTAAATTCTAAAACTTAGAAAATCATAAATAATTTATAATCGATTCAAATTTTCCTTTCAAGGGAGATTAAAATAAAAAAAACTTTGCTTTTTGGACAGAAATCAGCTTAAAAATTGTCAATTGCCTAGAAACTTCGAGATATTTCCTATTAACTATTAATTAAACCTCTCTGAGTAATCACAGAACATTATTTCAATTTTTTTTCCAGTCAGAGCTTGGTTGCTTAGCAACCTAGTAAAATTAAGCATTTTCTTTTGAATTAGTCAATGGGTTATCTTAAAATATTCATTTGCGTTGGCGACTTTTATTGGCGGTTTTCTGGACTATCGCCAAATATATAAACCTTTGTTGCGACCCTATTTACCACCCATTTTTTTCAAAATTTTGTCTACCCCCCCTAATTCAAGTATCTGGATTCCAAATATGTAAAAAAAAATATATGTTTATTCAGAGAAAGTACGTTTTTGTGTCTGATTTCGTAACTTAATTAATAGTTAGCACTAACTAATTAGTATATTTGAGGTCACCCCCAGGAACCATTAAGATTGACACTTAGTTCGTGAAAATCCGATCATTAGAACGAAAATTATTCAGGGTGATATCTTTTTTTTTTTTGCTGACTGTACAGTGGAGGATATTTCAATAAGTATTCCTCCATTTTTTTCTCTCCAAAATTTATAATTCAGCACATTTGCAAAATTCAAGTAGCCATAACGATAATTAAATTTTTTGATAAATGTAATGCTATAAGTAAATGCATTATATTCTAGTTGTAAATCCAATCCTGACTCTAATATCTCAAATTTATCCCAGCATAACATATTTCGATATATTACTCTTGGCCAGGAAGAAGCTTCTAGCAAAAATAGTGCTTGATTTTTATAAATTGTACACCTCATATATCAATGAGAAAAGATACCTACTAGAAGCGCAATCCGCATACTGTTATGAGAGGGGGTTAAAATTGAAGCAATTACTAAGCGCAGTCGGCCACCACTGCCCGGGGATAATTACCTCACATCCCGAATTGCAAGTTCCCAATGCAGGTTGTTTTGCTTTATGAATAATAAATGATTTCACTACCACTTCTAAAAAATTTTTGTATGTACACTGTGACCCAGGGCAACTAATTTTTGAAAACAATAAAATGCTGATAGTAAAAACATCTCATCTCTGAATTTTTTTCGAAAGTAGTAAACTATCCGTAACAATAATAAGTACATAAGTGACGTTTTTTTTTTTATTTTTTTTTATTTTTATTATTATTATTATTTTTTTTTTTTTTTTTTTTTTTTTTTATAGTTTTTGATTAAGAATCTCTGTAATAGCATCGATATAAGAACTGAATTTACAACTGTGCAAGCATTTAAAACTGTGCAAGCATTTTAACTGTGCAAGCATTTAATATTGTTAGAATATACCGTATTAATTTAAATTGGTTGTAACTGTGGACAAAATAATAATTTTGTTAAACCACGATAACATTTCGGGAGATACAACAGCAATTAGTGGGAGTCCATCAGGGCTGGCACTGAGTCAACCCGAACGAGTCTAAGTCTAAGGCAGCAATGCAAGTAAAAAAACAAATTTCTGGTGCTATTCATTTACGGTTATATAGCTTATAATTGTTTCTGATAATTCTCGAATGATACATAATTAAATTATGATATGTAATAATATATAATTATACATCGAATATATAATTAATATCTAATGATATATAATTATAAGAGATAGTAGATACGGATAATTCACTTCTCATGAGAAAAAAAAAATACAATTCAAATATTTTTTCTACCATCATTTAACATTTCGTTATATATATTAGTAATTAAACTCTATAGACTGGTAAACGGGAGAAAGTAACAATAACAATTAAGACTACCACTTTGATGCCAAATGCTCCGGACACGCCAAAATAATTTTAAAAAAACGGTAGATAACTACAATGTAAATTTTGCAAATATTTGACTATTTTTGCTTGCTTTTCAAAAGTTATAGCATGACATGAGAACTATTATGTGGTGAATAATATAAGCCTACGAATTATTTAGACATAGTGGTGGATAAAAATCTACTAAATTGAATTTATTTAACCAAGTATCACAATTGATAAACTACCACTTTAAAATATATATTTGCTGTCCGGAGCAAGTTGGCATCTCTGCGTCTGGGTAAAAAAAATTTCTAATGAACTGAACAGAACATACTTGAATAATAGAACTTCATCGAAAAAAATGCGGTCCTTTTTATCTGTCTTGAACTTGTGATGTTTGTGTTGGTACCATGAATAAAAGGAATGCAAATTGTACCGAAGCTGTAGGAACAGGTCTCAATCGAAAATAATTAGGTTTGAAGTATAGATGAATGCAGTTGAAGTGATGTAACAGTAAAAATCTACTAAGGAGACAAATCGGCTATATACGAAGTATTACGCTTTTTGATGTTTTGAAAATGCTAAAATCGGAGTAATTGAGATATCCTTACTTAAAAACATCATTCAAATTGGCAGCATCTCACTTGATGGCTTTAGGAAAAAATTCAAAGTAATAGCGAACAATTGTATACATTTCATTCATCATGCTTATATTGGAAGCTATTAAAATGCATATTTTAAAACAATACTAAAATGTATATTTAAAGCAAACAAAATAAATTTATTTATTGCATTGATAATCTTATTCTTTCTCGAAACATTTTATTTATTATTTATCTAAGTAAAGTAACAATAAGGGTGACTGAAATTTTCCCCCCTTACTTGATTTTTTTAAAATATCTATTTATGCATAAAAGACTATAAGTATTATTTCGAAGATGCAGGACACGCTCAAAATATTATAATAGCATGCTTTTAAAATAAAATAGTTATCAAAAGCATTCAACTTTTTCTTAATTAGAATATTTTCGTAAACCGGATATCAGTAAATCCATGCATAATTGCGCATAAATCTGTTAACGGTGCATACTTACAATGTATCTGTACCTGTTATTCAAACTCTGTAATTACATTGCGCAGTTTGAAACTATATATCACATAAGAACTTTTTAAATGCCAGACACGGAACATACCATACATTGTTGCCACAGCTATATTGAAAATTAATGCGTTTCAACAAGATGAGGCGTGTCGTCTAGAACTGTTTTTCAACAAAAGCCAGCCTAATCTTGAATAGGAAAACTTCTAAGAAAATTGAGTTCGCGACCCTTTCTTTGGAATAAATTTATATCTTGAATTCCGCTATTAGAAAATGCAACTTATTGCGGAAGACTAATTGCCTCGCCAATTTTTCCACTTTAGCAGCGTAATTGGGAAAAAGAATACAAATTAGAAATTATGGGCTTAAAATTCATTCTTTTTCGTTGAAGGAAGCAATTAAGGCAACCCGATGATTAGTTTACATGTACATCAAATGACTTAAGACTTATAATTGTGCTATAAGCTTCGATATTTTAAAATTTTATTTATTGTTAAAATTTATTTTATTCAGTAATATTTTATAGTAGGATTTTTTATTTATCATATTTAATTATTATATTGAAGTGGTAATTAATTTCTTGGCAAATGTTCTTTTTATAGATTCATGAATATTCTTTGTCCCGCTAATTTTTCCACTTTATGTCAGAGTAATTGGAACAAATAAGAAATAATGGTAATAAATTTCATTTCGTTTTGATGAAGGAAGTAATTAAGACAACCTGATTAGCTTATTAAACTTATTTACTTATCAAACTTACTTATTGAAACTACTAAAGCCTAAATATTTTGATCTATTAAAATTTTACTGGTGAAAAATCTGAGTTGAATATAAACAATCCAGAAAGTTGCATTAATGGAGAATGCATAGATTTGGGACATATGTTCATATTTGGAAATATTGCTTCGAATATGGACACTCATTAAAACTATACAAACAAAAACATAAATCAACGGAATACTTTATTCTGATTAGTCATAAAATGGGAGCATAAAAATTTTAATTTTTTCGTTTCTTCTTAGGTGTCAACACTCTTTAAGCACCCAAACATGGCATATTTTGCTGTACCATGTTTTACTGTATTCAATACGTTGTTGTTGTTTGATTTGTTGAAAGTTGTTGTTTGATTTTGTCATGCACTTATAGAAATTTCTTGAGAAAAAAAAAAGTGGTTAAATAACAATTTATTTAATTGTATTTCGCCGTATTCAAACAAAACAGTCAAATAATCATTAATAAGGTGGTATTCAAACTGTTTACTGTAAGAAGAACTGTTTATCAATCAACTGCTTTAATTTAGTACGGTTAAAAAACCAGAATTTTATTGCACTAACTAGGCCCACCTAATGAAGCCACTTAGTTCCTTGCAGATGGATATATATTATAGAGGGCTAATCTGTCAATCTCATGACCGACCGATGATAACACCGCAAAATTTCCTTTATTCTCTTCGACACATAAAGAATATCCCGGCATTCCCCAATTTTCGACCCTGCTGCATTAGAATAAAATACCCTTATTGACACATAGATGGCAGCACTATAGAGCTGCTAAGCTATTCTCTAGTGCACTTTTTTTTACGGTTTTGAAACCATACTTACTGTAAATGGTTAAAAAACCGTATAGTTTTGTATTCATGGTTATTTTTTTAACTTTACCAGTTGTAAATAGTTTTAAAACCGTAAAGATAAAAAATGTTCTTGACCGCAAACTTTACAGTTCATTGAATGAACAGACAGCTGCCAATTATTTTAACATAGTTTTAGAACGTGTGTTTAGGCTTTGTTTACTAACAGTGTGTTTAGGCTTTGTTTACTAACAGTGTGTTTAGGCTTTGTTTACTAACAGTGTGTTTAGGCTTGTGTACTAGTTTCGACATGTCAGCTGGATATATTAAGAGCTATCTCAGTGTCCATAATAGGCCCAATGACATTTTTACTTTACTGAATATAATTTCTTCTTCTTCTTCTTGGGCACTAGAGTCTATTACAGGCCAATGCCGTCCCAGTAAAATGAAAATCAAAATTTGCGACAAGACTGATTGAAAGATAAATAAATCATCCAAATTCCCAAAATATTGATTTTTGATAAAGGCAGGACAAAGTATGAAAGTATGAAAGTAGATGAGACAAAGTATTAACTGCGTCCAGAAAGTTTAATTAATTATGAACTTTAACGTGATTTTTCAGCAAATAAATTTTGTTCTTTGTTTTTTTTTTCGTTTCGTAAATCATATTCATAAAACTAATAAAATAAAACTAACTTTTGGTAGCGAATTGCAAAATATACCTATCTATTTTTGCATTTTACGCTCCTCGTATTAACAGAAATTCTATAAAAAGTTCAAAATAAAAAAATTTACAAACTTTTTTAAGCGCTAAGCTTAAGTATAAGTATTTTTAAACAATTCTGTCCGAATTTCGCTTATCTTCTTGAAAATATATATGCAATTATTTTTACGTATGAATATTTATTCTATTATAAATTGCCTATGTTTACATAATAAAGAAACTTATTATGGTACTTATATTGTACTTACATATTCTGTATATGAAATTAAATTTTGTTAATGTTACATTGTATTTATTAAAGTTTATTTTTAAAAAATTCATTAATAATGCTAAATAATGAAAGCAATAAAATAGCATTTAAAACTTTAGTGAAAAATCTAAAATATTGAAAATAAACAAATGTGTTATTTATAAAATTCATTTATATAGAAGAAAGCTTAATTTTTTATTTAAAATTAATGATATTGTATTGAAACTAAAAATAAAATATTAACAGTAGAAGATTCCTTATTCCTCTCATTAGTATTAATTAAAAAATAAAGTATGTTATAATCTCAATAGAAAAGTTATTTTTAATTATATATTATTAACTTGCACATACGTTTAATCATAATCATTACCAATTCTTACACATAAATTTTAAAGGATAAAAGGTCACTGTCCTTAGTATTTACAACAATTTTATTCATATAACCAAATCTTTCAAGAATAATAATACAAAACATAAATAAATGTAAGGGAAAAAATGATAAGGCGATTAGAAGTGTTGAAAAACCAGATGGGATTTTTAGTTAAAGACCATAAATAATCTTCGTTATTTGTAAAATAGAGTCCGTGAGATTTTTGAAAACACTGCAGTTTTTCAGTTCATTCTAAAGAAATGTAGCAAATAGGATAGTTGTAAAAGTAGTAGATGCATTTAAATCAATTTAGGATGTTTCGCATTACTTAAATGTTTAATAAAGAGAATGTTTAGTTTCCATTCCCATTCTATTTTTCTATTCCCTCCAAGTTTACTTAAGAGACGATAAATAAATAAATTTCTTACAATGATTTGATTTTAGATAAGTGTTGTAGATGATTGTAGTAAAATCCGAAATTCATAATTGTTTTAAGACATTTTTCAAAGTCTTAAAACGCTCAATGTCTGACATTTTTCATTGTTGAAAACAATTTGTTTTTTAAGTAAATTTAGAAAATGTTTTGAATGGAGTTGGGTTTTTATTTTATTTTCAAAATTGTTATTTTGTTTTCCAAATTGAAAATTGCTTTCAAAATTAAAAAAAAAAAAAAAATTAATTTCGAAAACAATTTTTTTTTTTAAATTTTAGAGTAATTCATAGTTTTAGAAATTAAAATAATGTGATAAAAATTTCATATTTTTAAAAATTAAAATAACATTTGATTAAATATGATAATAATTTGTAATAATAATAATAAATTGTAATTTTTTTTAATTTTAGAGTAATTAATAGTTTTAGAAATTAAAATAATACAATAAAAATTTCATATTTTTAGAAATTAAAATAATATGATAAAAATTTCATATTTTTAGAAATTAAAATATGATGAAAATTTCATATTTTTAGAAATTAAAATAACATTTGATTAAATATGATATTTGTAATTACTTTTTCTGTTTGTTTATTAACTGTTTCATAAAATAAAAGGCTAGTACTAACATAAGATTTAAAGAAAAAGTTTTTTTTTTTTTTTTAAAAAGTAATAATACTATATTAGATGTTCGGGGTCAAAACTAATACAAGTCCAATTTTAAAAATTTTTCAAGATAGACAAAAACTAAATAAAATTAATAAGTGCTTCACAGCCAGTTTTGAAAATGTTTCGAATTAGAACGAAACCGATGCTCATTATTATTTTTAAATTATTTAAATCAAGGATGTTAAATCGTTAGTAAAAAATTTTTTGACACCGCGTCTTTGACTTAAAAGTTAGAGTCCATTAAAATGTCCACCAAATCTCAGAAAAGTATTAATATTAACATTAAATAAATTGTTATTTCAATTTATGTAATTTTATTTATTTATTTTTAAGTATGATTAGAAAAGACAGCACTTAAATTAAAATTGCATTTCGTATTATAGAATAACTGTTGAAGAAATAAATTTAAAAAAATGTTTAGGACCAATTGGCATTGTGCAGCACCAAGTTTTGGAAACAAAGTCGATAGCAATATCCCACATGCCTTTTCGCAAACATGTAAATGTTTTGTAGTGAAAAAAAAAATGTTCAGTGAATATTAATGAACTAGGAAACTATTATAAATGATACATTAATTTGGTCGAATTTTTTTTAAGTGACTTAGTAACTGAGCTAAATAAATTTCGGTCATGATAAGATAATTATAATTTATATTTTACTGTTGAGTTTTCAATAATTTCAAAAGTTTTTAGTGTTATTTTTCAACAGTACAGTTAAACATAGAAGCCGTTAAAAATTTAATGTATGCATGTTGTTAGCAATTTAGGACTTTCCCTTTACTAATTGTCAACAAAAATTAGTTAATGTTGTTTTTCGAAGACTTTTCCGCCATATGAAATATTGCTTTTTTTGCGAATAATATGCTATTCTCATAACCGATGTGAGTTTGCAATTGTGAAAATGAAAAGCGTTTGTGGTCTAATATTTTAATATTTAAAAACTCACACCAATGCTGCAATAACTGGTCTCATAAAAATTTGCAAAAACTGGCAATAAGGCAGTAATTTTGATTATTTTCTCTATGTGAAAAAAATGTCACAAAAAATTTGCGATTTTTAAAAAAAGTTTAATAACTTTTAAAATATTTAAGTTATTCGTCCGTTCTAAAGCCCAGATAATTCTTTACAACAGGATGATATATGTAGTTTAAAATCTTCGTTTTGCTCTTCAAGTGCAAGGCATTTAAATTGTGTTTTTTATTTTTTTAGTTTCCTTGACGACATAGCTTCGAAAAAAACCATGTTAACAACAACGCACTTATAATTTAAACTTCAGTTAGATAGTCACAACAACCTTCCTTGTTTTCTGTATTAACCTTCAAACTTGATTTCTCCTGGCTTAATTTTAGGACTAAATTCAAATGAAAAAAATATAACTTTGCATAAACAAAATTTTTGTTTTCATTAATTTTATAAAATTTTGAAATCTCTTTAAATGAGTTTCTTTGTCCAAATTTTTCCGTTTTCAATTCAAAACTTTACTTTAAATTTGAAATTCTTCCTATTTAATTTTCTCCAAATTTTCAGTTGCTCTTTTTTTTTTGTTTAAAAAAAAATTTGAAAATAAAGAAGCATTGATCATACCCTTCCGTTCCATTGATAGCACAAAAAGGCAGCAAATCACAGAGCCCCTTCCTCCTTTAGGTGCTTACGTAACATTCGAATATGATTAATTATAATAATTGTTCTAGTATTCATACGAGTCGTATTTTTGTTTACGTAATTATAAATATTTGACTAAATAATTTTCATTTGGAGGGAGGCTGTAGGCGTGAAAGTAGGGATACATTTAATTACTGAAATCTGGAGAAGCACGGTATTGTTCCTAATATATATTTACACTGAATCGAGTCAGACCTAATACGAGATGATAGTACTAGTAGCTTAAAAATTAGAATGATTTAATACGCATAGTACCTATTTACGCATCTTACATAGTTATCTTCACAAGTTGCCTGCTGATTATTTTTTTACGGTAAATCAATTGAAAACTACAACGCAATAGAAATAATATTTCAAAATTGAAAGGACTTTTGGGGATAAAAAAGTACTATTTTTGATATTTACTCATTTACATTCGAGACACTTTTGACATTGCTATCTAAGCAAGTAGCATAGTGTTTCCTATTTCTTTATTTCTGCTGAATTGAATGAGACGAAATTCGAGTTGATGGGCTAAGTAGTTTGGGAAGAAAGTTTTAACAGATACGAGTTAAAAATTATACTTTATATAAATAAAAACCCGTGTGGACTTCTGAACTATAAGTTGTATTGAGTTAACTTTGGTTTCATTCTAATCAGCGTGAAAAATGATTAGGAAACAATACATCACTTGTCTAAATAGCCATATTATAATTTCTTCCCTATTTATCTACCTGCCAAACACTTAAGGTCGTGTAACTATTTACCACTTATTACTTGGTAAACTTTGCTAATACTTGAAAGTTTGCCACATGGTAGAAACTTCATTTTTTTTTTCATTTTTTATTCACTTATTTTATTTATTTATTATTATCATAATTTTTTATACCCGGGTTTTGACCATTTTTGAATTATCTTTACTCTCAGTTTCATCAAAAGTTTGCTAAAGACTAAAACTTCTGAGAAAACAAAAATAAAATGTTCAAACTATAATCCAAAATGTTGAGGGTGATAACATTTCAATAGTTTCATTATTATATGACTAAAGTATTATTTACTTTTCTCTAAATATTCATTTCAGATACTGTGTCGAATTTATTTCTTGTTTCCTATTATTCTGACATTTCTTCGAATACACAAACAAACCCTTCTACAAAACAAAATTTCTTCTCCCCTTCTTTTTAGATCTCTAGCATCAAACTACTTCCAATGAAATTGCGCAGTAACTTTCCACGATTTTGTACAAAAAGTTATTGTTATTTTTAAGTTAACTGGCGTATTTGGTCTTGTGCCAAACCAAGCGTAATTCTATTCTCAAAACCTTTCCCGATGTTTTTGACTCTGTAAAAGAAATAAACAAACAATCGAAACACGCTTAACAAGTGTCATTTGTTAGAGTAAAGAAGAAAAAAATTATATCCATGGAAAAAAAAAGTTATGCTTTCTTCTCAATTTTGAGCAAAATATGATTATCGGCGATTTAGGAGTGCCTGTCATCAAGTAAGTGACGTATTTTGAGGAGCGGTTTTTTCCCGAGTCCCCCATTCTTTCCATCAATTCGTTTTGGCGCTTTACTTAACTGTCAGAATCTAAAAAAGTTATGGTGTTTTCTACCTGGGTGAATAAGTAAACTAATAATTGGTATTTAAGTCGTAAACCGCTACTTGGCGATGCTGAACTAAACCTTGGCGATGCTGAACCAAAATGTATTTATTGACGATACTCTGTATGGGAAATATAGGGATGCCAACTACTATGCGTTTTACAGAATATTTTATAGAGTTGTAAACAATTAAGAACTACAGCTTTCGGAATTTTTAATAATTTTACTAACATTATAAAAACTTCACCACGAGAGAGCTGGACTGGTCTGGTCTGTTTGGTCGAACTGGGCTCCTGAGGCTAATAATAACCCTTTCCCCATTCATCCTGTAATGAGAACATAAGCAAAAAGAATTGACAGATTACATAAAATGCAACAAATAATGGCACGTGTTAAGGTAGAGAGAGATGGAATGAAGTGGCTTTTGATATGAACTTTTAAATAATTTACATGTAGTGGTGAGGAATATAACGCTAAATCAAATTTACTAAACAAAGAATCATAAAAGAAAGATAAACCACTACAACTAGGAGAGATTTCCTCCAAAAGCGTAGAAAGTTGGCAAACCTAGAAATAGATAAGATGACACTGAGGGACATTGTTTAGAAAATTATTTTTATAAATTTCATTTTATTAAAACATATTGCATGGGTATTCAAGATACTCTTGCTACAAGTTAAAAGTCTATTGTAATAAAGAATCAGGGTAAAGATGAATAAATATGACCTTTTTAAAGTTCCAGCTCATAGCCGGGTGTTTACTGGCAATGACATCAGGGATGTAGGGGAGAGAATGCGCAAGGAAACGCGTACTCCCTGGTTTTTTAATAGTCTCCGTTCACTACTTTTTATTAAAAAGTAGAAGTTCTGAGTGCAATATCATTTCTCGCTAATGCTGCAATCATATTTGATCGGCATTGATAAAAAGGAATGTGTTTTTATTAAGTAATAACCGTCTTTTTTAATTTAGCATTAAATTACTCTACAAATTGCAATTAGTAGAATGTTTTCCTTTCTCAATTTCTCTACAAGATGTAAATTTCTCTCCACTTGAAATTGAAATTAAATTGACCTGGTAGCACTATATTACACTTCAAAGCAACTCTAAGGAACTCATTACAAGTGATACAAAAAGTATGTTGAATTTCGGTAATTTGTACCAACTTGCGATTTTCCAAAGTGACACGATTTAAGTGTCACGTATTGTTGTCGGTTTTAATCAAAATATGCTTGCGATTTTTTTCTATTATGAACACAAAATTTATAAATATGGTTCATGATAACTTAATATATAATGGTGGTTATCATGGTTCATGATAACTTAATATGTAATATATAAATAAAACAAGATTTGCAAGGACTAGATTTAATGTAGATGATTTGGCCCATAATAATAATAATACTTTATAGATCAATGAACTTTCATTTATGAAATTATAGCCGAAACAATTACAATTGAGCTTATATTAACTAACAAATACTATACCCTTAAAATTATTGAAGATTACCCCTCCCTCTATAAATAAAAACCCTAAATCTTAGTTCATTAAAATTATCTTAAAAGAACTATGCGGTTAAAATTTATACCATAATAATAGTTAGTCTAAAGTAAATTTTTTTGCGTACTTTTGTCATGCTTAGAGGCAATCATTTTTCTATGAGGCATTCAGAGCAAAGAGAAAGCCTGGCTCCAGGAATTTTCTAATGAAAATCTCGATCCAGAGATTTTTATTATATCCAGAATAAATGGATCCTGGAAAAACAAATGGTTTTGGGATAAAGCAGCATGGTGATTATCTTTTCTAGTTCACGTAAATTATTATCATAAATATTGCTTAATTGTATTTCCTGTAAAATCTAATTCAAACTAATAATAATTAAACATTCAAAATATTAAATGAATATTAAATCATTGCCTTGAATTCCATGCAGGATATCAAATGGACAAAAAACAAATCCGAACAATCTGCCTTTTAGTATTCAACATCTTTCCCTACCGAAAAAAAAAAAAAAAAAACCCGCAATAAGATTGTAGAATTGCATGATATGCTCTTAATCGAACACGCTGCCGATTAACGGTCTCCTTTCCCTTTAGATTAAAACAAATAGCATAAGTCATTTAACAGCTTAGTCGAAAACCACAATTTAATTCCATTAAATACCTAACAATTATTCCATTGTACAATCTCGGCGTATTTCGTCTTTTGTGATATAATCAACTATCAATGTGACGATACTAATTGGCTGAATGGACAAAACCTCGAAAACATATTTCGCTCTGAACAATGGTCGCTTTGATCAAATCTTACCAGTAAAGTTAAACGTCTCCTCTGCCTAATACAAAGAGACAGTTAATTGAGAAATTTCCAAAATTAATCCACTCTCGGTACCTATCTTGGTTGATTATCCCACGGCTATTTTCTGATGCAAGAATTTGCCCCACCGACAATTAAATGTACCTGCGTGTCACTCCGTTCCCAATTCGACGCGTTATTTGGTTGGAAAAAAATCTAGGCTCAATTAGTCCCGTAAAATCCGATCCGGCACAATTAAACCCCTAGTTGGATAAAAAAAAAAAATCGAGATCCTCGGCCCCTAATATCATCCTGCCTGTCCGTAAAGGAAGATAATAACCCTATAATAATAATGACGTCTTCTTAAGAAGTTTTCTAAGTAAAGAAAAAAACAGCAAAAGCAGCTGCAATATGAAGAGGCCCTTCTAGGTTCAGGCCCTGGGTAGCCCTAGGGCCATGAAGGGGCTGGTCGCTTTTTGATATGAAGGCAGGTCATCTTGAAACAACCACTTTTTTTGATACTTTTGTTCTTGATGGAACATTTTTTATGCTTTTGATCGTGAGACATCTTGAAACAAAGGTAAAATATATATCAAATTTTCTATTGCGGTTCTGCGAATTTGTTTTATTTCTTTTTTTTTCTTCCCTTCTATATATCGTGTCGTAATTGATTTTGAATTGATTAATTTATTCCGCTTTTATTTTTTTCTGGTTCGATGATGTCTGGTATTGGAACATCTGCCGTGAGCGGGTGTTTCGATTTCGTTGACGTAAATGTTGCGTGTTGGTCGGTGGACAATCAGCTCGTTCTTCATTAAGCTTGACGATGACACCTTTAAGGCAAGAATAATTCACATCAAGAATATGAATAACAGCTGCTCCGGAATTTTGAAGATCTATTGATATATCTGATGTCTTAATTATAATGGAATAAATATATACAATCTTCATGTAACGAAATTAGGTGTATTAATGAATTTCATTAGCATGGTGTCTAATTGCATTTATTTTCATATGCATTTTGAAGAAAAATAATGTTATCAGGATTGGCTAGAAACAGGTGCTTTTGGTGCTATAATTTATCGTGTTTTTAACGTTTTTATTTGGAATTAGGCCGAGAATATTTGCTTGAATTTCAACTAATATCGATATAATTTTTCTCGTTTCTAAACTCTTTTTACATTTCTTATAATTTTAATAGACATTTCCTGATGTTAACAATAATTTCATGCATTCTTATTAATGTTTTACATTTCAGATACATAGTGCGTGTAAAAACTTTAAAAATGTAAACATTTAATCATGTTTTTGGTAACTTCATATTTAAATAAATTTGAATATAGAAATATGCTAAAGTTTTAATTACTAAGTTAGTAATATTTGATTTCTAACAAACGTAAAAATCAAATAAATTAAATATATTTTTAAATTTTTGTATTTTATTTGCCAACATAATGTATTTATTTGTTCGGCTTTTTTTTTACAATTAATAAATTAAATTTTTTCCTATTTATTTTAACTGCTTACTCTAATTGCAGTAGAATTCTTAAAAATCTGAACACTAATGGAGAAGCCCTAAATATTCGAAAAACTGAAAATAAATTAAATTTTATTTTCTAAAATTTTTTTTATTTCAAGTTCATATAAAAGATTTTAATTCATATTGTTTATTCTGAGTTGAAAAAAGATCGATGCGTTTTAAAATGCTATTATTAATTTATTTAACATAAAAGTACTTTTCAAAATATAAACATGACCAAACTACACAACTAATCAAAATATACAATTTACCAAGTATTCAATTTATCCATTAAAATGCCTCCCCATTAAATTAATGAATATGTGAAAGGCCGTTGATCAATAATGTATGTGCGGGAGCGATGACTGTGTTGTGAGAATACTCTATTTCGAGACCTCTCTTGATGTTTGCGTGCAGTATCACCAGATGACGCGCGTGTTATTGTTATCGTTATATATCTCATTTGCATACATATAAAGTTTATCTGTAATTAAGAGTTCGTATGGATGGTGCTTTCATTAGAAATGTAAACAATAACAATCTCTAGCTGTTTGCCTGCTCTAGTTCCGGTTAGAAAGTTTGAAACTGCTTACTACATGTTATTCTGCGAGGCGATATTTTCAAACGGATAATTTTGTTTTCAATAAAAGAAATAAATTAGATAATTTCTGCACTCAAATCTGCCATATTTCATAAGATATTAATCTTATTATGTAATTCTGGTGAGTTTGAAGTGAAAATTTGTTTTAGTTATTTATACATATATTGTTAAAAAAGGTGACATGGTTGCTAGATTTTTAATACGAGGGTTGCTATTTATATTTCTGGCCTTGGCAACAGTAAGTGTTGCTAGGCGACCGCAGACGATTTTAATCGAAAGTTTGATATTTTTAAACATAAATTCAGCAGACGATTTACCATTATAGCTTCATTTGTGTTGTTGAGAGTAAATTGAAAAGTTCTTCTCTTTCAAAAAATGGAATTGATCGTGAAAATTTTCGTGCCATTATTTTTCATAACTTTCGACGTGGATTGTCAAGACAAGAGTGCTTCGATGAACTTAATTCTTTATTCAGCGATAAAGCGCCATCCTACAGCACTGTAAAAAATTGGTATAACGAATTTAATCGTGGTCGATGTTCGATCCAGGACGAATCCCGTGCAGGTCGTCCAAAATCCGTTGTTGTGTCAGAAAAGATCGATGCTGTGCGTGAACTGATAAAGCAAGATCGTCATGTGACATACCGTGAGATAGAGGCGTCTTTGGACATTAGTATGACTAGCATCAATAAAATATTGCATGAACATTTGAGCGTAAAAAAAATTTGTTCGCGTTGGATCCCGCATAATCTGACAAACGCTCAAAAAAAGGCTCGTGTCGATTGGTGCAAGGAAATGTTGGAAAAATACGTTCAAGGTACATCAAAGGCTGTGTATAACATCTACACAGGTAACGAATCATGGAGCTATGCATATGAGCCGGAAACAAAACAGCAATCAACTGCATGGGTCTTCCAAGACGAGGCAAAACCAACAAAAGTTGTTCGAGGAAAAAGCACATCGAAACAAATGATTGCCTGTTTCTTCGGCATTAACGGTCATGTGGCAACAGTGGCGTTAGGGCAACGCAGGATGGTCAATTCTGAATGGTACACGACCATTTGTTTGCCAGAAGTCATCGGAGAAATTCGAAAAAAGCAGAAGAACAGGCGAATCATTCTTCATCATGACAATGCGAGCTCTCACACATCGACTCAAACAAAGGCATTTCTGACGGAGCGAAAGATCGAACTGATGGGTCATCCGCCGTACAGCCCTGATTTGGCACCCAATGACTTCTTCTTATTCTCCCACATCAAAAATAAGTTACGTGGACAACGATTTTCGACCCCCGAAGAAGCGGTTGATGCATTCAAAACGCATGTTTTGGAGTTACCTCAATCGGACTGAAAATAGTGCTTTGAAAATTGGTTCAAGCGCATGCAAAAGTGTATTGATCATCATAGAGAATATTTTGAAAAACAATAAAACCAATTTCGATCCTACATATTTGTTTTTTAATTATTAGGCCAGAAATATAAATAGCAACCCTCGTAACTCGCTTTTTTGGCAGTCTTGATTTGGCCTATTTCTATTTGTTTATTACTGTTTGTTCGTGTTGCAAGCTGTGTACCATCTTACGTTAGTGTTAGCATATTGTTCGTTTAATTAAGTTTAATAATAAGTATTTAAATACTACGTTTGCAGGAATCTTAAAAGACAATGATCACTTTGTGAGCCAAATGGCTTTAAAATACACCGGAAACAGTAATCCGGAAGTATAAGCGGCATACAGCTTGCAGCGCTCCTTAGTGTCGAAAACACCATCCATTGCCCGCAACAATAGTGAATTTGATGTTAATTTTATTTGTATAAAAACTTTTAATTTGTTATATGTAATAGTTACGATGTTATGACTTCGATTCGTCATATTATTGCTATTTTTAATCTATACCATGATTGAGAATGTGAGATATGGTGTCCATTGTATATCCAAGTCAAAATTTTTGATGGTTTTCCATAATCGGCCAATATAATCCTGATGGTAACCATCAATAATTCCATCACGAACCATTATATTTAACCCTTCCTTGAAGTTCCGGATAGCCGTGGAGAAGAAAGGTCCCCGTATTAGATCCCATATGTCACCACTGTTTTTATAATTAGTCCTTTCACTTGTTACGTATCGACCCTATTATGTATATAGCTTCTTATTTTGCATATAATATACCGTTTTTGTCTCACGCATTATATTCGTTCTATGTCTGTACAGTGTCATACTTTTCCTTTTCTTTAAATACAGCCTTCATTTTTTTATCGAACGTTTTATTATTATCTATTCGGATTTTTCTGTATTGTATTTTGCTTACAGCCGATTATTATACCTCCATTTGGATGCCTTTATTATTACGACACTTCTGGTGTGGTTTTATTGACTTCTCAGATTATTTTCAACCTATGTACCCTCCTAACTTTTTTCCTTCCCCTTTTCAATTCGAACTCTAATTTATTTCCGTATCATATTATTCAACTTCTATCACTGACGAACCGGTATTACCGAGATTGTGAATCCATCGTGACTCGTTAATTCCTAATGATAACACCCACAAACGGAAAATAAAAACAACAAAAATTTATTTAAACAGTTGAAAAAGTTTAAAATTCCGAACATGTCTCAACTCGACGTAACCTTCACCACCGTCTTACTACTCAAGTAGGAGGGGGCGGGGGGTACTCAAGGAAGTCGTAGTTTTTACTACTTCGTTATAAAGTAGTTATGCATACGAATGTTATTTGCATGTTTCCAAGCAAAGACAAATACAATTTCTCGGCCAGAAGTGCAGTCCATCAAATAGATGAATTGGTGTCGTGATTCCGTTTGGCAGTTTGATTCATGAAAGGGAATGCACGTAACAAAGAAGTTGAACATAAATCTTTAACAAGTTACTTGTTTTCTCGCAGTGGAATGTGGAAATTCTTACCATGTTGCATTGCCAATGTCACCATTGTTTTTATTACCTGCTTTTCAAAAAGAGAGCAAAAAAGGTGATTTGCTTCTGAAATGGATTGTTGGTGGATTATTGTGATTTCATTTCAAATAATCACGGTGCTGTTTAGTCAGTTTGGATGGATTATTGTGAATTAATTTGAAACAATCACTTCGTTTAATTTCGACAGTATATATGTGTTGTGATAGTTCAAATAATTTTTATTAAATTTAGCCGGGCAGTAAATATTGAGGCTATATGTCGATGACTCTGCAACTCGTCAGTTTGCAACTGTTACTCATGACTATTAGGTCAAGTTTAGCCTATCTGAAGCCAGTACTGACTACGCTTATTTTGGAAATGGCGCAAAACGTCAATACGGAGAAAAGCCACGGTTTTGTAAAAATGAAAAGCGTTTCTGGTCTGATTTTTTAATATTTAAAAACTTACTCCTATGCTGCATTACTTGGGCTCATAAAAATGTGCAAAAACTGAGAATAAGGCAGTGATTTCGATAATTTTCATCTAAGTGGAAAAATGTCGCCAAATTCGCGATTTTTAAAAAAGTTTAATAACTTTTTTAAATTATTTGTTTGTTCTGAAGCCCAGATAATTTTTCACGGCAAAATTATATATATAGTTTAAAATCATCACATTGCTTCAAGTGTAAGGTTCTTAAACTATGGGCTTTTCTTGTTTTCCTTGCCGACAAAAGCTTCGAAAAACGGCGATTAAGTATATATTTTGTAATCACTGAGAAAAATTTGCTATCTGAAATGAAAAATTGTATACTACTGTATTTAATCGATATACATAATGATCTAACAGTTATTATGAAGATATAGTAAAAATTATTATGAAGATATAGTAATAATTAACATATGACGCTTGTGGCGGATAGGTGTGACAAAGGAACGCAAATGTCCAACTACTTCTTTCATTGACCCTTTCTCACCGACTGTCACTAATGCGTGCCAGCATTAAAGGTTATCAATCAGAGTAATCAGATACAAATGGTAACCAAACTAATTCTTTAGCAGTATAAGGAATTAAATAAAGAATCTTTACCCGTTGCTGGTTTCAAAAACAGTAATCTCCAATACTGAAATCATTTCAGTTTTTTCAGAAAATAATTAACATTAAACTCTTGATATAAAATTTTGGACAGAGCATAAATCAAAACATTATACTTTAAAGTTTATATTAATGACTTTTCATTAGGAATTTAAGCTGTTATTAAAAAAAATTTTATTACCTATATGTCATTGATTTTCAAATTAATTTTCATTAAGTCATTTATCACTGCAATTCTAAATTCATTAATCAGGATTAGTCGAAGGCTTCCATTTAGAAATTGGTGTCCCCAAGAATCCTTCCATTTTTTCAGAATTCATTTAAGTAATTCATTAATCACCTAGAAAACGATTTATTAAATTCTGGATCAGTTATGGAATTTTAATTATAGCATGGGAAGTAATTGTAATACGAAGGAAATTATAAATTAATATAAATTGCACCATTTAACATTTATAACGAGTGGAACATACTAGGTACATTCAATAAATAACGTGTCAAAGGTCTAAAGCTATTTTAATGAGAAAAATGCAAACGAGCCAGGAAAAATGTAGGTGTTGGTGTGACAAAGTTGTCATCTACCATTACTCTCGTTAGGTGGCAGCACTTGCCATACAAACAGTGATAAAAGTATAATAATCCAGCAGCTGTCAGTCTACTTAGTCCGTTTTTGAAAGCGACCTGTAGGGAAACGAATTCTGGAACGATCAGAAAGGCCGAACTATTTCAATTTTTTTGACATATGGAACTAAAGTCAATGTTCAGTAGAAATGGCAAAACGTTAACAAAGCTTTCAAAACTACTTACTTACTCCTTGGCACTACAACCTATGAAGGACCTTGTCCTCCCTCACAATACATCTCTAAACTTTCCAAGATCATAAATTTGCAAATTTATGAGTTTAAGATTTCGTTCAACTTCATCTAGCCATAATTTCTTCCTGTCATTTTCTCAAAATAGACCGTTTTCGTACTTCTTTCCTGGTCCATTCTTGACAAGAAGTGGCCCAACCACTACAGCCGTGTTGTGTTTACAATATCTTTATATGACAGGTTAATTTCCACATTTGTTCTAACGCTCCAAGCCTCACCTTCTTTCATTGGTCCGAATATTTTTTGTAAAATCTATCATTCCCGTGTTTATAAGCTATGTTCCTTCACACTGTATAATGTTTAAAGTTTCGCTTCCATTTATAACCGTTTTCATAGCTGTTTTGTAGATGTTAAAAAAAAAAATCATCTTGTTGCTCGACAGCACTAAACCACATACACACAAGAAAATATAACTTTTTCGAAATTAAAATGCGAAGTCTTGAACCAACTATCCTATAGTTCAGGTCTGCCATCCATTTGACTTTAATATCTTTCATGAGCTCAAAAATGATACAATTTAATAACTAGCTTTAAACGAACGACAAAGACATGATATAAATGCGCAACCGCTCTGAACAACAATTGATAGTTTTTGCCATGGCATTGGGTGACACGCATAACTAGCTGTAGATGATACTTTTCAGTTTCATTAAATAAATTGCATGAAATAGTCTATGACCAATTATTTATTGATTGTACATAATATTATTTATCCAAAAAATCAATGTATGAATTGTTCTTTTTTCAATTAATAACAACAAAATGGAACTGATTAAAATTTTATAACCGGTGCTGCCATCTAGTGTGGCAGAAATCAGACGTCCAAATTAACATGGCCAACGGTATCTCACCCATTGTGGTGGTCCTGAAAGAGTGGATACCACTTCTGGAGAACGCACTAGGTCTGCTCATCGGGAAGACTGATTGTGCAGCTCATTGGAAATAAAATTTTATTACCGTTTGAAAAAATATTGAGTAATAAATTTTTTTTTTATTTTTTAAATAGGTGGGTTATAAAACAATTGGCATATCAAAAAATTAGGTGGGTAAAAATAATGGTGCTTAAAAATACATGATTTTTTGAAATAATTAGTAGTTATAAATTTAACTAATCATGCTTTAATTTTTAAAAATACAATTGTATTGTTATTCAAGGTTCCCACGGACCTTAAGAATTTTTCAAAAGGGGTGAAAAATTGAATCAAACAGCGATAATTTTATGCATTTGTAAAAATCACTACATATTTTTTCTTTTCATGGGAAATATATCTTATTACCTTCTTTGAATAGCAGACGCAATTTGGAGTTTACGACTACCAATGTTGAACTCCAGAACTTTGTAATTTTGAATCAGATCCAGAAGACAAGAAAACTCCTGGGTCAAATATTAGGAGGAATTCGCCTTCGTAAGGGACTTTTTGATGTAACTAACTCACATTTTCCTTACATGGTGAAGAAAACCTTCCACGGTCAGCCTAGCGCCAAGGGGTCTCTAATCCATGACCCGACTACCATTGAGAATACTTTTAAGTCAGAATTGTGGTCGGTTTGGGCTGGGTGTGGAATTCGTATCAACCCGCCATTGCTGGGATTCAAAATCGGGTCACCTCATTGGGAGGCAAGCACTCTATCCCCTGAGCCACCACACCACGTCCCAGGAAATATATCTGTGAGAAAATCCTAATGTCTTAAATAGTTAACATTTTCAAATAGTATAAAAAAAATAATAAAATTAATAAAAAAATTTAACGTCCGTGAGAACCTTTTTATTTTTTAATTTCATTAAGTTTCCTTTGCAATTCACAAAATTAATTTATTTTTTCCTGTTCATTTCATTTTAAGAATAAACTCATTAAAATGTTCCGATGATATTCCTGTCCTATCCTACAAAAGTTTCCCCTCTAATATATAATCTTTATTTTATATCTTGTTGACGCGCGTGAATGGTAACTAAATAAATGCAGTCTTATATATGTGTTCTCAGAGGAGGAAGTCAAATTTACAGCGTTGAAGGGGACTGACTGCTTCTCTCATGGCTAATTAGAAAAAGGATTACATTTAACAAGATATTTGTGCTCTATGGGTGTTGCACGCCATTTAAAGCATCCTCGATCTAATACGACTGTCAACAAACGTTCAATCTTTGAGAAAATCAGAAGAAAATGACAACCGGAAACATGTGATTGATGTTTAGCGTTCTGTACGGGGGTGGAGGTCAAGCTGATAGAGATGGTTGATGATCACTCTCAAAATTTTGCCATCGTTGAAATCTTTTAACTGGCAACCAATCACTGAAAACGAAGATTCTTAAAGGGTACGACAAATTTAATGTTCGGATGTCAAATAAAATATTGTAATTTTTTATGTTGAGAAATATTTCAATTGGAAAAAAGTAATATATTTACTTGGATTTAAAAATTATCAAACCATTATTTTTTGCATTTACAATGACAGCGATAGGTTAGAAATAAAAATTTTAAATAATAATTAGAAGAAGAAAAATTTTTTCTCCATCAACACGAAAGCGTTGCAGTTTGTAAGACGTCGACGGTTCGTTTCGTTTTAGAGTTGTTCGGCGTTCAGATTTAATGATTTTGAGGTCAATCATATGAAACTTTTTTTTCTTCTTTTACATATTCTTGATTATCATATTTAGTTATATACCTACAGATGTATTTTAATAAAGGAACAAAAAGTTTTGATCTTTCCATTCATATCTGCTACTGAGAGAGTGTTCTTTAACTTAGAACACTTTTTGTATAAATTCATCTCTTTCTTTATCCATAGTTGCCGAGCTTCCTCCCCTACACTCGAGGGACGACATTTCCTCTCTCCCTCACCCAATTAACCCCTCAGGACAGGGGTCATCCTCTTGCGTGGGATATAAAGAGTTTAGTTATTTCCCACCCGAGGCGCAGTACTTAGTAATACTTTAAATAGTATCTTTTGGAAAAAGAAAAAAAAAAGTGGTAGAGAAAGTGAGTGTAAGCTTAATTGGAACTTTCTAATGTTACTGCCACATCAGCTTTTAAAAATACTACAAATGCTGTTCAAGATCAAGATATAACTACTTATGTATTATATATTACTTTGACATACATAAATATATTTGCTTCTCCAAAATAAATTTCTAATGGGTTAAAGAAATTGTTTTCCCAGTTGCAAACTATATATATTCAAGTTTTTTTTTTTTTTTTGTAAAAGCACTTTACATAACACTCGAATAGTTGATATCTGGTGACAAGGGTCCTTCCAGGCCATCCAATATAACATTCTGCCCATGAAGTTTTAATATTATATTACCCTTTATGTATTACTATTATTACCCATATATGAAGTCCTAGCATTAAGTTCCACCATAACCCTCAATGTATTTGTTTTTTATCTCACGAACTCCATTTTGCTCCCCAAACCTTTATTTTTGCCATTGTTTCTTAGTCTAATTTCAGGATGAATGGGAAAAGGGCCGTAAGGCCTCAGACGCCCAGTTCCATTACAACGAACAAACGAATCAATGTATTTGGGATGTCTGCTTTAACAGAAGTCTTCAAATGTATGTATAACAATACTCATGCCTACCAGCATTTACTCTTTCGGGAGAGGATTTTCCCTAGTAATGATAGAACAATTAAATTTCAATTGGAAGCAGTCATGTGTGACTATCACTTTTTCAGCCTTTTCTTCCAATACGCATTTGATAAATGTCTTTTAAACAAGGCTTGATTATGGCAACTTAGGCTTCTTATGGTAACAGTATGGGCTTTTCAAGCTTGAGCGGTTAGGTAACTGACGGAGTAAGTCTTTAACCGGGACTGCCAAGTTTGCATGCTTTGTGGGAGAATTTCTTCTAGTGGTAGCTAAGTTTATGATTTAATGTATTATTCTTTTAGTAAATTTGATTTAAAGTTATTTTTCACACCACTACATGTAAACGATTCAAAAATTCATATAATAAGCCATTTAGTACCAGTTTTCTTGTATCACCAGATTGTATATAACTGCATAGTCTTAATTTAAGGTTAATTTGACCGTACAACCAGCAGAGGCGGTGGAACTGCTTTATATGTCAAAAAGTGCTACAACTCGACACTATACAGTCAGAACAATTTAAATGGCCATGAAGAAGTTTCTATTGTAATCACACTTCAAAATAGCAGAAAAATTAAAATCACGAGCATGTACAACCCCCCCCCCCCCCGGACAGCCCATACAGGAAGACACTATAAAGGACTTATTTCCAATAAATTTCGAATCTATTGTGGTTGGAGACCTAAACTCAAAACATATAAATTGGGGATGTACAAAAACAAATGATAGTGGCAGAAAACTAAACAACCTAATCAATAAATACAACTTAAATTTATTTGCTCCGGACGAACCAACCTACTATTCCAATTCGAGCTCAATTTTAGATATTCTGATCACGAATTCAAGTGCTCCCTTCTCATTAGAAGTACTACATGAGCTCAGTAGCGACCACCTCCCAGTAATTGCCACCACTTGTTTTATCAAAGAAGAAAAAATAATTACCAGAAAGAAAACAGATTGGATGCTTTTTAAAAATATCCTAAACTTATCCCATATCAACAAACCCATTAAAACGAAAGAAGACATCGAAGAAGAAATTAAAAATTTAACTATGGACATTAATACGGCATATAATGATGCCACCGAAGAAATCAAAGTCAGGTCAGATTACAAATTCATCCCTAGAAACATTAAAGATCAAATTAAAGCAAAAAATAGGCTGAGAAAAGAATATCAGAACACTAATATTCCAAGCATTAAAACTGAACTTAATAGACTACAAAAAACAATAAGTAAACAATTAACCGAATACCGACAGGAAATCTGGAATGAGAAAGTCGTAAGTTTAAACACAAGTGACAACTCAGTCTGGAAGATGATAAAATCTCTCAAAACTCACAAAACTTCAAATATGCCTCTCATCAGCCCAAATGGAAAAATATATGCAGATAAAGAAAAAACCGATATTTTCGCAAATTCCATTGAAGATCAATTCTCACCCAATACAGAACCCGCTGATAGCAACTCAGACAAACAAATCACCTCTACGTACAACTCATATTTTAATAATAATAATTATAATAATACTATGAACAGTACGGACAATGAAGAAATCCTAAACATTACTAAAAAACTAAATAAGAAGAAAGCCCCGGGGTATGATAAAATTACAAATTCCATGATCAAGAATTTACCCACCTCAAGAATTAATCAACTTACCAATATTATAAATTCAAGCCTCAAACTATGCCATTTCCCAACTTATTGGAAACACGCAACCATTATATTGTTCCCAAAACCGGGGAAAAACCATCTTCACGCAGAAAACTACCGTCCAATTAGTTTACTATCATCCTTATCAAAAATAATGGAAAGAATACTACTTAACAGACTTTATCCACTTCTAAATTTCCTCCCAAATGAACAGTACGGGTTCAGGAAAAATCTATCCACGACTAAACAATTAATAAGAATTTTGGAATTCATTAGTGAGGGATTTTACAAGAAACAAATTACTGCCTTACTTATGTTGGACGTCGCAAAGGCGTTCGACAGAGTATGGCATATCGGATTAATATATAAAATGATACAATATAATATCCCAAATGATATAGTTCACATTATCAATAACTATCTAAATAATAGATCATTCTCAATAAGAATAAATGACCACTTTTCCTCAAATAGAAGAATCAAAGCAGGAGTACCCCAGGGCTCAATTTTGGGTCCTATACTCTTTTTGATATATTGTTCTGATTTCCCAGTTAATAGAAGCGACGTTAATCAACTAACAGCTTTCTACGCAGATGATACTGCAATTTTAAGTAAATCTATAAACACAAATCATGCTATTAAGAAACTGCAAAATAATATTACTGATATAGAAACCTGGTGCAGCAGGTGGAAAGTGAAAATAAACAGTTCAAAATCTAATCTTCTAGTTATCAGAAAGTTCTATAAAAGAAAAATAGTCCAATACGAGAAAATTACTCTATTTAACGATGAAATCCCAAAGGTTTCGAAAGCTAAATATTTAGGAATTACCATAAACTGTACCCTAAATTGGAAGCTACACATATCAGACATTCTCAAAAAAGCCGAAGCTGCATTTCAAGCATTAAAACCCCTGCTGAACAGTGAAAGTAAAATGGCACTTAACACAAAAAGACATATTTACCTCATGTGTATAAGACCAATACTATGTTATGCATCCCCAGCCTGGGGGGCTCTAACAAACAACCAAAGAAAAAGACTCAGAATTTTTGAACACAAAATACTTAGAAGAATGGCCGGGGCACCTTGGTTTGTTCGAAACAATACTTTATATAACGACCTAAAAATCGATAAAATTGACCAATATTTATTTAAATTAAATGCTTCCTTTTTTAAAGGCGCTAAAGACTGTAGCACCTGCGACTTCAACAAACTATTAGACTTGGATATTATAGAAAATAATGCAAATTTCAGTCCGATAACCGCATTCTTTCTTAGCGATTGCGTATTATCAAAATATTACAACCGATAGCTTTAATATTATCACCCTTACCATAGACAAACTATGCACTTTGCACCTAAGAAGCCCGGCAAAAACCGGAGGGAGGTGAGGGAGTGCATAGGGAGTCTTCCCCACTTGTAAAATAATTATAAATATTTTTCTCTTTTATTTTATTTTTAATATTATTCTAATTTTTTATTTATTTTTTATTTTTTTATGTATTCCAATGCGATTTAACATGTATATACTTATCCCAGATTTTATTTTAATTGTAAAATATTTCCAATTGAGACATAACTTAGTTAACCCCCGCACCACCCATCCCATCCCATCACCCTTACAATTATTACTTTAGATGAAGGAGCAGATATCCCCATAGGATAGGCACTCCGATAAAACTGTATCAGTCAGTCAGTCAGTTAAGGTTAATCTGTCATTAAGTACAGAGATGCCAACTTGCTCCGGACAGCAAATATATATTTTAAAGTGGTAGTTTATCAATTGTTATTCTTGGTCTAATACATTTAATTTAGTGGATTTTTATTCACCACTATTTCTAAATATTTCGTAGGCTTATATAATTCACCACTTTACAGTTCTTATGTCATGCTATATACTTTCAAAAAGCAAGCAAAAATAGTTGAATATTTGTAAAATTTACTTTGTAGTTATTTATCTTTTTAATAATTATTTTGGCGACGTGTCCGGAGCAGTTGGCATCTCTGCAAGTATATTCCATTAGCAACCCCTCCACCTCATCGATTAAGATCAAGATGAATGAGTAAAGCAGGGCTGCTAATTTTCTAAGCTTTTTGAGAAAATTTCCTCTAGTTGTAGCTAAGTTTATGTTTTAATGTATGACTCTTCGTATTGTACTTTTGATTTAAATAAGTTACTTTTCACGCCATTACTTGTAAATGAAGCAAAATTTCATATGAAACGCCACTTTATGCCATCTCTTTCTTAGCAAGGCTTTTGAAATGGAAGTAAAATTAGTAAAAATTCTGACAGCTTTAGTTTTTAACTGTCCATCACTCTATAAAATATTTTTCAAAAAGCGCAGGAGCTGGCAGTCCTGGTAAAAGGCCACAAGAGCGACAAGAAGCACTCAGATATTCTTATTCAGTTTAGTTCACGAGTTTTTCTTACGGGAAAGAATTTAAAATCACATGAAGATCAGCGCTGCCAACTTTCTACGCTTTTTGGTGTAAACAATTTTCAACTGATAGCTAAATTTATGTTTTAATGTATTATTGTTTGCTTAGTAAATTTGTTTTAAAGTTATTTTCCTTACCACAACATGAGAATGATTCAAAAGTTTCTATGATCATCACTGTGTTCTAGCTTTCTCGTGGAGAAACATTTAAAATGTTGGCAAAATTTCTGAAAGCATTAGTTTTTATGTCTGCCCTTCCATGAAATATTTTGCACTAAGTATACTATATTTTGCAGTCCTTCAAAACTTACTAAAATTCTAAAAGCTTTAGTTTTCGACTATCTATAGATCTATAAATTTTTGGAAAAGAGCGTCATGCATTCATTCATTTTGAATTTATAAAAGTGTCAGTAATATAAAAAGTGCATGTTGGTTAATAAAAAATGTATGTTTGCTTCCGGTTTATTTCAGAAAGCGATAATGCATTGGTAAGTAACGCATCATATAAATGATAATGTAAGTATCAAATTTGATTTGGTAGCTCATCGACTAAATGAAAAAAGAAAAAAAAAAAGAAAAAATCAATCATCCTTATTTTGAAATTTACTATCATTTTTTAATTTAACTGTTTCCTCTTACTTTGGTACAAATCAGATTCCAATGCTAACTTAAACAGTTAGCATGTATTGGTAGTCTTAATAACTTTTATCTCTTATAAATGGACAAAAATGGCATGCCACTTTTTATTTTTAACAGGATGCTGGCATTTTTATTTTATATTTTATATCCGTCGTTGAAAAGCAGATCCAAATTTGGATTTACGACTACTAATGTTCAGCTCCGTAGCCTTGTAATTTTGAGCCAATCCAGAAGACAAGGAAACTCCTGGATCAGTACCCCTAGAGGTATTGATTTGTTATGGGAACATGGAGGACTTTGCGACTCAACAGATTTATCGCGCACCAGTCACCATTTACTACACTGGGAGTCTTCGGCCGGCTTGGGATCGAACCCACGAACTCTTGAACATGGGCCCAGTGCCCTACCAACCAGGCTATCCCGGCCCTAAGGATGCTGGCATTATGCTGAGCCTGACCACTGGATATATTATGCTGAATTTGAATGTCTCGTTTTTCTAAGATAAATTTTTAGATCGTAATAACTGAGCTGCTGATCTTTATCTTTTTGAAAAATGTTCATGGGAACTTTGGCATCTCTTTGGTTATAGGAAAAGTATGAAATATAACGCTTTTTGTAAATCTATATTTTACAGATAAATTATTGTATAACAAGACAGGCAACGACACTCATAATTACATATTTTTTTATTTAAAAATAGCAACAAAAAAAAATGATTATATCATCCTTAATGGCTTCATGCTGGTCAAAGTAATTTGCTCCATTAATATTCTTATTTATTTCTTTGTTAGAGTAATTATATTGTCTTACTTGTAAACATATTTCCTTCTATCCAATTAATATGCCAATGGTTAAAAAGATGCTTTTAGTTTTTTTTGACACAAGTGTTTAAAGCTGATTGCTAAGGCGGGTTTACCCAATCACTTTTCGCACCAATTAAACGGAAAAAACGAGTTCAACTAAATATTTCACAAATTAATTGCCCAAACAACTCAGTTATTGAGTCTTCAAACTACACTTGAAAGGTTTGGCCCGCATTTCGTAGGTTAGCAATTTAGAAGTAATAACCTGCACGCACAGTAACAACCTGTCTTTTAGAAAATGCCAACATCGTGTTCTATTTTGCATAATTCAAAAATTACCATCTTCTATTATAAGGTTGGCAACAATTATTTGATTTCAGCGCAGATTAGGATGGAAAAAATGCTGTAACATATCAATTACGTCGCTGAAATAGATGGATATTTTATTCAGCAGAATATCTGGTCTTTTTAGTACTATTAATCATGTGATGTTGTTATTAAAAATTTGTTTGACTTTCCTTGAATAAATTATTCGTTTATTTTCTTAATGGAGGGTTTCTTTGTCATGTTCCGTTAGAATACTATCGTTAACAGTGATCAAATCACTATTAATAAATTAATGTGACAAATTCTTTTTTTTTGAATTAACTAATTGTAATTTTATGTTAATGTTTGTTTTATAAAAATCTAATCTTTTAATAAATGATTCTCCAATTTCTGACACTGATTGCTTCAAACTCTGATTAGATGTTGAAACAAAATTGTTTCTAAAAATAATTTTTACTTGCGATTCTAAACGATTCATCAGATACAATGAGCAGATTTAATTTTATGTAGCAGATTCAATTATTTTGTACTTCACCGACTTGTGAAAAGAATCTATTGGTGGACGATGTCTATAAACATCGAACAATATTTTCCAATGAAGAATAAATCATTCGGTTTTGTCATGTTTCATAATACATAGAACTGTCGTTAACAGTAAATAAATCACTTTTATTAAATTAATAGGAAATTTCTTTTTTGAATTATCTCATTCCTTTTTTATGTTAATAATCGTTTTTAAAAAATTCTAAGCTTATAGTGAACGATTCTTCATTTTCTGACACCAATTACTTCAAGTTCTGATTAGATGTTAAAACAAAATTGTTTCAGAATTAAAAATTGTTTCTCAAAATAATTTTTATATAGTTATAATTCTAAACGATTCATCAGAAGCATAACAATGCAGCAGATTCTATTTTTATGTAGTAGAATAATTATTCTTTAATTTACAGATTTGTGAAATAAATTAATTCGGCGATAATTTCTATAAATATACAATAATGTTTTCAAATGAAGAATAAATTATTATGTTTCGTCTAATGGTTTGCAATAAAGAATAAATAATTCCGTTTTGTCATGTTCCATAATAGAACTTCTATTTACTCTAATTAAGTCGCTATTATTAAATAATTATGAAACTTCTTTTCCAAATTATCTAATTACTATTTTATGCTAATGTTTGTTTGTTTTTAAAAATATCTAAGCTTTTACTTTACGATTCTTCACTTTCTGACACTGATTACTTCAAGTTTTGATTAGATGTTGAAACAAAATTGTTACAAAGTTAACACGTTGACTGCCATGTAGGTCACCAGTGATTAAAAACACATAATTCGAGTAAATTTTTAATTTTTTTATATTATTATCTTTACTAAAATGGTTTGAAGAAATTAATGCAATATAGAACGCTCAAAAATAGTTTTATTATATACACAGAGTTGCCAACTTGCTCCGGACAACGAATAAATATTTTCAAGTGGTAGTTTATTAATTGAGATTCTTGGTTTGATAAATTCAATTTAGTAGATTTTTATCCACCGCTATATCTGAACAATTCGTTGGCTTATATAATTTACTACTTTTAATTAGATATGTCATGCTAAACCTTTTAAAAAAACTAGCAAACTTTGTCAAATTTGCAAATTTAATTTGTAGTTCTTTACCGTTGGGCCATGTAAAATTAGCGTGACATTCAACGTGTTACTAATCGTTTCTTAAATTAATTTTTAGTTGTAATTCTAAACGATTCATCAGATACATAACAATGTAGAAGACTCAATTTTATTGTAGATTCACTTATTCTTTTAAGTTTCCGATTTGTGAAATAAATCAATTTGAGAATAAATTCTATAAACATCGAAAAATGTTTTCCGCAATACAGAATAAATAATTCCATCTCGTTCAATGTTTTCCAAAGAAGAAAAACGTGATAGCAAAACAATTTTATTATTAGCATTATTTGTGATGGCAGAAATGTCACACTTCATAATATACATTAATCATAAAACTACCTATACTTGATCTGAAGTTTATTGACAGGGCCTTTTCAAAGCTAAAGTGATAGGTCACAGAAGAATTTAAAATAGATATGTAGTACCACTTTTTAGTAAATCACATTCTTTATTTTATTTTATCCAATTTTGAGTTTACGACAATCAATGTTCAACTCCGTAGCCTTGTAATTTTGAACCCAATCCAGCAGAGAAGGGAACTCTTGAATCAATAATTGGGAGAAATTTACCATCGTGGTGGACTTTTTGTTGTAACTAACCCACATTTGCGTTACATTGCTTGGAAAATCATGAAAACCTCCCATGGTTAGCCTGGCGACAATATCACTCTAACCCATGTTCCGTCTACCACTAATAAAATGTTTCGTCAAGAACTGTGGTGATTATGAACTGGTGCGGAATTCGTATCGATGGCCAGCGCTGGGATTCGAACCAGGGTTACCTCATTGTGAGGAGAGCGCTCTATCTCTTAAGCCATCACGGCAAGGTAAATCACATTATTAAAATTCAAGTGACAAACTGTATATTAGCTCGACTCTAACTACTAAAATAATTCATTTTCAACGATTGCTGACAATTTTGCAGCCTTTTGCAAAAATCACAATTTGTAAGCGTGTTCTTTATATTTTCTTTCGTAATTGTTAGAGGGTAAAATTTTTTTAAACTTAAAACCAAACTAGTTGGAGCTGTAACCATCGGAGATTGCAAATTCGTTCACTTAAAAAGGAAGTTATTTAGCTCATAGATGTATGAAAAATAATGAACGTCATGTTTAAAAAATATAATTTCGACTAAGAAAATATTTAAAAAATTCCTCATGTTTAGGATTGTCGAAAAAATACTTGTCCTACTTATAAAAACACAAAAAAGGGCAAGTTTCATGAAATAAAAAAAATTTGAATGTATATTTTTAGTGCCATATGTTTAAAAAGATAATGCAAATTAAGAAAAGTATATTTTTTATTTTAACGAGAAAAGAAACTTAACTTTTTTTTAAAAATTTATTTTTGCAATTTAGTAACCTTTTAAAATTCAATAATTTTTTATGCAATTAACGTTCCCTTACCTTCATTGGTATAAAAGGGCTAAAAGAATTTGTTTAGTCTGTTACACATAATAATACCCAAAATGATATATTTTTAATAATTCATTATTTCTTGGAAATATATTTAAAATAAAAGCAAGTCAAGCGTAAAATTTAAACAAAATTGCTTATTTAATTTGCATGGAAAAACTATTAAAATAATAGACTGTGAATTCTTCATAAAAATATGATTTCCAATATTATAGAATAATTATAGCCACTATATAAGAAATATTAAAATAAAAACAAACAAAAAAACGATTTAAACATTCATAAAATTATTAGGTTATGAGTGATTATTTATGAAATGTATTGATAGTTTACTATTCATTTGAAAATGCACAATGAAACGAAAATTGTTCGAAAATTTTGATTACTTTTAATTATTTTTACTATAGTAAATTTTTCCAGTAAATATATATTCTAATTAATAAACTCAATGTTATTTAAAAATCTGCAATCATTTCGATTTGAAAAACAAAATTAAAAAGATGGTTAAAGATTTAATTTAAATTAAACTTTTTTAAGATTTGATTAATATTTAAATAATTAGTGTGTTTCCAATTATATTTTTCAGCTCACCTTTCGTTTATTTAAAAAAAAAATTATAAAATTAAGGACTTTTATTTTTCTTGTTATATTTAGCCACGAAATTTTTTCGGGTGCAAGTGAGCCTAAAGCGAGCAGGTAGAGTTCATTCTAACGATTTGGGGAAAGAAGGCAAAGAAAGTTAAGGTGAAAGAAAAACGGATAAGAATCTGTGAAAAATAAAAGGAGACAACTTATTTGACGTATTTTATTTTATTTTATAACCGGTGTCAAACAGTCGACCGAATTCTGAGTTTACGATTCTCATTTTTCAACTCCATAGCCTTGCTATGTTAAACCCAATGCAGAAGACAAGGAAACTCCTGGCTCGCTCATTGGGATAAATTAACCTTTGTGAAGGACTTTTTGATAGAACTAATACTTCATGATATTCTACACGCTTTAACTTTTCTCACCTATAAAAAGTGAACTCTTCCGCTAAGCTTCCCCTCTAGCCACCAATTCGCCGTGGTTGAATAATAAATAAATATGCTTAATTAGGGGCATTAATAAAGGGAAAATAATATACTCAAAATAATATCTCTATGCATTAATCGTTTTTCTTTTTTCTTATTACAAAAAAGAAGAAAAAAAACAAATAAATAGTGCTTCAGAAAGTTTGATTTCTATGATTATTGGCAACCATTGTTTATATATCAATATTGTTTCGTAACTGATCGAGTCGTAATTATTCAATAGAGTTCCTGTATCTAGTGACTATCTAATAAAGAGTTACGTCAAGCAGCTTCAAAATTGCCTAAAATAGTGGTTGCGAATATGATAGTGAAACGCAAACGGGCTACCACATTGGGAAAAGTTTCCATCAAATCTTGCTTTCTTTCTCCGTTTTGGAAGCTTTTTTTTGTGGTTTGCAACATTATTACTCTAACACGGAACACGTTGAGCTTCATTCAGCACGTAAATATTACAGCTTTACTTCGAGTTTAAACACTTAAATATGGCTTTTTTTTTAATTTTCTTCGTGAAAGACCGCTGAATCCATAACCTAAACCATAGAAACCATAACCATAGAACTAAAACCAGAAGCATAGATCCTTAAGGCTGTTTGTCGAAGGCTCCGTCGTAATGTGAAATGATGGGTTATTACTAACATTATGCTATTTTTATAACTGTTGTGAGTTTACAACTGTTACTCATGATTGTTAGGTCAAGTTTAGCCTATCTAAAGCCAACGATGTCAACGTTCATTTTGAAAAGGGCGCAAAACGGCAATATGGAGAAAAGCCGCAGTAGTTTTGTGAAAATGAAAAGCGTTTGTGGTCTAATTTTTTAATATTTAATAACTTACCCCAGTGTTGAATTACCTGGACTCATAAAAATTTGCAAAAACTGAGAATAAGGCAAGTATAAGGGACTTAAACTATGGGTTTTTTTTAATTTTCCTTGGCGACATAGCTTCGAAAACCAGCGTTAAATTGATTTTAGTTTTGGCGCAAAATTATCGTAACTACTAGATCTCTGTTTCTTATTCATTAATCCATTTCTCACTGACATAGTAGTAGTGATGAAAAAAATACTTTTTTGAAAAAATTAGTCAGGAATTAGCGCAGATGATGATTTCTAATGTGATAACCACTTAAGTTTTGAAAAATATTTCAACTGCATAATTTCAGATCAGTAATATTTAAAGTAATATTTAAAGTAGTAATAGTTAAAGTAGATCAGTAATATTAATATACTTGCAGTTTTCATGTTTAAAAAAAAATAGTCAAAAAATGAGGAAAGTTTCCAAGATCCATGCGGGTTACCGTCATGTGGGGCTACTTTGTGCAAGTTCGAATTTGGCAATTTTCAAGTGCTGCTATTCAGTATTATGTTTTTTTCACGTTAAAAATGTGTGGAATTTGAAGATAGAAGTCTCCTCTATTACTGTAAAAAAAATTTCGAATTTTAGAACAATCTCAGAGTGTGTTTTGTTTATCCAATGTCAACAACTTTCCGAGAATGTCGGAGATCGGTGTGCGTGGAAACTTTAGCTGTGAAATGCAAAGACGTTGATAAAACAATTGTCGTAAGTGCAAAAATTTTTATTTATATATTAATAAACAATTATATCATGTTAGCGTTAAAGAAATTTGAAAATTAATAACAAATAAACGGAAATTGAAAAACAAATGCACTTTGGGGCTACTTTGTGCAAAGTTTCATTCGTTTTTTTTCGACAGAAAAATGGTCAGACGTTATAAAGAAAATACCTGAAAAGACTGACACGTACAAACTCGAAGAAATTGTGAGAAAGATTAGCCAACCGAATGCTGTTAATTAGCGTGGTTTATACCGTGTTAAAGAGATAGAAACGCTCTGGGGGGAAGTAAAAACTGCAGATTCGCGACGTGATGTAGATGCATGTTATGTTCAAATTTATCAATATTATAAATGTTAATAAATATGTAATCATTATTATTTTTGAAATTTCACCCATTTCAATGTTCAAAAATGTATATGGTTTCCTTTTGTTTAAACTCAAATGTTTTAAAATTAGCATTCTTTTTAAGAAAAAATTCTTTATAAAAAATGTTTTTTTAACGCTGAAAATTATTTTCAAACTAATATCTTTTCATATCTTGATGTTTTTGTTATTAAAAATGTCAACAATTAACTTTTTTTAACAATTTTATATCAATATTTTACTAAAAACATGATTATTAAACTGAATTCCTATCGCTGCACAAAGTAGCCCCACTTGGGGGCTACTTTGTGCAAGGTATGTTTTGAATTATTATTTGTAAATATTACATACAAATAATGCCAATATTGATCAAATTCACTCGTCTGAGTCCAGTTATGAATATAATATCGATAAATTTTACTAAAGTTTGAATTAACATAGTTTTTTTACATGTCAAAGTTCAAAAACTGCGAAATCCTGCACAAAGTAGCCCCACATGACGGTACTTTAATTTTCATAAATGCTATCAACGTGTATCTACAAATAAGTAATTTAGAATTACCAGGGGGCGTACAGATACCGCAAAATATTTATTTTCTGCTTGATAAGTTTAGTTTTTTTATTTATTTAAAAAAGTGAAATATCACTATTTATTATTATTTTAGTGTGTATTGCTGTAGTTATAAAAGCAATCAAGAATCGATTAATAACACTGAGGAACGAAATTTTTCTTGCAATTATAAAAGTCATTGATCTTACTTATATCGGTGTGGAAGTTTCAATTCTAAAATTAGTTTTATTTGGAAAGCTACAGATTTTTTTTCCCCACAATTATATTTTTAGTTTATTTTTCGTCTGTGTGTACAAGTTTATGAAGAACGTACAGGTTTATATGCATACATAAACACTTATCTGTTCCTTTGAGAATCACTAGTTGCATTATAAACTGATATGTATTATCGCCCTCTACCAACCACTACCTATGTTCCCCATTTTTACAATGACTAGGATACCTCTGGGGGTACTGGATTGGAGATCGATCGTTCTCTGATTAAAGTCAAAATTACGATCTGTGGATGAATGAATGGATGTATGAATGGGTTCGCCTTATAAACAGGAGTGATGTATGATGAGGTAGAAGTCGAATTCTTGGCCATAGATGGCGCCACTGAAAAATAAGAATCGCGCACTCTGCCTTAAATTTGCTCGGTTTCACCAAGCAGGCCTGCCCCTGTGGCAAGTGGCATTAGAGCCAACCAACAATGACTAGGAAGCTGCAACCGCTTCGCTACGTTCGCCAACCCATAGAATTGCTTTCAGAGTATATTTGATCGCTTTTCTAGCTCGTTAAATACTAACCTGTTCTTGTCTAACTTTGAATTCATTCAAGGCTACACAATCTAAAATAAATAAACAAGTAAACAAATCTTAAGAATATGCAACAAATACATTCTGTAAATACCTTCAATTTAAATACATTTTAGTTTGTATTAACATTATGATTTTATTTAAACACAAATGATTTAATTACATATATTTGATTTTTGCACATTTCAATACTATTTGGAAAATAATATTCAAAATAAATCATTCATAGAATTTCCTATTATAAACGGAATTCTCAATTAAATACACTGCAATTTTAAGCCATTTATTCTATCATAACTAACAAAATGTACAAAAACCAAAGAAAAGGGTTAGAACATGAAGAAAAAAAATGTATTTCTACCAGATATCTTTAATTCTGTTTTTCAGCAGTTTCTTTAAAATGTTTCCCTCTCCTGGGTAAATTATTAATTTAACTTGCATAGATATTTTTAAAATTATAGTATAGCCCTAAATAATTATGTAATTTGCATAAATTATTAGCATAACTAAAACATAAGTATAGCTCAGAATCTTTTGTTTGCAAGAATAGTTCGCTTGTAACTTCTATTTTCTGTCTAATGTATAGCTCTGCTTCAACTTGTCGTTCTCTATGCTTGAAAAGAAATTTTATCTATTTTGTGATAAAATATATACTAAAGGATTACTCGGGAAAGAACACTTTTTATCCCGTTTTGGTTTTAAGTCATCTTCAGCCTGTTAACAAAATTTAATTCAAGTCCTTAAAGACTCTAATCCTTGCCAATGTGACCTTTTTATTAAATCGGGCTAACCAGCCCCGCTCTGAAATTTAGATTAAAGTAGTAGTAGTTAGCAGTACTTTATTTACGTCACACTAGAGCTGCACAATGGGCTTTTGGCGACGGTCTGAGAAACATCCCTGAGGATGATCTTCTCCATTTCTATTTTGGCATGCCTTCAAAATTTTGATCTTCTGCCGAGGAGACGGCTCCCCCGCTTTGGTAGCCTGACGGTTTGCGCCCGGAGTTGAGCACTTTACGGTAGAACAATTTAACGAAGATCGACTCTTATTCACAACATGACTTCATCGGCAGATCTGCATTGCGCGTGGAAAATGCATTGTGCCCTGATTTGCCTCACAAGTGCACTGCGGTTATTTAGGTTTAGTTTTTCATCTTTAATTTTCATTTTGCGTTGCGCAAAGTACGTTATCTTTTCCAACATGTCTTTTGTTTTCCTCATTCACGTCTAGCGAGTCTCGAGAATGGGAGCCTGTTTTTGAGCTCTCGAAACATACCGACCTTCCCAAGTTTTGGAAGCAATATTCTATATTATTAGACGTATTAGTTTTTCTTATAGTATAAATTATAAAAGTCAAGGAAATGTACCAGAACGAAAAAAAAATAACTTAAATTTTAAAATAGTTTTTACATTTAATAATTTTTATTATTTATTTGTAGCAAAGTACGCAAAACAAATGGAATTCCCATTTTTCAAGTTATAAAGGTTGTTTATCACACATGTGACAAAAAAGTTGCACGCTCCTTGATTCACATTTGACACTCGAGAACAATTTTTTTTTTTTTTTTACAAATAGTTCCAGAACTTTCCACACTCATTGACGTTAAAATGTTCTAACCACACCTCCTCACACAATCACACTCAACTAACCGCTGAATGCGTTTGTACGCCATAATCTACGTTTTGTGCTCCCGGAACGTGCCTTTATGTAAGCACTTTTTTTTAACTTGTTCAACGTGAGCGTAAAAAACTTCAGTTGACAATAAACCGAAGCCGCGAGGACTTTTTTTTCTCGAACATTTCGCCTCAGGAAGGTGCGAGGCGATTTATGGGGGATTATATCCCCTTCCTCCCTCTTCTAAAACACTTCTCAGGAACTGAGAAGTAGGTGTGTTAAACAGCCCAACCAGTGAATACCATTTTTGTTAATAAAAAAAAAAAAATTGAATAACTTAAAAGAAAGAAACGCGGGTTATAAAAAGTAGGGGACGCGTCGAATGAAAAAAAAAAAAAAAGAATCCAAACAGGTTTTTCTTGGAAAGAGATTGACTAGAAAATGTTTCAATCTTCTTTATCCCCTCTATGAAAAAAAAAGAAATAAATAAAATAAAAATGAGAAAAAGAGGGCGGAAAGGTGAAAAAAAAATCGTTCGAATAATGCAGGGAGGGTTGGAATGGAAAATATAAAAAAAGCAGAAGATAATAAAAATGGAATGAAAAAGAAACATCGGGATGTTTTAATTGACCTCCGCGGTCCAATCTATTGAAAGTACAAGAGCTACGGGAGGGAGGAGAGAAAATAAATAAAATTCAAAGAAAGAATATAAGAAGAAACGCGATTGGTTGATTTTGGCGACCATTGAGGAGGTGGCTCTTCAACCTTCGTGTGATGTCTCTATCGCCATGTGGTCGCTACCGTCTCGCCGGTTTGCTATTTTTCAATGCTAATCGCTTATTTTAGGATCGTTTGCCATTTCCGATAGTGCTTTGATGTCTCAATTTGCGGTGGAATGTGGAATCATTTGGTAGGAAAACGCAATGATTATAGTGCTGATAGTAATCGAAAAAAACATATTTTCTTCGCGCTCTTTTATTACGGCCCACCTGTACTGTACCATTATATTTCTAAGAAGATCTATGTCAATAGTTTTAACATTGTTTATAAATAATAATTTTTATCCTTTGTATATTCATTATAGTTTTACAATTACATCACTAAAAAGACATGTTGCAAAATATCGTTTTCCAACTCCCGAAAATGATCGTTTGTTGCTTCCGATAATTTGCTAAAAATATGCCCTTTGGAATAAATAATAATAAAACCTGTTGTGTATTGAAAATAAGTCACCGCTGTACACTTTTTATATTTTAACATATTTCAAAGGCTAAATAATAATAAAAAGAATTTTTTTCCAAATATATACCTTTCAAATCGTTTGCTATTTCTGGTTGTTCTTTTTTAATACATTTCACTGAGGAAGGTAGAAGCAATAAGCGGAATGTTAGTAACTTATTTTAGGAGCGTTTGCCATTTACGACAATGCTTTGATATCTCATTTTGGAAAAACGCAATGATTATAATGCAGATAGTGTCATAGAGAAAATATTTTTTTTTCGTGTTCCTCTATTATGAGCCCACCTGTACGGAACTATTATTTTAAAAAATATATATGTAGGAATACATTCGACTTAAATTATAAATAGTAGTTTACTGTCTTTGTGCGCCTTATTATAAATTTACAATTACATTGCACTAAAATGAATTACTTGTTTACAAGACAACACTTTCAAATACTTAAAACTTAGTTGCTTCCGATAATTTGCTAAGAATTTAGAATGAATGATAATAAGACCTGTTGTGAATTGATTAATTAGTCACTGTTGTGGACTTAGTATATTTAAAAGACTTAAAACAAAATTTTAATTTTTAAACAATAATTAACTTTTTGCTATTCCAGGTTGTGCCTTTTTATTACATTTCACCGTGGAACGAAGAATCGTTAAGTGGATTGTTAATTGCTTATTTTATGATCGTTTGCCATTCTTGATAGTGTTCTAATATCACAATTTGCGGTGGAATGTGAATCATTCGGTGGGTATACACCAGGGATGGGAAAATTTTTTTGGTTCAGGGCCAAAAATCGAAAAAGAAAAGTTTGGTGGGTAAAGTAAAAAATTTCTAAAATAAAGAAACAATATACAAGCTTTAATTTAAATATTTAATGAGATGAATAAAATTGCGATTTCATTTTTATAAGTTCCTTATATTGAGGTTCGAAGTGAGATGTACTTATTTTAAGGAACGAGGCTAAATGCTTGTCTGTTAGTCTACTTCTGAAATTATTCTGGAGAAAGTATTCTATAAAGAATTTTTACTTTCAACTTTTTACCAATTGAAGCTGTCTGTGCTAGCTATTTCCACCAAGCCATGTTTTGTAGAACAAAAATGGAGAATGTAAAAAGGTTTATGTAAATTAAACCAATTTTTTTTTATTACATTTTATAAAAATCAAAAATAAATATTTTATTCTTTTCTTAACAATCAATGTAACGGCTGTCTTTTAAATTCAATACAAATGTATAACTCATTTGTTTACTGTCGCGACTAAATCGAACATGAAACTCTATTTTTAACTCTATATTCCTTAATTTACTTTATTTCTCTTACCACAAAAAATGTTTCAGTTACAGGGTTATATTAATTCTTACCGTCTTCAAGGGAAAATCGAATCATGCGTGATCTTTCATATCGTTAGCCAATCAAAGTTTTTTTTTTTAAATTTAAATAAATAAGAAACAACAGTTATTGTGAAGCAATAATCGGGGTTGGTCATGGCAGCGAACATGGGGCTTAACCCCTTAGTTCCTTTAAAAGATGAATTACTATTTTAATGCTAGACATTCGCCTTTGTGACTAGCGAATTGAGTGTTAGCATCAGTATGATATTACTTGTAATTAAAATTAGCTTTCGTGGTATGAAATTAAGGCTCTTTAAAACAATTAAACAAAGAAGAAAATGTTTCTTTTATTTATTTATTATTTGTTTTGCTGTTGCGTTACTCGTTATAGCCCAGTTTGTTTTCCTTTTATAACTGTGGTATTTAAAATGAGTCAAATATAAAGTGTTTATATAACGTGTAATTTGTATTTAATAAATTGTGTAACAGTGGTTTAAAAGCATGTATAAAGTATAGTAGTACTTCTCACTACATTTTTAAGCATAGGCAATAGAAATGTCTAAGCTGTCAATTCACTTACCTGTCCACTGACAAACCATCAATGATCAATCAGTTACAGATGAACCAATGGGAATACGTTTCTATTGGAACAGGAATACCAATCATCCAATAGGAATAACGAAAAATAGTTGACATTCAGAAACACAAAATTATGAAAATTGATTTATTTATTTCATTCAGTGATATAGTTCAGCCTCTTGCTTAGACATCTCTATAGTGTCCTTTTATTAATATCCATATTACTTTACATTTAACCTGTCATAAATTGTTCAAACATTTTAATGTTACAAACGTTTTATTTATTTTGTCATTTTCTTTCATTTACACAACGTTGGCCATTTTTTAATCCAATCTAAACTACTGTTGTCACCGGCAAGAAAGAAATTCATCCCTTTCCCAAGATTATGTTAGAGATTTACAAATAGAGAGAATCATTTTTAATTTTAAAAAAAATCGCCATTGAACAATTTCAAATTTACATTAGGGTATGCAATGTATATTACTATATGTAACTGCTGACACGACTGTCTCAATTTTGCAAAACAAATGCTAAAAGTTAAATAAATGGAAGTATAAGTAACTCTAGAAGTAAGTGATTAAGCCAAACCATGTGATTTAAATTGTATTTGGTTCGATACTTGTACCATGTGTGTCGAACCTGATTGGTTTCTGAATCGACAAGCCACGATTTTCCTACGATTCCGTAATTTTTTTTGCAGGTATCCAATTAATATATCACTTTTTATATTAAATGGATAAAAAACGACATTTTCTGAAAATGGGAATATCAAAGCAGAGCCTAATGGGTTAAAAACTTACACAGATTAATTTATTTGTAGTTATTAAATAACTTATTAAAACCTAGGATGAAAAAAGTAATGGTGTAATGCAGACCTGAAAATAACTACTCACGACTTGCTACGTGGTGAGTCAACAAAAGTGGCGACTTAAATTAAATGACAAACTGATCACTTTCTCAAATCTTTATTATTATTATTTTTAATTGCTTGATGATAAAAGTGTATCAATGCAAAAAGAGATTCGGATAACGGAATTTCACTGTCTCCAATTAAAATTTTGATCCTTCAGAATCTATCCTTGTGGAGAAAAGATTCATGTGGAAGGAGCAATCCACATATTTCTAAGTTGTAATGTCTACATTAAATGTATTTTGCCTCCTCTAATATTTAAAAAAATAAAGTTCTTTAGAGTCAGTACATTTAACTAAATTTTATCACGTATCATTTTGATTGTTGAATTAACTTTTGATAGCCGTAGATTACTTCTAATATGAATTTAAAAAAATAATAATAATAATAATCTAAGCAAAAAAAAAAAAGTTTGCAAAAAGTGATCCGATATCGATCACCGACTCATTAGGTTTGAGGAAAAAGTGACTACTAAGTTTTTAGAGTCTACCGTCTACTAGCTTCTAACTGAAAATTTAAATATTTAGGTCTAGTTTAATGACTAGTTTATGAAATCTCTGAAAAATTAAGGATACGATGAAACGTCAAATAAAAGCGGATCTTCGTCAAACATATGTGAAGAGCAATTCTCTAAAATTATCAAACTCTTCTCTTTCTTTTTTCATAAGAAGAGTTTAACTAATCTAGTCACAAAATCGTATGATTTATCGCGTCGCTATTCCACGATTCATTTAATAAAATGCACTACACATGATATTTTACTTAATTATTAAATATACGAAGAAACATCAAATAAAAACGGATCTTCCCCAAACATATGTGAAGAGCAATTCTCTAAAATTATCAAACTCCTCTCTTTCTTTTTTCATAAGAAGAGTTTAACTAATCTAGTCACAAAATCGTATGATTTATCGCGTCGCTAATCAGCGATTCATTTAATAAAATGCACTACACATGATATTTTACTTAATTATTAAATATACGAAGAAACATTAAATAAAAACGGATCTTCCCCAAACATATGTGAAGAGCAATTCTTTAAAATTATCAAACTCCTCTCTTTCTTTATTCATAAGAAGAGTTTAACTAATCTAGTCACAAAATCGTATGATTTATCGCGTCGCTAATCAGCGATTCATTTAATAAAATGCACTACACATGATATTTTACTTAATTATTAAATATACGAAGAAACATTAAATAAAAGCGGATCTTCCCCAAACATATGTGAAGAGCAATTCTCTAAAATTATCAACCTCTTCTCTTTCTTTTTTCATAAGAAGAGTTTAACTAATCTAGTCACAAAATCGTATGATTTATCGCGTCGCTAATCAGCGATTCATTTGATAAAATGCACTACACATGATATTTTACTTAATTACTAAATATAAAAATATTTTTAGAAGTGAAACGTTAAAAAAACGTTAAAGTTATTCGCCACCACGCGTAAACAACCCACTGTGAGGCGTAACACTATATTCTCGGTTTTGGTTTTGGTTACGTTTTATTTGGAACTTATTAATAAGACACAAATGTATTAGTTATGAAAAATAAATGTAGAAGTGAAATGATTAATTAATAATTTTTTTTATTATGAAAAACCTGCTCTTAAAATAGGAATATCAACACCCAATGGGTTGAAAACATATACAGATTAATTTATTGGTAGTTATTATATAACTTATTAAAATCTTGGATGAGGTAATGGCGTAATGACTAGTTTATGAAGTCTCCAAGAAATTAAGGTTGTAAAAAAAAAAAAAAAAAGCATCAAATAAAAGCGGATCTTCGCCAACCCTATGTGAGGAGCAATTTTATAAAATTATCAAACTCTACCCTTTCTTTTTTTGATAGGCGGAGTTTTCTAATCTAGCCACGAAATCGTATGATTTATCGCGTCGCTAATCTGGGTGGTCTTCGTTTGAATTCAAGGTGTAGAAACACTTATCTGATATATTCTGATGACTCAATTTGCAGAGGAATCATTTAGGAACTTCATGGTTGCGGTACTGCGGCTGTTAACGGAATGCAACGCATTATTTCTTCTGCCCCGCTAATTATAGCTTTTTAGCGGTGCTTTTATATGGCACCGCTTGTGGAGAAAAAAACAAAAAATTTCACCTCCAAGCAAGAATTTTTACAAGGTCATAAACGCATAAGGTTTATAGTATAAGGTGGGCGATTTCCCACAAGCATTGGCTCCGCCTCTTCTCGATTGCAATACAAGTTTATATTAAAAAATTGCTTTGTGCCATTTATTTTTTGATAGCCTCTACTACGTTTCAGAACAACTACTTATCTCCCCCCCACAAAAAAAAAGAAAAGGCCGGAAAAAAAAGGATAAAGATTGTAAAAAAATTTTTTTGCATAGTTGCCACCATTTTAGGCGTTGAAGTAAACTAAATACATTTTTAAATATAGTATTGTAGCTATAGTGCAATGTCAAAGCATGTCTACCTGCCCCTTGCTCTGGCTCTGACCATGACGACGCTTCCTGCGAGTTGCCGCGCCTGTGTATAAACTGCAAGGGGGATCACGCTGCATACTCAAGAAGCTGTCCAAAATGGCCACAGAATAAAGAAATTCTAAATGTAAAGGTGATGCAAAATCTGACAGATTTTTTTGTAATTATTAGACTATTTTTTATAATTAAAAAGTGTTAAAATATATTTTTGCTTGTAATCAGAGCATCAAAAAAAAAATATATATATATATATATATATATATATATATATAAGGGATGCCGGTGTCCCACTTGCGTCAAAGCATTAAAGGTAGAAATGAAGTATTATTACTACCAGTTTATTATTTTTTGGATTTGTAACAGCGCTGCGTTTTGAATGAGCTACAGAGAATTAGATTAATATGTAAGAAAGAAAGAAAAAAAAAAATTAGGGAACCGTCAAAAAATAAATAGTGTTGAAAAACTAAACAAATTCTATGAAAAGAACCTTTCGTTTAAATAAGTATATGAAAAGATTTTTAAAAAAAAAATGAAACAAATAATGTTTAAAAAAAACTATGATTCTATAAAAAGAGCCTTTCTTTAAGCTGCATAGGGAAATTTTGAGTCGTAAAACTGTTTACACTCTGTAAAAAAAATTTGGTGTATAGTTGCCACCGTTTTTTGTACTAACACAGAATTAGTTTCACAGGTTTAGATTTTAATTCCATTGAGATAAAATTTAAACCTCGTCATTTCATTCGGTTGCCATAGCAGCTTCATCTACTATTATGTTTTCTTAATTCCTAATTAACTTTAGATTGCTATAAAAATTCATTGAATATTTTTCGCCGAATAGATTATTTAGAAATAATGCGAAAAGTTAACTCTCAATTCTATTAGTTACTTTACTTTCATGTATTCACAGGACGCAATTCATAAAAGCTAAATTATAACTTATTCACAAGGCAATTATTAATTCATAAAGCTTATTATGAAATAAAACACTTTAATATAGATGATGACTGGTCGATACGCAATTTTCACCCGGTTCGCACCGATCAGACGTAAAATATTCTCAGTGGCCAACAGATTATGGGTTAGAATTTCGTTGCCGTTTTAGTAACTGTGGGAGGCTTGTGTGATTTTCCTTTTCATGTAACGCAAATGAGATCAGTTCAAAAAAGTTCTCAACGGAGGTTCGTTCGTCTTAATCCTTGATTCAGGAGTTCCTTTATCCTCTAGGTTGGGCTCAAAATAATTAGGCTACGGAGTGGAACATTAATAGACGTAAACCCAAAAATGAGGAGGCTGTTCATCGTAGGTTATAAAATAAATGCTTGATCACCAGCTACAATATAAGCTTATACCGACGACAAAGTAAATCACATTGACGTTTGAAGAGTTGACGTTGGCCTTTCACTAATGTCTGCAGCAGTGTTGCTGATTGTTGTCTGATTCAGTGGCTGCCTCATGAGCGTCGCTTTTTATGGATGTCAACTGGTCTACTTTTTACAATAGATTGTATAAAGAGATATAAGATGAAAATCTAGAATTACGGAAATTTGGTTCATTCTTAAAATTGCCTCACATCGAGATGCCAGGAACAAAGTACCGCTGTATTTCAACAAATATAAAACTTTACATCAAATTCACTAAATCCAGAATCATTGGACAGTTAAAAACCGTAGCTTTTAGAATTTTCGGTAATTCTGCCAACATTTTAAAAGCTCCACAACAAGAGCGCTGGTGTTTCATCTTAACTTGTGAATTATCTATAAGTGGTGGTGTGTAAAATAACTCAAAATCAAGTTTAAAAAACAAAGAAGGGTACTTTAAAACCTAAATCTAGCTACCACTAGAAGAAATTTGCCTAAAAAGCATCGAAAATTGGCAATCCTGTCCAGAATCATGCATTAAAGCATAATTTTTGTAACCACTAGTTAAGTTTACCCATGGAGTTGGCGTTTCTGTATGACTATTTAGTTGAAACTATTTGTAGAACACTGGTCTGGCAACTATCTACGATTTTTGAGAAAATTTTTTCCGTGTTTATGTTCTTGATGCATTATTCATTACTTTGTAAATTTAATTTAAAATTATTTTCCTTACAACACGAAAAACATTTAAAAGTTTATATGAAACGGACTTCGTTCCTGATCTCTTGAGATGAGGTTGTAACGTTGGCAGAATTACCAAAAATTCTTTTAAAAGTTTTAGTTTTTAATTTTCTATTACACCATAAAATATTTTGCAAAAAGCTTAGTAATTTGCAGCTCTGAGTATAGACAGTTGTATGTCTATGTAATATTAGGAAGCTTATGAACGTTTTTTTGTTTTGTTTTAAAGAGTCTACTTTATTAAGGAGACGTTATCTTTTCTTTTGTTTAAAAAAAGACATTACTCCTTTGCTTTAATTATTATTTTAGATTGTTCTAATGATTCTTTAAGACCAAAAATCCCCCAAACAATAAAAGTTTGGAAATGTACTTAATCATACAGATGGGTGGTCTAGTTAGGCGAGAAAATTATTTTATAAGGCAATTCAACTCTTTACTTGATTGCTAAAATAATAGCGCATAAAATGATTTTGCATTTTATTCGAAACAATAAAATATCATCAACCGAAAGGCCATTTCCTTAAACAGTTGTTTAGAACCTGAAACAAAGTCATAAACTGAAAGCTATTTGAATTTATAGTTAACCCTCATTATCGACACGAAACACAAAAATGGCAATAATCATAAAACGTGACAAAGTTTTATTGCTCCCAGCAACATTAATAAATGCAACAAGATAGAAATTAATAGAAATTTTCCTTAAATGCAGTGCTTTAGATTGACAATTTTGATATTAAATACCATTAATGCGACGAGCTCCAGTAGAAACAACTTCATTCTGTGTCTGGATAGGAACCCATGGGCCAAAGTAATAAAATGTTTCGTAATCAAAATGCTAATTTAAAGTCAGGAAGATCATTTACAATTTGGTTGCGTGACTTATTTTGTAACCTTATGAACGTTGCGAATAATTACCCTTTTGATGTACTTAGTGTATCAAGCTTTTTGATCTAGTGCTGAGCAATATAATTTCCACAGTTCATTAAACCTCGAAGAATTAAATTCTCGGGGATTATATATTCTCATCTACTTACTTCCTTGTTACTCTAAATTGGGAAATGTGAAATTAAATACTAAATAAATACTGAAAAAAAAAAAACTTATGTTGTGTTATAAAAAAAATTATTATTGCCTATGAAAATAAGACAATTCAGCTTATTTGCCAAATTATTAAAACTAATTATTTTCTATCTGTTTTTTACGTTTATTTAATTTTCCTTTTAAGTTATTTAAAAGTTAAATAAATATCTGCAAATGAAATAATTTGCTAGTGTGATCATAGAGTTGCTAATGCCCATATTATTGCTTAGTTTATTTAATTCTATTTTTTCGGAGGAGCAAATTTATATGCTTTAAAAATTTATCTATTGTCTACATGGTTAAAACCCTAGGGCGTTGAAAAGAGAAAAAAAAAAAAAAAAGGAAAGAAAGAAAAAGTATTAGTGCATCATAATTTTTCACTATACAATTAAAAACTAAAATTTCAATGTCATAATTATATTATAATTTAATATTCTTCTAAGAACTTTCAAATGTACTTTTATAACTTTTTTTTATTTATAAATAAGTTTACAATCAATTTCAAAATGCCATACATTTTCACATAACCAAATTGGATCCAAATTAATCTTCCTATGAATGCTTTTAAATTTTGTACATAGGTTTTTGTTTCAAAATTTCGAATGAAATACCTGAGTCTTATTTTTTTTTAAGACTCCTGAATTCGTACAAAAAATTCACTTCTAAATTTCGTACGAAGACTTCATATGTAAATTTCATTTGTTGGGTCTTGATTTCAAATTTAGTACAATAGGCGGTTAAGTCACATTTAGAGAATTTACGTAAAAGGCTTCCTTCGGAAAAAAAAAAAAAAAGAAATCGGATCGCCTTTATAACTTTTGAACTATTTGTCAGATTTTCTTCCTGTAAAATGTTATGGCAATGCCTCAAAGAAATGTCTTAAATTATATAAAAGATTTAACTCTAACAGTGATGCAATATTGTTATTGTGACCAAAAAAAAAAACAATTTTTTTTTTTTTTTTTGCTTTATTTAATCAAGCGTTTAAAAAAATAACTTTTGAAACCAAAATTCATGAAATTCTGCAAATTAAAGGTCTATAAAAACAATCAAAAATTTTGCATACACAATCGTAAGATCACAAATTTTTGACATTAGTCGAAACAATTCTACGAAAGGCGCAAAAAATAATTTTTTTTAAAAATTTATTCATTGAAAAAACTTACAGTAAAGTAAATATTGTTACGTTCTATTATAATTTTTTTTCACTGAACAAGACTGATGAATAAATGCAAATATGATTCACTTACAGATGATGTATAATGCAAATGAAGAACAGATTCGTGGTAATGTGTACGTACGCAAGCACAGATTCTTAAATATAATATCCACAAGCTATCCTACGAGTTTACAATGGAAACAATCCGCCAATTATTATACAATTATTATCGTAACTCCGTAGAACAGCTTGTAACTCACATGGTACTACAATTCACGAAATAAGTTAAACTAATACTTTCATGAGCATGAAATCTTTGTAACAATGTAACATTCATGAGAATAAGAATATTTGTTAGGGTGGAGCTCAAAATCTCGCAATGGGGTACTTGGAACTCGACAGAAGTGAAATGATTACGCCTAACCATATGATTTAAATCAGATTTAATTGGATACCTGTGAGCGACGTTCCATGTGTGCGGAACCTGATTGGCTTCTGAATCGACGAATGCCACGATTTACTTACACTTTTATGTATTCGATTGCATTTTGTTTTTTATATGTATATTTTATTTTTTATGCCTGCTACTTGCTGTATTTAGCTTCATTTTGCTAATTTTTATGTTATTTTTTTTATCAATTATTATATAAAGCTGAAATATTTCTTTAGCGATTTATTTGTGATAGTTTGATTTATTTAACTTCCCACTACCTAGTTCAAAATAAAATTTATAAAGTTAATCTATTGAAAATAAATAAATAAATTTTAGGGTTTATTTTTCGAAAAAAGATTATTTATTTTTTAAAAAAATAGACAAAAAAATTGAAGCATGTCTATTTCTATGTTTTCAATCCGATAGGTCTCGATATTTGCCATTTTAAACAATCGGTAACCGATATTTAATTTTCTCACTTACACGCCATTTGTGTATCAAAATGCATTAACCTGCAAGTTGATTAGAGTTACTTTTTTTTCTTCTTCTGGAGAATCAGATTCTGCAATAAGAAATAAGGGTTCAAATTTAAGATTTAAACAATTTTTAATCCCTGTATACTAACAAAATTACAAAATTCTGAAAAATCAAATAGATCTTTTATACCTTAACGTAATAGTACCTTCTGAATCAACTCATTTCTCAAAAATTCAAAACCAATAACACAATCCTCACAAACCTTTCAAAACATTAATGCAACATTATAGCGCATATTTTTATATTCTGCATAAGACTTAACTATCACCCTCCATTATGGAAATCAACCATAGTTCTCAAGCCTAATGAGAATCCATCAAAAACGGACCGCCATAGACCAATCAGTTTCCTCAATTCAATAGAAAAAATTATTAGAAACAGTCATTTACGCCAGGATTAAACCATACCTCCACCTCTTACCCAACGAACAATTTGGCTTAAGATCAGAATTGGATACAAGACAATTTATCAGAATATTGAATTTCATTGGGAAAAGTATACATCAAAAACAATCATCAGTATTTCTCATTCTAGACATCGCCAAAGCTTTTGACCGTGTTTGGATCTCTTTTTTACAAACTCCTCCAACTAAACTTCCCTATGGGAATCGCCAAAATTTTAAGAGACTGTCTCCCAAAACAGAAACTTCGGCATCAAAGTTAATGAATCCATAATCTTCCACTTGAAATATTCTTACAAGCTTACCTCAAGGAAGCATTGTCGTACCTTTACTCTATATCCTGTTCACTTATGATTATCAGTAGACCGAGATGATATCAATAGCCTTACTACCTTCTATGCTGATGAGACTGGTATAGTTGTCAAATCCAAAAACTTGGCGATTGGCGCAGAACTAGTTTTTGAAATTGAAAATTGCTGCCTCTAATCGAAAGCAAAAATTAATGATCCAAAATCAGAAAGTAAATATTAACGACAAAAATATTAATGAAAAAATTAATTTCAAATTTAACGATCACAAAAAAATATAAGAAAAAGTTAAATATCTACAGCTTTCTAACTCTCTTCAATGATCGTTTTCCAACAGTGACAAAAGCAACTTATTTTGGTCTGGTTCTAAACTCAAATTTCGCTTGGAATGACCAGGCATAAAAGATTAAAAATCACCAGCCGCAATAAACCAACTTCTAGCTCTCTCAACACATCTGAATCAAAACTAGATATCCAGTTAAAATGACTAATTTATATTTCAATTATCAGGCCGATTCTCTCTTGAGAATCATCACCACGAAACAGCATTTCAAAAACGCATATGAAGAAACGTGTCACCTTCCAAAATAAATTTCAGAGAAAAGTAACCATTTCAAGATGATGATTCATGCGAAACAAAAACCTCCATAAAGATTTTAAAATAGAAAGATCTAAATACGTCGCCAAATTAAACAACGAAGACAAAGTTATTAATTGCAATACTGCAAACTTCAATAAAATATTTTAATTCGAGGCTTCGATTATTATCTAGAAGAAGACAAGTACATCAGATCTATTACAGCACATATGTTCAGTGATGTGACAAAACCAACACTGCAAAATTATTTATTTATTTCATCCATTTGTACAAAAGGAATATGATAATGACTTCCTTTCTTTTTTTGTATTAAACTTTTAAATTTTTTTTTTTGCGCAATTTACCTACTTCACTGACTGTTATGAACATGATGAATGAGCAAAGGCCATGTTTGACCCAGGTGCTTAGCACCATTTTACAAACAAGTGAACTGATTGTGAAGTTATGTAAACAAAGAGTTATGCTTCAAAGCGTGGATGAAAGTTACAAATGAATTCCAATTGTTTTAAAAATTTCAACTTTAGTGAACTGCTAATAGAAGAAAAAAGAATTTTGCAACCACCTCATATGTTAAGGGTATGTTGTGAAACTTGAGATCCATATCTGTACATTGGAGGTAAAGGACACCTTGTAACAAAAATGCAATTTTTGAGGAACGAAAATGTTAAAATTTTTTACCTCTAGAGCAGGGGTGAGCAATCTTTTTAAACAACGGGCCAATTAAAAAATTTTGGCGGGCCGCAAATAAAGTAACACTTATGATCGGTTTTAATTTACAAAACTTTATATATAATAAACATTAGAATAAAAAAATATAAAATTTAAAAAAGAGAAAAAATTTCACATACAAATTTTAATGCAAAATAAAAACAAACAAGAAAAGAACAATAAAACGAATTTACTTGAAATTTTTAATGAGAAATTTGGCACAGTTCTTTCGATACAAGCTGATCAATATCAGCCGGAATTGATGAGGTAGCTACACGTACGCAGCTTTCTAATCGTGCATCACTCAGTCTTGATCGGTGGTCATTTTTGATTAATTTCATGGTTAAAAATAATTGTTCGCAAACATGCGTACTTCCGAACAGAGACATCATTTGCTTTGCATTTTTCGTCAAAAGCGGAAATTTCTCAGAGCTCACATACAATTTATAAAAATTTTCGATGTTTACTGAGAAAAATAATTTTTTTAAATCGGTATTATTCTGCATGTCAATCCCTTCCATTTGAAAGTCTTCGGGAACTGTATCCACATCGATATTAAATGGCGAGGAAAACATTTTCATGGAAACCGCTGTCTTCTCAGCTTTGAACATTTGGAATCGTAATTGAAATTCGTTGATTAAAATGTCTATGTATTGTGCGTATTTTTGAGAAGTAGTAACGTTTTCTTTTTCTAAATGTAGAAAGTGAGACACAAAGTGAGTAACTCGTCACAAAAAATTGTTTTGGTTTAGTATGTACTACCATTTAATTATAATTAATTTTATAACAATACGATGGGAGAAAGTCGATAAAATAAATTCAGTTTTAAAAATGCTTGGCGGGCCGCATAAACATGTTTATTGAGCCGCAAGCGGGCCGCGTGTTGCTCATCCCTGCTCTAGAGGAAGTTGAATATGGTATTTTTTCCAGCTGCATAATTTTTCTTTTATTAAGACAGGGAGGGCATAGTGTCCTAAAACACAAGATAGAGGGGGAAATCTACAGCATGGACATGATATCAACTTGATTTTACAAACAAATGAACTTAGTATCCTTTACTTCCGATATACAGAGAAATAAATTTTTATATTATTAATATATTATGATATTTCATAATTTTATAAACGGCGTTGAACAGCCGATCCAATTTTACGCTTACAACTATTGATATTCAACTCCACAGTCTTCTAATTTTAAACCCAACCAAGAAGACAAGGTAACGCCTGTATCAAGTATTTGGAAAAACTAGCTTTCTTGGACGAATTTTTAAGGGAATGGTATGTGAGTTACATGAAGAAGAAAACTACGAATAACCTCCCGCGGTTAGCTCGACAGCAAAGGGACTCTAACCCATGATCCGTCTACCACCGGGGATATTTTACGTCAGCATTGTGGGTGGTGAGAGTCGTGTGCAGAGTTCATATCGACCCGCCACCGCTGGGATTCAAATCTTGGAACACCTCATTGAGAGGCTAGTGTTCTGTCAACACCTCCTAGAAAGAGTAGGCCTCCGCACGGGTTACCATAAATATCCTTTAGTAGTCCAAACGTAATGACATATTTCGTATTTTCAACCACTGCGCAGCTCAGTACCCCGAACGTAATGGCATCTTTCTTATTTTTCATCAACTGCGCAGTTAACTTCGTCACATCGGACTACTAAATTGATCCGTGCTGAGGCCTTGCTTCTTCTAGGAGGTGTTGGTTCTATCCCCTGAGCCACCACGGTTCAATATATTATGATAGACAACCATCTTGTTTCTGAAAAGTAAATCCTGATAGGGAAACGCCCTTTTTAAATTAGATATTATATTTCAAGTTATTGATTTGTCTCGTATATATGTTAACGGGTTTGGTTCATTAATATCCCCGAAATAAGGAAGAAAAAAAATTGAAGACTAAGAGAAACATTTCCTTAAAGCAAAAACAATAAATACGTGGTAGTGACTTTTATCACAATTGGATTGCTCACCAACAGAATAGACGAAGATAGATGAGCCAGGCTGATGAAACTCATTTCTCTAGCTAGAAAACTGTCATTGTTTATGGCGGAGATCTCATATCCATTCATCATCCACTGTTGCCAAACACAAAAAAGAAGAAATTCATTTCTCTTTCAGCTACCAGAATGAATCCGGGTTTTGGCTTTGTTATTCCAACCCTTAATGAGGCTGTTCAGAGCATAGCGTTATCAAAGAGTTAATCCCCACGCCGTGGAACCACAATACCAGAAATTATGATATGACTGCAGCAGTCTTCAGGGTTTTGACAGATCGCAGGTACTTTTATTCCAAATCAGATAGAAGAGCAGTTTTTTTTTTTTTTATTCCATTGTGGGGCTCGAAATTATGGTGGAAAGCAAAAGATAGCAGGAAGAAAAAAAAAAGGTTCCCTATTTATATCCTTTTGTTTTTGTTTAGCGAGGAAATAAATGAATGTTAGCGTTGATGTCTTTTCAAGTAATTGTCCTGATTATTTTTGTTTTGGAGTGAGACGCTAAACTGGAAAAGACAAGAAAATTCTCAAGAATTTTGCTTTATGGTTTGGGTGTGATTGATGTTTATTTGATGACTATTCTAGATAGCTAAATGACCGCGCTGTTATCTCGTGAATAATCTTATTTTAATGCACTTAAAAACTTTTTCCATATTTGATGAAAAGAGTTATTGGATTTGAGAGCAAACGACCAGCCTTGTTTTTTTTTCTGTTTTATTGTCTGCGTACATTTTTATAATATATCTCCAAATATTCTCCCCTATAAAACTTTAGTTTAAAATGATAAAAAAATCTGTATACCTCATAATGCTAAACTTTTTTAATTATTCTTAAATCAAATAATAAATACATAATTATCTGTAGGCTAACGGGTTTGATGATTGTGTTCAAGATTTTTATTTTTTTTATTTCTTTAAATAGTCGGAGAGGTATGGAAAATATACAAAAAGTCTAATTAAATTAACAGATTCACAGTCAACAATCCGCTGTCTTAACTAAGCTGTTAGAACCATATTTTGCAACGATATCCTCTTTATATTTTAAGTGTATTAAGATACGAACCCAGGGCTAATTTTTTTATTATTAAATGTTTTTGGCTATCACAATAATTTTACTTAATGCATATATAGATATGTGATACGTGTCTGATGAAAAGAAAATTTACATAACTAGTTCTAATCTTTTGACGCAGAATTTTTATTATACATATTTTTCATACTTTTTTCATTGTTTTGTATTAATTTAGGTCAAAATAAGTAAAAATATATTTGGCATTTTATTAATTTATGATTATGAAATACAGTGAAACATCGCTGTGTTTTTTTTAAAGTTTAAGGTAGAATCTTCGAAACACGGCTAAGTCCCAAACAATAATTATTATTATTATTTTAATTTGCACTTATTTGCAGTTATTTGGATATAAGAGAAATAGTTGCTCATTATTGAAATTTCTTTAATTTACAAAATCAATTATTGATCAATTTTTGAATATGCATGAAATTTTTTTTTCCAAATAATTATTTATTTATTTGGATTTTATATTTTAATACAAGTATAATTCCGATGATCGAACGGATCTTTTTAGTAACTATTACACTGTTTTTATAATGAAAAAATAACAAAATAAATTTTTGCTAGTAATTAGAGCATCAGAGGAAAAAAAAATATTATAAGGACACCAGTATCCCACCTGCGTCATACGGTTAATAATTAAATTACAACTGCTTGAACACTATTGGCTGACCTTTAATATCTCTACGAATTTGTCGAAAAAATCGTATGTTTATAGGTTTATAGTCAGAGAAACTATTGGATTCACGACTTAAGGAGAGCAGGGATCTTCGATTTTTAAATTTTCTATTGGATCATGGAACTTTTTATGCAATCATAACTGCCAATTAGTATGATCGCTGGGAATTTATTTTTTTTTAAATGGTAGTATATAATTACATCAGATTTTTTTGTTTTTTTTTAAAAAAGCTACTTTGCATTTGAAATTATTACTAGCTAACTTACCATCAGTAAAACTTTTTTTTTAACTTTGAGAACTAAGAAATATTAATTGTGCTACCACTAAGAAACATTTTCGTCAAAAATCACACAAGCTGGTAGTAGTATCGTTTGACGCTACCAGGAGATAGTAGAGAATACGAATCATAGCAGCCTACTTCTCTAGTTTTAGTATGTATGTATATAGTGGCAAAATGTCCCCTTTTACAACATTCGCATTCCAATTACCACAATGACTCTCACTATAACGTTAGAAGTCCATAGAGAATGTGATCGCAAACTATCCCAATTTCCGAATGAAGAGCTCTGGATCAGTAGGGTCAGATGGGTATAAAATCAAGCTTTATTTTAGAGAAGGGTCTAAAACCAAACAATTAAACTTATTTGACCGAAAATTTTTATGCATTTATATGGATTAAATATGAAGCATAACTTATCTATTTTGTTTGATTGTTATCTTACAGTAATATGCGTTAAAAATGAACATGTTTTGATATAATCATTTTTAAAAAAAATTCTAAAAAAATGTTTTTTTTTTCCGTATTATTAAATTAAAGAATTAATGTTTATGGGTCTCAAAATTAGGTTTTACTTCGGGTGCAGAATATTTTGCTGAACTCTACATGATTTCACCAAAAAGAAGGTAATAGTTTTTGGTTTAGTTGAAATATAAATGAGAACGTAAATGTTAATATCTAAGGCGGTAATTTAAAGCCTTTTTACTATTTATAGCAGACATGTAGATTTATTCAATTGAGTTATTTTAGGGATATTGTTTTATTTTTATGAAAATTTGCCATAAGAAGGCAGAAACTTGCGTGAAAATTCATTTATATCTTTAAAATGTCTCACCATTATACTAGTTTGGTAATTTTTTAATTCTATTATCTGTTTGTTATATTGTTATTTCCTCCTATCATTCTTCCCTTTAAAAAAATTTTTTTTTAAAAATTTAGAGTTAAAAATACTATGTATGGCTATAATCAAACAAGTAAATTATTTTTTAGCCATTTCAGTATAAAATATAGAGCATTAGGTATTTACTAAAGCTAATACAGAATTTAAAAAAAATATTCCTCTCATAGTACACTTAGCTAAACCTAACTATATGCTTACTTTACCTCACTTCAGAAAAAAATTTATAATAAAAAGAATTGTGAAATTTATTCTTAAATTTCCATGTAGATTTGTTCCTTATATGTCTCTCTACCAGTTTGAACCAGTTTTTAATGATGTTAAAAGAAACTTCATCAGCAGCTTGAATTAACACACTGCATAACTTGATCATAAGCCGATAGTTTGTAAACATTAAACTTTTTATTAGTTTTTAAAACTGAAATAAAAATGCTTGCCGCATTCTCATTAAATAACTTGAAAAATATTAAGCGAATTATCTCAATTTAAAAGGAAAGATCAGAACAAATCAAATTTTCAAGACAAAGGGTTTTGTTTAGCTATGATTTTTATGTTGATTCGTCATCTGTATATATATATATATATATATATATATATATATATATATATATATATATATATATATATATATATATATATATATATATATATATATATATATATATATATATATATATATATATATATATATATATATATATATATATATATATATATAGATAGATAGATAGATATAGATTTATATATATATATATATATAATAATAACAATAAGAAACATTTTTATGAGTCTTTGATTATCCAAGGTCAATTAAATATGCATTCTTTTAAGAAAAGAAATCCTATAAATAACAAAATTCTATTAAATAAGCAAACATTTGGTGAATATAATTTATCTTTAAGCTTAATTTATTTCCAAGAATGCTGACTGCTCTGTTTTCAACAAAAGATCTTACAAGGTGATGGAAAAGAATTTTTTTAAGCTTTCAGAACTTCATTCAAATTAACTTTAAATGCCTCTTCAAGAGATAAGTGAATCAAAGAATCACAATAGCTGAATCAAAGGATCATAATACATACACGTTTTAATTATTTGTAAGTTGTGGAAATTGCATTGAAAAAATTGTCGAAAATAAAAATTTATTGCATTGAAAACATTTTCCTCCTCGCACCCGTGAAAATAAGGGGGTGAGGTTTTTCCCTCTATTTCTCGCTCCCGTGATATTGGCGGGATGGAGTGTTCCGTAGTAACGCGCCAATAAGAATAAAACTAATTCATTTCTTTTGCCCGGAAAACATTTTGTTTCCCATTTTACACACCAGATGGCAGTACCAGGATATTTTTAAGGTAATTGAAGATAGTTTATTTGAAACCAGTTGCAGCATTAATCAAATACAAACGCCGAAAAATAGGCACTTTTATGACCGTTTTCTTGAAAATAAACCGATCGTTAAGGGGTTAAAGACCAAGCATGAAGCGAAAATTCTACACTTATAATTGCAATTTTTCAATTCGATTCTGTAGTTCAATCTTCATACTTTGAGATGAACAGCTTAACCAAAAATATTATTAAATGTCGGAAAAAGTAAGAAGTAGAAAATAGCGTGCAACTTAGGTATCACATTTATCAAAAACCAACAGGGCACATTGACCAATATGTTTGAGGAACACTAATTGAGTTATGGTGTAAAAAAAAATGGTGAAATTCCGCTTGGAGTCACGCGAACCTCGCATTATGGTTGTTATCAAATTATACATGATATCTGGGTGCAACAAGTTTAATTCTTGAAAAAAAAAAAAGAAAGGAAAAAAGGATATTCGTCCTCGTGGGCTGAAGAATTTCCAAGTTAGTTCATTCCACCTGACACTAAGTTTTATAATTTTATAACCGTCGTTGAACAGCCGACCCAACTTAATGGGTTTACGGCTACTAATGTTCAACTCCGTAGCCTTGTAATTTTGAACCCAATCCAGAAGACAAGGGAACTCCTGGATCGAGTATTGGGAGAAATTTGCCTTCGTGGAGGACTTTTTGATGGAGCTAACCCGCATTTGCGTTACATGGAGAGGAAGACCACGAGAACCTCCCACGGTTAGCCTGACGGCAAGGGGACTCTAACCCATGATCCGTCTACCACTGAGGATATTTCACGTCAGCACTGTGGTCAGTGCAAGCCGGATGCGGAATTCGTATCGACAGGGATTCGAACCCGGTTCGCCTCATTGGAAGGCGAACGCTCTATCCCCTGAGCCATCGCGGCTCCTGACACTAAGTTTGGATTGATTCTTGGAATATTTGATGCTGTTTAACTTGATAACAAATTTTTAATTAATGGTGCATCACTAGCATAATACATGCACCGCTGACGTTGTGCTTCCGCAACACTTTGATGTACCTTTTTTTGTAAGAAACAAAAAAGTGTTAGAGAATAAGGTCTTAAAAGTTATGTTGATATGTTCTAATATGACATACACTTTGGTTTTAAAAAAATATTACAAAACGGTTATTACAGTAATAGCATTCCATTTGGAAAACCGGTCATCTTATGCTAAAAATATTTAAGGAAAAAAAAGGAAAAAAAAAAACTGTAGATGACACTCAAAAGACATGACAACCCTAACTCTTATTTAAAAAAAAAATAAACAAATAAATAAATAAAACTTCTCTTATTTGACGATTCAGCAATCTTTGAGCTATATTTTAGCACTGATTTTCGAAGCTCTGTCGCCAAGGAAAATAAAATCAAAGCCCTAATTTAAGTGCCTTACACTTGAAGCAATGCGATAATTTTAAACTAAACATATAATCTTGCCGTGAAGAATTATCTGGGCTTTAGAACGGGCAAATAACTTATATTTTAAAAGTTAGTAAACATTTTGAAGAATCGCCAATTTTGAGACATTTTTCCACCTAAAGGAAAATATTCAAAATCACTGCCTAATTCTCAGTTTTTGAGAATTTTTATGAGTCCAAGTAATGCAACATTGGAGTAAGTTTCTAAATATTGAAAAAAATAGACCACTAGCTCTTTTTATTTTCCCAAGGCTGTGGTTCTTCTCCATATTGACGTTCTGCGCCATTTTCAAAATAAACGTAGACGGCGCTGGCTTTAAATATTCTAGACTTGACCAAACAGTCACGAGTAACACTTTCAAGCTCTCAGCAATTGTAAAAATAGCATATTATTCGCAAAAAAAAAGCATAATTTCATATTACGGCGGAGCCTTCGAGAAACAGCCTTAATTTTGAGAGTAATTTCGTCTCAAAATCTCATGATTTGTGACGAAACGCGATCTCTCAAATATATGAGGAAAATGTTTCCTCGATTACGTAACCTCATCGCAGAATGAAGAGTAGACGATTGAAAATAAAGTGACAACAAAGCCGACCGGCAGCATGGTGATACCAGAAAGATCCCGGCGTCGAATCCCGCTTCGGGCATGGGTTTATCTCTCAGTCTTTCTTGAGTTGTTTGGGTGACATTGATCCACCTATATGATGCGCATGATAAAGTGATTATTAGAAAAGAAAAAAAAAAAAAAAATAATAGGCGAACGATTTAAAAAAAAAAAAAAGAAATAGAATGACGAAATATTTTTTTTTTTTTAATTTTGACGAAATTTGTTTCCCTGAAGAAGTAACGGTTTTTGCTCGGAGCATATAACAGGAAACAGTTCCGTCAAAAACGAAAAAAGTATCGTGAAATATGAGCATCCATTTTTTACAGCGCTTACATTTAATTTATAAAGTGAAATTAATTTTTTTAAGTCGATTTCAGTCTCACAACGTTTAAAAATTTATAAAATATGAATGATACGAATGCAGGAAAATTAAAACGTAATCTCAATAATATAACTTCCTAGATTAGAATATGAAGCGTGTCGACATATCGGCTCGTAAACATAATGTGAAGTATTATAATATCGTGCCGGCCAGGTGGCCGAGCGGTTAGCGCGCCTGACTGCGAAGCCATTGGCTGCGGGTTCGAATTCCGCTTTGGGCATGGATGTTTCTCGCTCTCTTTGTGCTGTCCACTGTTGTGTGTGTGATGTGTGAATGTGGCTCACCCTATATACGGGTGTGTGGCAGTGTGGCGTAGGCAATGTTGCTCGCCTCCGTGACTTTGGTTCACAGGTGCCCACTGGGTAACGCGAAATAAGCAGCAATTCTGGCATCTTCATAGGCAAAGATTCAAATTCAGTGCCTGCCATTGGAAATAATAATAATAATAATATCGTTCTCGTTCCGTAAACATAAGCGGACGAATATACTGGAAGTGTTCGAAATTCATTCCAGATTAAAAAATTTTTTTATTTTTTATTGTTTACCTTTAGTAAACTATTCATATTAACGATTCGAAAACCGCTAATAATCCGAAGAAAGAGAAAAAACTGGAAGTAGGATTCTTTTATTTTTACCATTATTTTTAAAAGGATAAAAATGTCTGTAACTACCACTATATTTATTAATATTTAAGTAATATACATTTCGTGAATTTGTGCGTAAGCACATTTCACATACACCTGCACTAAACAACCAAGTGAGCCTCCAACATATGTGAACTGTAAGGGCCTCCATCCTGCCTGTTTCACTGGTTGCAGTGAAAGACCAATGAAAGAAAAAGGGAAGAAACCATCACTAACAAGGCGACCAGATTACTCCTCATCTTTAAAGAATTGCAGGAGCTACTCCAAAATGCAGAACTTGTGAAGATGCTTCAAACCCTCATCTCCGATGTCCAAGCCTAATTCCACCACCCAGGACTTTGCCTTTTCCACGACCCGATCACTGGCTGTGATCAACATTTTTCCTTTTATTTCAGAACTTCCACATCTGAGCCAACATTATCGACTCACAATTTCGATGAATCGGTTAAAGCCGCTGCGCGGCTGTGCACCGAGCTATCCATTTGCTACTACTACTGCTACTGCGTAATTTATGGCCATTATTGGCCTCAAAAGCCCAGCTAGACTAGTGCGTAATTTATAGATTTAGACATTATAGATAATAATGCTAATCTCGTCCGATATCCGCACTCTTAATCAGCGATTGCGTATTATCAAAATATTACAACCGATAGTTTTAATATTATCTCCCTTCCCATAGACAAACTATGTACTCTGCAACTCCGAAACCCGGCTACCCGGGGGGAGTCTTTCCCATTTGTAAATATTTTTATTTTAATTAATTTTTTGTTTTCCATTGCGATTACGTTTAACATGTATATATTTATCCCAGACTTTATATTATTTGTATTATGTTCACCAATTGAGACTTAACATATGGTAACCCCCGCACCACCCTTCCCATCCTCCTTTTAAATATTTTAACTTAGGTGAAGGAGCAGATATCCCCTTAAGGATAGGCACTCCGTTAAAACTGTATCAGTCAGTCAGTGCGTAATTTAGCTGTTTGTAAAAAGTGGTAGTCCCAAATAATTTACTCTTGAAATAAAAGAAAAAATAGGATTTTTACTACCGGTGCATTGCGTGTTAGAAAAATTGTAGCTTTGGATTGTGAATCCAGAGTTGCCTTATTGCTCCAGATTGTGGATAAATATTTCCGTGTAGTATTTAATGCACGATTGTTGGTTTAGTGAATTCGATTTATAGGATTTTTTTTTTCACCACTACTTCCAAATAATTCAAAGTCTGTTAACGAAACGCCACTTTGTTGCAGCTACTTTGTGTTGAGTCTTTTAAAAAATTGGCAAAATTAACCGAAAATCTGAAATTTTAGTTATCTACCGTTTTCAGAAAAAAATATTTTGTTGAATTCGGAGCTATGTGTACTGATAAGATATCATGTTCAACAAAATATATGTATAGGGATCAGAAAAATTAGAAAGCTATAGTTATTTTATGTATATTTTAATTTTTTCTGGTCCTGATTGTCAAAAACATTCAACAAATCAAAGTGAAACTAAAAATTGAATAAAATTATTGAACGAAAAACCATTGACCTAAGCAAACAATTTTTCAATACAGGAAAAGAATCTTCGGCGGTAACCTTAAAAACAGTTCTTCATTATTGCTATTGAAACAAACTCAACAGTAAAATTTGATTAACAGTGAATATATCAACATAAAAATAAATGAAATTACTAAATAATTGACAACAAGAATACAACAAGAATAGTGCAAAACAAGAATATGTATTAATAATCTTGTTTCAGCAGTAAGTAGCAAGATAGAACCCTTCACGTGTTGAACGTACATGGTTGTTTTAAAATATAGTGAATTTTTAAAATAAAAATAATAAATTAGCAATTAATTAATTAAAATAACTAAATAATTGAAGTAAGGAAATAAATTATTAAAGCAAATAAATGAAGAAAAAAAAAATTAACAACCTTCTGCAGTTAGAAACAGGATTGAACTCTTCATGGGTTAAAGGATCGTTAAAGAAATTATTAAAGATTTTCATAAGATTTAAAACATTAAGTATGTGCAAAACAAGAATATATATTAATAATCTTGTTTCAGCAGTTAGTAGCAAGATAGAACCCTTCACGTGTTGAATGTACATGGTTGTTTTAAAAAATGGTGAATTTTTAAAAAAAAAATAATAAATTAGCAATTAATTAATTAAAATAACTAAATAATTGAAGTAAAGAAATAAATTATTAAAGCAAATAAATGAAGAAAAAAAATTAGCAAGCTTCTGCTGTTAGAAACAAGATTGAACTCTTCATGGGTTAAAGGATCGTTAAAGAAATTATTAAAGATTTTCATAAGATTTAAAACATTAAGTATGTGCAAAACAAGAATATGTATTAATAATCTTGTTTCAGCAGTTAGTAGCAAGATAGAACCCTTCACGTGTTGAACGTACATAGTTGTTTTAAAAAATGGTGAATTTTTAAAATAAAAATAATAAATTAGCAATTAATTAATTAAAATAACTAAATAATTGAAGTAAGGAAATAAATTATTAAAGCAAATAAATGAAAAAAAAAAATTAGCAACCTTCTGCAGTTAGAAACAAGATTGAACTCTTCATGGGTTAAAGGATCGTTAAAGAAATTATTAAAGATTTTCATAAGATTTAAAACATTAAGTATGTGCAAAACAAGAATATGTATTAATAATCTTGTTTCAGCAGTTAGTAGCAAGATAGAACCCTTCACGTGTTGAACGTACATGGTTGTTTTAAATTATAGTGAATTTTTAAAATAAAAATAATAAATTAGCAATTAATTAATTAAAATAACTAAATAATTGAAGTAAGGTATAAATTATTAAAGCAAATAAATGAAGAAAAAAAAATTAACAACCTTCTGCAGTTAGAAACAGGATTGAACTCTTCATGGGTTAAAGGATCGTTAAAGAAATTATTAAAGATTTTCATAAGATTTAAAACATTAAGTATGTGCAAAACAAGAATATGTATTAATAATCTTGTTTCAGCAGTTAGTAGCAAGATAGAACCCTTCACGTGTTGAACGTACATGGTTGTTTTAAAATATAGTGAATTTTTAAAATAAAAATAATAAATTAGCAATTAATTAATTAAAATAACTAAATAATTGAAGTAAGGAAATAAATTATTAAAGCAAATAAATGAAAAAAAAAAAAATTAGCAACCTTCTGCAGTTAGAAACAAGATTGAACTCTTCATGGGTTAAAGGATCGTTAAAGAAATTATTAAAGATTTTCATAAGATTTAAAACATTAAGTATGTGCAAAACAAGAATATATATTAATAATCTTGTTTCAGCAGTTAGTAGCAAGATAGAACCCTTCACGTGTTGAATGTACATGGTTGTTTTAAAAAATGGTGAATTTTTAAAATAAAAATAATAAATTAGCAATTAATTAATTAAAATAACTAAATAATTGAAGTAAAGAAATAAATTATTAAAGCAAATAAATGAAGAAAAAAAATTAGCAAGCTTCTGCTGTTAGAAACAAGATTGAACTCTTCATGGGTTAAAGGATCGTTAAAGAAATTATTAAAGATTTTCATAAGATTTAAAACATTAAGTATGTGCAAAACAAGAATATATATTAATAATCTTGTTTCAGCAGTTAGTAGCAAGATAGAACCCTTCACGTGTTGAATGTACATGGTTGTTTTAAAAAATGGTGAATTTTTAAAATAAAAATAATAAATTAGCAATTAATTAATTAAAATAACTAAATAATTGAAGTAAAGAAATAAATTATTAAAGCAAATAAATGAAGAAAAAAAATTAGCAAGCTTCTGCTGGTAGAAACAAGATTGAACTCTTCATGGGTTAAAGGATCGTTAAAGAAATTATTAAAGATTTTCATAAGATTTAAAACATTAAGTATGTGCAAAACAAGAATATATATTAATAATCTTGTTTCAGCAGTTAGTAGCAAGATAGAACCCTTCACGTGTTGAATGTACATGGTTGTTTTAAAAAATGGTGAATTTTTAAAATAAAAATAATAAATTAGCAATTAATTAATTAAAATAACTAAATAATTGAAGTAAAGAAATAAATTATTAAAGCAAATAAATGAAGAAAAAAAATTAGCAAGCTTCTGCTGTTAGAAACAAGATTGAACTCTTCATGGGTTAAAGGATCGTTAAAGAAATTATTAAAGATTTTCATAAGATTTAAAACATTAAGTATGTGCAAAACAAGAATATGTATTAATAATCTTGTTTCAGCAGTTAGTAGCAAGATAGAACCCTTCACGTGTTGAACGTACATGGTTGTTTTAAAATATAGTGAATTTTTAAAATAAAAATAATAAATTAGCAATTAATTAATTAAAATAACTAAATAATTGAAGTAAGGAAATAAATTATTAAAGCAAATAAATGAAGAAGAAAAAATTAACAACCTTCTGCAGTTAGAAACAGGATTGAACTCTTCATGGGTTAAAGGATCGTTAAAGAAATTATTTAAGATTTTCATCAGATTTAAAACATTAAGTATGTGCAAAACAAGAATATGTATTAATAATCTTGTTTCAGCAGTTAGTAGCAAGATAGAACCCTTCACGTGTTGAACGTACATGGTTGTTTTAAAATATAGTGAATTTTTAAAATAAAAATAATAAATTAGCAATTAATTAATTAAAATAACTAAATAATTGAAGTAAGGAAATAAATTATTAAAGCAAATAAATGAAGAAAAAAAAATTAACAACCTTCTGCAGTTAGAAACAGGATTGAACTCTTCATGGGTTAAAGGATCGTTAAAGAAATTATTAAAGATTTTCATAAGATTTAAAACATTAAGTATGTGCAAAACAAGAATATGTATTAATAATCTTGTTTCAGCAGTTAGTAGCAAGATAGAACCCTTCACGTGTTGAACGTACATGGTTGTTTTAAAATATAGTGAATTTTTAAAATAAAAATAATAAATTAGCAATTAATTAATTAAAATAACTAAATAATTGAAGTAAGGTATAAATTATTAAAGCAAATAAATGAAGAAAAAAAAATTAACAACCTTCTGCAGTTAGAAACAGGATTGAACTCTTCATGGGTTAAAGGATCGTTAAAGAAATTATTAAAGATTTTCATAAGATTTAAAACATTAAGTATGTGCAAAACAAGAATATGTATTAATAATCTTGTTTCAGCAGTTAGTAGCAAGATAGAACCCTTCACGTGTTGAACGTACATGGTTGTTTTAAAATATAGTGAATTTTTAAAATAAAAATAATAAATTAGCAATTAATTAATTAAAATAACTAAATAATTGAAGTAAGGAAATAAATTATTAAAGCAAATAAATGAAGAAAAAAAAATTAACAACCTTCTGCAGTTAGAAACAGGATTGAACTCTTCATGGGTTAAAGGATCGTTAAAGAATTTATTTAAGATTTTCATAAGATTTAAAACATTAAGTATGTGCAAAACAAGAATATGTATTAATAATCTTGTTTCAGCAGTTAGTAGCAAGATAGAACCCTTCACGTGTTGAACTTACATGGTTGTTTTAAAATATAGTGAATTTTTAAAATAAAAATAATAAATTAGCAATTAATTAATTAAAATAACTAAATAATTGAAGTAAGGAAATAAATTATTAAAGCAAATAAATGAAGAAAAAAAAATTAACAACCTTCTGCAGTTAGAAACAGGATTGAACTCTTCATGGGTTAAAGGATCGTTAAAGAAATTATTAAAGATTTTCATAAGATTTAAAACATTAAGTATGTGCAAAACAAGAATATGTATTAATAATCTTGTTTCAGCAGTTAGTAGCAAGATAGAACCCTTCACGTGTTGAACGTACATGGTTGTTTTAAATTATAGTGAATTTTTAAAATAAAAATAATAAATTAGCAATTAATTAATTAAAATAACTAAATAATTGAAGTAAGGTATAAATTATTAAAGCAAATAAATGAAGAAAAAAAAATTAACAACCTTCTGCAGTTAGAAACAGGATTGAACTCTTCATGGGTTAAAGGATCGTTAAAGAAATTATTAAAGATTTTCATAAGATTTAAAACATTAAGTATGTGCAAAACAAGAATATGTATTAATAATCTTGTTTCAGCAGTTAGTAGCAAGATAGAACCCTTCACGTGTTGAACGTACATGGTTGTTTTAAAATATAGTGAATTTTTAAAATAAAAATAATAAATTAGCAATTAATTAATTAAAATAACTAAATAATTGAAGTAAGGAAATAAATTATTAAAGCAAATAAATGAAAAAAAAAAAAATTAGCAACCTTCTGCAGTTAGAAACAAGATTGAACTCTTCATGGGTTAAAGGATCGTTAAAGAAATTATTAAAGATTTTCATAAGATTTAAAACATTAAGTATGTGCAAAACAAGAATATATATTAATAATCTTGTTTCAGCAGTTAGTAGCAAGATAGAACCCTTCACGTGTTGAATGTACATGGTTGTTTTAAAAAATGGTGAATTTTTAAAATAAAAATAATAAATTAGCAATTAATTAATTAAAATAACTAAATAATTGAAGTAAAGAAATAAATTATTAAAGCAAATAAATGAAGAAAAAAAATTAGCAAGCTTCTGCTGTTAGAAACAAGATTGAACTCTTCATGGGTTAAAGGATCGTTAAAGAAATTATTAAAGATTTTCATAAGATTTAAAACATTAAGTATGTGCAAAACAAGAATATATATTAATAATCTTGTTTCAGCAGTTAGTAGCAAGATAGAACCCTTCACGTGTTGAATGTACATGGTTGTTTTAAAAAATGGTGAATTTTTAAAATAAAAATAATAAATTAGCAATTAATTAATTAAAATAACTAAATAATTGAAGTAAAGAAATAAATTATTAAAGCAAATAAATGAAGAAAAAAAATTAGCAAGCTTCTGCTGGTAGAAACAAGATTGAACTCTTCATGGGTTAAAGGATCGTTAAAGAAATTATTAAAGATTTTCATAAGATTTAAAACATTAAGTATGTGCAAAACAAGAATATATATTAATAATCTTGTTTCAGCAGTTAGTAGCAAGATAGAACCCTTCACGTGTTGAATGTACATGGTTGTTTTAAAAAATGGTGAATTTTTAAAATAAAAATAATAAATTAGCAATTAATTAATTAAAATAACTAAATAATTGAAGTAAAGAAATAAATTATTAAAGCAAATAAATGAAGAAAAAAAATTAGCAAGCTTCTGCTGTTAGAAACAAGATTGAACTCTTCATGGGTTAAAGGATCGTTAAAGAAATTATTAAAGATTTTCATAAGATTTAAAACATTAAGTATGTGCAAAACAAGAATATGTATTAATAATCTTGTTTCAGCAGTTAGTAGCAAGATAGAACCCTTCACGTGTTGAATGTACATGGTTGTTTTAAAAAATGGTGAATTTTTAAAATAAAAATAATAAATTAGCAATTAATTAATTAAAATAACTAAATAATTGAAGTAAGGAAATAAATTATTAAAGCAAATAAATGAAGAAAAAAAAATTAACAACCTTCTGCAGTTAGAAACAGGATTGAACTCTTCATGGGTTAAAGGATCGTTAAAGAAATTATTAAAGATTTTCATAAGATTTAAAACATTAAGTATGTGCAAAACAAGAATATGTATTAATAATCTTGTTTCAGCAGTTAGTAGCAAGATAGAACCCTTCACGTGTTGAACGTACATGGTTGTTTTAAAATATAGTGAATTTTTAAAATAAAAATAATAAATTAGCAATTAATTAATTAAAATAACTAAATAATTGAAGTAAGGAAATAAATTATTAAAGCAAATAAATGAAGAAAAAAAAATTAACAACCTTCTGCAGTTAGAAACAGGATTGAACTCTTCATGGGTTAAAGGATCGTTAAAGAAATTATTAAAGATTTTCATAAGATTTAAAACATTAAGTATGTGCAAAACAAGAATATGTATTAATAATCTTGTTTCAGCAGTTAGTAGCAAGATAGAACCCTTCACGTGTTGAACGTACATGGTTGTTTTAAATTATAGTGAATTTTTAAAATAAAAATAATAAATTAGCAATTAATTAATTAAAATAACTAAATAATTGAAGTAAGGTATAAATTATTAAAGCAAATAAATGAAAAAAAAAAATTAACAACCTTCTGCAGTTAGAAACAGGATTGAACTCTTCATGGGTTAAAGGATCGTTAAAGAAATTATTAAAGATTTTCATAAGATTTAAAACATTAAGTATGTGCAAAACAAGAATATGTATTAATAATCTTGTTTCAGCAGTTAGTAGCAAGATAGAACCCTTCACGTGTTGAACGTACATGGTTGTTTTAAAATATAGTGAATTTTTAAAATAAAAATAATAAATTAGCAATTAATTAATTAAAATAACTAAATAATTGAAGTAAGGAAATAAATTATTAAAGCAAATAAATGAAAAAAAAAAAATTAGCAACCTTCTGCAGTTAGAAACAAGATTGAACTCTTCATGGGTTAAAGGATCGTTAAAGAAATTATTAAAGATTTTCATAAGATTTAAAACATTAAGTATGTGCAAAACAAGAATATATATTAATAATCTTGTTTCAGCAGTTAGTAGCAAGATAGAACCCTTCACGTGTTGAATGTACATGGTTGTTTTAAAAAATGGTGAATTTTTAAAATAAAAATAATAAATTAGCAATTAATTAATTAAAATAACTAAATAATTGAAGTAAAGAAATAAATTATTAAAGCAAATAAATGAAGAAAAAAAATTAGCAAGCTTCTGCTGTTAGAAACAAGATTGAACTCTTCATGGGTTAAAGGATCGTTAAAGAAATTATTAAAGATTTTCATAAGATTTAAAACATTAAGTATGTGCAAAACAAGAATATATATTAATAATCTTGTTTCAGCAGTTAGTAGCAAGATAGAACCCTTCACGTGTTGAACGTACATGGTTGTTTTAAAATATAGTGAATTTTTAAAATAAAAATAATAAATTAGCAATTAATTAATTAAAATAACTAAATAATTGAAGTAAGGAAATAAATTATTAAAGCAAATAAATGAAAAAAAAAAAAATTAGCAACCTTCTGCAGTTAGAAACAAGATTGAACTCTTCATGGGTTAAAGGATCGTTAAAGAAATTATTAAAGATTTTCATAAGATTTAAAACATTAAGTATGTGCAAAACAAGAATATATATTAATAATCTTGTTTCAGCAGTTAGTAGCAAGATAGAACCCTTCACGTGTTGAATGTACATGGTTGTTTTAAAAAATGGTGAATTTTTAAAATAAAAATAATAAATTAGCAATTAATTAATTAAAATAACTAAATAATTGAAGTAAAGAAATAAATTATTAAAGCAAATAAATGAAGAAAAAAAATTAGCAAGCTTCTGCTGTTAGAAACAAGATTGAACTCTTCATGGGTTAAAGGATCGTTAAAGAAATTATTAAAGATTTTCATAAGATTTAAAACATTAAGTATGTGCAAAACAAGAATATATATTAATAATCTTGTTTCAGCAGTTAGTAGCAAGATAGAACCCTTCACGTGTTGAATGTACATGGTTGTTTTAAAAAATGGTGAATTTTTAAAATAAAAATAATAAATTAGCAATTAATTAATTAAAATAACTAAATAATTGAAGTAAAGAAATAAATTATTAAAGCAAATAAATGAAGAAAAAAAATTAGCAAGCTTCTGCTGGTAGAAACAAGATTGAACTCTTCATGGGTTAAAGGATCGTTAAAGAAATTATTAAAGATTTTCATAAGATTTAAAACATTAAGTATGTGCAAAACAAGAATATATATTAATAATCTTGTTTCAGCAGTTAGTAGCAAGATAGAACCCTTCACGTGTTGAATGTACATGGTTGTTTTAAAAAATGGTGAATTTTTAAAATAAAAATAATAAATTAGCAATTAATTAATTAAAATAACTAAATAATTGAAGTAAAGAAATAAATTATTAAAGCAAATAAATGAAGAAAAAAAATTAGCAAGCTTCTGCTGTTAGAAACAAGATTGAACTCTTCATGGGTTAAAGGATCGTTAAAGAAATTATTAAAGATTTTCATAAGATTTAAAACATTAAGTATGTGCAAAACAAGAATATGTATTAATAATCTTGTTTCAGCAGTTAGTAGCAAGATAGAACCCTTCACGTGTTGAACGTACATGGTTGTTTTAAAATATAGTGAATTTTTAAAATAAAAATAATAAATTAGCAATTAATTAATTAAAATAACTAAATAATTGAAGTAAGGAAATAAATTATTAAAGCAAATAAATGAAGAAGAAAAAATTAACAACCTTCTGCAGTTAGAAACAGGATTGAACTCTTCATGGGTTAAAGGATCGTTAAAGAAATTATTTAAGATTTTCATCAGATTTAAAACATTAAGTATGTGCAAAACAAGAATATGTATTAATAATCTTGTTTCAGCAGTTAGTAGCAAGATAGAACCCTTCACGTGTTGAACGTACATGGTTGTTTTAAAATATAGTGAATTTTTAAAATAAAAATAATAAATTAGCAATTAATTAATTAAAATAACTAAATAATTGAAGTAAGGAAATAAATTATTAAAGCAAATAAATGAAGAAAAAAAAATTAACAACCTTCTGCAGTTAGAAACAGGATTGAACTCTTCATGGGTTAAAGGATCGTTAAAGAAATTATTAAAGATTTTCATAAGATTTAAAACATTAAGTATGTGCAAAACAAGAATATGTATTAATAATCTTGTTTCAGCAGTTAGTAGCAAGATAGAACCCTTCACGTGTTGAACGTACATGGTTGTTTTAAAATATAGTGAATTTTTAAAATAAAAATAATAAATTAGCAATTAATTAATTAAAATAACTAAATAATTGAAGTAAGGTATAAATTATTAAAGCAAATAAATGAAGAAAAAAAAATTAACAACCTTCTGCAGTTAGAAACAGGATTGAACTCTTCATGGGTTAAAGGATCGTTAAAGAAATTATTAAAGATTTTCATAAGATTTAAAACATTAAGTATGTGCAAAACAAGAATATGTATTAATAATCTTGTTTCAGCAGTTAGTAGCAAGATAGAACCTTTCACGTGTTGAACGTACATGGTTGTTTTAAAATATAGTGAATTTTTAAAATAAAAATAATAAATTAGCAATTAATTAATTAAAATAACTAAATAATTGAAGTAAGGAAATAAATTATTAAAGCAAATAAATGAAGAAAAAAAAATTAACAACCTTCTGCAGTTAGAAACAGGATTGAACTCTTCATGGGTTAAAGGATCGTTAAAGAATTTATTTAAGATTTTCATAAGATTTAAAACATTAAGTATGTGCAAAACAAGAATATGTATTAATAATCTTGTTTCAGCAGTTAGTAGCAAGATAGAACCCTTCACGTGTTGAACTTACATGGTTGTTTTAAAATATAGTGAATTTTTAAAATAAAAATAATAAATTAGCAATTAATTAATTAAAATAACTAAATAATTGAAGTAAGGAAATAAATTATTAAAGCAAATAAATGAAGAAAAAAAAATTAACAACCTTCTGCAGTTAGAAACAGGATTGAACTCTTCATGGGTTAAAGGATCGTTAAAGAAATTATTAAAGATTTTCATAAGATTTAAAACATTAAGTATGTGCAAAACAAGAATATGTATTAATAATCTTGTTTCAGCAGTTAGTAGCAAGATAGAACCCTTCACGTGTTGAACGTACATGGTTGTTTTAAATTATAGTGAATTTTTAAAATAAAAATAATAAATTAGCAATTAATTAATTAAAATAACTAAATAATTGAAGTAAGGTATAAATTATTAAAGCAAATAAATGAAGAAAAAAAAATTAACAACCTTCTGCAGTTAGAAACAGGATTGAACTCTTCATGGGTTAAAGGATCGTTAAAGAAATTATTAAAGATTTTCATAAGATTTAAAACATTAAGTATGTGCAAAACAAGAATATGTATTAATAATCTTGTTTCAGCAGTTAGTAGCAAGATAGAACCCTTCACGTGTTGAACGTACATGGTTGTTTTAAAATATAGTGAATTTTTAAAATAAAAATAATAAATTAGCAATTAATTAATTAAAATAACTAAATAATTGAAGTAAGGAAATAAATTATTAAAGCAAATAAATGAAGAAAAAAAAATTAACAACCTTCTGCAGTTAGAAACAGGATTGAACTCTTCATGGGTTAAAGGATCGTTAAAGAAATTATTAAAGATTTTCATAAGATTTAAAACATTAAGTATGTGCAAAACAAGAATATGTATTAATAATCTTGTTTCAGCAGTTAGTAGCAAGATAGAACCCTTCACGTGTTGAACGTACATGGTTGTTTTAAATTATAGTGAATTTTTAAAATAAAAATAATAAATTAGCAATTAATTAATTAAAATAACTAAATAATTGAAGTAAGGTATAAATTATTAAAGCAAATAAATGAAGAAAAAAAAATTAACAACCTTCTGCAGTTAGAAACAGGATTGAACTCTTCATGGGTTAAAGGATCGTTAAAGAAATTATTAAAGATTTTCATAAGATTTAAAACATTAAGTATGTGCAAAACAAGAATATGTATTAATAATCTTGTTTCAGCAGTTAGTAGCAAGATAGAACCCTTCACGTGTTGAACGTACATGGTTGTTTTAAAATATAGTGAATTTTTAAAATAAAAATAATAAATTAGCAATTAATTAATTAAAATAACTAAATAATTGAAGTAAGGAAATAAATTATTAAAGCAAATAAATGAAAAAAAAAAAAATTAGCAACCTTCTGCAGTTAGAAACAAGATTGAACTCTTCATGGGTTAAAGGATCGTTAAAGAAATTATTAAAGATTTTCATAAGATTTAAAACATTAAGTATGTGCAAAACAAGAATATATATTAATAATCTTGTTTCAGCAGTTAGTAGCAAGATAGAACCCTTCACGTGTTGAATGTACATGGTTGTTTTAAAAAATGGTGAATTTTTAAAATAAAAATAATAAATTAGCAATTAATTAATTAAAATAACTAAATAATTGAAGTAAAGAAATAAATTATTAAAGCAAATAAATGAAGAAAAAAAATTAGCAAGCTTCTGCTGTTAGAAACAAGATTGAACTCTTCATGGGTTAAAGGATCGTTAAAGAAATTATTAAAGATTTTCATAAGATTTAAAACATTAAGTATGTGCAAAACAAGAATATATATTAATAATCTTGTTTCAGCAGTTAGTAGCAAGATAGAACCCTTCACGTGTTGAATGTACATGGTTGTTTTAAAAAATGGTGAATTTTTAAAATAAAAATAATAAATTAGCAATTAATTAATTAAAATAACTAAATAATTGAAGTAAAGAAATAAATTATTAAAGCAAATAAATGAAGAAAAAAAATTAGCAAGCTTCTGCTGGTAGAAACAAGATTGAACTCTTCATGGGTTAAAGGATCGTTAAAGAAATTATTAAAGATTTTCATAAGATTTAAAACATTAAGTATGTGCAAAACAAGAATATATATTAATAATCTTGTTTCAGCAGTTAGTAACAAGATAGAACCCTTCACGTGTTGAATGTACATGGTTGTTTTAAAAAATGGTGAATTTTTAAAATAAAAATAATAAATTAGCAATTAATTAATTAAAATAACTAAATAATTGAAGTAAAGAAATAAATTATTAAAGCAAATAAATGAAGAAAAAAAATTAGCAAGCTTCTGCTATTAGAAACAAGATTGAACTCTTCATGGGTTAAAGGATCGTTAAAGAAATTATTAAAGATTTTCATAAGATTTAAAACATTAAGTATGTGCAAAACAAGAATATGTATTAATAATCTTGTTTCAGCAGTTAGTAGCAAGATAGAACCCTTCACGTGTTGAATGTACATGGTTGTTTTAAAAAATGGTGAATTTTTAAAATAAAAATAATAAATTAGCAATTAATTAATTAAAATAACTAAATAATTGAAGTAAGGAAATAAATTATTAAAGCAAATAAATGAAGAAAAAAAAATTAACAACCTTCTGCAGTTAGAAACAGGATTGAACTCTTCATGGGTTAAAGGATCGTTAAAGAAATTATTAAAGATTTTCATAAGATTTAAAACATTAAGTATGTGCAAAACAAGAATATGTATTAATAATCTTGTTTCAGCAGTTAGTAGCAAGATAGAACCCTTCACGTGTTGAACGTACATGGTTGTTTTAAAATATAGTGAATTTTTAAAATAAAAATAATAAATTAGCAATTAATTAATTAAAATAACTAAATAATTGAAGTAAGGAAATAAATTATTAAAGCAAATAAATGAAGAAAAAAAAATTAACAACCTTCTGCAGTTAGAAACAGGATTGAACTCTTCATGGGTTAAAGGATCGTTAAAGAAATTATTAAAGATTTTCATAAGATTTAAAACATTAAGTATGTGCAAAACAAGAATATGTATTAATAATCTTGTTTCAGCAGTTAGTAGCAAGATAGAACCCTTCACGTGTTGAACGTACATGGTTGTTTTAAATTATAGTGAATTTTTAAAATAAAAATAATAAATTAGCAATTAATTAATTAAAATAACTAAATAATTGAAGTAAGGTATAAATTATTAAAGCAAATAAATGAAAAAAAAAATTAACAACCTTCTGCAGTTAGAAACAGGATTGAACTCTTCATGGGTTAAAGGATCGTTAAAGAAATTATTAAAGATTTTCATAAGATTTAAAACATTAAGTATGTGCAAAACAAGAATATGTATTAATAATCTTGTTTCAGCAGTTAGTAGCAAGATAGAACCCTTCACGTGTTGAACGTACATGGTTGTTTTAAAATATAGTGAATTTTTAAAATAAAAATAATAAATTAGCAATTAATTAATTAAAATAACTAAATAATTGAAGTAAGGAAATAAATTATTAAAGCAAATAAATGAAAAAAAAAAAAATTAGCAACCTTCTGCAGTTAGAAACAAGATTGAACTCTTCATGGGTTAAAGGATCGTTAAAGAAATTATTAAAGATTTTCATAAGATTTAAAACATTAAGTATGTGCAAAACAAGAATATATATTAATAATCTTGTTTCAGCAGTTAGTAGCAAGATAGAACCCTTCACGTGTTGAATGTACATGGTTGTTTTAAAAAATGGTGAATTTTTAAAATAAAAATAATAAATTAGCAATTAATTAATTAAAATAACTAAATAATTGAAGTAAAGAAATAAATTATTAAAGCAAATAAATGAAGAAAAAAAATTAGCAAGCTTCTGCTGTTAGAAACAAGATTGAACTCTTCATGGGTTAAAGGATCGTTAAAGAAATTATTAAAGATTTTCATAAGATTTAAAACATTAAGTATGTGCAAAACAAGAATATATATTAATAATCTTGTTTCAGCAGTTAGTAGCAAGATAGAACCCTTCACGTGTTGAATGTACATGGTTGTTTTAAAAAATGGTGAATTTTTAAAATAAAAATAATAAATTAGCAATTAATTAATTAAAATAACTAAATAATTGAAGTAAAGAAATAAATTATTAAAGCAAATAAATGAAGAAAAAAAATTAGCAAGCTTCTGCTGGTAGAAACAAGATTGAACTCTTCATGGGTTAAAGGATCGTTAAAGAAATTATTAAAGATTTTCATAAGATTTAAAACATTAAGTATGTGCAAAACAAGAATATATATTAATAATCTTGTTTCAGCAGTTAGTAGCAAGATAGAACCCTTCACGTGTTGAATGTACATGGTTGTTTTAAAAAATGGTGAATTTTTAAAATAAAAATAATAAATTAGCAATTAATTAATTAAAATAACTAAATAATTGAAGTAAAGAAATAAATTATTAAAGCAAATAAATGAAGAAAAAAAATTAGCAAGCTTCTGCTGTTAGAAACAAGATTGAACTCTTCATGGGTTAAAGGATCGTTAAAGAAATTATTAAAGATTTTCATAAGATTTAAAACATTAAGTATGTGCAAAACAAGAATATGTATTAATAATCTTGTTTCAGCAGTTAGTAGCAAGATAGAACCCTTCACGTGTTGAATGTACATGGTTGTTTTAAAAAATGGTGAATTTTTAAAATAAAAATAATAAATTAGCAATTAATTAATTAAAATAACTAAATAATTGAAGTAAGGAAATAAATTATTAAAGCAAATAAATGAAGAAAAAAAAATTAACAACCTTCTGCAGTTAGAAACAGGATTGAACTCTTCATGGGTTAAAGGATCGTTAAAGAAATTATTAAAGATTTTCATAAGATTTAAAACATTAAGTATGTGCAAAACAAGAATATGTATTAATAATCTTGTTTCAGCAGTTAGTAGCAAGATAGAACCCTTCACGTGTTGAACGTACATGGTTGTTTTAAAATATAGTGAATTTTTAAAATAAAAATAATAAATTAGCAATTAATTAATTAAAATAACTAAATAATTGAAGTAAGGAAATAAATTATTAAAGCAAATAAATGAAGAAAAAAAAAATTAACAACCTTCTGCAGTTAGAAACAGGATTGAACTCTTCATGGGTTAAAGGATCGTTAAAGAAATTATTAAAGATTTTCATAAGATTTAAAACATTAAGTATGTGCAAAACAAGAATATATATTAATAATCTTGTTTCAGCAGTTAGTAGCAAGATAGAACCCTTCACGTGTTGAATGTACATGGTTGTTTTAAAAAATGGTGAATTTTTAAAATAAAAATAATAAATTAGCAATTAATTAATTAAAATAACTAAATAATTGAAGTAAAGAAATAAATTATTAAAGCAAATAAATGGAGAAAAAAAATTAGCAACCTTCTGCAGTTAGAAACAAGATTGAACTCTTCATGGGTTAAAGGATCGTTAAAGAAATTATTAAAGATTTTCATAAGATTTAAAACATTAAGTATGTGCAAAACAAGAATATATATTAATAATCTTGTTTCAGCAGTTAGTAGCAAGATAGAACCCTTCACGTGTTGAATGTACATGGTTGTTTTAAAAAATGGTGAATTTTTAAAATAAAAATAATAAATTAGCAATTAATTAATTAAAATAACTAAATAATTGAAGTAAAGAAATAAATTATTTTAAGCAAATAAATGAAGAAAAAAAATTAGCAAGCTTCTGCTGTTAGAAACAAGATTGAACTCTTCATGGGTTAAAGGATCGTTAAAGAAATTATTAAAGATTTTCATAAGATTTAAAACATTAAGTATGTGCAAAACAAGAATATATATTAATAATCTTGTTTCAGCAGTTAGTAGCAAGATAGAACCCTTCACGTGTTGAATGTACATGGTTGTTTTAAAAAATGGTGAATTTTTAAAATAAAAATAATAAATTAGCAATTAATTAATTAAAATAACTAAATAATTGAAGTAAAGAAATAAATTATTAAAGCAAATAAATGAAGAAAAAAAATTAGCAAGCTTCTGCTGGTAGAAACAAGATTGAACTCTTCATGGGTTAAAGGATCGTTAAAGAAATTATTAAAGATTTTCATAAGATTTAAAACATTAAGTATGTGCAAAACAAGAATATATATTAATAATCTTGTTTCAGCAGTTAGTAGCAAGATAGAACCCTTCACGTGTTGAATGTACATGGTTGTTTTAAAAAATTGTGAATTTTTAAAATAAAAATAATAAATTAGCAATTAATTAATTAAAATAACTAAATAATTGAAGTAAAGAAATAAATTATTAAAGCAAATAAATGAAGAAAAAAAATTAGCAAGCTTCTGCTGTTAGAAACAAGATTGAACTCTTCATGGGTTAAAGAATCGTTAAAGAAATTATTTAAGATTTTCATCAGATTTAAAACATTAAGTATGTGCAAAACAAGAATATGTATTAATAATCTTGTTTCAGCAGTTAGTAGCAAGATAGAACCCTTCACGTGTTGAACGTACATGGTTGTTTTAAAATATAGTGAATTTTTAAAATAAAAATAATAAATTAGCAATTAATTAATTAAAATAACTAAATAATTGAAGTAAGGAAATAAATTATTAAAGCAAATAAATGAAGAAAAAAAAATTAACAACCTTCTGCAGTTAGAAACAGGATTGAACTCTTCATGGGTTAAAGGATCGTTAAAGAAATTATTAAAGATTTTCATAAGATTTAAAACATTAAGTATGTGCAAAACAAGAATATGTATTAATAATCTTGTTTCAGCAGTTAGTAGCAAGATAGAACCCTTCACGTGTTGAACGTACATGGTTGTTTTAAAATATAGTGAATTTTTAAAATAAAAATAATAAATTAGCAATTAATTAATTAAAATAACTAAATAATTGAAGTAAGGTATAAATTATTAAAGCAAATAAATGAAGAAAAAAAAATTAACAACCTTCTGCAGTTAGAAACAGGATTGAACTCTTCATGGGTTAAAGGATCGTTAAAGAAATTATTAAAGATTTTCAAAAGATTTAAAACATTAAGTATGTGCAAAACAAGAATATGTATTAATAATCTTGTTTCAGCAGTTAGTAGCAAGATAGAACCCTTCACGTGTTGAACGTACATGGTTGTTTTAAAATATAGTGAATTTTTAAAATAAAAATAATAAATTAGCAATTAATTAATTAAAATAACTAAATAATTGAAGTAAGGAAATAAATTATTAAAGCAAATAAATGAAGAAAAAAAAATTAACAACCTTCTGCAGTTAGAAACAGGATTGAACTCTTCATGGGTTAAAGGATCGTTAAAGAAATTATTTAAGATTTTCATAAGATTTAAAACATTAAGTATGTGCAAAACAAGAATATGTATTAATAATCTTGTTTCAGCAGTTAGTAGCAAGATAGAACCCTTCACGTGTTGAACTTACATGGTTGTTTTAAAATATAGTGAATTTTTAAAATAAAAATAATAAATTAGCAATTAATTAATTAAAATAACTAAATAATTGAAGTAAGGAAATAAATTATTAAAGCAAATAAATGAAGAAAAAAAAATTAACAACCTTCTGCAGTTAGAAACAGGATTGAACTCTTCATGGGTTAAAGGATCGTTAAAGAAATTATTAAAGATTTTCATAAGATTTAAAACATTAAGTATGTGCAAAACAAGAATATGTATTAATAATCTTGTTTCAGCAGTTAGTAGCAAGATAGAACCCTTCACGTGTTGAACGTACATGGTTGTTTTAAAATATAGTGAATTTTTAAAATAAAAATAATAAATTAGCAATTAATTAATTAAAATAACTAAATAATTGAAGTAAGGAAATAAATTATTAAAGCAAATAAATGAAAAAAAAAAAAAATTAGCAACCTTCTGCAGTTAGAAACAAGATTGAACTCTTCATGGGTTAAAGGATCGTTAAAGAAATTATTAAAGATTTTCATAAGATTTAAAACATTAAGTATGTGCAAAACAAGAATATATATTAATAATCTTGTTTCAGCAGTTAGTAGCAAGATAGAACCCTTCACGTGTTGAATGTACATGGTTGTTTTAAAAAATGGTGAATTTTTAAAATAAAAATAATAAATTAGCAATTAATTAATTAAAATAACTAAATAATTGAAGTAAAGAAATAAATTATTAAAGCAAATAAATGAAGAAAAAAAATTAGCAAGCTTCTGCTGTTAGAAACAAGATTGAACTCTTCATGGGTTAAAGGATCGTTAAAGAAATTATTAAAGATTTTCATAAGATTTAAAACATTAAGTATGTGCAAAACAAGAATATATATTAATAATCTTGTTTCAGCAGTTAGTAGCAAGATAGAACCCTTCACGTGTTGAATGTACATGGTTGTTTTAAAAAATGGTGAATTTTTAAAATAAAAATAATAAATTAGCAATTAATTAATTAAAATAACTAAATAATTGAAGTAAAGAAATAAATTATTAAAGCAAATAAATGAAGAAAAAAAATTAGCAAGCTTCTGCTGGTAGAAACAAGATTGAACTCTTCATGGGTTAAAGGATCGTTAAAGAAATTATTAAAGATTTTCATAAGATTTAAAACATTAAGTATGTGCAAAACAAGAATATATATTAATAATCTTGTTTCAGCAGTTAGTAGCAAGATAGAACCCTTCACGTGTTGAATGTACATGGTTGTTTTAAAAAATGGTGAATTTTTAAAATAAAAATAATAAATTAGCAATTAATTAATTAAAATAACTAAATAATTGAAGTAAAGAAATAAATTATTAAAGCAAATAAATGAAGAAAAAAAATTAGCAAGCTTCTGCTGTTAGAAACAAGATTGAACTCTTCATGGGTTAAAGGATCGTTAAAGAAATTATTAAAGATTTTCATAAGATTTAAAACATTAAGTATGTGCAAAACAAGAATATGTATTAATAATCTTGTTTCAGCAGTTAGTAGCAAGATAGAACCCTTCACGTGTTGAATGTACATGGTTGTTTTAAAAAATGGTGAATTTTTAAAATAAAAATAATAAATTAGCAATTAATTAATTAAAATAACTAAATAATTGAAGTAAGGAAATAAATTATTAAAGCAAATAAATGAAGAAAAAAAAATTAACAACCTTCTGCAGTTAGAAACAGGATTGAACTCTTCATGGGTTAAAGGATTGTTAAAGAAATTATTAAAGATTTTCATAAGATTTAAAACATTAAGTATGTGCAAAACAAGAATATGTATTAATAATCTTGTTTCAGCAGTTAGTAGCAAGATAGAACCCTTCACGTGTTGAACGTACATGGTTGTTTTAAAATATAGTGAATTTTTAAAATAAAAATAATAAATTAGCAATTAATTAATTAAAATAACTAAATAATTGAAGTAAGGAAATAAATTATTAAAGCAAATAAATGAAGAAAAAAAAAATTAACAACCTTCTGCAGTTAGAAACAGGATTGAACTCTTCATGGGTTAAAGGATCGTTAAAGAAATTATTAAAGATTTTCATAAGATTTAAAACATTAAGTATGTGCAAAACAAGAATATATATTAATAATCTTGTTTCAGCAGTTAGTAGCAAGATAGAACCCTTCACGTGTTGAATGTACATGGTTGTTTTAAAAAATGGTGAATTTTTAAAATAAAAATAATAAATTAGCAATTAATTAATTAAAATAACTAAATAATTGAAGTAAAGAAATAAATTATTAAAGCAAATAAATGGAGAAAAAAAATTAGCAACCTTCTGCAGTTAGAAACAAGATTGAACTCTTCATGGGTTAAAGGATCGTTAAAGAAATTATTAAAGATTTTCATAAGATTTAAAACATTAAGTATGTGCAAAACAAGAATATATATTAATAATCTTGTTTCAGCAGTTAGTAGCAAGATAGAACCCTTCACGTGTTGAATGTACATGGTTGTTTTAAAAAATGGTGAATTTTTAAAATAAAAATAATAAATTAGCAATTAATTAATTAAAATAACTAAATAATTGAAGTAAAGAAATAAATTATTTTAAGCAAATAAATGAAGAAAAAAAATTAGCAAGCTTCTGCTGTTAGAAACAAGATTGAACTCTTCATGGGTTAAAGGATCGTTAAAGAAATTATTAAAGATTTTCATAAGATTTAAAACATTAAGTATGTGCAAAACAAGAATATATATTAATAATCTTGTTTCAGCAGTTAGTAGCAAGATAGAACCCTTCACGTGTTGAATGTACATGGTTGTTTTAAAAAATGGTGAATTTTTAAAATAAAAATAATAAATTAGCAATTAATTAATTAAAATAACTAAATAATTGAAGTAAAGAAATAAATTATTAAAGCAAATAAATGAAGAAAAAAAATTAGCAAGCTTCTGCTGGTAGAAACAAGATTGAACTCTTCATGGGTTAAAGGATCGTTAAAGAAATTATTAAAGATTTTCATAAGATTTAAAACATTAAGTATGTGCAAAACAAGAATATATATTAATAATCTTGTTTCAGCAGTTAGTAGCAAGATAGAACCCTTCACGTGTTGAATGTACATGGTTGTTTTAAAAAATTGTGAATTTTTAAAATAAAAATAATAAATTAGCAATTAATTAATTAAAATAACTAAATAATTGAAGTAAAGAAATAAATTATTAAAGCAAATAAATGAAGAAAAAAAATTAGCAAGCTTCTGCTGTTAGAAACAAGATTGAACTCTTCATGGGTTAAAGAATCGTTAAAGAAATTATTAAAGATTTTCATAAGATTTAAAACATTAAGTATGTGCAAAACAAGAATATGTATTAATAATCTTGTTTCAGCAGTTAGTAGCAAGATAGAACCCTTCACGTGTTGAATGTACATGGTTGTTTTAAAAAATGGTGAATTTTTAAAATAAAAATAATAAATTAGCAATTAATTAATTAAAATAACTAAATAATTGAAGTAAGGAAATAAATTATTAGAGCAAATAAATGAAGAAAAAAAAATTAACAACCTTCTGCAGTTAGAAACAGGATTGAACTCTTCATGGGTTAAAGGATCGTTAAAGAAATTATTAAAGATATTCATAAGATTTAAAACATTAAGTATGTGCAAAACAAGAATATGTATTAATAATCTTGTTTCAGCAGTTAGTAGCAAGATAGAACCCTTCACGTGTTGAACGTACATGGTTGTTTTAAAATATAGTGAATTTTTAAAATAAAAATAATAAATTAGCAATTAATTAATTAAAATAACTAAATAATTGAAGTAAGGAAATAAATTATTAAAGCAAATAAATGAAGAAAAAAAAAATTAACAACCTTCTGCAGTTAGAAACAGGATTGAACTCTTCATGGGTTAAAGGATCGTTAAAGAAATTATTAAAGATTTTCATAAGATTTAAAACATTAAGTATGTGCAAAACAAGAATATATATTAATAATCTTGTTTCAGCAGTTAGTAGCAAGATAGAACCCTTCACGTGTTGAATGTACATGGTTGTTTTAAAAAATGGTGAATTTTTAAAATAAAAATAATAAATTAGCAATTAATTAATTAAAATAACTAAATAATTGAAGTAAAGAAATAAATTATTAAAGCAAATAAATGGAGAAAAAAAATTAGCAACCTTCTGCAGTTAGAAACAAGATTGAACTCTTCATGGGTTAAAGGATCGTTAAAGAAATTATTAAAGATTTTCATAAGATTTAAAACATTAAGTATGTGCAAAACAAGAATATGTATTAATAATCTTGTTTCAGCAGTTAGTAGCAAGATAGAACCCTTCACGTGTTGAACGTACATGGTTGTTTTAAAATATAGTGAATTTTTAAAATAAAAATAATAAATTAGCAATTAATTAATTAAAATAACTAAATAATTGAAGTAAGGAAATAAATTATTAAAGCAAATAAATGAAGAAAAAAAAATTAACAACCTTCTGCAGTTAGAAACAGGATTGAACTCTTCATGGGTTAAAGGATCGTTAAAGAAATTATTAAAGATTTTCATAAGATTTAAAACATTAAGTATGTGCAAAACAAGAATATATATTAATAATCTTGTTTCAGCAATTAGTAGCAAGATAGAACCCTTCACGTGTTGAATGTACATGGTTGTTTTAAAAAATGGTGAATTTTTAAAATAAAAATAATAAATTAGCAATTAATTAATTAAAATAACTAAATAATTGAAGTAAAGAAATAAATTATTAAAGCAAATAAATGGAGAAAAAAAATTAGCAACCTTCTGCAGTTAGAAACAAGATTGAACTCTTCATGGGTTAAAGGATCGTTAAAGAAATTATTAAAGATTTTCATAAGATTTAAAACATTAAGTATGTGCAAAACAAGAATATATATTAATAATCTTGTTTCAGCAGTTAGTAGCAAGATAGAACCCTTCACGTGTTGAATGTACATGGTTGTTTTAAAAAATGGTGAATTTTTAAAATAAAAATAATAAATTAGCAATTAATTAATTAAAATAACTAAATAATTGAAGTAAAGAAATAAATTATTAAAGCAAATAAATGGAGAAAAAAAATTAGCAACCTTCTGCAGTTAGAAACAAGATTGAACTCTTCATGGGTTAAAGGATCGTTAAAGAAATTATTAAAGATTTTCATAAGATTTAAAACATTAAGTATGTGCAAAACAAGAATATATATTAATAATCTTGTTTCAGCAGTTAGTAGCAAGATAGAACCCTTCACGTGTTGAATGTACATGGTTGTTTTAAAAAATGGTGAATTTTTAAAATAAAAATAATAAATTAGCAATTAATTAATTAAAATAACTAAATAATTGAAGTAAAGAAATAAATTATTAAAGCAAATAAATGGAGAAAAAAAATTAGCAACCTTCTGCAGTTAGAAACAAGATTGAACTCTTCATGGGTTAAAGGATCGTTAAAGAAATTATTAAAGATTTTCATAAGATTTAAAACATTAAGTATGTGCAAAACAAGAATATATATTAATAATCTTGTTTCAGCAGTTAGTAGCAAGATAGAACCCTTCACGTGTTGAATGTACATGGTTGTTTTAAAAAATGGTGAATTTTTAAAATAAAAATAATAAATTAGCAATTAATTAATTAAAATAACTAAATAATTGAAGTAAAGAAATAAATTATTAAAGCAAATAAATGGAGAAAAAAAATTAGCAACCTTCTGCAGTTAGAAACAAGATTGAACTCTTCATGGGTTAAAGGATCGTTAAAGAAATTATTAAAGATTTTCATAAGATTTAAAACATTAAGTATGTGCAAAACAAGAATATATATTAATAATCTTGTTTCAGCAGTTAGTAGCAAGATAGAACCCTTCACGTGTTGAATGTACATGGTTGTTTTAAAAAATGGTGAATTTTTAAAATAAAAATAATAAATTAGCAATTAATTAATTAAAATAACTAAATAATTGAAGTAAAGAAATAAATTATTAAAGCAAATAAATGGAGAAAAAAAATTAGCAACCTTCTGCAGTTAGAAACAAGATTGAACTCTTCATGGGTTAAAGGATCGTTAAAGAAATTATTAAAGATTTTCATAAGATTTAAAACATTAAGTATGTGCAAAACAAGAATATATATTAATAATCTTGTTTCAGCAGTTAGTAGCAAGATAGAACCCTTCACGTGTTGAATGTACATGGTTGTTTTAAAAAATGGTGAATTTTTGAAATAAAAATAATAAATTAGCAATTAATTAATTAAAATAACTAAATAATTGAAGTAAAGAAATAAATTATTAAAGCAAATAAATGGAGAAAAAAAATTAGCAACCTTCTGCAGTTAGAAACAAGATTGAACTCTTCATGGGTTAAAGGATCGTTAAAGAAATTATTAAAGATTTTCATAAGATTTAAAACATTAAGTATGTGCAAAACAAGAATATATATTAATAATCTTGTTTCAGCAGTTAGTAGCAAGATAGAACCCTTCACGTGTTGAATGTACATGGTTGTTTTAAAAAATGGTGAATTTTTAAAATAAAAATAATAAATTAGCAATTAATTAATTAAAATAACTAAATAATTGAAGTAAAGAAATAAATTATTAAAGCAAATAAATGGAGAAAAAAAATTAGCAACCTTCTGCAGTTAGAAACAAGATTGAACTCTTCATGGGTTAAAGGATCGTTAAAGAAATTATTAAAGATTTTCATAAGATTTAAAACATTAAGTATGTGCAAAACAAGAATATGTATTAATAATCTTGTTTCAGCAGTTAGTAGCAAGATAGAACCCTTCACGTGTTGAACGTACATGGTTGTTTTAAAATATAGTGAATTTTTAAAATAAAAATAATAAATTAGCAATTAATTAATTAAAATAACTAAATAATTGAAGTAAGGAAATAAATTATTAAAGCAAATAAATGAAGAAAAAAAAAATTAACAACCTTCTGCAGTTAGAAACAGGATTGAACTCTTCATGGGTTAAAGGATCGTTAAAGAAATTATTAAAGATTTTCATAAGATTTAAAACATTAAGTATGTGCAAAACAAGAATATATATTAATAATCTTGTTTCAGCAATTAGTAGCAAGATAGAACCCTTCACGTGTTGAATGTACATGGTTGTTTTAAAAAATGGTGAATTTTTAAAATAAAAATAATAAATTAGCAATTAATTAATTAAAATAACTAAATAATTGAAGTAAAGAAATAAATTATTAAAGCAAATAAATGGAGAAAAAAAATTAGCAACCTTCTGCAGTTAGAAACAAGATTGAACTCTTCATGGGTTAAAGGATCGTTAAAGAAATTATTAAAGATTTTCATAAGATTTAAAACATTAAGTATGTGCAAAACAAGAATATATATTAATAATCTTGTTTCAGCAGTTAGTAGCAAGATAGAACCCTTCACGTGTTGAATGTACATGGTTGTTTTAAAAAATGGTGAATTTTTAAAATAAAAATAATAAATTAGCAATTAATTAATTAAAATAACTAAATAATTGAAGTAAAGAAATAAATTATTAAAGCAAATAAATGGAGAAAAAAAATTAGCAACCTTCTGCAGTTAGAAACAAGATTGAACTCTTCATGGGTTAAAGGATCGTTAAAGAAATTATTAAAGATTTTCATAAGATTTAAAACATTAAGTATGTGCAAAACAAGAATATATATTAATAATCTTGTTTCAGCAGTTAGTAGCAAGATAGAACCCTTCACGTGTTGAATGTACATGGTTGTTTTAAAAAATGGTGAATTTTTAAAATAAAAATAATAAATTAGCAATTAATTAATTAAAATAACTAAATAATTGAAGTAAAGAAATAAATTATTAAAGCAAATAAATGGAGAAAAAAAATTAGCAACCTTCTGCAGTTAGAAACAAGATTGAACTCTTCATGGGTTAAAGGATCGTTAAAGAAATTATTAAAGATTTTCATAAGATTTAAAACATTAAGTATGTGCAAAACAAGAATATATATTAATAATCTTGTTTCAGCAGTTAGTAGCAAGATAGAACCCTTCACGTGTTGAATGTACATGGTTGTTTTAAAAAATGGTGAATTTTTAAAATAAAAATAATAAATTAGCAATTAATTAATTAAAATAACTAAATAATTGAAGTAAAGAAATAAATTATTAAAGCAAATAAATGGAGAAAAAAAATTAGCAACCTTCTGCAGTTAGAAACAAGATTGAACTCTTCATGGGTTAAAGGATCGTTAAAGAAATTATTAAAGATTTTCATAAGATTTAAAACATTAAGTATGTGCAAAACAAGAATATGTATTAATAATCTTGTTTCAGCAGTTAGTAGCAAGATAGAACCCTTCACGTGTTGAACGTACATGGTTGTTTTAAAATATAGTGAATTTTTAAAATAAAAATAATAAATTAGCAATTAATTAATTAAAATAACTAAATAATTGAAGTAAGGAAATAAATTATTAAAGCAAATAAATGAAGAAAAAAAAAATTAACAACCTTCTGCAGTTAGAAACAGGATTGAACTCTTCATGGGTTAAAGGATCGTTAAAGAAATTTTTAAAGATTTTCATAAGATTTAAAACATTAAGTATGTGCAAAACAAGAATATATATTAATAATCTTGTTTCAGCAGTTAGTAGCAAGATAGAACCCTTCACGTGTTGAATGTACATGGTTGTTTTAAAAAATGGTGAATTTTTAAAATAAAAATAATAAATTAGCAATTAATTAATTAAAATAACTAAATAATTGAAGTAAAGAAATAAATTATTAAAGCAAATAAATGGAGAAAAAAAATTAGCAACCTTCTGCAGTTAGAAACAAGATTGAACTCTTCATGGGTTAAAGGATCGTTAAAGAAATTATTAAAGATTTTCATAAGATTTAAAACATTAAGTATGTGCAAAACAAGAATATATATTAATAATCTTGTTTCAGCAGTTAGTTGCAAGATAGAACCCTTCACGTGTTGAATGTACATGGTTGTTTTAAAAAATGGTGAATTTTTAAAATAAAAATAATAAATTAGCAATTAATTAATTAAAATAACTAAATAATTGAAGTAAAGAAATAAATTATTAAAGCAAATAAATGGAGAAAAAAAATTAGCAACCTTCTGCAGTTAGAAACAAGATTGAACTCTTCATGGGTTAAAGGATCGTTAAAGAAATTATTAAAGATTTTCATAAGATTTAAAACATTAAGTATGTGCAAAACAAGAATATATATTAATAATCTTGTTTCAGCAGTTAGTAGCAAGATAGAACCCTTCACGTGTTGAATGTACATGGTTGTTTTAAAAAATGGTGAATTTTTAAAATAAAAATAATAAATTAGCAATTAATTAATTAAAATAACTAAATAATTGAAGTAAAGAAATAAATTATTAAAGCAAATAAATGGAGAAAAAAAATTAGCAACCTTCTGCAGTTAGAAACAAGATTGAACTCTTCATGGGTTAAAGGATCGTTAAAGAAATTATTAAAGATTTTCATAAGATTTAAAACATTAAGTATGTGCAAAACAAGAATATATATTAATAATCTTGTTTCAGCAGTTAGTAGCAAGATAGAACCCTTCACGTGTTGAATGTACATGGTTGTTTTAAAAAATGGTGAATTTTTAAAATAAAAATAATAAATTAGCAATTAATTAATTAAAATAACTAAATAATTGAAGTAAAGAAATAAATTATTAAAGCAAATAAATGGAGAAAAAAAATTAGCAACCTTCTGCAGTTAGAAACAAGATTGAACTCTTCATGGGTTAAAGGATCGTTAAAGAAATTATTAAAGATTTTCATAAGATTTAAAACATTAAGTATGTGCAAAACAAGAATATATATTAATAATCTTGTTTCAGCAGTTAGTAGCAAGATAGAACCCTTCACGTGTTGAATGTACATGGTTGTTTTAAAAAATGGTGAATTTTTAAAATAAAAATAATAAATTAGCAATTAATTAATTAAAATAACTAAATAATTGAAGTAAAGAAATAAATTATTAAAGCAAATAAATGGAGAAAAAAAATTAGCAACCTTCTGCAGTTAGAAACAAGATTGAACTCTTCATGGGTTAAAGGATCGTTAAAGAAATTATTAAAGATTTTCATAAGATTTAAAACATTAAGTATGTGCAAAACAAGAATATATATTAATAATCTTGTTTCAGCAGTTAGTAGCAAGATAGAACCCTTCACGTGTTGAATGTACATGGTTGTTTTAAAAAATGGTGAATTTTTAAAATAAAAATAATAAATTAGCAATTAATTAATTAAAATAACTAAATAATTGAAGTAAAGAAATAAATTATTAAAGCAAATAAATGGAGAAAAAAAATTAGCAACCTTCTGCAGTTAGAAACAAGATTGAACTCTTCATGGGTTAAAGGATCGTTAAAGAAATTATTAAAGATTTTCATAAGATTTAAAACATTAAGTATGTGCAAAACAAGAATATATATTAATAATCTTGTTTCAGCAGTTAGTAGCAAGATAGAACCCTTCACGTGTTGAATGTACATGGTTGTTTTAAAAAATGGTGAATTTTTAAAATAAAAATAATAAATTAGCAATTAATTAATTAAAATAACTAAATAATTGAAGTAAAGAAATAAATTATTAAAGCAAATAAATGGAGAAAAAAAATTAGCAACCTTCTGCAGTTAGAAACAAGATTGAACTCTTCATGGGTTAAAGGATCGTTAAAGAAATTATTAAAGATTTTCATAAGATTTAAAACATTAAGTATGTGCAAAACAAGAATATATATTAATAATCTTGTTTCAGCAGTTAGTAGCAAGATAGAACCCTTCACGTGTTGAATGTACATGGTTGTTTTAAAAAATGGTGAATTTTTAAAATAAAAATAATAAATTAGCAATTAATTAATTAAAATAACTAAATAATTGAAGTAAAGAAATAAATTATTAAAGCAAATAAATGGAGAAAAAAAATTAGCAACCTTCTGCAGTTAGAAACAAGATTGAACTCTTCATGGGTTAAAGGATCGTTAAAGAAATTATTAAAGATTTTCATAAGATTTAAAACATTAAGTATGTGCAAAACAAGAATATGTATTAATAATCTTGTTTCAGCAGTTAGTAGCAAGATAGAACCCTTCACGTGTTGAACGTACATGGTTGTTTTAAAATATAGTGAATTTTTAAAATAAAAATAATAAATTAGCAATTAATTAATTAAAATAACTAAATAATTGAAGTAAGGAAATAAATTATTAAAGCAAATAAATGAAGAAAAAAAAAATTAACAACCTTCTGCAGTTAGAAACAGGATTGAACTCTTCATGGGTTAAAGGATCGTTAAAGAAATTTTTAAAGATTTTCATAAGATTTAAAACATTAAGTATGTGCAAAACAAGAATATATATTAATAATCTTGTTTCAGCAGTTAGTAGCAAGATAGAACCCTTCACGTGTTGAATGTACATGGTTGTTTTAAAAAATGGTGAATTTTTAAAATAAAAATAATAAATTAGCAATTAATTAATTAAAATAACTAAATAATTGAAGTAAAGAAATAAATTATTAAAGCAAATAAATGGAGAAAAAAAATTAGCAACCTTCTGCAGTTAGAAACAAGATTGAACTCTTCATGGGTTAAAGGATCGTTAAAGAAATTATTAAAGATTTTCATAAGATTTAAAACATTAAGTATGTGCAAAACAAGAATATATATTAATAATCTTGTTTCAGCAGTTAGTTGCAAGATAGAACCCTTCACGTGTTGAATGTACATGGTTGTTTTAAAAAATGGTGAATTTTTAAAATAAAAATAATAAATTAGCAATTAATTAATTAAAATAACTAAATAATTGAAGTAAAGAAATAAATTATTAAAGCAAATAAATGGAGAAAAAAAATTAGCAACCTTCTGCAGTTAGAAACAAGATTGAACTCTTCATGGGTTAAAGGATCGTTAAAGAAATTATTAAAGATTTTCATAAGATTTAAAACATTAAGTATGTGCAAAACAAGAATATATATTAATAATCTTGTTTCAGCAGTTAGTAGCAAGATAGAACCCTTCACGTGTTGAATGTACATGGTTGTTTTAAAAAATGGTGAATTTTTAAAATAAAAATAATAAATTAGCAATTAATTAATTAAAATAACTAAATAATTGAAGTAAAGAAATAAATTATTAAAGCAAATAAATGGAGAAAAAAAATTAGCAACCTTCTGCAGTTAGAAACAAGATTGAACTCTTCATGGGTTAAAGGATCGTTAAAGAAATTATTAAAGATTTTCATAAGATTTAAAACATTAAGTATGTGCAAAACAAGAATATATATTAATAATCTTGTTTCAGCAGTTAGTAGCAAGATAGAACCCTTCACGTGTTGAATGTACATGGTTGTTTTAAAAAATGGTGAATTTTTAAAATAAAAATAATAAATTAGCAATTAATTAATTAAAATAACTAAATAATTGAAGTAAAGAAATAAATTATTAAAGCAAATAAATGGAGAAAAAAAATTAGCAACCTTCTGCAGTTAGAAACAAGATTGAACTCTTCATGGGTTAAAGGATCGTTAAAGAAATTATTAAAGATTTTCATAAGATTTAAAACATTAAGTATGTGCAAAACAAGAATATATATTAATAATCTTGTTTCAGCAGTTAGTAGCAAGATAGAACCCTTCACGTGTTGAATGTACATGGTTGTTTTAAAAAATGGTGAATTTTTAAAATAAAAATAATAAATTAGCAATTAATTAATTAAAATAACTAAATAATTGAAGTAAAGAAATAAATTATTAAAGCAAATAAATGGAGAAAAAAAATTAGCAACCTTCTGCAGTTAGAAACAAGATTGAACTCTTCATGGGTTAAAGGATCGTTAAAGAAATTATTAAAGATTTTCATAAGATTTAAAACATTAAGTATGTGCAAAACAAGAATATATATTAATAATCTTGTTTCAGCAGTTAGTAGCAAGATAGAACCCTTCACGTGTTGAATGTACATGGTTGTTTTAAAAAATGGTGAATTTTTAAAATAAAAATAATAAATTAGCAATTAATTAATTAAAATAACTAAATAATTGAAGTAAAGAAATAAATTATTAAAGCAAATAAATGGAGAAAAAAAATTAGCAACCTTCTGCAGTTAGAAACAAGATTGAACTCTTCATGGGTTAAAGGATCGTTAAAGAAATTATTAAAGATTTTCATAAGATTTAAAACATTAAGTATGTGCAAAACAAGAATATATATTAATAATCTTGTTTCAGCAGTTAGTAGCAAGATAGAACCCTTCACGTGTTGAATGTACATGGTTGTTTTAAAAAATGGTGAATTTTTAAAATAAAAATAATAAATTAGCAATTAATTAATTAAAATAACTAAATAATTGAAGTAAAGAAATAAATTATTAAAGCAAATAAATGGAGAAAAAAAATTAGCAACCTTCTGCAGTTAGAAACAAGATTGAACTCTTCATGGGTTAAAGGATCGTTAAAGAAATTATTAAAGATTTTCATAAGATTTAAAACATTAAGTATGTGCAAAACAAGAATATGTATTAATAATCTTGTTTCAGCAGTTAGTAGCAAGATAGAACCCTTCACGTGTTGAACGTACATGGTTGTTTTAAAATATAGTGAATTTTTAAAATAAAAATAATAAATTAGCAATTAATTAATTAAAATAACTAAATAATTGAAGTAAGGAAATAAATTATTAAAGCAAATAAATGAAGAAAAAAAAAATTAACAACCTTCTGCAGTTAGAAACAGGATTGAACTCTTCATGGGTTAAAGGATCGTTAAAGAAATTTTTAAAGATTTTCATAAGATTTAAAACATTAAGTATGTGCAAAACAAGAATATATATTAATAATCTTGTTTCAGCAGTTAGTAGCAAGATAGAACCCTTCACGTGTGGAATGTACATGGTTGTTTTAAAAAATTGTGAATTTTTAAAATAAAAATAATAAATTAGCAATTAATTAATTAAAATAACTAAATAATTGAAGTAAAGAAATAAATTATTAAAGCAAATAAATGGAGAAAAAAAATTAGCAACCTTCTGCAGTTAGAAACAAGATTGAACTCTTCATGGGTTAAAGGATCGTTAAAGAAATTATTAAAGATTTTCATAAGATTTAAAACATTAAGTATGTGCAAAACAAGAATATATATTAATAATCTTGTTTCAGCAGTTAGTAGCAAGATAGAACCCTTCACGTGTTGAATGTACATGGTTGTTTTAAAAAATGGTGAATTTTTAAAATAAAAATAATAAATTAGCAATTAATTAATTAAAATAACTAAATAATTGAAGTAAAGAAATAAATTATTAAAGCAAATAAATGGAGAAAAAAAATTAGCAACCTTCTGCAGTTAGAAACAAGATTGAACTCTTCATGGGTTAAAGGATCGTTAAAGAAATTATTAAAGATTTTCATAAGATTTAAAACATTAAGTATGTGCAAAACAAGAATATATATTAATAATCTTGTTTCAGCAGTTAGTAGCAAGATAGAACCCTTCACGTGTTGAACGTACATAGTTGTTTTAAAAAATGGTGAATTTTTAAAATAAAAATAATAAATTAGCAATTAATTAATTAAAATAACTAAATAATTGAAGTAAAGAAATAAATTATTAAAACAAATAAATGAAGAAAAAAAATTAGCAAGCTTCTGCTGTTAGAAACAAAATTGAACTCTTCATGGGTTGAAGGATCGTTAAATGAATTTATTAAAGATTTTCATAAGATTTAAAACATTAAGTATGTGCAAAACCAGAATATTAGTATTGTAAGTAAAATTTACCAAAAATGATGTCGGTGTGATTAATCGTATTCGACTTAACCTTAGATAAAAACTTAGATAACTACCGACAACAAAAATTAATAATCTCACAGCATAAAGTTTAAACACAGCACTACTTAATCATTCATTTTTTTAACACAGCGATCATGCGATAAACCAATCGCATGCTGTTAACTTAGTCCTCTCATGTTACATCTTTCTTTAGTAATTTCTTTATTTTTCATCACCATGTTGGTTACGAAAAATGTTAGGAGCATGTGCATTAATCGAGATCAACAGCTGATTCGCTTTTTTTTTTCTCCCTGTCATAAATTCAGATTCAGAAGATATATCTTTCAATAGCGATTTTAAACAGTAATACCTTTCTCTTGTGCTGAAAAAAATAATCAATAAATAAATAAGTTTTTTTTTAATATTTTTTAAATAAGAAACTGAAAAGTATTTCATCTTGATAGTGTATTAATGAGGGTGAAAAAAAAATGGAAGGTCACGTAGTCAAAGTTGCAGTTGAGTTTCTTTTTTAGCGCGAAAAAAAATTAAGTAGCTCTCAGATTACATCGGAAACTGCTCTGGGGCGATTAAAAGATACTATTTCAAGTTTGAAACTTAATAACTAACTCAAAAATAAAAATTTGCTCTGCTCCACGTTTGAGGCTATGAATAATTTATACATTTATATATTTATGACTATTTAAAAAAAAAAAATTAATTCACTTCAAACTGGAAATGCATTCGAAACAAACAATGTTCAATCATTGTAAACATACTTCACGTAAACAGATCGTAGCAATTTCGTTAAAGTTAGTATACTTTTAGTTTTGTTCTTAAATATATATTGTTGCGTACTAATATTTTATTTTATCGCTGATGATGAGCAATCTATCCGCAAAGCGGAAAGAGCTGCGCAATGACGTAGTTAAGATTTTGTCACCCAGGGCGCGATTTTCCAGTCCAGCGACGTTTAACGACTCGCTTTCCTGTTAGACATTTGCTTGGCAAAAAAAAAAAACTTGATTCTTGACTTTTTTTTAGTTCGGTTAACAAATTTTAAAAGAAAAAGGATTTAAGGCATCGGGGATTTGTAATCTCAAACCCCGTTCAGAAGACAAGGTGACTTCTGGATCAAGCTTTGGGATTATTCTCGCCTTTAGAATAATCCCAAATGAATGACTAGGTATGACTTTTGATATGATTTAGGTATGACTTTTTGATGGCACTCACCCGCATTTGCTCAACAAGAAAAGAAAAACAGTGAATAACTAACACGGTAAAGCCACCAACACGGAGATTTTAACCTAGAATCTGTCTATCAGGATTATTATACGTAACTCTGTAGTCAATGCGAACAAGGAACAGTATTTAAATCGCCCAGTCGCAGTTGAGATTTCGTACCTGGTCCCCTCATTGAGAAGCGAGCACCCCAAAGATGCATAATAATAAACAAAATAGAAGAGAAAAGACGGATAAATTTTCATGTGATGATCAGATTTTTAACAATTTTGTGTTCCAGAAGCCTGCTAACCATATACCGAATAGCTAAGATTCATTGCTAATTAGTCTTAACCTAAACTAAGTGGTCCCACTAGACTTGAAAATTTAAGCTTTTAGTCAGTAGACAGTGGCCCGTAGACTCTAAAAATATAGTAACCACTTCTTCCTCAAACCTAATGATAGTAGGTCACCGACATCGATAGGTCTTTTTCAGTTAATATTCACTTTTTGCAACCCTTTTTTTTTTTTTTTTTTTTTGTTGCTTGGATTCAATTATATATTTTTTATTAAAAAAAAACATATTCGAAATAATCTATGGCTATAAGAACTTAATTCAACAAAAGAATAACATAAATATGTGATAAAATTTAGTTAAACATACTGACTATGAAGAATTTAACTTAAAAATATTGGAGGAGAAAAAATAATTTTATGTATACTTTACTACTTTGAAATATGTGAATTGTTAATGAACTTACTTTTCGCGTGAATCTTTCCATCAAAAATTGATGAATTTTGAAAGATAAACATTTTGAATAGAGACATTTAATTCAAAAGTGACCGGTTGTTAATTTAATTTAAGTCCCGACTTTTTTTCCGACTCACCACGTGACTAGTGGTTATTTTCAGGATTATATATATTATTATATTATTGTGAGCCAATACAATTAAATCACCTTGTTTTCTGTCATACATTTGTGTCATGTTTTAATCTATTTATAAAATAATATAGGTATTAAGCTATTTAATTTTAGACTAGAATATATCTATATTCTAAATGTTTATTGACTTCATTAAAACATTTTTCTACACGCATTAATCCATTTTTGCAAAGCATCTTTTTAAAGCGATAGTTCCTTTTTTTTCTTTCAAAAAAGGAAAAAGTAGTAGTGTGAATGTTTCATGGTAAGAATGTATTTTGCAGAAATATAATAGTTGTGATATGTTATTCCTATAACCTTCTTTCCGTCTCTGTCATAACTTACAAACTTAAACTTACAAACATAATGATTACTTTTTGCTCATAATGATTACTTCATCGGAAACTACAAACTTTTGAATAAATTCAAAACATAAAGTTTTTATTTGTTTAACAAAGTCTTCATTGTTCCAAATTATTTAGTAAGACCTAAAACTTTAGTTTGAATTGATTATTCAAGTGATATGGTCTTCACAATACTGCTTGAACGCAACTATCATGAACTTAAGATAATGACTACTTATCTGCAATTCTTTTTCGTAAGCCACGAACTAATAAATTCAAAGCATTGCTTTATTTGATTAACTGCGTATTCAATGATCTAGTTCGAACAAAAAATAAAATCGTTTTTACAATAATAATAATAAATAAAAAAAAACCTTGATCTCTTCCATCTAGCTCGCCTTCCCACTTCATCTGACAAGTTAACCTATGCAAGTCATTCACGCCTCTCCACTGCCATAGCTGTACCGACGCCAATCACTTGCCATTTTGATGGATTCAAGCGAGGGGGGAATAGCGGCAAAAAACAATATTCAGATGCTTTTCTCGCTTTTTCGGCCCTTCAGACCTCGTGTCTGTTTTCTGCCAAATACTTTTGATATTTTGTTCTGAGAAAATTAATACAACAACTTTGCTCCAAGAACTTTTTAAATTTACCCTCTTTGCCAGGTATAAGCCGAGACTTCTAACCTGACTAAGCCATGGATGTTATAAATCAAATGGAAGGTATTTCGAAAAGGTTAACAACTCCTTTAGTCATCACGAGGCAAAAATCAGAAAAGGTAAAATGGATGGTCGAAAAATTCTTCACGATAGAACAGCGGGATATTACTGGTAATTAATTGTTATTTCGGGAGATTAGTGTGAGCTGAAAATAACAGCTTATTACGTGTTATATGCATGCCGCTAAGTTATATGCTATGATTTGGCATAATAACGCTTTAAGAGAAGAAGAAATGTGAGATTTCACTGGCGTGAAACTCACGGATAAAATAAAACAATTTATATCTCAGTGTAGAAAGTGTAAATGATTTTGAAAAGGGCTACTTAATCCATCCCGAAACCTACGACGGTAACAGAAAAAAAATCAATTAATTTTGTGTGGCAAGGTTTTATTTATCCACAAATGCAAAGGATTTAATGCAATTTTTAACCCTTAATTTACAGATTTTCTTTTCTTCCACTGATAATTTGTCAATTCAAGTAACGGATTTATGACATTTAAGTTTATCTAAGTAACAGTATAAATTTGAATCTGACTTAAAAAGCAGTTAAACTCCCTTCTTGTGGCACTTTTTTTCGAGTTAAGCAAATCTGTAGAGAAGAAAACCTCTAAACTTTGCTCCATTCGTTTCTGAATCATCTGTGTTTGAATCTAGTACAAACACATATATAAATGGCTGATTAGTCTTTGCGATCTGCCAAATGCTTTGTAGCGTGGAGATAGAATTTTCAAATCACACCGTAGTCTTGGCTGTATCTTTCTGATGTCTTTCTTGAATTTTTGCTTCATCAATTTTTAAAGCAGTTTAACTCCCTTCTTGTGGCACTTTTTTCGAGTTAAGCAAATCCGTAAAGAAGAAAGCTTCGAAACTTGGATCCAGAATGGCTGCCATTCAGCCCTGAATCATTTGTGTTTGAATGTAGCACGAACACATATACAGGGTTATTCATAATTCCCTCCGGGGTTTCGAAGCGTTATAGTAAAAAAACGAAGATGAATATGGCAAAAAAGAACATATGAAATTGTTCCGAAAGTATTCAAGTTTCAATTTAAGCAGTTGCCGGTAGAGGGCAGTAACGTGTACCACTGAAGCCAGTTGTAGTAAAAATAAGGTTGTAGTAAACAGAGGGAATTATGAATGACCCTGTATAAATGACTGATTAGTCTCTGTGATCTGCCAAAGGCTTTGTAGCATGGAGATAGTGTTCGAATTCTTGGATCTATTTTTCTGATGTCTTTCTCGAATTTTTGCTTCTTCCACTAATTCTGTTTTCAATTTTTCTTCAACTTGATTGCAATGGGAGCACATATGTATGAGCAACTATGAATGAAAAATAAGTAAATAGTTTATTTTGAATTAACAAGATATTCACGCCTACTAAGAAACTTTTTTTTTTTTAAATTTTGCCAACATTTAAGAACATCCCAGTCCGATTACCGGGCTTTATATCTTTTATAAAAGCAGAGGTGGCCAAAATAATTGTTAATCAAGTGTATAAAATCAAAAATAAAATTTTGAATCGTAAAATTTACTACACCTTTAATTATTGCAATAAAACCTTCTAAATGGGAGATAGTTAACTTACAAGGCGATTTATAACAGTATTAAAGAAACTTCTTAGTGGTGGTTGTTAAAAATATTTCAGTTTATAATATTTCCCTTTTTTAAATATAGGGCTAGTTGAGTTTAAAAATTTATCTGCTTCCTTGGAAGGTATGGATAATAAGTAAAAATTCAAGTTATTTTTTAAAAGTTCTGCTTTCGGCAAGAAGTGTAAAAGCTCAAAAGTATTGATATAACCCAAAAATATTTCAACTAAATTCTTTCGCTCATTTTCTCATGGTTTTACTTCTAATAATAATTTTATTTATTTATTTCTTTACGACTTCAATAAATGTCTCTATCATTACGTCTAAATTTCGTAACTCAATGAAAATTTTAACGTCGAAATCGTCGAGAAGGGAGCAGACGCATTTCTGACATCTGATGTCGTTTTTCATGTCTTTATAAAATTAATTCTCTTATCGAATTCCTTAAGATATAACATCTTTTTATGGCTAGTATCTACGTGATGGTAGAGTTTAATGGCGAGTGCGCCATTTAAGAGATGTTTTATTGAGAAGGCAAAATACAAGTCTTGCATTTAATAATATTTTAATGCGTGTCTTTTCATCCACTACCTGTATATTTTTATTAATATATATATATTTTTTTAGATAAAATTTACACTGTTTGCTTTTCTTTTTGAAAAAGTAATTTGAATTCATATAGAATAAACTTTTCTGTTTACCCTTGACGGAAAAAACGACCCTATGTTCCTTTTTTGGAAAAGGTATTTAACTCAATTGTTTTATTTTTAGAAATTTAATATGGAAAAACAAGGCATTCGTGCTCATTTTAAGTTGTAATAATAAAAATATTTATATTTTGATTTGAGATCACACGGCTACAATATTTTAAAATTAAAAAGGACGCTATTTCGCGGGAGAAACTTTTCATGGCAAATTCTGTTTCCCTTCCATTGGTATTTTAAACTTTGAGAAAAGTAAGTTCAGGTAAATCTATTGCAAACCATGAAGTTTCAAATCCTGTAAAAATGTTTTAGAAATATCAAAATGGTGACAATTTATGACAGGAATATTTCTCCGTTGCGTAATCCCGAGTAATTCTGCTATAATTTGTATGCATTTTGATACAAATTATGACAGGATTACTTCTCCATTCCGTAATCCTGATTAATCCTGCTCTTGTTTGCATTTTGATACAAAGTATGACAGGATTACTTCTCCATTGCGTAATCCTGATTAATCCTGCTCTTGTTTGCATTTTGATACAAATTATGACAGGATTACTTCTCCATTGCGTAATCCTGATTGATCCTGCTCTTGTTTGCCTTTTGATACAAATTATGACAGGATTACTTTTCCATTGTGTATTCCTGCCCTTGTTTGCATTTTGATACAAATTATGACAGGATTACTTGTCCATTGCGTAATCCTGATTAATCCTGCTCTTGTTTGCATTTTGATACAAATTATGACAGGATTACTTTTCCATTGTGTAATCCTGCCCTTGTTTGCATTTTGATACAAATTATGACAGGATTACTTGTCCATTGCGTAATCCTGATTAATCCTGCCCTTGTTTGCATTTTGATAAAAATTATGACAGGATTACTTCTCCATTGCGTAATCCTGCTCTTGTTTGCATTTTGATACAAATTATGACATGATTAATTCGCCATTGCGTAATCCTGATTAATCCTGCCCTTATTTGCATTTCGATACAAATTATGACAGGATTACTTCTCCATTGCGTAATCCTGATTAATCCTGCTCTTGTTTGCATTTTGATACAAATTATGACAGGATTACTTCTCCATTGCGTAATCCTGATTAATCCTGCTCTTGTTTGCATTTTGATACAAATTATGACAGGATTACTTCTCCATTGCGTAATCCTGCTCTTGTTTGCATTTTGATACAAATTATGACATGATTACTTCGCCATTGCGTAATCCTGATTAATCCTGCCCTTGTTTGCATTTTGATACAAATTATGACATGATTAATTCGCCATTGCGTAATCCTGATTAATCCTGCCCTTATTTGCATTTCGATACAAATTATGGCAGGATTACTTCTCCATTGCGTAATCCTGTTTAATCCTGCCCTTGTTTGCATTTTGATACAATTTATCACAGTATTACTTCTTCATTGCGTAAACCTGCTTTTGTTTGCATTTTGATACAAATTATGACAGGATTACATCTCTATTGCGTAATCCTGATTAATCCTGCTTTTGTTTGCATTTTTATACAAATTATAACAGGATGACTTCTCCATTGCGTAATCCAGCTAAAATTTCTATGCATTATTATTTCATATAAATAATTTTTTCATTATTAAAAAGTGTTGCGCATTCGCAATTCTAGTTCGGAATGGGTTGAAGTATTAACTTTTTCTCTAGGCAGTTAGTTCCCTTAGCTCCCTTTTTAAGGACAGTTCTTTTCTTATTTGTTTGTTTTTCGTATTTTTTTTTTCTTCAAAAATATATTAGAGAAACGGAACATTGTCCATATCCTACCTACAACACACAGGCCTTTTGTATAAATATTTTTCTGAATCTAAAAATTTTTTTTAAAAGAAAATAACTAAAAAAAATAATAAAACGCAAATAAAATAAAAAAAGCAAGTAAAAAATGGGGGGGGGGGAAAACTTTACCTTTGGGACTTTGAAATTTCTTTTAAAAGTAATTAACGCAGAAATCTTAAAAAGAATTGAAATTTCTTTTTAAATTCTCTGAAGTTTTTTTCATGATGTTTAAGCTCTATATTGAGCTATTAAACATATTTCTTTTTCCCTTTTTTTTATGTGTCTGTGTCTCATTGCCTCTGTATACAGTATTCTTTTTCAAACGTTACTTTTTTTAAATCATGATTACTTTTTTAAAAATATACATTCCATTAAAAAAATATGAATTCTTTTTAAATACTTTAGATTCCTTTTTTTAATTAAAAACTTTTTGCCTGAATTTTTAAAATTTAAAAAGAAATGCCTGCTTTGTCATTAATCTAAAGTCTATAATCTATTAATTTTTGATAAATAAAAAGTTTTGTGTGTGAGAAGTTTGTATAAAAAATCAGCTCAAACTCCTTAAAAGCTGGAATCAAATAAATAATTTTACATTATGCATCATTTTAATAACGTTAAGAAGCATCTAGTATTCTTCTTTAAAATGTGTATTCTATTTAATAGTTACATTCCTCAAAATGCATCCCACAGAAATACCAAAAGAACACGTTTCTTAGAGTTTCCCTCATCGGCCTAGATAATGACCTATATTTCATAAAAAACGAGTATTAAAAAATAAATTCGGATATTTATTAATGTTTAAGTTCCATTTTAAAACAAACTTTCGAAAAGTAAAGGTAAAATTTTATTAACGTATGAATCGAATATTTAACACTGGATATCTTGATATTAAGAATTACGAAATTCCTCCCAGACATGAATCCATATTGAGAAAATTGAGACATTTAGTAAATGTAAAAGAGGCCCCACTCCCATTCACAGAACGCATCTGCAAAAACAAACCTCTGGCTGTTGGCGCAACCAATTGGCGCCATTTTCGCCATTCGAGTAACCTTTCAGCCGGGAATTGGGAATCCTTTTTCAACATTCAGTTGATCCCCTGCCTTCGTACGTTGAATGTGTCCTTTGTTATTGTGATAGCGCATGCGTGTTATTAAGTGATAGCGTCTTTTATTTGACTTCGATCAAGTACTTTTGTGCGGTCTCTATCTGGCTCAATGGATACGTCCACATCCAGGTAAGCCCCAAACACGTGGTGTTTTATTGGACGCGCGCTGCATTGTTAAGATTCACACCTGGACAGTTGCCAATAATTACTCCACTATTCTTTTCCTGCGATCGTCTGCCACAATATCCTACGCTTTGATTTTTTTTTTCTTGTATCGTCTGCTGCTGATTATATTTACAAATTTTTAACGAGTCAATTATTACTCCGTCTAATTAACATTCAGAACACATTAGCAGGACCAAGGGTGTCAGAGAACAAACGTTTCAATCAAAATTATCTCTGGTGAATGTCATTAAATTTATAAGCCTGATGATTTTTGTGATGCCGGCAGTTGTGTTTACGCTTCATAGCGTGTTGCCTCATCATTAAAGGGGGGCGGTGGTTAGGAAAGCAGATGTTGTAAGCTGATTTGTATGTGTCAGACTCTGTTATTATGTAGAAATGAATCGTTTTTCTACGATTGTATTTCGTGTTGTTAACTTGTAATTCTTGTAGCGACTGTCAATGATGTTCTTAATTGTCATTTGACAGATTCGTTTCTTATTCATATTTTAGTAATTTAAGTTTGGAGACTGATTATTAACATAATCTTACTCGTTCTTTTGGTTGAATCTTTCAAATGAAAAATGAAACACTTCTGCGCAAATGTTCTTTGCGCAATGTTTACAAAAATAAATAAATATTGATGCCAATAAGAAATATATGCTCGCCAAAATATTTAAAATTCTTCATATTTTTTTTCTTCCTTTTCTCTTAACCTCTAATATAGTGTTTTTACAGTCTTCTTTCTCTCAAATGTGGCGTTATTTGGCTTAAAACGTATTGCTAAGTTTGAGGACATTTTCTACTACCGACAGTGTTGCTACTTATCCATGAGGCGTACAATACTAGAAGAGGAATGTTTCATTTTTACCCTCCCCCTAAAAATTTACATTCCTGAAAAATACTTTTTTTCTTTCTAATTTTACATATAGATTTACTCAAGAAATTTCTAACATGTAAATACATATTATAATTTTTACTAAGCATTGGAAGTTTTGGATAGCTTATTTCTTCTAAATAAAAGGAAGAAGTGAAATGATTTTACTAACTTGTTAATCCAGGAAAACTATGTTTTCCATATCTTATAAGATAAATTTAATACCCGTATCTTAGAAGTTGACAACTTAGATATTAATTATATATTCACCGATGGATCGGTTGGTGCTACCTTTTACTGCAGGTGCTGAGATCTAGACAGTAATTAGAACAATACTCACTTAATTTTGAACAAAAATTTAGAAAACTTGGTCCACGCTGATCAATGCGCAACTACCGCTCCAGTTAAAAGTATGGTTTATAATAAATAGCGTAATTTTAATTAGCATTTCCTAGTATAGATTTTATGTTATTATTTAAGTTCGGATGACAGAATTTTTTCCCCTTTCCTAAATAAACATTGCTGCCAAGTGTCGACTGTTGGATTGTTGAGTAAGAAAGTATGCAAGCAGTGCTGCTTTTTTCTACAGTTGTTTATGTTTACATCTTCTCATTGGGGAAAATGTTCTAATAATTACAATTTTCACCACGTTCTTTGTTTTTTATCATCCTTATTTCAAAAATCTATTATTTTTTTTGTTTTCTTACGATACTAATAATTTTTTATTGAAAAATTATTAACCCTAGTATTTACAATTTCATTAAAATGAGCTCTGAACATTTTTCTGCCAATTTCGTTAGAAATTTTATTACTTTGTTTAGAGCTATTTTTCTTTTTTGTTTGCTTTTAAGTCACTTAATTGAGCATTGCCATTGAAGCATTTTATTGATAAATATTCCATGATTATTTCTTAATCAACTCTATATAACTTTTCTTTTAAATTATGCTACTACTACAAGGAAGAGAAAACAATTCATTCATGCTTTTGTATTTGTCAATTTAGTTTCAGAAGGAAATTTTGTTTAATCCTTTGAAGTGACAGCAAGTTTGAAGCCATTTGATTTACAATGATTTTGACCACTATGATTAATAAGGCTTGGGTAATTTCCCAGTGAAGGTTTTAAATGCTGGTCGAAGTTTGGTATCCATGAAATATTTATAAAATGAATACTTTTTTTCTTCTTATATTGTGTTTGAGAAACATAAGATAAGCATGTTATCTAATTTCGTTCATTCCGCATTTGGAGTTGTGAAAGCTTTGTCCACACTTATGATTCATCAAAATGTATTTTATCTTAATTAATGAATAACTGCGTGGAACATTCATCTCTGCTGTCATGATTCGCATAATAATATAATTGGGCTATTCCATACCCAGCTCAGGACGTGAGAACAAATGATAAAACATTTTTAGATTTTACTCCTACATATTTGATTTGATACTAGACATAAGTGACAAGTGATTTGAATACTATTCCTTATTAAGTGATATCAACTTATTTATTTTCTCTTTTTTACTAATGTTTCAACGTTTTATAATTGCAAGTCAGTTTATTTTATCATCGTAAGTGGAATTTAAGAATGCTTGCTGATTCATTAAGAACGGTGTCTTCTGGATTTTTTTAAAAATATAAATCTGAGGTTTTATTAGGTTGAAGATTACTTTCTACTACGAATTTTATTTAAATATGATGGAGATTGAGCAATTATTTTTAATTTTTCAGAAAAAATTTTAATGAATATTGCAAAAGTAAATTGTTTTTAATTTGATTATGAAATCTTTTTTCTTATAGCTTTTGATACCTACGTATTTATGAATAAATGCCGTAAATATATTAAGACTCTGTCTTAAACCTATTAAAAAGAAAATTATTTTCTAAAACTACAGAACTGGCCTAAGCAAAGACATGCCATTAATTATTATAACAATTTTAAATTATAATTTGTTTTTTTAATAATGAAAGTTAATTAACAACGATATCAAATTTTTCCAATTTGGTGCGGGCATTTAACCCCTCGTTTGAAATACACTTTATGTTCGTTGGACGCATTTAAAAATAGGCTCAACATGAAGTGAGTTGAAGTATTGTGATATATTTAAAATTTTATATTAATATTACACAGTGAGCAATGTTTAAGAAAAAGAGGTGGGATTAAATTCTTAGATATTACGAATCGGACTCGAGTAAACTATTTAAATGTATTTTGAATGAGCTAAATCGACCCAAATCTAGTTTAAATCAGTGAATTCGAGTGAACATTATCAAAATTTGTAGGATGTGTTATGCTATTTAACAACGATAAAATGAGAGAAAAACAAAATATGAAAACTGAATAAAAGTATAGCACGCAGATTAATACCATACTGTTAGCATTGTGTTAAGGAAAGAAGTATGCCTAAATAACGAGGTATTTCTTATCTAACTAGAGTCATCACTCTAAATAAACTGACTCAACTCAAATTTAGTTTTAAATCAGTCGATTCGAGAAAACATCATCGAAATCGGTATGAGGTGTTATGCTGCTTAACAATAGTCGGACGTGAGAGAAAAAAAATAATAAAACTGAACAAAAGTGCAGACAGTACAGAATTGAAGTATGGCTTAATTGAGATGTTACTAATCAAACTGGAGTCATCACTCTGAATAAATCGACTCGCCTCAAGTTTAGTTTTAAATCAGTGAATTCGAGAAAACTTTCAGCGAAAAATGTAAGCTGTGTTATGTTACTCAACAGCACTAAAAAATAGAGAAAAACTGAACATAAGTACAGCACGCACATTAATAACATACAGTAAGTAATATGTTAAAAGAAATGGGGTTAAATTCTGATGTGTTTTGAATCATAGCAGTATGAATAAACTGAGTCGATTCAAAACAGCGAATACGAGTTATCGAAATTAGTAAGCAATTAATTAGTCGTCATTAGTAGGTTATTCTAGCAATAAAATAAAAAAGAAAATTTTTTCTTTTTACTAATGAAATATAAACTTTAGAATCCAACTGCCGCCAGCTAAATTGTGAAAAAAAATAATTCAAATAATTTACTAAGAATAAATAGATAGCATCTCGGAAGATTACGATTTTCAAATTAGTTTATAACTCCTAAGAAAAATGTCGATCACAAGATACGGCAACAAAATAATAATACGGCGCAAATTCATCATATTGACATAAAATATTCTCAGGTGGAATACGAATGAAGCTTAATTTTTTTTTTATTTATTCTTAATCACCTTTAGTCTGAGCTTTAATTCGTAGAAATACTAACATTTTTAATGATAACTGCACTAATCTGCCATCTTGTGTTAAGGAACTGCGCGCAGGAAGTGTAATAATCTTGTCTTTTTGCTGAAATCATTTCAAGGTTCAGAACAAGACGCTGTCATTCCCATCAAATCCATCATCCTTCATGTTCATTCACTTATCAAATATGATCTTATCAGACGATCGACCACTCGCGGTTAACAGTTATGGCAATAAACAAGGTCAAGTAATAAGAGTCAAATATCCATAGTTAAATTCTGCTTAAATTTTTTTTTTTTTTTTAAAAAAAGGAAAGAAGCTTTTTTATAGATTCTTTGAGATTCGATTAGTATTGATTTGATTAGTTGTGTCTGATAAATGTAGAAGGTTCCGAAAATTTTGTAGAATTTGAAATATGTATGAGATTATTACCAAGATACGTTCACATCAACTGCTTTTCAGATTCGATATTTATATACATTATTAGAAAGGACCTCGAACTAATTGACTGCACAATTCGCTGAAAATTTAGTGTATTGTTGTTTAAAAATATTCTGATCAAAATTTCTCATTGGCACTAAGTCCAAAAATAGATGGTTTCCGCGATACGAAGCCCCGAAACCATAAATAGTAATTCTCAACTCTCGCAATTTCGTCCGACATTAGCATTAAAGAAAGGAAATTGACAAATTTAAATTTAAAACAATTTATGAGAGATTATTTTAAAACTAATTTAAAACATTTTTATGGGATTATTTTAAAAATTTTGCAGTTAAATTGAATAAATATATAATTAAAGTTATCTTTTATTTTAAGATTTAAAAAAAAAAAAAAAAAAAAATCCGCGAACTCTGTTACACAAACCCATTTGCCTAAATTTAAATTGTTTATATAAGTCGATTAAGTTAATAGATTTTTCATCATTAATTCAATGAGTTAAATTGACAATTACCAAGTAATTAACCCAACCATCTCTAATTACTTTTCACGTTTTTTTTTTTTTTTTTTTTTTTTTTTCAGTACCTTTAGCACAATTTTAAAATTGTTAAGCCATGGTTTCTACAAAGCTGGAAAAGTGAGGGAAATTTTTCGTGACTGGAAAAGTTCTATATTTTTGTGCATTCCATCTTTTTCCATCCACGATTCCATCTTTTTGTGCATTATTCTAATATTTTTTTAATGTAAATATATATTTAAAGTTTATTTGATAATTATTAATTTTTGTTAGATCATAAAATGATTAAAATTACTTCATGAATGCAAATAAATGATCTATGTAAACATTAATTTAGCGTGTTGCATTTTTAAAGCCGTAACCGTGTTAGCATATGTGTAAGAAATTTTAAGCATAAAATAAATAATTAAAATGATATATCTGTAATTTTTAACGTAAAATGAATTATTAAGTTATAATTATTAGTTAATTTCATTAGTTAGTTTATAAGTTAATGTGTTCTTACAGTCAAAAAAATTATTAAGAATTCTTGAATATGTAGATTTAATTAATACAAGATTATATCCGGATATTGTTAAGTTAGGTCATCAAATATTTTTTCATTATTATATTTTAAATCGAATGATTATCAGAATATAAAATTTAAAAAAAAATTCTTTTAGGAACCTAATAATCATTTCACAAAATTTTTTATCCGTCTACATAATAGTTAGTCATAAAAATTGACTCTTCACAAAATATTTTATCTTAAAAGCTAACCCTTCATAATAGAAACGAGCCTTTCACTGAATATTTTACCGCGAAAACGTATCCTTCACCGAACTATTCTTTTGCAATTAGAGTTTCATAAAAAAGACATAATTTTTGTGTTTTTTTCCTCTCAAAATCAAGATCTTATATTCACATATATCACAAAAAATCCTACTTACAAAAAAAAAAAAAAAAAAAAAAAAAAAAAAAAAAAAAAACAGAAACGGAATTTTGATTTAAAAAAAAAAAAAAAAACCTTGAATAGCCCCTGGGAACAGTTCAATGAGAAAATAAAAAAATACTTTATTTTTTAACTTTTCCATAATTTTATACAAACGATCTTTCCAACTTTAAAAATAAGCGATTGTACTTAAATTTAACGAAATCAATAATGTAAATGTGTAGTCTCATTTGATTTTATAAAAAGTCTCAAAAATTTTCTTTTGAGTATTAAATGTACGAAATTTTCTATATGAAAAACCTGGAAAAGTCAGGGTAATTGAAATATTTAAATCGAACTTAGACATCGTTTCAAGTATGCTTATTTCTAAATAAGTCTAATCCTATCACTGCTCACGACACAAATAAAATCTATTCTCGGAATATTAGATCAGTATTTCAAGATAAAATTTTTGCTGCATTGTTTTGTGAGGTTTTTTACATTTGAAAGCCGATTTTCATTCGATCGAACATGGACTAGAAAAACTCGATTGATATCCCCATCAAATACCAACCTACATTGATTCCAGTTTCGCGAACAATCGCTTGCAAACTACAGATCTTTTAAATAATTTAATGTGTCAACAGCCAGTTGTGATTTTTAACTTTTGTGCAATTCTTTTATAGTAAATAATACATTCATTTCTTTAATAGTGGTACTCAGGGTTACGAAAAATTTAGAAATGGTACACAAAAGACATAAGTTTGGGAAACACTGCTTTATAGTATATAAAGAAGTAGTATGTATTTGGCACATAATTAAGAGGACACCATACCACCGGAAAAACTTTTTGTCGCAAATTCTCTTTCTCCTCTATTACTAAT